>OX382258.1:20786942-23186942 GCA_947507595.1 Pyralis farinalis
AATAAAAGCGTATTAAAAACACCGCGCTATCGCTTCACTTCATAGCACTTCTATCATTTTTTTCAAATATACTCGTATATGAACGCATTTCAAGCAAGCATGCTTTACAATAGACTATGAATATAATTTTGTAGAACGACACAATATCATTGTTGATGAGCAAAACGGTTTTAGGAAAAATAAGTCTACTGATCTTGCTATCTATGTCTTATCAAAACTAATAAATGACAGTCTTAATGAAAATCACTTATCGCAGCCCTGTTCTTGGATATGACCAGAGCGTTTGATTGTGTTGAACACAAACAGCTTCTGTATAAACTAGGTAAATATAGAATACGCGGCACTGCATACAACTTATTGGAATCATATATCAATGAAAGTACAAAAAATGAGCTTACCCTAAGAAAACTAACTATACTTTCCAATGTATATGCCATGCCATAACCGCATATTATGGGTTTGTGAATTCAGTCATTCGCTACGGAATTATTTTTAGAGGGAACTCAACAAACGCCAAAAATGTTTTCAAACGACAAAAAGATGCATCAAAGCCATATTTGCCATCAAACCTAGCGATTGACAAATTATAGGCCCTTCTTCGAAAAATATAAAATATATACGATTACTGTCGATCTATATTCTGGAATGCTTGCTTTTTGTTCAAAAATATTTCTATACATTTCAGTTGTTGATACTTACTACCTTTGCTCAAATATTACTTTGTAAAAACAAGCTTGTCCTGCCAACTCCAAAATGTACGTTATACAGAAACAGTGTGTACATTTTATGCATATATAACAAATTACCCGATAAGCTAAAATAATGGGCTAAAATATATTACAACATTAACGGTAATTAACTAATAATATTACATAATGTAATATAAAGATATTGTTAAATTACATAAACATTATAAAATGTGCATGTGATAATTATTAATATTTGTATGCACGGTTTGTATGGTACGAAGTAGTCTATGCTACGTTATTGATTTTAACACCTATTGTATGTACCTACTTTTACAAAAAACGATTTGATTTGAATACCGAAGTCACCTGAAGGAGAAGGTCAAACTGGCGTCCAAGAAACTAGGTGTGCTCCACAGAGCAAAGCAGCACTTCAATGCAGGGCAAAGACTTGTGTTGTGTAAGTTTCAAGTTAGACTGCATATGGAGTACTGTAGTCACCTGGATACCAGCTAGGATCATGTGATTAGGTTCAGAGACGACCTGTAAGAATTGTTACACACGGTGTTAAGCCCTTAAGTTTAAGGAGAGATATTTCCTCCGTTCGTGTGTTCTATTGATTGTATAACGGGTTGTATTCAGAAGAATTGCTCAATATGATGCCGACAGCTTGTTTTTACAACCGCACCGCTCGCCGACGGCGAGGAACTCATCCTCACACACTGAAGTCCCAATGGCAGCTTACTGTGCGATTTCAAAGTAGTTTTCTTCCGAGAACTCTAGTGCAATAAACTCTCAGCCGAGGATTTCCCAAGGACCTACAGCACGAAGCTCTCCAAAAAGAAGTGATTAGTGAGCTCGAAGTACATACATAGTGGGCGTAAAAGAGGATAAACACTGATCGCGTTGCAAATGTCCATAGCCAAATGACTAAAACCACACTACTTAATCTATTTTGATAAAATTTCTAGAGGTATCTGAAGGTATAGCCTTTCGATTAAAAAAATATATGTCGGTTCATAAATGATGGTGATCCAAGTACAACTGAATTGATAAACTTCCCCTTTTTTGAAATCGGTTCATGGTAGTTGCTGCGGGATCCTAACATTTATATAAATGTTAGCGTCCCGTAAGATCATGTCCTCGATGCAATTTCTGGTGCATATCAGTGGTATGATGTTAATTATTGGTGGACAGCCCCGGTCATACTTATTATACTAGCTGTACATTAACACTTGTTGTATATATATTCACAATAGGATGGAACAAGAAGAAATAATTTACGTTTCATACAAAAATAGCAAGTATATTTATTTAAGGACCTATTTTAATATTTTAAGTTCTATAAAAGAGGCACAATAGATATAATTAGAGACCGCCGGGCGCTAAGTTGCCCGACGGACAAACGACTAAACTTTCTCAGTGTAATTTATAAAAACGTGCTTTTTATTCGTTTCAAGATAGGGCTCTTGTTGGCGTGATAACAGCATTTCTTGTTATCGCACGCCTTGGAATATGTAAGGATAATTACCTACTCCGATGTAAGAAATTTTACGAAAAGAAATTATTTTTCCAACATGAGACGTAAAAGAAGGTAATGCGCATCAAAGCAACCCTGGGGACGTACCTCCACCTTATAGAAAACCCCGGCCAAACATCAGCTCCTTGGAGGGCCGTTGTGTTACTGCGGGTGAGTGGAGTTTACCTTGAGGAGTTGCTGTATTAGCAGCAAGTTTGGGAACGTAAGAGTTCAGTGTTACTAATGTTTATACGTCAAAACAATAAAGGCCGTTACGTCACAACACAATAAAACTGAAATCCCGAAAATATGCTCGTGAGCTACATATATGAAGCAGTGAGCTCTAGTCATTACCTTTGGGTGGAATACGAGCATACAATAACATCGAGCAGTATCCCCCCGCGGAATTAGTGATTTTGGGTGACTTTAATGTCCATCATACCGAATGGCTCGGCTCTCGGTCCACTGATTCCACGGGGAGATTTGGTCATGAATTTGCTCTGCCTCTCTTAACTGTCACTCAATCGTGGTTTCTCTCAACTGGTTCATTCTCCCACGAGAATGCCAGATACAGAGGACCATGCAAGCTCTCTATTGGACCTTCTGCTGACTACACGTCCGGATGAATATAACATCACAGAGGATGCGCCGCTTGGCTCATCGGATCACTACCTCATCCGGCCCCAAGTGACCCTGCATCAAACGTGATCAACCTCGGCCTGTCGGATGGCGTCGCATATGCCACTATAAGTCGGCAGACTGGGACAGATTACGCTAATTCTACGCATCGTACCCGTGGAGACAGCTTTGTTTCAAAACAGAGGACTTTGAATCCTGTGATACCGCAGTGGCCACGGCAATATTGGGTGGCATGGAATGCTACATTCCCAATTGCTTAGTAGCTGCTGCGGGGAGCCAAAAAGCGATCGTGGTTTTATCTGCCTTGTAAAGAAGCCAAATTTTTCAAACATGCTGCTTTCGAGGCTTGTACCTCGGCGCGTACTAATGGGAATCCCAATGTCTCTGTTTTGAAACGCCAACTGAATGTTGCCTCGAGGTTCAGTAAGAGGGTGATTGCCAGATCCAAATTTAATTTCATCGGTAGAGTAGACGAGCGACTAGCTTCTGAAAGCCGAGCTTTCTGGTAGCAGACTAAAGTTGCCGAGTGCCTATAGTTATAGATAGCAGAAATCGGATGGCAGTCTGGCCTGTAGTGCTAAAGAGAAAGCCGATTTACTGGGTAATCTCTTTGCCTCTAACTTGAATGATGGGGGTGCTGTGGCACCTACCGTCCCGAGGTGCGGTAGCTCAATTGCGGAAATCTCAATTACGCAGCGAGATGTCCGGCGGGCGTTGGGACTCATGAATGTCGAGGGAGAGCCTCATGGCATACCGGCAGCAGTTGAAAAGCTGAAGCTGTGTGCTCCTGAGTTGTGTTGTTTTTGTAGAAAACTTTATTGTACTCGTACAATAACTAACGTAACAATACGTAAAAACATGCTTTGGTTAAAAATATTAGTGTACAATGGCGGACTTATCCCATTTGGATCTCATCCAGTCAACCATAGAGAACCTGATATAAATTTGAGAGTCAAGGTGAGGCATTGGCTGTCAGCCTAGATATGGCAAAGGTGTTCGATCGGATCTAGCATCGGGGTCTTCTATCGAAGTTACCATCGTACGGGCTGTCCGAGGGTTTGTGCAAATGGGTTTCCAGCTTCTTATGGAAAAGCTTTTCTTTTATGCATCTGCTCCAGCAGATGCATAAAAGCCGTGGTGGACGGTAGTTGCTCCAATAGCATCGATATCAATGCTGGCGTCATATCAATGATTTGTTTTCAATGGACAGTATTCATTGTTATGTGGACGATAGCACCGGGGACACTTATTGCACGAGCCGTGCTAGCACCCTCGTTCACTTGGGAAAGCCGTGTTAGACTTGTGTCTGGAATAGAATGTACTTTGAATAAAGTATTTGACTGGGGGCGATTGGACTTGATTCAATCCAACCCTATCAAGACGCAAGTCTATCGCGTTCACCGCTGTTGTGGGTAGGTTATATATTATTGTAACTGACGGTGGAGGTATAAAAAATCAGTTGTTGTCGAGTAGCCGAGGTATTTTATTCATATTACATAACAACCGCTAAGTTAGGTTCACCGGCGGTTGATAGCAGTCACTCAGTTTTCGTCACCTATGACAATATCATATACAGCTAATGATAGCTCTTTATCAAATTTGTAAAAGTCAGATGCATATAAAACCTTTTCCACTTGACTCATTAATCATTCAGTGGCGAAATGGTTAGTAACGCTGCTTTGACACTAACGCTCGTGTGTTCGATTCCCCCACAGAACACATTTGTATGCATGACCATGTCTGTTCGTCTTCGTCTGGATATTTTCTATGTATCATAAGTTTGTATTTACGTATGTTTATCAGTTGTCTAGTACCCTTATCACAAGCTTCGCTTACTTTGGATCTAGATGACGCTGTGTAATTTGTCCGACAACATTTATTTATATATTTTATAACATAAAATCAGAATGACAATTTGGAATCTTAAAAGTAACATATACTCAGAAAGTTCCACTTTCAAATGTTGTGATTGGTTTTATAATTATTTTATTATAGTGGCCAGGTCCAGTATCTCTCAGTATTCCCCACGTGCAATTCTCAGACGTTAAATTAATTACACCACCTTCCTCTTTCAATACTTAATGTGAAAGTGCACGTTTTCAGTGTAATTAGTCGCCGGTGAGTTTACGAGTGAGTACTGTAATGTAAGTGTACCTACGTGAGCTAGTCTTCGCGTTAGTTTTATACGTTTATTTGTTGGGAAATTTTTCACTAACGTATATATTTGTTTTATTAATTACAAGTATGTGTGAATGGAGCACGGAGCGTTCGACGTTCCGTCGTTTTAGAGTCCGTTATTCGGAAATACGTTAATTTTCGTTTAAAACGGATTGCAAAATGGTTTCTTTGTACGTAGTTCGATTGGTATATAAACATCCCGTCTCCATTAAAACATAAACCACTATGGACGCTTGCAATACCAGGAACATATCAACTCATAAGTTGCTCTGATAATGGGCTCGCTCACTCATGGGAACGCAGAAAATGAATAAACTGTATTAGAAACGCAGCGGCAGTGGAGTAATCGTACGTGAAATGTTTTGTTATGGAGAATGTAACCTAACGTCCACATTCTGTGTGTGGGCATGTTCATGTTGAGTACCGACATCTCTCTTTCTCTCTCTTGCTGCCCGAAGACTTGTGCGATATTTTTAATGTTACGAATCGCACGAGATAGCGTCATAGTGGAATGGTCGCCAAATAAATGCAAAATACCACACTTTTTTACTTTGTAAATTTAAAAAAATAATAATTTCGAACAAGTACGAGTTACATATACATCTGCTATAACATGTGAGCTCTGTCAGATAGGTCCACAGCGCGCAATGGTAAATTTAGTTCTCATAAACATCGTTCCCGCGCAATTGCAGCACCATTTATATATGCACCAGCAAGTGGGGGTTTGTTTCTAAATAATGGTACTAAAATATAGCCGATTATAATCGATGTTTTCATGATATATTTAGTCATTGATTTTTGACGAACCCCTACTGACTGAAATAAAATTTTCACGTCAAAACTTCCGGGAAAATTTTAGTTGCCTTCCTAATTGGCAAACAAGGCTTTGGCGATGGTAAGAACAAGGCTACATTTAACAAGGAGACGTATCACCGAACATAACGCAGCCAAATAACAAATTCCATGTGTATTATTGTGATTCTGTGAATATGTACTCTACTGATAAAGGGGATGGGAACGCGCTATCGATATTCCTTGTGTTGTAAGGATCCACGTAAAACTGCGGTAGTTGCTTCATATCGATTAAAGCCATGTTTGCCTTCTTCTTCTTAGCGTTATCCCGTTTCCTAATCCATTATGATTGACGCAATCCACTAGCTAAGCCTGAGGATTTGGTGAAGATACTGATTTTTCAGAACGACTGGCGTCAGACCTCCACAATCCGGAGGGTAAATCAAATCCTCCAAGTTGGGTCACACGTCTTTCGAAGCATATTTTCTTGGACGAGTGGGTTTCCTCACGAGTGATAAATATGTACATAAATCCGATAACACGAATTTAGGCGCATGAGTACAATGGGCCACACAGAAAATTATATCATCTGTTAAAATCGACAATAACCATATTGTGTTATAAGATGCTGTATTTGCAGCGCCAGCTTTTGCTTTTCGCTTAAATGTGCAGCAATCGAACTTAAATACGTGACGGCACTAACACGCTCGTTTCTCGCCAATTATCTCGTTGACAATCGTATTTTGTATTGCTGATACTGATACTAAATTTTAAAAGTTCAAATCCCAAGACATTCGAATTCTTTTTCTATTTTTCTCAATTTTGTGAACTATTTGCAAATTACAACCTTTGCGACAACCATCTATAACCCCGAATAATAATTATAATTACTTGTTACCAAAGAAGTCATTTCAAAGAAATGAACAGAAATTTGCAAGCTTAGTCAGTCAATCCTCAAGCGTATCGTTGTCCATAATACGCATATCGGCTGTGTTTCTTTGTGTTATCTTTCCATTGATTATAATAAAACTTTTTGTTGAATTATGTTGCGCTTAACAATATTTATTGATGCACAAACAAATGTTCTGTTTGAACAAAACATGAGTATCGGCGAAATTGCTCGTAGACTGCATATAACCGTAAATATTATTAAGCATTTTTTTTTTGTTGAATTAACTTATCCAGCGATAAATTGAAATTGAATTTCAATTATTATTTTGTAGCAATGGACTGTTCGCCTATGGATCATGCGTTACGAAGACACTGGTGACGTGCAGTGTTTAAGGAGTACATTCTAAAAGGCCGGGTTTAAATCCTATTGAAAATGTGTGGGATCAAATGGTGATCAACTGGGATTCCTCGGCGGTCAAAACCAAAGAAAACCTTTCTCAATTGGTGAACACAACATGGACGTCATTACAGGGAAGTGACTGGAATATGGTAGCTGGAATTAATATTTGTTTTTATTTTTTATTTTGTCGGACATATTACACAGCGCCATCTAGCCCCAAAGTAAACGAAGCTTGTGTTTTGGGTACTAGACAACTGATAAACATACGTAAATTCATTTTTTTTTTGTAAATACATACTTATTATACATAGAAAATACCCAGACCAAGACAAACAGACATGTTCATGCACACAAATGTACTGTGTGGGAATCGAACCCACGAGCGTTGGCGTCAAAGTAGCGTAACAACGCGTTTCACCGCTGCGCCACCGAGCTCGTCGTTACAATTGGTTACAAGAAGTTATCGATAACGACAGCAGGCCACTACGGTATTAGTTTATACCTATAAATTTATATTATATACTTTATTTTTACTTTATTATATACTTATATACCTTTTATTTACTTATAAATGTATTTTTAAACTTATACATATATATTTAAAAAAATATAAGTTTAATAAAAAGTTTAATTTAATATCAAAGTATAAGTGATCAGTTAGATAATTTTTAATAAAGTGACAGTGATGTTAGATTTCCTAACTATATAGCATGATGAGCTCGGTGGGTGTCTTTGACACCAACACTCGTGGGTTCGATTCCCACACAAGACAAACATTTATGTGCATGAACATGTTTGGTTGTCTTGGTCTAGATGCGCATCAAAGCAGCCTGTCTGGTGAAGTCCCTCCACCTCACAGAAAATCGCAGCTAAATAACAACTGCATAAAGGGTTGTTGTGTTCCTATGTGTCAGTGAGTTCACCAGTAAGCTCCTAAGGAGTTGACTCGTTGAGCGAGTGTTACTTAATATATTACAGGCTACGTAACTGCTTTACATCAGATGAGCCGTATGCTTGTATGCCTCCCGACGCAGTATAAAAAAAATGTTTATTCGATAATCTCATGATCAACTTGACCTCTATGACGATGTAAACGTCTACCTTTGTAGTATATCTACATCTATGATAATGTAAACGTCTACCTTTGTAGTATATCTACCTATATACGAGTACTATAATATTTATTTGTCATGTATGTACATAAAAACAACCTGTTATTTGTGACTGTTTTGTTTCATTTCCCTCACTGCGATATCTTAAATTAATATTTATCAACTCTAATAAATATTAACATTGACATCTAACTCACATAAAATAAAGAAATAAAAAAGAGAGTCGTCATTAAACTAACCAAAAAGTTAATTGATTAGTCTCTTTCTAGAAAGAGATTTGACCCTACGACTTATACTCTGCACCATCGCTGTTACAATACATACTTATGACACATAATTTCTATGTATCATTAGTATGTATTTACAAAAAAAACGCATATTTATCAGATGTCTAATACCCACAGCACAAGTTTGAGACTAGATGGCGCTGTCTAATTCGTCCGACAATATTTACCTATTAAATACTTCTTATCTGATAAACATCCATATCATGCTACCGTCATGAAGTCGCCACTACGATAATTTTATTGCTTGTTTTTTTTTTTGGGAGCCCTTTTGAGATTAGTTCCTTTGCCAGCGGTGGGAAAAGAAACGATTTATGAAATAAATAGACAGGTAAGATAATTTCCGTGTCTGCGAAATTTCCCCAGTCGGAAACATTGTGTCCGTGGGATCGGTAATGCAATAAAATGCAGACGGACGCCGCAGACGGTAAATTGTTACGTGCCCGCTGAATTATTCAGATGTTTCATTGTTGTATTCAGAAATTTATACTTTGTCTGCTAAATTGTTCTGAAGGGTAGTTCGGCGTGATATTGTGTTGGTCATTGTTTAAGTAAATACAACTCATCGGAATGTATACAGCTGAGAGCATATAAAGCATTAATGACAAACTAGCTTATGCGCGACTTTGTCTAGTGTATTCCGTTACCGCGCTTATGTAGCCATACCAGATATAATACTATCTGTATATTTATATGTACGTTTATTAAAAGTAAAACAATTAAGGAAAGCAAAGCTATTTATTTAATTAGGGCTATTTTGCCAATGCTACTTCAGTACTCATGAAAGCACTCCGCGCTCACAGAAATATTGTGGTTTAGCGCCTAAATACATCAGCAATTTGAGTCTACTGACCAATGAAAGAATTATTTTAACCAATATACCGAGAAGTGCCGCGATGTTGATCAGCGAACTAACCAATAACAGCTGCGCGCTTTACTTTACCCCCGACCTGTAGCGGTGAATTGAGTTACTACGTAATATCAGTCTCATTGGTTCTCCATAAGTTATTTCCTTCGTGGTAATTAGCCACATATACTATTCTTGTAATTTTAATTGTGATCGTTATATACAAACAGATGAATAAACAGCGTTACTTTTTTATTAATCTTAGTGTAGATGACTACAATAATTTATAGTCTACTTTCTTTTCGGTATTTATAGTCTACTTTCTTTGATCCATGGTAGGCTGAGTTCACAATATTGCGGGGAATCATTTTAAAGAATCCGTAGAATAGAATGAAATACTCTTTATTGCATCAATGACAAATGCATACAGAACACACGCAGAACAAGAAAACAAATGTACAACAGGCGGTCTTATCGCTAAAGCGATCTCTTCCAGACAACCATGACACGAAAAAAACATACATATATAAAAAGTAGGTAGGTGGCGCATTTAAGCAAGTACATTTTTTTCCGTAGTCGCAGAACTACTAAAAACGACTACTATTTTGTCTGTGATACCAAAAAAAAAGTAGTAAGAGTAGCATGCAATATTGGACAAAGAAATCAATAGTTTTTATATAGCTGAGTCGCCTAAACCACTTGTTATTCTCCCTGCGTGAAGTAAGATCTGTGCAGTGTGCCACACCGGACGTCTTTGTTTGTCAATTTAAGGATCTTCTTCCCAGTGTCGGCGGGGTCCGCTACCTAAGCCTAAAGATTTGGCGAAAATACTGATTTTGACATGGAGCGATTGCCGTCCGACCTCCACACCTCAGAGGGAAAACTTACTTTTTCTTAGGTCAGGTCAACATCTATCGGGATATAATTTCTTAGACCGGGTTTCCTCATGACGTTTTCCTTCACCCCGGAGCTAGTGGCAATTACAAATATGTTGTCACGTTATAACGTAGAAATTAAAATCAAGGGATAAGTAAAAAAAAATAACTTTATTTTAAGTGGCTAGTTAACAGTTACTTTTGTGGGCGAAGTCTAGAAAGATAGAGGTAGTAACGCGCGAGCAATACTACCCGTATTTTAAGCGTTTATATGCTACGGTAGCCACTTTACACCAGGCAAACCGTATGCTTGTTTGCCACCCGATGAGTATATGACAAGTGATTAGGGTAATTTTACATATATGAGCAAGTAAGCTCGTGGGATCTGAACACCGCTTCTCCTTCCTGATTCACTCCCCTTTGTCAACCTCTGCGTCGCGTCGTATAGGCCGACACAGGCACCAAGTCGTCCGGGTACAAGCTACAGCCTGTAGAGTGTTGCTTAGAGGCCCCTGGTGAGCCCGTGGGTAGTTCCTGAAACGCGGCGAGTATTGCCGGTATTAGTCTGGTTGTATGCCAATTGATCTGGCCTGCAGTAGATCACGCGATAATCCAAACGGTCGATTTTCACAATTTAGCAAATGGATGACGGAGATGCAGTCCCAGGTACAATGGTAGCAAGTAGCGAAGTACTACACTTCATGAAAATCAGCTACACTAAATAATTGATAATAAAATTAATGTGGCAAGCAATTCCGAAGCAAAGCAACTTTAGACAGGCGTTGTCTCGCTACTCACTCAAGGGCGCCTGGAAATGCCAGAAAAAGTCGCCCAGGTACAACGCTGACGTGATTTAAGGCGACACATCGAAAAATTAGACCAACTTTCATCGAATAGTATAGGCTAATGACTAAACTGACGGATCTAAGATTTTAATATAAATAACTTCATTTCTTTATCTTGAATTTGCTTGCTCAAATACGCGATTGTGTAAAATTGATTCGATAATAATTACTTTCGAAAACACCTCCTGAAATTCATTATTTATGAAATTACAACGAAGTTGTTCTGTTTATACGCTTCAAAATTACTTAAATCTATTAGTAATATCTATGTTTATAATATGGTTGCTGCATATTTTGATAAGTGAAACATGAAATTTTTTAAAAATATTTTAAGTTTCTGACAATTTCTAAGCGATCACATTCGTCTTGGGTGCTACGTGTTTTCGACCTTATTGTGCGGTAATGAGGATTATAAACGCGTTGACTAACTACATCAAGCCAGTCCGGCTGCAGCCCGCTTCGAGGTAAGACCTATGTCGACTGTCTGCTCGAGCTCGCTCCATTTACATCGCGACACCGAAGTTTTTATAATTAATAGTTGTAAATATTCAATATTATAGTATTTAGCGTAAGTGTATTATTATTAGATATAAGTAGTAAATAATATTATAGGTTTATATATATTTATTATACTGTTGTAATAATGGGGAACACTAAAAAGAAAATATATAGAATAAAAATACAAAGAAAATGTTCGTAGAATGGCGGAGGCGAACAAGACAAGGTATTTATTTTTTTTAATTATTGTATTCATTAAACATATTATAATAACATTGTGTAGACATATTTCTAGTTTTTAGAACAGTTCCTAGGTATGGTTGGCCCAAGCTATTTAATTCCTCTTCAAACTTTTTTTTAATTTTGCTTACTTAATAACTCTATATAAAACTGCATTAATTAAATAAGAGTTATTTTTTGCAGGAATAAACAGTAACATTTGATAATTGGTATACATTATCCACAGGCTGACCGCGTACCTATATAGGACGCCAAACTCCTATTATGTCCATTATAATCTGACCGAACTCCGACTTAGAAGTTGAAGAAGACTTAGAGGTCAGGTTACGTTGGAAATTTATACCAATAAGGTTCGCGCTCTCAGCACATAGCAACCAGTGGAGACTCTTTATTTCTTTGTATTAAAATAAAAACTTATAAAATAGAATATTTTTGCTGTTTTGTTTTTTAGGAGAAACTTACTAAATAAACATATTCCACTAGAAGAATCACTACTCGATTTATATGCTACTTTAACGTAAGTGTCATACGGGACGACAAACTCATAGTAACCATTATAAGCTCACCGAACTCCGACTTAGACATTGTACGTAGGTGAAGGTTAGTTTACGTTGGAAATTTATCCAATCAGAAGATAGAAAACCAGTGGAGGTTTTTTTTTTTGTATTAAAATAATTACTAGTAAAATAGTATATTTTGATAGTTTTTAAAAAAACTCGGTATGTTTCATGTTAAAGAAGCGAGCGAGGTGTGTAAGTACCGAGTCATGTGGCGCTCACGAGGGATTTAGCGTGAAGATATAGATAGATAGTATACTTATACCCATGGTACTCGTGAAAACAAATAATATTTACCATGAACCAACACTGAAAACACAAAAAAATCATCTATTCTATACATTGTGGTTAGTATTGAACTATTGTACGGATTAGATTTATTTTGCAACATCAGAGATGGTCCTGGTTCTTTCTTCTTGAGAGTTTAATAAATAACAAGGAAACGTACAACAATACAAAACACAGAGTATACATAAGTAAAATACAATAAATGTCATTATACTGAAGTTAAAGTTATGAAACAGCAAGAAAATCATTTGTCACATGTTTTTTTTTAAATATGAATAGATTATAAAATCTATTTGTATATATGTATATTAGGGTGTCCCTTATTTTTCAAAGTTTTTATTTTCTAACGCATATGTCTTAGTTTTGTTCATTTGCTTTTAAAACACTCGGAAATTAATTTTTAACTTATTTGGATTACGATAATCCGTGCCGAATTACATCGAAACATGTTCATACAAGTTGCGCGGCAGTGCCGCACGTACTCGCGGTATTCATTTGTTCAAATTCAAAGTCAAAATCTTTTTATTCCGTAAAAATGGCTACATTTGTTTGGAATCGTCACATTTTTTTTCCCTACCGTGCAGTTTATGACTAGGTGAGCACTGATAAAAATACTGCCAAAAAACTCAGGCATCCCTCTTTTGGTATCCAAACAAATTTACATATTTTGTTAATTACATTATAATTGGATCGACTCACTCCCAGGCATTTTTATCATTAATATAGTCAGATACTTTATAATATGCCCTGCTACACAATTTGGCTTTAATAGTAGTTTTAAATTTGTTTATTGACAAATCTCTTATATTGCTGGGAAGTTTGTTATAGAACCGTATACTTTGCCCCATAAAATAATTACTTGTTTTGTGGAGACGGCTTGCATATAACACAAGATTATGCTTATATCTAGTATTTATGCTATGAGTATCACTCTTTTTACAAAATGAGTCTATTTTTTATGGACATACAAAAGATTTTCATAGATATATTGCGATGCGACTGTTAAAATATTTATTTCTTTGAATTTTTCTCTAAGGCTCTCCCGGGGACCAAGTTTGTAGATAGCTCTTATGGCTCTCTTTTGCAATAAAAAGATGGTGTTAATATCCGCGGAGTTACCCCAAAGAAGTATTCCATATGACATAATACTATGAAAGTAGCTGAAATAAACTATTCTAGCCGTATCAATATCAGTGAGCCGTCTAATAGTTTTCATTGCATAAGCTGCAGAACTTAGTTTTCCTGATAATTTTTCAATTTGTGGGCCCCTTTGTAGTCTGGAGTCAATTGTTATACCCAAGAACACAGTTGTCTCCACAGAGGCTAAATTAGTTCCATTAACATGTACATTGGTAGCCACCTGCCTTACATTAGGTGTTGAGAACTTAATTACTTTAGTCTTTTTATCATTTAAAAGCAGATTATTAACACTAAACCAATGAATAACTTTAGAGAGAGCATTGTTAACTTCGTCATAATTACCTAACCGTCTATTAATTTTGAATGTCAGTTATTCTCGTGATTAATACGTAATGTTTTAACTTTTATAAGATGGCAGTGGAATTGAGAAGCAATAAATCAAGTATTTTCTTAGTTGGAGACGTAAATTATCCTGTGTTTACTCGGCGCTATCAGCCATTATGACACTCGAACATCTATAACTTCAAGCCAAATCCCTTGCGGGGTAGGCAGAGAGAGCCGAGCGCCACGTGACTCGATCCTTACATATCTCACTCGCTTCTTTAACATTCATTGCTCTTCTCATGCACGTACGCCGGTTTCTAGGTCTCCTGACATCACCTTCTGATAGAACATGACCAATTTGGTCATGGTAGGTAAGTCTTGGCCTTCCCCGGCTCCTACATCCTTCCACTTTTGCATTGTATATCTGCTTCGTCATTCTTTCATCTTGCATTCTTTCTACATGCCCGAACCATCGGAGCATGCCTCTTCTTATTTTAACACCGACGCTCTCTTTCAGACCAACTCTATTTCTAACATCATCATTACGAATACGGTCTACAAGCCTTACGCCACAAATTTTGCGCAGCGCTCGCATTTCAACCGCGTTTATTCTACTTTCATGCTCTTTCTGCCATACCCAACTCTCGCTTCCATAAGTTAGCGTTGGGACCAACACTGCATTGTGTATAGCGAGTTGTGCCTTCTGGCTCAGGATTTTACTACCAAGAAGTTTTCCCAACGCTCCATTCACACTATTCCCAGCACTCACTCGTCTTTCCACATCTGCGGTGTACCTTCCATCCCTGCTGAAAGCGCATCCAAGATATACAAACTCATCCACTTGTTCCAACACTTCATCATCAATCGTAATCCTTACATTAGTTCTGGATTCTTCTCTTTCAAATACCATTATCTTTGTTTTCTTCGCATTCAGTAGTAAGCCTTTCTCCATACAGTCGTCTTTCATCGCTGTGACCAGTGTTTGCAGTTTAGATGGTGTATCTGCTAACTAAACATATGTGTCCGAATCAACAAATGGCCCGCTTTAGCCTCTCGATAAACAATGTTGTATTATGTAGCTGGTGTTTCATTCTTCTTAAGGGGGATACATGCCGTCCAGTGGCGCCTCAAGGAATAAAATATCGTATCTTAGCGTGGAAGATAAACATTATAAAGTCATGTGTTGCGTGTGTTACAAATACAATAACGTACTTTTACGTCATTAAACCAACAATTGAAATGTTTTGCTTTCGTTGTTATAGGCATAATTGCCAAAAAACGGCCTCTTTTAGCACTTTTGCTTATAACAACGATAGTGGAATATTTTGAGTGTTGGTTTAATGACGTAAAAATACTTTACTATCTTCGTAATAAATGCAACATAAGATTTCATAATGTTTATCTTCTATGCTATAATATGTTTTTTTATTCAATGAGGGCGCCACTGGACGAGACCTAAGTAAGAACAACATAGATACCAAGACATGTTAACTTGTAGAGATATAAACATAAAACGATGTCATTGATTTCTCTTTCAATAAACTTTTAAAAGTGAATACGTTTCTATAGTTTTTTATTACTATTATTACTATTGTTTTTCGTCTAGCTTAAATAAATATGTTTGGTTCAGTATGTATAAAGCTAAATAATAATTAAATCAATAATTTTTATTAAATATTGATATTATAAATTTTATTTAAGTGTGACGCGACTCTGTAGCTTTTCTGTTCGTTTGCATTGACTATACGTTGACCCCAGGTTACCTATTAGGCGCTAATTTCAAATTTTACAAATCGAGCGTCGAGTGTCAATTGAGGGGCGCGGGGTGATTGGGCGGAGCCATTTTAAAGCTTCACGATCGAGGTGTCGCCTTAACGCAGGGGTATCGAGAGATGTGCTGCGCTTTTTCCAAACTTGCTCGCGGCGTCGCTTCCAAATAAAAGTGCTAATGGGTATCGATGTGACTTATTATTGTAACTTCTACCCTTTTACAGGCAATTGATGTAAACTACTTTGTGTGCTTCCTCTGCCGATTAATCCGGCCGGCAGCCGGCACCCATCCACTACCGCTAGTAGATGCATGCCGCCCCTTACATGGCTACTCCGGTCGTATCTGCCCCGGCTACTGCAGTCGTCTCTGTGAGTGTTCGCCATCTAAAATACGGTGAGTTGTGCCCGTCCGTGTTGTCTCTGCGACTCGTGTCCGCCTCTCCACGAAGCGTCCTCAGGCGCTGTAGATGTTAGTCCTTAGAATAACATGCTATGAATCGTAATCGACGACCGGAACAACCAAGGCAGCAACGGTGGCCGGCGCAGGCAGAGACGACCGGAGCGGCCATAGCAGCGGTGCCATACATCTACTAACGGTAATTTGATTTTCGCAAATTATCGCCTGAATCTATTAACTTTTCTAAGATTTAGTTTTGGCAAACATTAGCTCATAAATCAGTAATATAATGTGAAACGTACAAGTTACATTCTCAACAGGAAGTCCACCACAGAGTCTGCCACAGGTGTCGATCGATGCGACGCGACGCGCGGTCGGCCGCCGCCACTACCTACCGCCACAGCTCGCCACATAACTACACTTATACTGTACTACGTACTCTCATCACACATGGACTAACTCATTATTTGACGAGCCCAATGATCGAATAGTTAACAATGCTAACAAAGATTACACATACAAACATTTGTTAGCATGACCATGTTGTCCGTCAAATTACAATTCCCTAAGGGTTGCAGTGTTTGTGCGAGTGAATGAGTATGCTCCTTAGGAGTTCCTGTGTTAAAAGCAAGGATGACAATGCGCGAGTGATACTTCCTATATTGTAAGCATTCATATTATATGGTTAATCACTTTAGATCAAGTGGGCAGTATGTTTGTACTCTTGCTAATGTGGAATAAAAGAGATATTTAATTTCACAAGTTCAAAAGTTCAGAAGCATGTGGGTGCGCAAAGAGACGTGACATGAGAACACTGAGAGGAGATGCCTGGTGGGATGCGGAGGTTGAATCCTTCGTGGAAAAAAAGAGGAAAGCGTGGCTGGATTACGTATCATCTTTGCACCAGAGTGAAGGTATGAAAGAGAAGAAGAAAGAAATATGCCGTCGATGCAAGAATGAAACCAAAGCTTTAGTGAAAGAGAAGCGTGAAAGACTACTTATGAATTAGGAAGAGAGGCTAACGAAGAAATTCGAGGCGAATACCAAACTCTTCTGAAGAGTGGTAAAGAAGTCTCGAATTGGTTCGTCAGCATGTAAAATGGACAAGATGTAAAGCTGTATGATTGTATCGAAATGTCTGTAAAGAAATGTATGATTATGTACAGAACGCTGGCACTGTGAATGAGTCTGTGATTGACAAGCATTCGGCCCACATTAGGTGGTAAGCGGTCACCGCAGCCTATTGACGCTCGCAACACCGAGGAGATTTTACTCGCGCGCTGTCAATCTTGAGACTTAAGGATGTTACGTCAGAGTACCCAGTAATTTCTGTGCTCAAACCGGAAAACGGCGGTAGAAATAGGTGAGACAGAGGGACCCACGCAGACGAATTTTGTACAAAGTCTCCCTCTGGTATACAAAGTCCCCCTCTGGTGTACAAAGTCTCCCTCTGGTATGAAAGGGCGAAGGACCTATTAGAAAGATCTTGATTTCTCTCTGGGTTGTGGAGGTCTACCAGCAACCGTTCCATGTAAACGCCAGTGCCTTCATCAAATTCTTAAGCTTAGGTAGTGGACTCCGCCAATCCTAATAGATTAGGAAACGGGATACCGCTAAGAAAAAGAATTAGGATTTTTTTTATACTACGTCGGGAGTCATACAAGTATACGGTCCACCTGATGTAAAGCACGTACCGTAGCCTATTAACGCTCGCGATATATTAAGTATTACTGACGCGATGCCTCCTCTGCTGCTTACACAGCAACTCCTTGGGAGCTTACTGGTGACCTCACTCACACGCAGGAACACAACAACCCTCTAGGGAGTTGTTATTAGGCTGCGGTTTTCTGTGAGGTGGAGGTATTTCCCAGACGGGCTGCTTTGATGCGCCCTACCTCTCTTAAAATATCCAGACCAAGACAAACAGACATGTTCATGCACACAAATGTTTGCCTTGTGTGGGAATGGAAACTACGAGCGTTGGTGTCAAAGTCGCGTCATTCACGACTGAGCCACCGAGCTCGTCGAAATGATAATGCACAGACAGAATTAGTTTTACACTTATAATATCCGTGTAGAATTGTAAACACTCGACAATGCTAACTTAACACCAGTGCCGCGCAGTCAACTGAAAAAACTTTGTTCATTAGAAACCCTCCTGAAAAGAAATATAAACGTAATATCGAGTTATCCTCGGCAATATCAAAACGTTACTACCAAGCACAGTTACGGTCGCTGGATCCTCCCCAAGTTCGTAATTAAAAATCTCGAAAGTCAATTAAACTTGGGCTAAGAACGACCCTCGGTCTGCCTTCGGATTCAGTAGTAATGAATCGGGGAATATCATAAACTTTGATATTATTGGTCTGTGTGCTTAGGCAAGAGTGCTTCTCTTAGTGGTGAGTGATTTATATGTACCTACTCTCTGACTTGATTGAACTATCTCATCTATTATTCTTTTTTTTATTGGCAGAGCTGCGATAGCCAGCGGAGCCACATTACCCTCAAAATTGCCGTTTGGGGTAGACTGATGTCATCCAGCTAGCGTTTAGACGGTAATAGTGAGAAACTCCAAAATCGACACACTAAAAGGTAACATATTGTAGTTTTGTATCCTTTAATTTGAAATTTAAATGTTCGTTGGTGAGGAAGAACGGTCCAAAATCGTTTCAATTAGAAAAAAAAACATATGGGAAAACGTATGGCCGGCCACTCTGCAGTGCAGAGTCTGCACTGCACTCCCATCAACAGAAAAAGTAACAGCACTCGTCGCTAGATGTCGTACAGGGTTCCATATATTTTTAAAAAATTAAAAAATTTAAAATAAAATATTTAAATATTTTTTAAATTTAAAAAATATCAGCTCTGCCTACACAGCTTGCTGTTATTTACTAGTACAACGTTGCGTGGCATACAAGCATACGGGCCACCTGATGTAAAGCGGGTACCGTAGCCTATTAACGCTCGCAATACATTCAATTAAAAACGCGCGATGCCACCTCTGCTGCTAACACAGCAACTCCTTAGGAGCTTACCGGTGACCTCACACGCAGGAACACAACAACAATGACGAGCTCGGTGGCTCAGTCGCGAAAGACGCGACTTTGACACCAACGCTCGTGGGTTCGATTCCATGCGGCGAGCTACACTACTACCTGTGTTTTGTCTCGAGTTTTAAATTGTCTGTCTCATATCTTATTGTTTGTTTCGTGTTAGTTTGTCTCATACCAACAGTTTGTCTCTGTCCAGCGTTGTATGTTCTAAAGTAATACATTGCTTGTTTATATTATGTACTAACCAAATTCATTGTATATATAATGTATATATACACTGGGTATATACATTCATGTACCCACCATCCGCCATTCAAGAGGCCATAGTATCTGTTTGTTTTCTGTTGATTGCACTACTCGGTGTTTCAGCTGCGGGGGTGTCCAGCGGAGTTCCGGCACTGTATATATCTGGTGTCGTGAAGGCCGCTGGCATTCCCCAGCAGCCGCAGAGGTTCTTTCTGGGTGCATTCAAACGTGATTAATCTTAGGATTCATCAGGCTTAATGTACTCAAAACCCTGGTTCGTTAGATCGACTGCCCTGTGAGCCGAGGACGTCACGTGGAGACGAAGGTGCTGTAAGTATTTGACGGTGCAGATCTACAGATGTCCCCTATGGCCGCAGGGCTCCTATTTGGTAGGTGGCTGTATCCAGACGCAATTAATCCTCTGATTCATCCACCTGAATGCAGTCAAAAGTCGATTCTGTGTGTATGTCTACGTGTATGTTCTGCGTGTCGTCGTTGTTCGTCCGTATGTTACGGACGTATGTCGTATTGTCCTACACACAACATTATATGTTGTATAAATTGGCTATGGGGCCGAAGCGTCGGCACGGCCTTCCTATCCTTCTTATAACTTTCCACTCCCTTTTACGTGGGATTAAAACACTCGGCAGCGATTCGTTGCCGAAGGCAGCCCGGGCAAAGAGCCATAGCTCGAGGCCCGATCGCACCTGTCCCCGCGGTTGCAAGAACCAAGAAGAAGAAGAAAAGACTACTGCCTGCGGCCTACATCTCCGTCCGGACCTCCCGACGTGACCGGGAGCTGCCGGCCATCTCTGTCCGGCCACTCATACTGAACTTTGGTTAGATCCATCAAGGCAGAACTAGCCCGTACTTTTTGAACCCGTCTTTTTTATATCTTTACTTGTAAATACTAGTTTTAATAAATTTGTTATTTTATTTTAGAAAACCCCTTCTTTTTAATCAATAACCTTACAGTTTGGCGCTCCACGTGAGGCAGGCCTGACCACGACCCTGACATTATCTCTCTAAATTGTAAAACCTACTTCCTCAGACATACAGTGTCCTGTATCTATTTCTCTATTTCGGTTTCTTTTAGGCTTCATCTTCATTAATCTTTTTTTTACAGTAGGTACTCAAACAGTAGTTAGTTACACACGCACATACTTACAACTACTCAAACCAGTCGAAGCGTCCAACCAGTATAAGTCTTTGACTGGGCATTCTGGAATATTGCTGTAGAATATACAGTGCTCCCCTTCGACACTCTTGTAGTCCTCCTAACCAGCAGAGAATCCTCCTCGACTAATCTGGGCGGGCGGACTCGAGAGAACTCTATACATTTGTTCTCCATTATTTTAATCGCCTAAGGGCTACTTTTACTTTATAAAATCTATATATCAGTTCTGTCTGGCTTCCTCTTTAAGGACTCTGCGGCATTTTCTTTTTATTAATATTATTACGTATTCTTAGCAAACAAATCTTTATACTGATATTTGTTTGACATTTCTAAAGTCAGGGCTTGCATGTAGGTACTCGCTTGATACTTACGTACTTTTCCATTTACCGCGCACTAATCAATTCATTGTATTATATAATATACATATTCTTAGCAAACCAAGGCTAGGGTTAGGTATGATGCCACTAGTTATGTGCTTATTTTATTCTTGCAATTTATTTGAATCTTTTAAATAATAATTTTCTCTTTCACTTCCAATTATTAAGTTGATGGAAAACTTTTTTACGTTTCCTTTGCTTGAACGGAACAAGTTTTTCTCCAACTAAAACATACTAATTAACTAAATAATTCTTATAAGTTCTTATTAGTCTTACTGATATTCTTTAATAATGGCTAGACCTATTTGCTGTGAACTTCTTTGAAGCTGAACTTCAATATGAAGTTTTAGTTACTAAAATAGTTTATTCATGTGATTTATTTCGTTATTTCAGACCCAATCTGGCCATAGATTCTTCTAAATGCGTTACTTTAAGGATGTGTCCGTCAACAAATGATACTTTGGTTTCAAGATTAACAGTAGCTAAAATTAGAAAATATTGTCATTTTTTTAAATATAAAACACATGATATGAACGCGCGGACAAATTCATTCATATAGCTAGTATAGTTTAATATGACGAGCTCGGTGGCTCAGTGGTGGAACGCGCTGTTACGCTACTTTGACACCAACGCTCGTGAGTTCGATTCCCACACAGTACAAACATTTGTGTGCATGAACATGTCTGTTTGTATTGGTCTGGGTATTTTCTATGTATAATAAGTATGTATTTACAAAAAAAAATGTATTTACGTATGTTTATCAGTTGTCTAGTACCCATAACACAAGCTGCGCTTACTTTGGGGCTAGGTGGCGCTGAGTAATTTGTCCGACAATATTTATTTATTTATTGGAACATGAACATTAAGAGCGGTGCACTGTGCTAACAACACTGATGTTAAGTAAAAATGTATTAATTTGAGTTTTATTTATTATTTCTCTTTAAACGTAGTATTTTTAACATATACCCATTGCGAAGATCTGTTCTAAATATAAGTGGAATATTTTCGAATGAATAGAAACCTCTTTAAACTATTTGCATGCCTAAATTTTGTTTGCTACTAATTTTAATTGTAACTATCCCTATATAGCGTAGTGGCAATACTTTTTGCGTATAGCATATAGATTACAAAGTTGTGTATAGTATCTCTATCTCGTACCCTTTACGCTGAAGTATCTACATCTTTCTCTATCTACGTTTTGATTCGAAATCGTAATTTGCATGGACTCAAATTGCATTGAAAAGATTTCGATATCGTGACGTATATTGCGTGCCGTGTCAATGCGAACGAAATTGAAATACATTTCACTGGAAACAACTCCGATTCAATGTAACAGCTTTTCGGTTCGAATGAGAATTTTTCGTGTCAGTGTGAATACCTATCCCTGCTGAAGAGCTTACGTCGTAGCCCATGAACCTGCAATACATTATCTCTGCTGCTCGTTCAACAACTCCTTAGACATTCCTCCTTAGAGGTCACCAGTAAGCTTCCAAGGAGTTGCTGTCTAAGCAGCAGAGGAGGCTTCGCGCGAGTGATACTTAATATATAGCGAGCGTTAATAGGCTACAGTACCCGCTTTACATCAGGTGGGCCGTATGCTTGTATGCCTCCCGATGTACAATAAAAAAAGGTAACCTCACTCACTCGCAGGGATGCAACAACCTTCCAGTAAGTTGTTATGTAGCTGTGGGTTTCTGTGAGGTGGAGGTACTTCTCCAGAGGGGCTGCTTTGATACGCTCTACCTCTTTTCAAAATACCCAGACCAAGACATGCAGACATGTTCATGCATAGAAATGTTTGTCCTCTGTGCGAATCGAACCCATGAGTCTTGCTGTCAAAGTAGCATTACTTACTGGCACCGAACTCTTCATATATATCGATTAATTTTTTTCTCATTTTGTTCATTGACATGACAATCTGTTATCCTGATGGTAAACAGTTACCGCAAGCTATGAAAACTAGCAGCACTATAGCCGGCACACGATTGTTAGTGGCCCAGTAAAAACATCTTCCCTTTTTGCAGAAATCCTGCTGTAATCTTCTGGGAAAACTTCCGCGGGAAGTTCATTGCACTAGCTAATTGTTTGCAAAAGAAAACCTCTCTGGAATTGCTCAGTACGCGGCTGTGTTGGCTTCTTTGTGTGAATATGCATTTCCTATCGACAGTGAGATATAAGAAATAGAATTGATTTGAGAGAGAGTATCGCTGTTAAAGTAAGAAGAGGTAAGCTCCATTGCTTCGGGCTTGTAGAAAGAATATGTATGTATGTATATCTTCACCCTTTGTGGGGTAGGCAGAGAGAACCGAGCGCCATAAGACGCGGTCCTTACACACTTCACTCGCTTCTTTCACATGCATAGCTCTTTTCATGCACGCTCGCCGGTTCCTGACATCACCCTCTGATAAAACACGACCAATTTGGTCATGGTAGGTTAGTCTTGGTCTTCCTCGACTCCTACATCTTACCACTTTCGCATTGTATATCTGTTTCGTCATTCTTTCATCTTGCATTCTTTCTACATGTCCGAACCAACGGAGAATACCCTTTCTTATCTTAACACCGACACTCTCTTTCAGTCCAACTCTCTTTCGCACGTCATCATTTCGAACGTGGTCAGCAAGCGTTATGCCACAAATTTTTCGCAGTGCTCGCATCTCGACTGCATTTATTCTACTTTATGCTCTCTCTGCCATACCCAGCTCTCACTTCCATAAGTTAGCGCTGGGATTAGCACCGCGTTTGTACAGCGAGCTGTGCCTTCTGGCTTAGATTTCGGCTGCCAAACAGTTTACGCCAACGCTCCATTCACGCTATTCCCTGCACTCACTCGTCTCTCCACATCAGCGGTGTACCTTCCATCGCTGCTAAAAGCACTTCCAAGATATACAAACTCATCCACTTGCTCCAACACTACATCATCAACCGTAATCCTAGTGTTCGTTCCGGTTGTCTCTCTTTCAAATACTCTTCTTCAAAAAATCTTGGTTTTCTTCGCGTTCAATTGTAAGCCTTTCTTCATACAATCGTCTTTCATTGTTGTGACTAGTGTTTGCAGTTCGGATGATGATTCTGCTATCAATACCGCGTCATCTGCATATATATAGCAGGCACTTGACCATTGAAAAGAAAGAATACAGGATAAAACAAACATGAAATAGATATACAATGCGATAGTGTATTGTAGGAGCCGAGGAGGAAGACTTACCTACCATGATGAAATTGGTCGTGTTTTACCAAAAGGTGATATCAGGTGTCCTAGGACCGGCGAGCACGAAAAGATCAAAGATTTGTGAGTAGTGTAAGAACCGCATCTTGTGTTGCTCGGTTCTCTCTGCCTACCCCACTACTGAAGATATAAATAGATAAAATGTTCGGCAGTATTTATAACATGCTACAATATTTCGACAATTTCGATATATAATTAATTTAAGAATTACTTACGTAAAATGATTACCGTGGCCTATGAACGATTGCAATAAAAGAAGTGTCGCGCGTTACAACCCCTGCTGCTAACACAATAAATCTTCAGGACGTTAGGTAGCTTCACTCACTCGCCGAAACATGACAAACGTCCATGGAATTATCATCATTTGGTTGCGGTTTTCTGTGAGGTGGAAGTACTTCAACAGTCGGGCTGCTTTGATGCGCAATATGTCTCTTAATACTACTCTGTGTAAAAAGTATCGGGAATATGTCAATAAAAAGACCCGCGTAAAAGAGGTCGTTCTAATTTTTTTACTGCATGTTGGTAGCACTGTACTGATTTAGCGCGCAAAATTTGAGCGGGATCTGTCATTTAATTTGTTTTAAACTACACTTTTTGTTGGTCATAGTTTTGAGTCCTCGGCGATTTTTACAATGGAAAATATTGTTGAACAAAGAGTGTGCCTTAAATTTTGTGTTTCAAATGATATTTCATGTGGTGAATCACTAAAAATGTTGCGAAATACCTACGGCGAATCGTGTATATCGAAAACAAGGGCTTATGAATGGTATAAGGCTTTTAAAGAAGGCCGAGAAGTAGTAGTAGACTTGCCTCGTTCTGGAAGACCTTCAACCGCTACGACCAGAGAAAACATCGACAGAATCAAGAAGCTAGTGCTCGAAAACCGACGTATGAGTCTGAGAGAGTTGGCTAGTGAGGTGAACATATCTTTTAAGTCCGTCCACAACATTCTCATTGACATTTTAGGCATGAAACGCGTCGCCGCTCGACTAGTTCCAAAAGAGCTCAATTTTGTTCAAAAAGCGCAGCGAAAGCATGTCGCTGAAGACATGGTTTCCCGAGCTTCTACGGATCCGACCTTTATGAAACGTATAATAACTGGCGACGAGACATGGGTTTATGAGTACGACATGCAAACAAGCCAACAGTCTTCAGAATGGCGTCTCGAAAACGAGCCGAAACCCAAAAAACCGCGGCAAAGTCGCTCCAAAATCAAGGTGATGCTGACAGTTTTTTTTGACTACGGTGGTGTGGTTCACTCCGAATTCCTTCCAGAGGGAGAAACAGTGAATAAAGAATATTATTTAGGCGTCATGAAGCGTTTGCGTGAGAGTATCCGCCGAAAACGTCCAGATTTGTGGCAACACAACTCATGGATGCTGCACCATGATAATGCACCATCACACACAGCCATTATAGTGAAAGAGTTTTTAGCGAAAAATTCAACAAAAGTTCTCGACCAAGCACCGTATTCACCTGATATGGCTCCGTCTGACTTTTTTTTATTTCCCAAGTTAAAATTACCACTTCGAGGAAAACGTTTTGAGTCGATAGAAGCCATAAAAGAAAATTCGCTGAATGAGCTAAAGGCCATATCGCAAATAGCCTATGAAAAATGTATGGAAGACTGGGTGAAGCGGTGGAGATGTTGTATTGCAAGCGATGGGGCCTACTTTGAAGGCGATAAAATAAATTTAGATGAATAATTTGTATTTTTTGTTTTATTGACAAATTCCCGATACTTAGTACACAGAATGTACACCCAGACCAAAACAATCAGACATGATCATGTTTGTGGTGTGTAGGAATCGAACCCACGAATTTTGGTGTTAAAGTAGTCATTGCTAATCAGCCATCGGGCTTGTCCACATCGTCGGGAGGAATACAAGCATACAGCCCACCTGATGTAAAGCGATTACCGTAGCCCGTTAATGCTTGCAACATAGTAATGCGTGTATGTGAGGTCACCGTAAAACTCCTAAGGAATTGATAACACAGCAGGCTAAATCCCAGGAACACGACAACCCTCCATGCAGTTGTTATTTGGCTGCGATTTTCTGTGAAGTGGAGGCACTTCCCCAGACGAGCTGCATTGATGCGCCCTACCTCACATTATTGAGCAGTTGGAAACGAGATAACTCTAGAAAGAAGACTAGATATTGAGCCCACTACGACATATCA
Source organism: Pyralis farinalis (assembly GCA_947507595.1). Taxonomy (NCBI): domain Eukaryota; kingdom Metazoa; phylum Arthropoda; class Insecta; order Lepidoptera; family Pyralidae; genus Pyralis; species Pyralis farinalis. The sequence continues at coordinate 20,813,488 of OX382258.1, forward strand.
TAGACCAATCATTAATTTAATTGACGTATATAATGAAATAGATTTTTTAAGAGAGGTAGGACGAATCAAAGCTGCCCGTCTGGAGAAGAACCTCTACCTTATAGAAAGTCGCAGCCAAATAACAACTCGAGGGCTGTTTTTGTCTTTTTTAAATCCAACATCGGAATCATGCAAGCATACGCGATGCCTCCTCTGCTGCTTACACAGCGACTCCTTAGGAGCTTACTGGTGACCTCACTCACACACAGGAACACAACAACCCTCTAGGGAGTTGTTATATGGCTGCGGTTTTCTGTGAGGTGGAGGTACTTCCCCCGACGGGTTGCTTTGATGCGCCCTACCTCTCTTAAAAATCCAGACCACGACAAACAGACATGTTCATGCACACAAATGTTTGTCATGCGTCTACATCTACATAATATAAACAACCAATGTATTACTTTAGAACATACAACGCTGGACAGAGACAAACTGTTGGTATGAGACAAACTAACGCGAAACAAACAATAAGATATGAGACAGACAACCTAAAACTCGAGACATAACACAGGCAGTAGTGTAGCTCGCCAGCGAACCACAGCCAGCGAGCAGGACCGTGAGGGGCCCACGGTCGCAGAGGTCACAGAAACAGTAGAAGTAGGAGTCGGTGGAAATCGCCTTGCGATCCATCATCGCAGTGGTCAGAGGTGCCGAGGACATAGTAGGAATCTTCTCCTCGGACGTCTACAAATATATATATTTTTTTAATTAAATAATACTTACCATTGATGTGACAAAATTTGACACGAATGAAGGATCTCTATGTATAAAGAGTAAAAAAGTTTCTATTAAAGTGTAGGACGAAGATTGCATTCTTGTGTACTCGCATGGATACCATATTATAGTCATATGCGGTTCTGCCAAACCCTTATTAATGCTTTACTAGTTAGCAACGCAAAAAAGTAGCTCAAAGCACAGCAAGCACCAACTCCCCAGCGTTTCTACCGTAAAATCTGTAAACGCAATTAAGTCTAAACTTCACTTAACGCTTCCTGTGCTGAAACGAAGTTATCATACATATTTCTTGAACTCTACTCCCGTCTGTTATAAAGGCGATATTGGTATAAATCGTTGTTTGTTATAAAATTGCAAAGTTACCCTTTGTTGTCTCGGGACTAGACAAGGGGGCTGCATTTTGTTTTATTTGCTCGGTCTCGACGCAGATGTGTGTGTGTGTGCGATCGATGCGTAAGTAGAATGCACTTATCATTGTATGGGTTTGATATTAGTGTATGTCCTTACTCTATGGTATTCAAGCGAGTCATTAAATTTTTATGGATAGTTTTGTATGACTTTTATGATTGGATATAACAATCGTAATTAGCAAATTGAATATAAGTTTTATATATATTTTACGAGACGAGCTAGATAATAGAGTAGTTAGCAATACTAGTTTAACACTAAGGCTTTGAGGGTTCGATACCGACAGAAGACAAGCATTTTTGTGCATGAACGTGTCTGTTTATTTTGGATCGGGTGTTTCCAAGAGAGGTGGGGCGCGTCAAAACAGCCCGTATGGGGAAGTAGTAGTACCTATGAGTGAGTGAGATTATCAGAAAACTGCTAAAGAGTATTTGTGTTAGCAGAAAGGATGACAATGCGCAAGCGATACTTTCTATATTGCAAGCGTTGATAGACTTTACATTTAATATATACAATTACATACAATAAATTACACAAGTTAATAGCATTATTTATGTATGTTCATCTTAAATGCTAAACAATCCACGTTGACCTAATATAAAATAAGCATGAATATAAGAAGGATATTACATCAAAGTGCATAATATCCAATTCATTCAAGCAGGACTTTGGTTATCAAAACCTTGCCCGTTTTATCCTGACTTTTTACAGAATTTCGCTGATATCCCATTTTAATTTCCACTTTTACTTACGGATATCGTGTTCAACTTTTGCCAAGTGCCAGCAATACTAGGCTCGCCTACAGACCAAATTACAGCAGAATCAATTTAGGCATTATCTCTGCTGTAGTTGAAATGCATGTCCTCCAATGTTTCAAGTTACCGATTAGATTTGTGTAAAGGTACACTTTCTCCACATAAATATCATGTGTTTCAATTATTATGAGTTTAGTACTTTCGTTTATCAGTTTAGCGCGTGTCCTTTACAACTGTTTGGCTGAATTTTTCCCCGTAATGTCAATATTACCTATTAAAGTTTTATTATTATAGAACTTCTACGCTTTAATAAATGTACCAGAAAGAGTTAGAAACTATCTGACTTTCTACCTGAAGCTAGCGTCACGAGCCTGAATTGTCATGACATAATAATTTAACATCTTCAAATCAATTTATTTATTCAATAACAACAATCAAAATATATTAAAATAACGTAAAATTATGAATGTCTCCACGTTTCAAATACCCTCCGGACTCCATCCGTATATTGCCGGTATAGAGGCGCTTGAACAGTTCATCAGGTACTCTGGTCGACGGCGGTCCAAACAGTGCCATCGGTTCATCGTACACATGTGTTTTGAAAGATATACTAATGTTGACTGGGGTAGTCTTAAAAATTGCTACACAGGATTTATACAGATGCCCACCATTTGCAAGATGATTCATTTTAATTGCCTATATTTTTCCTATTTTTGACTTCTCGGTTAACAGCAATTAAATGACACAGAGTTGTGTGACCAAAATTGTCACAAACAGAAAATATAGGTACGTCAATGTTTATGGAATTAATCACGTAAAAAGGTTGCTTATATGTACAAACAGAGCAAGAAATTAAGAAAAGGAATTCATATTAAGTTTATTGTATAGGTACAGGCGGCGCCGTAGCGTGATGTTAAATAACCTATAACCTTACTCAAGTATTGGGTTATTAAAGGCAAAAAGATTATTTCAAATCCAATTAGTAGTTCCAGAGGTTACCTAAATAAACTCTTCTGCTTTATTACATTTGTATAGATTTGTTAGTAATGTAACTGATAGAATAGGAACCTATTTGGAAATGCTATTGAGAAACTAAATCACTGGTGACATGTTATTAATGTGTGATCGTTATTTATCATTAAACCAGCGTTTTCATCTTTCGCCAGTTCTTAGGGCTCCTGGCACATACGCAATATATAGCTAACTAATAGAAAATAATATCTTATGCTAATAGAAAAGAATATCTTATGCTAATAGAAGATATATGGCAACAATACACACTATTATTATATTAATAGAATATAACTAGTCTGGCCACAAATACTGTTACATGGAAACTTTTGTTTTTTTCAACTCTTTAATTATTTTGAATTTGGAACGCGTTTATTTTGTTAAAAACTTCCTTCAGTCTCCCGCCATTTTACATACTTTTTTCGTGTTTATTATCAAATTTCAATATGGAATGGGGCGTTAAAAAAAATGGAATTGCATTGATTGCCTTGCACAAAGTGGGTATGGAGCCGTCGGTCATTTTCAAGACACTTCAAAGCCTGGTATCAGCTGTATGTTCGTATACCTACGACTACTACCGACAAATATATCAACACTTCCTCGGTTGAAGACCATAAAAGATTGTGGCGACCGCGTGCAGTAAGAATTATAGAGGCTGTTAATGTTGTTAAAGCCAGAATTCGCCGAATTCACTAGGAAACAAAAAATATCGCGAGAAATGCAGATTTCCGCTAGTACCTAATCTGTCGCGTATAACAAAACAAGAACTGAACACGGCGCTTATCGTCAATATACAGGACATGCCCAAAGTCAATCCCTACTGTAGAATAGAGTGAATCAATGAAAACGCCTTCTGTCGCGGTACACAGGTGAATGGACGTAATGAACGTTTAGATGCTTTGTGTGTGACACCGATGATCTGCCTGGTGGAATGATAACCCTATGGTCTAGGGTAGACCGGGACGATCATGCCAGTGCTAGTGTAGGTGTCGTACTCTCTTCTCGCTTAGCCTCTGGTATAAAAGATTACTGTTTGGTAGGGCGAGTGATGTTCTAGATTTAGCTGAAGGGAATAAAAGAGTGATTATGTCTGGAGATTTGAATGGATGGGTTGGAACCAAACGAGACAGCTATGAAGCTGTTCTTGGTCCCTATGAAGATGAGAGAGTGAACAAAGCAGGTAAGTCAATTCTAGATTTATGTATGGAATTAAACCTCCTCGTGTCGAATACGTACAACCAAGTTCGAACAGTTGAGCATTAAAAATTTAGAGGACTATTGAGGAATATCAATAAAAGGTTTTTATTGGATAACTTGGCTCCACACTTTCATGAGAGGTAGAGCGCATTAAAGCAGCCCGTCTGGGGAAGTACCTCCACCTCACAGAAAACCGCAGCCAAATAGCAACTCCCCAAGTGAGGTCACCAGTAAGCTCCCAAGGAGTTGCTGTGTAAGCAGTAGAGGAGGCATCAAGCGATGATACTTAATATATCGCAAGCGTTAATAGGCTCCGGTGCCTGCTTTACATCAGGTGGGCCGTATGCCTATATGCCTCCCGACGTAGTATAAAAAAAAACACTTGGCACTTATCTTTAATCATATCATTGATCAATCATAGATGTGGCTGTGTTTCCAGACTTAATTAAATTTAGTAAATTGATTTGTTATTTAATTCTGGTGAGTCATATGGTATAGTTACTGCTGCTGTGTGGAAAAGCGGCTGATATTGAAACAACTTTTATCTTGCAAATGAGAGCCGTCTGCAAAAGTGCTTATTGCGAGTATAGAATCGATGAATATTGAATTAAACAATTTTTAACGGAAGTATCGCGCCAAGGACGCTGCAAAGCGTTCGAAACGTCAGGTTCAACAAAATAAATAAAACACGCGATACTTCCGTTAAAAATTGTTTAATTCAATGTGTAACAATCGCGAAAACCTAAGACAATACCAATCGATGAATATCTGACTGACAAAGATGTCTGGAAATGATTCTTTTTTTTTATTATTTCATAATTTATAATTTTGGTACTTAACATCATCATTATTATTGCATTGGTTTTACACAACGTCTAGACGCTTGCAATACATTAAGACTTCAGAACCCGTTATATACCTTTTCCCATACATTTCGCGGTCATATACCACACGGGTTTCGAAGGGTTAAGTGTCACTCGCGCGATGCCACCTCTGCTCCTAACACAGCAACTCCTTAAGAGCTTACTGGTGACCTCACTCACACGCAGGAACACAACAACCTTCTAGGGAGTTATTTGACTGTGGTTTTCTGTGAGGTGGAGGTACTTCGCCAGATTTTATATATCCTACTCGTAGTTTGTCGAGTCGAGCACACAGTGCAAAACATTGATACAAGGTATGTTTACGCTATGCGCTAGTTGCTTCAACCTTATTATAAGTTGTAGGGTACTCGTATAAACCTAAAATATAAAAATACCTCTCATGACCTCTGCATAGTGACCGCTGTTCCGAAATATCTATGAATATAGCTCAACTAAGTATAGCATTTTGGAATTGTGCCTATTGGAAGGGACTAGTATCTATAATACAGGCTCAGCCTAGTTTAGATACTAGCGTGCAAGACTTAGGACTATAATTGTAAGTTGTATTATAATGTTATGTTATTGTACCTACATATAGTTTTAAGTTCATATACCGTATAATTAAGAGGTACTCGTATGTGTAAAGAATAAAGACGGACTGCTGCTTTGATGCGCCCTACCTATCTTAAGAACACACTGATCAAGACAAATGTTCATGTACACAAATGGTTAATTGATTGCGCAAAAAAGTATTTGTGTATTCAAATCCACATTTAATATTCGTAAAAGAATGTACAATCCCAAAAGTACTCTTCGTAAAAAGTAGACTAGGGTCTGATTGCCACACCAAATCATAACCATCTCGAAGAAGAAGAGCTCACTGACTTGACTGCTTGTCACTACTATACTGGGACTGGACTGTCATAGACTTCTTCCCGCGCTTTTGACGAGTGACATTGTTCTTATACTTGAAATTTTTACAATTCAGTATAAAATTAGTTTTGTGGGACAATTTCGGTAGTATTTTGTACCATAAGTGCTAGTGAATTTATACAGTAATGAAAAACTCAAATATAACACGTTTATGCACTTTTTGGAAGACGTGAATAAGTTCATCAAGAAAACCTTATAAAATCACTATTGTTTTATGAGTGGTATTTAAACAGGGTTGATTGGGTCTAGGTACCCTTCCCAAGTATTTTTTCAGCAGAGTTCCTGAAGCTGGAACATAGAATTAAGATTTTCAAATGGTTCTAAACTGATGACATGGCTGTATGGGCTAGATCCCTTTGCCTTTCCCCTCGGGGATAAAAAGAACCAAAAAAAAAAAATGGACTGTCATATGTACAAGTTTTGTTATTATGGTTGCTTTTGTCGAATTTGTGATTTTGTGTAATTTCTATTGTAACCCTGTTGTGACTGAGACTAATGTAACCAACCGTTTTAGTCTTAAAGTGCTTACGAATCAATAAAATATTCAAACGGGCGGAAACAAAGAATAACCATGTCTTTTTCGTTTGGAACACCGTCGAGTGCCCCAGTCAACAATAGTCTTACAGGTGGATTTAATTTCGCGGCAAAGTAAGTTTACCAAGCATAAAAAATATAAGACCTCCTTTGTCGGCAAAAAACGTAGTCAAACCTCTTTTAGTAGTTTACTGAATTATTCAATAGGTATTTTTGACTATAATAAAGTACCGCGTCAGTTTTGAAGTGAAACTGTCATCAAACGTAACCTCAAAATGTCATTATCAAACATTACATTTTCAGACCGGCTACTCCTGGTTTTGGCTTAGGTGCTACTTCCCAACCCTCGACTGGCCTTTTTGGAGCACCTGCAACTTCAGCACCCGCTTTTGGTAGCACACCCGCCTTTGGAACCGCTGCGACGCCTGCATTTGGGGCAACGTCGACAGCCCCTGCTTTTGGAGCTACCACTACACCTGCATTTGGGGCAACTTCAACTGCACCCGCGTTTGGTGCCACTTCTGCGTTTGGAGCTACCACTACACCTGCATTTGGTGCTACTTCCGCTGCTCCAGCATTTGGGACAACAACACCAGCTTTTGGAGCTACATCTGCTCCTGCGTTTGGTTAGTAAAAAATAAAATTGTAATTGTTAAAGTATGCTGTACATATTAGAAATTGTCTGGGTAAATTTATAGTAAGTAAAGAAGTCTCTTTGAAATAGAGCTGTTCTGCTACAGAGAGTTGTTATTTGACTGCGAATAACACTATTTGTAGGTATTGTAATTTTAATCACACTCATGCTACTGGAATTGCTTCATATCAGGTTGGCCGTATACTTTGCCTCTTGACATTGTGTGAAATTATTTTTTATTTTATTTATAAATGTTTTCACTCAGTTTCTTTACAATAGTAGAATGTTATTTGTTCAATTTAGTTATAACATCGCAGTGGTCCAATAGTGTGAATATTGTTGGTCAGGTCAAAACTACAAACACAAGTCAGCGTTAAAACACAATTTGCCATATAACAACTTATATATAACAAAGTATATATTTCTTGGATGTGCGGAAAAAGGAAACCTTACAATTTTTTTTTACGGTGAGTAAGTGATAATTACAGATATGTGTATAAATCCGAAAACACAAATTTAGTGGTACATGCCAATGCTAGCATTCATACTGGGGACCAGTCAATCAATAGGCCTGTTATTTATCTACTGCTTAAAAACTCTACAACTATAAAACAAACTATAACATATTTTATAGGTGCGACTACCACCCCAGCATTTGGCACAACTAGCACTCTTGGGACTGGACTCGGAGGCACTGGACTCAATTTTGGAGCCGGATCTACCACAACACCTGCAACGGGTATGATAGAATTTTTGCTTTTAATATATTTGTGTATTTTATAGTACTTGATGTACTGTCACTGGACTGTAACATGAGTATTAAATAGGTCACCCAAAGCTAGTCATTGAACGGATTCCCCATGCTCGAAAGGCATGTTTAGCCATTGGTCCCGGCTAAGTCAATGGCCTTTGGGCAGCTCGAAAACACTGGCCTTTGCCAATCTGCATTTGAGCAGCATAGTGCAGTATGCTCTAAACCTGTTGGGTTGTGCAGTGCAGTGGAATGTGTTAGGGATGGTGTAGTAATGGTGTTTATTACAACCATGTCTGTAGCAGATGATTTAAACTATCAATCTTGTTGTTATCATAAAAATAGTCACAAATAGACATCTGCAAATGCATAACGCTGTACTCTGGCAGAATATTCCCTTTCGCAAGAAGTCCCTTTGGCAAAGTAGTACTATGCAATTCCCAGCAATTTTCAGACTAACAGAGTCAAATGAACTATATATTTTTATTTAGACAGTAGGCCTTAGCTATGAAGTAAACTTGTTATGGATCATCAACTTATCAACAGGTTAATTCAATACTATAACTACTAGAAGTAATTTATTCACCATAGCCTCTTAAAGTCAAATGTGAGGCATAGGGCACAATAATATTTTTAATTTAAATAGACGTCACCTTACTTTTAATGGCAATGTTTTATGGTGCTTGATACTCTCTGCCTACCCCGCAAGCAACCTGGTGTGCAGGTATTACATACATATAACCTTACTGGGTTAGGATAACTTTACCTTCTGAATCCAGCAACAAAATTACATTTTGTTTGTGTAACTGAGTAATTACACTTTAAAGCTACTAAGATCCTGCATGTGGTGGTAACATCTGAATTATAAATAATACATTTTTTTTTCTATGTTACAGGCTTGTCATTTGGGGCTACAACTACAGCCAGTACCGGGCTCGGTGGCCTGGGTGGCTTTGGATTCGGTGCCACGACAGCAGCACAGAGTACTGGATTAGGATTCTTTGGATTGACCAGTACTGCTACTACTTCTAATAGTCTACTAGGTGAGGTTAACAATTGTGTACTTTGACTGACAGAAGGAAGAAACTTAAGACTCTGATAGAAAGTATAGCTCTAATTGAATTATTTCAGTAATTCAATTAGAGAATTACTGACTTTTCATAAGCATTTGTAGTAGATACCGCTGTGAAACTCTTTACCTGGCCATGTGGTGGTAGCACACAAGAGTTAGTAGATACAGTGCAAAGTAACTATTGGGGTCCATCCATCTTTTTATCATTATCCCATATGCCTAATCCATACAAGAATACATCCTCGCCTGCACACTTTGACTCCATACCAATGTCGTTCTGAAGAAAATCATTGAATAAACATATTTTGTGTTTTGTACTGAATATGTACTCTATTCTAATAACTTTCTCATATATAGTCCTAGTGTATATAAACTTATATGTATAAGAAAAAGTTCTCAGGAAGAGGGAGAAGGTGTTTTACAGGGTTACCAATGTATACCCCTAGTGTAGCTTATAATCCTAAGCTATGATAACAATTTGAATACTTTGGTGGTATTCAAATAATATTATAAAGTCTTTATAATGTGAAACATTGTGAAAATGTATGGATGTTTGTAGCTCTTTCACAAATTCGAAATGGATGAATATTTGAATGAAGTTTAGTACATAAATAGAGCATGTTCTAGATTTATAGATAAATAAGCCATTTTTTTTATTTCGATAAATTTAGAATTCCTCTCTAAAACTTGGAATACCAAACGCTCCGTGACCAGAGTCAGAAGTGGCAGCTAGTCAATATAATAAAATTTATTTCATATGAAAAAAGCAACCTTGATTTCTCTAACTACAAATGCATAAATATATAATCTTTTCTAATATTTTTTATAGTAGATATGATGATAATAATAATTTGTAATAGAGAACCCGGCATGAAAAAGAGCTATGAATGTCCAAACGTCGAGCGAAGTGTGGTAAGGACGGTGCCTTTTAGCGCTCGGTTCTCTCTGTCTACCCCGTAAGGGACCTGACGTGAAGATATACATATGATACAGCACCATTATTAGTTATTATTTGTCAAATAAATGAAATTTGTGATAAACCATACCAAAATTCAAATTAGCACATGTCGCTTATGCTTCTTTGATGTTTTTATGAAAATAAGTAAATATAGGAAGAAGTCACTCAAAATATTCTTAAGAGAGGAGTGCATCAAAGCAGCCTGTCTGGCGAAGTAGCTGCTCCATCTCACAGAAAAACTGAAGCCAAATAACAACTCTCTATAGGGTTATTGTATTCCTGCGTGTGAGTCAGGTCACCAGTAAGCCGTAAGGATTTGCTGTTGTAATGCCACTACTGCTAGCAGCAGTGCGCAAGTGATTCTCAATGTATTTCAAGCAATCAAGCATAGGGTATTGTGACGATTATTTTCGAACGTCACATGCATCGACTTTATTTTTAGCTGTTTCGTCCTTTTCGAAACCTATTTTGTCGTTTATCGAGTTTTATAAACCATTTTTCTTACGAAATCTACCGTTATGGTAGAAATTTGCTTTGGTATCCACGGTCGTCAAAATCGGCGATGTTTTTTTCTGAGAACGAGAAGTCGACTACTTTCCTGCCATCTTTGGGACGACGATGTTCTCGGAATATTAATTTGTTAGAATCTTGATAGAACACATAAGAAATGTTCTTTTTCTTTCGTTTTTGTGCTCTGTTGATGTTGCAGAGTCATATTGGAGCTTGATTTTTGGATTTCACGGTGGTAAGTGAAATTATATCATTTACGCGTGCACCCAAGTTCGCCATTTTTCATAGGCATTGTTTTTATCTTTTGGTTTCTTTTTGTTACAGCAATGGACCTAAATAAGCCCATTGCGCCCCGTTAGTTGGAGTAATGTGGTTTTTCGAATTATTCTACTCCACCTTATGATCGAGGCTCGTCGTGCATTCGACGCGTCACATTCCAGAGGCCATGAATCGGGTTCGGCGAAAACATTCTGGCGTGTAACAATCGATCTGGATATGAAGTAACGTGAGTCCCACTACCACGGGTATGTAGTTTCCCGATTATCTCGTTACAAAGTTTGACCACCCCTCATGGACGCGCGTCGGCGACCTGATCACTTAGTTTATTTAGTTTTTTGAAATATTCTTTGCAAAACACACACATTATACATCTTTAGTGAGCCCATTACTTTTGTTTAGTAATTGGGACCAAAATTATTTGTTATAGTACAGTGAAAGTAAGTCAAGTTTAACACCCTATAGTTATTTCTTTACGGAAGCTTGATAGACCTAAAATAAACTCTTTGTATTTAGCATATACTTAAATTTAAGGCAGTGTTACTTATATTGTTAATAACCTTCCACATTGTAACTAGAGTCAGTGTTATACAATAAAATATGATCCACCAATCCAGGAATTATTTCACTCCCCTGAAGATTAAAGGTTCAACCCCCGCGGTAGCTATCTGCGAGCATTAAGAGCATCACTGCTGGCGCCCGATACCCCTAAAATCATCCAGCTCAACATTAGGGACCTTTGTTAGTTTGTTTGTAGTGAGCTCAACCTTTGAGGGTCGAGATCCGACCTCATTTCTTTATTTAGTTAAAAAAAAAAAAAAATATATTACAAAATTGTCTCCGCGAACAGGGACTTGACTGGATTATTGGATCATACAAGTGTTTGCAAAGAATTTAGCTTTTGTAACTTTGTTCCCAGCCTTTAATATTAGCTGGTTTATTTATTTATAACCTTTGTTGTTCACGCCTTTAAAAAATGGTTTTGGATGAACATTTATATTTTGTTTACAATTTGTTTACTATATTTTTGATGTTTATAAGGTGTAATTTGTTTAACTGGTCTCCTCAAGCCAAAATAATGTATAGTTTTTGAAAGCTGATAGTATTACTCTCTGCTAGGGTACATAAGTGTATTTAATATCATTGTAGTAGTATATATGATAAGTAGTTGCAGTGTAAACAGTTGAAATAGTGATGTAATTAGTGTAAATTGTAGAGAAATAACTTAACCAACAATTAATTTGAAAAACTTTTATTAAACATTTAAAATAACTTTTAAACATGGATAAAGAAACACACACTTCACCGATAGATGGTAGGGAAGGCCCATTACAGAAGAATGTTGAAATGGAAGCTGCGCCACCAGTTGATAGTGTTGATCTTATAGGAATTGATACCCCCGCTGCTAATCCTTGTGGTAGTTCCACACTTAATACTTTGAACTTTGCGGTTAATCAATATATTAGGAATAATTTGCCTCCTTGTTCCAGAGTTTACGACCTGCGTTGCAGTAAGATTAATTTTGATGGTAGTTCATGTGTTAGAGATTTCATTAATAGCGTTGAAGAATATTATTTTAAAAATTGCACAGTTATACCGGGAATGATGTGTCTTAAGTGTGGCAAGTTAGGCACTATTACTAAAAAATTGTGGTGTGTGTAATCCGCCAAAAAACTAATTAGGCCGCATCGAGCATCTGTATCTCATAATACTGGGAGTGTTTCGATGCATAGAAAAGAAGTCCACTATACTAAACCAGACACAGTTACCTGTAAAAAGGAATTCCTCGAGTAGATATACTATTTAAAAATATTTTTTTTAAAAATTATAGAGCTGCCCCTATTTTATTTACTAAAACTTATTCAGGACATAAATATATACTTTCGGTTGTAGATGTATTTACTAAATATGGCTGGATTTTCCCCATGATTAATGCTACTACTAGAGTCATAAATAAACTTTTTGAAAAGGAAATATTTTTGAGGTTTGGTTGTCCGAAGGTTATAGTATGTGACAATGGTACTCAGTTCACCTCTAAACATTTTGTAGATTTTCTGAAAACATTTAATATAACTAAAATATTTTACAATACTTTGTATACACCACAGAATAATCCCGTTGAGAGATACAATAAGGTAATTGAAACTTGCATAGCGTGCTTTGTTGAGGAGGATCAGCGCACTTGGTCTAGATTTTTGCCCCATGTGCAATTTGCTTTGAACAGTAGTCTTAATTTAGCTACTGAATTTACACCTAATTTTCTTATGTTTGGTAGAGAAGTTATTATAGACGCTTCTTTACATCGTTTTAGTAATTCTTTGGACGACTTGTCACAATTAGTAGTGGGAAGTCGTAATACTTTTGCTTCTTCACTAAATTTTCTTAGTGAACTTTTTGTTAAGGTGGAAGCCTCTTTGTTAAAAGCTTACAAACGTAATGCTTATTATTATAATAAAGGCAGGAAAGTCATTTCTTTGGATGTGGGAGATATTGTTTGGAGGAGGAGCTTTGTGCAGTCGAGCGCTCCTGCTTATTTTTCGGTTAAGCTTGCACCTAAGTTTATAAAATGTGAAATTGTTGAAAAAGTTTCTAATAATGTTTATGTTTTGAAAGATTTACAGAAAGGCTCGAAAGGTCGTTATCATGTTAAAGATATAATTAAATTTTAATTGTTTTAGGTCTTCAAGTCAGACTGGAGTTTGGTGATCTTGTATGAAAACCCTTCCCTTTGTTGAGATTGATGTTTGAATGTTGTATGAACGGATACTGGGAAGTAATTGAAAGGTGATGTATGACAGGTCATATTGAGTTGCTGGAGTTTAGTTCTGAACTTTCTAAACTATAACTTAGGTACATTTTTGGATAATTAGCACCGCTTTTTCTTCACGCTTGCCCCGCATCAAAGATCTTAATTTTGTTTTGTTCGTCTACACGTTTCCCCGTGTTAGATGTTTTTGTTTGTCTACACGTTTCCCCGTGTTAGATGTTTGGACATGTTTTTGTCATGTCATTTTGTTTGTTAGATTGGTTTTTGTGTCTTGTATATTTAGTCACTTTTGTTTGTTTGTTATTTTTATTACACTTTGTTAGGATCTTTGGATCTATTTTTCTTGGATGTGACTTACATGGACATGGACCTTGGGCTAGTCCCATTTTTTCTTTTTTACTGGATTGTCCCGTATTGGCCATCGGTGACATCCAGGTGACTTTTGGTTTTTCTTCCGTTTTTGTTGAAGAAACATCAACCCGTGTTGGCCCCGGGTACCAAACAGAATAGGCCACCTGCTCTTCCCCAGGCATGTCGTAGAAGGCGACTAATTGGAGGTCCCACCCGTGTTGGCTCGGGTAACATACAGAATAGGCCACCTGCTCTTCCCCAGGCATGTCGTAGAAGGCGACTAATTGGAGGTGTTGTTCCGTGTTGGCTCCGGATTAGAATAGGTCACCTGCTTTTCCCAAGCATGTCGTAGAAGGCGACTAAATGGTTTTGGAGGCTCGTAGTGGAATGTTTAGATCCCTGCGGACTTTTTTTTTGCTGTTGTGCTCGGAAGGTCGGTGGTGTTGAGCCGGTCACAACTGGCTTTTGTTTTGCTTTGTTTTGCAATTGGTTTTGTATTTGGTATGCATTTGTTTCCCAAATGTTTTTTTGCAGTTGTGCTCGGAAGGTCGGTGGTGTTGAGCCGGTCACAACTGGCTTTTGTTTTGCTTTGTTATGCATTTGTTTCCCAAATGTTTTTTTGCTGTTGCGCTCGGAAGGTCGGTGGTGTTGTGCCGGTCGCGACATGCTTTTGTTTGGTTCTTTGTGGACAATTTTTGGCTGTTGTGCTCGGGAGGTCGGTAGTGTTGAGCCGGTCACAACATGCTTTTGGTTTTGTAGAGGTTTTGGCTAGTGTGCTCGGAAGTTCGGTGGTGTTAGGCCGATCACATTATGCGGTGTTTTGGGGTTAGTATGGAACATGATGAAGTCAGTGGCGAGGTTGCCTAACTGTACTCGAAGGGGTGGGTATGTTCGGAGTTAGAAACAGCGGCGTTGGTGCCTCACTGTATTGACGTTTGTTTGAATAGCTTTATTGAGAAGTTTAGTTTGATGGAAGTTTGTGAAGTCAGTGGCAGGGTTGCTTAACTGTACTGAGGAGTCATTTTGATTTTGTTTGAAGTTATTGGAGTTGTTAGGAGAATTTTGTTGGAAGTTTGTGAAGTCAGTGGCAAGGTTGCTTAACTGTACTGAGGAGTTATTTTGTAGGTTTATTAGGAGTTTCAGGAGTTATTTCATATAATTTTCTTAGAAGTTTCAAGTAATTCTGGAAGTTTTGTTGGGAGTCCCAAGAGTTATTTTGTAACTTTTGTTTGGAGTTTTAAGAAATTATTTTATGAGTTTTGTTAGAAGTTTTGGAAGTCAGTAGCGAGTGGCTTAACTGTACTTGGTTTTATTTTGAAAGTTTTGGATGGTTGCTTTTAGGGAACCTTTTGATGTTTCAGCAGCTAACATTCATCTTTGTTGGAAGAGTTTTTTGTTGTCTTAGTTAATATTTTGAGATTTTGGAGAATCTTTTGGATCGGATTTTCAATTAGTCTTTGGTTTTGTTAATAAAAGAAACTTCATTTCTTTTATTATAATTTGGGAGGGGTGTAATGTGACGATTATTTTCGAACGTCACATGCATCGACTTTATTTTTAGCTGTTTCGTCCTTTTCGAAACCTATTTTGTCGTTTATCGAGTTTTATAAACCATTTTTCTTACGAAATCTACCGTTATGGTAGAAATTTGCTTTGGTATCCACGGTCGTCAAAATCGGCGATGTTTTTTTCTGAGAACGAGAAGTCGACTACTTTCCTGCCATCTTTGGGACGACGATGTTCTCGGAATATTAATTTGTTAGAATCTTGATAGAACACATAAGAAATGTTCTTTTTCTTTCGTTTTTGTGCTCTGTTGATGTTGCAGAGTCATATTGGAGCTTGATTTTTGGATTTCACGGTGGTAAGTGAAATTATATCATTTACGCGTGCACCCAAGTTCGCCATTTTTCATAGGCATTGTTTTTATCTTTTGGTTTCTTTTTGTTACAGCAATGGACCTAAATAAGCCCATTGCGCCCCGTTAGTTGGAGTAATGTGGTTTTTCGAATTATTCTACTCCACCTTATGATCGAGGCTCGTCGTGCATTCGACGCGTCACATTCCAGAGGCCATGAATCGGGTTCGGCGAAAACATTCTGGCGTGTAACAATCGATCTGGATATGAAGTAACGTGAGTCCCACTACCACGGGTATGTAGTTTCCCGATTATCTCGTTACAAAGTTTGACCACCCCTCATGGACGCGCGTCGGCGACCTGATCACTTAGTTTATTTAGTTTTTTGAAATATTCTTTGCAAAACACACACATTATACATCTTTAGTGAGCCCATTACTTTTGTTTAGTAATTGGGACCAAAATTATTTGTTATAGTACAGTGAAAGTAAGTCAAGTTTAACACCCTATAGTTATTTCTTTACGGAAGCTTGATAGACCTAAAATAAACTCTTTGTATTTAGCATATACTTAAATTTAAGGCAGTGTTACTTATATTGTTAATAACCTTCCACATTGTAACTAGAGTCAGTGTTATACAATAAAATATGATCCACCAATCCAGGAATTATTTCACTCCCCTGAAGATTAAAGGTTCAACCCCCGCGGTAGCTATCTGCGAGCATTAAGAGCATCACTGCTGGCGCCCGATACCCCTAAAATCATCCAGCTCAACATTAGGGACCTTTGTTAGTTTGTTTGTAGTGAGCTCAACCTTTGAGGGTCGAGATCCGACCTCATTTCTTTATTTAGTTAAAAAAAAAAAAAAATATATTACAGTATGGTAACTGCTTTACATCAGGTGGGCTGTATGCTTTTGTATGCTTTTTCCTGACATTGTATAAAAAATAATACATTACTGTAGTACGTACAAGAAAGTGCCATAGCACTGGTATTCCGAAAATTAGACCTACTTTATAAAAAAGTAATGTATATCCCCTTATTTCCAGTATCATGTATCCCCAGAACTCTCCCTACACAAGTTCCTTCGTACCTGTAACTCAAACATTTCAAATGATACCCCCGAATTATATAAAGAACACCCCCAGACCCAATCTTCCACCACCATCCATTGGATTCGAACCCAATTGCAAATATGTGCTAAGAGATGCTAAAAGAGATACTTATCGTACCATCACACCGTCTAGTGGTAAGATACTTTTATGTTTGTAATGTTTTTAGAACTCATTTCTGTAGTCGCATGTGGTCTTCATTTATAGTATTGTACATAAATAATACATATAATCAATTTATGTATTATTTATGTACAATACTGTAGTGTCCAGATATATGGTTTAGCTGCTGTGGAGTTTTACAAACAACCCAGCATAAAAAGTTGCCCATATCATTTCATATAAGACAATACATTTATCATCTAACTCCGTGCTTCCCAAAGAGGTCTATATCAACCTCACGCGATCGATTGCAACAAGTAAGGGGTCCAATTGATTCTAACATTAATTAAACTGGGGGTCTATGGAGAGCAGAAAATATATAGGCAAGGGCAATGCATGGAATAAAAGCTCTGGTCTAACACCAGATATTTCCTTTCATTTTGGTATACCTTTCAATTTGAATAAATTTTGAGCAGATTGATGTGAAAAGTGATGTGATTTTAAGAAGGCTAAATTAATAGCTATTCTCGCAGTTGTCTGTCGTGAGTTGATTTTCCCCAGAAGCTGACTTATGTCTGGCAGGGCTATAAGCTCCTCGTAAATATCTCAAAATTCGTATTTGTGCACCTATCGGCAGAACACAGCATGTTGTATTTTAGTAGTTGTATACTTGGAACCTAGATACACAAATTCAATCACTTTTTCATCTCCGATCAGTTAACATTAATTATTATGTAAACAGTGAGCTGATCCAACATTTACAGTTCAATGATTATGTAGTATATTTTGTAATACGTTATATATATTACAAAATTAACCCAAATGCAATAACTGTCATACATATATAACATTGAAAAAAAAAAACCTTTAAAATTTAAAATCAACAATGTTATATGCAACCGTTACTCACTATCATAGCTTATTAGTCTTAATAATTATTTTATTTAAAAAATATCACATCAGGTTCAAAAATATTAAATAATGCCTAGTTAGACTGTCTGTCACGTCCTCCATATTCATTTTTGGTTTAACCAACTTCATATTTAGTTTTGCGTAGTATATGCATAGACATATTTTATTTCTTTTTTTTTATGATTTAAATATTTTTAGGTGCACAATTAGGGACGACTTCCGTAACCGGTACACAGCCGTCGACATTGGGTAAGTATAATGAGTCCAATGCATTAATAATTATAATATTTGGTACATCATTGTGGTTATTATAATGGCCATAAATTCTCATTTGCCACATATTTACATTATGAAGTTATTGTTAGTTTTCTATAGTTTTGTCTTGTGGTGCCAGAAACCTCCTTGTGATTGATGGTACATTCGTATGTCAGTACTTGGATCGGTAGGATCGACGACTGTGAAAATAAGTGATGATTTTTAAGTTGATATTTTTTTTGTTTCAGTAACACCAAGCTTGGGACTGGGAGGTGTGGCTCCCACCACCACTGGAATTGGCGCTGCTAACGCTGCAGATATTAAGAGTAAGTTTTTTTCATAGTTTGATGTCCAACATCCATAGAGAAAGAAAGTGCACTAAAAAAATTTATTCCGTCGTATATTTGATTATTACCAGCCCATATAGGGAAGTGTCTTCTCTGCCTTACGAAGGTCTGCAGCCTAATAGCAATTCCCTGAAGGGCTGCTGTATTCCTGCGTGTGAGTGATGTTACCAGTTTACTGTGTTGGCAGCAGAGCGGCACGCGCGAGCCATACTTCAGGTATTGTAAGCGTATGCTTGTACGCCTCCCGACATTGTATAAAAAAAAAAACGGGGAATGGAGGCCACATCCACACAGGCATTGGTTCTGTCACTATTTGATCTTCACCTAGTGCTGTAGGTGTACTTTGGCAAAGGAAATAGATGTAAGCAGTAACATAATTTCAAACTTTCGAAATCGACGCGACGACTTTCCTCTTTCGTCTTGCATTCATTCTACATGTTGGATCCAACATAGCATACCTTTTATAATCTACCTATACTCTCTTTCAGACCAACTCTTTTTCATACATCTTTTTGAATTCTACATTGACTTTGACGCAGTAATTATTTTATATATTTATGTATAATAAAGAAATATATTATATATGTATTAAAACTAATTATATATATACACACTGAATGGTTTTGCACTCCTAACTGTACATTTTTTGAACTTCGAATATCATATTTTATAAATACCTAAGTTTTTTTTATTGACAGTATATCGTATTTTGTCGTGTAAATTAACGAAAAGAAATTTCAGGGGTTTTTTTTTCTAACGTGGCCTTGCATCACGAGATAGCACGTTCGTCTTCAATATGCTTTAAGGAGGGAAACACCTCATATACTGTGTCACATATGTGCACGGAATTTGAGGGTGGACGTGTTCCTCTGAATGACGACATACGTGAAGATCGGCATTACACTGCAATGACCGAAAAAAACATGGTTGCTCTCGCATCACCTGCGCGGTGATTCGGAGTTTCGTACGTTATAACTATATTGTTAAGAGTGAAATCTCTTCTCAGCGGAACCACCAAAACAGCAGAAACTCCCGAATGAAATATCAACAGCAGTCGACTCGTTCAAGGAGTTTGTCAAGAAACAGAAGTCGCTCAGCTCAGAGGTCATGAGGGTATCTGTCAAGCCATTACATAAGGTAATTAATTAAACCTCTACTTGTTAATACGCGAAGACTGGGACTGGGATTTAAGATCGTTCTTCATTCAAGTGCTGAAAGACAAAAAATATGTGAAATGGACTATAATGTTGTATGTATATCTCCACACTAAGTCCCTTACGGGGTAGGCAGAGAGAACCGAGCGCCATAAGACGTGATCCTTATGTACTTCACTCGCTTCTGTGATATTCATAGCTCTTATCATACACGCTCGCCGGTTCCTGGGGCTCCTGACGTCACCTTCTGATAAAAATGTTCTATAATGACTATAATAATGTTGACTATATATATGTTCAAACATAAAAATTGTAAAAGGTATGGTAGATACATACATACATATTCTTCACGCCTGTCTCCCATGGGGTAGGCAGAGACTATAGAACGCCAGGTGCACCGATTAACATACTATACCTCTCTCGCTTCTTCCACACTCATCAACCTCTTCATTCATGCTCTTCGGTTTTGGGTACTTTTGATTTGGCCCTTTTTCAACACATCACCAGTTTGATCTATATGTGTCCGTCTAGGGCGGCCCCTCCCGACATCACCATTCACTCTTGCTTGATACAATTCTTTCGTAACTCTTTTATCATTCATTCTTTCTAAATGACCAAACCATCTCAGCATACCCTTTTCAATTTTTGTCACTACATCAATGTATGGTAGAATTTTGACATAATCATAATTTAGAGGAGCTCGGTGGCGCCGTGGTTGCGCGAGATGTAAAATTGTCTCCCTCTACATAGTACACTTCGCATTTAAACTGGTTACTGCACGGGCCCGACGGCTCATCTATATTTAATTTCAATAACAGTGTTATCTTGCTTGACCAAATGAAATAGAAAGATATCTTGCGGTGGGAAGCTACAAGCGGTGATGTGCTTTATCGACCTTTGTGTTTGTATTATATTGTGAGTAATGTAAAGTGTGAGGTAGACAAAATATTTATACCTTGTTTTTATTTATGTTACTTATGTATAATTTAATAAAATACGAGTGACATACATAAGTATCCAGACAAACCAAAAAGCTGGTTTTGTCATATTTTTTCTAAATAAAATTGTATTTATAAGTACTAATTTGCTAAAGTGAAAAAAAAAGTAATGTGACTTTGACACCAACACTCGTGGGTTCGACCCCCAGACATTACAAACATATGTGTGCATGTACATGTTTGTTTGTCTTGGTCTAGGTGTTTTTAAAAGTGGTAGGCTGCATGAAAGCAACCCGACTGGGGAAATAGGCCTCACATAAAGCCATATAATAAACTCCCTGGAGGGTTGTTGTGTTCCTGCGTGTGAGTGAGGTTGTTTGTAATTGAGTGGACTGTAGATGTTTGAGCTGGTCACAGTAATAAAAAAACACTTTATGCATTACACTGCAGTTTATTGGCAGCCATTACCGGGGAGGAAGAGAACCAGGCATTTACATTGCCATACATACAAACTATATTATATTGCCATATTCTAAAATAAAAATAATAACAAAAATGTTGAATGTTTCAACAAAGGTCACCTGTAAACTCTCAAGGAGTTGCTGTGTTGGCAGCAGAGGTGGCATCACGCGAGTGACATTTAACGTATTACCAGCGTTCATAGGCTACATAACCACTTTACATCAGGTGGACCATATGCTTATATGCCTCCTGACAGTTTATAAAAAAGTCTCTCTTTGTAAAAATCAATATCTTGACCAAATCCTTAAGTTTAGGTAACGGGCCCCGCCAATCCTGACGGATTAGGAAATGGGTGTAATTTTCGACTGAATTTGAAAAATGTAATAATAGGTTTCCATTTTTAGACTTCCGTACGCAGATTCCGTAAATTGCTGTTTATTTATTTGGCGTATAATAATTTATATTTATGTTAAACGATGTTAGTACGCAAGGTCGCGTTGAGGGTCGTTGCGCACTAAACTGTTTGATAATAAAAAGGGGCAATTAAGTGCAAAATGATTCCTGAAAGATTACACTTTGAGTACAGAATCCTAAAAATAATTGTGCGTCACATTAACAGTTTCATTCTACAGCTAAACTAGCTTTAAATTTTATTTCGAAACAATGTTGCCATAAAACTTTATGAGTTATTTTCAAAGCTCAAAAAGGTATTATTTTTTTATATATTTTATTTTAATTTTAAAGGTATCTAGAGAGGCAGAAACAACTCTCCGTTTAGCTCTGTCTCTGAGCGGTGAAGTGAGCCGCGCGCGGGCTCACTCGCGCCGCCTGCGGTCCACCGCCGCGGCCGCTCTGGCCGCCGCTGAAATCGTCGCCAGGGATAAGAACACTGCTGGTAAATGACACTGCAAACAGATAATTAATCTATCTATAACTACCCGCCGAGTCTCTTATGGGGTAGAAATATTTAAATGTGACAAACTCGGAGTTGTTAGCAATACTGTTTTGACACCAAAGCTCTTGGGTTCGATCCACAGGACAGACTTTTGTGTGTATGAACATGTAGGTTTGTTTTGGTCTGAGTACTATTAAGAGAGGTAGAATGCATCGAAGCAGCCTTATATAATTGAATACAATTTACAATAAAAGAACCTACCAGTCCTAACAAGCTAATATACCGACATACGCATGTACTGTACACAAATAAATTCTATTGATATGTCGATTTAGGAAGATTTTTGCGATGCGACGCTTAAAAATGTGCGGTTACCTTAAATGTCTTATACATTTAGGTGCGCCCATCTTCCCTAGAATATATTATATTTTTTTTATTTTGTATTAATGAATTTCAAAATATTAAATGGTATTTACGTAATTATATCGATGGGTGCAAAGTATAAAAAACCATCTACGATGTTAGTATTTTCTGTTTATTGCATTATCATGTTAAATACACAAATGTAGTGTGATCTATTGTATTCAATATACGTAAAAGAAACCACTGACGAATTTTTTTAATTACTCGAAGTTAAAGCGACCAAGTAATGTTGAAACTTAGACACCAACGTTTAACGCGCGCTCCAATTTATTTATAAATATAATCAAGGCTAATCGGTGAATTATAAAAAAAAATGTGTATATAATATTGTCTTAGGTTTTCGCGATTGTTACACATTGAATTAAACAATTTTTAACGGAAATATCGCGTGTTTTATTTATTTTGTTGAACCTGACGTTTCGAACGCTTTGCAGCGACGTGGTCGCAGGAAGACTTTCGAAACGTCAACGAAAGGTTCAACAAAGTAAATAAAACACGCGATACTTCCGTTAAAAATTGTTTAATTCAATGTGTATATACTTAAGTACGCACGTAATAAGTTATACTTCTTTCGCGTTTAGTTAACTCCAAAAATTCCATACTCCAGTACATATTCCAATAGTCGTTACTGGCACGCGGTATATACTATATTATACGTATATAAAGCCATGTATTATCAAAAAATTGGTTGTCTGTAAAGTCGGTTTACGGACGATAATTTTACATGATAACGTGTAGGTAGTGTGCTGCCGCTGTCTCTCTTCTACTCGGACGCATCGGCCGATGGAGTAAAAGATAGATAGATGCGTCACAAGCCGAACGCTTAGGCCGATCGTAGCTCTCTATCGCTTGTTCCGCGCTTTCGCTTGCACGCTCGGCTCAGGCGGAACGTGACAATGAGTCATGCTTTTTCGTGCGTGCAGCCGGCGTTCATCGATTTATAAGACGTTATCATGTAAATAATATCATTCGCCATCGTATATAATTTAACATGTGGCGCGTCCCATACATTTGAAAATTTCCATTTTATTTAGAAATATCAATTTTCGAATTGTTTTGTTGTTTGTTGATAAACAAAGGGTAGTTTTGATTGTTATTTATCTAGTTCAAACAAGCCAGTCAAAATGTAGGACGCTGTGAGCGCATTTTCCTATATTCGGCCTCAGTCTACAGGAAGCATGAAGGGTTAAAGACACAGTCACACATATTTATTTATATATAAATATATTTTATTATTATTAATATAAAAATAAATGAGTATTTGAATAATATATTCTTGAATATAGTCACGAACAAAATTTGATAGATATTTACTAACAGATTCGTTGTGCTGATTGTAAGTGTCGATACCGTAAAAATTCACTGTCATCATTTTTCCGTAAGTCTTCAAAGTAATAAATATTATTTTAATGCGCTCTCCTGTAAAGTTACTATTTTGCAGACAGCTCTTTTCTGGAACACCGTTCCTATATAGTATTAGTACCCATAACACAAGCTTCGCTTACTTTGGGGCTAGATGGCGCTGTGTAATTTGTCCGACAATATTTATTATTATTATATGAAATCTATATGTTTTTCTGTGCGTTTGTCTGTGTGTTTGCCTGTCGCTTTTTTTCGAATATTCGAATTTTGACTTCAGATTCGGATTCAGCATAAAAAAGTAGAATAGGAATGTTCAGGAACACCGTTCCTATCTCTTAAGGAAAATGGTCAAAATGGCCGACAAATTAAAAAAAAAATGTTATATAATTGACGAGCATTCTCAACTGGTTTACTTTGCACTTACGTAATGTCAATGTTGAATGTAATCTCCGACAGGTCTTGAACTGGAGAGTTCCGCTCCGCCGCTGTACGTGAAGGAGCTGATAGCAGAACTCGAGCAGCAGCTGATCATGTTCCGGAGACAGATGGACGTAGCAGACAAACAGATGCAGGCGTCCCCGAAACTGCTCACTGAACAAGGTACGGCTGAAATACTTTAGCACCGTCGCACGTGATGCAACACCCTCTCCCCGTCCGCGCGGTGCGTCGCAGGACTCAACGTCGCGAATTATTTAGCTATCAAGTGGTGTAATTAATATTTAGACGTAAACGATAGATATGTAGCTACAACACAAAACTATATCCTCAGATTTCTTATCATCAGTTTTGTGAGTTGCCTCCCGCCAGCTATAATATATTTAAACACGAAAGATTTTCAAGAACACCGTTCCTATATGAAATCTATGTGTTTGACTGTGTGTGCGTTTATCTGTGCGTTTTTTTTTCGAATATTCGATTTTGACTTCAGATTCGGATTAAGCATAAAAAAGTAGAATAGGAATGTTAAGGAACACCGTTTCTATCTCTTAAGGAACATGGTCAAAATGGTCGACAAATTAAATATATATATTATTATATTAAATTGTTATATAATTGACGAGCCAGGTGTTCCTCTGGCAAAGCAAGCTTGCGCATTCTCAACTGGTATAGCATATTTAAAGACATATTCACGTCCAAAGTATCGCTGATTATCAACCCTATTAGCAGCGAAGGTGGCAACGCGCAAACGGTACTCATTGTGTTATAAACGTTACATCAGGTGGCCGTATGCTACTATGAGGTCCCGTTATATTTAAAAAAATATACGCCTGCGAGGTATATTAGGCTATATCCTATGCTATAGACGAGATCCCTCACATCTCGTCTATAGCCTAGGAGCTGCTGCTTAACGTGGTATGGATCGACGGCTAACGTGTCCTCTGAAAATCTGAGAAGCTCGAGATAGATTGACCCATCCATAAACAGGCTGCGGTCGACGTCACTTAACATGCATTTTCGACAAGACTTGCAATGTTTTCATTGTTATCATTTCAGAACTGACTCTTGGCATCAGACGCATGCACGAGTCGTTGGTGGCGCTGGCAGGGCGGCTCCAAGCTGTCCACACGCAAGTCGAAGCCCAGAAGGAACAATATCTAAATCTGAGGAAGTACATCCTCAAGGACCCAACTAACGTGTTCGATTCGCCTTCACGTAAGTAAATTTAAGACTTGCCATTTTTATATCAGGTCCTCAGATATATTTTATTTGTATCTGTAGTTAAAACGAATAGTAAGAAAGTTATTTACCGATCAATATAATAGTTTATACTAATATTATAAAGAAATGTTTTTGTATTTATATTTTGTTCCACGTCGGGAGGCATACAAGCATACGGTCCACCTGTTTTAAAGCGGTTACTCTAGCCTATAAACGCTTGCAATACATTATCACCCGTGCCACCTCCGCTGCTAACACAGCAACTCCTAAGTAGTTACTGGTGACCTCACTCACACGCAGGAACACAACAACCCTCTAGGGAGTTGTTATTTGGCTGCGGTTTTCTGCGAGGTGGAGGTACTTCCCCAGACGAGCTGCTTTGATGCGCCCTACCTCTCATAAATTTGTATCTCGGGAACTACTTATTCTGAAAATATTTAATGATACATGAAAACATACTCGATTACTCAATAACGAGAGACTATAGCTGTAAGTGTCTATTGTTCTTCCTTAAGACCTTCTTCCTTAGACAAGGGCAGCATGAGATTTAATGTCTCATTAAATTAAAATGTTTTTTGTGCAACTGGCTGTTAGTGTGGTGGCTAGTGACCCTGCCTGCCACGTCAGCGGCCGTGGGTTCGAATCCCGCTAGGGGCAAACAAATAAATATAGTTTGTATGATGAAGATGGATAGGTACCTATTCTATACTCGAGTTATGGGTGTTTATTTACTTAGTTTCACTTAGGTTATTGTGTGTGAACAATATTTTTATCCTAGCAGCAACCCTGGCATTATTAAGATGGCCGCCACGCCGCACGGCTGCGAATCGACAACAACTCTATAGTCGAGCTAATTAGGCACAATTTAGCACGCAGCGGTCGCCGACGTCTCGCGGCAAGTTGCACTAGGTATCTAACGCGGCAGGTGTAGGAATTTTTGTATGGAGTGATGTATCTGTTACGAAGTAACTATTAAGTAATCTGTGCTTTAACCCCTATTATTAAAAAATGTAAAGAGGGCTGTCACTCTTGCGTCGTACGTTATTGCAACTATCCATAGACTACGGCGACTACTTACGACCAGGCAGGACGTATCACCATTTGCCACCGTAATCTTATAAAGAAAATGTAAGATGTGTCTAAGTACCCGCGAGGACCCAATGACAATAACAATTTTTTTATCTTTTGTCTTATCTTATCATAGAACAAATTATTGGTATACCTTCATTTTTAAATTGATAATTTTATATAAGTAATTTCTATTTCTCTCCTTTCTAGCCAGTAACAGCCTCGACCAAATACTGAAGGACGCAGAAGGTTCTAGAAAGAAAATTAAAGCCGGTGGGTTAGACGCCAGCTTTGGTAGCGTCGTGCTGAGCGATCCCAGGGCTGCCTTGGGTATGTACTCTTTGTAGGATTTACACTCTGTATATAATTAAACTAAACGATTTTTTAAGAGGGCTACCCGTCTGGGGAAATACTTCTCTTCACAGAATACCGCAGCCAAATAACAACTCTCGGGGTTGTTGTGCTCCTACGTATGAGTCCGGTCATTAGTAAGATGTTGTCAACAGAGGTAACATTGCATGGGTGATACTAAATGTATTACAAGCGTTCATAGGCTACGGTTACCGCTTTACATCAGGTGGGCCGTATGCTTGTAGGCCTCCTGACATTGTATTAAAAAAACAAAACAGTAAAAAGTAAGAGAAAATAATTCTTTCTTGGTGCACGTAGTTTAAAGAACCACCATCACCATACCAACCGTTACTCTTCCCACAGCTGGGATACGTGTCTCCCTTCAACCGGAGCATATTCTGCCACGCTTCTCAAATGCGAACTGGTGGTGGGTCAGGGGTTTTTCCACTGTCCGATAACCAACACTTAGCTTATCGATTATCTTCTATCGACAATAGCCTGGGCCGACGGCTTAACGTGTCCTCACGCAAAGGTCAAAGTGTCGAATATCCTATAGCCTCCCTCAAAAATTGACCTATAATTATTTTTCAAATCGAACTGGTAGTGCCAGATATTAGCACGGACAAACAAATAAACACTTCCACAATATTAATACATATTATACAATGTAATAATATTTCTTTCTCCTCTCCTAAAAGGGCGCATCAAAGCAAGTCTGGGGAAGTACCTCCACCTCACAGAAAACCGCAGCCAAATAACAACTCCCTAGAGGATTGTTGTGGTCCTGCGTGTGAGTGAGGTCACAATTAAGCTTCCAAGGAGTTGCTGTGTAAGCAGCAGAGAAGGCATTCCGCGAGTGATACTTAATATATCGCAAGCGTTAATAGGCTACGGTACCCGCTTTACAACAGGTGGGCCGTATGCTTGTATGCCTCCCGACGTAGTATAAAGAAAGGGTGGACCGATTTTGAAACATTGTGTGTTTGAATTTGATTGATTTAGATTCACACAATTGGAACTGATAGGTGGCGCTGCAATCGGGTTCTGTTTTTTTTTTATTTACACTCATCTGGTGTTGTGTATAATATTGTTATATAAAATCTTGCAGGCAACATCCAGCAGTTGGCAGGACCGACGCCGTTCTCCTATGTAGGAAGTACTTTGTCTCCATTCCCGGCAGCGGACACCAGCGGTGAGTGTACTCTTTTATACAAAATCGGAAGGCATATAAGCATACGACCCACTTCATGGATATTGGTTACCGTAGCCGTACTCATGCGTTGCCATACTTGCAACTAATACCGCTTACTGATAACCTCACTTACTTGCAGGAACACAACAATCTTCCTGGGCGTTGTTATTTAACTGCGGTTTTCCGTGAGGTTGAGGTACAGCTGCAGTCAGGGTGCTTTGATCTACCTCTCTTATAAACACCCAGGTTATGTTGGGCAGTGGCATAAAGCCAACATCGCAACATGACAAGATGAATTACACAAAGGTTACCCCTTCGCGTAAGGGGCAACCTTTGTGTAATCAACCATTTTATTGTCAACTAACTCTCATAGACTTTAACTCGACACTTTCAGGTTTTCATTGCGACGTTTGACTCCTTAAAATTCTCTTTAAATTATATTTCTGTGTCGTTTTATCTATTTACCAAGAGCGAGTTGCCGATGACACCATTATACCGGAACAATAGGTTCGCTAGGAAGTTATATGTCGTACACGTGAGGCACCGATAAAGCAGTAGCCTCAATCCCATCTAGCCATCCAATGCAATGGATGTCGGTAATTTTAAGTGCCACCAACCACCCTATCTCTGGTCTGACAATGGGAATACAATATCAGAATTTTGGTTCCCAGCAAATTTAGACCTATGTACAGTGGGCTGCAAATGTTAATGACGAGCTCGGTGGCTCAGTCTTGAATGACGCGACTTTGACACGTAGGTTCCATTCCCAATCAAAAACAAAAAAAGGCAAACATTTGTGTGCATGAACATGTCTGTTTGTGTTGGTCTGGATGTTTTAAGAGAGGTAGGGCGCATCTAAGCAGCCCGTCTGAGGAAGTACCTCCACCTCACAGAAAACCGCAGCCAAATAACAACTCCCTAGGGGGTTGTTGTGTTCCTGCGTGTGAGTGAGGTCACCAGTAAACTCCCAAAGAGTTGCTGTGTAAGCAGCAGAGGAGGCATCGCGCGAGTAATAATTAATATATCGCAAGCGTTAATAGGCTACGTTACCCGTTTTACATCAGGAGGGCCGTATACATGTATGTACATCCCGACGTAGTATAAAAAAATGTACATGAAAGGTTTTGGGCTAAATATTTAATGTTCTTACTAACCTAATTTTGTTTGAGAAATGTGTTAATTAATTATTTACAGGTTGGATGATGGGGACAAAAATAATTCAGATATTCCCATTGTCCAACCTGAGGAAGGTTGGAAGATGGCACATACAATTTCCAACATTCAGCCCGGGTTGGATGGCTAGGTTGGAAGTTTAGGGTGAAATTCAAAATTGTCTAACAAGCAATTAACCTTAATTCAAATTGCCTATAAAGCAGTTTATTTTGAAATACGTCATTACTGAGAAACAGTAAGATAAAACATGTACCTATGTTGACTGTGAATTAATTAGCGACACCAAAAAATATTACCAAAATCTATCCATATTATGGTATATTATCATATACAGTTTCCCTCACTATATGACATTTAGCAGTCAGTTTCGAAATTATAGGTTGACTACTTTGTCTAAAACGTTACTATTGTAATTATGACAAAAGTCAATAGTGCATAGATCTTTGAACTATATCTGACCCGTATCTTTAATATTACAAACGTCCCAATGCATCTCGCACGCTAGAGAAGAAGCTTTACTATTTCAAATGAGTTCTCGGCAAATATGTTCAAGATTCGATTTGATCAATTGTACGTGCAGTCGAGGGCAAAAGTGCAAACAAAACTGTTTGTTACTAAAGTTCGATTGAAATACGGATTCATTAGGATACTAAAATTTGCTAAAATTGCTTTGTTACGAGAGCCACTCTTTACATGTTACAAATAAATTAGGTCCGTAATGTTTATTTCCCCTAACAGAATACCAAAAACAAATAATTTCCTAAAGTTAACTCTTTAATCAATCTCGCAAGTCGGATTGTGTCAGGTTCATGCCAACGCGAAACTGTATTCTTCAATCATCTACAAGTGACTATTACCATCACTTTTATGGCTCTAAAGATAATAGAGAACCAATCACTTCACTTAATTCATCCAGCCAATCCAGAAAGTGGTTCTAGCAAAAGAGAGGTAGGCCACAGCTGTTATATTTAGTAGCAAGCTTAATAAGGAATATATTTTGCCACAACATACAAATTTAAAAGTTATATAATTATGGTATTACGTGGCAAAATGCAACAAATGAATTTAAGTTTGAACTCTTAATTCGTATGATAGTGTATAATTGACGATTTAAAAATGATTGTTAAGCCTATTTGAATAAAAAATATTTAAAAGAACGTCGACCATTTCCCATACTTGGTTGGACCTGACTTGAACTGATCGCCTCTACAAATCATTTAGAACGGGTTTCAGAGGTTGAACCTGCATACTACATGTACTTTTTTAAAGCCACATTAATTAGTTATTACATGAAATATTATTGAGGTTAGGAATAATGCGGAGTCGACCGATTTCGATTTTTCCACTTATTTTAACTATATAAAATGTTCAGGTATGTACTGCTATGGTTTAACTTTAAATACATTTGTGCTCTCCGTATTTACCTGAAATGCATTTCAAATGATATTAGGAAGGAACAATAAACATTCAAAGAGACATTATAAAGGTGAGATTTGTTTAAATTCAAGTATTCCAAGTTGCCTTCCCGTTTTCATAGTTAAAAAGTAATGCCTCTGTATATTTTTGTGTTGCATAATGGTAAGGTTATCAGACAGATGTCCTGAGGAAGCACTGCGCTGGTAGCGAGAGATGGTAAGGCAACGCTCATGTGACAACTACCGTTGCAAGAACTCACAGTCTGCGACCTGCGGTAACCGCCTTCCATTAGGCAAGCTTGATGTACTTTACTGTTGTTCAATAATGTAAAATGGAAACTCACATAATAGGGAAATGATAGAAAAAATTAAATTATCATCATCTCACTCCACACTGACATTTTATTAACATGTTCCATTTCACAAAACTATTCTATTAGATTAGATATTAACTATCTGTTTAGATTTTTAATTAACAATAGAAAAAATAATATACTGTACTGATTTATTGAATATGATAATGTGTAAGTAGTGTAGCAAGTTCTACTTTATACATAATCGTGAAAGGCGTAATATAATAATTACATACACTTATGTAGAAAAAATCGTCATGTACACTGATTTCATGACCAGTGGCGGCTGTACCTTAAGTGCGCTCGTGCGCTGAACCACCAATTCAAAAGATTTAAAAATTACAAAATATTACTTCATCTTTAAATTACCATATTAATATTTATTTTTGAAACATACAAAAACATAATATAACAAATAAAATTTAAAGTTATAACAAATAAAAGACAAAACAATTTAAGCGCTTTGCTAAACTATTAAGACTTATTTTCCCTGTAAAGAAAAATTCTCGTGCGCTTCGGCGAGCGCACGAGGACTGCTAGTATAACTTGTATGAGTTACGAGCTAATATGCCTGACGCGTGAAACAAAAGATAGTTCATAGAAATGTACCGAGAAATGAGTCGGTTCTCGTGCGCCGCACGCGCGAATAGAAGATTACCGAGAGCACCCGATGTTTGACGAAATTTGAAATTTGAGTTCGTCGGCGGCCATGATGGACCAATTATTGTTTGTTTATATTAAGTAATTGTTTTTTTTTTAATTTACATATTTTATGTAAATTGTTGATTTGTTGCAATTTCTAATATTAATACTTGGTGAGCAAGTAAAGTGCACCACCAGTTCGATAACCCACCAGCCGCCACTGTTCATGACATGAAACGCACTTCCGTCAAACAGAGTCGCCGTAAATTGTATCGGTGCGTTCAAAGCCCTACATTACAAAATTGATTCTTTAGAAAAAAATATTGTAATGAAAAATGTAATATCTTTTTATTGTGGCCTTGTCTAGAATTAACAATTTGATTTCTTGAAATATCATAATGTTACATAAGTATTTCCAGGTATGACGCGTGTATATAGTCATATTAATACTTTTAGGTCCATGTTGGCTAATGTTCTTTACACAAAATGGCAGTCAAAATATGTGATATATGAAATACCCTTATAAATTAGAAAGAGAAGGAAGGAAATTGAATTAAACAGAATGATTTCTTATTGCCTTATATAAAACCGTCTCTCTAATTATGATTAGAGAGACAGTTTTATATACTAATTTACCGTTCCGTCCTAGGACCAGGCTGGCAGCCATCAGCACAACCAACCATGAACACATCTCTGAACATCAGCAACTTCAGCGCCACCCCCGCATCTGAGACCAGCACCTTCCAGCTGCAGAAGCCTCCGGGTAAACGAGGGAAACAATGATATTGGCGATAAACGCTGTGTGACAGCGGAAAATAAAGGACAAGCTAGTGTTTACAAGTGTGTTTCTATAATAGTGTCATTTCGAAAAATAATAGTCGAGAAGTGTAACTGCTAATTACTCGTATGTAAAAAAAAATATGTCTTCAACTTCTATTATGAAGTAGTAAACAGTTATGCCGAATGAGGTACTGATTTATGAGGTACGCTTTGGCAGGAAGCAATAAATAAAAAAGCGAGGCGAGTCCAGCAAGGTTGCATATACTCGTAATTGCGATTGAAAAAAAAAAAAAACTTATTCGAACTTAACACAGCGAAGCGCACGTTGTCTTATGAAATCTTTTTTTTTTTGTCACGTGACAAGCAAGTGTCTACTGGCCATCGCTAGCACGGTACCACACGACCACGTTGATACAGCAACTCCTCACTCATTTCTGTGACCACCACTGAGCCACCTTGCGGTCCGCCGACCTCCGTCACTGCATCAGAGCTTTAAATTTTAAGTAGGGCTCAAACATATATGCCTATGTGAATAGATACGACAATTATCTTCTATATTTGAAAGAAGATATGGAACTATCTCATAAAAAGATCACGAATTCTCAAAAAACTTTATAAACTAATTGTAAACTTCAATTAATTTGTTTTATTGACCTCAAATATTTCGAATCGGACGTTGAAAATTCTAGTGATACAAATACGTCTCTGGAAAAGTACGATGTAAGTCGCTTTACAGTGATCTGTAACAGAAACTTAATCGGAATGAATATAAGACTTCGTGCCCAAATGTTACCAATTATAGACTTCTTTTGGTATCAATTTCTAAAGAAAAATTAAACAACATCTACTGTGAATAAGCACCAAATGATTAGGTTTAGGTAGCGGACCACGCTAATCCTTATGGATTAGTAAACGAAATAATTCTAGGGAGAATACTGTAGATACGCTACAATTCAAATTGAATCCATACAAATTTCAATTCAAATTCATTGAGTTTCCTTTTCTAAACAAAGTGTACGAAGTAAATATGTAACGATGCTCGATTTATCTATGCAAAGTACGAGTACACTGAAAAATAATTGCTGAAATATCAATCTATATCTTCGCACGGTTCCCTCAGTCTACGCCTTGAAGGGCTTGCTTCAAGGCGTAGACTGAGGGAGCCGTGAGACATATGTCACAGTCATTACACACCTCACTCGCTTCAGTTCTTTTGCAGACCTCCGTCTATAAATCACCGATACACCGCCGTATAATAAAGAACGACGCATTTGGTCGTGATAGGTGTCTTGGCCTTCCTCGACTCCTACATCCTTCCACTTTCGCGTTGTCAAGATAAACCCTATCCCCTTAATTTTTAATGGAGACATTTTTAATTGCAGTTTCGCTTCTCTGCTTTTATTATGCGTATGTTTGATCACAGTATATGTGACTGCTACAATACAAGTCTCTGCTTCTCGAGGCGACAGGTAATTTTTTTAAATATTTGTTTGACATTGTCGTTTTTTATTTAAAAAATGCATTTTTTGAACAAAAAATATTTTATACTCATTTATAAAAAGTGGGCTTTATTGATTTACTTTCATTTGCATACTTTTTTTTTATTTCGTAAGCAATATAGGCACTAAAGTCCTAAATTTTCATTAAGTACTAAATTGTACTAAAGTGAACTAAAAAATTCAATGTGATATTTTTTTTCTGGAAACAGTATTTTTGATTACAAAGCAGTGATAGCCCAGTGGATAAGGAACCAGCATATGTATCAACTGGTGCCGGGTTCAAATCCTGTAATGTGTAACTCAATTCGTGCTTTCGGATTTATATGGTATATCTGTAATTGTCACATGCTCGGCGGTGATGGAAGATATAGTGAGGGAAACTGCACGTCCATGAAATTGAATTTCGAAAGACGTGTGACCTAACCTAGGAGAGGTCTGGTTTTCTCTGGGTTGTAATCCGAATCCTTAGGCTTAAGAAGTGGACCCCGCTAATCTTAAAGGATTAGGAAACTGGATAACACGAAGAAGATACTTTTGACTACTTTGAACATGTGATTATTATATGCATATGCATATAAAAATGATCATAAATAATTCATAACTGACCGTTTTTTATAATGAGTTTAAATTCTTAACGTCCAAGTTTCCCATCTGTCAAATACAACAATTTTACAGTACCTTGGCGACGGAACCAAAATTACGTTTTTTTTTTTCAAGAAAGACTTAAGTTATGATGCCGCACCTTTTCTAAATACAAAATTTGATTCTAATCGTTAGAGCAGTTTCCGGGATACACGAAATATATTTATATATACAAGAATGGCTCTTTTCAAGTAATTTACAGGGTCGGTAGCGCAAGGGTGACACCCATGGTGTTACAAATGTACATAAGATTTAAGTTGTAGATACCTAAACATGTAATTTAAACTTAATATGGAAGAACTATGTAATGTGAATGTATATATTAATAATGTCCCCTTTTTTTCAAATGAGTGTGTGTTCATAGATTATATCCATCGCTGTTAGTTTCAATCTTGTACCAGTTAACAGCCCCTGATGTCTCTCAATTTTAACTATTCAAAGGTCAAAACATGCTAATACAATAAACAGGAATAAATTTCTCTGTTTCAAAAATTTCAGAAATTCAAATAGCGATTTGCTACTTTATAAGTGTTTACTTATGTATTATGTGATACGTGCAGAGTACATTCATGTAGAGACTCGATATAGGACTTTGTAATTGGAATTGAGTATAGTTTATGTTCCCAGTTGCGTTACGTAAGTTGATATGAAATGTATTGTTATATTTAGGTGACACCTATATCCACATAATCTGTAATTAATAAAATATTTTTTTCTAAGTACGAGTTTATTATGTTCTTACCTTTTCTACAACAAAATAAAATGGTCGGATTTTAAGTATAAGTGGGTTGTATATTATCACACACACACCGCTGATGTGAAAAGACGAGTGAGTACTGGGAATAGTGTGAATGGAGCGTTGGGAAAACTTCTTGGCGGTAAAAGCTTGTGCCAGAAGGCACAGCTCGCTATACACAATGCAGTGCTGATCCCAATGCTTACTTATGAAAGCGAGAGCTGGGTATGCCTGAAAGAGCATGAAAGTAGAATAAACGCGGTCGAAATGCGAGTTTCGCGCTAAATTTGAGGCTTGAAGACCGTATTCGCAATGATGATGTTAGAAACAGAGCTGGCCTGAAAGTGTCTGTGTTAAAATAAGAAGAGGCGTGCTCCGTTAGTTCGGACATGTAGAAAGAATACAGGAAGGTAGAATTACGAAGCAGATATTGATATTGAGAAGGATTTAAAAGCTGAGGACACTTACACCTACCATGATCGCGTTTTCATCAGAAGGTGATGATCAGGAGCCTTAGAAACCGGTGAGCGTGCATAAAAAGAACAAAGAATATTAAAGAAGCGAGTGAGTTTTGTAAGGATCGAGTCATGTGACGCTCGGTTCTATCTGCCTACCCCACAAGGGATTTGGTGTGCAATTATAGAAACAAACAGATGTGTTATGTTTTCAAGCACACAAACGTTTATACTGTGAGGTAGTCAAACCCAAGAGGTCTTGGCGTTAAAGTCGCCATTCCTAACCACAAGACCACTGGGCTAGTTGAATTCATATTTATCAACCCTCGCACTAGAACGCTATGGTCAGCACTCATAAAACAACGACTTATAAAAACGAAGACTCCTTAAGAACATACTGGTAATCACTCACTTGGCAGGAACACAACAGCCCTCCGAGGAGTTGTTATTTCACTGTAGTTTTCTGTGAGGTGGTGTTACGTATTCAGAGGCTGTTTCGATGCGCCCTACATGTGTTATTACGCCTAGACAAAGACATACATGTTCATGAACACAAATGTCCTGTGTGGGAATGGAACCCACGAGTGCCAAGTTAATTTAGCACTGCTAATCATTCCACCACCGTGCTAATCAAATATGTATAGTATCATAATAAAACCAGATAATCATGACAGAGCCATGTCATTTGAGTGTGATCCACGATCGTAGCTAATAGGGAAATACAAAACCTTCCATATTACCTACAAGAGAACATGAATCACATACATTTTAAGAGACGTAGTGCGCATCAAATCAGCCCGTCTGGGTCAGTACCTATACCTCACAGGAAACCGCAGCCAAATAACCACTCATTCGGTTGTTTTATTCCCGCTCGTGAGTTAGGTCAACAGTAAGCTCCTAAGGAGTTGCTCTCTTAGCAGCAAAGGTGGCATCGCGAGTGTGATACTTAATGTGTTAGAAGCGTTCACTGGCTACGGTAAACACTTTCCATCAGATGGGCCGTATGCCTCCCGACGTTGTATAAATTAATAATAAAAATAGTATGTACTTGATTGTTAACTGCATCAAGAACTACATCTACCAGTGTAATAGGTACTAACTAATAATAACAAAAAGTAGGTGAATACATCTGCACAAGGAAATCTCGTGACAAGCTTTTATATCACATAAATTGTGTAATGTAAATTAATTGATGGGTTTGATTGAATTTAAAGTTTATTTACTTATTTTTTTTAAAAGCTTTTATTTAAATGCACTATTAAATAAAAGCTTTTTTTCATATTTTATATTATTTTCTTATTCTTCTAAACTCTTTCATTTGATACCCATGTCATGGAAGTGCGCAATAACTAGTCCGCCATCTTGGGGGCCTGCCATATTGGATTTTGAATAAAGTGTTTTTTCGTATTCTGCTCAGCAAACCCTTTCCTTTGATACCCATATCAGGGGAGTAGACAAAAAATAACTAGTCCGCCTACTTGGGCCGTTCGCCATGTTGAATTGAGAATTACATCACTTAGCTAACCATGCATTGTCATCCAAACTAAACGTGTATGCAAAACTTCATCTTAATCGGTGAAGGATAACTGCTTGAAAATTCATTTGTAAGATTTTACCTAAACATCAAACATTGCAAGTTAAATAAAAGCTTGTATAGTATAAAAAGACGTCACTAGAGTTTTGTCATGGGGAATAGTGATTCCTCATGACAGATCTTTTATTTGACACTGACTTTACAGTCGGCCCCTGTTTACCGTGTGTTACCGTGACACAGGAGATGAGAGCGAGCGAGCCACAGCCTAAATAAAGACAAACCTAAGCCAAAAGCGGCGAGACTAAGGGGTCGAACCTCTGTTTTGGTCGTCGCGACGAAATAGGTAATCGGAACACACAGGTTCAGGCCTCCTTCAAGTCACCAGGTGTCCTGGGAAATGATCGGGATATTGTACGGTATAATATGAGAATGAATCCATACCCGCAAGCTCATCTGAATAATGCAGAGCAGACGCAGATACTGTCTGTCACAATACCATTGCCACTTGTCATCTATCGTATATTTTTTTATTTATACAACGTATAATACAAGGGCATACAAGCATACGGCTCACCTAATGTAAAGCGGTTAATGTAAGCTATGAACGCTTAAACATTGAGTATCACTCGCGTTATGCCTCCTATGCTGCTAACACAGCAACTTCTTAGGAGCTTACTGGTGACCTCAATCACACCTAGGAACACAACAACCCTCTAGGAAGTTTGTTATTTGGCTCCAGTTTTCTATGAGGTGGACGTATTTCCCTAGACGGGCTGCTTTGATGCGCCCTACCTCTCCTAAAAACACTCAGACCAAGACAAACAGACATGTTTATGCACACAAATGTTTGTCCTGTGTGAGATCGAACCCACGAGCGTTGGTGTCAAAGTAGCGTAACAGCTTGTTTCACCGCTGGGCCCCCGAGCTCGTCAAAATTTCTGCCACAGTACCATTCCCACTTGCCCAGCGATAAGGTAACTTTGTTAGTAACTTCATCCTAATTTTCTTCATCTTTATACAAACTTTACTGAAACCTATTATACGTCATATTACGTAAATTAAAAAGTCTTTGAAAACTTTTCGATTTACGAAATTTGCCGTGTAAAAGTTTTTCTATGATTTCAATAAAATCTTGGAATAATTACGTAACACTTTTTTACTTTTCTGGTACGTAACGATAGAAATAAGCTCGGTGGTGCAGTAGTTAGTAACGCCACTTTGCAACCAACTGTGTTTGGTTCCCACACAGGAGAAACATTTGTGTGCATGAACATATCTGTTTCACTTAGTCGCCAAGGTAGGGAGATAGGGCGCATCAAAGCTGCCCGTCTGGGGAAGTACCTCCACACTCTCACAGATAACCGCGGCCAATAACAACTCCCTGGAGGGTTGTTATGTAGCAAGTGAGTGAGGTTACCTATAAGCTCCTAATGAGCAGCAGAGGTGACATCGCGCGAGTGACACTTTCCGTGTTGCAAACATTCATAGGCTACGGCAACCGCTTTACATCAGGTGGGTCGTATGCTTATATGCCTACCAACGTTGTATAAAAAACTAAATATCCGTGTGGAATCTATTTGTAACCACATTAAAAATGGAGGACTTCTATTTTTAATGTGGTTGCACATAGATTTTATACGAGTGTGCGTTTGTCTGTGTGTGCGTTTTTTTCCAATATTCGAATTTTGACTTCAGATTCGGATTCAGCATAAAAAAGTAGAATAGTAATGTTCAAGAACACCGTTCCTATCTCTTAAGGAACATCGTCAAAATGGCCGCCTATTAAAAAAAAAATTGAGCAGAAAACAGCAGCCAAATTACAAATCCCTGGAGGGTTGTTTTGTTCATGCGAGTGAGTGACGTTACCACCTCACAGAAATCTGCAGCCAAATGACAATTCCCTGGACGGTTGTTGTGTTCAGGCGAGTGAGTGACGTTACTACCTCACGGAAAACTGCAGCCATAAAACAATTCCCTGGAGGGTTGTTGTGTTCATGCGAGTGAGTAAGGTAGTAACGTCACTCACATGAACACAACATCTGCGTGCGGCGACGAATACGTACGTGTACGCATGCGCACACATACAAACCGCGTTCGGTGCGTACCTATGTATGAAGATATCGTACTTGTTTGTTTTTACTATGCCCATGTAGTTCCACACATATCACTCGCATTATTGTATACATACACGTCTAAATAATATACACGTCTAAATTAATAGCAAATATGACAGAACAGTTTCTTTGTTTTTTAATCGCTGTGGCCAAATTTTAGCAAGTTCACCATCTTCTGTTCTAAGGTATTTAGGGTTCCGTACCCAAAGGGTAAAACGGACCCTATTACTGAGACTCCGCTGTCCGTCCGTCCGTCTGTCACCAGGCTGTATCTCATGAACTGTGATAGTTAGACAGTTGAAATTTTCACAGATGATCTATTTCTGTTGCCTCTATAACAACAAATACTCAAAAACGGAATGAATAAATATTTAAGGGGGCTCCCATACAACAAACGTGATTTTTTTGCCGTTTTTATATACCTATAATGGTACGGAACCCTTTGTGCGCGAGTCCGACTCGCACTTGGCCTGTTTTTTATATAATTATATTGTTGATGTGTATTACGAATTATAAGGATAGTCCTGATAACTAAATGATTCAGTAGAGATAAGAGGTAAAAATTAAAAAGACAGCTTACTTACTAGATAAATGTTTACTTGGACACTTGTATACCGATTAGAACCTTAAATTAATGAAACTTTTAAAACAACACTTCTTTTGGCATGTGTGCAGGTAATCCCACGATTACCTTCCACAAGGTAGAGACCATCGAAATACAGAATTATAATAATCAAGTACATTTTTCTCCCCAGAATTTTGGTATTTCTTGTAATTTTCCGTATTTATACTCTGAAAAGGAACTTCCATCAACCATCTACAGTTCATCCTTGACTAATCTCAAGAACTCTTCTTCCTCCTCGCTCCAAACATCTGGATCAGAGTTCATCTGCCCCAAAACCTCCATACGCCTCTCCATTGTCAATTTCTCCAAGATATGCTCCATCTTCATATGCATACAATCATTGAATACAGATGCATATTCGCAGATCTCAAAAATTCCCTCCACGACTTTACCGCACTCACTCGCTGCCCTGCCCAGTCTCGACATCACCTCTTCATTATCCCCGTACACATCTCTATTTACGTCTAAAAGCGTTTTTTTATCAATCTTATTATTCTTTATGATATTGTTCCGTTTCAAAATACAAGCGACAAAACACTTTCCCTGCATTGAAGACTGCGGTACTCTTTTCAAGAAGTTTTCTACGTCTGCCATGGACGCTTTCACTTGTCTTGCGCATTCACTAATATTCTTCCTGAACGGCTCAACTTGTTCGTTCAATTTATGGGAGCGTTCGATATGTTCTTCTTTGGTGAGCGGCTTGAACGAGATGACGAGATAAAACGCGGAGATGAATATCAAAATCAACATAACTGTGACGAAATTTGTGAAAGGTTTAGTCATTGTGGCGTTCGACTCCCGCGGCCTTTTCGCTCTGTTTATCCTCATGTTAGCACTAATATTTAGGTTTTACTTAATTGACTGTTATCGTATATTTCTGTGCAGTTATGATGTGGTCCACCGCGACTGGTTTATTGAGATTTGCACTAAAATAACAATTAGCGTGTAACGATCTGATAACACTTGTAGAATGTTTGTGTATACGTGAAATAAGTGAATTTACTGTTTTGTAATACATAATTAAGCAGGCACTGGGCGGTTGGAAACTTCCTGTAATTATCTTTTAGATATTTGCTGGTTGTTCGAATTAAATTTTCCTCAGTGATGAGGGTGCTGTCGGGGATATCAGTTAGCAACCGACTGTGTAGCTTATTTTCTTCTCAAAGTTACACTGTGCATCTTTACAAAGTCCTGACAATTAGTATAGTGGTGAAAAGGTGACAGACAGATAAATAGGTTGAATAGAATTACTTTCGCATTCATAATATTAGCGTGGATATTGAATACTTGTACTCAATTTAAAAGCCGTTTTCCATTCCATAAAAAAATCATAAAACGTTTAACACCCCATTTACGCTCCAATAGCATATATTTAAAAAAATACCGTAATTGGTAACGTAGAGAACATTTCACAAACTGGTCATCTAAACTCAATTTCACAGCCGTTTTCCGTCCCATTAAAAATAAATAAGGATAAAAAAAAGACAGAAGGGTCAACAACGTAAGGGGGTTACGTCCCATTTTAAATGTTTACT
The DNA here is from genome assembly GCA_947507595.1 of Pyralis farinalis. Taxonomy (NCBI): domain Eukaryota; kingdom Metazoa; phylum Arthropoda; class Insecta; order Lepidoptera; family Pyralidae; genus Pyralis; species Pyralis farinalis. The sequence goes on from OX382258.1 coordinate 20,854,875, forward strand.
TTCAGCAATCCGTCATAGCCGCCGTCCATAACATCGCGCAGGGCGCAACGTTTTAAATATGTGGCATCGAAACACCACGTGAAGAGAAAACGGTCGGGACGGGAGGGCACGGAAAAGACACCTAGTCCCGTCTTCATTTAATGCTACAGCAATCATCGTTAATTCTTCAGTAGAAATATTAAACATTTCGAGCGTAAATATGGTCCAATACTTTGCACGATTATTTTGTATCGCCGTCATTGCACCTTATGTTTCAAAACCACGTCACGTTCCCGTCCCGTCCGAGGTTTTATCCCGTTACATATAAACATAGGTTTCATTATATATTAGTCAGTGAATGACCTTAGTAGTAACAATTTTATTTACCAACTGTAACCACAATATGAAACAGTTTTTAGATTGAGTTCTTTGTTGTCAGTACATCATTTTATAAAGTCTCCCAATTATGATCACCTATAACAATCCCAAACTCTGTTCCCCGTGTCTCCCAGTGGTTTCTTTTAGTAATAAATCCACCCAGGAGATAATAATGAATTTGCAGTTGTCGTGATCGTTTAACAGAATACCGAAACGTCAAAATGTACACATTTTGACACACGCCGCGCTGCAGTGCAGTTGCAGTTATTTAGCGTTTCGGTTTTATAGTAGGTAAATAAAATTGTTACGACATATTTAGAATACAAAGACGCATCAAACCAGCCTGACTGGGGAAACTTCCTCACAGAAAATCGCAGCTAAATAAAAATTCCTTAGAGGGTTGATTAGTTCCTGCGAGTGAATGTAGTTGCCAGTAAGTCCCTAAGAAGTTTCTGTGTCAACAGCAGAGGTAGTAACGCGCGAGTGTTACTTCCTATATTGCAAACGTCCATAAGCTATGGTGACATTATATTAAGTGTGAAATATGATTGCATGACTTCCGAAGTTTGAATAAAAATATTACTATTACTACTACTATAACTTCACGCCAAATCCCTTACGGGGTAGGCAGAGAGAACAAAAATAATAGAGAGATAAAAAATATCATAACATTTAAAGAATTTTAAGAGTGGTAGGTAAATCGTATCAAACCTCCCTGTCCGGGAAAGTATCTCCACCTCTCAGAAAACCGCAGCCCAATAACAACTCCCTGAAAGGTTTTCGCGTTCCTGTGCGTGAGTGAGGTCACAAGTAACTAAGTTGACGAGCTCGGTGGCTCAGTCGTGAATGACGCGACTTTGACACCAACGCTCGTGGGTTCGATTCCCACAACAGACATGTACATGTGTGTGCATGAACATGTTTGTTTGTCTTGGTCTAGATGTTTTAAGAGAGGTAGGGCGCATCAAAGCAGCCCGTCTGGGGAAGCGCCCTCCACCTCACAGAAAACCGCAGCCACCATAGTGGTATAAAAATCTTACTGTGCTCTAGGGTGGTTAGTTAAAAGCGGCCACCTTAACTTCGAATTGAATGAAAGTAGCTTAGAGGAAGTTTATATCTACGGACAGAGAATTTGTGCAAAATTAAACAACAAAAACTAAAGAATTTCTTTTTATACAATATTTAATGTTCTATTCCTAGGAGTCAATAAAACAAATTATCAGACCTAGTGACCCTTGAGCAAGAAAATGTTTTAAGAGAGGTAGCGCGCATCAAAGCAGCCCATCTGGGGAAGTACCTCCACCTCACAGAAAACCGCAGCCAAATAACAACTCCCTAGAGGGTGGTTGTGTTCCTGCGTGTGAGTGAGGTTGCTGTGTAAGCAGCAGAGGACGCATCGCGCGATTGATACTTAATATATCGCAAGCGTTAATAGGCTACGGTACCCGCTTTACATCAGGTGGGCCGTATGCCTGTATGCCTCCCGACGTAGAATAAAAAAAATCATAAGGAATTGTATTAGAAGCAGGGTTAACAACGCGCGAGTGTTACTTCCTGCATAGCAAGCGTACATAGGCCACGTTCACTTTACGCCGAGTGTGCCGTGAGCTGACATACCCCACGACGTTGTATAAAAAAATGACAATAATAACACAGTTGCAATTAATTAATTCAATAGTAAAGCCTACAAGGTCGTTCACTCTGCCTCCACTCCCCACGTCAAACCATCATCACGACAAAAGTGAAATTGAACGTTGAGGTGCTGACAGCCCCCTGAGTGCCTGACCTCGGGGCTCTGCGTCACAGTCGTTCTAAACAGTAAGAGAAACAATGATATCGCCTGACTAGCGAACAATCACATATTTAAAGATTGCGCCATTTTTTCTCCATACTTATATACGCAGCAGTAATATAACAACGTAGTATGGAAATAATAGTTTTGAATAGTAATTCTGAAAGAGTGCCCAGTGGATAAAAGTTTTGTTTTGTGGAAGAAAAAAGCACGTTTAAACAAATAATATATACATATTCAGCCTTTCTTTTTAAGCTAAGAAAATTACAAGACAAAAAAAAACAGTAAATGTTCGAAGTTTCTTTTTTTGTTACAAGAAGGTTTTAATACATTTTTTTTATACAACGTCCGGAGGCATGCAAGCATACGGCCCACCTGATGTAAAGTAGTTACCGTAGTCTATTAACGCTTGCAATACATTGAGTACTTCTGTTGCTAACACAGCAACTCCATAGGTACTTACTGGTGACCTCACTCACACGCAGAAACACAACAACCCTCTAGGCCTAGGGAGTTGTTATTTGGCTGTGGTTTTCTGTAAGGTGGAGATACTTCCCCAGACGGTCTGCTTCGATGCACCCTACCTCTCTTAAAATACCCAGACCAAGACAAACAGACATGTTCATGCACACAAATGTTTGCCCTGTGTGGGAATCGAACCCACTAGTATTGGTGTCAAAGTAACGTCTCGTCAAATTCAAAAAACTATTATTGCATGGTTACATTAACAATTATGAATAACCGGTAAAAATATTGACCAACTGATCATAGGTTAGAATCCTAGCATGTATCACTAATTTCGTGTTGATTTATGTAGATACATATTTATCACTTGCTAGTCGGTGAAGAAAAACATCGTGAGGAAACCCATACGTCTAAGGAATTGTATTTCGAAAGAAGTGCGACTTTACCATAATAATAATTTTACCATAATAATTTATTTGTTCATTTATGAACATGGGTCGACACATTGGTGTTAACAATAAGGGCAGCCATTATTCACCTTACTGGCATATGAAATTAGTTATTAAAAATGAATAGGTATTACTAAACTTTAAAATTAAACATTACGTTATAATTTAAGATCTACGAAACATAAAAATACTAATATTTCGAAAGACGTGTGACCTAACCCAGGAAAGATCTGGTTTTTCCTCTGAGTTGTGGAGATCTGACAGCAATCGCTCCACGTAAAATTAGTATCTTCGCTAAATCCTTAGGCTTATAGGTCTATCCTAATGGATTAGGAAACGCGATGACGCGAAGAAGAAGAAGAGAAAACTTCCCAGCAATATAAGAGAATTGTCAATAAACAAATTTAAAACTACTGTTAAAGCCAAATTGTGTAGCAGGGAATATTATAAAGTATCTGACTATATTAATGATAAAAATGCCTGGGAGTGAGTCGATCTAATTATGATGTAATTAATAAATTATGTAAATTTGTTTGTATACCAAAAGTGGGATGCCTGAGTTTTTAGGCAGTATTCTTATTAGTGCTCACCTACCTAGTCATAAACTGCAAGGTAGGGAAAAAAATTGTGACGATACCAAACAAATGTAGCCATTTTTACGGAATAAAAAGATTTTGACTTTGACTTGACTAGAAACAACTAAATGTGTAATAGCTATGTCAATTGATTATAATAAATAATAAATATTGTCGGACAAATTACACAGCGCCATCTAGCCCTAAAGTAAGCAAAGCTTGTGTTATGGGTACTAGACAACTGATAAACATACGTAAATACATTTTTTTGTAAATACATAGGTACTTAATACACATAGAAAATACCAAGACCAAGACAAACGGATATGTTCATGCACACAAATATTTGTACTGTGTGGGAGTCGAACCCACGAGCGTTAGTATCAAAGTAGCGTAACAGCGAGTTCCACCACTGCGCCACCGAGCTCGTCGTTATAGAAAGATATATGATATTCAATTAATTATTTAGCAAAATTATTTCTTTATACGAGTGTATTTCAATACAAGAGCCTTGGAAACGACACACTGGTTTTAATAATCTCGGTTACATGAAAGTACTTGTAGTAAAGTACTCTTTTTAATTAAGTAATTTGAAAACTACGATATGATATTGGTTAAATATTCATGTGAATTGGAACATATTCAATTAATGTCAGTTGTTATTACATAAACACACACACAACATTACCCTACTTTCAATTTCTGCGTAATGGAGTAAATTGGTTGAATTGATGAGAGGTTTTTTAGTTACAGTTTTTATTTATATCTTTTGTATTGACCACAAATCGCGTACAAAACGCTAAGCTAACATAAATTGTTTTCTTCAAAGTTAAGTAAGAACTCGCAAGTTGTGGATTGAACTCCCAGTTGAGGTCCTGCATGCTTGACTGCAGCTTGGGGTTCTTAAAGAGAGGCGTGAAGTTTTTTACGGGGTCGGTAATGCATGAGTGACACCCCTGATGTTGCAAATGTCAATAAGCTACAGTGACTGCTTACCATCAGGCAGGCTGTGTGTTTGTTTTCCACCATAGTGGTATAAAAATCTTACTGTGCTCTAGGGTGGTTAGTTAAAAGCGGCCACCTTAACTTCGAATTGAATGAAAGTAGCTTAGAGGAAATTTATATCTACGGACAGAGAATTTGTGCAAAATTAAACAACAAAAAGTGAAGAATTTCTTTTTATACAATATTTAATGTTCTATTCCTAGGAGTCATTAAAACAAATTATCTGACCTAGTGACCCGTGAGCAAGAAAATGTTTTAAGAGAGGTAGCGCGCATCAAAGCAGCCCATCTGGGGAAGTACCTCCACCTCACAGAAAACCGCAGCCAAATAACGACTCCCTAGAGGGTGGTTGTGTTCCTGCATGTGACTTGGTGGCCTTTTTTTTACTGTGCCTTCCATAAATATGTACATATAAGTTTTATTAAGAATTCATAAAAATATAAGCGTATAGTCATTTGTAACAGAACTTATGGCTGGACTAGGTATATAGGAACCCAAGGGTGGAGTAGCTAGTAATGTTACTTTAGCACCATACTAGGCTCGTGTGTTCGATTTCCACACAATACAAACATTTTGTGTACATGACCATGTCTCTTTAAATTTTGGGTGATTTCTTCTCCACCTCACAGAACAGATAAATAACAACTCCCAGGAGGGTTGTTGTATTTCTGCGAATTAGTGAATTTACCAGTAAAATCCTAAGGAGTTGTTCTGTTAATAGTAAGGCTACACGCGGGCGATACTTCCTGTATTGTTAGCGTTCATAGGCTACGGTAGCCACTTTTAGGTGGATTGTATGCCTCTCGACGTTGTATAAGAAGAAAATATCAGAAGGTTCTACCCCACGGAAACCAAAACTATACAGTTCCAGACAGACTTCTCTAGAATTACACTACAGCGTGGGGTTTTCTAGACGAGGGTAAAGAGAGAGATATTAGAGATATACCTTGTAGCACTATGAACTGAAACTTTTATACCTATATAACATTATCATAACTGACTCACTTACCTACTGACTGACATACGAGTACAATGCGCTGACTAAACCCGCTGGACCTAAACATTTGAGTACATAACATTCCTTGTGCTGTGCGGTTTTTGATAATACGCGGTAAATTAAGTCAGATTTAAAATTATTTACCGAAATAAAAAAAATAAATTGAAGAAGACGAGAAAATGATTATCATGCATGGTTTGAACGTTTATAGTTAAAAATAACTATCTAGGTTTTAATCTTACAGCGTCCGGAGACATACAAGCATACAGCCTAGAGTTTTCTTCTTAGCGTTATCCCGTTTCCTGATCCATTAAGATTGGCAGGGTCCGCTACCTAAGCCCAAGGATTTGGCGAAAAGACAGTTTTTACATGGAGCGACTGCCGTCAGACTTCTACTGCCTAGAGACAAAACATGTATGTTTGTCTTGGTCTGTGTGTTTTTAAGAGAGGTGGGGCGCATCAAAGCAGCCCGTCTGGGGAAGTACTTCCTCTTCACAGAAAATCACAGCCCATGCGTGTGAGTGAGGTCACCAGTAAGTTCTCAAGGAGTTGCTGTATTAGCAGCAGAAGTGGCATCGCGCGAGTGATACTAAATGAATTGTAAGCGTTCATAGGCTACGGTAACCGCATTACATCAGGTGGGCGTATGCTCCAGCCACCAAACTTTGTATAAAAAAGTCCGAAAACACAAAGTTAGTGGTACATGCCCCCGCAAAGATTTGAACCGGAGACCAGGTGGTCAATAGGCCGGTTCCTTGACTATAACGTACTCGATGAGTGCGAACATGGTTCCGTACGACATTTTACCCACATGGTAGGTACGAAAGGTGGTGTCATTATTCCACAACTTCTTTCTATTTTTTCCTAGCTGTGTACACAATTCAACTGTCAAGTTGAATTTATGCGTATACGCCCACTGTAACGAGGAACAAGGGACAAATCTCTGCCAATGTTATACGGGTACCCCCACGCAAACTACCCACTGCCAGTTGCATGGACGTAATGTTAGGTTTTTACGCTCAGGCCGACCTGCCGACTGCAATAAATTAAAAAAAGAATTAGTAGGTACAATTCTTTTTTATCGGACATTTTTTAAACAACGTAGAGAGACAAACAAGCATACAGTCCGACTGTATAGCTGTCGTAGCCTATGAACGCCTCCGATATATATATATACACGAGTATCGCGGGCGCGTTTTAATTCCTGCTGTTAACACTCCTGCAGTAACTCAGGTGCTCACTAAAAACCCTATTTCACTCGTACGAACGTAACATCACAGGGATTTATTTTTAACGTAGGTAGTAGGCGGTAGGTCTTCTGTTAAGTGGAGACACTTCCTCAGTCAATTTCCTTTGGTGCGCACCGCCGCTATTTTGCCAGAACCTTGATTGTTAATAAGCAGGGAGTGCCACTTGTAGGTGAGGTGGAATTTGACTCGTGAGCCTCCAAAATATTTATTAATTCGTTAGTTTAACATCATTATGGTCATCAGTCCGGATCTACCCAATAGCTTCCCCAATGCTTCTACTTCCTCTGCTTACTGCATCCAGTCATTGCCGCCGTTCGTTTTAGGTCTTGGGCCCACCTAATGGAGGAGTCTCACCAAGGTCTTCTACGCGACCTCCACTCTAAGAATTTGTCCTCCTATTTACCATCACTTACACGGATATGCCCGAACCTTGAAAGTTATGTCGACTTCGTCATAGTTCGTTCCAGAATCTATCCATCAAATATATATTCCATTAAATAATAATACATTTTCTTAGGCAAAATATACAGAACCATCCAGTCCCAAATTAATAAATAAATAAATATTGTCAGACAAATTACACAGCGCCATCTAGCCCCAAAGTAGGCGAAGTTTATTTATGGGTACTAGTCAACTGATAAACATACTTAAATACATTATTTTTTTGTAAATACATACTTATATTAGAAAATACCCAGACCAAGACAAACAGACATGTTCATGCACACAAATGTTTGTTCTGTGTGGGAATCGAACCCACGAGCGTTGGTGTCAAAGTAACGTAACAGCGAGTTTCACCACTGCGCCACCGAGCTCGTCAAATTAAGCAAAGGCCATGGGTACCAGACAGCAGATAAAAATACGTGAATGCATTTTGTTCGTAAATTATAAAATATAGAAAACACTTAGACAAAGACAAACAGACACGATTATGCACGAAAACTATTTCCTTGTGCGGAAATCGAACCCAAGAGGCTCGGTGCTAAAGTAGCCATCGCTAGTCATTCCACCACTGGACACGTCAATCCAATAGAGAAACCACTAGCATAGTTTTCTCCTTCATTCGCTGTGTGCCTTTGAATCCTTGAATAGTTAATATATTCAGGTGTTACGAGTATTTTGCGGAAGGCAAATCACGTTGTATGATTCCGCTACCGATTACTTGATGCGAACTAGTACCCACCCACTACCGTTAGTAGACGCATGCCGTCGCTGCCATTGCTACTCCGGTCGTCTCTGCCTGGGTTGCAGCGGTCGTCTCTGCTCAGCTATTGCCCGCATGCGCCCGTCACCGTTGCTACCCTAACTGCTCCGGTCGTCTCTGTAACACATTTTTCGGCTCTATACGAGGCGTTCTCATACGGAGTAGATTTTAGTCATTAAAATAACATGCTATAAATATACATTTATATACTAATCGGTAGCGGAAGCAGACAAGGTAGTTTACATCAATTGCCTTTCAATCTCTGGACCAGTATGATTGTGCTTCCACTTCTCTGCCCCGTAGTTGATGTATTTTTGGTTTAAGGATGTGCATACAAAGTTTTTCATTTAAATGTCAAACTTAATCATATGTATGCCGACGGTAGTGCACCACAGGAGTATACTTATCAAATAATAATCTAATGCTGATTATAAACAGCGGCGTTATGTTGCAAACGAATACATATCAAGAGAGTAGGTAAATATTTTATTTTTAGTTAAACATTCAGCCCTCAAGTCTAAGGGGAGACTCTGCCTCCCTTTGCGTTTGTTTTTGTTTGTATTACTTTATTGCTTCATCCATAATTAATAACAAAGTACATAATTACATGATTTGCGAAGGCGGACTTATTCCTTCAAGGAATCTCTTCGAGTCAACCATTGCTTTTGAGTGCCTGAATGAAGCAATAAATGGCGGTAGGAAAAAGAGGTCAAAGAGTTGGAAAATTAAGTAGATAGAGAATAAATATAACAATATATGTGGTCAATATCAAAATCGCTAATAAATATACACATTATATAAATGTTAGTACATAGTACATAATAAAATCACATACGTAAACTTAATTCGACGCGGGAGTACCATGGAACCCGTTTAGTCGCTTTTAAAGGAGTTTATAGTCTGCGAAACCCTAATTTCCACAGGAAGCGCATTTCACAGCCGTGCAGCTTGTATAGTGTATGAATGCCAGAAAGTATTCGTAAGTGACGTCGCAGCCTTCTCTATCTATAACTTCACGCCAAATCCCTTGCGGGGTAGGCAGAGAGAACCGAGCGCCACGTGACTCGATCCTTACATATCTCACTCGCTTCTTTAACATTCATTGCTCTTCTCATGCACGCACGCCGGTTTCTAGGGCTCCTGACATCACCTTCTGATAGAACATGACCAATTTGGTCATGGTAGGTAAGTCTTGGCCTTCCCCGGCTCCTACATCCTTCCACTTTTGCATTGTATATCTGCTTCGTCATTCTTTCATCTTGCATTCTTTCTACATGCCCGAACCATCGGAGCATGCCTCTTCTTATTTTAACACCGACGCTCTCTTTCAGACCAACTCTATTTCTAACATCATCATTGCGAATACGGTCTACGAGCCTTACGCCACAAATTTTGCGCAGCGCTCGCATTTCAACCGCGTTTATTCTACTTTCATGCTCTTTCTGCCATACCCAACTCTCGCTTCCATAAGTTAGCGTTGGGACCAACACTGCATTGTGTATAGCGAGTTGTGCCTTCTGGCTCAGGATTTTACTGCCAAGAAGTTTTCCCAACGCTCCATTCACACTATTCCCAGCACTCACTCGTCTTTCCACATCTGCGGTGTACCTTCCATCCCTGCTGAAAGCGGATCCAAGATATACAAACTCATCCACTTGTTCCAACACTTCATCATCAATCGTAATCCTTACATTAGTTCTGGATTCTTCTCTTTCAAATACCATTATCTTTGTTTTCTTCGCATTCAGTAGTAAGCCTTTCTCCATACAGTCGTCTTTCATCGCTGTGACCAGTCGCAGTCGCGTCGCAGCCTTCCGTATAGGATTTCCGCCATACCGTAAACGTTCGTCCACTTTCCGAAAGTGAAACCTCTCCCGAAGATATATTGGAGAAGAAGGGTTGAAAAGGGCATTGTATAGAGAGGTGAGAATGTGAACTATACGACGCTATCTTATATGTAGCCAGTTATATGTAGTTATATGTAGCTACTGCCGAAACTGAGAGACATGGTCATACTTACGAAGACCAAAAACGTACCGAATGGCTTGATTTTACAGCCTGTCTGATTTGTCCCTAGAAAGGCTACATCGACATAGTCAAGAAGGAGTAGGACAAGGGAACGAGCTACTATCGCTTTGGTCTCCACAGGAAGAAAGTTTAGAAAACGCCTTAATGAATGAAGCGAGGCGAAAACTTTGCGACTTACTTAATTGATATGAGGATGATAGTGTGTGGTTCATGACAATTCCCTGGTCCCTTACAGTAGTGCAATAAGGTATTACTACTGTACCATTATAAGCAACCCTTAGGAATGCACCAGTTTGGAACATTGATATAAAGTACTACCTATCACAATACTTTGAGTTTTGGCTGCATTAATTTTTAAGCCGAAGTTCTCAGCCCAATTGCATTTAGATCTCTGCTTACCAGATATTAAAAAAAAAATGCGGAACTCACCAGCCATTGTAGCAATGTCCGTAGAACCAGAGTGGCCTCTGAGGGAGCCTTCAAATGTAGACATTTTGCTGGTAAACATTTTAGACACCTCATCCATTTTCTGTTTCAAGTGTGACAGTGGATGCATAGTGAGTGATAAATTAAAAATTTTGCCTAAACGTGGAAATTATTGGTCCGCTTTCATGTAAGGTGAAATTGTGGAATCAACTATCCTCAGTGGTGTTACCGAACGATATGGGTGCCTTCAAGAAAAGAGCCTATGTTTCCCTAAAAATGCTGGCAATCAGTAATGGATCAGTGACCCTTTGGTGTTGCTGATGTCTATGGGCAGTGGTGACCACTAACCATTAGGTGACCCACATGCTCGTTTGCTCCCCTCTAATGTAAAAAAAGGTAGAGCGCATCAAAGCAGCCCGTCTGGGGAAGTACCTCCACCGCACTAGAGGGTTGTTGTGTTCCTGCCTGTGAATGAGTTCACCAGTAAGCTCCTAAGGAGTTGCTGTGTTAGCAGCTGAGGTGTCATCACGCGAGTGATCCTTGATGTATTACAAGCGTTCATAGACTTCGGTAATAGCTTTATATCAAGTGGGTGTTATACTTGTATGCCTTCCGAAATTGTATTTAAAAAGCCCCTACAGCTGACAAATACCAATCTACAACATCGCCCACGCAGCTGTCAGAGGCAGGGCCGTGAATGGATGATATATCTTTTTATCCAATAAGCCTATATTTTTGTCTATGACAACATTCTGGATTTCGTTCCAATTTTCACAAAAGCTATATGGCAAAGGGCAAAGCGGGCAATGTCAAGGGCGACAGATGTTCCATTGTTAGTGTCAGCTACAGTACATGATAAGTACGTAATAAGTATTCGTTATAGTTCAATGGAAAAAGACTACTATTGGGACCCAGATAGGGCAAGAATCCTGTTTACTAAACGGGCAATTATTGTAACCACGTTGACGTGCTCCCATGCGTACGCCTGGCGGCACGTTTTTTTAGGGTTCCGTAAGGGTAAAACGCACACTATTACTGAGACCCCGCTGTCCGTCCGTCCGTCTGTCACCAGGCTGTATCTCATGAACCGTGATAGTTAGACAGTCAAAATTTTCACAGATGTATTTCTGTTGCCGCTATAACAACAAATACTAAAAAACAATAAATAAAAATTAAAGGCTCCCATACAACAAACGTGATTTTTTTGCTCGAAATTGATAACGGCAACAGGTAGACACTTGAAATATAGTTACATATACAGAATATTTAGATATACATTCACTTTAAAAATAAATAATTAAATTAAAATAAAACAAATATTTAAGGTCTCTCCCATTCAACAAACGTGATTGTTGTTGCTCGATATTGGTAACGGCAACAGGTAGACGCTTGAAATATTTACAGAATATTGACTTATATTATTTATAAATAATTAAATTAAAATAAAATATATATTTAAGAGGGCTCCCATACAACAAACGTATTTTTTTCCAATTTTTTTTCTCGGTCTTAATAACGATAACAGGTAGATACTTGAAATATTTACAAAATATTTAATTTAAAATTCAAATAAAATTATATTCGACAACACTGGGACTGCTATTTGTAGTAACAGTCCCAGTGCTGCCGAATATGTCAAAATCCGTTGGAATATTTACAAAATATTTAGTAACTTGAAATATTTACAAAATATTTAATTTAAAATTCAAACAAAATTATATTCGACAGCACTGGGACTGCTATTTGTAGTAACAGTCCCAGTGCTGTCGAATATATCAAAATCCGTTGGAATATTTACAAAATATTTAGAAACTTGAAATATTTACAATATATTTAATTTAAAATTCAAATAAAATTATATTCGACAGCACTGGGACTGCTATTTGTAGTAACAGTCCTAGTGCTGTCGAATATGTCAAAATCCGTTGGAATATTTACAAAATATTTCGAAACTTGAAATATTTACAAAATATTTAATTTAAAATTCAAATAAAATTATATTCAACGGCACTGGGACTGCTATTTGTAGTAACAGTCCCAGTGCTGTCGTATATATCAAAATCCATTGGTGCCTGTTTTCAGACATCTTCGCGTAGATGTAGAATGACACTCAACTACATTCAAGTAGTATATCACAATGTACAATCTTTAAGAAAACTAAACTAAAAACTAAAAAGAATATGGATGATGTAACGGTCGATCGAATTATAAGCAATTCTGATATAGTCTTTTTAGCAGAAACGTGGGCCAGTTCATCGGATTCCTTTATAATTAATAATTGGATATTATCTCAAAAACTCACGGCCCAAATCTAAATAAAGCAAACCGCGGAATGGGTATGATTGCATTAAAAAATATACATATCCCGGAAATCAACGCAATAGTATTTCAAACATCATATGGGAAAGGGCACCTAAGAAAGATCAGGTTTTCCCTCTGGATTCTGGAGGTTTGACGGCAGTCGCTCTATGTTAAAATCAGTGTCTTTACCAAGTCTTTAGGCTTAAATAGCGGACTCGAATCCTAATGGATTAGGAAATGGGATAACGCGAAGAAAGTGCAGCTTATATATACATTACCCTGCAAACTTGATCGAGACGTTGTTCCACCTTTCACACTAGGTCACCGAGACATCGTAGCTGCACAAAGTGCTGATCCGTTCTGCAGCACCCGTTCTACGGCGACAATACATAATTTATTGTTACATACCGACGGGTTCACTTGCGTGCTGCTGGTTTGAGATATCGAAGGCCCGCGAAGAAAATTACTAACTGATCAGCATCGTAGGAATAGAGCGCGTTTTGCGAGTGACTATTTAAACTTTGACTGGTGCAATAATGTAGTGATATTTAGCGATGAAAAGTCTTTTAAGCCTGACAAGGATGGACGTAAAATATTGTGGAGGAAAAGTGGTGAACGATATAAGGAGACAAATATTCCTCAGTGCAGGTCTAGTGGGCGTATGTTATTGGGAATAGGTCCCGGTGAGTTAATGGAAGTAGAGGCTACTCGCAACAATAACAGTCAAGGATACTTGGAGGTTTTACGAGATATTTTACTGCCAACTGTGCGCGTCGCATATCCACACTCGCATATATATTTCGTTTACGATAACTGCGCCATCCACACGTATCGTGCAAGATTGGTTGAACACCCAAGATTCCTTAACTGTTATTGAATGGCCTTCTAAAAGCCCTGATTTAAACCTCATTGAAAATCTTTGGGGTCATATGATCCTTAACTGGAATCCATCTGACGTGAGATCGAAAGCTAATTTGGATAATATAGTCACTGCAACCTGGGGTTCGATGCGTGGCACTAACATGTGTTGGAATATGGTTAACGGCATGAGAATCCGATCACTACAAGTATTAGATAACGACGGAGCGACGATTGGTTATGAAGATGTTTACACTCATCATCATAATCTTCCTGCCCTTATCCCTTTCTTTGGGGTCGGCGCAGTATTTTCAGGAACACCGTTCCTATATGAAATCTATGTTTGTCTGTGTGTGCGTGTGTCTGTCGCTTTTATATTCGAATTTTGACTTCAGATTCGGATACAGCATAAAAAAGTAGAATAGAAATGTTCAGGAACACCGTTCCTATCTCTTAAGGAACATGGTCAATTTGGCCGACAAATTACGAGTAAAAAAAAAATTGAATTGTTATATAATTGATGAGCCAGGTGTTCCTCTGGCAATGCAAACTTGCGCATTGTCAACTGGTTTCTTCTTCCATTCGTTTAAGATTTTTACAATTTTGTAAAATATCGTTATTTACAATTATGGGTAAGCCAATGATGATGATTTTACAGTTACTAAGGTTAGATGAAGTCATCTTATTTCTAGCTAATTAACATGTTGATGCATATCACTAATGACTTACCTATTTACTTTAGAAAAACAACAAGTGCATCCTTGTCTGATATTTCTTATTATTTAAAACCGCAAATTAAAAATTATCCTTATTAATTTAGACTTAAACTAAGTATTATAACGTAACGCAACAAAAACTTAACATTATGTTCATATTATGGCAAGAATAAACTTGGTAATTTTAACACTTGTTTTATTTACTTTCTGTTTGTCGGTGTAGCTTTTATTCGTTTTAGAACACAATACCTTTATTAGCTATCTTGAACAATAATTTAAGTCCATTAGAAAAAACAAAAAAGGAATTCTAAAGGTTAAGTAGGATTTAAACCATATCGTCCCGATATATGTCAGTTTTATATTTTATAAACTGAACTATATCCTAATCCCAACCCCCAATCCATCCACAACCTATTACGCAGCGTTATAAAATTTTGGCACATCTACTGTTGCGTGTGTAGCCAAGAATGAAATACTTACGTTGGCGACGTCATAGACACAGATACCACATTAGTGTGCCATACCAACTATTTGACGTTGTCGGGTGTACTATCACAAACTACTCAAAGCAAAACCCTTGTTTCCGGTCCTTCATTTAATTATTTCCTCCGTGGTAGGATCTATTAGCTTAGTATGACATGGAAAGTATGAGCACGTAATGCGAAGAAACGAGTCATTTATGACAAAAACATTTCAATTCTGAAGATATACCTAGGTAGAGAGGTAGGGCGCATCAAAGCAGCCCGTCTGGGGAAGCACCTCAACCCCACAGAAAACCGCAGCCAAATAACAACTCCCTAGAGGGTTGTTGTGTTCCTGCGTGTGAGTGAGGTCACCAGTAAGCTCCTAAGGAGTTGCTGTGTAAGCAGCAGAGGAGGCATCGTGCGAGTGATACTTAATATATTACAAGTGTTAATAGGCTATGGTAACTGATTTACATCGGGTGGGCCGTATGCTTGAATGTCCCCCGACGTTGTATAAAAAAAATATAGAGGCAGAAAGAAATCGTATATAAAGTATGGCCATAAACACTGTAACATATTAACTTTTCTCTTTTTGAACGCGTTTATTGTGTAAAAACTTGTTTCGATTTCCCACCGGTTTACATATTTATTTCGCGTTTATTATCAAATTACAATATGGAATGAAGTGTTAAAGAAAATAGGATTGCTGTGATTGCCTTGCATAAACGGGGTATGGAGTCGTCGGTCATAACCAAGACACTTCAAAAGCTTTGTATCGGCAGTATGTTCGTATATCGTACTATCGAAGATATATTAACACTTCCTCTGTTGAAGACCATAAAAGATCGGGGCGACCGAGTGCTGTTAGAACTACAAAGGCTGTGAAAGGCACAGAAATATCCTCTTTACGGATGAAAATATTTTCACGATTGAAGAGCACTACAACAAGCAAAATGACAAAGTGTACGCACACAGTTCTAAAGAAACCGTCCAAGTGTTCGGAAAGGTACACGTGGTCATCATCCTGCGTCTGTGGTGAGGGGTGTCTCATCAAGGAGTCACAATGCTTCATTTTTGTGAAAAAGGAGTGAAGACTTCAGCGAAAGTGTACCAAGAAACTGTCTTGGATCGTGTTGTGAAACCTCTCAGCAATACACTTTTTAAAAATGTACCGTGGACTTTCCAGCAGGATTCTGCACCTGGTCACAAGGCACGAATTACCCTTGCCTGGCTCGAAACCAACGTTCCGGACTTTATTAGAGCTGAAGACTGGCCCTCGTCTAACCCAGATCTGAACCCCTTAGACTACAAATTTTGGTCAGTTTGAGAGGACATGGCCTGCTCGAAACTACATGCCGGCATTGTGTCGTTTCGACTGACCAAAGGCAAGTTAAATAGAATACCTACAGTTTGCAGCAGGAAACCTTGGCAATTACCTGACAATAGTTCGAAAATTATCAGGTTCGTACCATACGTCCGTGTCTTCTTTGTTTGCAGAGAGAAAATTGACAGTCAACATGGTAACAAAGGAAATAATAATCAAAATTACTAGATTATAATATTTAATCACAGCTATAATACAATTAAATGAATGCGTGGGTTACAACTTACGGAAAAAATTGTTCGTTCTTCACTACAGTTTTATTATTTAGACGCGCACTTTTGTGTCACAAAACCATTAGTGACTCACTTACACTCCGAAGCAGGACCTTCTTGGCACCAATTCAACGAATACAACAATATGATGACAATGCTAAACAGTCAATACAATGAATAATTGAATAGTACTTTCAGGTTTTGATGATTTCATTATTCATCAATACATAGTAAGCGTACACAAGTATGTTTCGTGCAGCAAGATTCGAGACAAAAACAGTCTCGAATCTTGCTCACAGCACTCAACACAGACGTATTATTTTGTACACAGAATACTGAGGGTCCAGACAGCTCTAGATTAGACTTTCTTTTATTCCTTCAAAATGGACAGATTCAGTTTAAAAATTCGCGTGTCTCTTAAATTTGAACGGGATAGAATGATCTGCCAGAAGGTATTCCTTAGATTTGATGAACCGTATATACAGCATATTCTTCGTTCACACATTCTGGGAATATTTATATTCATAATACGCTAACAATCGTTGAAGAATACCGATAAATGTTTTCATAATACGTTTAATGATTACATAAGTAAGTATAATACGAATTTATATGTTGTTCCTCTCGGCTCTCGCGTTCTACATTACACATTTCGGTAAAGCATAAGTTAGGCTAGTGCATTGAGAGTTATTGAGCAATAACTTATTTTATTCCAAATACATTTAGCAGCTATTGAATCGTGTACCTACAGTTTTACGACACTGTACTTGGTGTTATAATTTCCCCTTTAGCCCCTATAAATTATTGAAAATTTGAATGCTTTTATAATATTTTGTTTTCTTCTCAATTTGCAAAAGTGAACAAAATAATAATGTTATGCAAGCTATTTAACAGCCAGAGTATGAATTTGTTTACTAAATTATCCTCATAAACCTCGTATTAAAGAATATTTTGTAGGTAACTTGGTTACCTAACTCTCGGCAAGTTTCTCGTAACCTTTGTAATTTGCACGCCAAATTCTATAGTCTGTACGCAGGGTTGCCAACCATCAAATACAGAATTAGATTTTTTAATACTAATTAAAACCGTTTATTGTTGAATAAAAATAAGGTTAAGGAATAAGAAAACCTGTAAGGAATTCATCCCCATGTACTCAAATTAAAAAGTTGCGTACTGTGCGGTACCAGAGATCTTTTCTTCAGATAACTCTTAAGTTGTGGTTACGTAGCCTTAAGTGTACAGAGGTTCTCTTAAGCGACTGCAGCATGAGACTCTTCAAAAAAAGGCGTGATGAGATTTTTGCGTATCTCGAAAACTACATGCATTTCAAACAACACAATCAACTTGCTCCCTTTACTGTTTTTTTAAAACCAGTTTCTATCTCAGTGTCATATTATATGTATTTACTTTATTTCATTATGCGGAAAGTTGGTGACCCTATCTGTGTGTGACAGTCTTAGTACAGGGGACCGTGAACTTTAGAAAATTTATGCAATAGGCGAGTACCACTTAACACAGTTTACATACAGGAATTATCTGTTCATTTACTTACTTATGCTAGAGCTGACTCCGTCTGGTGTCAGGGTCAAAATCTTATTACTAAGAATGAGGAATATTACTTTTTAAGGAATAACATTCGTCTCATCTCAGACCAATTATTTGGCCTGAGCGTCTCATGAATATATTTTAGAATGACATTTCACAGTATGTTTACATTCTTTGGATTACGTACCAGGAAATGCGATTCGAAATACATTTAGTTTTATAAGAAGATACAATGATTGCTTGCAGATGTATACAGATCTTACATTTTAAAGAAATTAATTTGTGAGTAGGGATCAACAGAATCAATTTAAACGTACTAGAACATTGGTAAGAATAAAGTTTACAAAATTAAATCTAAATGAATTAATTGCAAGTAGCAGAAGCATTTTGGCCCCTTTTGGTACATTTAATTCTCTCGACTCAGATGAGTCTGCTGTAAAATATGAATTCCTTTGTTTACCACGTGTTGTGACAATCAAGAATATGTCCCGCTCGATGTGAAGGGATTACGGTAAACTACGATGGTTTTCAACACAAGGAACTTCTTTTTTTATGCGACATTCACATGACATACAAGCGTACGACGCATTTGATGCGAAACCTTATTGTTCTCGCCTTGCTGTCTGATAACATAAATTTTCACCAGCCTCCTGGTGTCCTTGCTCCCTTGTTTCCTACAACACAATAATTCTCCTAGGAATTGTTATTTGAGTTCATCTTGACTAATTTCCCATCGTTTACTAATCTTTAAGGCGCACTATGACCTAAAACGAATCTGTTGTACCTAAGATATTTTATTTTTGCACCTACACTTTTGTATAATTAGGTACTTTTGTACAAGATATTTGATTATTCAAATTATAGATAAGCAAGTAAGTACGGACGACTTTTACCATATTGACATCATTTCGTATTTATCTACTTGATATAACGAAAATTTAACATTTTTTTATATAGGTAGCCACTGTTATCTAGTAAAAGTTTCATATTAGGAATTCTTTGACATATGTTAATTGTCAGACTTTCAAGGGCTTCGTTTCCGTGAACTACAAAAACATGAAAGTGGTCCCCGAACAAATAAGATTAGAAAACACTGGTGTATATTCTCTAGGAATGTTACATTTCAATTATAAAAGTTTATATTTTTTCTACAATTACAGTCTTAATTAAATTACTTAGGACTAAATACATCTAATTAATTGTTTAATTGTATCTGAAAAATATTTACATTATGAAAAGTCTACGGGTTACAAGTAATTTGGATAGGTAAATGTCTTCCAAAATATCCTAACGATAAATCTATATTTTTACATCAATATATTCGAACCTTCATAAATAAGCTCATTCGTATACAACTAATTAATGTTAGGTACATAATTGTCGATTAATGAGATTGTTATCTGAAATAAGAAGTCGTTGGTTCAAAAACATAACTACTTATCTACAAAATCTGCCAATATGAAATCAGCTTCGTAGATTCGTTTTCATCGCTGTTTACATAAAATGTGTTCTTTCGTTAAAAGTTTGACAATCTCTTGATTTTTAAAGTCGGCGTCCGTGTCGGTCGGTTGACTAACTGTAACCCCATAGTTAGACGAGAAAAAAGTACATAATAAAACGAGACCATTGCCGAGACAGGTTAATTTGCGCCGCGTTGACTCACTCGCTGTTAATGCCAGGTAACAATCGGCACCGCGAGTACTTTCGTACGTTCGCAAAAAATACGCTTTCACTTTCCGCATCCCATTGCAAAACAAACAACCTCGTTCCGATGTCTCACAAATTCGCAGATGCGATGAACAAATCGATCACCACCGACTCGTCGGTTGAGCAATAGGTCTTTTAACTTTCCTCGGTCTCCACGAGCACCGGCAGGCTGGCGTGGGGGAGGCAATGGGGCGAAGATCTCGACGTAAAAGCCGACAGCCACGATTCGACGTCGCGCTCCGAACCGTGGAATTTTGCCATCACCGTGTTGTCATAACCTTTTTGTCGGACGACAAAGCCGGTCCCGTCTCGCTCCACCGACGTGTTCCTCAGGCTGATGACCGCAAGGGGCTTCGACAGTCTCTTCCTCGGGTATACGACGGCGAAGTGTTCCAATGAGGTCCGGTATACGACGACTCTGACGTCCTGTCTTATCCCGCGCACTCCAACGAGCACCAAAAAGCCGGACTTAACCTCAGCATCGCTCGTCTTCCTGAAACTCGGACCAAAATGTTCCGCGCGGCACGTCGCTGACATAACGTCGGTTGGCATTTCACTGTTTTGCTTTCAACAATGAACTATTGTCATAACAATGTAAGTCGGCTGCAATGTTTTCGTCCCGTCGCGAACGGCGCGCGTCACCCCACTCGCGCAACGAAAGGTACTGAACGCTCGTTTTCCGAACAACCTTTATTTATAACCTCAGAGGGCCGAACTCGGTTCGTGTACGTTCGGTTCAGCTGTGATCGTTACTTTGCATTCACTTCGATGCTTGTAGGCTCTGGATACTCGACGGGCAGACTTTATCCGACGGAATATAATGACACGTCTGCACTGTATCGCATGCATCTACAAGAGATGACTCTCAATTTGTTAGGGTTTCTCAGGGTCGAATTATGAAAAGCGAAGTTCACCTTTACAATACATGCACCGATCCCGTTCATATACATATAAAATGGACTCTTAGCATTCTCACTGTTTAAATATTTAGAAAACCAAGTAATAATTGCATACGTAACAGAAACTAATTTCCTGGGCGTGACCATCGATTTATGTTCAAATTGGAAAGCGCTTACAAATTTAATAATACAATGAAATGATTTTCGCTGTATAATGAGATACTTCTATCTATTATATATTATGAGACGACCGCGTGGAGTTCAGCTTTTCATTTTACGCAGGAATCTTGAACAGTACTAAAAATGACACATAATATTTGTAATTATTATTTACTCGGCGCTGAAGGAAAACATCGACAAACAACAAAACCCGCACGCATAAGAAATTATATTTTCTCGCTCTCGCTCTAGGTTGTGGAGATCTGACGCCAGTCGCTCTATGTAAAAATCAGTATGTTAGCTTAAGCAGCGGACCCCGCCAAGACAAGCTAATGGATCACAAAACGGGATAACGCTAAGTAGAAGACGTCGCGCAAGTGGGAGCAATAAGTTAACAAAGTTTTACACCAATCGGATGAATGGGCAATAAAGCACGCACAAACAAACATTTTTTTATATTTATTTACCTATAAGATTACTAACCTCCAGAATCTTTTATTGGGAAAACGCTATCGCTATAGAATCAACTCTTCAGCTCTCGACGTTTTTTACTACACCAGGGGCGTCACTCTCACATTGCCGACCCTGTAAAAACCTCTTCACGCCTTTCCTGAAGACCATAGTCCCTTGGGAAAACCTCTGCTTGGAGTTCATTCCACGATTTGAGAATCATCGGAAGGAAACTTCGCTGAAACCGCACAGTACGCAACCATAACTATATAAAACCATACCATATACATAACTATATAAAAGCATACCATAATCATAACTATATAAAAATTTTGATGGCTAATATTTATCAAAATTTACGCCAACACCTACCTAAGTAACGATGCGGTAACAGATTATATAATGATGCTGTATTTGTAATAGTTTAAATACCTAAATATTTTTGATAAGTACAATTAAGTCACGTTTAACACCTTAATGACCTTTGTACCTCTCTTATGCAGTTATAAGAGTTATTTCCGCACTTCGAATGTTAATTGTGATCTGCTCTTAGCTGTACCTGTATTACATTGTACTTTTTCGATAGAATGAAATCGTTGACAGCTTTAACTTCTTGTAATTATATATTTAATAGACTCTTTATAACAGACAGACATGGAAGGAAAGACTACCATATATTTTTAATTTTAGGATTAGACATCATTGTTACTGTCTAATTAGCCGATGTCTTTTTCCAAAGGTCGAAGTGCAATTTTACCGCCAGGCACTGTACCTGTATGATGACATTAATCTATTGTAATATATTTTGATTGTGACGAGATTTGTAGTGACAAGTTTGACAACTAAAACAAAAATCTTCGCTAAATAATTTAAATAGAAAAATGAATACTTTAAAAAAATAATAACAAAACAATTTATTTTAAGTTGCAAGACGTGCTTAACAGCCTAAGGGGCTCAATAGCAGGTATAGCTGACTAGCACATATACTATGCCTTTACGTAATTAGGTACGTAAATATACTTATAATTTATATTATATAAACCTTTTTGAACTGACACACATTTTGTTACTGAAGTTGAGGATGATTTGACTACGTATTCAAAGTCCCTTGCGGGGTAGGCAGAGATAACCGAGCACCACATAACTCTGTCCTTACACACCTCACTCACTTCTTTAACATTCATAGTTCTTCTCATGCACGATCACCGGCTTCTAAGGCTCCTGGCGTCACCTTCTGATTGAACACGATATATATATATATATATTTTATAATTTATATTTAGCAACTCCTTAGGAGCTTACCAGTGACCTCACTCACACGCAGGAACACAACAACCCTCTAGGGAGTTGTTATTTGACTGTGGTTTTCTGTGAGGTGGAAGTACTTCGCCAGACGAGCTGCTTTGATGCGCCCTACCGCTCCTAAAAACACCCAGACCAAGACAAACAGACATCTTCATGCACACAAATGTTGGTCTTGTGTGGGAATCGATCCCACGAGCGTTGGTGTCAAATGTAGAGTAACGCCACCGAGCTCGTCATAACGTTTCACATCAATTCATATCGATGCCAGGATCTTTATACAGTTCATCATCTTGCAATATCTAGTTTCAGGACGTAAAGGATATTAGTTTAAGCGTAGAAGCCAAAAGACAAAGTAAAAGCCAACCACCATCAATCAATTAACGGCAAGCACAATGACCGCGGAAACGAGATGAAAACTAACCCCAGGGAAAACAGACTTACATTAAGAAAGCACGTTGACCGAGAAAGTAGGAACAATACAATTAGATCCTTTTATGGAACAAGGGGTAATAACCTGCACATCTTCTCGTTTGAACACTCCTCCGCACAATGTCAAAACTCAAAAATTCTCATTGTTCAGTCGAGGGCCTTTTAATTGTATTTTAAGATGATTTAGATTGGATTTTTATACTAATTCGATCGTTGAAAATAAATTGTTGGTAGCCGTCGTTGGTAAAAAGTTCCATAGTCTCTAAAGGCCTAAGCTGATTATTAAAATGATTCAATGGACTTTTGTAATTCCTAAAATCTCTATGAATGTTTATATTCACGCCGGCCCCTTGCGGGGTAGGCAAAGAGAAACGAGTGCCATAAGACACGATCCTTACACACCTCACTTGCTTGTATAACATAACTCTTTCCATATATATACGCTCTCCGATTCCTAGGGCTTCTGACATCACCTTCTGATATGACACGACCAATTTGGTCTGGTAGGTGAGTTTTGGTCGTCCTTGACTCCTACATCCTTCTACTTTCCTTTCTTACGTACATCTGTTTTGTCATTCTTTGGTCCTGCGTTCTTTCTTCATGTGCGAACCAATATGCCAGCATGCCTTTTCTTATTTTAACAACGACTCTCTTTCTCAGACCAACTCTTTTTCTTTCATTTCGTATATCTGTCTTTCGATAAAGTATCATATCTGTATGTAATCGTCTTCTGTTCAGTTGGCAGAGCTCCCGAATCTACCAGATATGCTAAAGACGATTCAGACTGAAGTTCGTGATTTCGATAATCGATATTTTGACTAGGTTAGTAGTACAAGTTGTGATACCACTTTCTGATATAACACGACCAATTTGGTTCAATCAGCGTAGCTGTAAAATCTGTACTGGCCACGAAGGCGATTCAGATATGATATGTTAAATTCGAAAATCAACCCTTTGATTAGAGTTTTTTTTTAAATATTTTTATTGACTACGGTGAAAATTATTGAGATTAAAGATTTTTAATAAAATTAGTTGTAATCGTCTTCTGTTCAATTTGGTAGAGATACAGAGTCTCACTGGCTGCACAATTTTTTTTTTTCAAATTGATTTCCTTTTATTAGTATATTGCAAATGGTCTTCTGTGCAGATGTAGAATTCCAGAATCTCTCCGTCTACGCTTAAGACGATTCAAATAGGTATTTTCGGTAAAGCTGTACAGTGGCTTGCAATTGAATTCTTCCAATTCAAAAAACCGGTTTGATTTACACTAGTAGTCATGGTCTTTCATTGAATCGGTAGAGCTCCTGATTCTCCTATGGACTACAGTGAAGACTATTTATATTGGCATTCTTTATTAAAAAATTGGTATTTAATATAAGTCTATTGTTAAGTTCTATATTTTCCGAGTATCAGTAGATACTACGAAATACTCGTACAACATAATACTACGCTGTATAACATACTTATTGGTTTTATATTTCGAAGTTACACCGAAATCAGATTGTCAGTATCAAAAAACCGATATGAATCGCCTTCAGCTGAGGTAGAGTCCATGATAGAAAACGTTTCATCACCTGAAATCGGACTGCCATTATCGTTATCCAAAGTCTTGAGAATGCTTACCATACTTACTTATGACAGAGAATAGGGCAAGACGGCATGCTTTGTAACTATCTGTTTATATACTTACCTGTTTATTCTGTAACTTCACGCTAAATCCCTTACGGGGTAGGCAGAGAAAACCGAGCGCTACATGAGTTCTCATGCACGCTCGCCAGTTTCAAAGGCTCCTGACACCACCTTATTAAAAACACGATCAATTTGATCATGCTAAGTAAGTCTTGGCTTTCCTCGGCTCCTACATCCTTCTACTTTCACGTTGTACATCTCTTTCGTAATTCTTTCCACCTGCATTATTTCTACTGATCTCCCAACCAACGGAGCATGCCTCCGTTGTTTGGGACAACACTCTCTTTCAGACCAACCTGTTTATTCTACTACCTAAAATATACCGTCTCCAGAGTTTTTAACGCTGAATTTCAGAACAGTTTTTTGTTTAAGCATTTGAAAAAGAAAATTTTCTGAGATTCAACATTTTGTTATGATTTACTAGCCATTGCGTTGGAATTTTGCCTAACCTTTATTTTTTTTATACCACCAAGGTGGAAATCAAGCATACGGCCTGCCTGATGGTAAACAGTCACCGTAGCCTATGGACATTTGCAACACCAGAGGTGTCATTCATGCGTTGCCGGCCCTCTAAATACCTCTTCACGCATTTCTTGAATAATTCCATGCTGCAGTTTCTTGGAAAAACCTCGGCTGAGAGCTCATTCCACAGCTTGAGAGTTCTCGGTAGAAAAATTATCTGGAACCGTACAGTACGCGACTATTACGGTTCTAGCGTGTGAGGGTGAACTCGTCGTCGTCGTCGAGTGGTGGCGAGGAGTTAAGCAAGGTCTGGTTTTCCCTCTGGACTGTGGAGATCTGAAGGCAGTTGCTCCATGTCAAAATTAGTATCCTCGTCAAATACTTAGGCTTAGGAAGCAGACTCCGGCAATCCGAATGGATAGAAGAAGAAGAAGCGTTTGAATTTATCAGTGATATTCCTAAAAAACTGCAAGTATACCGTAAAGTTGACACGAAATTATATATTTATTATTGTATACACTGTAAATTACTATATATATTGTGGTAGAGGCATTGCTATTGTCTCTAGTGGAGACCAAGGAACAGACGAATTGGTAGCGACTTTATATTGATAATCCATACACTATTTAGTAATTAATTATCGTTCAAGTAACCCTTCAAATTAATTAAGATTCAAAATTTGTATTTTATTTACTAAGGCGCCCTTTAACGGCCCAAAAGTAATTTGCTGAAGCGTCTAGCCCCGAGTAAGGAGCTTTTAAAGGCAGCAACCTAAAGGTCAAACGACTGTTAGACGGCACATAATTCCACCCCCGCGTTATCTATAAATTTCTATTCAACGCCCATTTATTAATAATCTTTACTCATATAAGTACCTATACGGGTATAACGGAAATAACCGATGGAGAACCAATGAAACGAAATTGCTTAGCATATCTTTTCAGGAACACCGTTCCTATATGTTTGTCTGTGTGTGCGTTTATCTGTGTGTGCATTTGTCTGTGTGTGTGTCTGTCGCTTTTTTTCGAATATTCGAAGTTTGACTTCAGATTCGGATTCACTATAAAAAAGTAGAATAGGAATGTCTGAAAAACCAACGTCTTATCTCTTAATACAATATTTACCACAACCGCGTATAGCCTATACCTATTTGAGATCGAAGGGGTCCTGGTTCTCCTCCAGGTGGTGTCTGTGGTAGTCCACCAAGTTGTCGATGGTGACGGGCGTGGTGTTAAGGAACATGGTCAAAATGGCCGACAAATTAAAAAAAAAATTGAATTTTTATTTCAGATTCAGAAAGTAAATTAAAAAGTAGAATAGGAATGTCCTATCATATTTCATCATATCATATTGCTTAAGGAACATGGTCAAAATGGCCGACAAAGATTAAAAAATAATAATTGTTATATAATTAGCGAGCCAGGTGTTCCTCTGGCAATGCAAGCTTGCGCATTATCAACTGGTTTTTTATTATACTACGTCGGGAGGCATACAAGTATACGGCCCACCTGATGTAAAGCGGGTACCGTATTAACCCTATGCCTTATGCCTGTTAACGATTGCGATATATTAAGTATCACTCACGCGATGCCTCCTCTGCTGCTTACACAGCAAATCCTTGGGAGCTTACTGGTGACCTCACTCACACACAGGAACACAACAACCCTCTAGGGAGTTGTTATTTGGCTGCGGTTTTCTGTGAGGTGGAGTTACTTCCCCAGACGGGCTGCTTCGATGCGCCCTACCTCTCTTAAAACATCCAGACCAAGACAAACAGACATGTTCATGCACAGAAATGTTTGTCTTGTGTGGGAATGGAACCCACGAGCGTTGGTGTCAAATTCGCGTCATTCACGACTGAGCCACCGAGCTCGTCAAAATATCTACTCACCTGTAGGTCGGGAGGTAAAGTAGAACGTGCAACTGTTATTGGCTAGTTTACGGACATCACGTCACTTGTCGATTTATAAAATCCTCCCATTGGGTCAGTAGGCTCAGTAGGCTCGAGTCACTGTGGTATATAGGCGCTAAAACACTATGTTTTGGTGTGTGAGGGTGTATTTATGCGCGGTCAATTGGTTTATTGGTTTGCAGCTACGGTTCCCCGATTAAGGGACTTTGTACGTACTCCGCCATACTGCACCACTGTAAATTATCCGAGGTTATTATGTATGTATGTATATCTTCACGCCAAGTCCCTTGCGGGGTAGGCAGAGAGAACCGAACGCCATAAGACGCGGTCCTTACATACTTCACTCGCTTCTGTGACATTCATAGCTCTTTTCATGCACGCTCGCCGGTTCCTGGGGCTCCTGACAAATCACCTTCTGATAAAACACGACCAATTTGGTTATGGTAGGTTAGTCTCGGCCTTCCTCGGCTCCTACATCCTTCCACTTTTGCATTGTATATCTGTTTCGTCATTCTTTCGTCCCGCATTCTTTCTACATGTCCGGACCAACGGAGCATGCCCTTTCTTAACACCGACACTCTCTTTCAGACTAACTCGTTCTCTCACGTCTTCATTACGAACGCGGTCAGCAAGCGTTATGCCACAAATTTTGCGCTATGCTCTCATCTCGATCGCATTTATTCTACTTTCATGCTCTCTCTGCCGTACCCAGCTCTCACTTTCATAAGTTAGCGTTGGGATTAGCTCCGCGTTGTATACAGCGAGCTGTGCCTTCTGGCTTAGATTTCGGCTGCCTAGAAGTTTACCCAACGCTCCATTCACCCTATTCCCTGCACTCACTCGCCTCTCCACATCAGCGGTGTACCTTCCATTGCTGCTAAAAGCACTTCCAAGATACAATCTTATTCACTTGCTCCAGCACTACATCATCAACCGTAATCCTCGTGTTTGTTCTGGTTGTCTCACTTTCAAATACCACTATCTTGGTTTTCTTCGCATTCAATTGTAAGCCTTTCTCCATACAATCGTCTTTCATTATTGTGACAGGACATCAGACCGTCCATCCATCCAGACCATGTTGAAAAAAGACCTAAGAAAGGTATGATTTGCCTTCGGGGTTGTAGAGGTCTGACGGTAGGCGCTCTATGTAAAAATCAGTCTCCTCCCCAAATCCTTAGGCGTAGGTAGCGGCCCGCCAATTCTAATGGTTTAAGAAATGGGGTAACACTAGAATGATGAGGGTATGGTTTTAAGATGAATTATCTACGAGTATCTATAACTTCACGCTAAGTTGGAGTGGAAGTTATTTGTCATGCAATTTGTAAAATAAGGTGGTTGGCAATCAAGCATACGCCTCGCCTGATATGGAGCGATTACCATGATATATAAATACAAGGCTATCTCTCGGTCGTGTGGAGTTGATTGGTTTCGCTGCTAAGCAAATCCACATGAGCTTACATTCTTAAACTTAGTAATTATATTAAGTTACGAGCTCAGTGGCGCAGTGTCAAATAACGCGACTTTGACACCAACTCTTGTGAGTGCAATTCCCACACAAGACAAACATTTGTGTGCATGTGTGCAGACATGCTGTGTGTCTTGGTTTGGATGATTTTAAGAGAGGTAGAGCGCATTAAAGCAGTTCGCCTGGGGAAGTACCTCCACTCACAGAAAAGACACAGTCAAATAACTGCAGAGGGTTGTTGTGTTTCTGCGTGTGAGTGAGGTCACCATAAGGAGTTTCTGTTTTAGCAGTAGATGTGGCATCGCGCGAGTATTACTTAAAGCAATAAAAGCTTTCATATGCTACGGTAACCGCTTTACATTAGGTGCGCCAAATGCTGGTATGACTCTCGAAGTTGTATAAAAAAAATTAGGCTTGGTATCTTCACTCGTAACAACGACATCACACCAAGAATTGTTATTTCGCCGCCATCTGTAAGGTGCTCTCTTATGCTGACTGCTTCGCTACGAGTATATCTTGCTTTTAGAAATTTGCAATTTAAACTTGCTAATAGAATCAAGTATTGATTTGAGGAAGTCAAATTTACATGTAATTGTATATATTCTACTTTATGCTTCCGCCACGAGTTACTTCATGGAAACTAGCACCTGCCGACGCCCACCTACAACCGTTAGTAGACGCATTATTGTTACAAGCGAATAGCTAAAAGCGTAACCCTACGGCGAATAACTTTGTAATAGTCTGCGAATATGTGAAGTATATCTTGGCGGAATTAATTAATAATTTATGAGAGCACTAACAAGCTAGCAGATGTGGATATTTTAAATTATCATTACAGCTATCAATCTCGCTCGGTTTCCTCTACCTACCCCGCAAGGGACTTAGCGTAATAGATAATAAAGAACTTCGAACTAGTAACGGAAAATACAAAATGTCTTCGTACAATGTTTGAAAGCGGATGCGCAAGGACCGAGTCATTTGGTGCTAGTTTCGTTCTACCTACCGCGCAAGAGACTTAGCGAAAACATATAATAATAACATTTATTTCTTTAAGATGTTTTTTACATTTATAGCGCGAGTGATACTTAATGTATTACCAGCGTTTATAGTCTACGGTAATCACTTTACATGAGGTGGATTGTATGCTTGTATGCATCCCGACGTTGTATAAAAAATATGATTAATTCGAATCACTTTTTGAAATGTTGCACGATCCACTATTATATAATCTCTTTCCTTTCAACTATCGACGATAAGCCAGGGTTTCACTTTTCGACTACCCCAGGCCAGTAAAGTCATATCATAAAACAAACAAACCAAATAGTCTCGTAAGCAAACTGAAGTAGATTCCACTCGAAATAACACTTCAAAAGCTTGTCTGTCGAAGTTTGCCGTTTCTTGCCTTATGATTTTTGAAATGAAAGCAATACAATTTCGTATTATATCGCACAGTTTTTGCTCTAGCAGTTGGCAGGTGGCAGAATTCGCTGCATACTCTCGCGTGCGTGGTAACTCATAAGGTTAGGACGGCGCGGCGGGTGCGTCGACTTTTTACCGCCATCGTTAGTCAAGGATGCCTACAGATATTTCGAAAGGTTATATTTGTTTACGAACGTTAATTATGATGGTCAGTCATGTTAGTACCTACAGCTTGTAAACTGGTTGACAATCTATTTTTGAGTTAGCAAAACAAGGCCGATGATACTATAGATATTACCGATCATGTAATTTGAGCGGACATCTAATAATTTGTACATGTACTACCACTGTTATAGTTCTGCGAACGTGCATTATAGAGCAATAAACCTTAAAGAGGCGAGTGTGTAAGTACTGAGTCATTAGACGCTCGGTTCCCTCTACATACTTTGCAAGGACTTCGCATAAAGATATATATATATAACATTTAGACTTTGTGTCGCTCAAGACGATTGATGTAAAGTTACTGGGCACAAAAATAAGAGTGTGTGTTTTGACTTGATTGGCTCCGTCCGTGGTGCAAATCTCCGCTTAGCAGTGCAGTTTTATTATACGAAAGTTCTATGTTTCCTATTGTGTGAAATCTGCTGAATGAATGATTAAACTATATTGGATATTAAAACTTAAATAACTAATTAAATAAAACTTAGCCGTCGCGTCACAGCATGCCGATATCTACATTAGCCGGCTAGTTGAATCTTGATAACATCAGGCGCAATACTCGAGATAATAATCATTCGAGAGGTAGATATGATAGTAATTAATAATTTTTAGCTCTCTCAGTCGGATAGCAAAAATAGTCAAAAATATGAAGTAGGGTCGGTCATTCCCAGCGAGTGATTGTCTGTGTCTTCGCTTGTATTCATTACGTTGTGAGTTCAGAGCCCATGTAGAGCAAATGTAGTATAAAAATTACATTTTCATATTATAATGTTAGTTTATAATAGTTTTTTAAAGAATAATATTTTGTTTTTAAGACCGACAAAAGCGACAAAAGGAGCAAGTCACTGAAAGCGTGCCTTACTTATTCTTCTGAACTCTTCATGAGTACCCTTACGACCGGCCGTACAGGTTATATCAGATTCCTAATGACTAAACACCATCTAGAGGTTCCCTTTAGCCGGGAAGGCTTTTAGACTTCATCGGACCGATGCCCCAGAGGAAGCGAGGTGACGCAACCATCGCTCAGTTACAGAAGATACACTTAGAAAAATGGCTTTGAGGAGACGGCCTCTATTGCTGCACCTATATGGGACAAGAGCGATCACTAGGTGCTTAGTCGGAGGACTTTTGCCCGGAGGAGGCTTCGGACGCTGCAAAGTGGTCCAACCCTCTCGAATGGTTATAACAGATATAGATAGATACTAAGATGACCTAAAAGATACTACGCGAAAAAAGCAGGCGGGTTATACGTCGCTGCCCTTTGGATAAGATTATTGGGTTGATTTTTTACAACGTCGGGCGGCCCACCTTATATGGACACTTGCAATATAATAAGTAAAGCTTGCGCGATGCCACCTCTGTTGCTAACACAGTAATTCCAGGCAGTTTCTTATTTGACGACAGTTGTGACAGTGAAGTGGAGGTACTCATCCAGGCGAGCCGCTTTGATACGCCCTACCTCTGACAAACAGACATACTCATGCACACAAATGTTTGTTTGTTGTTTGGTGCAGTTTCGCATTGCGTTACATCCGCGTGTTGTCCAAGGCGTGTTGGTGGCACAACGGCAAAAGAGATTTTGGATAGTTCGGATTTTTTTGATGGTGTTTGGGCTGCGTGGGCGAACATTGGAGATGCGTATGTCACCGGCGGCGTACCTTGTATACTGTCTGTTAGGTTCCTTTATTTATTAGGGAGAGTTTATTACGTCTTGCCAACATGTTGAAAATAAATAAAATCTAGATTGTATTAACATATATAGCCGTTGTGTGATCTGCCATTACGAAAAGTGTAGTGCTGCGTCTCGGCCGCGGAGGAACCCTCTTCGTCATATGAATGAGTCACAGTCACAGTAGAGATATATGATGACAATATGAGAACAATGGCTTTTCATTAACTGCTTAGTTTGCGAACTTGTTTGACACCTCGGTATTGTTCATCGAGCCTTGCGTAGAGACGACTTGTATTATAGAAAGCCAGCCAAAAAACCATTTCTGTCCGAGTTTCATACGCGAGGTAGATCGTCGTTTGCTAGAGAATATTTAGATTTTGACTGGGGACCATCACCTTATTACCACCACCACCTATTTACCACGAAGAAGACGTTTATGTGTGTTTGATTCCAAATAGGGAATGGGACAATTTTTTATGAGTATGTAGGGATGGATGAATGCTACACATGGTGAACTGTTATCTATAACAGGACACGCTATATCCAGCTAATGGAGTTGTTTTAATGTTGGCAATATTGAACCGAATAAATAAATAAATAATAAATAATGTCGGACAAATTACACAGCGCCATCTAGCCCCAAAGTAAGCGAAGCTTGTGTTATGGGTACTAGACAACTGATAAACATACGTAAATACATTTTTTTTTTGTAAATACATACTTATTATATATAGAAAATACCCAGACCCAGACATGTTCATGCACACAAATGTTTGTACTGTGTGGGAATCGAACCCACGAGCGTTGGTGTCAAAGTAGCGTAAGAAAGTGTTTCACCACTGCGCCACCGAGCTCGTCATATATAATGTGTCAATGCGTACATCATTTGGAGATATTGACGTTCACTTGAGTCTAGCCTGTGAGTTATGTATGCATTTTTGACGCCAACGGTATTTCCCCAATCTGTGTTCTACATCTCTTAACGCTGTCATCTATAGAAAACAGCCGAGACAGTTGAGCAACTTAAGACGTCTGCTCATCCATAGACAGACTGCCGTCTGATGCTGCTCTTAGACTGACACGCGCATTGGCGACATCGAGGTTCACAAAAGTGGTAGAAAATAATGGCCATTCTATGACCATGATGCGTGGTTTCTCAGCCTAATTTATGTTTCAATGACCATTTTCCTTTCATTCTTTCATTCAACAGGTGGGTAACACGGTCATCATTTTATCAGTCATTGAGGCTCATCCGTTGGATCGGACTCGCTTTTTACCTTCGTCACAAAGCTAAAGTTTGGTGGAGCGTGACACATTGTACATTACTGAAATAACTAAACAAAGCTTGTACCTGATAACTGATAAACTCGACTTTAGTGCCGACTTTATTTGAATTACATACGTTGCACACAGATCTCTCCTTCGGTAGACTATGGGCACAATTGAAGCTTTTGCAATTTTACAAAAGAGCCATTTTAAGTTTATTCTTGCATTCAATATCATCTTGTTCAGTTAACATTGCTCTAAAATAAACTATACACTTTATTATTTGAGACTCGTAAGTAGTTAGAATAAAAACAAAAATAAGTAGAAAAACAAAAATAAGTTTTCTCGGAAAAAAACTTCTCTGGAACCGCACAGTACGCGACCATTGCGGTTCCAGCGTGTGAGGGTGAACTCCCCGCCGTCGGCGAGCAGTGCGGTTATAAAAAGTAGCTGTCGACATCATTTCGAACAATTCTTCTGAACACAACCCATTATACAATCGGTAGAACACACAAAGGGAGGCAAAATCTCTCCTTAAACTTAAGGGTTCAATACTGTGTGTGAGCTTAGGATTGTCGACAATTCTCACAGCTCGTCACATGGTCCAAGCTGGTATCCAGGTGCCCCCGCCCAAAAGTGACTGCAGTACTCCAAGCTGCATCTATATGCGGTCTGACTTGAGGCTTATATAACATAAGTCTTTGCCCCCCATTGAAGTACTGCTGCAACTGACAACATACTACATACCGTATCCTGTCAGTTGACGCTGCCATGCTGACCCGCAAAATGCTTCTTCACGCTTCGTTTGAAGGATCCCATATTGTAGGAAGGAGGGAACACATGTGCAGGCAAGGCGTTCCACTTTTTAATGGTACGACAAAGATAGGAGTTGCCGAACTTTTTGGTACGCGAAGAGATATTCTCAACCGTGGAACTATGACATCGCAAGCCCACACGTGTGGTTCTATGACGGAAGGGTGAGGGTGGGATAAGGGAAAACAGTTCTTCAGAGCACTCGCCATGGTAAAGGCGGTAAAATACGCAAATGATGAATGAATGAGATCGTAGTCGAATCTGTTTACTATAGGTATATTAGAAATGGACCGTAACTTTGTCATGATTGCGGGACAGCAGAGAGAACAGAGCGTCACATGAATACATCCTTTACAACTCGTACTTCTTAAAAATTGTGTCGCATTTAGCGCTCGCTAACTACTTCGTGTCGCTACTAACATTGTTTTTTTTTACCTCCTATACCTCCAATATGAATTTGGAGACCGTGTCTGCTGTTTCTCTTTCATACCAGTTCTCGCTATTGCTGCCTCTCGTACTTGCAAACTGCATACTTTTCTTTCTTTCGCTCTGTCTTTCTTTCCTTTCCAGGTGGATTAGGGATTTTGGGTTTTAGACGAACAATTTTTATATTTTTATTTTGGCGCTAATTTGCTTATTTCTATTACATATTTCACTTATTACTACAGTCAATCTGGCTATCTTTGGCCCAGTTTGCACATAAAAAGTTAGACCAATGTTTAAAATAATACGTTAATTCAAAAGATACGCTTATTATGGTGGCTTTATGTAGCCTACATCCAAAAAATTCACTCATTTACCAATAATCTCTAGGAAAATAGTTTCAAAAAATCCATTTAACCACTGGGCCAATGTTAGATTGTGAGTTGGGCTTGGATTGGCCCAGGTCCCAATTGTAGGTTGTTTTTGCTTATTTCTATTACATATTTCACTTATTACTACTACACTTTCGCTTATATATCTGTTTTTAATTCTATTATATAGTTTTACGTTTACAGTTAATTCCTTACTTGCTATTTTACCCTAATGTTAACAATTTCGCACTTTCTATTTTTTATTTACGTCCTAATCATATTATAAATGCCTACTTATTTCTATTTATTGTCTTTTTTACAATTTCTGTGCAATATTCTCAAAAGGTTTTTGCGTGCTTTTATTTCTAAATAATTCACTAATATTATTTTCGGGAACACCGTTCCTATATGAATTCTATATGTTTGTTTGTGCGTTTGTCTGTCGCTTTTTTTTCGAATATTGACTTCAGATTCGGATTCAGCATAAAAAAGTAGAATAGGAATGTTCATGAAGACCGTTCCTATCTCTTAACCCTTCGAAACCCGGGTGGTCGTATACGACCGCGAAATGTATGGGAAAACGTATATAACGGGTTCTGACTGCTCAAGGAACATGGTCAAAATGGCCGACAATATTAAAAAAAAAAATGTATTGTTATATAATTGACGAGCCGGACGCTGCAAAGTGGTCCAACCCTCTCGAATGGTTATAACAGATATAGATAGATACTAAGATGACCTAAAAGATACTACGCGAAAAAAGCAGGCGGGTTATACGTCGCTGCCCTTTGGATAAGATTATTGGGTTGATTTTTTACAACGTCGGGCGGCCCACCTTATATGGACACTTGCAATATAATAAGTAAAGCTTGCGCGATGCCACCTCTGTTGCTAACACAGTAATTCCAGGCAGTTTCTTATTTGACGACAGTTGTGACAGTGAAGTGGAGGTACTCATCCAGGCGAGCCGCTTTGATACGCCCTACCTCTGACAAACAGACATACTCATGCACACAAATGTTTGTTTGTTGTTTGGTGCAGTTTCGCATTGCGTTACATCCGCGTGTTGTCCAAGGCGTGTTGGTGGCACAACGGCAAAAGAGATTTTGGATAGTTCGGATTTTTTTGATGGTGTTTGGGCTGCGTGGGCGAACATTGGAGATGCGTATGTCACCGGCGGCGTACCTTGTATACTGTCTGTTAGGTTCCTTTATTTATTAGGGAGAGTTTATTACGTCTTGCCAACATGTTGAAAATAAATAAAATCTAGATTGTATTAACATATATAGCCGTTGTGTGATCTGCCATTACGAAAAGTGTAGTGCTGCGTCTCGGCCGCGGAGG
This sequence comes from Pyralis farinalis, assembly GCA_947507595.1. Lineage (NCBI taxonomy): Eukaryota > Metazoa > Arthropoda > Insecta > Lepidoptera > Pyralidae > Pyralis > Pyralis farinalis. The sequence goes on from OX382258.1 coordinate 20,890,907, forward strand.
AACCCTCTTCGTCATATGAATGAGTCACAGTCACAGTAGAGATATATGATGACAATATGAGAACAATGGCTTTTCATTAACTGCTTAGTTTGCGAACTTGTTTGACACCTCGGTATTGTTCATCGAGCCTTGCGTAGAGACGACTTGTATTATAGAAAGCCAGCCAAAAAACCATTTCTGTCCGAGTTTCATACGCGAGGTAGATCGTCGTTTGCTAGAGAATATTTAGATTTTGACTGGGGACCATCACCTTATTACCACCACCACCTATTTACCACGAAGAAGACGTTTATGTGTGTTTGATTCCAAATAGGGAATGGGACAATTTTTTATGAGTATGTAGGGATGGATGAATGCTACACATGGTGAACTGTTATCTATAACAGGACACGCTATATCCAGCTAATGGAGTTGTTTTAATGTTGGCAATATTGAACCGAATAAATAAATAAATAATAAATAATGTCGGACAAATTACACAGCGCCATCTAGCCCCAAAGTAAGCGAAGCTTGTGTTATGGGTACTAGACAACTGATAAACATACGTAAATACATTTTTTTTTTGTAAATACATACTTATTATATATAGAAAATACCCAGACCCAGACATGTTCATGCACACAAATGTTTGTACTGTGTGGGAATCGAACCCACGAGCGTTGGTGTCAAAGTAGCGTAAGAAAGTGTTTCACCACTGCGCCACCGAGCTCGTCATATATAATGTGTCAATGCGTACATCATTTGGAGATATTGACGTTCACTTGAGTCTAGCCTGTGAGTTATGTATGCATTTTTGACGCCAACGGTATTTCCCCAATCTGTGTTCTACATCTCTTAACGCTGTCATCTATAGAAAACAGCCGAGACAGTTGAGCAACTTAAGACGTCTGCTCATCCATAGACAGACTGCCGTCTGATGCTGCTCTTAGACTGACACGCGCATTGGCGACATCGAGGTTCACAAAAGTGGTAGAAAATAATGGCCATTCTATGACCATGATGCGTGGTTTCTCAGCCTAATTTATGTTTCAATGACCATTTTCCTTTCATTCTTTCATTCAACAGGTGGGTAACACGGTCATCATTTTATCAGTCATTGAGGCTCATCCGTTGGATCGGACTCGCTTTTTACCTTCGTCACAAAGCTAAAGTTTGGTGGAGCGTGACACATTGTACATTACTGAAATAACTAAACAAAGCTTGTACCTGATAACTGATAAACTCGACTTTAGTGCCGACTTTATTTGAATTACATACGTTGCACACAGATCTCTCCTTCGGTAGACTATGGGCACAATTGAAGCTTTTGCAATTTTACAAAAGAGCCATTTTAAGTTTATTCTTGCATTCAATATCATCTTGTTCAGTTAACATTGCTCTAAAATAAACTATACACTTTATTATTTGAGACTCGTAAGTAGTTAGAATAAAAACAAAAATAAGTAGAAAAACAAAAATAAGTTTTCTCGGAAAAAAACTTCTCTGGAACCGCACAGTACGCGACCATTGCGGTTCCAGCGTGTGAGGGTGAACTCCCCGCCGTCGGCGAGCAGTGCGGTTATAAAAAGTAGCTGTCGACATCATTTCGAACAATTCTTCTGAACACAACCCATTATACAATCGGTAGAACACACAAAGGGAGGCAAAATCTCTCCTTAAACTTAAGGGTTCAATACTGTGTGTGAGCTTAGGATTGTCGACAATTCTCACAGCTCGTCACATGGTCCAAGCTGGTATCCAGGTGCCCCCGCCCAAAAGTGACTGCAGTACTCCAAGCTGCATCTATATGCGGTCTGACTTGAGGCTTATATAACATAAGTCTTTGCCCCCCATTGAAGTACTGCTGCAACTGACAACATACTACATACCGTATCCTGTCAGTTGACGCTGCCATGCTGACCCGCAAAATGCTTCTTCACGCTTCGTTTGAAGGATCCCATATTGTAGGAAGGAGGGAACACATGTGCAGGCAAGGCGTTCCACTTTTTAATGGTACGACAAAGATAGGAGTTGCCGAACTTTTTGGTACGCGAAGAGATATTCTCAACCGTGGAACTATGACATCGCAAGCCCACACGTGTGGTTCTATGACGGAAGGGTGAGGGTGGGATAAGGGAAAACAGTTCTTCAGAGCACTCGCCATGGTAAAGGCGGTAAAATACGCAAATGATGAATGAATGAGATCGTAGTCGAATCTGTTTACTATAGGTATATTAGAAATGGACCGTAACTTTGTCATGATTGCGGGACAGCAGAGAGAACAGAGCGTCACATGAATACATCCTTTACAACTCGTACTTCTTAAAAATTGTGTCGCATTTAGCGCTCGCTAACTACTTCGTGTCGCTACTAACATTGTTTTTTTTTACCTCCTATACCTCCAATATGAATTTGGAGACCGTGTCTGCTGTTTCTCTTTCATACCAGTTCTCGCTATTGCTGCCTCTCGTACTTGCAAACTGCATACTTTTCTTTCTTTCGCTCTGTCTTTCTTTCCTTTCCAGGTGGATTAGGGATTTTGGGTTTTAGACGAACAATTTTTATATTTTTATTTTGGCGCTAATTTGCTTATTTCTATTACATATTTCACTTATTACTACAGTCAATCTGGCTATCTTTGGCCCAGTTTGCACATAAAAAGTTAGACCAATGTTTAAAATAATACGTTAATTCAAAAGATACGCTTATTATGGTGGCTTTATGTAGCCTACATCCAAAAAATTCACTCATTTACCAATAATCTCTAGGAAAATAGTTTCAAAAAATCCATTTAACCACTGGGCCAATGTTAGATTGTGAGTTGGGCTTGGATTGGCCCAGGTCCCAATTGTAGGTTGTTTTTGCTTATTTCTATTACATATTTCACTTATTACTACTACACTTTCGCTTATATATCTGTTTTTAATTCTATTATATAGTTTTACGTTTACAGTTAATTCCTTACTTGCTATTTTACCCTAATGTTAACAATTTCGCACTTTCTATTTTTTATTTACGTCCTAATCATATTATAAATGCCTACTTATTTCTATTTATTGTCTTTTTTACAATTTCTGTGCAATATTCTCAAAAGGTTTTTGCGTGCTTTTATTTCTAAATAATTCACTAATATTATTTTCGGGAACACCGTTCCTATATGAATTCTATATGTTTGTTTGTGCGTTTGTCTGTCGCTTTTTTTTCGAATATTGACTTCAGATTCGGATTCAGCATAAAAAAGTAGAATAGGAATGTTCATGAAGACCGTTCCTATCTCTTAACCCTTCGAAACCCGGGTGGTCGTATACGACCGCGAAATGTATGGGAAAACGTATATAACGGGTTCTGACTGCTCAAGGAACATGGTCAAAATGGCCGACAATATTAAAAAAAAAAATGTATTGTTATATAATTGACGAGCCAGGTGTTCCTCTGGCAATGCAAGCTTGCGCATTCTGAATTATTTATTAACATGTCTACTTTTTGCTGCAGCTCGTGTCTCTCAGGGGCGTATGCGGGACATTCTACTATGACGTGTCTACCGATTCGCTTACGCCTGGTTCACAGATGCACGATGGGTGCCTCCTTACACTTGAAACGATGCAAGTATTCGGAGAACCCCCCGTGCCCTGTCAGTAACTGTGTGGTGATGCTTGTGGGCTCTATGTTTCTCAGGATGTTATATGCCTCCACTGCGGCCGGTAAGAACATTTTAGTTACAGCGGCAGTGGCACCCTTCCTGTATCTGCGATTCCATACATCAAGTGACGCCAACCACTAGCATTATGTTAGGAGCTATAGGAATTGTTATTTGGCTGCCGATTTCTGTGAGGTGGAGGTTCTTCCCTAGTTGGGGTACTTGGATGTGCCCTACATGTCTTAAAAAGTGTAAGTGGTAAGCAGTTATAAATTTTATGATTATAGGTATATCTTTTGCATTTACGTATAGTTATTAAATAAAAAATATTCAGAATGCAAACTGCTATAATTTTAATAGTGTCACGAGGATCTAAACCCAAGGATCATAATGCGGCCGAAAACGGACTTAACGCCGCCATCTTGTAGGACCCTTTTTGACAGTTTTTCGCCGTTGAAAGTTCCTTTATGATTGGATGGTTGTGTTAATTGACAACCCGAAATGTCACAGCATCGCCTTCCTGTAAACGTCTTTCTCGTTCTTTGGGATCCTTGTGACAGTACATATGTTTTTATGTATATACAAGCTGGAAGGTGACGCCGGGACGATCATCTTGTACTGTCAAGAACAGAGTTCAATGTTCATGTATCGATTGTCCTTGTTTGATCTCTCAGCAAAGGTTAATCTCAAAATTCTCCGATCTGATACCTACTTGTTGTTGCCCGGAGCTACGCCCACGTTGTCTTCCAAGCTTCATATTGAAGGGTTGTTATACACTGATTTGCAAACAAAACGATTTCCTTCATACATATTCATACCAATTACATATCTTTATTTCTCTTACAAATTCCTGACAAGTTATTAAATATTATATTTTACAAGGTGGACAATATTATCATGAAATTTGATTACTTAGATGTATTTTAGATATAGACATATTTATGATATATTAGATAAATGCCCGAAGGTTTTATACTCATTCACAAAATGAGAATTATGAATATGGCAAGTTCAATAAAATGTTATAAAGACAAAATTAAATGTAATCAGTAAAATTAAACCCGTCAGCAACTTCACAATTCATTTCTAATCTGTTTTTTAAACAAGTTTTTATTTCTGCGAGACCATGAGTTTTTCGGTAAGCTCTCAAGATATATGAGCAGCGGTAGGAGTGATACTTCTTATGTTGCAAGTGTTCAGTCTACGTTAATCATTTTACATCAAGTGGATCGTATAATTATTTGTCTCCCGACAAAATATATAAAAAATAGCATGTATTTAGACCTGGAATAACGCTATAAACGTGTAAAATTTGTGCAATCAATCTCCATAATAGACAGACAGACGAATAAGTTTAAAACTGCTGTTAGATTAATAGTTATTAAAGTCCCGTTGTTTTGATTAAAAAAATATATGAATCAACGGAATATGCCTTTTAGATTACTATCAGTTTGAAAATAACACCACTGTCCAAACTACTATGTTATAGCTTTAAAATCAAATATCATTATAAATATTCGCTACCTTTTTAATCTAACATCGGCGAGACATCACCAAAGCCCCAATTATTTTTGAGCCTTCAACCGCTCCCTTGAAAAGTTTCAACGCCCACAAAGAGGCTTTACACTCACTTTGAGAAAGATTGCTGTTTGGTGATGTAGACGAGACACTAACTCTACTTACTTACTTTACTTTGTACTTAGCATGTCACGCTCATTAGAGTTACCCCTGATTTCATTGATTTACCTTGAAACTTCGTGTATGACATGTTAAAATCTTAGTTTTAATTGTAATTAAGATTTTTTTCTTCTTTTATACTACTTCGGGAGGCATACAAGCATACGGCCCACTTGATGTATAGCGGGTACCGTAGCCTATTAACGCTTGTAATATATTAAGTATCACTCGCGCGATACCTCCTCTGCTGCTTACACAGCAACTCCTTGGGAGCTTACTGGTGACCTCACTCACACGTAGGAACACAACAACCCTCTAGGGAGTATTTGGCTGCGGTTTTCTGTGAAGTGGAGGTACTTCCCCAGACGAGCTGCTTTGATGCGCCTCTCTTAAAACATCCAGACCAAGACAAACAGACATGTTCATGCATACAAATGTTTGCCTTGTGTGGGAATCGAACCCACGAGCGTTGGTGTCAAAGTCGCGTCATTCACGACTGAGCTACCGGAGCTCGTCATTATTATTATTAATTTATGCTTCGAAATAGACTTATCACTTACACTGTTAGTAAACCGCGTCGTTGTTTGCACTACTTCCTGTGATTAATGTATTCTCAAGGAATATTGTATTCGTTTTTTTTCCGGACAATTTACACGGCGTTCGTCTAGTAGCAAACTAACGCTAGTTTATACTGCTATGGAACGTACTCGTAGATAGCTGATAATATTACATACTAGCTGTGCCCGCGACTTCGTCCGCGCGGAATTTAACAGAAAGTTATTGGTCAGTTATAATTTTATTTATTTGATTTGATTATTATTATAAGTACCTAAAAAAGCAGAGTAAAATAGCGAACAGCAAAATAATAATAGATATGTACTGCGTCCGCGCGGAATAGTTATTTTTTTATTATTTATTTATATTAATAAAAAGACCCTAAAATAAAAGTAACCTAAGTTACTCCTTATTACATCAGCTATCTGCCAGTGAAGGTCCCGTCAAAATCGGTCCAGCCGTTTCAGAGATTAGCCGGAACAAACAGACAGACAAAAATTGTAAAAAAAAAACATTTTGGTATATGTACCGTGTACCGCTTTTTACTAAATGCATACATCCATATGCATTTAGTAAAAAGCGGTTATTTTAATATTACAAACCGACATTCCAATTTTATTTTCTGTATAGATTATCTTCTTCGGGTTATCTAACATACGCTTTGTCTTTTTTTTTTATATTGGCTCAGCATAGTGACTCCTCTTCGCCTGTTGGTAAGCGAAAAGAGGAGCCAAATTGCAGCGGCAACTGACATAGAACTACAGTGTCCTGTCAGTTGACGCTACCATGCTGGCCCGCAAGGTGCTTCTTCACGCTACGTTTGAAGGATCCCATGTTGTAGGAAGGAGGAAACACATGTGCAGGCAAGGCGTTCCACTTTTTAATAGTTCGACAGAGATAGGAGTTGCCGAACTTTTTAGTACGAGAACAAATGTCCTCAACAGTGGAATGTCTGAAAGCAAAAAGCCTTTATTACGATTGTCAGGGTCCGCTACCTGAAGCCTAAGGATTTGGCGAAGATATTTTTATATGGACCGACTGCCGTCAACCTTCAACAACCCAGAGGGAAAACCAGATCTTTCTTAGGTTAGGTCACACATCTTTCGAAATATCGTGTGGGTTTCCTCACGAGGTTTTCGACAGCAGTCCGTCTTGGGAAGTACCTCCACCTCACAGAAAATCGCAGCCAAATATCTCCCTGGAGGGTTGTTGTGTTCCTGCGTGTGAGTGAGGTAAGCAGTAAGCTGCTAAGGAGTTGCTGTGTCAGGAGCAGAGGAGGCATCGCGCGAGTGATACTTAATATATTAAAAGCGTTAACTGGCTACGGTAACTGCTTTACATCAGGTGGGCCGTATGCTTGTATGCCTCCCGACGTTGTATAAAAAACTTTAACAACAGAAACATTACAAGCGTCCCTAGACTCGCAAACTATGAATGTTAAAGAAGAGAGTGGGGTATGTAAGGACTAAAAGCGAGTCATGTGCTCGGTTCTCTCTGCCTACCCCGCAAAGGACTTAGCGTGAAGTCAGATAACTATATGTATAGGTAAAATGTCGTCTTATTACTACCTCCAAGTTAGTAAACTGAATTTAAAGCAGCTATGAAAACATTTCATTATGAAACTAAAGTAAGATTTTGTTAAGAGAGGTTTTGCGCATCAAACTAACCAGTCTGGGGAAGTACCTCACAGAAAACCACAGCCCAGGAACAACTTCCTAGAGGGTTGGTGTGTTCCAGTGAAGTCACCAGTAAGCTCCTACGAAAATTGCTATGTTAGCAGCAAGGTGGCATCGGGCGAGTGATACTTAACGTTCATAGGCTACGGTAACTACTTTACATCAGGTGGGCCGTATGCTTGTATGCCTCCCGACGTTGTATAAAAAAAATAAAGCTAGATACGACAGCCTGGCGAGCTAGCCTAAATATCTGATATTCTGGTTGAAATAATGCTTATTACAGTTTAGTCTGACACCCCAAATAAAGACAACCTATCACACAGAAAAGGAAGGTAAACACATCAAAAGGCCTAACAACAATGACCCATTTGGCTGAGTGGTGTATCAAGTGTCGAGGATCGAATCCCGGCAACGGACAAATATTTGTGATGTAATACGTAATGTAGTGGTTACCTACTTAAGGCTTATTTGTCATACAGAACACAGGCACAGAAAATCATAATATGTTTATAGAAAGTGCTGTATGCAAGACCCTACCATATAGATGGCAAATAAGCATACAGCAAGATTTTCTTTACAGCAACTCCTTGGGAGCTGCCCTCTCTGCTGACGTTTTCCCATTACATATACACCATGAGCTTCTTCGAAAAAATAATAAAGAGGTTTCAAAGTGTAGAGTTGTCTCTTCTACGCAGAATAACTAGTTTTTCTAGAAGTGAAACCTGAACAAAAGACCTATGACCTAAAACTTAAAATTAGTTAGAGCGTTTTTGTGACCCCGTAACCCTATTACGATTGCGTTTACGTTTCGAGATCGTTAATACAGAGGATATATTTAAATAAATAACGCCATCTGTTGCACACTTGATAAAATAACACAGTGTAATACTGTAACGGCCAACTTCTTCTTCTTAACGTCATACCGTTTCCTCATCCGTTAGGATCGGCGGGATCCGCTACCTAAGTCTAAGGATTTGTCGAAGATACTCATTTTCACATAGAGTAACTGCCGTCAGACATGCACAACCCTGAGGGACAACCAGACCTTTCTTCACACGTCTAACAAAATATAATTTCTTGGACGTGAGGGTTTCCCCACGATGTTTTCATTCACCGCGGAGCAAGTGATAATTACGAATATGTACATAAATCCGAAAACTCGAATTTTGTGGTACTTGCCAGAATTCAAACCGGGGACCTGTTGCTAAATAGGCCGGTCCTTAGCCGCTATATAAACATATAATAGCCTGATAAAATTACAGAGTGTTACGTAACGACCAACATTCCCACATAATTCCAATAAAGTTGGATTCTATGCATCGGGAATTACGTGCCAACGACGAATGCATTTGCAATCGTTAACTCTTTTCCATTAATTAATTTGATTAACAAATGAACTTAATATACCCGATACTTGAATATAATTTACCTACCGGATTTATGTAGAACTCGGTACAAGATTGCTTTATTAATTAAAAAAAACTATTGAACTGCTAATAGTAAAATTAAAATTAAAGAAATAATGATGATGATGAATTAGTATTTTACTTTTTTCTATTATAATACAACGTCGGGAGGGTTACAAGCATACAGCTCACCTGATGTAAAGCGATTACCATAGCTTATGAACGCTAGCTTATATACGCTTATTGAATATATTAAACATCATTAGCGCGATGCCATCTCTGCGGCTAACACAGCTACTCCTTAGAGCTTACTGGTACTCGCAGGAGCACAACGACCCTCCAGGGAGTTGTTATTCGCCTGGGGTTTTCTGGCGACGACGACCAGAGCCCAGACGAGCTGCTTTGATACGTCCTACCTATCTAAAAACACTCAGACCAATACAAACAGACGTGTTCATGCACACAAATGTTTGTCCTGTGCGGGAATCGTACCCACAAGCGTTGGTGTCAAAGTCGCATTACTAAGCACTGCGCCACCGAGCTCATCATGCGTCTTATTATAATAATGCCAATGCAATCATATATTATATTATGTTCGCACACTGCCCGCTTACTTCTTTATTACTCCCCATGCTGTAGTTTCCTGGAAACCCTCAATAATAGTATCTTCGCAGGGAGAAAAAGAAATTTGCTTGCAAAAACCACTTTTATTCAATAATCTTAGAAGATTTGGAGCAAGGTAGGTTGCAGACGAAAACTGATGGCATGAGAGAGATCTGGTTTGCGAGATCAGCTGGCATTATACCGAGGTTCCAGTTCCCACGCTGTGTGGGATGTGTTTTGGGCACCAGCCGAGAAAAGTACTTTCAATTCCGTACGAGTGAATTCTCGGCAACTTTCCCCTTCTGTAGAATTTGAGGTATCACGCCTTAAACTTTCAGTTCTATTCAATGTAGCTATCAGATGTTTAAGGTACTTTTGCAAGTGATTTTCTGAATACTTTCTTATGACATACAAGTATACGGCCCGCCTCATGTGAAGAGGTACTGTGCCCTATGGTTGCTTGAAACACAAAGTAACCTTCACGTGTTGCCACTCCCGCTGTTCAAACAACTCTTTACTAATTTCCTAGAAATATAACTCACTCGCAGGAAAACAACAACCCAGCGAAAAATTGTTATTTGTCTGCGATGAAAGCGAAAGCGAAGTATGGGGTCGGTACGATGTAGATCTTCTAACCCTATTTCGCCGGAGCCTCGACTGCTGAAGTTCAGAGTCGACCACATACACACATCATGTTGGCTTTGTCTGTAAAGAAGATGGTGAATCCCTCACTTTTAACAATTATGTCCAATGTAAATATATTTATAAATATAATATATTTATCTACATGTAGAAAGAATGCAGGATGAAAGAATGACGACGCAGATATACAATGCAAAGTGGAAGGATGTAGGAGCCGAGGAAGGCCAAGACTTACCTACCATGGACAAATTGGTCGTGTTCTATCAGAAGGTGATGTCAGGAGCCCTAGAAACCGGCGAGCGTGCACGAAAAGAGCAATGAATGTGAAAGAAGCGAGTGAGGTATGTAAGGATCGAGTCACGTGGCGCTCGGTTCCCTCTGCCTACCCCGCAAGGGATTTGGCGTGAAGTTATAGATAGATATACATTTACATTTCTATACTTTTCGTATTAGTTAAGTGTATTTGGATTTTGAGTAACATATTTTCCATCAAACAAATTTAGGAGTAGTGCTTGCCTCGTGGTAAGGTACCAGCTATTAACTACGATTCGACTTAATACAGTGAAATCCGCCACATACTTGATTGGAATTTTCGTTAGTTTCTCATTACATAGTTCCTTATTAAACATATTCAGAAGCATTTACCCGCACATAGCGGCTATCCAAAATATAGTTGTGCACATGCTGCCAATCGACTTGGCACGTGTACTGCACGCTTGGCGAGAGAACGTACAACATGCACTTACAATACGCATTCATATTATTAAACGGATATAGCCGAAAATATAGAATTTGTATGTGTATGTCGTCACGCCGGGTCCCTTGTGATGTAGGAAGAGAGAAACGAGCGCCATAACACTCGGTCCTTACACACTCACATCTTCAACATGCAAAGCTCTGTTTATGCAAGCTCGCAGATTCCTAGGGCTCCTGACATCACCTACTGATAAAACACGATCAATTTGGTCGTGGTAAGTTAGTTTTGGTTTTCCTTGGCTCCTACATCCTTCCACTTTCGCATTGTATATTTGTTTCGTCATTCTTTCATCCTGCATGCTTTCTACATGTCCAAACCAACGGAGCATGCCTTTTCTTATCTTAACACTTTTTCAGACCAACTATCCTTCTCACGACATCATTACGAATGAGTTATGCCACAAATTTTGCGTAATGCTCTATTTCTGCATTTCTATATCATCTCGCATCTCATATATAGAATTTGTTATACGAGTATTATTATATTAACCTACATAAAAGAGTTTTGTGACATTGAGACGTTGATTGTTTTTATACAACGTCGGGTGCCAAGCATACGACCCACCTAATTTAAAGTGGTTATAGTGATCGCCTGTGAATGCTTGCTATATAGGAAGTTTTACGCGCTTGTTGCTCACTCTGCAGCTAACATAGCAACTCCTTAAGAGATTACTGGTAACTCCAATTAATCGCAGGAACACAACCCTCCACGGAGTTGTTATATAGCTACGTTTTTCGGGAGTAACTTCACCAGCCGGGCTGTTTTGATGCGTCCTGCCTCTTAAAACCAGGGCAAACCAAACAGACATACTTTTGTACACTGTTATGTCCTGTGTAGAAATCGAAACGTCAAAATGTATGAACTGATAAATTGAAATTAGTAAGATATCGTAACAATTACACTATTCAGTAAATCATTTTATTGACTCCATTGTGATTGAGTGATGTCAGAAAGTAATCAGGTAGCGTTACTCTTGAAACCAATTGCTGTTGGAATTGGAATTAAATAAATAAATAGGTAAATATTGTCGGACAAATTACACAGCGCCATGCAGCCCCAAAGTAAGCGAAGCTTGTGTTATAGGTACTAGACAACTGATAAACATACGTAAATACATACTTATTATACATAGAAAATACCCAGACCAATACAAACAGACATGTTCATGCACACAAATGTTTGTACTGAGTGGGAATCGAACCCACGAGCGTTGGTGTCAAAGTAACGTAACAGCGCGTTTCACCACTGCGCCACCGAGCTCGTCAATTTAAAAATGAAACTGTTACATGGCGACAATAGCGTCAATACCAGATATCTTAGTGGAGAGCTCGATGACTTCGTTGCGCGTGTCATTCTAACCGAACACGCAGGTTAAGCAACGTTGACCGCAGCCTGTCTATGGATGGGTTTCCTATCTCGAGTTTCTCCGTGCTTCGAAGGGCACGTTAAGCCGTCGGTCCCGGCTGTTGTCGATAGATAACAGTCGTCAGTGGCCCTCGGACGGCTTGAAAACACTGGCCTCCGCCAATCCGCATTTGAGCAGCGTGGCGGAGTATGCTCTAAACCCCTTCGGTTGAAGGGAGACGCGTATCCCTGCAGTGGGATGAGTAAGGGTTGATTTCAGATATCTTAGTGATAGATTGAATTAAACACTGCTTGACTAATTGTATTCGATTTTACGGATATTACTCAATACTTTGAAATTTGATAGACATAGATTTTTTTTATACAACGTCGAGGCGTACAAACGCATGGCCCACCTGATGTAAAGCGGTTACCGTAGCCTATGAACGCTTTACACCTCGCGCGATACGACCTCTACTGTTGACATAGCATCTCCTTACGAGCTTACTGCTGGTCACTTACGCGCAAAAGTACAACCTCCAGGGAATTATTATTTGGCTGCAGTTTTCTATGAGGTGGAGGTGCTACCCCCGACGTCCGCGGCTTTGATGTGCCCTACCTCTATTAAATTTATCTTCGACCGTGAGTAGCCCCACATAACCCACATTTAACATCTACTAGGGAAGTATAAAACTTTTACGGTAATTTAATTTACTTTGATAAAAAAGGTTTTTTTTTCTTTATTTTATACCACTAAGGTGGCAATCAAGCATACGGCCTCCCTGATGTTAAACAGTCACCGTAGCCTATGGACATTCGCAACACCAGGGGCGTCACTCATGCGTTGCCGACCCTCTAAAAACCTCTCGCGCATTTCTTGAAGAACTCCATGCTGGAGTCCCTTGGAAAAACCTCGGCTGGGAGCTCATTCCACAGCTTGAGTGTTCTCGTAAGAAAACTTCTCTGGAACCGCACCGTACGCGACCATTGCGGTTCAAGCGTGTGAGGGTAAACTCCCCGTCGTCGGCGAACGGTACAGTTATAAAAAGTAGCTGTCGGCATCATTTCGAACAACTCTTCAGAACACAACCCGTTGTACAATCGGTAGAACACACAAAGGGAGGCAAAATCTCTCCTTAAACTTAAGGGTTCAATACCATGTGTGTGCTTAGGATTGTCGACAATTCTCACAGCGCGTCTCTGAATCGAATCACACGGTCCAAGCTGGTATCCAGGTGCTCCCGCCCAAAGGTGACTGCAGTACTCCAAGTGCGGTCTGACTTGAGACTTATATAATATAAGTCTTTGCCCCGCACTGAAGTTTTGCTTAGCCCTGTTGAGCACACCAAGTTTTTTCGACACCATCTTGACTTTCTCCTCCAGGTGATTTCGATATTGCACATCACTGGAGATCGAAGATCGAATCGAAGCCAAGTATCCTAATACTTTTAGTGACGGTAAGAGGTGTGTTTTCTTAGCGGTGAACGCGCAAACTTGTGTCTTCTTGGGGTTGAATTCGACCAAGTTAAGGCGCCCCCCGTCGGATACTTAGAATAGCTTATGAACGCAACACAAGATCCTACCTATCGATCGCAAGTGGCTTACTTCAGGAGGAACTCCTCAGGCACTTGGCGAGAATCTCAACTGGCAAGAACACGAGAACCCTCCAGTGAGCTGTTATTTGTCTGCGGTATATTTTTTAATATTCCCAAGTTGGGCTGCTTTGAAGCAAACATAACATTACTTAATTTTTTTATACTACGTCGGGAGGCATACAAGCATACAGCCCACCTGATGTAAAGCCGAGTTGTTATTTGGCTGCGGTTTTCTGTGAGGTGGAGGTACTTCCCCTGACGGGCTGCTTTGATGCGCCCTACCTCAATTAGAATATAATATAATAATAAAATTTATTTAATAATGTTTTCAACACAGTTATCATTATCATATACGAGTATCATCAATATATCATAGTTTTTTAAAAAAAGAGTAAAATACTCTAATTACAGTAAAAAAATAGTGACAATTGATTAATTAACAATAATGCTAATTGAACATAAAATTAATTATTTGTGATCATTTGTGAAAAACAACGGGAACGTCATAGGATTTCCATTAGACCCACACTAGGCAATGCAATATATTTCAGTACATGAAAGATATGCGTATATTTTTAATAATGTATAAACTGTAGATACTTAGGTTTATCCTTATCTATTATAGTACTTAAGTAACTGTTAAATATAAATGAGGAACCCAATTTCATCGTTGTGCGTCTCGTTCTTATCGAACAAGAAACTTAATCAACTTTGCAAACAAAAAGTTACGGACGAAGTTGTTACAATGCCTCATTCTCAAAAAAGGTTGGGTATATTTCATTGCGATTTTCTTCGGTTTCGTAATTAAATCAATACTCGAGGCTTTCTTTCGGGACATTTTAAAACGCTTGCAAGGGAAGACGAATAAAAAGTTAAATCTTCAATGCCAAGTACTAGATACAGTTATAGTACAATCACATGAATATCCCTCTGTTTACTCGCTGCCTAGTTATTTAGGTAATGCTATAGCCATTGCCTGCTACTGACAAATACCCAAAACACGTGTTCTAGATGTTCCGGTCCACGTGGGAGAAAGCGTTGACGTCATCTAAAATATATTACGGTCAGAATAATAAAACCGATAAACTGGATTCCAGTTGTCACCACCGGCGATTTACCAGCCCATTACAAAAGGGATTTTAGCTATGTTTCTATAACTTCACGCCATATCCACGGGTAGGCGGAGGGAACATGAATCGTTCCTTACATACTTCACTAGCTTATTTAACGTTCAAATCGCTTCTCGTGCACGCTCGCCGGCTTCTAGGGCTTCATGATATCACCTGAGGATACAAGATCAATTTGGTCATGGTAGGTGAGTCTTCCTCAGCTCCTACAACCTTCTACTTTTGCGTTGTATATCTGTTTAGTAATTCTTTCTTCCTGCGTTCCTTCCACATTTCCGAATCAACGGTGCATGCTTCTTCTTATTTTCATCATTCTTAAAGGGATTTTATAAGTAATAACTTTAAATGAAATAGTAATGATGTTATTATATTATTTCTAATCTAGTAGATATCAATATGATTATATTTTAGGTAGATTATTTTTATTTAATAGATTCAGACGTTATTTTGCGAAAGTCAAATTTACATGCGATTTTATCTAACCTGCTTTGTGTCTTTCCGCCGCCAATTAGTTCATGCGGACTAGCGCCGGCCGGCACCCACCCACTACCGTTATTAGATGCCGTCGCTGCCATGGCTGCTCAGGTTGTCTCTGCTTCGGCTGCTGCGGTCGTCCGCCATCTGGAACAGAAACCGCATACACCCGCCACCGTCGCTGCCACGACTGTCCTGTAGGGTTACTCTCGACGCTAATTCCAATGTCAAAGTTTTGTGTGATATTTCGTTATGTTGACTATATTTTGAGCAATGTGTGATTGAATTTAATTAATAGTGCATAACTGGATAATCTACCATCAACATCAAACTAATTTGGTACTTCTGATACGATTTAAGAGGTTAATTCCAAGTCCGATATGTGGGAATTGGTTTCCAGAGTACCGCAGCTTCTCGCTTACAATACCTGAAATATCACTCGCACGATTCTCCCTCTGCTACTAACTCAGCAACTCCTTAGGAGGATACTAGTAACCTCACTCACTGGCAACACAATAGCCTCCCCTGACAGTTGTTATCTGGCTGGGGTTTGGATCCAAATTCAACCTGACGTGTACGTGATGCAGCCTGTCAATGAGCAACCGAGACTCTGGTGAACACACCGACTGGAGAACTACCAACAACTCCCTGGAAGGTTGTTGTGGTCCTGTGAGTTAAGATCTTCACAAAGAAAGGAGTCGCTTTAATAACGGCAGTGGCAAATGACGTGTGAGCTACATACACCTTTGTATTGCTATGCTCGTTTACATCCGCAAGAAAATTTGTGATTTCTTGGATAGTAATTGCGAAGAAAACAAAGATGGTATTTAAAAGAGAGGAAACCAAAACCAATGAAGGATTATGGTTGATGGTGTAGTGTGAACAAGTGGATGAGATTGTATATCCTGGCCGCGCTTTTAACAAGAATGGAAGGTACGCTGATGTGGAAAGGTGAAAAGTGAGTGCTGGGAATAAACGTTGGAAAACCTTCACGGCAGTAAAAGCTTTAACTAGACAGCATAGTTTACACAACGCAGATCTGGTACCAACGCTATGGAAACGTTATGGAAGCCAGAGCTGGATGTGGCAGAGAGGGTATTAAACTTTTCTTTTTATACAACGTCGGGAGGCATACGAGCATATGGCCCCCTGGTGCAAACTAGTGGCGGTCACCGTAGTCTATGAACGTTTATAAAACATTAAGTATTACTCGCGCCTTGCCGCCTCTGCTGCTACACAGACTGACTCAGTGACACGCAGGAACACAACAATCCTCTAGGCAGTTATCTGTGTGGTCGAGGTACTTCACCAGACGGACCGCTTTGATACGCCCTACCTCTCTTAAAAACACCCAGACCAATACAAACAGACATGTTCATGCACATAAATTTGTCCTGTGTGGGAGTCGAACCAACCAACGCCCGTAGTTGGTGTCAAAGTCGCAATATTTACCACTGCGCCACCGAGCTCGTCAAAAAGTAGGGTAAATGCGGTGGAAATTTTTGACCTAGCACAAGTAGACCCCGTTCGCAATGGTAATGTTAGAAACAAAGCTGGTCTGAAAGAGAGCGTAGATGTTAAAATAAGAAGAGGTACATAGACAACTTTTGTTCGAACATGTAGAAAGAATGTAAGAAGAAACAATTACGAAACAGATATGCAACGTGAAAATAAAAGAATATAAGAACCGAGAAGGGCCAAGACTTACGTACCATGACTAATTATGATAATTATAAAATGATCGTGTTTTATCAGAAGGCGATGACCTAGACATCGGGGAGCGAACATGAGAAGAGTTATGAAAGTGAGTGTCATATAAGGCCCAAGCCATTAGGCGTTCAATTCTCTCTACCTACCCCGCAAGTTATAGATAGATGGGTATTACTTAAAAAGTCAGTTTGAACGTATTTTCTAATAGATCAGATTTGGTTGTATTAACAAATATTCCGACAATTTAATTTAATTATTGTGATCGAAATCACCATTTTAAAACCGTAAAGCGGTTCGGTCGCTTCGACCGAACATATGTGTCGTTAAATGCTACGGGCCTCTATTATTTTCAACCGGTTATGATACATGATAATGTTTTTAATCACTTGGAAACCAATTTCGTAGAACTCTATTGTTTTACAAAATGATTCGTGGCGACGTTTAATTATTTTAAATAATCTGAATAACTCGTCTATTTTTCCGTATGAGTGTACCAGCAACTCTAATTTCGAGGAAAGATCTATGAGCTGATCAAGACTCAACATACAGGAGTACGAATGTACAGTGCACTTGGCCCGGCGGGAGTATGTTCTCTTAGTTTTACAAACTATTGACATTTTATTGATGTGTATTATATGAATACACGAGTGCTGTGGATTCGACTGCTGTTTGATATTTTATTAATGTCAAGTTTTTTTACAATTATCTTCAGAATCACGGCCAACCTCTTCTGCGCGCATATTGCGATTATGTTAACTGGTCTAAGTGAACACTTCCAAACTTTTATAGAGTTCATTAGAAGGTACTGATTAGCAGCGGTAATATGAGAGTGATACTTTTTTGACGAGCTCGGTGGCGGAGAGTATAACAACGCAGGACTAACATTTGTGTGAATGAATATGTCTGTTTGTCTAGGTGTGTTTGTAGTCCTGTACCAGGTATTATTATCTGCGTTGTGTGATGATGGATGGGATTGTGCGCCACGGCCCAGAATTGAGTCCGGTGTACCACACCGATTTTGTGTCGTCGGCGGCGAACTTCGCGGCTTTCCGCAGGTTCGCGCATGCTTGGCATGGGAGAAGAAGTACTGAAGTACGGGTTGAAAAGGCTGGCTTGGGTCGTTAAAATTAGATCAAAGTATGTTTATATGTAGAAAGACGGCAACGAAGGCGTAAGCGTGCGTCGTTACCCCAGAATAGGGACCTAGACACAACAGAGCAGAATAAATAATTTGTAGGAAGTGAAGAATTGCCCGCGGCACGAAGAGAGCCTTAGAGCAGCATGTGCCGTGCGCATCTCCCGTGATTTGGCTCAAATGACCGCGAGGTCGGTGGAGCCATGGGAGGTGGTGGGTTCTGTTTGTCTAGGTCTAGGTGTTTTAGAAGAGGTAGAGCGCATAAAGCAGCTCGACTGGGGGAGGTGCATACAGGGAGCCTACTGACCAAGGGGAGGATATTTTAACCAATAAGGCGATAAGTGACCCGATGTTCATCGATGAACTAGCCAATAAGAGCTACGCGTTATATTTTACCTCCCGACCCGTGGTGATGGTTTTATTTACTATAGAAAAACGGCGTCATTGTGTCTCCACCATAGGCTATTTTCTTCATATTCTACAACCTTCTACCTTCAAAAATACAGTAAAAAATATGCTAGCCATGCGGTGCGCGAGTGTAGTCAACAATTATATACATCTCACAGAATACCGCGGCCAAATAATAATTCCCTGGAGGGTTATTGTGTTCCTGCGATTGAGTTACGTTACCGGTTAGCTCCTAACGAGTTACTGAGTTAGCAACAGAGGCATCAAGCACAAGCGATTTTTCAGGTATGGTAAACTTTCATAGGCTACAGTATCCACTTTATAGCAGGCGGGCAGATTTTCTTATATACGTGTTATATGGATGATCTAGATTGTACAAAAATATATCAATTATGCATAAAAAAAATATTATACAGTAGGTAGTAATAACGTATAAAATCACATTGAGTTGTGTCGTCACGTTCGAGTCTTCGGCCTTCGAAATAATCATGGTGAGCAACAATAGCAGCTGTTTGTAAGAAGTCAGCGGGCGCGTCGTGACCGAGATGGCCCTCGCAGTTATTACGACGTTGGACCTTTTAACCGCCCGAGTCCTGACACAACTCAAATAGGAGACAAACCGCACTACCCACACTGCCGTACAATTATGTGACCGCACGATTCAAATCTAGGGGTTCGGCAGTGCGACGCTAGAACGAGCCGAAGAAAATAGCCTACCTTATCTCAAAGCTGTCTTATTTTCGAACCTAGATAGCTTTTTAGGGTTCCGTACCCAAAGGGTAAAACGGAACCCTATTACTGAGGCTCCGCTGTCCGTCCGTCCGTCCGTCCGTCCGTCTGTCACCAGGCTGTATCTCATGAACCGTGATAGTTAGACAGTTGAAATTTTCGCAGATGATGTATTTCTGTTGCCGCTATAACAACAAATACTAAAAAATGGAATAAAATAAATATTTAAGGGGGCTCCCATACAACAAACGTTATTTTTTTTGCCTTTTTTATAGATAATGGTACGGAACCCTTCATGCGCGAGTCCGACTCGCACTTGGCCGATTTTTTTATACCACGGCGGGAAGCATATATTCTATTCATACAAGCCCACCTGATGTGAAACAGTTACCGTAGACTATGAACGCCACCACCTGTGCTGCTAACGCAGCTACTCCTTAAGAGCTAATGTTGAACCATGCCGCTAATTAGGGTTCCGTACCCAAAGGGTAAAACGGAACCCTATTACCGAGACTCCGCTGTCCGTCCGTCCGTCCGTGTGTCACCAGGCTGTATCTCACGAACCGTGATAGTTAGACAGTTGAAATTTTCACAGATGATGTATTTCTGTTGCCGCTATAACAACAAATACTAAAAAATAGAATAACATAAATATTTAAGGGGGCTCCCATACAACAAACGTGATTTTTTTGCCGTTTTCATAGATAGTGGTACGGAACCCTTAGTGCGCGAGTCCGACTCGCACTTGGCCAATTTTTTTTTAAATCGCTTCCATCATCTCCTTCAATTCAGCGTTAATCACTGTGTGGGCGGTCTTCCACGTGATTTTGACAAGTCGAAGTTTCCATTACGAAAGTGTTTAAACCAAAAAAGCACGGTGTGTTCATTAGCAGTATCCTCTCCAAACGCAGCATTGATATTGCGAGCCGTTTCTGCCGCGTTAGTTCCGCGTCGGAAATTGTATTCAAAGATCACTCGGATTTTCGAAGTATCCATCTTTCCCGTCTAAACTGAATAATATAAACAATTGAAATTTGAAAATTAAATGTTGAACATTTAAACCTCAGGTATTATGTGAAAAGTTTCACTAGAAAATCTCACACCACGAAGTTTTACTGTCAATATACAAAGTATCTATTACTATAAACCGGCAATATCATGCTTTAACCCATTAATTAACCTCTAGTATATGTATTATAATGACGAGCTCGGTGGCGCAGTGGTGAAAGGCGCTGTTACGCTACTTTGACACCAACGCTCGTGGGTTCGATTCCCACACAGAACAAAGATTTGTGTCCATGAACATGTCTGTTTGTCTTGGTCTCGGTATTTTCTATGTATAATAATTATGTATGTATTTACAAAAAAAAAATACGTATGTTTATCAGTTGTCTAGTACTCATAACCCAAACTTCGCTTGCTTTGGGGCTAGGTGGCGCAGTGTAATTTGTCCCACAATATTTATTATTATATATTATTTTGATTCACGGGTATTATCCCTGTCATTTGATAGGCGTGCGCGGGCATAAGGATCCAACGCGTAGAGGCCCGTTTGAGAAGCTTAATGAAATGTTGTATAGCCGCCGTGACCTTGTCCAGGGGATATCAATGTGACAATATACCCATGAACCAGGTCACGGCAGGTATTGGGACTATTGCAAATGTGTTGGAAATTATTGGGCTATTAAAATGAGGTCTGGAGGGATAGAGGAGTACTGGGCTATCACAGAAGAGGGACGGACACCTGCCATAACTATCATATCTGATGTTGCTTCCGGCAGGCGGTGGCTCGCCACTCACTGGATGGACCCCCGAAATGCCAGAGAAATTCGGCCGGGGGCAACACCGGTATGAGTGACTCAGGGGTGTCGAGAGGTGTGCTGCGCTTTCTCCGAAGTTACTCGCGTCGCGGCGTTATGCCCTTTAACACTTCCACCCCTGGAGCATATCACCTGATAAAGTAATATGCTCCATCGACTCCTCTCTGGACGGCCAATGAAGGCAAGCCAGAGCTGAGAGTCCTGCGGGCCTTCTTGACGCAGTCAAAGACAACGACCGACGAAGACACGCCGGAGACGAAGGCCCTGATGGACTCTCTGGAGCACTCGGGTACCCGTGGTGTCGTTACGCACCAACAGCTTGGGGGTATATGCACTTGCAAAGAGAAATGAAATGTTATTGAAAATATTTTATGTAAGACTAACATACCAAATTAGTCGTATTTTATCAGAAGGTGATGTCAGGAGCCCCAGGAACCGGCGAGCGTGCATGAAAAGAGCTATGAATGTCACAGAAGCGAGTGACGTATGTAAGGACCGCGTCTTTGGCGCTCGGTTCTCTCTGCCTACTCCACAAGGGACTTGGTGTGAAAATATACATACATACATATTTTATGTAAAGCACGTTGGCACGATTCAAAAGCTCAATTTCGATTTGATTTCAGAGTTCAATATTTACTAGAACTTAGGTAGAGACAAGCTCCTAAATATAAAACCCTATATCTCGGCCCAGTCATAGACAAGTATCTTCAGTAAATAATCCATATCTATCTATTGACTAACAAGGATGTAGAAACTGAGGAAGGGCAAAACAGGAGTTGTAGAAAGGCTCGCCAACTGCCCCCGGAGTTCAGCCTGGAACTGCAATGGTCGCGTACTGTGTCCGTAAGTTTTCTTCCGAGAACTTTCATGTTGTGGAAAGAACTCCCAGCCGAGGTTGTTTACCATTTTTGACTATTTATAAGTAGGCAGGCCATATGCTTGTTTGCCACCTTAGTGGTATAAAGTGTTTCGTGAGTCTTAGAAACCGGCGAGCGTGCATGAGAAGAACTTTAAATCTATAACATTTAAAGCTAGTGAATGAATAAGACAGTCATGTGGTGCTCGGTAGTCTCTGCCTACCAAGGGATTTGGCGTGAAGTTTTAGATAGATAGACTAACAAATAGGGTATGTAGAACCAGGTGCTTATCGCTATATAAGATCTGATTATATTTTTAATACTGAAAGTGCGTCTTGACAACACACTTTACGAAAAATGATTTTATTAAGATTTTAACATTACTTGGAACATTTGATAAGCGTTATAGCGGAAAAGTTTGATTTACAAGTAATAATTATCCACAAATAGATTAATTGTAATAATATTTTTTCAAATTGCATGACCATAGATCATTTTATGGCACGGTTTTGTATAGGGTACGACAGAGAGCATAAAAGTAGAATTTGCATCAAGTGGACTGAATGCTTGTATGGCTCCCGGCGTTGTATAAAAGAAGTAAAAGACAGTGTCGGTGTTAAAATAAGGCACGCCCCGTTGGTTCAGGCACGTAGAAACAATGACGAAACAGACACCTATAATGCGAAAGATAAAGGAAGACTAATCTACCACGGCCAAATAGTTCCGAGTTTTATCAGGTGATTACAAGAGCCCTAAGGAACCAGCGAGCGTACATGAAAAGAGCTATGAATGTTAAAGAACGAGGAGTATGAGTACCGCATCTTGTAGCGCTCGGTACTCTGTGTCTACCCCGCAAGGGACCTGGTTTAAAGGTATAAATAGATTCCATTTCGTTTACCGCACATTCGCCACAGTACAATACTTGCGGTGACTTGTTCAAGATTATATTGATCTTGGACCTTGGCAGCGGATAGTAGTGGGTATACCACATTACATGAAGCTTCTCTAAGAGGCCTCTACGTGTTGGCTCCATATACAAACGCCAGCTATCAAATGACTGACACTTTGCCTGTATTCAAACTTGATGAGGCGATGGAAAATACCTGTAAAGTGTTCATACATGTCCAAAGATTTCCATAGTAGAGTCGGCAATGAAATTTTATTAAAATAGTAAGAATATGTATAAATAATGTAACATTCTGAAAAAAAAATGATAAATATCATCATCGATTTATTTTTTGCTACCTTCTGGAAGCTCTTCGTTTAACTCTATTTTAACGTTTATGGGGCGATAATAAAATAATATTATTTACGAAGAAATCTTTATTTTTCTCCAAAATTACCTAATTCAACTGTTCGATATGATTCACTTATCGGTAAATTACACAAACATTATACACAAGAGAACACAAACTCAATAGAAACGCATATTAATAAAAATTATTAACATTCGGCATCGAAATAAGTAATATTATTATAATGGTTATTGATAAAATTTCCATATACTGTGCTGTATTTATTAGTAATTTAGATTTTAATTGGATTGAGCTCAAAAAGGTAATATGGACCCGATATATTTCAAACTAAAGTCAACAGATATCGAATTCTACGCAATACCTTTACAATTTGAAATATTAATATAATTGAGATATATTTTTCTCGATTGTTAAAATACAAAATTACCAAACGTTTACACACACATTTAAGTGGCATTTCAAGTATGCAGTTTGCATAATTTGCCAACTTGTTTAGTTTATGAGACGAACAATTGCTTTACTTTGTTATCTATACGATTGATACGCTATTCTAGATTATGGCTTTCATCACTGTAGTGCAATGCAAACAACATAAAAAGGTACCTATTACTTAAAAGGAAATGCGAAAAAATTATCTCCACTCACACGTCACGGACTAAGGACTGCAAGCGCAAGGTAAGAAACTGTAGTAGCTGCTTAAAGCAAAAAACAAGCGTTATAAAAATCTGAACGAACGTTTTACAGCAGTAACATTGTTTGTATCCACTTCATCCAGGTGAGTATTACACCGCAGCACCTTTTCTGAAGGCGTATTCACATTGCCTCGAAACACTATTTCTTATTATTGAATCGAAAAGTTATCACTCAAAATGTATGGAATATGAGTAAAAACTTTTCGAATCCCGTTTCGAATATGGCTTTCAGAGGCATTGTGAATACACCCTCTAGTTTCAGGTGCCTGCTATCTGGTGCGACGGTGCCTCCGTTTATCATTTGAATACTATTAAAAACGTGAACTGAATAAAGTGGATACTTTGAACATTTTGTGACCAAAATTTGTGTGTATTTTCCACATATCCTAAATATCTCAGCGATGCAAACCTACTGACCATTGCGCGGATATTTTAATCAATAAGCCGATAAGTGATGCAATATTGAGCCGTGAACTAGCCCCCCCCAGACACAGGAAAGTTTATTTACTACCCAAAATCGTGTCATTGGGTCCCCATGGGTTACTTCCGTTATGTTGCATTGACTTAAGATCGTACACATGGTACGGTCGCGCGTCAACAGATCAATCATACAGACATTTTTAATAAACAGATTAGGCTAAAATTTATAGATTATTGATTTTCATACATATTGCGTACATGTCACATTGCGGACATTGTTATGTGACACGTATTGTTATACAAATATATGGGAAAGTTAAGTTTACAAGATTAGGAATAATTCGTTGTTTTAATACGTCCAAAAATACAAAATAAATAATTGAGAAAATCAGTCGTTTTGTGACCTCCGAATTTCATATTTTAACTATGCGTTATTCAAATGTCGAAGACTTTATATAACAATAATATATACAACTAACTTAAAGTACACATAGAATAGAGTACAGAAGTGTCGAAATACACGCGAGCGCGTTGTGGATTCAATTTTGCGTATAATGAGTGCATGAAAACTATTCCATACATATTTTCTAATATATTTAAGTATAATTTTGTATTACAGTTTCACAACAATTTGATGATTTCTATTATTTAAATGTTAAACAAGAAGAGATATAAAATCATAATGTAAAATACATTTTTTCTATTTAAATTTATAAATCTCGTAATTTGTATGTCAAAATATATATACATATTGATTTTTATTAAGTATTTTTTTAATGTTTAGTCGACCGACTCCACGTGATGAGATATACGCAAAAATAATTTCTCCGCGCACTTTTCACTGTACATATTGTTCACAAACACATGTAAAATACACTTACGGTGAAAAACTACCTAACGGTTACATATTCGCTAATTAACTGTAGCGTAAAACGACCCTTAACTACATAAATAAACTATATAAAACAGAATTATTAATATTATACAGTCTTAAATTCCTTTAAATGTGTCAAAATTTTCACTATTAAAATTCAAAAAACAATATTTAAAAATTCAAAATTTTCACATATAAGTTATTATAGTCTATACAAATTATAACTAACTGACCATCGTGAATATCTAAATATTTGCCTATTCTACACTGAATTATTAATTAATAAAATAAATCGTAACATCGCAAATTTCACAAAAAATAACTTGGTAAAAAGATTATTTTGTATCCTTGTTGTGTGAACGCGTTTGCATACATATATGTATTGTAAATGTTAACATTAATGAAAATATAAAATTAATTCGTTCGTTAACGAAATATGGCAGTATCTTAAAATAAAATACAACTAAATGTAATAAGCGTAATTATCTCTGATTAGAGAATGAACAACCGAATAGTTACAATACATTTATATAAAACAATTCAACCTTCATTGTAACATTAGTTTCCATAGACTAAAGCACAGTTGCGATTGTAAAGTTTAAACCCACGAACACATGTCTTACTGCAAATGACTACAAAATTATGATAAGAATTTCTCAATACGGCAACTATTTCGGTTGAAAATATTAAAAACAAAAACATATTTCTATCATCAATTATTGGTAATCAATTAAAGAGACGTAAAAATAAATTTCTAAATTGTTGCGTAATCCATGTCTATTTTCTTGGTCACTCTTAAAATTTATCGGCTAGACTACCTACCTACTAAACATTTTTACTAAAATTTTGGGCGATTGCTGAAACGTCTGTGTATTAATTACCAATAACTTAAAATCCACGCCATTATATAACAATGTGTACAATAATAATACAAAACGATTAAATTCTGAGTTCAAAAAATGCGTAAATTGCATTATTACACTGTATATTTAAAATTCATATCGAAGACTTAAACATAGGAAATTCGGTTAAAAATGTTTTTGTAATATATACCTATATACATTCTGTGTACTAAGTATCGGGAATTTGTCAATAAAACAAAAAATACAAATTATTCATCTAAATTTATTTTATCGCCTTCAAAGTAGGCCCCATCGCTTGCAATACAACATCTCCACCGCTTCACCCAGTCTTCCATACATTTTTCATAGGCTATTTGCGGTATGGCCTTTAGCTCATTCAGCGAATTTTCTTTTATGGCTTCTATCGACTCAAAACGTTTTCCTCGAAGTGGTAATTTTAACTTGGGAAATAAAAAAAAGTCAGACGGAGCCATATCAGGTGAATACGGTGCTTGGTCGAGAACTTTTGTTGAATTTTTCGCTAAAAACTCTTTCACTATAATGGCTGTGTGTGATGGTGCATTATCATGGTGCAGCATCCATGAGTTGTGTTGCCACAAATCTGGACGTTTTCGGCGGATACTCTCACGCAAACGTTTCATGACGCCTAAATAATATTCTTTATTCACTGTTTCTCCCTCTGGAAGGAATTCGGAGTGAACCACACCACGGTAGTCAAAAAAAACTGTCAGCATCACCTTGATTTTGGAGCGACTTTGCCGCGGTTTTTTGGGTTTCGGCTCGTTTTCGAGACGCCATTCTGAAGACTGTTGGCTTGTTTGCATGTCGTACTCATAAACCCATGTCTCGTCGCCAGTTATTATACGTTTCATAAAGGTCGGATCCGTAGAAGCTCGGGAAACCATGTCTTCAGCGACATGCTTTCGCTGCGCTTTTTGAACAAAATTGAGCTCTTTTGGAACTAGTCGAGCGGCGACGCGTTTCATGCCTAAAATGTCAATGAGAATGTTGTGGACGGACTTAAAAGATATGTTCACCTCACTAGCCAACTCTCTCAGACTCATACGTCGATTTTTGAGCACTAGCTTCTTGATTCTGTCGATGTTTTCTCTGGTCGTAGCGGTTGAAGGTCTACCAGAACGAGGCAAGTCTACTACTACTTCTCGGCCTTCTTTAAAAGCCTTATACCATTCATAAGCCCTTGTTTTCGATATACACGATTCGCCGTAGGTATTTCGCAACATTTTTAGTGATTCACCACATGAAATATCATTTGAAACACAAAATTTAAGGCACACTCTTTGTTCAACAATATTTTCCATTGTAAAAATCGCCGAGGACTCAAAACTATGACCAACAAAAAGTGTAGTTTAAAACAAATTAAATGACAGATCCCGCTCAAATTTTGCGCGCTAAATCAGTACAGTGCTACCAACATGCAGTAAAAAAATTAGAACGACCTCTTTTACGCGGGTCTTTTTATTGACATATTCCCGATACTTTTTACACAGAGTAGTATATGGTAAATTCAAATATTGAAACAAATTTGAAAGTATAAATGACTACGACTTTCCAATTTACATTGTGCTTAAGGCGCGTGTACACACTAAGAAAATTCGATGAGTTTTATTTCCAGCTCTTATCATCATATAACTTTAGTATGTTACCAGATATCCTGACGGAAGTCATAAACAAAATGCTGACACTTTTTTTGTACGAATCTCACTGAATAAACACTACTATTATATTATTCAATAAGTATCATCATATAAATAAAACAAGTAGTGTGTTGCCGCACAAATTCAGTCTTACTGTACAGCTTAATAATACTGCTATACGCTTTCAAATGCCTGATATTGTTTAAAAAAAAGTCAATGTATAACGAAAATACGCGGCTGATATTCTTAGTGTGTGTAGATGCCTTAAATTATAACTAAATAAAAAAGTTCAATAAATAGTGGCAAGAGTAAAAACTAGAGATCCAATGACTGCCGCGATTTAAAATATATTTTTATATCAATATACATGACACATATAAAATTAAATATATTGAAGAATATACATATATTTATAGTATATTTTATTTCATACTTTAGTGAGCATTTCAATAATACAAAAATACGTGTTTGTAAGCATGCTTGGCCCACAAATTTGGATATAAATTAAATCATTATCAAAACGACAATGGCAGTATTTAGTTGTAGGAAGGCGGGAAAGAATTTCTACCAAAGAATAATAACCAAGAGCAAAAAAATACCATACAATGTTGTATTGCTCTTCAGTGCTACAAATTTCTATTATAAATTCAATTCGTTTGTATGAAACTAACAACATTCAAAAGAGTTGCAATCATTACTTTATCAAAAATGTATCTATAATTTTAAGTGATTCACGATATTAAAATTTGACACTTAACACTGAAGTAACAGAGTTTAAATCGTAACGAAACTACAAGACAGATATACATACAACGATGCCACGAATGTGCACACTATTATGAAGCTCCCTGCTTTGCCCTTACAAAGTCGCTTAAATCCAAACCTTATCAATATGTTTCGTAAAACGCCTACATTACCACTCATGATCCTTTTCACTCGATCACTCGATTTTACTTATCGATTCGTCGAATAATCTCTCTTTTATACTATAAAAAATCCTGTTAAACTTCACTGTACGCTTTTTAAATAAATCGAATCACGTTAGAACAAGAATCGACTTAACGGTATTGTAATGTTATTATCATCTTTCAATATTCGAATAATGTCAATCGAGTATCTAACTACGCCAATCAATCGTGTACCACGAGTTCTCGATTGATTCCATTCGCTAGAACAGTGTCCCAAACCTAGAAGGCGTAGGCCGTTGTCATTCCTGGGGGCAGCTCTGGACGAACGACGCAGGGAACAGGCCGGTGCGGCCGGTACGCTGCAGCGTGCCTTTATACCATCCGTCGCCGCGCTTCTTCGATACGATCACGATGTCATCGACTTTCAATTCGAGTTCGTATTCGGAGTTCGGTGGGTAGGGAACTATGCAGCGGAATCTAGGGAAAATGAATTAGTAAAATTATATCCGATTGTGATAAAAACGCTGTTCAGGCTCGGTTGGCGTCATTGAGTATTTTTTCTACTTGTCACATTTGTCGTCACGTACGACGCGACAGTATAAAATTTATCAAAAACTTGAATAACGTGTACAGTTATTGGAATTTGTTGTCAGAGCCGCAGTAAGTCTTCTTTGCCGCAGTAAATATACAATATCACAAATTCTCCTGTATTTCTGACTCTTACGTCTTATTGGAGTCGTCTACGTACTCAAAAAAATGGAAATAATCTTAAATGCATTCGATACTGGCAAAATGCTTTTACGAATGCAAAAATTAAAGTTCAAAAAGTTATATCAACAAATGTCACAATTACTGACACCATCAAACAACTTCGTTATATTACAAATTTACATTACACTAAATTCAAACTAGAAAGATAAAAAAATGAGATGGTATAACTGACCGCCATCGTACTTTTTCAGCTATAGTTATTAAATAGAGAATTATATTGCAAATATTGGACGATATCCTTAAATATGTGAAAGATAAGATAAAAAATATTTATTTGCCATTAGACACTTAGACATGTTTTTTTTTTTTTTTTTTTTTTATAGTAGTTCAGCATAGTGGCCCCTCTTTGCCTGATGGTAAGCGAAAGAGGAGCCCAAATCGCAACTGCAACTGACAATATACTACATCCCGTATCCTGTCAGTTGACGCTGCCATGCTGACCCGCACAATGCTTCTTCACGCTTCGTTTGAAGGATCCCATATTGTAGGAAGGAGGGAACACATGTGCAGGCAAGGCGTTCCACTTTTTAATGGTACGACAAAGATAGGAGTTGCCGAACTTTTTGGTACGCGAAGAGATCTCCTCAACCGTGGAACTATGACATCGCAAGCCCGCACGTGTGGTTCTATGACGGAAGGGTGAGGGTGGGATAAGGGAAAACAGTTCTTCAGAGCACTCGCCATGGTAAAGGCGGTAAAATACGCTTAGAGAGCCTAAGTCCCTACGGAGTTGAAGAGGTTCTAGGTTTTTGGTGACCTCTTCGTCGTCAATTATGCGGATAGCCCGTCGCTGCAACCTATCGAGAGCCTCAAGAAGATACTGTGCGGAGTCGTCCCAGGGATGCGAGCAATACTCCACGCAGGCCCGAACTTGTGTCTTATAAAGCAGACAAAGTTGGTTGGACATGTCTTACATTCTCAATATTGTATCTTAATAACTTTTAAAAGTTTTGATTTTTTGACGTGATAACGTCTTATAAATCGATGAACGCCGGCTGCACGCACGAAAAAGTGTCACGTTCCGCCTAAGCCGAGCGTGCAAGCGAGAGCGCGGAACAAGCGATAGAGAGGCACGATCGGCCTAAGCGTTCGGCTTGTGACGCATCTATCTTTCTTCCACTCCATCGCCCGATGGGTCCTAGTAGAAGAGAGACAGCGGCAGCACACAATCTACACGTGAACTGTTTTGTCGACTATTAAATGTTTTCTTATGACGTTATCACGTACAATTAAGACTTTACAGACAACCAATTTTTTTTATCTAGCACTTGAAACATGCCATTGGCGAAGTTAAATGCAAAAAGAAACTTGTTAATGTAGGTCCTTTTTCAAATCGTCAATTTGTATTATAATAAATTTATGACAGTGAATAACGGTGAAATTCAGATATCTGGGGTGTACCGTAACTAATGTTAATCACCGAGACGAAGAGATAGATATCCATATACCCAATGCTCTGAGATGCACAGCTGCCCTGCATAAAGTTCTAGTGTCCAAGCTTATCAGCAGGAAAACCAAAATACGAGTCTACAAAACAGTCATCAGACCGATTTTGATGTATGGTTGTAAGGCATGGAAAGAGGAGTGAAAATTGCTAGTAGCCGAAGGAAAGATCTATAGAAAAATCCTGGGTACGAATAGAAGCGTTGAAAAAGCTATTATTCTTTACCGGAATGGAAATAATAATGCAATTTGATATAACCGGCTTGGTTACATAAGCACACACAAAGCAGATAAGATCAAATTGTATGTAAATTTTACTTTTGCAAAATAACGCCTGATACTATAACTATAAATAATAATTTAGCCTATTAACTATAAATAATAATTTTGCAATTGTTATTATAAGTGTACCTTTCTTTAACGGGTTGCGAGTGGTGTCTGTCTCTGCGCGCTGCCGAGACGTCGAGCGACTGCGATTTTCGGTGTTGCGACTGCCACGGACCCTCGGTCGTGGCACTGGAATTAACACTGTCGTAACATTACACCGGAGAACGGTACCTGCGTATCTATATCTTCGTGTTAAATTCATCTTTCTCCCATGTCATTTTTCTTTACCGAGACTTTAACGGTAGCGTCATAAGTAAAATTGCATTTACCGTATGCAGTTCTCCAATGTTTTTTTATGTGAAAACTCTTTTTTGATATATGCCAATAATATAATCGGTTGACACAGGTGGGGAAATGCAAATTTTACTCATGACACTACTGGTAGGGTCACGGGAAAGACTATCTCCTATTGTTCACATGGGAAAAACGGGGTTGAATTTCATTAATATCATTTAAGACATTTTGTTTATCAAAGAAAATCTTCATTTCGCTCTATACTCGTATTTTCCCTTATAATAGGATAATACCATGACACTTCTAATTATATACATTGAATGTACTTTTTTGTATTTTTAGGAGAATCTCAGTGTCGATAGTTGAATAAGTTTTATTTATTAAAAACTTACTGGTACTTGTGGCACGGATAACATGCGTATGTTGAAGTACTCGCAAAGTAAACAAACGTAACGCAGCGTGAGTTGCCAGGGTCAAGCTAAGGTTGACCTTACATTTACCCAGCCTTCCGCCTTTTATTAGTCGCGCCGCATACTTGCCTCGCACCCGAAGTATAAAAATAAACGTGTAGCCAGTAATCATGGTATCATTTTACACCAGTCGGTGTACCGGACTGGAAAATATATTAGTTATCGAAACTGTTATTGGATTAAATATATTTTTATTGATAAATTAATATTATATCGTAATGAGAATGAATGTTACGCAACACAGCATTAGTAAAGTGACTATGAAGTGTAGTGGGGATGGAATGACAAGCGTCTAAAACAAATGCAAACAAGCGTATGGATGATTAGACGAACATCAAAGCGGTTATAAAGGCCGGGGGTACACTTGCGGCCACATATTTGTGAACCATAAAGTACTTTGAAACGCCGTAAGAAGCGTACTACGTGCAACTAACGTACCACCATACTGTTGTATTTGGTACGCTCCGAGATACCACTGTGTAACTCCAGCCTTTTATACTTCCCAGTATCTTAACATTGAACATGAATTTCAATCAAGAGATCAGTATGTTTTGCCCGATTTAATATTCTTCCATAGTTCGTCAAGTAACTTCACCTTTATTACTCTCTTCTATAGGGCATAACAAATTTACTTACCCAGTCGATGAATTGAGTATGTAGAGTAGAAAACAGGCTACCCCAAATTTCACCGCAACGCGAGTGGCATGGTTGGGGATGTCAGAAGGATATGGAGAAGGAAGGAAGGATATGGAGAAGGAAGGAAGGATAGGAGTGTGGTAGTTGCTTACCGTAATGCGTGGTGGTGATCATGTAGCGCCAGCACGGTGGGCCGCTCCTTGTGCCGCAACCGCTCGGTGGCCGGCAACGCTCTCAACAGCTGGGAGGGACATGAGCCCGACCTGTGCCACGGTGGATTAGTGGGGATCGACAAGTCAACTTACTAAATTTCAATTGAAAATTTGCAATGTTTTGGATGAAATAAGACTTTTGAGTCCGAATCGCGAATGAATTAATTTTTTTATCCGTTTTTCATCAGAGAGACATACAAGGAGACATTCTCAAAAAATATATTATTTGATTTGTCTCTAGATCCATTAGACAGAGTTCCTGTCAAGTTTGATAGCAACATTGCTTTCTCTCTGAACTTGCCTTGTCGATACCCCCGATTTAGTACATTAACAAGTGACAGCAAACACGCACAAACGCAAACACGTGGGGATGAGTGCTGTGTTAACCCAGTTAGCGCTATTTCAAGAAATATTTGTTATCTTAATAGTAATTTATTAAAAGTAATCTATCTCTTTCAATGTAATATTTAAAATATATCTTTCCATTTATAGCACATTATAGGCATACAGGTCAAAGGCTATTGACCTGGTAGGCACAGAATGATGATATTACATCAATCTACAATACTGCAACATAACAAATATTAAATGTCCCGAAATAGCACTAAGTACCAACATTCAGATGTTAAACACACGAAGACATGCGTGCCTAGTTGTACACAGGCAATGATTTTACTAATTTAATTAACAGTTAATTATTATTTGACTTGTTTAATTGTGCATTATTTAATTTGTAAACGATTTAAATAATAACTATTTAATTTCGCGAATGCAAAGAAATCTAGAGAATATACGGAAAAAAATATCCCTAAATAAACGAAAGAGAACAACGCAAGGGAAAATAACTAGATTCAATCTCAAACTCGACAAAGCTAAAACTCAATTGTAAAAAATATATATATCAAAAATGCAATACACCAGTAAATATGTTGTCTGACCAACTACCATTTTGTTCACTGAAAATCAAAAAGTTATGCTGAGTAGATTTAACTATATCTACATTTTATTCTTTGATGCGTGACCTCTTATGCATTATTTATTGTCACGTTTTGAACAATCCGGAGCCCAATTGCCCGATTTCAAGGCCTGAAGGCCCTAACGCCCAGAACGTGGCGTTATCGCGCATTTTGAACCACATAAAATTTGTATTTTTATAAATATCTAAAAACAAGTTTTCAAAAGATTACCGAACAATTTTTTCACTGTTCTGTATTTGTTTCCGTCCCAAGCATACCACACAACAGGACAAGTACCCAAAGCACTTACCTTACATGTACAGGATGATGCGATGTCGGTAAGTTAAGCATTAAAGATGTACCGGGACCATCTTCGAAGACCGGGTTGTCCATACTGTAGCCGACGGGCGGGGGCGACTTGCATTTCTTCATGGCGGCCAGTCTCTTCATCAAACTAACGCCAGTCGATATCGATGACTTCTCTGCTTTTGATTTTTCTTTTGACTATAAGAAACGTTGATTATTGAAAATTTAATAGGAAACTGCCAAGAATTACTATTACGTTTATAGTTTTAATTTTTCTAATAATCGTCTTGTACTACAAAAAAGATATTGATATCCGCAAATGAACTGCTATTTATCAAAGTCGTATTTTCGTGGGATTCCCATGTCTATGTTGTCGACTTATCTGGTTTTGATTTCATAGTGAAATGAAAAATGAACGTTTCTCTTTTTACAAAGAGCCCTGTGTTCTTATTATTTCGGTAAGGGCGGTAATGTACGGACGCGAACACTTGGCAATGCTAAACGTGTTTTACGAGTACGTACTTCGAAAATTTTACGCGGTCCACAAATAACAAAAAATGCCGTGCGATTCCGACTCTTGCACCGAGGGTTCCGTAAAAATATTTCCGTAAATTAATTTTGCAATTTCTTTTTTGTGATGTAATGTAACTACAACGGATTTTGGATTTTACAGATTTCAGATTTACTTGTGCTACATGACGTTGCTTCTTACCAAATTTCATGATTGTAAGTCAACGGGAAGTACCCTATAGGTTTAGATTTCCATGAGAGTGCCAAAATATGCACATAGACGGGGCATAAACGGCCGTATCTTTTGATTGCATTGACTTAGAAGTTTGATTTTTTCACTGCTCAAAGGGATTGCAGACCTGAGAATTTGATATTAATTTCAGCTTGATAACTCTACCCGTCCTTGAGACAGAGACATGTTATAAAATAAACATAATTCATATTGTTTTGCTAAGCGGAGTTCTAATTTTCATCATTAGTAAATTGCACACGTACGAAGCCACGCCGTGTGACAAGTTTATAATAATCATTTAACATGTGTTAATTTAAAAAATACAACACAATTTATCTACTACTAGCTGCTGCCCACGGCTCCGCCCGCGTGGAGTCACATAACGTAGCCTATGTGTTAATCCAGATCATAATCTATCTACGTGCCAAATTTCATTCAAATCCGTTCAGACTTTCGCATTTATAATATTAGTAGGATATACGGTTAACTTACTTTGTCTGATCTGGGTGTGCTTATTTGCGGCTGCGCTTGGGATTGAGAACTCCACGGATAACTTAGCGGTTGGGCTGTAAATTAAAATATCAGTTTCATCAAAAACCTTACGGATTTATTTTGCCAAGTCATACTTGGCATGCGCTAATGCAAATATGTATAATTATTGTACAAAATTTTATACAATTTTGCTTTAATTTTCTCTCAATTTTTTTTTTCTCTATTTTCATCGTCTCTGCAAGGAATATCGTAGCTACAGTCTATTCAAAGATAATCGTATGATACTGAACAGCGGACTCCCAAGAGCTTACTAATGTTCTACATCAGGAGCTATTGTGATGGTCGCTAGAGTTACATTTGCGTGATTCATCGCCTCCAACGATGGCTCCATTGCAACTATATCAATTATATAAACAACAAGAGTACAGCAACAGTAGAAAATTTGATACTGACCAGCGACAGTGAGAGGGCTGTCCTCCCTCGGTGGAGCGTCAGGAGCTATCGTGTTGGTGACTGGAGTTACTGTTACTGGTTTCGCCGTCACCGACGTCGACGTCATCGCGGCCGGCGTCTACCGACAATGGCACTTTTGTTATTTTATATATATATATATATATATGTGCGTGTACTGAGACCTCGATAACGACGTTGTGTGTATCATTCTAACCAAACACGCAGGTTAAGCAATGTCGACTGCAGCCGGTCTATGGGTGGGTTTATCAATCTCGAGTTTCTCCGTTGGCGGAGGGCACTTTTAAGCCGTCGGTCCCGGCTGTTGTCCATAAATGACAGTCGTTAAGATAAGTTAGTGGCCCTCGGTCGCTTAAAATACTGGCCTCCCCCGCAGCGTGGTGGAGTATGCTCTAAACCGCTTCAGTTGAAGGGAAACCCGTATCCCTGTAGTGGGATGAGTAAGGGTTGATGTGTTGGGTGGTGTACTTATTTCTTTGTTCTATGTATGCAACGTTAGAATAGGCAAGCGAAATGGATGTCACGTGAATTGGTTATTATTTAGTAGTTTATTTGATTTATTATTAGTTATATATTAATTTCGATTACAAAATATTTCAAAAATTTCGAACCAATCTATTAAATATTATTTTTGCCAAATTATTATTTTTATCGTGTAGAATAAATAAAAGAGACAGCACATCTAAAATTTATATTACATACATTGTATTCTTTAAGTTACATTGATTAAAATAAAGGTTGTAATAAAAATGTAAACAAAGTAATATAACAATAAGAAATAAATAAATGAGAGAAATAAGGAAATAAAACAGTAAAGTATTTTTTTCAAATGAAACATGTATGTATGTGTTAAAAATTCTTGTTTGCATATTACAATAAATTTTAATAAAATTATATATAATTTTTAAGGAGAAATTACACAGCGACATCTGGCTCCAAAGTAAACAACACTGTGTTATGCATACTAGATACTAGAACTGATAAACATATACTTTTTTTTAATGTGCGCATTATGATAGATAGCAAACACCCACACCAAGACAAACAGACATGTACAGACACACAAATTTCGTCCTGTGTGGGAATCGAACCCTGGTGTTAAAACTTGGTGTTCAAGTAGCATTGCTAACCACTATCGAGCTCGTCTCATGCATGCATGCGCTGAATATTTTCTGTGACATCTTTGCCAGATATTTATCATTCCACCGCGTTCAGTAATAGTAAACCACGGTCAACTATTAAATTCAAAAGTACCTTGTGATGGTTGCTCCTTGTGGCTGGTGCGGGCGCTACATAGTTCCCGGGGAACACTCCGCAGCGATGAGAGCGCTCGCCGCAACCCTTGTACCACCCGTCTCGACACCGCTCCGTCACCGTGTAGACACCTGCACCATACCAAGTAAAACAGACTTAGGAGAAACAGGCGTACCACATTAACATTACACAAATATTCTGCACGATTTCAATTAAAATGCATTGAATTAAACAATTTTAACGGAAGTATCGCGTATTTTATTTATTTTGTTGAACCTGACGTTTCGAACGCTTTGCAGCGTCCGTGGTTTGCATGCATTGCAAAATGCATTCATGAAACAATGGACAATTACATTAACATGATGCAAATTTAACCAGTGACCCGCTCTGGTGCAATTTACTAGTAAAGAATATAAGAGAGAAAGAAAAATGAGAGAAATCCAATATGAATAATATCAAAATTAGGTTGGTCGTAAAGACGTTTTAATGTGGAAAATAAATTAATTGTAATTAAAGCGGGTCATATTCGGGTCAAATAAACCGGCTAAGTGCGAAGTCCTTTAAATTCAAAATTTCTTTATTCTAACAACGGTTATAAAGATATAGACTTGTGTCAGACGAACAGACTATGGAACCGTAGTAATAGGGTTGCATTATGGTATGGAATCCTACAAAGTAAGATTCTCTCATAACTTACTTCCTTTCCTGAGCTCCAGCTCATCTGGTTTCTGCGGCTTGTAAGGGTAAAGTGCTATGTAGGCGGCCGGTAGAGGGCGCTCGTTGCTTCGTGAACGACGTCTTCTTCGCTCGCGCTCGGGCCGTTCGCGTTCACGTTCAGGCGTATGGTCTAAGAGACTCGTTGCTAAAATTTCTGCTGAATGTCTGTAAAAAATAAAATATTAAGTTTTTTTTTCTATACTACGTCGGGAGTCATATAAGCATACGGCCCACCTGATGTAAAGCGGGTACCGTAACCTATTAACGCTTGCGATATATTAAGTATCACTCGCGCGATGCCTCCTCTGCTTCTGACACAGCAACTCCTTGGGAGCTTACTGGTGACCTAAGTCACACGCAGGTGACCTCACTAACACAACAACCCTCTTGGGAGTTGTTATTTGGCTGCGGTTTTCTGTGAGGTGGAGGTACTTCCCCAGACGATCTGCTTTGCGCCCTACCTCTCTTGTGTAATACAATAAAAGGACATAATGCTGATTTTTTTACATAAATTACCTAGGGGTACAACAAGTAAAGAAATAAGAATCCTTTCTACGCAGGGTGAAATACGATGAAAACGTGGTACAAACAATAGAGTATGGAGAATACGCTTTTAAATATTTAAAGGTGTTAAAATTGTTCATATAAACTTACCTATTTTGAGTTGAATGATTTCCCTGCATATGCGATGACGGAGTCAAACTGTGCCTCTTCTCTCTATGGTGTTCTCTATGACCTCTGGATACCATATAATTCCCGTCCTTTCCATGAGACGGCGATAAGGCAGCTTGGAGCCCTAATCCAAACGTTAAAAGGGAATCCGGTCCGCTAGAGCGTGGTAAATTTTTAGAAGACGACGGAGCGTCAAGTCTCGTAGTTTCGTTATTGCTTGCACTCTCTTGACTTTCAGTTTGATTTTGCGAGGAATTACTCGCAACCGAAGCATTCAATTTCGGACTCTCAGAAGGGGGAAGACTGACATTCAATGATGTATTAGTCGCTGTAGAACTCTCATTCAAACTCAGCACTCCCATTGAAGTATTGAGTGATGACTCTTGTTCATTATTCGTTTCTTCTTCTTGATTTTGAGTTGAGGCAATGACTGTTTGGTTCCTCTCTGTATTATTGTCAGGGGAGCTGGGTAGACTGGGTTCAGCGCTTTCACATGTACTTGTATTCGAACTTGTGTTTGGAGTAGTTGTGGAACTGACGCCGACAGATGGCGTATTCATGCTTGAGCTTGAGTCTGAGCTTACATTATTAGTGTTGAAGTTCGCAACTGAGACGGGAAAGTGTTCTGCACGTACATTTTGGTACGTGGTCTCGACTTTGTGCACTGGAGTGGAGTTGTAACTGTCGTACTTGACTGTACGAAGTCTGTCGTAGTTTTCTGGTATTCTTGACACACTTTGAAGACCCATAGTGCCTGTAAAAAATAATATTTGTTACTGGCAAAACATATTATAAAGTTTGTGTACTGCTATTAGGTCAGAGTGCTTTCTGTCTCAATCTAGAGCAACCTGACCTGGGAAAGTAATGCACGTATCGAGAATAAATTTAACTGCTATTTTGAACTCTGACTGTACAGTGCTAAGGTATAAATTAGTGTTGAATCTGTATTTCTCGCCAGAAGACTGGCTAATAAAGATTTCTTATAGAGATGAAATTGTCCCCTGTATACATTATTTCCTTCATTTTATCTTTAGTTTCTACCCTCATATTTTTTCCAGTGGGGTAAGAGTAACATTTCACGGGGTAGGTGAGAGGGGCGAAAATGGTCCTTGAAGATACGCTCACTGGGCTTACTAGTAAAAAAGCATTAACGGGGATGGAGCGAATACGGAGAGTAAATAAAGGATATCGGATTCACTCTTTTAAGGGTTATAAAGACTATTTAGTTTTCATTTCACAAAGTACCTCTTTGCATAGTACGTTAGAGGTTCAGCCTTCAGATGATAACACGCTGCTCACTCTGAAGCATGCCCACCATTATACCATACCATATTAAAACTTGAACGGGTACTCCTTCAATATAAGTGGTATCTGCGGTATATACACCGACTCACCTTGAGCAGTCACTAAATATTTAGGCTTTTTACTTTTTTGAGCAATGGAACAGTAATAACCCAGTCACCCAGTGGATAAGGAACCGGTGGTACCCTGTTCGAATCCTGTCATGTACTACTCAATTCGTGTTTTCGGATTTATCTACATATTTGTACGAGTAATTATACTTGCTCAGCAGTAACGGAAATCACGGTGAGAAAACCCGCACGTCCAAAAAAATATATTTCGATAAACGTGTGAACTAACCTAAGAAAGGACTTGTTTCCTCCCCAGCTTGTGGAGGTCTGACGGCAGTCGCTCCATGTCAAAATTAGTAACTACGCCAAATCTTCACGCTTAGGTAGCGGATCACGTCAATCCTAATGGATCAGGAAGCGAGTTGAAGCTAGGAAGAATACTTTTTTGAACAATAATTACCTACGAAGGTTCGAATTCAATAGTCTGTTTAATATTCGTCCGTCGTTCAACCACTATAAGATGAGACGGGGTTTTGGTTTTGTTTCTATCTCATATTCGCCAACTTGAACTTCAAAATAAATTCCATTTTCGCTACGTCCCAAAAAGCCCCAATACCAATACGCACTAAGTTTTTTTGAACATCGATTATTAGGTCCATTTACTTTATTTTAGCCCACTAAGAGGCAGTGGCGTGCACAGAGATTTTTGACAGGGTAGGCAGAATTTTTTTAAAGCTATTATTAACTTACCAAAAAATACAGCATGTTGATGTTGGTTACCCAGTCTTGTGGAAATAATGATGTATGTGATTGGTTAGCCACCTCAAATATCTATAGATTGATTGATTTTATATACATATCAAACAAACAATAGCGGCCCAGTTTAAAAACAAAATTAAATTTAACATCAATTTTATACGAAAAAAGAAATGGCACTTTCTTTCACTGTAATTATATGGAGCAAACTACTCTTTAAAATAGTTACGTAGCAATGTTCGCGACACTTCGGTAATTTACGTCATGGTACGGCTGAAAAGACACTGTGCGATTGTGTGCGTTATTTATGTTATTGTGGGCAATGTATTTACAGGGATGCACACTACACTATTCGTATTACCAACGCGGCACACATACGTAAATTTAGACAGAAATAGTTTGTGTCTCTGCCGTTAAGCTCCCATTGCGGCGCTAGTATAGCACATCGATGTAGCGATGTACTAATGAATCTATTTTAATGACTTGCACTGATACCGATAGATGGAGCTGTTTTTAATTTTTTGTTTTTGATACGAAATATTAGTTAAAACTATGTTTAAGAATTAAGAAACATCGGATGGTATTTATCAAATTGATAGGGTAGGCAATGTCTTTTTGCCTATATGGAGTGCACGCAACTGCTAAGAGGATAACTTTCGGGAAATCGTGAATTACGCATTTGATCAATTCTTTCGGCCCTTCATGAGTTGAGTTTCGAAATATTCCCATTCTTTGTATGATTTAATAAAGGGGCCCTCTGAGCAATTTTTTTTGTCAAGGGTTTGGGATGGGCTGGTCAGTTATTTTTTATACAACGACGGAACGCATACAAGCATACGGCCCACGTGATGTAAAGCGGTTACTGTAGCCTATGAACACTTGTAATACATTAGGTATCACTAGCGCTATCCCACCTCTGCTGCTAAGAATGGAACTCCTTAGCAGCTTACTGATGATCTCATTTACACGCAGGAACACAACGACCCGCTAGGGAGTTGTTATTTGGCTGCGGTTTTATGTGAGGTGGAGGTGCTTCCCCAGATGGGCGGGTTTTAATGCACCTTACCTCTTTCCTGATTCAGGACTTTACTTTTTTATATATACACATACTGTAACCTGCGACTTCGTCCACGATACCACGAGCGATACGCTGGGAACCGCTATTTCTTACTTTCTCACTTTTTCTGGCTCTCATTGGTTTCTAAGGGTCATATCGAGTCGTTGATTACTAGCCTACAACCTTCACAAAGAATATGACTATCAAAGGCAATTTTTTTTCCAAAGATTAGTACATTCAAGCAAACTATTCCGCTTTATATATAGATAAAAAGGAAGGAAGTGAAATATTTTTATAGTGACCACTGACCTTGGTGTTTGATATGCATGTTGGAGAAGTGTATCAGGTCCAAAGAGTGTTTGGTCGTCGGTTCCACTATGTTCCTAGGCACAGCCGTTGTGGTGACCAGACCACCGTGGCCGACAGTGGTGACGTGGTGGTTGGCCGGGGAGAGCACTAGCGGCGGCGCTCCCGGTTGCTGGTGGTAGGTCGGCTGGGACTGCGACATGGTGGGCATGTTTTGGTAGTTGCCCTGCCCGGTGGCCGGGGTGGACATTGACATTTGTTGGTAGCGGTGCGGGTGCTGGAATGATGAATTTAAAATTGGTAACTTAAATACTTTTTTTTAATGTGGTGTTCTTTTTTTTAAACTACGTCGGGAGGCATACAAGCATACGACCCACATGATGTAAAGCGGGTACCGTAGTCTATGAACGCGTGTGATATATTAATTATCACTCGCGCGATGCCTCCTCTGCTGCTTTCACAGTAACTCCTTGGGAGCTCACTGGTGCCTCCCTCACACGCAGGAACACAACAACCCTCTAGCTAGGGTGTTGTTATTTGGCTGCGGTTTTCTGTGAAGTGGATGTACTTCCCCAGACGGGGCTGCTTTAATGCGACCTACCTCTCTTAAACATCCAGACCAAGACAAACAGACATGTTCATGCACACAAATGTTTACCTTGTGTGCGAATTGAACCCACGAGCGTTGGTGTCAAAGTCACGTCATTCACGACTGAGCTACCGAGCTCGTCAATTACTGCTAAAACTGAATCTAATATATACAATCGTATTCACTTGTTCCAACACTACATCATCAACCG
Source organism: Pyralis farinalis (assembly GCA_947507595.1). NCBI lineage: Eukaryota > Metazoa > Arthropoda > Insecta > Lepidoptera > Pyralidae > Pyralis > Pyralis farinalis. The sequence goes on from OX382258.1 coordinate 20,933,743, forward strand.
TAATTCTTGGGCTGTTCCGGTTTCCTCTTTTTCAAATACAACATGTAACAAAATTAAAATAATAAACATATCACTAAATGACTCTACTACGGTCACGTAGTCCACAATACAGTGCGAGGACAGAGTTTATATTTATATAGATTTTCTAATAAAGGAATTAGGGATGAACTTGAAAAGGATTTTGTCTGGAACATGCCAATGTGTGTCAAAGGCAAGCAGTTCAAAAATTTATGTTAAAAAGCTTCCACCCAGGTCCCCACCAGAAGTGGTCCATCTTTAACTCAATGTCATGCAATGTGCCGACCACTCAGAATGCTTGCGAAAGCTGGCACTCTACACGGAATACGCTCCTAAAGAGAATAAATATTTTTAAAACTATTACAGAGTTAAAGACAGGAGCAAAGAAAGACAAAAAATGAAATATCTCGTTAATTATTAATCTCGTTTTTTTTTGCTCGTGGGTTCGATTCCCACACAGGACAAACATTTGTGCGCATAAACATGTCTCTTTCTCTCGGTCTGAGTATTTTTTTAAAAAAGTAAGGCGCATTAAAACTGGCAGACTGGGGAAGTATCTCCGTCTCACAGAAAACGACAGCCAATTAACAACAAACTCCCTGGAGGGATGTTGTGTTCCTGCGTGTGAGTGAGGTCACCAGTAACGTCCCAAGGAGTTGCCGTGTTAGCAGCAGAGACGGCATCGGAATGATGACCACTTTACATCAGGCGAACCGTATGCTTGTCTGCCTCCAGACGTATAAAAAAGCACAAGTGAATACGGTATAGAAAATGAATTAGTTATACCTGGGCGTGGTGTCTGTGTTCAGAATGGCCTGCTCTCGCATGCTCCGGTAGTGCTGGCACCGGACGGTTGAGGGGTGTACTGGAACAGAAATAATAGTATTTTAGGATAATGTCACACTAACATATACTGCAACTAGCTATGCGCCGTATCGTACAATGTTTTTATCTATATCTTATGTCCTTTTAGGTAGGGTTACCATACTGGTACCTATGATAAAGACAGGGCATGTTAGTCACAAAATAAAATAATAAATTCCACGCACAGTACACGTGATACGCCATTCGTGTTTAAACAAGCCCAATAAGAAAACGAGTGTGCTTTAGACCACACGACTGAAGTAAAACTTCTTTAGCTCCATAGTGTGATACAGACAATAGACCTGCACTACGTCTTAGATATACGAAACTTAACTAGCTATGAGAGAAAGAAAGAAAATGTGTGCTCGCACCTCTCTCTTGCCCCTACAGTAATATACGAAACGTAACTCCTCTCTTTCTATCTTCACTAACTTATATCTATCTCCCTCTCAACTTCAGTTCGCCGCGCCCGATCACACTTTTCGGAACGCTCTCGTCACGCATTCATCAGCTTACTATCCAAGTCAAAGGTCTGATTTTCCCTCTGAGTTGTGGAGATACGACGGCAGTCGCTCTATGTCAAAATCAGTATCTTCCTCAAACCCTCAGTTTTAAATAGGGGACTCTGCCAATCACAATGGATTGGGAAACGGGATGGCGCAAAGAACTCTGTTTACGGTAGTAAAAAACAATTTGAGCTTATTAAGAATTTTAAATTGAGAAATTTTAAGAGAGGTAGCGCGCATCAAAGCAGCCGGTCTGCGGAAGTACCTCCACCTCACAGAAAACCGCAGCCAAATAACAACTCCCTAGAGGGTTATTGTGTTCCAGGTCACCAGTAAGCTCCCAAGAAATTAGTGTGTTAAGCAGCAGAGGAGGCATCGTGCGAGTGATACTTAATATATCGCAAGCGTTAATAGGCTACGGTAACTGCTTTACATCCGGTGGGCCGTATGCTTGTATGCCTCCCGAAGTAGTATAAAAAAAATATATTCGAGTATATTGTAATGAATCGACAATTTTAATTTATTAATTGAGCTTTCATGTGGAACAAGTATAGTACACCACTGCTAATAAAACAATAGTATGCTAATATAACATTGTAAAATTGGGTTGCGGTGCCGTCCGGGCGACGATGCCACCTACCTGTTCATGAGTTGGCGAGCCGGCTGGTTGAGCTCAACGAACGCAATGGGAAATATCCCCACCCGCTGGTCGAGCCTGCCCTCCGCCCAGTTTTCGTCGACACGCCGGTGCACCGTTATTATTGCACCTGAAATTAATTGACACCTTCTAAGGTTGGCAACGCACGAGCGAAAGTGGTGTTATTCCAAATGTTCATAGGCTATGCTTACCACAAGGCAGGAGGCCATATGTTTATTTACCAGCTTAGGGTCATAGAAATATTCACAGTTGACTCAGTTCACCTACTATCATGGACACACACTCGTAGTGCATAACTATACAGTGCAAAAATCTAAATGTAACATTTAACATTGACAAAAATAATTTAAAGAGTCATACCCACAACTGAAGTACTATATACATAATACGAGCTCGTTGGCTCAGGCGTGAATGAAGCGACTTTGACACTTTGGGTTCGATTCAAGGCAAACACTCGTGTGCATGAATATGTCTGTTTGTCTTGGTCTGGATGTTTTAAGAGAGATAGGGCGCGCATCAAAGCAACCCGTCTGGGGAAGTACCTTCACCTCACAGAAAACCGCAGCCAAATAACAACTCCCTAGAGGGTTGTTGTGTTCCTGCGTGTGAGGGAGGTCACTAGTATGCTCCCAGGGTGTTGCTGTGTAAGCAGCAGAGAATGCATCGCGCGAGTGATATTACAAGTATATATATATATATAGGCTACGGTAGGAAGTATCTCAATTTCACAGAAACCCGCAACCAAACAACAACTCTCTAGAGCAGCTGTGTTCCTGCGCGTGAGTAGAATTGCCAGTAAGCTCCTAACGAGTTGCTGGATTAGCAGTAGAGGTAGCAACTCTCGAGCAAACCTTCTTAGACCGTAAGCTTGATGACCTCCGTACGTTGTATAAAAAAAATAACTTAATGTAATTCAATATACCTTTATCGAACGCCAAACATCCTTCTTCGTCAGGTGCGGACATTCGAAAGTCATACAACGCCTTGCAAAGGGCTGTAGGAACTGGAAGGGGCACCACCACCTGGGGAAAGACAATCGTTCATCAGTTCATCGGTGATATGCATATGGTAATACAAAATGTTAGTCTCAACATGTTTTGGCAACTCTGTCTCCTTTCTAGAGTTATCCCGTTTCTTAATCCACTAGGATTGACGAGGTCTGCTACCTAAGCCTAAAGATTTGGCGAAGATACTGATTTCTAAATGGAGCGACTGCCGTCAGACCTTAACAACCCAGAGGGAAAACCAGACCTTTCTTAGCTTAGGTCACACCATAAATAACAGAAACAACGGGAGATGTGACATACTACGTGAGTTTATACCTGGACGGTTGTAGCCTGGTTTCACCTTACCATAAAACACTCACACACTTAAATAAATAAAAGATGTCATTCTACGCACACAAGTACAACGACACACTTTTGTTAAGACGCTGTCATTGGACGCTTATTTAAACAACACCCAAGTAAGCACGCACTACTACAAACACTGATAAAGCGACTTTGCTGGGACACGCGGGTCGATATGACTTTGTCGATATTGACAACGTTATATCGATCTATCAAGAAGTGTAATGTTTGTAATATAAAATATTTATGGGGTGTAAGTGGATCAATGTCAACTTAGAGCCAAAGCCAACCCCACTATACTATATAACAATTCCCTGGAGGATCATTGATTTCATGCGAGTTAGTGAGGTCACAAGAAGTTGAGTTGCTGGATTGGCAGCGGGGGTGACGATGAAAATATTGATGAAATAATAACTACAGTAAAGACTTATAATTAGGGTTCCGTACCCAAAGGGTAAAACGGAACCCTATTACTGAGGCTGCGCTGTCCGTCCGTCCGTCTGTCACCAGGCTGTATCTCATGAACCGTGATAGTTAGACAGTTGAAATTTTCACAGATGATGTATTTCTGTTGCCGCTATAACAACAAATACTAAAAAATAGAATAAAATAAATATTTAAGGGGGCTCCCATACAACAAACGTGATTTTTTTGCCTTTTTTATAGATAATGGTACGGAACCCTTCGTGCGCGAGTCCCACTCGCACTTGGCCGATTTTTTTATCTAATATTAGCAGTCTATTGACACTTAGTATCGATAAGTGAAGTCAAAGCGCACCCCTAACCGACGGCAGAAACAAGCAGCCGTATCACGAAACTGCACACACAGTGAACGAATAATATCACTCGCTTTACATTGCGTGTTGGGAAACGAGCGGTGGCGACTGCGTAATAGTAGAAAAGCAATGTATGATTTAAGAATGAGATGTTGATTATTTAAAATTTGCATCGTGGTAAGGTTCAGGTAGAAATGGCGTCGGAGAATTTTTGAAATTAATTTTGTATTTATGCTTATAAAACATAATATTATTTGCACTTACAGGTGATAAGTGATTCCATTTGATTTGAAGTTAACCACTGCACTTCTATTTTTGCAAATTGCAACAGCACAACTTGGCATTTTGCTAAAACAAGGAGCAACGTATCTCAATCGAACTTGATTGCAACTAACTAACTGTTCTTGGCAATGTTCTCGTTTTGAGCATATTGCGGCGACACCAACCACGCCCCCTCGTCACATCTCCCGTTGTTTCTGTTATCTATGGGTCACACGTCTATCAAAATATAATTTCTTCGACGTGCGGGTTTCCTAACGATGTCTTCCATCAACGCCGAGCAAGTGATAATCACAAATATCAACAGAAATCAGAAACCACAAATTTAATGATACATGCAGGTACAGATACAGGATTCGAACCGAGGGGGCCTGTTATTGTTTTGGGCAGAGTATGGCGTGCTAAATTCACGGTACTAAATGTCTACGTTTACGTTAGCACGCCATACTGGACAAAGACGATGTTTTTCGAACCGTCCTACTGGTGTCTGTGTCTTCTTATTAAATTCGCTTGTGAACTCCAAGACATACCAGTCCAGCCTGTTCACTGTCACTTTGGGAGTGTGACTGTTATTCCTGGCTACACAAGAGAAATAATGGTGGGCATCTGTGGCATGTCCAAATGTAAAAGAAGGCGGTGAAACTGTCTGATGAATTCGGACAGTTCCGAGTAGTCATAAGCGACTACGGTAGGCCCCGGTGGGTATTCTGCTTGTTTACAACGCGTGCAGTATACAAAAATTAAGGGCTTAATCAAAATACTTGCATTTTTAAGCGCAATATAAGTACATATATCTAGAACTCCACGCTAAATCGGACAGGCAGAGAGAACCGAGGGCCACATGACTCGATCCTTACATACCTCACTCGCTTCTTTAACATACATTGCTCTTCTAATGCACGCTCGCCGGTTTCTATCATATTCCACTTTTGCGTTGTATATTTGTTTCGTATTTCTTTCCACATGTCAGAACTAACGGAGCGTGCCTTTTCTTATTTTAGAACCGACGCTCTCTTTGAGACCAGCTTTCGTTTATATATCATCATTGCAATATCAATTCAAGTACATACCTGAACATAAGTAATGGGAAATATTCCTGTTCTGCCGGAGTTTTCGCCCTGGTACCAAAAAGAGTCTAGTTTCTTCTGCAGGATTATAACCTCGCCCTTCTTGAACGGCAAGTCACTAAAAACAACAAACAGCATACCGATGAGCTCATTCATAAGACTGCTTGTCCATCAGAGATGTGCTAAGCTGTGTAACTAAGAATGTATGTATAATATCCACTAATAAGAATCATTAATTTTCATAGTTCAACTGAGCACTGGTGGAAACAGGTTCAATGAAGCTATGTCTTTTCTATGAAGGGAAACGAGCTACGGATGGTAGCTACGGACGGATGCTAAGGATAGCTATATGCAAGATGTATTACAAGACGTATGTAAACAGTGCGCTTTGTCAATGATTGTAGAGTTGCCATCGTCGAAGCAAAAATTTAGTTTATATCTTGCAATGCGCGATGAAGAACTCATCGAGAAAAATGAACTGCTGTGCTTTTTACTCCCAATAAGGAAGCATAAATTCTGGATGCGAAATCATATTAATAAGCTTCGTGCTCGAGCTTTGAACATAAAATATTCTGATGTGTTAGGTTGCGCATCTTCCTAGCAATGCTACCTTTTTTACTCTGCCTGATGACAAGCAGTTACTGTAAGCTATGAACAGCTGCAACACCAGGGGTGATACCTCGACCAGAGCATCTCGTGACACATCGTATTCGCTCTACTAAACCACTTAGCATTAGTGTAAACCGGTTACAGTTTAGTAGCCTAGCTTCCTCGCAAATCTCTGGTAGAAAAACAGCTTTACTCTATCACATAAGACATGGTTATTATTCGACAATGTAACTTACCCTGGCTCTTTGGACTTGTAGTCGTACATAGCCCTGGCGTGCGGTGGCAGCTGCTTACCATCTGTGCGGGCGATCGCCTGACCGCCCTGCGTCTGCGAACATACGAGATCAAACATAGTATATTTAGGTGGAAAACAGATATCTTTAATCAGCAGTTCGATTGGAGAGGCACATCAACCTTACCGAGGACCACAGCCAAACAACGTTAGCCTGGATATATATTGTGTTACTGCGAACGACGATGCACTAGCACCTAGAGAGATGGTTCATTGGCAGCTTTTTTTTATACTACGTCGGGAGGCACACAAGCATACGGCCCACCTGATGTAAAGCGGGTACCGTAGCCTATTAACGCCTGCGATACATTAAGTATCAGTCGCGCGATGCCTCCCCTGCTGCTCACACAGCAACTCCTTGGGAGCCCACTGGTGACCTCACTCAGACGCAGGAACACAACAACCCTCCAGGGAGCTGTTATTTGGCTGCGGTTTTCTGTGAGGTGGAGGTACTTCCCCAGACGGGCTGCTTTGATGCGCCCTACCTCTCTTAAAAAGCTGGGGTGGCAACGTGGGAGTAGTACTTGTGTTACAATGTAAGTCCTTGTGGTTTCGAACGAATTACCCGACGTTAGTATATATAACGTTATGGATCAGGAGGTTAAGTAGAACGCGTAGCTCAGATTGGCACGTTCACGGATCAATCTCGCGTCACAGTAGGTTCGAATCGATAACATATTTAGACGCTAAAACACATATTATTATTTTTTATGTGGCCTGTCAAAATATCCCCATCGCGCCTGATGGAAAGCGTCAATGAGAACCAGATATGAGAACAGCCATCACAGTGGATAGCGCTGTGCTGGCTGTCCCCCCCTTGACGGCCCGCTAAGGTGCCTGTCACACGTTCACACCTCGTCTGAACGACCCGGGGTTATAGGAAGTGGGAAACACATGCGCCGGAAGCGGATTCCACATTTTGATAGTCCGACAAAGAAATGAGTCGCCGAATTTCTTAGTACGGGAGGTAAGCAAGCCAACTCTGTGGATGTGATTTCAGTCCAGCGCGAGTATTCCGGAGGAGAAAAGGAGAAGGAGGGACGAGGTCAAAAAGCTCCTCAGAACATTCCCCAAGATAGATACGGTAGAGAACACTCAAGCTACCTATATATATATATATATATATATATATATATATATATATATATATATATATATATATATATATATATATACAATACCTTTTTGTGAACGCGGGCAATCTTCATGCGCAGTCAAGTGATTTATTGGTTTGCTGTTACGACACGGTACATCAGGGGGGTAGTATGTTTGTATGCCTCCCGACGTTGTATAAAGTAAGTGTAGTGACGGTGTTATAATTTAATTACAGTTATGGCCGATAACTCCCGCGGCCATTAATGACAGCGCCTCACGATCAATTGATGTTGGGCATGCAATTGAAAGTTGTTGAAGCGATCGTTGTAGTATGGTGAAATTTAATGAATTGAGGCTGTTTGAGCATGTACCATCCATCGCCCAGTTACCATGCTGCCATTTTTAATTTTTTTATACAAAGTCGGGCGTGATTTATTTATGCATTGTCCGGAGGCATACAAGCCATACCGCAACAAGCATATGGTTCTTGTGTTCCTGCGAGACAGGTTACCAGTAAGTTTTTAAAAGAATTGCTGGATTAGCAGCAGAGGTGACACCGTGGCTACGTTATCCACTTTATATAAGGTATGCTTATGAGGCTTAAGATAGGTAGGACGCATTAAAGTAGCCCGTCGGGTGAGGTACCTCCCCCTCACAGAAAACCGCAGCCAAATAACAACTCCCTAGAGGGTTGGTGTGTTCCTGTGTGTAAGTGAGGTCACCAGTAAGCTCCTAAGGAGTTCCTGTGTTAGCAGTAGAGGTGCCATCGCGCGAATGATACCGCTTTACATCATGTGGGCCGTGGGCTCGCAAACGAAATGTAAAGTGTCTACCTATTAAAGTTCAAAAGATACTAATCTGTAACAGAATGACTGATAGCGGCGCCTTAACAATAGTGTCCCGGCACGTTTGGGTACAGAACCCTAACAAACCAATGCGACAATCTATTGAGGATTATATAGTGTTGTCTGCAAAACTCGTTATACAGTGTTATGAGTGCGTATAAAGCTAAGTGGCGCCCTCGTTTTGTTTTTCTGTCTAACTTAGGACTTATGTCTTTGCCGGGGTTGGCTCTGTTGAGCACATCAAGTTCCTTTGATGCCAGTTTGACCTTCTCTTCCAGGTGACTTCGGTATTGAACATCGCCGGAGATCTCGAAGCTAAGTATAGTATCGATGACACTTTCATCACCAAACAGTAGTATATCCGCCATTTTCTAGACCATGAAGGGCAGATCATTTACATACTAAAAATAAACTGTACAATACCGAAGTGGACCGAAACTTTAATTTTTAGTGTCGCTCGCCAGTGCGAAAATATTGACAAGGTAAATAATGTTCTGACTGATATTCTAATTGGTTCACATGCAATAATCTTTCATTAAATGCAACTAAAACTAAATGTATAAAATTTAATCTTCCAATTGTGGCTTTTAACTAATACACAATTTTTCATTGACAATAATAAACTAGAATTTATTAAGGCGACACATCGAAAAATTAGACCAACTTTCATCGAATAGTATAGGCTAATGACTAAACTGACGGATCTAAGATTTTAATATAAATAACTTCATTTCTTTATCTTGAATTTGCTTGCTCAAATACGCGATTGTGTAAAATTGATTCGATAATAATTACTTTCGAAAACACCTCTTGAAATTCATTATTTTTGAAATTACAACGAAGTTGTTCTGTTTATACGCTTCAAAATTACTTAAATCTATTAGTAATATCTATGTTTATAATATGGTTGCTGCATATTTTGATAAGTGAAAAATGAAATTTTTTAAAAATATTTTAAGTTTCTGACAATTTCTAAGCGATCACATTCGTCTTGGGTGCTATGTGTTTTCGACCTTATTGTGCGGTAATGAGGATTATAAACGCGTTGACTAACTACATCCAGCCAGTCCGGCTGCAGCCCGCTTCGAGGTGAGACCTATGTCGACTGTCTGCTCGAGCTCGCTCCATTTACATCGCGACACCGAAGTTTTTATAATTAATAGTTGTAAATATTCAATATTATAGTATTTAGCGTAAGTGTATTATTATTAGATATAAGTAGTAAATAATATTATAGGTTTATATATATTTATTATACTGTTGTAATAATGGGGAACACTAAAAAGAAAATATATAGAATAAAAATACAAAGAAAATGTTCGTAGAATGGCGGAGGCGAACAAGACAAGGTATTTATTTTTTTTAATTATTATATTCATTAAACATATTATAATAACATTGTGTAGACATATTTCTAGTTTTTAGAACAGTTCCTAGGTATGGTTGGCCCAAGCTATTTAATTCCTCTTCAAACTTTTTTAATTTTGCTTACTTAATAACTCTATATAAAACTGCATTAAATAAGAGTTATTTTTTGCAGGAATAAACAGTAACATTTGATAATTGGTATACATTATCCACAGCCTGACCGCGTACCTATATAGGACGTCAAACTCCTATTATGTCCATTATAATCTGACCGAACTCCGACTTAGAAGTTGTACGTCGGTGGAGGTCAGGTTACGTTGGAAATTTATACCAATAAGGTTCGCGCTCTCAGCACATAGCAACCAGTGGAGACTCTTTATTTCTTTGTATTAAAATAAAAACTTATAAAATAGAATATTTTTGCTGTTTTGTTTTTTAGGAGAAACTTACTAAATAAACATATTCCACTAGAAGAATCACTACTCGATTTATATGCTACTTTAACGTAAGTGTCATACGGGACGACAAACTCATAGTAACCATTATAAGCTCACCGAACTCCGACTTAGACATTGTACGTAGGTGAAGGTTAGTTTACGTTGGAAATTTATACAATCAGAAGATAGAAAACCAGTGGAGGTTTTTTTTTTTTTTTTTTGTATTAAAATAATTACTAGTAAAATAGTATATTTTGATAGTTTTTAAAAAAACTCGGTATGTTTCATGTTAAAGAAGCGAGCGAGGTGTGTAAGTACCGAGTCATGTGGCGCTCACGAGGGATTTAGCGTGAAGATATAGATATATAGTATACTTATACCCATGGTACTCGTGAAAACAAATAATATTTACTATGAACCAACACTGAAAACACAAAAAAATCATCTATTCTATACATTGTGGTTAGTATTGAACTATTGTACGGATTAGATTTATTTTGCAACATCAGAGATGGTCCTGGTTCTTTCTTCTTGAGAGTTTAATAAATAACAAGGAAACGTACAACAATACAAAACACAGAGTATACATAAGTAAAATACAATAAATGTCATTATACTGAAGTTAAAGTTATGAAACAGCAAGAAAATCATTTGTCACATGTTTTTTTTAAATATGAATAGATTATAAAATCTATTTGTATATATGTATATTAGGGTGTCCCTTATTTTTCAAAGTTTTTATTTTCTAACGCATATGTCTTAGTTTTGTTCATTTGCTTTTAAAACACTCGGAAATGAATTTTTAACTTATTTGGATTACGATAATCCGTGCCGAATTACATCGAAACATGGTCATACAAGTTGCGCGGCAGTGCCGCACGTACTCGCGGTATTCATTTGTTCAAATTCAAAGTTAAAATCTTTTTATTCCGTAAAAATGGCTACATTTGTTTGGAATCGTCACATTTTTTTTCCCTACCGTGCAGTTTATGACTAGATGAGCACTGATAAAAATACTGCCAAAAAACGCAGGCATCCCTCTTTTGGTATCCAAACAAATTTACATATTTTGTTAATTACATTATAATTGGATCGACTCACTCCCAGGCATTTTTATCATTAATATAGTCAGATACTTTATAATATGCCCTGCTACACAATTTGGCTTTAATAGTAGTTTTAAATTTGTTTATTGACAAATCTCTTATATTGCTGGGAAGTTTGTTATAGAACCGTATACATTGCCCCATAAAATAATTACTTGTTTTGTGGAGACGGCTTGCATATAACACAAGATTATGCTTATATCTAGTATTTATGCTATGAGTATCACTCTTTTTACAAAATGAGTCTATGTTTTTATGGACATACAAAAGATTTTCATAGATATATTGCGATGCGACTGTTAAAATATTTATTTCTTTGAATTTTTCTCTAAGGCTCTCCCGGGGACCAAGTTTGTAGATAGCTCTTATGGCTCTCTTTTGCAATACAAAGATGGTGTTAATATCCGCGGAGTTACACCAAAGAAGAATTCCATATGACATAATACCATGAAAGTAGCTGAAATAAACTATTCTAACCGTATCAATATCAGTGAGCCGTCTAATAGTTTTCACTGCATAATCTGCAAAACTTAGTTTTCCTGATAATTTTTCAATTTGTGGGCCCCTTTGTAGTCTGGAGTCAATTGTTATACCCAAGAACACAGTTGTCTCCACAGAGGCTAAATTAGTTCCATTAACATGTACATTGGTAGCCACCTGCCTTACATTAGGTGTTGAGAACTTAATTACTTTAGTCTTTTTATCATTTAAAAGCAGATTATTAACACTAAACCAATGAATAACTTTAGAGAGAGCATCGTTAACTTCGTCATAATTACCTAGCCGTCTATTAATTTTGAATGTCAGTTATTCTCGTGATTAATACCTAATGTTTTAACTTTTATAAGATGGCAGTGGAATTGAGAAGCAATAAATCAAGTATTTTCTTAGTTGGAGACGTAAATTATCAAATAATAGGCGCAAAATTACCGTCTAACCGTCAAGTTCTTCCTGTACTTTTTTATAAAATTCGCGAAGTTAAATTGACTGTTAGTGAAAGCGCATACCTAGTCATTCGAGAGTGTATTATATTTAGGGAAAAAGCTAGGATCCCTACCAGAGCTATACCTAACTGTGTAAAATAACTTGTGAATCTTCACCAGGAGGGAGTTGCAAAAAAATTCCAATTTTCTATTTCAATTTCAATCTAATTCAATCTGATAATTTTATTTCTCTTATTTATTCGAAATAAAAAAATCCTGTGTTTACTCGGCGCTATCAGCCATTATGACACTCGAACATCTATAACTTCAAGCCAAATCCCTTGCGGGGTAGGCAGAGAGAGCCGAGCGCCACGTGACTCGATCCTTACATATCTCACTCGCTTCTTTAACATTCATTGCTCTTCTCATGCACGCACGCCGGTTTCTAGGGCTCCTGACATCACCTTCTGATAGAACATGACCAATTTGGTCATGGTAGGTAAGTCTTGGCCTTCCCCGGCTCCTACATCCTTCAACTTTTGCATTGTATATCTGCTTCGTCATTCTTTCATCTTGCATTCTTTCTACATGCCCGAACCATCGGAGCATGCCTCTTCTTATTTTAACACCGACGCTCTCTTTCAGACCAACTCTATTTCTAACATCATCATTACGAATACGGTCTACAAGCCTTACGCCACAAATTTTGCGCAGCGCTCGCATTTCAACCGCGTTTATTCTACTTTCATGCTCTTTCTGCCATACCCAACTCTCGCTTCCATAAGTTAGCGTTGGGACCAACACTGCATTGTGTATAGCGAGTTGTGCCTTCTGGCTCAGGATTTTACTGCCAAGAAGTTTTCCCAACGCTCCATTCACACTATTCCCAGCACTCACTCGTCTTTCCACATCTGCGGTGTACCTTCCATCCCTGCTGAAAGCGCATCCAAGATATACAAACTCATCCACTTGTTCCAACACTTCATCATCAATCGTAATCCTTACATTAGTTCTGGATTCTTCTCTTTCAAATACCATTATCTTTGTTTTCTTCGCATTCAGTAGTAAGCCTTTCTCCATACAGTCGTCTTTCATCGCTGTGACCAGTGTTTGCAGTTTAGATGGTGTATCTGCTAACTAAACATATGTGTCCGAATCAACAAATGGCCCGCTTTAGCCTCTCGATAAACAATGTTGCATTATGTAGCTGGTGTTTCATTCTTCTTAAGGGGGATACATGCCGTCCAGTGGCGCCTCAAGGAATAAAATATCGTATCTTAGCGTGGAAGATAAACATTATAAAGTCATGTGTTGCGTGTGTTACAAATACAATAACGTACTTTTACGTCATTAAACCAACAATTGAAATGTTTTGCTTTCGTTGTTATAGGCATAATTGCCAAAAAACGGCCTCTTTTAGCACTTTTGCTTATAACAACGATAGTGGAATATTTTGAGTGTTGGTTTAATGACGTAAAAATACTTTACTATCTTCGTAATAAATGCAACATAAGATTTCATAATGTTTATCTTCTATGCTATAATATGTTTTTTTATTCAATGAGGGCGCCACTGGACGAGACCTAAGTAAGAACAACATAGATACCAAGACATGTTAACTTGTAGAGATATAAACATAAAACGATGTCATTGATTTCTCTTTCAATAAACTTTTAAAAGTGAATACGTTTCTGTAGTTTTTTATTACTATTATTACTATTGTTTTCCGTCTAGCTTAAATAAATATGTTTGGTTCAGTATGTATAAAGCTAAATAATAATTAAATCAATAATTTTTATTAAATATTGATATTATAAATTTTATTTAAGTGTGACGCGACTCTGTAGCTTTTCTGTTCGTTTGCATTGACTATACGTTGACCCCAGGTTACCTATTAGGCGCTAATTTCAAATTTTACAAATCGAGCGTCGAGTGTCAATTGAGGGGCGCGGGGTGATTGGGCGGAGCCATTTTAAAGCTTCACGATCGAGGTGTCGCCTTAAGGATACTGTATTTCTGGAAATTACGATAGCCTCAAAATTGCTGTGGGGCCTAAACATAAATAAACTGGCCAGTAAGTTCGGCCCTGTCGCATATGCCGTTATGAGAATTAAACGATTAACGGATGTGGCTACTGTTCGCTTAGTCCTTTTCAGCTACTTTCACAGCATAATGTCATATTGTATACTGTTGTGGGGAAGAGCGACTGGCATTGAAACTAGTTTTATATTACAAAAGAGAGCCGTCCGCTCTATTTATAACATGGGCTCCAGAGAATCACTTAGAGAACAATTCAAAGAAATAAATATTCTCACGATTACCTCTCAGTACAGGTATGAAAACATAATGTATGCTCGTAAAAATATGAAGTCGTTTTCAAAACTTCTTGAAAATCTTAGAAGCAGGAATAGATTACGTATCGGTATACATCGGCTTGCTAAGACGCGTAGAGCTTTTGTTGTAAATTGTATTCGATTCTATAAATAAATATAAATTAGCTGAAACAGTTCTGTACTTGCCTGACAATATGTTCAAAGGCACATCAAAAATACTCTATGTAAGAAGGGTTATTACAGGATCGATGAATATTTGGCCGACAGAGATGTCTGGATATGATTCAGCACATGTGTTAATATATATTTAACTGTACAATTTGTCTCCATTATACACTGTCATAAATGTATTGTAATACAAATTGACGATTTGAAAAGAGACCTATATTGGCAAGTTTCTTTTGCCATTTATTCTTCGCCAGTGGTCATTTGAAATGTTGGTAGATTAAAAAATAGAAATCTAAACTATGAAAAATTTATAATATACAATATTGAGAATGTACGACGTGTCTAAGTGCCCATGAGGGTCTAAAGGCAAATAAAAAAAATATCTTAATCTTATCTTTTGAAAAAGATAATTGTACTATATCCTATACAGAATTATATGGCGCGCTATTTGGGTTTATATTTGATTGATATATTAGAGAGAAGACGCCGAGATGAGAAAATTAAGATGTGGCGTAACTTTTTTTAAATAACTTCGATAGGCCTACACATTAAGTATCACTCGCGCGATGCCACCTCTGCTGCTAACACACTGACTCCTTAGGTGTTTACTGATGACCTCACTCACACGCAGGAACACAACCCTCCAGGGAGTTTTATGGCTATAATGAGTACAATTAGGAACGGTTTTTTTTATATAATAGGTACTAGATTGTCAAGCCGCATGCGGCCCGCATTAGATGGTAAGCGGTTACTATTGACGCTCGTAACACCACGTTGATGTTACTCGCGCGCTAATCTTGTGACCTAAGGTTGTTTCGTCACAGTACCCAATAATTTCTCTGCCATATCTCACCCTTCAAACCGGAACACAGCTATATAAATATAGCTGCTTGGCGGTAGAAATAGGTGAGACAGAGGTACTCACGCAGACAACTTTTGTACAAAGTCTCCCTCTGGTGAGTGTACGTGTAAGAGGAAATACGAACATATCGCTGATACATAACATGCAACCCCAAGAGCGAACTGCTTAGCATGCTGCGGACGGCGGCGGAATGTGGATAGACACAGGCGCAAAAGGAGTTCGAAGAAAAGATTGATGCAAAATGTGAAGCAGGAATCGTATAAAAAAGAAATGTGTATGGAATTTAAAGAAATGAATAGAAGAGAACATAATGACCCGTACACAAACAGAGACAAAGTCGAGTGAATGCTTTACCTGCAAATGACCGGCCCTCTGCGTCCTCGGACTTGGCCCGCTGATCTTCCGCGGTGCTGAATTCTTCATGCCTTCGAGGATTCTCATGAGGAGCACGTTCGGAGGAAGCTCCTCTACTTTCGCCTCCACCAGGACCCTGCATTCCGGGCATCGCAGCTCTTTGTGGGACTCTACTATGACCTGAAATTAAAAAAGCAGATTATCGTACAATGATAACCCAAAGAAGTTTTATAGCTTCGTAGTCTTTAGTGTGTTGAGATGTTGAATAGCCTTATAACATGTCAGTCAACGTCGATTGTTGACTATATTTAGATGGGATTAAAAATTACCAGCTCATCCAGGAAAAACTTCTCAAATATAGCCCACATCCACACTAAGTACATCCTGGAAAGTACAAATAAAACTATAACCCCTGTGCATCGGTTTCGTAGACTACGATAAAGCATTTGATAGCCTAGATCACGTCTGCTTATATCTACTATATATTTTTTTCCAAATAGAAAACCTAAAAAATTAAAGTATAAGAGAATAATATAATATAATTTCAATTTCATCAGTATAATTAATTATGTAGGAGCCGAGGCAGACCGAGTCTAACCTACTATGACCAAATTGGTCGTGTTTTATCAGAAGGTGATGTCAGGAGCCCCAGGAACCGGTGAGCGTGCATGAAAAGAGCTATGAATGTTAGAGAAGCGAGTAAATAATGTAAGGACTGCGTCTTATGGCGCTCGGTTCTCTCTGCCTACCCCACAAGTGACCTGGCGTGAAGATATATATACATACATACATATAATGAAGAATATTTAAAACATTATCAGCAAGCAAGAACCGGGTTACCGCCTTGCATGACTTTACAATAGAGAGACGCATCAGACAAGGGGACATATCGCTGAGTTGTTCTCAGCAGCCTTGGACAATATTTTCCAAAAACTAAAATAGGAATAAAGCTGAAGATTGATGATAAACCGCTTAGTCAATTTAGATTCGCAAATGATCCTGGTCCTCCATTAAGAAAATGTTGCAATCGCTAAACTCGTAAAACAAGAACACAACAAACCTAAAACCACGACAAAACACATGACGTGTTTGTCGTGGTTTTAGGTTTGTTGTGCAAAACCCCGACAAACACGTCATCAAAGACAAAATTTCAACATCTATGAAGTGTCTTTAGGATATGTGTCAGAATACACCTGCCTGCATCACCACTTCAGACCAAGCAGAAATGGTTCCAGTGACTAAGATCTAAGATCGCAAGTGGGTGAAAAAGATTTCGGTTGAAGGAGGCTGAAGATTAAGTAAAGTAAAGACTTACTGATGAATTTTAAAGAAAAATTTCAAATCTATATTTTGTCCGGTTTAATATAAGGCTCAGAGGCATGATCCTTCAGTGAGTCAAGAAGAAATAAATTGCAAACATGCCAAAGACGGATGGAATACAGACGTTATAGGTACAGAAGGGACACAGCATGAAGCGACATTATAAATGCACAATCAAAAATAGAAGACATACTTGAGACAATGGCTCCAGCTGGACGGGACATGTATGACTAACTGATTATTTGTATTATATATTTATTATAAATGCGATAGCGTGTTTTGTTCATTAGTGTATCACAACTAATCTGCTGACCTGATTATGATAATCATTTTGTTATACACCTACCCTAGATGAGGCTACTCTCCGAAATTCTAGGGTACTACTCTAGTAAAACCTTAGATTTGGATAGATTTTTTTATTTACACTAGGCTTTGCATTTTATATTTATCTATGTATCTTTCCTGAAGAACTTAAATTTACAAAACAAAGAAGTCCAGTTACTACTAACAGAATAAAGCAGAGGAGTTTGTTTGTTTGAATATGCTAGTTACGGAAACCATCAATCAGAATTGAAAAAACATTTTCGCCTTTCAGTCCAATCCTTGATGATAGTCATAGAGTACACATAACAATATCACGGTACGACCCACTAACCAATAAACCACTTAAAGCATAAAGCCGCCACCACCACTCGTAAAAACGTAGTAGTTTTAGCGCTAAAACATCTACAACGATTCGAGCCTACTTACCAATGGGAGGACATTTTAACCACTAAGCCGATACCTAAATGACATGATGTTGATCTGTGAACTAGCCAATAAGGGCTGCACGTTGTACTTCACTATCGACCTTGTAACTTCTTCTTCTTCCTAGCGTTATCCCCTTCTAATCCATTGGGATCTGCGGAGTCCGCTACCTAAGCCTAAACATTTGGCGAAAATACTGATTTAGACATGGAGCGATTGCCGTCCGACCTCCATAACCCAGAGGGAAAACCAGACCTTTCTTAGCTTTGCCGGTTTCCACACGATGTTTTTTATCACCGCCAAGCAAGTAATATTTGCAAATATGTACATAGATCCGAAAACACGAATTTAGTGGTACATGCCAGGATTCGAACCAGGAACCTTTAGCTCAATAGGCCGATTCCTTATCCACTTGGCAATCACTGCTCTGATCGCCGACCTGTAACGGTGAGTTGAGTTATTACGCAAAATCGACACATCGGTTCTCGATAGATTATTTCTTTCATGCTACCCTTAGAAACCGGGCGACGAGCATACGGCGTGTATCTTCCCGTCAATTCTAATGCATTTCATGACTAATATCGTGGGAACAATTAAAGTCCATGTCGTCATACAATTCAATTATGTTTTTTTTTTTGCATTTAAAAGCTCATGTGTCACCCGATATGAACAATTAGATTATTTTTAAACAACGCATCACAGGCTCATGTTTACTAAGAACTAATGACTGACTAAACATTGTTAGTTCACAGAGTCTCTACTAAATAAAGAAAAAGATTACAGCATTTTACATTACATTTATTTTACAACACTTGCAATACCAGAAGTACCTATTGCTGGCGCGGTACCACCTCATACAGCAATTCCTTGGGAGCTTACTGGTAACCTCACTCACTCGCAGGAACACAACAACCCTCCAGGGAGTTGTTATTTGGCTACGATTTTCTGTGAGGTGTAGGTTACCTACTTCCACAGTCGGGACTATTTTGGTGCGTCTCTTGAAAACATCCAGACCAAGACAAATAGACATATTCATGCACTCAAATGTTTGGCTTCGTGGGGGAATCGAACCCACGAGCTTTAGTGTCGTAGTCGCGTCAATATCTGATGATGCAAATCGAACCCACGAACGTTGATGTTAAAGTGGCACTACTAACCACACAGCCACCGATCTCGTCATAATCACACTCATTGTCTGGGTGATTAACAGAACCACGAAACAACTGAAACCAGAAGCACAACTTCCATCACAGTAAGCTCAATGCTAGGGTTACTAAACTGCAACTGCCCTGCAGCGCGGCGTGTGTCAAAATGCATACATTTTGGCGTTTCGTTAAATGTCGCTGCTATCAGATCGCTTGACGAAACGTCAAAATGTATGAACTTTGACACAAGCCGCTGAATATTTTAGTAGAATCGGCCTACAGCGCGTTGCCGCAGTAACTGAAGTTGGAGGGCTTAATCCACTTCTTTATTTCCACTTTTAAGACCATAACAATTGTGCGTGGAAATACCATCGACGCCGTTGTACGTTTCTAGGCTGCACTGGTCTACAAAGATCGAGGAAGTTGTAGACTATGTGAAGAAGATGACCAACTTGAGGTCACCAGTAAGCTCCTGAGGAGTCGCTGTGTTAGCAGCAGTTGTGGCATCGCGCGAGTGATACTGATACACCACGATGATGAGCTCGGTGGCGCAGTATTTCACTTCTTTATTTCCACTTTTAAGAAGTCCTACTCATCGCACTGGTGCTACCAAGAATCCGGTTGCAAAACTTTGTGATCAGCAACGCAACGAATTGACTTCTCCTTGTGAGATGGTAATGCAGTACGTATATCTTTTCAGTAAACACGTCCCGGCTACGTCACGTATTTGTAGTCGGCTCTGCTGATGAGCGGGTGACATGGTACGGTACCTTACCTTGCTCATCGCACCAATAGTAGACCACCATTAAACTTTTTTATACTACGGCGGGCGGCATACAAGCATACGACCCACCTGTAAACCGGTTACCGTAGCCTATGAATGCTTGCAATATAATAAGTATCACTCGCGCGATGCCACCTCTGCTGTTAATACAGCAACTTAAGAGCTTACTGGTGACCACACTCACACGCAGAAACACAACAACCTTCTTGGGTGCTTCCCCAGACGGACTATTTTGATAAGCCCTACCTCTCTTAAACTGCACGCAGATGAATTCTGTGCACCACGACGTATGTTAACGTCGTCAACGGTATAACTGAAAATCGGCGAAGCTAGCTTTCAGGCATATGATGTCCTGCAGCAGCGTACTAACGGCGACGTGTTCCAGAAGTATTGGCGGCAGCTCATGTAAATCTTTCGCTACGAAAGAAGACACTTCGTCTGGATCTGTCTCCTTCAAAATACTGACGACGTCTTCAACATTTCTCTCCATCCCTCCTGCGTGACGGCATATCCGCGATTTTGCCAAGCGTCTTGAACAACAGAATCTTGCTACTTCAAATGTTATTTTATCACTGAAGGTGTGGCGATCCGCATTTGTCCAAGGTGGATGTCGTGTTGTATGAACGCCAACAACTCGTTGGCTGCTGTTCGGTGTGCCTTGCCCTTGTATTTGATAGTACCAGTCGTGGTTAGTATGAACTAATTCATCCGTTTTCCGAAAAGTATCTTTGTTCATGTTATGGAATGTAACACCTCGAGAAGCTCCCTAGAGAACATGTTTGTCATCTGTGAGCCCGCGTTTTTACAGATTTATACATTCTTGCTGCTTTTTTTTATACCACTAAGGTGACAAACAAGCATACGGCCTGCCTGATGGTAAGCAGTTACCGTAGCCTATGGACTTTAAGTAAGGAAGAGTTCATCTGTGAAAGGCAGCAATTTTTTTACCCACTATTATATAGCCTATGGAACTCGCAACACCAGGGGTGTCACTCTTGCGTTGCCGACTCTATGCTGCAACTGCTACAAATTTTGTTTATTTGTATAAATAAATCCCGTAAATGACCCGGATTTCGGTAGAAGCCTAAAGATAGCTGACGATACCTGCTTTTCCAGGTGCAATGGTAAGTTAATAACATTAAAACGTAATTTATATATATATATAGCATATGGTAACATATACAAACATAATAGCAAATATATATATAGCTTAAATTACGTCTTATATATATAAATATTATTTATTGCATATAACAATTTAATAATCATAAGAGCTCCATGCACTAAATGATACTGTTCGAGTGCAAATACGTGAATTCACTTAGAAATCGCTATATGCTTAATTACAATATTTGGGCAGTTCCTTTCATTCCTTATGGGGCTCATCATCAGACATTCTTGATCCTATACGGGCCGATCCAGTGATACTCTACCGATAATATGAGAATCATAAATGTACTGAGGTAAGTATCAAATAGTTACAATCATGCTATATAATTATTTGCTCGCCGGCGGGTATGGATCCCTAATGTTAGTCGCTACTGGGAGATGAGAGCACGAGCTACGTCCTGTCGCTGGGAGCACCCGTCTAGGGATAAAACGATACGAGTAAATACAAGTACTTACTCGATACTTTCCTTCCGATACCAAGTACTTTTGGTATCGATACTTTGAAACTGAGTATCGAGTAGGTATCGTTCAAAACTTTTGAAAAGTACTCGTATCGGTATGCCAATGTCACGATTTTATTTAAACAGGTTGAAGAGCCTTCTGTGAGCCTGTGACTTGTCTAACTATGTTGACAGAAATGTGTTTTTAAGAATTTAATATTGACATAAAAATGCATCTTTTTCGCGTGAAAGTATATTGAACTTTTGAACACCTCCTCACTAGGAATAAAACGATACGAGTAAATACAAGTACTTACTCGATACTTTCCTTCTGATACCAAGTACTTTTGGTATCGATTCTTTTCAATCGATAACGAGTAGGTATCGATACTTTAACACCGATACTGAATCGAGTAAAAGTCTCGATACCTTGGAGGTATCGTTTCATCCCTACACCCGTCGCCTTCTAAATGAAAATTGACCAATCTTAAAAAAATCCTCTAAAATAGTTAAATCAAAATAATAGGGATAAAAATTACAATATGTTAAACAATACATCTTGTTTCATATAATGAGTATATTATTTATATTGTGGAATTAACATAGAAAACGAATGAAATGTACCTATTTAGCCATTTTGTAATCAGGATTAAATATAACGAAACGCAACATTTTGAATCTATGACCCCCTTTACGACCATCTTCTTTTTTTTTCTTAGCCATTTTGTAATCAGGATTAAATATAACGAAACGCAACATTTTGAATCTATGACCCACTTTACGACCATCTTCTTTTTTTTTCGTTCTTTTAGACAAAAATAAAGAAGTATACATATTTGCATATTATAATGGTTAAATCATACCTGAAATGTACCTCTAACGTAGATGTTTGATAAACACCGTAATGAGGTCTTATTAGTAAACCCGTCAAATGAATGTTTTTACTCTATACTGCAATTAAGGAAGAGATCATTTGTCAATCTGTCAATTTTTTTACCCACTATATAATTTAATAATAATAGTCTCATAGCTAAGTACTCATATTTGAAAAATGAGTAAAACACCGATATTATCGATGTACCCTCTTGAAGAGATTCCTATTTTTTTAATACTACGTCGGGAGTCATACTAGCATACGGCCCACCTGATATAAAGCAGGTACCGTAGCCTATTAACGCTTGCGATATATTAATTATCACTCGCGCGATGCCTCCTCTGCTGCATACACAGCAACTCCTTGGGAGCTTACCGGTGACCTGACCAACAACCCTCTAGGGAGTTGTTATTTGCCTGCGGTTTTCTGTGAGGTGGAGGTACTTCCCCAGACGGACTGCTTTGATGCGCCCTACCTCTCTTAAATATCCAGACCAAGACAAACAGACATGTTCATGCACACAAATGTTTACCTTGTGTGGGAATTGAACCCACGAGCGTTGGTGTCAAAGTCGCGTCATTCACGACTGAGCCACCGAGCTCGTCAATTACTGCTAAAACTAAATCTAATATATACAATCTTATTCACTTGTACCTACCTCTCTTCTCTATTCTATTCAATGTTGCCAAAATTATATTCAGAGTAGTGATAACGCAGTGGATAAATAATCAGTCTGGTAACCAACGGTCCCTGTTATCTGTATCCTGGCATGGACATGCACCAATAAATTCGCCTTTTTAAATTTATGCATACATATATTCGTTATTGGCACTTGCTCGGCGGTGAAGGAAAACATTGTGAGGAAATCCGCATATTCAGGAATTTTTTTAAAAGTGACCTAACCTAGGTAAGCTCTGGTTTTCCCTGTGGCTCACCAATTCTAATGGATTAGGAAACAGAACTCTCTGAATAAGTTTGCAAAATTATGAAATTTAACTTAATACTAAAGTACTTACTTTGACCAATGGAATTGATTGCCATTGAAATTCAAGTCAAGAATAAGTAAGTTTTATGACGTAAGAGCTGTGCATGGTATTCTGGCACGCCCGTCATCATAGTGGCACAAGATACGATGGGACTGACATATCCTTTTGAAGTCCCTAAATGAAATAAATATTACAAAAAACCTTTAGGCCGATTCTACTAAAAACTGCAACTGTGGGCCAATTCTGCTAAATAACTGCAACTGCACGTTTACGCTTGTCACTTGAGTCGTGCAGGAATAGTGCAGTGCCGATAGGTGTATTCTACTAAAATATCCTGCACTGCAACTGTGCTGGAACTGCGCGTATGCTGCACTGCAACGGCACTGCAACTACGCTGCAACTGTGCGTATCCTGCATGTAAACTACTTAAAACCTGAAATGTTACCATATTTCAATCTAATAAAACTGAATTTTTATTTAATGTTGACTCCTATAGTTTCACTATTGACCTTGATTACCGGAGTGGAGGTATTTCTAACCGAAAAGAAGCTTTACTTAATTATATTTATCCCCAAACATCTCCCAAAACAAAGCAAATATAATTCACCGCCTCAGAATATTAATTTCACTTCGCAAAAGTTGCTCAAGAGTAACGTTAACAAAACTGCAAGTAAACTCCTTCAAAACATCTGTCACCGGTATACAAATGTCAAAACAATTTATCAGAATACGATTATATAGCAGGAAACGTGCAGTTGCAGTGCAGATTTTTTAACAGAATAGCGATTCATTTACTGCAACATTCCTGCAGCGTCGCTGCTGTCAGATCGTTTAACAGAATACCGAAACGTCAAAATGTACGCATTTTGACACACGCCGCGCTGCAGTGCAGTTGCAGTTTTTAGTAGAATCGGCCCACTTCACCTGCACGTTTCCTTCAATATAATCGTATTCTGATAAATTGTTTTGACATTTGTATACAGGTGACAGAAGTTTTGAAGGAGTTTACTTGCAGTTTTGTTAACGTTACGCTTGAGCAACTTTTGCGAAGTGAAATTAATATGCAGAAGCGGTGATTTATTTTACAAAACATTCGTTTTGTTTTGGGAGTTGTTTGTGGAAATATATTATTAAGTAAGGCTCCTTTTCAGAAATACCTACACAATCAAATTTATTAGATTGAAATATGGGAACACGACAGGTGTTAAGTAGTTCATTTGCAGGATACGCACATTTACAGCGTAGTTGCAGTGCAGCATACGCACAGTTCCAGCGTAGATGCAGTGCAGGAAATTTTAATAGAATACACGTATTGGCACTGCACTATTCCTGCACGACTCAAGTGACAGGCGTAAACGTGCAGTTGCAGTTATTTAGCAGAATTGACTTACCTACAGGTTAGTTTTTGGCTTACAAAAAAAGTACTATTTGTTTGCGAAATAAACACGAATAATAAATTAATTTAATAAACTAAAAATAATGACAATCTATAACTATATATAAAGCGGAAGAGTTTATTTGTTTGAACGCGCAAAATTCTGAAACTACGAGTACCAGTTGGATTTTTTTTTTTGCATTTGATAGTCCAATTGTTGAGGAAGCTTATAGGCTATTCAACGTCACGATACTATTAGAAGTCAAGAAGAAAAAAGAAAGAAAGCCCGAATGCAGCTAATCACAAATAACAGTTAAATCGTTTCTAGCGGTTTTGTTACGAAAAGAATTGAATACTATTCGAAAACAAATATACACAAGACATAAACAACATACGAAAGTACTTTTACCGGCGACACCTTATCTTTAGATAATGCGAATGATTTCGAGTCAAGGCAGTCGGTATATTGAATACACACTCTTATCGGCTAGGTATCACATTTTTACTCATTTTAGTGTGTCCTTTAAATTGCAATCTATAACCTTGGCCCTATTCAAATATTGTTATTTGTAGGTTATTACAAGAAATGCATGCACTAGGCTTTCCAATTCACTTTTATTACAGCCTTTTACTACAAATAAAGGGTACAAAAGGCGGACTTCATGACGAGCTCGGTGGCTCAGTCGTGAATGACGCGGCTCGGTGGCTCAGTCGTGAATGACGCGGCTTTGACACCAACGCTCGTGGGCTCGACTCCCCACACAAGCAAACATTTGTGTGCATGAACATGTCTGTTTGTCTTGGTCTGGATGTTTTAAGAGAGGTAGGGCGTATCAAAGCAGCCCGTCTGGGAACGTACCTCCACCTCACAGAAAACCGCAGCCAAATAACAACTCCCTAGAGGGTTGTTGTGTTCCTGCGTGTGAGTGAGGTCACCAGTAAGCTCCCAAGGAGTTGCTGTGTAACCAGCAGAGGAGACATCGCGCGAGTGATACTCTATATGTCTCAAGCGTTAATAGGCTACGGTGCCCGCTTTACATAAGTGGGCCGTATGCTTGTATGCCTCCCGACGTACTATAAAAAAAAATACGAGCATTCACTAGTCAACCTTTGGGAAAAGGACGTACACACAGCGGCAAGTCATATTAGACACTTGCAACACCATTTTTACGGTACAAAGGTCAAACATATAGAAAATAAAGATAAAAACATACTTTATTGTGTATAAAAATAAATTAGGTTATTGCATATAAAATAGCGTTTAATACTGGCTAGTGTGAATAACGATATCTTTCATACCACTTTGTTTTTTTACATATATTTTATATGTAAAAAAACAAAGTGGTATGAAAGATATCGTATATCACATATATTTTCTTTTTTTATTATTGATTTTACTATTTAAATTTACCCCATGTATATTTGTTATTACTCTTCGCGAAGGTCATCAAAGTTCTATTGTTTTTTAAATAATTATGGAAATCCGAACAATTCAGATCCATATCAAAATAAATTAACAATTAATTCATTTTTAATTAATTTAATAGTTGCTCTATTTATTTCTTCTCGCCATTCCACATTCATAACGGAAAAAAATCTTTCCGTACAGCATACGTGGCAAGAATAGAGAGGAAAAAGCAAAATTATTATGTGTTTTTTTAAACTTGTACTTTTAATAGTGCTAGCGATGAAAATATTGCATTTTTCGTACTATATTATTTTTCTAAAATATATGGTACAATTGACTAAAATAGTAAGACACTGTATATTATATATAGTATACTATATATATATATACTAGTGAACCGCCCCGGCTTTGCACGGGTGACCCAATCGCTACCAAACTTCACATGATCGTCCGCCGGGCTAATATGAAGATTCCCTGAAAATTTCATCAACATTGGTCCAGCCGTTTTCGAGTCCATAGAGTACATACAGACAAAGATTTTTTATATATATAGCTATATAGTACGGGTGGGATCCCTAGCTACTATACAAAAATAAAATCGCTTGATAAATAGAAGAGAAAAAGTTTTGTTTTTGCTTATTTGTGTATAAAAGATAACCATGACATTTCCTTAAAAAAATGCTTGTACCTTTATTATCAGTACGATTTTCAGGAACACCTTTCTTATATGAAATCTATATGTTTGTCTGTGTGTGTGTGTGTGTCGCTTTTTTTTCGAATATTCGAATTTTGACTTCAGATTCGGATTGAGCATAAAAAAGTAGAATAAGAATGTCTGAAAAACCAACCTCCTATCTCTTAAGGAACATGGTCAAAATGGCCGACAAAATTAAAAAAAAAAAAATGTTATATAATTGACGAGCCAGGTGTTCCCCTGGCAAATCAAGCTTGCGCATTCTCAACTGGTTCTTGATATAATCGTTTGTGTAGCCGTGGAAAAATCGAAATTGCAAGTTAATTTCGAATATGAGTTCGTTCGGGGCACGGATGCAGCACAGACGTCACACAATATCAAAGACGTGTATTGAACATGTACCGCAAGTGAACGCACGGGACGTTATTGGTTTATCGCTTCGGTTCCGGAAGTTTAGATCTCAACAATGAGTGACGTGACGTGGCCGACCGAGGACTAAAGTTAATGAAGAAGAATTATAATCATCTCAAACCGCGTTGGAATTACCAGTAGTCTTCAACGTAAGCGATAAAACAATACTGATTCATTTACGTACAATTTTAAAGATAACAAACACACAGGGAGTGCGTGGCGTAAACTCATTTCACACGTCGAAGCTTGCTAGTTGTTGAATAGGCACACTAATGAGGGAAATCAGAATCGGATTGAGAAGAGAACCTGTATGACAAATCCTGTGAGAAAACTGTCTATCTCACTTCGGTAAAGATTTAATGGTTATTTGACAAAAAAAAATTCGACTCGTCTTCATACTCTTTGAGTTGTTTTGGATCGAATTTAAGTTTTTTTTACTTTCATAATGTAAATCTGACCCAAACTAAACACAACCCTAGTTCAAACTTATTAAAAAAATGCGGTCAGGTTTTTGACGATTTCTTCAGTAACTGCTATTAAGAAATATTGTTTGAATTTTGCTGGAATATATATTTATACCAAATTTTTTACCACTAGAATCATTTTTTTAATTATATATAATAATTATGTATTATGTTCGAGAGATTAAATATATGTGTGTAACAGACAAACGAATAGAATACCAGAATTCCTTTTTTCCGTTTGTTGCGGAACTCTAAAAACTGTAAAAATCTTGAAACTTGACGGCAGTAAAGCAAGTGACGATAATAGGATTCGACTTTTTTTTTGGTTAATTTCTCTTTTTTTTTATAATCCCAACTTTTGACTGATACTGATTTTCACATGGAGCGATCGCCGTCAGACCACCACAACCCAAGAGGAAATCAGCCATGCAATTCTGTAAGAGCAAACATTCTTACATCCTCTGAAACATCGGCTGTTACAGCCTTGAACACAAAATTGCAATTCTTTGGTGTCGCTTTTCATGGTTGTGCGACATTAGCGCCGCAAGGCTGCGTTGGAATTGGAATTCTACAAGGCAAACAGCCTCGCGTACGCTTACAGCCTTATAGAATACCAAATAATTTAGCCGTGATCGCAGTAGACGATGTCAAAGCTGTGACATCTGTGAGCAAAGCGACGCAACAGCCATTACGAGTCGCTTAGAGAATTGCATGGCAGAGCGCCGCGCTGCAGAGCAGTTGCAATATTATTAGTAGAATCACATGCAATTTGATCTAACCTGCTTTGCGTGCTTCCGCCACCAATTAGTTCATGCGGCCTAGCGCCGGCCGGCACCCACCCACTACTGTTAGTACTTGGTACATGCCGACGCTGCCATGGCTGCTCCGGTAGTCTCTGCTTCGGCTGCTGCGGTCGTCCGTCATCTGGAACAGAATCCGCATGCCCCCACCACCACCGTCGCTGCCACGACTGGCCTGGTCGTCGCTGCGACACGTGTTTCGCCTCTCCACGAGGCATCATCAGGCGTTGTAGACGTTAATCGTAAGAATAACATGCTACAAGTGACAAATCCATCGCAGTGCCGTCCCTTATATTGAATTGAGGGTGGAGGTGGATGGTGTGAGCGAAAAGATATTTAATAGTGGGGAATGGTTTACGTCAGTCTGTTTGTTCATGAGACTAATTTTAGAATTTTTATGTTTATTAATTTCTAATTGTTCCCTAATATTTAGTTTTAAACCTTTGTCTATGGTGTGTAAAATTTGATATGTATTAGTGGGGGATAAGTTATGTCCTTTGTCTATAAGATGCTCGGCGAAGTGTGACCTTTCTGGGCGATTGTTTTTATACGCCGATACGTGTTCGTGAAATCGTGTTATAAAGTTACGACCAGTTTGCCCGATATAAACGTGTTCACA
Source organism: Pyralis farinalis (assembly GCA_947507595.1). Classification (NCBI taxonomy): domain Eukaryota; kingdom Metazoa; phylum Arthropoda; class Insecta; order Lepidoptera; family Pyralidae; genus Pyralis; species Pyralis farinalis. The sequence continues at coordinate 20,962,889 of OX382258.1, forward strand.
TTCATCGCAGAACAGCTTATAGACGCCGGATTTTTTATTGGGCGGGATTTTATCTTTAGTGTTACAAAGTGACCTGAGTGAATTATGGGATTTGAGAGCAACATGTATGTTATTTTTTCTAAATATGTGAACTATTTTGTCAGTGATTTTACCCAGGTATGACAAACTCGCAGTGTATTCGTTAACAGACTATTGTACGCGGTTCCATATATTTCGACAAATAAATACACTGCGAGTTTGTCATACCTGGGTAAAATCACTGACAAAATAGTTCACATATTTAGAAAAAATAACATACATGTTGCTCTCAAATCCCATAATTCACTCAGGTCACTTTGTAACACTAAAGATAAAATCCCGCCCAATAAAAAATCCGGCGTCTATAAGCTGTTCTGCGATGAATGTGAACACGTTTATATCGGGCAAACTGGTCGTAACTTTATAACACGATTTCACGAACACGTATCGGCGTATAAAAACAATCGCCCAGAAAGGTCACACTTCGCCGAGCATCTTATAGACAAAGGACATAACTTATCCCCCACTAATACATATCAAATTTTACACACCATAGACAAAGGTTTAAAACTAAATATTAGGGAACAATTAGAAATTAATAAACATAAAAATTCTAAAATTAGTCTCATGAACAAACAGACTGACGTAAACCATTCCCCACTATTAAATATCTTTTCGCTCACACCATCCACCTCCACCCTCAATTCAATATAAGGGACGGCACTGCGATGGATTTGTCACTTGTAGCATGTTATTCTTACGATTAACGTCTACAACGCCTGATGATGCCTCGTGGAGAGGCGAAACACGTGTCGCAGCGACGACCAGGCCAGTCGTGGCAGCGACGGTGGTGGTGGGGGCATGCGGATTCTGTTCCAGATGACGGACGACCGCAGCAGCCGAAGCAGAGACTACCGGAGCAGCCATGGCAGCGTCGGCATGTACCAAGTACTAACAGTAGTGGGTGGGTGCCGGCCGGCGCTAGGCCGCATGAACTAATTGGTGGCGGAAGCACGCAAAGCAGGTTAGATCAAATTGCATGTAGATTTGACTTTCGCAAAGTAACGCCTGAATCTATTAACTATTAGTAGAATCGGCCTACTCGGACGAGTCTACAGGGAGTAGGTTACTAAATTGATTCATTAGATTCATCCACACAAGTCCTGCCTGCCCAGGTGACAGTTATTATGTTTTTTACATTACACTTTTTTTATACAACGTCGGGAGTCACAGAAACGCATGTATCCTACAAACGCTTGTAATACTTTAAGTATAACTCGCGCGATGCTACCTCTGCTGCAGCAACTCCTTAGGAGCTTATTGGTGACCTCACTCACACACAAGAACGCAACAACTCTCTAGGGAGTTGTTATTTTGGCTGCTGTTTTCTGTGAGGTGGAGTTACTTCCCAAGACAGGCTGCTTTGATGTAAGACAGACATGTTCATGAACACAGATGTTTGTCCTGTGTGGGAATCGAACCCACGAGCGTTGGTGTCAAAGTAGCAACGCGTTTCACCACTGCGTCACCGAGCTCGTCATCGCTTATTACGTTCATTACACAATAATTTAATTATTTACATAATTTAACAAACACTATGTAAACCTAACACATTGTAACGTTTATTAACAAGATATCAGTGGTTAGTGCCTACAGTTACTGTATCTTGTTGAACCTCTAATGATAGTTCCGCCATAATATTTAACCAAAGAACATTGTCACGGTGTGATTACACTATATCTATGTAAACCACATTATTATCAATTCACGTCGCCTACTCCTGTGATAAAGAACAGTATCAATATTTACATTATCACAAATTGCCAACTGTTCCTATTTGGAAAAGGAACTGGCACATGGCATTTAATCTTTTGGCACGATGCGAAGTTGTAAAAAAATATATTTAAATAAGCTATTGTAAGTTAAAGTTATTGTTATTTTAAAACGTATTTTTTTTTAATAACAAATAATATTACTGGTACGATGAAATTTTAACCGAGATTAAGTTTACTTTAAAGAACACTCATTCGTATAAAAACTTAGCTCAATAAATTTAGAGTTTTAAGAGAAACTTGAGTGTCACCTTTTGTTTACGCACTCGCGGTATAAATATATACACACACGATACGTGAACACACCATCAAAGTCTGAATTTCAACATTTCCGGAAATTACAATATACTCTATAACTTCACGTCAAATCCCTTGCGGGGTAGGCAGAGAGTACCGAGCGCCACGTGACTCGATCCTTACATATCTCACTCGCTTCTTTAACATTCATTGCTCTTCTCATACACGCTCGCCGGTTTCTAGGGCTCCTGACATTACCTTATGATAGAACACGACCAATTTGGTCATGGTAGGTAAGTCTTGTCCTTCCCCGGCTCCTACATCCTTCCACTTTTGTATTGTATATCTGCTTTCATCTTGCATTCTTTCTACATGTCCGAACCATCGGAGCATGCCTCTTCTTATTTTAACACCGACGCTCTCTTTCAGACCAACTCTGTTTCTAACATCATCATTGCGAATACGGTCTACAAGCCTTACGCCACAAATTTTGCGCAGCGCTCGCATTTCGACCAAGTTTATTCTACTTTCATGCTCTTTCTGCCATACCCAGCGCTCGCTTCCATAAGTTAGCGTTGGGACCAACACTGCATTGTGTATAGCTGTACAATATACTGTAACAATATACTGTAGACTGAAAAGTTAATATAAAAAAACAATATTACAAACAAACCGGCCAAGTACGAGTCGGACTCGCACAGAAGGGTTCCGAACCATTATCTATAAAAACGGCACAAAAATCACGTTTGTTGTATGGGAGCCCCCTTAAATATTTGTTTTATTTTAAATTAATTATTTATTTTTAAAGTGAATATATAACTAAATATTCTGTGAATATTTCAAACGTCTACCTGTTGCCGTTATTAATATCGAGCAAAAACGAGTAAAAAAATCACGTTTGTTGTATGGGAGCCCCCTTAAATATTTATTGTATTTTGTTTTTTAGTATTTGTTGTTATAGTGGCAACAGAAATACATCATCTGTGAAAATTTCAACTGTCTAACTATCACGGTTCATGAGATACAACCTGGTGACAGGCGGACGGACGGACAACGGAGTCTCAGTAATAGGGTCCGTTTTACCCTTTGGGTACGGAACCCTAAAAAAACAGATTAGTAATTCGTCATACACTACATATTGTATAGAAAGTGCGAAACTAATTCTTCTATTGAAGATGATGCGATTTAATGGAAATTAAATTATTGACAACGTTCTAAACTTACGGTTTTGAAGAAATTATACACCAGCTTAATTTGAACTAAATCTTAATACAACTTCAAGTAAACGAGAGTCCATGTGAGCTTACACCTTATATAGGAAATAATTATAATTTTATGAGTTTTGCCGACGCCGTATTCCATCCGAATGAATAAAATAAAAAGGAAAAGTAGTTTCTCATTCCGATTGAGAGCACAAAACTCGAAATAGATCTGAAAACGACATGCGACATCAACAACCGTTTACATCACATAAATATTCTTCGTGACTTCGAATGGTCTTTCCTGAAACTAACATAAAAAGTCCTTCAGAAATTAACTACAATATCTATCTATAACTTCACGGCAAATCCCTTGCGGAGTAGGCAGAGAGAACTGAACGCCACGTCTTTCTACAAGTCCGAACCAACGAAGCATGCCTCTTCTTATTTTAATACCAACGCACTCTTTCAGACCAACTCTGCTTCTAACATCATCATTGCGAATACGGTCTACAAACGTTACGGCGCAAATTTTACACAACGCTCGCATTGCTACAATATGATTACGTTTATTGCGTTGTGTTAAGTGTTTGAAGGCATACACCGTGCATAATTAGTTTTAGAGTAACAATTCACGAATGTTACGTTGTACTCACAAAACCAATAACCACTTGACTGCGCATAAAGGTGCCCTCACTTACCAAAACGTAGTGTTTTAGTAAGTACCTAAATATTTCAGCGATTCGAAGCTACTAAGCAATGAGAAGACATTTTAACCAATAAGCCGATAAGTGACGCGGTTTTGATTCGTGAACTAGTCAAAAGAGCTGCGCGTTCTTCTTTTCGCAGCGGTGAATTTATTTACTACGCAAAATTCGTGTAATCGAGTTTACATAGGATATATAAAAAAAGGAGAATTTTAGCTACTAAATAAAACTGGCAATGCATTTTTATCTATGGGAATACAAATGTAATACTATTTTCGCATAATCGATAGACTACACTGTATGAACTGCAAGCCATTTGCCTTAAGAGGGCGTTGTTACAAAACTAAGAGGAGCCCTCATTTTGTTTTTAAAAAAAACCTCAATACAGGCACTGCAGAAACATAATTATGTATTCATGTTTTTTTTTTAAACATATCCTGTATATATTATCTATGTACACGTAACGAAAATTAATTGCTTATTATGGTCACTCAAGTAATAATCAAAATTATGAGTACTTACGTAAATACAGAATGTCTCAAAAAAAAATATGGTTCTTCAGTGCCAGTATTAAGAGTTTTTTTGGAATTGGTCTTAAATTCAGCGTTATTAAGAGGGGGCATAAATAATAAATACATATTATGTATTTATTATTTATGTACAATTTGTCATAATATAGATCTATGTGGCCACAACAGACAATAATTAAAATTTTGGTTACTTGTACACAGATAATAAATACAAGATATGTTTCAAAAATACATAAATATGTTTCTACAGTGTCAGAATTAAGCGTTTTTATGCCCCCTCTTAATAAAAACAAAATGAGGGCGCCACTTAGCTTTATTCCCTTAATGTGACAGATTCAAAAAAATAGGCCAAGCGCGAGTAAAGAGTTCCGTATGCAGTTAGTGGACTACATTTCTTTCCTGCCAGTTTATTCAGATTATATTACTATTACTGCAGAGCAAATCTAGACAGACTTAAGCGTCTCTTAGTATCAAATTTTCTTTAGGCCTCACTAAGTAAATTTACTTTTCCAGAGACATTTTCATCTTTGCTCTAACTCTTCTTCGAAGAGATTGCTATATGATAAGACCGCCATTTTCACTTTGCATATTACTGTAATATTTTACTACTTTATGTGGCGCAATAAACCATATCATATCGACAATTAGTACACAAGCTCCGACTTTATCACTATTTAAGTATAGCGACACACCTGACGAATGTAATTGATCGAAGTTCCCCATGACAGAATTTAACATATTTGGTCCTTCGGTGTAAACGCTTCAGTATGTGCTAAGACTTACGCTTGAAAACGGTTACGGATGACTAAGTGCAAATTTTTCATCACAATTTCACTTTTTTTTAGCGTAATTTGCGACGCATTTTTCATAATCTGGTGTGTCATAAACCGAATACACAGAAGCCCCATTTCAGCCGCCGAACTTCGTAGACGTAATTCAAGCAAGTGTGTCATACACTACGCGATTAGGTACGAAGACATACCGGGAAGAATAAGTAAAAAATCGGCCAAGTGCGAGTCGGACTCGCGCACGAAGGGTTCCGTTCAATTATCTATAAAAACGGCAAAAAAAATCACGTTTGTTGTATGGGAGCCCCCCTTAAATATTTGTTTTATTTTATTTAATTATTTATTCTTAAAGTGAATATATAACTAAATATTCTGTAAATACTTCAAGCGTCTACCTGTTGCCGTTATCAATATCGAGCAAAAAAATCACGTTTGTTATATGGGAGCCCCCTTAAATATTTATATTATATTTTTAGTATTTGTTGTTATAGCGGCAACAGAAATACATCATTTGTGAAAATTTCAACTGTCTAAGTATCACGGTTCGTGAGATACAGCCTGGTGACAGATGGACGGACGGATGGACGGACGGACGGATGGACGGACGGACGGATGGACGGACGGACGGATGGACGGACGGACGGACGGATGGACGGACGGACGGACGGACGGATGGACGGACGGACAGCGAAGTCTCATAGGGTTCCGTTTTACCCTTTGGGTACGGAACTCTAAAAACACTCAAATATAGATATTTTATTCGTGGAGCTGTTTAGATTACTGAACACTAAAAATAGCTTGTCCGTCCTTAATGCTGTAGTGTCTGTTTATTTCTGAGACTATGCAGGCTGAGTTAGTGTAGGGTAGGGCGCCCAATTGGAGATTGGAGTAGGGCAAAGTGATTTGTGACTGCGCGTGTTCAACACGTGCTTCGATCAGAGGGCAACTCTAATCATAAATATCTTTTACTGCATACGAACTGTTAGCCTCAAGGTAGGTCCCAACAGAAACGGTACCTCGAACTGCACGTTTTTTTTAAAGCATCGTCGGGAGGCATTCAACTATACGATGTAAAGTAGTTACCGTAGCCTATGAACGCTGGCAACATATTAAGTATCACTCGCGCGACACCTCTGCTATTAGTAGCAGAGATGGCATCGCGCGAGTAAAATCAGCGAATTACCAGAGGGAGACTTTGTACAAAAGTCTTCTGCATGGGTACCTCAGTCTCACCTATTTCTACCGCCAAGCAGCTATATTTATATGGCTCAAGTCGCGTAATTAACCGCAACGACACCGAGCTCGTCAAATTGTGATGCTCTTCTTGCAGGATACTTCACCTCAATATGCTTGAAGTTACTTGTAGCCCCCCCTACTTATATCTATATAATTAACTAATAATGTAGTTATATGAAAATATATGAAAAGAAAAGAGCTTATTGTACTATAATCTATTAGTCCACCACGAATGTTTTTTTTTATACCACTAAGGTGGCAAGCCAGCATACGGTCTGCTTGATGTTAAACAGTCACAGTAGCCTATGGACATTTGCAAAACCAGGGGTGTCACTCATGCGTTGCCGACCCTCTAAAAACCTCTTCACGCATTTCTTGAAGGACTCCATACAGTGCAGTCCCTTGGAAAAAACTCGGCTGGGAGCTCATTTCACAGCTTGAGAGTTCTCGGAAGAAAACTTCTCTGGAACCGCACAGTACGCGACCATTGCGGTTCCAGCGTGTGATGGTGAACTCCCCGCCGTCGGCGAGCGGTGCGGTTATAAAATGTACTACTTTATTAATTCTAGGGAGCTAGCTAGATAGTATACAAAATTGCAAGTACGCTGGTCGAATAATTTTCAACTATTAGACATGTCGAATGTAGCTTCAAATGTTTTTTTTTTTTGTGTAATAGATACACTGGCCGATGTGTCGCCCTTTTCTTTTAAGAACTTGGTTGAGACACTGCAGTGCGCCGAAATAGGTAATGTTTATAGCATTTGGACTTACTTGGTTTTAAAGTTACCATAGCTAAGTCTGCATGCTCTATCTATATCTTCGCACCACGTAATTTCGGGGTAGGCAGAAAAAACCATGTGCCACATGACTCAGTTTTTTTTGGTTTTCCCTCTGGGTTGTGGAAGTCTGACGGCGATCCCTCCATGTAAAATCTATATTTCCATCGAATCCTTAGGCTTGGTAGCGGACTCCGCCAATCCCAATAGATTAGGTAGCGGGATAACGCTTAGAAGAAAACATATAAAAACCTTTCAATCTGATGCATTGACCAAAATAACCGGGCTGGCACCGCAGCAGTTCTACAAAGGTGAGGCCATTCTATATTTAACCGGCACAGCTTTATAACGACCGTAAGTGGGACAATTAGAGATCAATACCATGTCGGCAACGGAATGACATTTAGAGAGACCGCACACTGCCGACCGTATAGTCTGGATTTTACTATGAAGATGTATGCAAGTCTATACAGTGTGTCCGGGATGGAACTAGCGATAATTTTGAGGCGTAGTTGTAATAGGTACCTACATCAAAATTCAAGGTCAGAAACATCCCCTTCTGGGTTCCACATCCTTCCCCTTTGGCATGGCAGAACTTTTTTAATGATATCTGGCAAAAAAATATTAAATCTACAGATGGAAAAAAATAATTGATTTGCAAGCTAATGATGTTATCACATTAATCATTTGCGAAATATGGAAAGAGAAGCGAGTATTATATAAATTCCTCGCTCGCTTCTTGAACAATCATAGCTTTATTCATGCACACTTGCCGGTTCTCAGGGCTCCTGACTTCAGTTGCTAATAGTCCAGTCATATCTAGGGGTTCACCTAGGAATAAGAGATAATAAGCTGTAAACTTGTAAGAATCTTTATTTTGCCATTCTAAAAGCTGTCTCAAAAGTGTCATACAATCTCGTGTCCGCGTCTTAAGATATTCAAGGTCAAAGGTCATAAAAATGTTTTTTTTTTTTTGCAAATATCTCGTTTCCTATGGTTTTAATGCTATTACTATTTTTAATGCTATTTTTATGAATATTGTAGAGAATAAAATTCTCTACAACTATTGTTTCAAACATTCTTTTATTCACTTAACCGTTTTTAAAATAGCGGAGAGAGCACAGCGCTTAGCTATTCTCAGAATAAGGTCAATCGTTACACTTCCGACAAATAATACACTGTATAAAGTCTATAAACCAATAAAAAATACATAATTATGATGAATTTTCATTTTTTATTTATTACTACTTAATACATTATATTTAATAATATTTTACAATAATCAAATATATATTTGTTTATTAACACCTACCTTTTCGTGTAATTAAACAATTGTCGAGTGAAATATTTTAATTATATATGGATTATATTAATTACATTTTTAGTAGAAAATAAATTAAGTACGTTTTCTTTAAAATGTGTAAACATTTCAATTATTTTATTACTTTAAAAATTATACCTGGGGATAAGGACAGTATCGATCATTATCGTTACACACAATTCGTGTCAAATCAACAAAGCTCAATAAACCTGTGCAATTATGCAATCTTCCACTAACAAGTGCAGCGCACCATCAACATATTAGCCGTGTGTATTATCAAATTCAAACTTGGTTGGGAAGAATAAAATTCTTTTCCTTTGAGCCGGTTCTGTTGCAGTTTTTGTTGAAACAAAAGTTATAGAGAATTTTATTCCCTGCAACAGAATCGGCTCAAAGGAAAACTACATTCTAAATTACTTACATTGCAGAGCATTGGCAAAATTCTATGGGACTTTTAGTTAACTATAGCCTACCTACAGTTAAATGGTGAAACGGTGGATTTAAGTAACAGTGATTCCATTATTTTTGGCAATGCTTAACATTTCAATAAAACTATTTTCTTGCTGTGTTAGCCAGCAGAGGTGGCATTGCGCGAGCTATACTTAATGTATTGCAAGCGTTTATAGGCTACGCTAATCGCTTTACTACTTCCTCCGTTGTATAAGAAAAATGCCTTAAAATTTTAAAATATCGACATTTTGTGGTCAATAATATTGCAATATCGATATTAAGATATCAATATCGATATTTCATTAATATCGCTCATCCCTACTCCAAGCGTTCCAACACACTCATGTGTACAAGTGCACAAATTATAAAGATATGTTTAATTATACTGATAAGCATCCGACGAACTATTTGAGTATAAAAAAGTCTTCAGTCTGAGGTGGTCCTTACAGAGCTTTCATAATTTTTTTTTATGTATAGTAAAATACAGCAAGTAAACAGTGGTGCAACCTACCGTTTAATGGCGCTGCCAATGCCGAAAGGGAAGTAGGGCACAGTAATATATCTCGCTCGATTTGGAACTATCTAACTGAGAAAGTATATTTACAAGAACATCTTTAATACGTAAGTTTCTACAGTCCCCTTCAATTTCGAAGTCCACTTAAAAATTAAATATATGTTGTTTTATTACAATAAAGTAAAATATATTTTTAATTTAAATTATCCCTACCCTATTTTCCCTACCTTAATAAGAGTCGTACAAATGTCATTAAAAACCTGTTTTCAATGTTCAGGTAATAAAAATCTTAAGGTAACCTACACTAAATGGTGATGGTTTAGTTAGTGGATAAAGATAAAGATTGATAAATATAAAGATAAGATAAAGATAAGATAAAGATAAGATAAAGATAAGATAAAGATAAGATAAAGATACGATAAAGATACGATAAAGATAAGATAAAGATAAGATAAAGATAAGATAAAGATAAGATAAAGATAAGATAAAGATAAGTAAAAATAAAGATAAGATAAAATAAAGATAAGATAAAGATAAGATAAAATAAAGATAAGATAAAGATATAATAAGATAAAGATATAAATAAGATAAAGATCAGCCGACCGACATGCTCTGGTTCGATCCTGGTGTCCATAAATCCTGAAATGCTAATGCCCACATGTGCCAATAAATTGGCATTTTCGGATTTATGTACATATTTGTAATTATCACTTGCTGAACGGTGAAGGAAAACATCATGAGGAAATACGCACGTTCAGGAAATTAAATTTTAAAAGACGCGCAACCTAAGAAAAGTCTGGTTTTTAGAGGTTGTGAAGGTGTGACGGTAGTCGCTCAATGTCAAAATCAGTATCTTCGCCATCTTCCGAAGCGAATGCTTAGGATGCGACCGGATAGATGATGAATACTCATAAATGCTCGATAATGACGAAATATTTCAATTTACAATTTTCAATACATTCCAAAAGTTGTTTACAATAATTAAATGGTATCCTAATATAAAAAGCGGAAGTTTGTTTGTTTGAATATAACTAGTCTCTGCCAATAGCAGACACATTTGAAAAAAGATTTTTGTATTTTTGCAGTTAGTCACTGTTACCTTCTTTTTTTTCAATCTGAAACTATGTCACCGAATAAATAATTTTCTTTCTTTCATTTAAAAGCAAATTTCTCGACAGAAGCCGAGGAAAAAGAAAAAAAGTAAAAAGCTATCGGAGAGTTCGGATGCGGGCGAACAAAGTTGCCGGCTGCAGTTAGTAAAAGATGAAGCGAAAGAATTACTTTGTTTGTACGCTTATCTCTGGCACTACCAGTGAAAATTAAAAATAATATTTTAGCATTTGATAACCCAATTCTTGAGGACGGTTAGGCTAGTCTATTTATTAAATGACGAGCTCGGTGGCTCAGTCGCGATCGTGAATGAGGCGACTTTGACACCAACGCTCGTGGGTTCGATTCCCACACAAGGCAAACATTTGTGTGCATGAACATGTCTGTTTGTCTTGGTCTGGATGTTTTAAGTGAGGTAGGGCGCATCAAAGCAGCCCGCCTGCTGAAGTACCTCCACCTCCCAGAAAATCGCAGCCAAATAACAACTACCTAGAGGGTTGTTGTGTTGCTGCGTGTGAGTGAGGTCCACCAGTAAGCTCCCAAGGAGTTGATGTGTAAGCAGCAGAGAAGGCATCACGCGATTGATGCTTAATATATCGCTAGCGTTAATAGGCTACGGTACCCACTTTACATCAGGTGGGCCGTATGCTTGTATGCCTCACGACGTAGTATTAAAAAAACATCACGATACGATCCTTAGAAGCCGAGGAAAAGACAGACAGTACGATGAAGCGGTTGCAATAGGATACGGGGATACGAGCGGTCGAAGTCGCGGGATTCAGCTAGTATAAATATGTGAAACGTACAGAGTACGTTCTGTAGGCCGATTCTACTAAAAAACTGCAACTGCACTGCACTGACACACGCCGCGCTGCAGTGCAGTTGCAGTTTTTTAGTAGAATCGCCCTACTGGTAGGGAGTTATTATAGGGATTTATAGTTGGAATGGAGTACAGAGTTATTATGTTATTCTTGGGAGGCTTTATTGTCGGCTGTCCAAAAAGGGGCGGAACGGTTTCTTGACACGGCAGTGGTATAAAACACAATTGTTTCCGCGAATTATTGCTACCTTGCCGTCTTCAAATAAACTTTTATGATCATAACACGCGAAGCACCTTATCTAATCTCTCATACACTGGCGTCGAGAATAAATACAAGTATCACAATACTTTATCACACTAATTTCTTATATTATATATTGCATACAATTATTATATATACAATTAATATGCAGGGAAATTATCTATTGCACATTTTAACGTGTTTCATACTGAATATTTATATACATTCAATTATTATTTTGTCTGTTTCTCTTGGTCTGGGTGTTTTAAGAGAGGCAGGGCTAATCAAAGCAGCCCGTCAGAGGAAGTGCCACCACCTCAAAGAAATCCGCCGTCAAATAACAACTACCTGGAAGGTATGCGTTCCTGCGTGTGAGTGAAGTCACCAGTAAGCTCCGAAGGATGCATGCTGCGTTAGCTATCGTTCTATAGAGCTTATCCGTTGGGGGAGCTTAACGTGTAAGCCGTCCCGGATGTTGTCTATAGGTTACACTCGTTAAGCAAAAAAAAAGAGGTAAGGAGCATCAAAGCAGCTTGACAGAGGAAGTACCTTAAAATAACAACTCCCCGGAGGACTGTTGTACTTGCGAGCGAGTGACATTACTGGTAAGCTCCTGAGGATTGTTGTTTTAACAGCGGGGACGACAACGCACGAGTGACACACCTTGTATTGCAAGCAACACTTAACACCAGGCGGGCTGCATGCTTGTTTGCCTCCCAACATTGTATAAAATTAAGACTGACTATGATGATAGTGTTTTAAAGTGATATATAAAGTAAAGTCAGAGTTATCAAACAAGAAAGGTCGCCGGTCATTAACCATATTTCTAGTTATAGACATATTCTATTATAGTCTAGACTAGACCTATAAAAACAAGGCAAAATGGAATAAATTAAGGTGTTATAGACCCCACATAACGAAATTTTATATGATTTCTGAAATCGATAATATATACGATGTTACGGCATCGTCTGCATACAGCAGACAGTTCACCACTGGGTCACCAATGCGCAATCCTACATTCGTCAATCTTATTCTCTGTAAACAACTATCGAGATACAGAACAAACAGCCTAGCAGACAACATGCAACCCTATTCGACACCAATTTTGACATCAAACCAGGCTGACATGTTGCCATCTATCCGCACGCATGCTGAGCAATTCTTGTGGCTAGACTACACAGCACGGAGCATTGCACCGACAATCCCATACCTCGGCAATATGCACCCCAGTTCTATTTTTTTTTATAGCCCTAAGTCGCAAACAAGCATACCACCTGCTTGATGGGAAACAGCCACCGTAGCGGTAAAGAGTTTCGGAGATATAACATCTCCCTGTCTTTTTGCACTTGCACTACACCTTTTTGCACTTGGATCGGTTTCGTACTCTGGTCCTGTACTCTGATATACATCGTAGCCTTACAGTATAAGCCCTTCAACGCTTCGATGTACCGATAGTCAATTAGGCATCGCTAGAGAGACTGTAGCAACGCCCATGTTTCAACGGAATCAACGGCCTTTTTGTAGTCCACCTATGCCAAACATAAGGTCAGATTATACTCTTCAGTCTTCTGTACAATCTGGCGGGAATCTGGAAATCTGGAATTCATCAAGTCTGCATGGGAAACGGTTTGAGATGACTCTCGAAAACAGTCGCGTCTGAGAAGCGATATCGGCCTTCAAAAGGGTTTTATCACCTTTTTTGAACAACACCATGACCAGGCTTCTCTACGCTTCCGGTGTTTCACCGCAGTGTATGACAGAATTGAACAGTCTCTGAAGGACTACAAGTAAGGGCTTTCCGCCCGCTTTCAGAAGCTCCGCCGTAATTCCGTCCTCACCCGGTGCTTACCCATTTTTAAGCTGTTTGAGAGCCATACGAAATTCGTACAGGCTGATGTCCGGCATATCTTCGGTATAGTGTCGGATCGCTGTCTGTACTCTAGCGTGTAACTGCAACCACATTTCACGTCAGACCTGCATGAGATTCTGCGTGTGAGTCGAGAGCTTTTGGATTATTTTTGGGCGAGGCTTTAGAAATTGAGCTCCCGCTGCATGGACAGTTTCCACAAGCGTGCTGTTGATATCATCGGATGTTATGCCATCATCTAGGCACCGAAAACGATTACGAAGTTCGAGTTAAAAGCTTTCGGGGTTTTGGATAACGGCACGAGATGGACGGAGCGTAGACTTCACCAGGTGAAATATTTCCTGCTTTATGTTAAGGTTCAAGATGCCTCTTACCAGGTTTTCAAGCTGTTGATCACAGAGACATTATTGAACAAATGCCCGTTGGTCGTCAAGATGAAGTCTATTTCGTTATTCGTCGATCCGTCCGGGCTAGTTTCTTCTTCTCCATGAAGCCGACCAGCTCACTCATCACTCTCACTCATCGTTCTGTTTCGTGCCTAGCTTTGCATTGAAGTCCCACATCAGCACTGTGTAGTGAATTTCATAGGTAAGGCTTTGGAGATATATATAGTCTCTATAGACCATGTTAAAGATCTTGGAGTCCTGCATGATAGCACGCTCTGTTACGATCAGCATATTGAGTATATCATCAATAAAGCCAACAAAGCTCTCGGCTTCATCCTGCGCTATTCAGGATCTTTTAAGAAAATGAAAACCCTAAATATATTATTATATTCTACGTATGTTCGTAGTATATTAGAATATGCCTGTCAGGTCTGGAGTCCGCAATATAACATATATATAAACAGACTCGAGCGTATACAGATGAGCTTTACTCGTTACCTATATTTTAAGTTTAAAATTCCGTATTGCGATTACCAGTCATCTACATCTATTACCCCTAAGTGCCAGAAGAAGAGTGGCTGAAGCAATGTTATTAATGAATATAGCTAAAGGATTGATTGATAGCCCCCTTCTGTTGAGTAAGATTAATTTAACAGTTCCCAATTCCCATTCGCGTCGCTCTAAAACTTTTAGTGTTCCATGGACTCGTACCCAATCCAGGAAAAATAGCTTTTTTAACAGATACTGACTGAAACATTTAGTGATGATTGTGCTCCGTAATAATGCATTTTTAGACATTAAGTACATATTTCCTGTTTATTCTTCACCTGTAGTTTGTAAAGCATATGCAGTGATAATAAATTACTATTGTTAAGTATGTAAACAATTGCTAATCTATCTGTAGTAGATTGTAATTGGCTTATATTCATAAATTTAAACGTTCGTATTGTAGCTATAGCTGTAAGCTTCCCCAAACATAATAAAATAAAATAGTCTCCATCTCATCATCGGGGTGTGACGAAGTTGGTGCAGAGACCTGTATGACCTTCAACGAATACCGTTTGGTAATTCTGAGTATAAGGCACGCAACCCTCGTCAACACAGGCTCGAGCTTTAGAATATTGCCGACGAGGGGCCTACAGGCGATAAACCCGACACCACTTTGAAACAGATAGTCGCCCTCCCGGTAGTAAAGCAAGTTGCTGGATTTAAGGATCACCGTGTCCTCCCCGTGTCTTCGGACTTCAGACAGTCCTATTATATCCCAATGCAACTTGGTTATTTCCTCTTCCAGCTCCACTACTGTACGCGTGTTGTATGTTGTCAGAGTCAATCCGTTATGGTCCTCATTTTGAGCGGGTTTTTGCCATAGTTGTCACGCTTGGCAGGCGGGTTAGAAACCGCAGTAAGTTATTTAAATATATTAAAATCAGGGGACGCCGCTCTCCATCTCCTGGATAATTTCGTTATTCACCTATTACACCCACGGGTTGAGATCGGCCTATTCTTACGCCGAGGCCACACGGCAATTATTATTAATATTACATATATGATAAATCAACGTATGTATGTTTGTCCTCTATGGAATCGATAACGGCCGGAGCGATATTGATAATTTTTTCAGGGAATCCTCAGATTAGCCCTGCGAGTGATCCTGTGAAGTTTGGTAGCGATCGGATCACCGTGCGTAGCCGGGGCGGATAGCTAGTTTTTTTTATAAATGTCTATTTAATACCGCTTCGGGCTACTTCTCTTTCGTCAGAGGTTTGTTTGCTAATCAGTAGCATGCACCACGTGTATATATAATAATGACTTTGGCTCTAAAAAGTGTAACCAGCTCCGACCGACATTCTCGCTCACCATAAAAAAGCTATATAACGGGCAGTTGCCACGTAAACATAAAATTCCTTTAAGGTACCAGCTTGTAACGTGTGTAGGCGCCGTTCCAATTGCTTGGAGGTCGTTTCACTTAGTCTCATGAGTTCAGACCAAAGCAATAATTGTTTTTCATTGCGAATAAAATATTATGGGAATCTTGATGGGTACGTGATGGTGATTTTAAGAGCGTCGGGGCGCATCAAAGCAGGCCGTACCTCCACCTCACGGAAAACCGCAGGCAACGAACTCCCTTTTTAGGGTTCCGTACCCATAGGGTAAAACGGAACCCTATTACTGAGACTTCGCTGTCCGTCCGTCCGCCCGTCTGTCACCAGGCTGTATCGCGCGAACCGTGATAGTTAGACAGTTGAAATTTTCACAGATGATGTATTTCTGCTGCCGCTATAACAACAAATACTAAAACATAGAATAACATAAATATTTAAGCGGGCTCCCATACAACAAACGTGATTTTTTTTTGCTCGATTTTGATAACGGCAACAGGTAGACACTTGAAATATTCACAGAATATTTAGTTATATATTCACTTTAAGAATAAATAATTAAATTAAAATAAAACAAATATTTAAGGGGGCTCCCATACAACAAACGTGATTTTTTTGCCATTTTTATAGATAGTGGTACGGAACCCTTCCTGCACGAGTCCGACTCTCACTTGGCCGATTTTTTTATACAACCTCGGAAGTCATAAAAGCATACGGCCCATCCGGTGTAAAGCGGTTACCGTAGCCTATCAACGCTTGTAATACATTAAGTATCACTCGCGCGACGCCTTCTCTGCTGCTAACACAGCAACTCCTACCAGGAACACAACAACCCTCTCTAGAAAGTTGTTATTTGGCTGTGATTTTCTGTGAGGTGTAAGTAGGTACTTCGGTAACTATTTCGGACTAAAAGTAACTATTTCGGAGACGGGCTGCTTTGATGCGCCCTACCTCTCTCCTGCAACATTTCTGTGCACGAACATGTCTGTATGTCTTGGCCTGGGTGTTTGGAAGTGAGATACGGCGCATCAAAGCAGCCCGTCTGGGCCGTCTGGGGAAGTCAGCCTCTTGTGTTCCTGCGTGTGAGTGAGGTCACCAGTAAGCTCCTAAGGAGTTCCTGTCTTAGCAGCAGAAGTGGCATCGCCTGTGTGATACTTAATGTATTCCAAGCTTTAATAGGCTACGATAACCGCTTTACATCAGGTTGTACCGTATACTTGTATGCCTGCCGACGTATGAACCTTCAAGTACGAAGGTTTTTTTTATCCAACGTCGGGAGGCTCGCTCGGCACGCCCGCCCCTCCGCTCCCGCTTTGGCGATCTTTTGGAACGCTACCGTCCCTCTCCCGCTCGCTCGCCCCTTCGTAGCTTTTGGTGTGAACCCAAATAGTTTAGCTCGCCAAAGTTTCGCTTAGTTTGTATAGTTTCCATCGCCTCGCTTCGCTCGCTCGCTAGTCAGCGGTGTGGCCTGCGCTTTATGTAAGTACGTATTTAGTTTTCTTAAACGGCTATATCGATTTTGTTAAAAAAAATTGTGTATATTTAAGTGAATTTCCGAATGGTTTAGAGTCATCATTGGACCCGATAGGTAGCGCTGCAATCGAGAACCAGATTTTCTTTTTCAAGCAGGCCCGCTGTCTACAACAATTACGACTCCAAGTAGACCCTCCAAGTAAGAAGAAGCAAACCCAACCCATTCAAGCCTCCATTCCTTAAGCTATTAATAGGCATTTAATCAAATCCATCTCAGATATGTCCATCCACCAATTATTGACACGGCCAATTGCCGAGACGAGTGCGCGAGTATCGGCCGAGTGAGTCAGCGAGTGAGTCAAACAGCGGTACACATTAGACGGAGCAATAAAGTGTGTTTATTTACGATGCCAGAGGAAGAGACAGTTAAGGCAGGGCGGTACAGACGAGTACTATTCAACAAAATATACAATTTTCTATCTATCCGTCCGCACGCTTTTTTTTATACGTCGGTAGGCATACAAGCATACGGCCCACCTGATATAAAACGGTTACCGTAGCCTATGAACGCTTGTAGTAGATTAAGAATCACTAGCGCGATGCCCACCTCTGCTGCTAACACAGCAACTCCGACAAGCTCGGTGGCGCAGTCGTGAATGACGCGACTTTGACACTAACGCTCGTGGGTTCGATTCCCATACCATCAAAGCGGACCGTCTGGGGAAGTACGTCCACCTCACAGAAGGAGTTGCTGTGTTAGCAGCAGAGGAAGCACCGCGCGAGTGATACTTAATGTATTACAAGCGTTCACGGTACGGTAACCGCTTTCCATCAGGTGGGCCGTATGCTTGTATGACTCTCGACGTCGTATAAAAAACACTCCAGGGAGTTGTTATTTGCCTAACGGCGTTGTATAAAATAAGAAAAAAAGCAGTCCTATAAAAATAAACACCTACCGCTTCAAAATTCCGGTTAGCAAGCCGTGATACAGTTTACGAGAGCTAGGGCGCATCAAAGCAGCCCGTCTGGGGAAGTACCTCCACCTTACAGAAAATCGCAGCCAAATAACAACTCCCTAGAGGGTTGTTGTTTTCCTGCGTGTGAGTGGGGTCACCAGTAAACTCCCAGTAAGATTTTCCAGTAAGCAGCAGAGGAGGCATCACGCGAGTGATACTTAATATATCGCTAGCGTTAATAGGCTACGGTACCCGCTTTGCATCAGGTGGGCCGTATGCTCGAATGCCTCCCGACGTAGTATAAAAAAAATACAATTTATTCCATATATACCTACGTTTTATTAATACTTTAATGGATTAAATGATAGCACGCAAGCACCCATTGAGATCTATTAAGTAATGAAGTTAAATTTGTTGTTAAAAAAACGGTCAAGGTAAAAGATAGTAAAATCAAATGGATTTGTAGAAAAAAGGTATTGCGTAACGTATATAGGAACTCCTAAAATAGTAAAATCAATTGGATTTGTAGAAAAAAGCTATTGCGTAACGTATATAGGAACTCCTAAAATAGTAAAATCAATTGGATTTGTAGAAAAAAGCTATTGCGTAACGTATATATATATATATATATATATATATATATATATATATAGGACCTTCTTTATACGTTATGCAATAGCTTTTTTCTACAAATCCAATTTATTTATTTTTTTTTTTGATTGATTGATTTGATTTTATTATTTTTTATTTTACTACTACTGTTAAAAGTGTCTAATTGCCCACGGTGGCCACCCGTGGGCAATTAGCCTCCCAAGGAGTTGCAGTGTTAGAAGAGGTGGATTCGCGCGAGTGATACCTATTGTATTACCAGCGTTCATAACTACGGTAACCACTTTACATCAGGTTGTACGCCTCCCGACGTTGTATAAAAAATCGGCCAAGTGCGAGTCGGACTCGCGCACGAAGGGTTCCGTACCACTATCTATAAAAACGGCAAAAAAACACGTTTGTTGTATGGGAGCCTCTCTTAAATATTTGTTTTATTTTAATTTAATTATTAATTCTTAAAGTGAATATACAACTAAATATTCTGTGAATATTTCAAGCTTCTACCTGTTGCCGTTATCAATATCGAGCAAAAACGAGCAAAAAAAATCACGTTTGTTGTATGGAAGCCCCCTTAAATATTTATGTTATTCTATTTTTTAGTATTTGTTGTTATAGCGGCAATAGAAATGCATCATTTGTGAAATTTTCAACTATCTAACTATGACGGTTCGTGAGATACAGCCTGGTGACAGACGTACGGACGGACGGACAGCGGAGCCTCAGTAATAGGGTTCCGTTTTACCCTTTGGGTACGAACCCTAAACAAAGACACGTCAGCCTGCACATTTTATCTTTATACATACTAGCTGCTAACGGATCTTATCTTATTATCTTATCTTATCCTACGGATATCAAACTGGATAACGCAAAGAAGAAGAAGACATACTAGCTGCAGCCCGCGTCTTCGGCCACACGTATCATGGTATCTCGCGGGAAACATTTTTCTTACTTTTTTTTCTTTTCGGCTTCTAATGGTTGTATGATATTGAATAGCCTCAAGAACCTTCCTCAAGAATTGTCCTCAAGAAAAAATATTTTGAATTTTGACTGGTCGTGCCAGAGATTTTAGGGTCGGCAACGCATGAGTGACGCCCCTGGTGTTGCAAATGTCCATAGGCTACGGCGACTGTTTACCATCAGGCAGGCCGTATGCTTGACTGCCACCTTAGTGGTATAAAAATAAAACATTAGCGTGTACAAACAAAGAAACTCGGTTCATGTTTTACTGACTGCAACCGGCAACTTTATTCGCCCGTATACGGAATCTCTTTTTTTTTTCCTCGTCTTCTAAGGGTCATGTCGTGATATTGAATAGCCTATAGCCTCCCTTAAGAATTGACCTATCAAATGCTAAAATATTATTTCAAACCTGACTGCTCGTTCCAGAGATTAGCGCCTTCAAACAAACTCTTCCGCATGCGTGACTGAACTCCCTAAACTTTTAGGGTCGGCAACGCATGAGTGACGCCCCTGGTGTTGCAAATGTCCATAGGCTACGGCGACTGTTTACCATCAGGCAGGCCGTATGCTTGACTGCCACCTTAGTGGTATAAAAATAAAACATTAGCGCGTACAAACAAAGAAACTCGGTTCATGTTTTACTGACTGCAACCGGCAACTTTATTCGCCCGTATACGGAATCTCTTTTTTTTTTCCTCGTCTTCTAAGGGTCATGTCGTGATATTGAATAGCCTATAGCCTCCCTTAAGAATTGGCCTATCAAATGCTAAAATATTATTTCAAACCCGACTGCTCGTTCCAGAGATTAGCGCCTTCAAACAAACTCTTCCGCATGCGTGACTGAACTCCCTAAACTTTTAGGGTCGGCAACGCAAGAGTGACACCCTTGGTGTTGCAAATGTTCATAGGGTGCGGTAACTGCTTACCATCAGGCAGGCCGTATGATTGTTTGACACCTTAGTGGTATAAAAAAAATCGGCTGGACTGATTGTGATGAAATTTTGGGTGTGTTTTCGAGTTTGTCCACTTTTTCAGAAGCAAAAAATGTCTACAAGTGACCATTTCGACAGTGCGACAGCAAGGGCAAGCATGGCATGTAAGGACCACGTCATGTGGCGCTCGGTTCTCTCTGCCTACCCCGCAAGGGATCCGGCGAGAAGATATAGATAGATAGATAGGTTTTATAACTGTTTTAGTTTACGAATAAAAACATATTAATAGCCTTGTTGCTATTTTTTTTGAATTAAGGTTTTGGTACCACAACCTTAAAGCCGTTACACACGTCGCTATAATAGTATCGTAACATAGCACGCTTCTCCCTCTAAATAAATGAAACATGGCGAATTTGTAATTCTCCTGCTTTTGCATACATACGTGAGAATATTTCACAAGCTCGGTGGCGCAGTCGTCAGTAACGTTACTTTGACATCAACGCTCGTGGGTGCGATTCCCACACAGAGCAAACGTGTGTGCATAAATATGTCTCTCTCTATTTTTGTCTTGGTCGGGTGTTTTCTACGTATCATAAGTATGTACTCGTATTTACAAAAAAAATGTATTTACATACGTTTATCCGTTGTCTAGTACCCATAGCTTCGCTTACTTTGGGGCTAGATGACGCTGTGTAATTCGTTCGGCAAAATTTATTTATTTAATAACACAGCATCTTATGATATGTTACACCTACGTCTGGGAAGGGCTTAACATTATTGTATTCTTCACAAGATTGCTCTTGTCCGTAAATCATAATCAACGCCATCTATTGACACTTTAAAAAACCGGCCAAGTGCATGTCGGGCAATGGCAACGCCTAATACTATTTATAACTATTAAATGCTAGTATAACTATTTTATTTATACTTTACTACTGATAACTTAATTATATCTATTTAAATAATGTAACTAAATAGCCAAAGGTATAATACAAAGTGGAATTAAATGTACGACTATACAGATCCAGAACGCATTAAACGCATAGGCACATGAATATTAAGATTAGTAAAGGCCACAACCGGTTGACTTCTATAAGATTATTGAAAACGAAACCATAACGCGAATAAAACAAAAGTTCATTCCCACTTAAGTGTAGGGCGGGACAAAAAAATTTTTTCAAGATTTTATTGTACCACTTGGTCAGCATAGTTAATATGTTTATGCATGTCAAACTACAGCTTTCTAGTATCAAGGCCAGTCAACGGTCTCTGAGCTAGGCCGCGGACAGACGGACAGACAGGCATGGGGAAACTATAACCTTGTTTCCTACGGAACCCTAAAAACAGCATAACAAAACTAAATAGCTATAAATTCATCGCGTTAAACATAGTCCGAGTGCACGTCGTAAAATAACACATCCAGTGTATCCATTACAATTTAGTCTGCGAGTAAAGTTTTCATTCCAGCGTTCCGCCCGACTGTACCCCGCTGGCTGCTAGTGTTTACTCTGTCCGCCCTATTTAATGAAAAGCCCCACTGTACTATTTTCATATTGTGTAACGTAGTGTTTTACGATTTCAGATTTTTTTATGCACTGTTATGAACTCGTTAAACACACTTTACTGCTGTTAACGTAATTTCTATATTCACTAAGTTGCGTATCAGCCAATTAATCTATTTTAATGACTGAGATACAGTGATCGGTATTTCAAAATCAATTATACCTAAACTACCAGAACATGTATTCAAGCTTCATTTTAAAACAGTGTGAAAATGGCCACGGTGCACAAAAAAAGAAATGGACACAGATATGTTTTGAAAATTCATTTGGATGTAAATATGTTTTGGAAAATCAAATCTATGGGGTACCTCCACATGTGTCATGATGTACAATGGTCATTTTCAAAATGCTGGAAGATTAAAATAAAAAAATCCGTCAAGTGCGAGTCCAACTCGCGCACGAGGGTTCTGTGAAATTTTTTTTTGTGATGTAACTACAAATTTACGGTTTTCAGATTTTTCCCTTACGAGTGTCAAAATATGCGCATAAACGAGCCCTATCTTTTGATTGCGTTTTCTTAGAAGTTTGATTTATTCACTACTCGGACGGATTGCAGACCTGAGTACTTGATATTAATTTCAGCTTGATATGCGGACAGACAGACAGACGATCGACAAAGTGCTCCTATAAGGGTTCCGTTTTTCCTGTTGAGGTACGGAACCCTAAAAATGAAATGAAACGTCTTGTTATAGTAGTGTTATAATCGGGATGCATACAAGCACAAGCATACGGCCCACCTGATGCAAAGCAGTTACCGTAGCCTATTAACGCTTGTATTACATACGTCAAAGATCACTCGTGTGATGTCACCTCTGCTGCTAACACAGCATCTCCTCCATGGAATTGTTATTTGGCTGCGGTTTTCTGTGAGGTTTCCCCAGATGGGCTACTTTGATGCGCCCGCTTTAAATGTACCTGTTTGACAACAAATGTTACTCTTGGTCCTGAAAGAGTAATGAGGATGTGGCTGGTGAAGCCAACGGCATTGCCAATAAAAACTGACCATCAATGATTAGTCTAAAGTGATATAGTACATGATAATTAGCAATACAAAAAGTACCACTTGTGGTGAGGTAAAGACTTAACTTATATATCCTTGGCTTTTAATAGCAATATTGGGTACATGTGTGACACTACCCTACTACTATGTTAAAATATACTTAATAATTAACACTGTTAATTGATTGGTTGTCTGTAAGGTTGCATTACATATAGCTGACCTATCTTACAATCTATACCATTTTGCAAAAAAAAATATGATTTGAATACTACAGAGACTGCGGTATTGATTTTGATAGAAGAATCGCATTAGCATCATTTTTAATATCTTTATGCAGACGATACAAAAGGAATAATTTAGAATGGTTAAACCAAGACATACCAATCAAAGGAATATTTACAAACTATCATATCCCCATATAGGTTTCTATGTTTCACAAGTGCAAAAAGTTACGTTATAAATAATTTTTGTAATAATAATGCAGGAAGGAAGAATTAGGAACTAGATTTATGACGCGAAAGTAAAATGTAGGAAAAAAAGAAGTTCAAGACCAAATTGACCGTGTTTTATGAGAAGGTGATGTCAGGAGTCCTAAAAACTGGCGTGCATACATGAGAAGAACCATGAATATTAAAGAATCAATTGAGGTGTGTAAGAACCGAGACACGTCGTGCTTGGTTGACTATCCCGCAAGGGATTTGGCTGCTAACACAGCAACTTCTTAGGAGCTTAATGGAGAACTGACTCACACACAGGAACAACAACCCTCTAGAGCAGGTATGGGCAACCTTTGTCATGTTGTGGTCCAAACTTTAGCATGCAAATACGTTCGCGGGCCGCGATTAAAAGTAGTGCATATATATAAGTAGTGTACTTAATTTTTTTTAATTGGGTTTTTTCAAAATGTCTCATGGGCCGGATCAAACCTTACAGCAGGCCGGATCCGGCCCGCGGGCCGGGTATTGTCCACATGTGCTCTAGAGAGTTGTTATTTGTCTGTGGTATGTCTGTGAGATGGAGGTACTTCACCTTGTGTTTATAAAATGTCATCACAGGGCATAAAAAGAGCATTTGAAATAGTGGACAAATTGAAACTTGATGTGAAATTAATTACTTGTATATCACCAACAAACCCAATGTTGTAAAATACTAAAGAAGGGACCCAGATTCAGTATAAACCCTTCAGATGAAATAATAAATTTAAACTGAAGTTACCTTCAAGCATTTGAGACAGAAGGTGTGCTGGCAAGGCAGCACTCGTGAGGATGTGTCGAGGCGCTCTAGGCACACAGAACATTCAAGGAGATCGTTGAGTAGCCCCTCATCCATTCCGCTTGGGACCTGCAACAATGTTTTATTTATTTGACCTTCCAATGAATATAACTTCAATTATCTATTTATGTCTTAAATAACTCAAAAGACAAACATATGCTCTGAATAGTAGTATGGTTCTTTTTTCAATTTCAGGAACTTTATTTTATTAGGTCTTCAGAGTGTTCAAACAGCCTGTGCAGATGTAGGAAAGTTCTGAAGAGCTCTCTAGTGTTATATAATGAGCCTTCTGCATGAATTGACCCATATAGGAATTCAGAAATGTAAAAACTAATATGGATCAAACAGAATTATAAATTATATGTATGAGAATCAAACTAGAAAAAGTGAGCACAGAACATTAATTTCTTTTGGCATTTTGGTAACTTAACAACACTTTTTTTAGGAATGGAAGCATAGTCTTATTTTTAATTACAACATCGGTATATACGGCTATGAACTTGTGCAATGCCATCTCAGCTGCTAACACAGTTACTTCTTAGGTACTCACTAGCCTGAGATCTGAGAGCCAATTGTGTTAGTAAGAAATAACAGAATTAAGCTCTTCAAACAGTATTCTAAACACCTTTGCTAGATGCAGAGGGTTTAGGACCCCGTTTGAAGGACATTACAGAATGTTTTTATGGATAATTGCAAATAACAACAGTAAATATTCAATTAAATTAAATATTGAATTAAACAATTTTTAACGGAAGTATCGCGTGTTTTATTTATTTTGTTGAACCTGACGTTTCGAACGCTTTGCAGCGCAGGGAGACTGCCTCAAAGGTCGAAGGAAGTCTTCCTGCGACCATGGATGCTGCAAAGCGTTCAAAACGCCAGGTTCAACAAAATAAATAAAACAAGAGATACTTTCGTTAAAAATTGTTTAATTCAATGTGTAACGGTCGAGAAAGCCTAAGACAATACTAAATTAAATATGTCTAGCAAAAGGTAGTGTGTAATTGACAAACATCACAGGGATACTCAGCTTGAGCATCTTCTGATTAAGCACCGGAACTAGTACATTGTAATGTACTGTTGATATACCATGAAAAACAACCACATTATATAATATATAGTAAGGAATGTTTCGAATCAAAATGGTGTAACTTTACAAATGATGAAGAAGAAATTGTTTCAATCCAAATCGTAATTTGAATGATTCAAATGCATCGAAAAGATGTTTCAATGAAAAATCTCATTCACATTATTGACAAGTTAATTTTGAAAACTTCTATACTTTAATAAAAATGGATGAAGCAACATCTTCAAAAAATGACTTAAAAATTACATTGTAAGTAAGGATTACAATAAAAGAACTCCATTCAGCTCCATTGATGACAAAACTTCAAGTGACGACTGCCTAATTTGCTCATTTTGAGCTCAAATTAGTCTTGAGTCGCATATCTTCTACCCAAACTACTACTACTAAAACAAACTGTCAAAGATGTATAGCATTATTATACCAAAGTTCTAGCCACTATATGAGTTATGCAGAACTGTGTATGTACCTACTAAGCCTATGTAGTACATGATATTTTCTTATTCATTTAGTGGTAATGAATTCTAGTAAGCATAGGAAATTATTAGTGGTCCAGGATGGGTGCGAAATGCAGTGTAATCAGTTTATAACTTAGTAGTCAGTATAGTATAACTTGCTGGTATCTAGGCATGATTTGTGGTTGCAACAAATCATCAATCATCATCATCAAAAAATAACACTTATTAAACACCCTATGATTTTTATAGTGTATAAATGCTACTTTTGATATCCAGGAAATCATAATGCCTGTGAAGTTGAAGATCCTTTATCTACTACCTTAAAAATAAAATAGACTTTAAATTGTTCTCTACTTTTATGTGTATTTGTGTTGGTAGCAGTGTATAGTTTATCATTTCGGTGGTTTTTCTGTAATCTTATGGTGAGAATGGATGCAAAGATGACCTATTCAAGCAGAGGCAGATATTCTCAGATAAGTCTCTTAGTGTGGGATGCTAGTTACAAACCCCCTGGATACACATCAAAGAAATGCAACCTGCAGAAAACAAGGCAGAATTCCCAGGCTTCTCTACAGATGATGTTCACTCACTCTAAACTTCTAGAGCACAAGATAACTTACGCTGATATTAATGTTACTTTATTTGTAGTGCACATTGGTAAAGAGGAGGACTTCTCCGCTCACACTACACTATAGAAAGTGCTATACTGTCTCAAGCACACATTACCGCAACCACAGAACATTGGTTAATGCCTGCTTAATTTAGTTGTGTAGAATTTTTGATTTTGTTTCCTATGCCATTATATGACAAATATTAGAACAAAGTAAGCTCCCTAGTAAACTTGTTAATATCTTCAGTTATAGAAACCAAGTCAATACCATCAGGTATGCAGTAATATTGTTGTATCCATACAGGCTAAAGTGAAAAGGCAAAGGAGGGTGACTTTCCTACACTCATAATTTTTCACTAAATGAGCTGATAGTTGTTATATTGTCAGATTAAGCATCAACAATATATAAGTCTAAGCTGATGATACAGCACAGTTAAATGAAAACAAAAAATGTTATGACCAACCCCAGGTACAAGGGTGGCATTGAGAATGAAGGCCTTGTTGGTCAGGTGTGCATGCTGCTCACACAATGTAAAAATTTGTTCAGAAATTACACTTGCAGCCTGTGAAACTAATTTAACAACACAAAGATACGAGGCCTGCATTCAATACAATAATGCTTTCAAGACACTGATGCTCCAGTATTACAGTACAATAGATATGTTAGCAGTGGCATGGACCTGCTGATTTAAAAACCATCAGTTTGTGCATGCATAGGCAGCATCCCCTACTAAGGTGAGTTCAGACCAGCACCAACAACATCACAATAAATACTGCAGACGAGTTAGATAGGACTGAGTGGTTTAGAAGTTGCTGGAAGTTATGCAATATCCTCCACCAACTGGTACAACATGATAATTTATGAAGGCAATTATTAGACATTCTCTTCTTCTATACCAATATATATTTCATCTAGAGACTTCTTCGAAGTTCTCTCAGTCAAGATCCTTTAGAAGACACCACCAGGCTTTCTCCTTCTTCCACCTATACGTTGCATTCCAATCACAACTAAACCACTTGTGAGAGAACAATTGACCTCTCCCCAGATGTCTCATAGGAAACTCCTCATCACAGGCTGATTAGAGAAACTGTTTTCAGATTGCTTTAATAGTGTGCACTGATTCCTTCTCCTAGTAATAATCACCTTGAACTGTTACTTTCTACTTTAATAAGTGTCCTATCACATTTCAGTGAACAATGCAGTACCCCCAAAAAACAACCCAGCTGGTTTCTTATTCTGTGAACATTCTAAACAATCTACTTCAAGGAGTTGCTGTGAGTAGTTCTTAGGAGGACGTTTATTGAATCATGTGATTTCCACATTGTATGCTACGGTTTACAAAACAAATTCTTCAAACTACCTATTTGTTGTTTTTTACACATTTTCTTAGTACTGTTAACATTGTACTTACAATGGTCAAACAAATGTATTACTGATAAAATAAAAATTTGTTATTAAGGACTCTCTTCAATATAAAGGAGATATTTGTAATCATATCAATTCCTTTTGAGATAACAGTGAATTGTTGATTGACAGGGCAACTTATCTATAAAGAAATGTATTACGACAGCTTTCTCGGCTATCTTTTTAACATTTATATTAACCTTAGAAATGTAATAAAATTTAACAAACAGTATAACAGTCTCAGCTGTATTATAAATCGCATCAAACTTCTAGTTAAGTCTACTAAGTTAACAAAGTTTCATTAACACAATAGCAAGATGTGTGCAGTACACCTGCAAAGGGCACTTTCAGGCCAAACTTGATGTTTCATGGAATTTGTATGTATCTATAAACTAAAGTGGATGGGTGGCAATTGGAACTAGTACTCATGAGCTAAGGTAATGGCATGCACAGGAAATAGATCACAATATTTGTAAATAATAGATCACAATGTTTGTAAATAACAATTGGAACTAGTACTCATAAGCTAAGGTAATGCACGCACAGGAAATAGATCACAATGTCTGTAAATAACATCTACATGTAGAGTAATACCCGAACATTTTAACTATGATATTATTGAATCATAACAAAATTTTAATATTTAGGGTAGTTCTATTAACATACAATGACTTTGCACCACAAACTTAGTGCCCTACCAAATATTTGTACATACAATATGTAGTTTTCAAATTGCTTTCGTTTTATTCATTTTTAAAACTACTTTGGATATATTTCAAAGGACGGATTTTGTGATTTATTTTTCATGTAGAAATCTAGGGTTAGTACTGCTGCAATACCTACTTAAGAGTACTAAAAGTAAACTTCCAATATTATATTTTCAATATCTTTGTGTATGCAATATTAAATGCATTTTTCGAAATAACAACAAACAATACTAAACAAAATTCAAGCACATACAGAAAAACTCTTCAGTTCGTTAAAACTAATTACAGAGATATCAATAGAACTCTGTTTTCGTCTTCTGGAGAGAAATTAATCATTGTTTACATTTCAAACGTTCACAGAACAGTCTGATGCGGCAATGTATTTTATTCTGTTAATAGATACGAGCGTAAATTTTTTGGGACTTGGTATTTCAAGATTCGCCTTTATTTTAATAATCGCGCGACACATACAACGCCCCTAGTTAATTATTTGGTAGGTTAATCTACAAAATGATAATGACTCACCGAATGTTTTAAATTCCAACGATGTTAGCGGGAAGCCTATCCATTATTGCACGGCACAATGAAACTATATCCTCGGGATAACACCCTGACTGTCAGACCCGAATTCTTCCACGCACGAAAGCATTCAAACGACACATAACGGCTCAAATAAACCAATAACTTCGACAGACTTTTTGAAGGAACACCTGATAAAGTTAGAGTCCCAAGATTATATACTTGGTTACACAAAAATATCACAATTTCACACACAATCACTATTCTCGACAACGAGCCGACAAGGCGAGCGAAGGGAAGCAAAACGAGAGCGGAAGAAGCGGGGTCGGGGGCGGTAAGAAGACAAGGGACAAACGGCCGGAGCGACCATCGCAAAGTGTTGAAAGTAAATTCATTTGAAAACTACTAAAACAAGAAAACTACTAAAACGTAATTTTCTTAAGTTTTTTTTAAGACCATGTTATAAATTAACATTACGTTTGAAACTATTCATGAATATTACAATTATTATATTAATATAGTAATTATTATAACAATGTTTTTCCTAGTGATTTAAAACCTCTAACTTTCTCTATCTATATTTTACGCAAGGGCTCTTGCGTGCAAGTGTTTTCTTGGTCATTAAACATTATTATATAAATACCTAACTTTTTTAACATTTATAACACGCCTCATGCATTCCGACGAAACATGATCAATTTGGCCATATTTTAACAGCATTTACCGGCTCCCGCATACTTCCACTTTGGCGTCGAGTATGTCTTACTTCTGTATTCTTTTTACATGTACAAACGAATAGAGCGATCGAACGAACGAACTTTTATCGACCTAACTCTGTTTTTAACATAATCATTCTCACTCATTCTACGCGCCATAAATGACAGATTTTGCACAACATTCGGATGTTTACAGCATTTATTCTACTTTCATGTAATATCTATAAGCGATAACTGGCTAATGCAGACAAATCGTTGCCTGATTATTGCTTTGTACTAACTCTACTTTTTACGTATTTTGTGTTTTTTGTACCATATATTAATGTAATATTTTTTTGTACTGTATCCACCGATCAGATTGCAAAATATTTGTAACGTCCCTGAAATACGCAATATAGGATTGTACTACGTCCATGAGTCGAAGAGCTGTGAAATGAATTACTTCATACTCCCGAAACACATACTTATTACAATTCATCAATGATAATATGAACGAAATACAAAATATTTTAATGTATTTTATCCTATACTTTTTATTTGTATCGACGGTACAAATCTATATTAAGAAACTTTGCACCTTGTTTGGTTCTACATCCATACATGTCAATTATATTACTCTAATTATGTATTAAACACTCTTTAGTAGAATGGACCACATAACCAAAAAAAAAATTACTGTTCTGCCCAATTTTGTCGCAAACCCCCTATTATACTACAAGATTTACGTAATGGTGACTGGATGACAGGCAGATAAGTGCGGAACGAACTCGCTCGCGCCTCGTGTGTGGGTTTGCACACCTAGTCATGATAATAACGATGTACACAAATCGACTTGATGTTGAGACAGAATTTAGGTTAAAATTGTCAAAAATTACTGCTACAATTGATTCAATTTGCGACAAAAATTAGTCAACCCATCACATTAATATTGAAATCCGATTTCTTTTTGCCAATTTGTTTGTTCGTTACATCTATTGAAATAAAAAATGTGTGCGTGTGTCAGCTTCGACGCTCAACTGGAGTTTACTCCTTACGAATAATCGAAATCGAAAATCGAAAAAATATATATCGAATAGTAAAAGAGGGTAAATGAATGCAATAAGAATAAAATTTATATTAGTCATAAATGTGAACTATAGTTCATATCCTACAGGCTTACGAATTCACCGCATTTACGTGTTTTTCGGATTCTTTTTCGTTACGACTCGAATCAATTTCTTCCATATTTTCCAATGTTTTTTTAACTTTAATCACTTGATGATTTGTTTAATAGTACATAAAAACATACGTAAAATGTACCAAGTTTCGTAATACGCAGACGTGCACACACAAGTACTAACACACGTACAACGCTTGGTCGGTATCTTTCTCATTGCGTTCGCCTTCACCATCGTGTTCGAATTCGCGTTCACGTTCGCCTTCGCGTCCGTATTCGCGTTCGCCTTCACGTTCGCGTTCACGTTCCTTTCATGATTTTCGAAAGGGATACACAGTCGCTAGTACATTCATTTCTTGAAAAGCCAAACCGGCTTACCACCAAGTAACGGTCCGTTTCAATAGTGGAACCTGTAAAGGATCTTGTATCCATTACAGTATTTCGAATATATCTATTAAAATCAAATCAACCACACTTTTTTGGTCACTCCGTCTCCATGTATACATGCGAATATCCTTGTGATGAAATAAAGTATCCGACACGAGGCGATTTCGTAAGAGAATTGTATTTGCAAAGAACACTAATTTTTGAATTTCATTGTCCAAAAAAGATAAAAATCATTTATTTGCCATTAGACCCTTACGGGCATTAGACACGTCTTACATTCTTTAAATTAAATCATATTGTATCTTAATAATTTTCCATTTTTTTTTTTACTTTTAATCTCTCTTTTTTAATCTACCAGTATTTCGGAAAGTCATTTCAATGGTCACATTGGCGAAGAAACCAAACGAAACTTGCCAATATGGGTCTTTTTTCCATCGTTAAAATATATTACAATAAATATATGTGAGTGTGCATATAGTGAAATCAAGTGGTACAATTAAAGATATTATAGATATATTAATACATGTGCTGAATCATTTCCAAACATCTCTATCAGTTAGATATTCATCGATTCTATAATAACCCTTTTGCACAGAGTATTTTTCATGTACCTTTTGAACATATTCTCAGGCAAGGATAGAACTGTTTCAGGTAATTTATTATAGAATCGAATACAATTTACAATAAAAGATCTACTAGCCTTAGCAAGTCGATGTACAGGCATACGCAATCTATTCTTACTTCTAATATTTTCACTAAATTTAGAAAATGACTATATTTTTACGAGCATACATTATATTCTTATAAATATACTGAGAAGGAACCGGGAGGATATTTATTTCTTTAAACAGTTCTCTAAGAGATTCCCTGGCGCCCATGTTATAAATAGAGCGGATGGCTCTTTTTTGTAATATAAAAACAGTTTCAATTTCAGCCGCTTTTCCCCACAACAGTATACCATACAACATACGATAGATGTGATACATGTGAAGAATTAGAAAATTCAAGAAATACAGATGAATTAGAATCTGATCAAAAAAGCACTTGGAAAGAAAAAATGATTAAAAAAAAAGGAAGAAACAAGTATAGGAAAGAAATTTAGAATAAAGTAGCTAGTTTTGATTTTGAAAATGTTTTTTCACTACCGCGTGACGAAGTGTCGAATTTATTTTACAAAAGAAAGCGTAACTCATATAATTTGACATTTGACTGTGCACGTGAAATTGAATGATAAAACCTGCTGCTCCTGCTGTATGTCATCAAGGTATAGCAGGTCGTAAAGCTAATTGCATTGCATCAGCTCAACGAATAACATTGGGGAGGGTAATACGTTTGCCAGATATTGAAGACATTATTTTGTGGTCAGATACATGCGTGCCATAAAATAGGAACCAAGTAATGACGACTGCCCTGAAGTATTTCAAATCCTCAAATAAAAAATACCCATAAATTTTCAAAGCCAGGTCATGAAAATATACGAGATGATTGTTGATGCTATACATGGCAAAATATGAGATTTATAGTAACTTAGGGTTCGTTAAACAGGTCATTAAATTAGAGAAGAAGTTCGTTAATAAGATTACTACAATGATCATGCCTATCACAGATTTCCTTGATTACCAAGCAGTTTCTGAGCAATTCAGTTACTCTCAAACCCCATATACTAAAGTGAAATTGATTGAAATGGAAACAGGAAAACATATGACGTTAAATATGCCGAGGTATTTATGATGGAAACAAGCGTAGAATATTAACATCGCAGCGCAAATTACAATACGAACAAATAAACGCCAAAAGGACCAAAATTTTAACGTTTTCAGATATCAACCCTTCGTTCACACCTTTCCACCCTCCTAAAAGAGCGTTCAAGATATATAGTCTCATGTATGTACTACTTCCAATATTAGCCCGTAATCCTAGCCTCTCTTTCAAATACATTATATTAATAACAAAAGAGTTAACAACAAAATATGAACCATTGCTTTATTATCAACATATATGCATATATCCCACTAATATTATAAATTTGGATGTCCGTCTGTTTGTTACGCTTTCACGCGAAAACTACTGAACCGATCATCATGAAACTTTGTACACGTATTCTAGGAGGTATCAGAAGTAACATAGGATACTTTTTATTGAAAAAAATCTTATTTATCAATGCGAGCGAAGCCGCGGGTAAAAGCTAGTATGTATATATATAGTTTGCAAATTCAGTTTTATAATTGACGGTAAACTATGCACATTACACTACTTGTCTATTTACTATTTAGGCACTAAGTCTATGGATGACGTAAAACCACGGAGCACGCGGAGAAGTGCAGGCGAATATGGTCATGTTGCTGGACGACCACGGGACTTGCACGGGAAAAGCATCATCTTTATTTACTTCGCTTTCAAATTTTCGCCTATTGTCTTTAATCTTTTTAAATAGAATATATTATTATATAATAGGAATCGGAAAGTTATCTGTCAAAGTGTATGAATAAGCATACCTATATTTTGACTGATAACTATTCAATTCCGATTCAAATATGGTTTTCCGAGGCAATGTGAATAGCCTCACTGAAGGTCATCTGCGTAAATATGATACGAAGATAAAGAGGAATAGAAGTAATATCATTGATAAAGAAAGAAAAAGAATAGGAAACAACCTCTTTTCCAGCGATAAGCTGACACCAGTCGGATCACGAATCATCAATTTTAACAGTTTGCTGACAATCAGTTAAATATGACTTAAACCACGCGAAAGCTATTTGCAAAAGTTTTAGGGCACGTAATTTAACCATCAGGATGACAAATTCAACGGAGTTAAAAGCGCTTGTAAAATCAAGATAGCTAATTTCCGATTTTCATTCAATGATATCTAAATTGAAATTTCAGAAATTTGTGTTTTCGGGGGTGAGTAGTTAGGTGCTGATACACAAGCGCTTCAAAACCTTGGAAAGAAAAGGCAAAATAGAATTAGGATGAAAGTCTGAGAAAGAAGGAAGATTTCGGAATTTTAGGAAGCGGAATTACATGGGCATCTTTCTATAATGACGAAATGGCTCCAGAAGTAAGAGAGCAATATACTCCTTTATGGGGTCGATTATGCTGAGGCTCATATCATCATTCCCAACAGCTTTAGATTTAATAGTCCCGATCAATTTAACAACTTAATCTAATGTTATCTCACCAAGTTCAAATAATGCAGTGGATTGTAGTGTTGCCGCATACAGACATGATAAAGAGGGTCACTTTCTAATGGAGTCCAGAATAACGGGCGAAGCACTGAAATCCTTGTTTAAATAACTAGAATCTATATTGCAACTGACACTCACTTCTCCTGCCAACCATCCAACGCCTGCAGAAAACTTCTCCACAATAATGCAGAGTTTACTCACTCTGACTTGTCCTTTTTCGGAATCTTCTTTACATCTCTCACAGCATTCAATCGGATTTTAATCTCATTTTCATCTCAATGATTATTTCATGTGCTATTGATTTTAAGCCGATTAAGCCTCTTTGTATAATAAAAACCGCTTTGTATAACAATAAAGACACGATAATTGAAGGCATCAATTTGGTTGAGACCTTTCCGATTCTCCAGCACAAATTGTTTAAGTACCAGAAAGCGTCCCGGACGAAAATGCCAAGTAGTATACGCATTCACCTGACAACATCTCAAATTCTTTACATCACTCATAGCTTAGAGTTATATCTTCATCGGGCGCCACATCAAGGAGTTAGCCACAAATTCACTTATAAAGGGATTACCTAATTAATGAATATTTCTTTATATTCACTGATTAGAACAATGAAGTGCAAGAATATCATCATAATTAGACTTTCTGGATGTTGATGAACAACCTCGAGAGATGACTGAGACAAAGAATTTAGGAAACACGGATAATCGAAGAAATCACGATGAAATAACAAAAAAGAGAATTTTAATTTTAAGCATCAGAATGGTAAAGTTAACGCGTTGTAAAATTTACTAGATAACGAATTTCAAGTTACAGCGTTTGTTCTGAAGTCGCTTTGTTATTTTAAAAGCGAATGCGACTACAGAATAAACGCTGGCAATATATGGCACTATATGCATAAATCTCATCCACACTGATTACGTCACAATTCTAATAGGATCCATGACCGGAATCCACTAAACTTCCGTTCAAGTATATATGGGTAATAAAATAACTCTACTTTGTGATTCCGAGTCCCACACAGGACAAACATTTGATGTGCATGAACATGTCTGTTTATCTTGGTCTGAGTGTTTTTAAGAGAGGTAGGGCGCATCAAGGAAGCCTGTCTGAAATAACAATCACTGGAAGATTGTTGTGTTCCAGCATGAGAGTGAGGTTACCTGTGAGCTCTTAAGGAACTGCTGTGTTGGCAGCAGGAGTAGCATCGCGCGAGTGTTACATAATGTAATACAAGCGTCCGTAGGATACGGTAGCCGGTTTACATCAGATGGGCCATATATTTGTATGTCTCCCGATGTTGTATGAAAAGAAAATCTTTAGTTTCAAACAAAAAAGTATTGGTTGAAGAAATCTATGAAAACAGAATTTTAAATGTTCATAAACAAAACGACAATCTGCGCTGAGACTGTTCACAATTTATCTGTATCAAGTCTTTGAAATATGGCAAGAATGCAAATTTGTGAGCAAAACACGAGTAAGTATGTATACCATAAGACTAATTTTATTACACATAAGGGTAAAAAACCAGTATAGGCATTAAACACTCAATAATTTCAATTATTCGTTCAATCAATCAATCATTATACGTTAATAAAATATATGATGCTATTCCCTATTTATTCAATCAAATCAGGAATAATAATTTAATCAGTAAACAAATTAACAACACGAATAATCAGCAAAACAAATTTATTTCATGAATAATTACAAATAGACTTATTATGAATATTATGATACATGTAAATACACAAAGCATCAAATAATCTAAAGGATTATATCACATGGTTTAAAATCGACGGCTCGATCGAATTGGAGCCCCCTAATGTCAGAGGAGAAAATATTATCTATTTTGTAGATTCTTTAAACATGTGCAATCTTAACCAATTTAATAGTGTACCTAATCAGCATGGGCGTATATTGGACTTAGTTTTGTCTAATGATGTAGTTGAGGTACTAGCTTGTGAGTCACCACTGCTCCCAGAAGACAGTCATCACAGATCTCTCTGTATAACTGCTGATTTTGCCAAGATATGCAAGCTAAAGGATAAGCCGCGGAAAAAGTTCTTGTTTGATCGGGGTGATTACGAGGGATTAAATGCCGCACTAAAGGAAACACCTTGGTGCACATCATTTGAATCGGGCACTTTGGATCAAGCTGTTGAAATTTTTTATAGTAAATTAAACGAACTAGTAAAAAAATTTATGTGGTGGACGACCAGGCCAGTCGTGGCAACGACGGTGGTGGTGGATGCGGATTCTGTTCCAGATGGCGGACGACCGCAGCAGCCGAGGCAGAGACTACCGGAGCAGCCATGGCAGCGTCGGCATGTAGCACGCACTAACAGTAGTGGGTGGGTGCCGGCCGGCGCTAGGCCGCATGAACTAATTGGTGGCGGAAGCACACAAAGCAGGTTAGATCAAATTGCATATTCTGTCTAGTATTTATTTTATCAAACATTTTTTTCTTTTTGTTTGTATTCATCATCCTTTGTTAACGTGTTATATACGGAAATTTGTTATCAGCATCTTCCCATGTTAATAATATTATACTACGTGATTTGTGAATCTGTTAATTTCCCGAATATAAATAAATAAATAAAAACTTGACTAACTAAAATTGATAGCTGAGCCTAATGAATATTCATAGACAGTGTTATTATCAAAAAGACAGAAATATTAAACGAGTTCAGTCAAACTTTGAAATAAAAACTGTTGTAGAGGTAGCGTTTTGGGTTCCATTTTCTTTCTTATTTATATCACTAAGCTTCCCTCAATAATCAATCACTTAGGTATTATGTTTGCTGATTTATACCCGAATGACTCTGGTTTAGTTAATGAAATCTGTAACACTCTTATAGTGTTCAAAGTGGCGGGAATTGTTAAATTTGCTGCTATCTGATCGGAAGTTTAAGTTTATAAGTTTATTTAGTATAGTATTATAGCGATTTAGATTCGACAAACTGTGAGAAATTGCCAAACTGCGTCCTGGGAAAAAAACATTTTTACCACGTAGAAAATTGTCCAAATCACGAAAAAAATGGTAGTCAGTTGGAGCAAGGTCTGGCGAGTACGGAGGATGGAGGAGGAGGAGGACGTATGGTTTGTAACTGCAGCTCCTGTAGAGTTGCAACGGTTTGTCGTGCTGTGTGAGGTCTTGCGTTATCATGGAGCAATAATGGTGAAGATTGATTAACAAGTCGGGCTGTCTCACTGCCAGTTTCGCCATCATTGTTAGAAGTTCGGCACAGTAAACATCTGCTGTTATTGCTTGACCAGACCTGAGAAAGCTATAGTGAATATCGTCATGAAGAGACCAACAAATAGTTATCATTACCTTTTTATTGGCAAGCTTTGCTTTAGGGCACTGTTGCGGCGTTTGACCTGGGGTCAGCCATTGCATTTTTCGCTTACGATTATCGGAAAGAATTCACTTTTCGTTCCATGTCACAATTCGATCCAATATTATTTCTGTTCTGTACCGATTCAACAAGGCAACACAAGTTTTAAGATGCGTTTCTTTCTGCAGATCAGTCAAATCATGCGGCACCTATTTTTCATATTTTGTTTTCTTATTGATTTGATGCAAATGAGTCAATATTCTAGGTAAGGTAACGTTAAACCATGTCGCTAATTCTTGGGTAGTCTGAATCGGATCGGCTTCCACCATCTCCTTCAATTCAGCGTTATTCACCTGTGCGATCTTCCACGTGGTTCGTTCTTTAAGACGAGCTCGGTGGCGCAGTGGTGAAACGCGTTGTTACGCTACTTTGACACCAACGCTCGTGGGTTCGATTCCCACACAGTACAAACATTTGTGTGCTTGATCATGTCTGTTTGTCTTGGTCTGGGTATTTTCTATGTATAATAAGTATGTATTTACAAAAAAAAATAATGTATTTACGTATGTTTATCAGTTGTCTAGTACCCATAACACAAGCTTCGCTTACTTTGGGGCTAGATGGCGCTGTGTAATTTGTCCGACAATATTTATTTATATTATTATTTATTCAAGTCGAAGTTTCCATTACGAAAGCGGTTAAACCAAAAACGCACGGTGCGTTCATTGGTAGTCTCCTCTTCAAACGCAGCATTGATATTGCGAGCCGTTTCTGCCACGTTAGTTCCGCCTCGGAACTCGTATTTAAAAGTTGTTCGGATTTTCGAAGTATCCATCTTTCCCGCCTAAGCTAAATTAAAAAATATTTGTTACGGTGCAAATGTACACTTTTGTTGTTGATACGAATGTCGGTGCTACGAGCGTCATCTGTTAACCCGTAAATATATTAAATCGATCGCTTTCGGGCTAACTAAGTGCCGCCTTTAGTCGCTCCTCATTAATTTTATTCTTTGCTTTTCATTAATTTAGTTTTTCTTGTTGTTACAGCAGTTCTAAACTTCTGCGTTCTCAATGTTTCTTTATTTTCTTTGTTTTCTACAATTATCTTTTATTATGGAAAATTGTAGGATAGAATTTTGAGAGATTTTTACGAGTATCGTGTTGTGTCGTGATAAACGCAAGCACGTAACCATCAACATATAGATTTTGTTGAACAGATAAATTCCGGCTTGGCGTAGATGCCATGTTTTTTCTATGCCCTTTTGGCCGAAGGATTGGATATGTGAAACATGTGAAGTTAATTTCTTTAAATTTTAATAGATAAGAGAGGATAGGTAGGGTAGATTACGAGAGGTAGGGTGCATCATAGCATCCCGTCTGGGGAAGTACCTCTACCTCACAGAAAACCGCAGCCATATAACAACTCCCTAGAGGGTTGTTGAGTTCCTACATGTGAGTGAGGTCACCAGTAAGCTCCCAAGGAGTTGCTGTGTAAGCAGCAGATGAGGCATCGCGCGAGTGATAATTAATATATCTCAAGCGTTAATAGGCTACTGTAGCCGCTTTACATCAGGTGGGCGGTATGCTTCTACGGCTCCTGACGTAGTATAATAAAAGACTCAGCCATCCAATACGGCTTTAAAAACTAATAAGTTAACACGGGGTTCTAACCCTTAAGATTAAATAAAGTAAATCTTTCAATCAAGAAACATGGCTGACGCCATGTCACCTATAAAATTGGTTTCGCGTCACTCTCTATACCGAACTAAGGTTCGGTGCTAATTCGCAGGTCGCATTGCTAACTCGCAGGCTGCAATCCTATATTCACAGGCCGCAATACGTAGTTCCTGGTCGTCTAATTGCTCGCTGCAGGCCCATGGCTTGTGTCTCTGCGCCCAGTTTTTGATGAGAGGTACAACGCTGGTTTTCTGGTCATCATAATCGAAGCTCCGCTTACAATCAGGTGATTCTTCAAATGTTTAGAAATTTTCTATATGGTGTTAATTATTCTAAAAGATGAACATCTTGACCCAATAATGTACTCAAAAAGTAATTAGAACTATACAAATGGAAACCTGTTCTATGAAGTATGCGATTTTATGCATTTTCATAAGCCTAATACAGTAGGTAAATTTAAGTGGATGTGTAATCAAGCTTAAAGCATAGGAATCTGGACTAGTTGAATATATAAATGAATGTCCATATGAGAGAAGATTTATTTACCCTTTAATTACATTTAAATGTGCCATGTAGCATATAGACATATGAAAGTTAATTTATGTTCCCTGTTAATTGTCTCTGAAAGCGACTGTAAAGAATAAATACATGTAACTTGCTAATGTTTATGTTTGTATAAGTTTGTACTACTTTATCGTACCTTCCTGATAGGTTTTTGTTAAATCAGGTGGCGCTCCGTATTCTTTCTTTTATTTATTTTCTTTGAAGCAGACAAATTATTGACTTTCCTGGTTTTGGCCTGAAAAAACTACTCGATTCCACGCGTTGCACGCAGCCTAGACGCTAATCACCTTGCCTAGAGTCTCCCACACCCTATGCTCTGCCACCGCACACCACCACTGTAACAAATTGAAATCAGTACATCAAATGTTCCTGTGTCACCTGCACCCATCGACTGCCTCTTGAGGTCCTCTCTCCATCTAGTGAGAGTCGTTCACTCTGTGTGTACCAGTACGGGGACACCATTCGAGAACATTTTTTACCAGGCGAGAACACCAGGATCGCCATAAAGAAGAAGAAGAATAATAATAATGATAATGATCTTTTATGTAGTTGTAGTAAACGAACAGAAACGAACTACCTATGTATTTTTTACCGAACGTCATTTCTGTTTGAAAACGTTACTTCCGTCCAAAAAGATCTAAATTACTCAATTCACATCGCTTCTAAAGAATTGTGATTTCAAAAACAAATTAAATATTTACACGAATATTTTAAAATATATTAGTTAGATGTTACATATTATATGTGACTACGGTGGGGCTTGTCGTTTTTATATTATCAAATATACTTAAATATTTCATCGTACATACATTAATACATATCATCACGCCTGTCTCCTATTGGGGTAGACAGAGACAATAGAACGCCATGTGCACCGAACTAAATATACCCCTTTCGCTTCTTTCACACTCATCAACATCTCCATGCACGCTCTTCGGTTTTGGGTACTTTTGATTTGGCCCTTTTTCAACACATTACCAATTTGATATGTATGTGTCTAGGGCGGCCCCTCAAAACCATCTCAACCTAAATAACAAAACCAGCTCAGCATACCCTTTTCAATTTTTGTCATTACATCAACTTTTTTCCTCAAAATTCTCGTATAGTGCTATTTTTTATTCTATCAACTATTCTCACTCC
The DNA here is from genome assembly GCA_947507595.1 of Pyralis farinalis. Lineage (NCBI taxonomy): Eukaryota > Metazoa > Arthropoda > Insecta > Lepidoptera > Pyralidae > Pyralis > Pyralis farinalis. The sequence goes on from OX382258.1 coordinate 21,004,522, forward strand.
ACATATACTTCTTAGCGCTCTCATTTCTACGACGTTTCATTTCATCATATACCTATTTATATCATCCAATTTATCGTACTCGTTATCCCACATAGTAAACGTACTTATTGTACCTGGTTAATTACACGCTTGTTGTAATAAAACACATTTGTTCTGTATAGTATCCATACATAGTTGTCCGTTTCATGTAAAATGATTTTGCACATTGGTAAATAAATAAATAAAAATAATTACAAGAATTTCTCATCTACATAAACTAATAGTAATAGTAGTGTATTTACACAGCGACACCTCAGACTAGACAGTTTGATTTTTGTACCGTTCTTATAGTGCGTGTAATTGGAGTACATACAAATGATGCTGCAGGTGTCTAACATGACTTTTCGCTGTGTGTACATGATGGTCAAAGGCTTACAGAGATGTTAGTAAACTTAACTAATGATAAGAGTTCAAAATATTTTTTAAGCATTTGACACTGTTAGTTCGTTTCGAGTACGATCCCATCACCAATAACCTAAAGAAGAAGAAGAAGAATAACACGGCATATGAAAACGTCTCGTTTTGTTTCTTTTACCGACAGTGAATCTTTTTCACTGCTGTATATTTTTGTTAAAATGTCTCGTGATAAAAGCGTGTGGTTTGCTGAAGAAATACTGTTGGATGCAAAATTAATTAACTTTCAATTGGAAACTGGAGAATGGGAGGCGGTGGAAGAGATGTTACGAGCGGAGGCGCAACTTTCTCGAGACGCAGAAACCGGAAGATTGAGACCGTGAGAACATAAACAAATAATATTATTCGTAGTTAGCTATTTACTTTATTAATTAGCTTATTTTTTATTATATACTGTTTTTTTATTAGCTATTTACTTAGCTTATAAATCTATGGTCAGAGAGTCGTTTTAGTTTGAGTTCAAAATAATAAAATTGTTTATGAAATCCAATTATCTTCATTCTTACATTCAATCCTTGTAATTGTATCCATTCTTATTAACTATCCGTTGTGTAAAACCTTCGCATTTCTTCTAAATTTTGGTTTTTACTTATGAAAGTCCCTGTATAGAAAAATGATATTTTTAACTGTAATTATGTACAGTAGAAACTCGATTATCCGGCCCTCAGGTATACGGATTCATGATTTATATGTACACTACTACTGTTCGGACGCTTTCCTAGATGTTCAACAGGCTTTTGGTAGGGTGTGGCATAAGGGTCTCCTTTGTAAGATCAAAACCCTACTGCCCCACGCATACTTCGAGCTGTTGAAATCGTATATCTCTGAAAAAAGCGAATATACCTCTAAATTTCAGAAGATAAATGCAGGTGTACCGCAAGGATCAGTGCTGGGACCAGTTTTGTACACTATCTTTACGTGCGATCTTCCTGAAACGCAAAGTGTAGTAACGGCCACATTCGCAGACGATACTGCCATCCTCGCAAGCAGCAACGATTGCTGCAAAGCGTCACAAACCCTCCAACAAGGACTAGACAAAATCAAGCAGTAGTTAACAAAGTGGCGAATCAAAGCAAGTGCCTCTAAGTCTACACATGTGACATTTGCACTGCGCACTGGAGACTGTCCACCTGTACAATTGGGAGATGCCATCTTGCCACACAATGAGTCTGTTAAGTACTTGGGTATGCATCCAGATCGAAAACTCACCTGGAGAAAACACCTACAAAAAAAACGTGAACAGCTAAATCTGAGATATCGCACACTACATTGGTTACTTGGAAGGAATTCAGTGTAATGGTCAATGGTTCACTTCTCCCACAGAACTGGAACTTTTATAATATCTGCTCATAGTCGATGAAAAAAAAATATGTACACTAGAAGTCGAATTTATGCAAGCATGAACGTGTCGGAACTGGCATATGCCGCCCGCGCCCTGTGGGGTTGCTGCCCCCACGCGTTTCGTTATTGTTTTAGTTAGTTTGCAATTGTGATTTCGCTCTTACGTGTCTACATATTTAAAAATGTCAATGCATAAGAGAGTGGTGTTATCACTTAAAGACATAACATATATTATTGATTCCTTAAAAAAAGGAGAAAGGTCGTAAGTTACCTGATAAGTGTGGTGTAGGTACACCCACGATAAGTGATATTAAGAACCCATTAAATTTTGTTTTACACCTGCAAATTAGATAGTGAAGACGGGAGTAAATATGGGAAAATGATGAAGAAACAGAAAAATTAACTTTTAGAAGAAGCTATGTAATGTTTTTACAAAAATGATCAACTGGGCAACCGATATCTGGTCCTTTGTTCTGTGAAAAAGCATTACAGTTAAATATAAAATTAGGTGGCAATGAATTGTTTGTGGCAAGTAACGGATGGTTGTACAGATTTAAATCACGTCATGGAATTCTTCATACATTCGATTATCAGGATTTTCGATTATCCAAATGCCTATCGGCAACAATTAGTCCGGTTAATCGAGTTTCTACTGTATTTAAATAATTGAAGTGTTCGTCATTATCTAGTTGATGCATTGTTGTAAAATTGTAACTGCACATCAAATAATTTAGTTATAATGTAGTAACACAATATAGTTTCTGTACCACAATGTTGACTTTTCCCAAATCACTATAGATAATGAGTCGTGTACAGAGAATATTAAAAGCTCTGTCCTGTGTGCGTGTATTGGTTAAACCAGTGTATACTGGTTGCAAGTCCTACATGACTTGCGTCCAGTGAGAATCCACATAGGTACGTGCCTCGGATTATGTATACGCACGGATATAGTGTCATAGTGTGGTTGTCTGAAATTTTGCCTCTATTCCGTTTCTCTACTTATGTGTCTATAGAATATAATTTTCTTAATACTATTAGCTTCTTTATGTGTATAAGATTTGTGCAGGCTTTTATAATTATGTTTATATGCTTCTTTTTTTCCAGTAAAAAGGCGTCAGAGTACACTTTACGATTGATTGCCGAAGTTCTCCATATAATGAGGTTGGACGTGGAACAGGCATCTTACAACCGCAGTACCCTAGCTGTTGCAGAACAATGCCTGCGACTTGTGCGATCGTGCGCTGCAGCCGGGACTAAAATGCAGACCTACATATCCAAAGAATTGTCTATACTTGAATCAATGCTAGTGTTAGCAACAGAGTATCAACATCCGAGTGTTGAGTTCATCAATGAGGAGCTACAAAAGAAATATGAGACTTGCATGATGGTTCTCATACAAACCTTAGGAAACTTAGTAGTCAATAACCCATTCAACCAAATAATGATTTGGAACAAATTTGACGCAATAATACTGAATTCTTTAGTGGGCCAAAACGATAGAATAGCTACAGCAGCCGCTATGATTGTTTACAATATTTTACTTGGGCAACCTAATGTGTTGCCTGATGATGTTAGCCTATTAAATTCTTTAGCTTATATGTATAATAATGGCAATACTGAATACCCTCATTTGATTATAGAGTACTTAATTGGAGTTGAGAATAGTTACATAGAAAAGTTATATTCAAAATTAGATCCAGAGTCTCGAATGCTTGTCTTAAATCTGGCATATAATATTCTCATGTCTACAGAGTCACAAGATATAAATGTGTCTGTAAATTTTGTTAAATTCATGGCGCATGAATTTAAAGGAAAGTCAGATTGTATTTTGAAAACTGTGGATAAATATGTGAATACGATAGAACCGCAAGAGGTGGTGTTTTTGCTGGAGATCCTGGCGACTGCGTCAAGTATGGATGCTTACATGGACTGTCTTCAAAGCGATACTTCTTTGTTTATTAACTGTGCTTGTAAGTATGTCAGCTATATACCTATACAAATAAATAATTTATTGATTCATATATTTTTATGGTCTAATACTATTAGAATTGATAAAACATATATTATTCTTTGAATACTACTCTCATTTTACCTTGGGTAATTTAGTTACACCATGGTTACACTATTCTGTTTCTTCTTCTTATTCAGAAGAAAATCACAGACATATAGGTTCTATTTATTGTATTTGTACATTCAAACTAGAGCCATCTCTGTGCATGTATCTTATGAAAAATATTAGTTACATTTTAGGCCTTTATTATTGTACTAGCGGCCCGCCCCGGCTTCGCACGGGTGGACATTTATTTTTTAAACATTTTGGGATAAACGAAGAGTAAATGTATCTTTAGAGAGTTTTTTAAATAGTTTTTCTTAAGTAGCTTTTTTTCAAACAAATTACTTTACGTGGTACGTACTTAGTGGTATTTAATTTTTTATTCGTTTTTATCCATAATCCTAATTACAATCGGAAAGTTTATTTTTTATTTATTTATATTGCTTTTAGTTTTATTTTTACATTTCTTTTTTACATTATTTTAATATATATAACATATATTTCGAGACTTTATATTAATTTAATTTAATAGGTTTTACTTTTTTAGTTTCCAATATGTCTACCTTAAGGCTGTATACTATATTGGCTGTGGTATTCGTAGAAGGCAACAAAATATATTGATTTTTAGGAATCCTACTCGAGAAAGTGCAACATATAATTGGCTATGAGAAAATCATTCTTCTCTTAGGTCGATGCCAAAGATCGAGAAAGTTTGTCCCTGGGATTTATTTATTATAAGAGCAAACAATACCTGTACAGGAAACTGTAACCTTTTAAAAGACATGGGCAAATCTGTTGGTATCATCGGGATCCGCGGAATGTGAGCTAGCTGTCCGGCCGTGGGACCGGTGATGATTGTTGCTATAATCAGATTGTCTCGTAATTCCTTTATTAAAAGCCTTGTGCCATTACACATATTGGGAGGGCTTAAATTTCTCAACAGCATTACCTACTTTTAATTTCAGTTCATGTGGTGGCAAGCCGGCGGGATAGAGAGAATTTAAAAATTCTTGTAGATAGTGCACTGTATCTTCGATGTTGCACACGTTATCAATAGATTTGTAACATTTAAAATCACCTGGTACTTTTTCAATGATCATTTTGTTTATCTCATTTACTGAGCTGTTTTTCGGTGAGACGATGGCCCTCGAATAGAGCCAATCGAAATTTTTTTCTGTAAGATGTTCGATATCGGGATAGATTGTCTCTATAAGGATTTCTAGACTGTGAACAGTATGAGCCAATTCATTATCCAATAATACTTGGAGGCTACGTGCAATTGGAGATGGTAATTTTCCGCTTCCAAGTTTAAGTAATTTTTGTGCGAAATTGTCGTTGCCGTAATTACTTAAACGTGCTCTCATATTCGTGCGCAAATTGAGAGTTTCAATTGATTGCCACAAAGGTGATGATTTGAGGCACGCTTTTCAGAAAATAACTTTTTAACTGGAACAGAAAAATGTGGTATGAAAAAGTCAAAACATTCAATGTCGGTAGCGCGCGAATGAGCCGCGCGGGTACCTATCTCATAGATGTGCGCCGCGCCGCCCGCTGCCACGCGCCGTGGCCGCCGGTGTCGCATGCAAGGGATTGAAACACAGAACAAAATCCGTAATATCTTTGGAATGGAATGTCCGATTTCGTTAATTCAAAGAGTAACCTACAGGCATTGAAACAGTCTTGAATACGAAATGATTTATTTGGATAAGGATTAATACCAAGGTACGAATAATGTGGCCTAGTTTGTACCGGCGTTACTATAGCATATTTTAACATGAAAAAGTAGTTATTGTGACGTAACTGTAATAGTTAGACATATGGTATCGCGGACTTTTTTTGTAGACATTGATGTCCTCTATAAAACTGTAGTACATTACTTTGCTCTATTGTCAATAGTTTCAGCAGCGTACGCGGTATAAGGATTTTTTGGTATCTTTTTCACACATTATCGAAGTTTTCATACGGATCCCTAACTATTTTCAAAATATTTTATAGCCTATGTTAATCATTTATATTGTAGCATTCTAATGGTGAAAGAATTTTTGAAATCGGCATGACATACATACAAATCTTTCCTCTTTATAATAATAGTATAGAAGTATAGATAGCATAGAAGTATAGATAGTATAGATTCCACCTTAATGTTGTCTTTGGTATATCTTTGATCAGTCCAAAGCATATTAGCAGTTCTTAATTTTTAGGGCATGATCTGGAAAGAGTCATCACAACTTTACTGTGGGCCTTTTCAAGACTCAAGAGTGTTTCTTAGCTTATTGTTTAAATATTATTACAGTTCTCCTTCGTGCCATCCATAAGTTGGGTAAAGAGAGCAACAATTTTTTTTCATCCTTGAACAAACTGTATGCTGCAACTGGCAAACAACTGATCAACGACGAAAATTTAAATTTGACTGTAGCACCAACCGAAAGTGAGTTATTTTACTACTTATAAATTTGTAGAGGACATTCTATATTTCCATATGTCAAAAGGGCATACTACACCATTGACAGTTCGAAGTGATTCAAATGACGTCAGCTGACGAACATTCACCAGCAACAATCGCAAGCAGAAGCATTCGTCATTCTTTGAATAAACTGTGTAAATACGATCATATTACCTTGCTCCCGACATTGGAAGTATCTGGGATAAGCGTTCCAAGTGTAATAACGTGGCATATCACGTTAGTATAAATGAATCACCTTGGCAAATCGAAAAGACTGGTCAAGACGAACAAAAAAATATTTATTGAAATTTGTCAATTCGTTCTTGAGATATCATAAAAAAGGTGTTTCATGTAAAATGTATGGGGAACATGTTTTAATGGTTATTCTGCTATTCAGGGAGGAGATGAATCCAACAAAACAAAGAGCAAAAAAATCGGTCCAGCCGTTCTCGAGTTATAAATAGTGTAACTAACCCGACTTTGTTTTTTATATATATATATATATATGTATATATATACATATACATATATAGTTATAATAAAGTTATTTTTAAAAAAAAATCGGCCCAGTGCGAGTCGGACTCGCGCACGAAGGGTTCCGTACCATTATCTATAAAAAAGGCAAAAAAATCACGTTTGTTGTATGGGAGCCCCCTTAAATATTTATTTTATTCTATTTTTTAGTATTTGTTGTTATAGCGGCAACAGAAATACATCATCTGTGAAAATTTCAACTGTCTAACTATCACGGTTCATGAGATACAGCCTGGTGACAGACGGACGGACGGACGGACGGACGGACGGACGGACGGACAGCGGAGCCTCAGTAATAGGGTTCCGTTTTACCCTTTGGGTACGGAACCCTAAAAAGGTGTCTAAGTGCCCGCTAGGACTCAATGGCAAATAACGGAACTTTTATCTCACTCCGGAATAGTGTATACCAAGGGTTCCCAAACTTTTTCAGTTCGCGGCGCACTTACATGTTTAATATTTTTTGCTCGGCGCTTCGTAGTCGTTAGTACTCGAAAGAAGGTACAAGGATACTAGGTATATTGGTACAAAAATTAAAACATACGCAATATGAAGTTGAGCTTTTACATTTTCGTTGACACGCAAGAAACTACATTAATACATTGACAACTTAATCAATATGACGTGTGAGCTTGGTGATATTTACGTATATTTACGTAGTACGTAAATATCACCTTGCCTTACCACGTAAGGTTTGAGATTGCTTCTCTCATTTTTTTTTTCTCCACATTTAACTTTGACCGATATTTGGCTTTTATTACAGTTACAGTTAAAATCCGGCCTCATATAAATAAGATGTTGCGAAGGGGATGAGAATTCTTAATGCTTTTGAATTTAAAGTTGGGTTATTCATTTTACACCGATATCCAAAACTCCACCAAATCGGAACATGTGAATCTTCTTTTTAGGCTGCTGTCGCGACAGAGTTCAATAAGACTCTTTTTCTTGCGAAGGGAATTCTGATGATCTTATTCATCATTGTGCATATTTATTTTGTAGGCGCGAATAATTATTATAAATAAATTTCGTTTCCTGCCAATGGTAAACAAGAGCGTCTTACGGGGCCCCTCTATATTCTCTACGGCGTACACTTTGGGAACCCCTGGTGTATACTAATAGTAGTGTTGTGAAATATCTGTCTCTTCAATAGAAATTTTGTAAGTTTACAATATTGAACTTAAAATTTTCTGTAATGGATTATTGATTTATATGAGTATTTTTCAGTTCCTCTTACTAAAAATGACTCAGCTGATAATATGCTATCTTGTAATGAAACTACATCTGAATGCACCGAATCAGAAAGCAGTGAGCAATTCTTTGAATGTAATGAAAACCCACCGTATATGGATAGATTGGACACAATCAATGCTATAGACAGCATGCAACCTCCCATAAAATTTGTTGATTCATTCTCTGACTTTAAGAACGGTAAGAATGGCAATAATGATCGCACACCTAACGTGAAAATTGATAATGACTTGTCAAAGGTTGCATATAAAAGAAGTAGTTCTCTCCCAAAAGCTGATGAGCGGATTCAACAACTGCCAATGAGAAGAATAAGTTTGGAACATAAAATAGATATGGGAGACGACACAGAACCGCCACTAATTTTGGATACTACGTCGCCAAGTGGTAGTATGAATACAATAGCTGAAGTTATACCAGTCTGTTTGCAACCGAGGTTGGATCTACAGGCAATGAGTAGGACAGAATCTCAGGAAAGCACACCAAATGATCCCCCGACAGAAATACACCTACCAAAAGATGAACTGAAAACTGAAATTAAAGCTTCTCCGAGTGAGATCTCCCCTCCATTAGCTGACATGATACAGGAAAATGAATCTCAGAAGCAGTCGCCAGATACACCTAAAGAAGTAAAGAAAAGTCAGAATTTGTCCACAGATTTTGACTTGAGCGAGCAATTGCAAAAAATTCTTGGTATATCATCCGAAAAAACGCGTGGCGATGCGTCCAATGTTGATAAGAAAGCTGAACCTGTAAAGGAAGTTAAGATTTCTGATGAGAATCCAGTTAACAAAGTGCCTTCAGTTAAGATCGATTCTCCCGAAAGTCATAAAACTAGGTGAGTATTTGTGAATTAATATATAAATAAGAAAAAAGTGTTGTAGAGGCACTGCAAGGTTGTCTGTAAAATAAATATGCAATTTATTAATTTATTTCTACGAGCACTCTGTCACAGATGCGTGTTCCTGCCACATTCAGGGCTGCGGCCTGACTGTCAGCCCGGCGCGTAGTTGTCATTAGCATATTGTGCAGTTGTAGTAAAAATGGGTGTTATTACTAAAATATGCTTGAAAACTGATATGAATGCCAAAGCAAGTGGTTTGTTTCAGGGCCGCATCTTATGTCGCTCAGTTTAACCCACAAGGGACCTGTAGGACAATTCTACTAAAAACTGCAAGTGCACTGCTGCGCGGCGTGTGTAAAAAGACATGTTTCGTTATTCTGTTAAGCAACCTGACAGCAGAGACATGCAGCGGCACTGCAGTAAATGACTCGCTAAAAGCTTTGACTGCACGTTTCCTGCAATATAATCGTATTCTGATAATTGATTTTGACATTTGTATAGCAGTGACAGAAATTTTAAAGTTTATTTTCAGTTTTACTAATATTAGTCTTATTCAACTTTTTGTAGCAAATATTCCGAAGAGGTGATTTATATCACAAAACATTTATTTTGTTTTGGGAGATATTTGTGGACATATATGATTAAAAAGCATACTCTTTGCAATTGAATGGGCTTCAACTTGAAACTTTAATATGTCTTTCGGAGTGAACATTTAGTAAAAACCCAATTTATTAGAGTGAAATATCGTAACATGGCAGGTGTTAAGTAACCCATTTGCAGGATATGCAAAGTTGCAGTGACGTTGTAGTGCAGGAAATTTTAATAGAATACATGTATTGGCACTGCACTACTCCTGCGACATTCAAATGACAAACTTAAACGTGCAGCTGCAGTTTTTAGTAGAATTGGCCTTTTGGCGTGGTAATATAGTAGATATTACTGAAATGTTACAAAATCCAGAATCAATCAAGATTTTTTGGGTATAAGTGGCCCACCTTAATTTTTAAAGTAAAAGTCAGACTCCAACCAACGAACAAACGTGCTTTTGACGAAAGCGAGGTAGAACACATAAACGCAGCTCGTCAACCGATACTGCTTCTATTGTAAGAATTCACAGGCTACAGTCAAAGAATATGCTAAATTGTGATATCACAGTTTCACTCGCGCGATGTCACACAACAACTCCTTAGAAGCTTACTGGTGATCTCACTCACACGAAGGAACACATCAACCCTCTAGTTAGGTACTAGTTGTTATTAGGCTGCGGTTTTCTGTGAGATGGAGGTACTTCCCCAGACTGCTGCTTTGATGTGCCCTACCTCTGTTAAACGTAGGTGGGATGGGATATTTATGGTACTGAATTACCAAAGGCAGAAAATAATCATTTCTTTTAATCTATTCAGATGGAGAGAGGCGTCGTTTCGTGTGTCATTCTAACCGAACACGCAGGTTAAGCAACGTCGACCGCAGCCTGTCTATGGATAGGTTTATCTATCTTGAGCTTCTTCGAACTTCGGAGGTCACGTTAAGCCGTCGGTCCCGGCTGTTGTCAATAGTTGACTGTCGTTAAGCTAAGTCTATGGCATTCGGGCGGCCTGAAAACACGGCTCTGGCAATCCGCAGTTGAGCAGCGCGGTGAAGTATGCTCTAAACCCCTTAAGTTGAACCCCTGCAGTGAAATGAGTTAGGGTTAGTGTAGTAGATGAAGACAATTCAAGCTGATAATATAATTCTTAACAGATTAGGTGCAGTAGACATGACCACCACGAAGAAAGCGGTCACCTGCGTCGAGACGGTGGAGCGGCACGTGGCGTTCGGCTTCAAAGCTACGCTGGTGCGGACGCTCGCCAATCTCTGCTGGAAACACCAAGAGAACAAGAAACAGGTGAGAGCACTGCGCGAGTGATACGATCGCGGACTACAATTAACCATAATAAGAGAGACTTATCTTCCCCAGCGACAGTGGTTAACAACGTTACTTTAAAACAAATTTCTTTGGTTCAATTCCCTCACAGAACAAACATTTATATGCGTGAACTTGTCTGTTTGTCTACCCAACAAATATGCTTATGAATTTTTTTTTTTTTGTAATATCTAATTGACAATATTAAAAGAGACCTATATTGGCAAGTTTCTTTCGGCATTTCTTCTTCGCCAATGGTCATTTCCGAAATGCTAGTAGAAACGTAGCAACATCGCTGTTTGGTTTAAGCGGCGCAGGGCGTTTGCGCGAGTGTGCGTGTGTTTGAGTTTTAGAAAAAAAGTAAAATAAGAGAATTAAATAAGATACAATAAGATTATATTTCAAAATATGTAAGACGTGTCTAAGTGCCCGCGAGGGTCCAATGGCAAATAAAGAATTTTTATCTTTATCTTTTTATCTTTACCCGGCTGGGGAAGTACCCCTACCTCACAGAAAACCGTAGCCAAATAACAGCTCCAAAGAAGTTGCTGCGTTACATAGCATCAGGGGCGGGTAACACGCGAGTAATACTGCCTGTATTACAAGCGTTCATAGGCTACGGTGACTACTTTAGGTCAGGTGGGCTGTATGTTTCTATGCCTCCCGACGTTCGTTGTAAAATAATATCCGTTCGCATAAGATTACGTAAAAAAATAATGTACACACTTCATAATATACATTTCAGATCCGAGAGTTGGAGGTGATTCCCGTTCTCCTGGACTGCGCCAACATTGATGCACGAAATCCACGTATCCTTTTCCATTGTTCATTATCGCATTTACGTTAAATTGTACGTCGTTACAGCGCTGATCAGTGATTTTTAGAAGTAAAGCCAGCCTCAACTGGTGGAATCTTAAACCAAACTCAAATTTAAGCCAACGTGATGAACTTCATGTGCGGAAATATAAGAGTATAATTACTCAGTTTTAAATATATTGGTAATATGTATTTTCTCAATAACATTTCTTATATTCAGTCACAGTGATAATGCAATGGGTAATATTTGCTGTCCGCAACTTGTGCGAGAACTGTCCTGAGAACCAGGTAATTAATTATTTCAATGAGTAGGTACTCGCATAGATTTGAAGGTTAATCCGTTACGACGCACAGTGTCGTGAGTCTTTATCACAAATCCATTTTTGTAACTATTTTACAGCCGCTTTAGAGATCAACATAATCTTTAATAAATGCTTAATCGAATACAGGTAGTTATAAATTACTAACATAATTATTAATGATGTGGTGGATAAACCTACGAATAAATAATAAGTCAGGAAATGTAACTGCACTCAAAAAATGACCCAACGAAAATCGTGTACAAGTGGGCAGGGCTTAAAAGTCGTGTACACGCGTCGCTTAGTCGAACATTTTTCACGCAAGCGAGCACATGTCAAATCTTTGTGTACGTTTTCATTTTTATCACTGTAAATCAACTAAAAATCATCATGATAGGTTGTGTCGTGAAGTGGTGCAGGATCATTTTATGTTATTGTCGATCCATTGAATTCATTTCTGCCCACGGGTCACTTGCCTGGCTATTTATATATGATAGTTAAGTTGCATTGATATAAATTAATTTTATAGTGTTAATCCACTAATACAAATTGCTTATTAAACAGTTCAAGATATCTGAAGTTGGTGAGTGTTTTAAGCATTTTTATATGACTTGAATTCGACTCGAATTAAAAAAAATACATCTTCAATTTTTTGATATATGTTAGCCATCCAAATATACAATAATTATGAGCTAAACTTGTTTATTTTCATCCATTTCCTATGTAATTCAAAATAAAGACACAATTCGTTACAAATCAGATTTATGATAAAATGTTGTATGAAGTCGCGACACTGTGCGACGTCGGCAACGCGCGAGTGAAGCACTAGTGTTCCAAACGCCACGCATATCAAAGAGAAACTGACTGAACATGAAGTTACGAAACCTTCTTCTTCCCGTTTCCAAATATTTAACGGGGTTCGCTACCTATGCCTATGGATTTGGTGAAGATACTGATTGTACATGGGCCTTCAGACTTACACAATCCAGAGGGAAAACAAAGCCTTTCTTAGGTTAGGTCGCGCGTATTTCGAAATATAATTTCTTGGACGTGCGGGTTTCCTCACGATGTTTTCCTTCACCGACGAGCAAGTGGTATTGCAAATATGTACATAAATCCGAAAATACGAATTTACTGGTACATGGATATTAGGTGTGTTCTTTATCCACTGAGGTATCACGGCTCCAGAAGTCACAAAGCCTATGCTAAGCTGAAAGGAGAATTCCCATTTTTATGTTTTTAAGTTGTGCACAGTTAAGATTAACAAAATCAAATTAATATTTTTCACTACATCTCCCAAAAAATTAAACCATAAGTTCTCCGGAGAATAAAATATGTACATAAAATTAAAAATCATAGCATAACTCACAAGTTCCAGTTCGTCATTTAAATGAAATTATTGCCAGTACTCAAAGGTAAATAAAAGTACTTGATTGAATAAAGACAGCCAATTGAAAATTGTAACATAATCCACCATTTATTGTGCGAACTATATCAGAGGAGTCATGGCCCTGTACCCATTTAAAGGGACAGCGAAAAGTCAAGCAATGTCAAATATGTATGTATATCTTCACGCCAGGTCCCTTGCGGGGTAGGCAGAGGACCGAGTGCCATAACAGGCGATCCTTATACACCTCACTCTCTTTACTGTATAAGAGTCTGGTAAAGTACTCCACCTCTAGGAAAACCGCAGCTAAATAACAACTCTCTGGAGTGTTGTTATGTTCCTGCGAGTGCGTCTGGTCACCAGTAAGCTCTGTGAGCACCAGAGCTGGGCACCTCGCGAGTTATACTTAATGTATTTCAAGCGTTCATAGGCTACGATAACGGCTTTACATCATGTGGATCGTATGCTTGTATGCCGCCCGACGTTGTATAAAAAAAAATACAGGTTGTGCACGCTGGCTCCTAGTTAAATTTACAGCACAGTTTACACGCATATGTAGTTGTGTATTATTTCTATACCGAGCTTTATATTTCTTCAGGAGGTGATCTCAAAAATGACTCTTCAAGGTCCAGTGGACAACGAGGTTCTTCAAGAGATGGGTCTCACGCTCCATACAGATGCTCAGGGGAATTCTATCAGGGTAGCGCCGATGTCAAGAGTATAGAACACCAATATATATTTAACATGCCATCATATTTATAACTCAAGCGCCTATCAACTTATCTTTTATAGTTGTAGGGTTCCGCAGCCAAATAGTATAAGTGCTATATTATTTTTCCATGTGCAATACAAAATTGGTTCCAAGACTTGGCTACTATATCGCTCTAAGTATTACACGCCATGTATATCGTAGCGTTTGCGATAAAGCAATCTATTGTGACGCAACATGAATTGATGTAATAAATATTTATTGCCAACAATATGTTTTATTTTATAAACTAATAAGATAATTACATCGGGTAAAGATATATTTAGATACATAGGTACTAATACTGGAAATACGATTTTGTTTTTTAAAGTGACACATACAAGTCATGTTAGACACTTGCAATGCCATTTTTAGTGATATTGCTTGGGCCATAGGAATGGTACAAAGGTCAAACGGTCTAAATTTTATCTTTAGTAATTGCAAACTTTTGTGCACTGGCATGTATTCCATCTTGCTGGCTTATGTAAATACAGATCTAATGAAATATTTTGTTAGCAGTTTCTTTTTTATTTTGTTGTGAATCTCTTGTCTTAGGCTAGCCTTATACATTCATATGCATTTAAAAACAGAGAAATTGAGAAGTCTTCCATAGTGGAACACTAGCACACGGATATAAATCACTGGATTGAGCTGCATAATCATATTCCTCAGCTGTCCGAGGCGGAATGGCGCGGAGGGGGAAACCGGAGTGTTTTTGGCACTACTCGGACCATAGCGCCTACTTCACGGCGTCTAAGAAATCTCTGATCGCTGCGAGACGGCTGCAAAGAGTATTGGACGTGTTTCTTGAGCGGTCCGACCTACGGCTGCAGGTCGGCTTCAAGCACGTCCCGCCCCCGCTTACTTTGCTTGAGGTTCTTTCTGGGTGCATCCAGACGCGATTAATTTGGCGGTGCGGATCCACGGACATTCCAAATGGCCGCAGGGCTTCTATTCAGTAGGTGGCTACATTCAGAAGTGATTAATCTTCGGATTCATCCGCCTGAATGCAGTCAAAAGTCTGTCCTGCGTGTATGTGTACGTGTATGTTCTGCGTGTCATCGTTGTTCGTCCGTATGTCGTAATTGTCTTCTTTACACAACTCTTAAGTTGTGTTATTCGACCTCATGCGAAGCGTTGGTACGTTTTTCTACTTTTCTCTCCACACGCAAATTATGCGGGATTAAAATACTCGTCTGCAGCCTGATGCCGAAGACAGCCCGGGCAAAGAGCCATAGCTCGAGGCCCGCTCGCGGATGCATGCTCTGTGAAGAAGAAGAGCTGCATAATCCGAAGTTACTCTCAATTGAACGAGACTTTATACCGCGGCTCGTCAAGGAAGCGATTGAGATAAAGAAGCAAAGTATTTTCAATGGAGAAAACTTTTCTAGTGTCGGGAATGTTCAATGCAGTAATCGAGTTACGCAAATGTAATGTGTGGGCTTCAAATAGCATAATGTTGGAGATTACCAACAAGGCGATACTGTGATTAGTAGTGTGTAAGGCGCAGAAAGAGGCTATACATATTTGACCGATTACCATTTACGCCGCTGCCGTCGCCAAAATATCACGAGAATACAAAACCCAGACATGGTATTTCTCGTATTTACAACCGTAATATGTTATATTACAGTCAAAGCCATTATAATTTGCTCGCGGTAGAATCTGCTAACTAGCAAACGGGGCCCTTGCAAAAGGTACGTCATATTTAATAATCCAAGTGCAGATACAGAACACCGTAGTTACCATTAGACTCCTGATTTGCCCCTGAGCACAAGCGATACTGCTTACAGCGCAAATGAAAACAACAATTTTATCTATCTATCTATAACTTCACGCCAAATCCCTTGCGGGGTAGGCAGAGAGAACCGAGCGCCACGTGACTCGATCCTTACATATCTCACTCGCTTCTTTAACATTCATTGCTCTTCCCATGCACGCACGCCGGTTTCTAGGGCTCCTGACATCACCTCCTGACACCTGATAGAACATGACCAATTTGGTCATGGTAGGTAAGTCTTGGCCTTCCCCGGCTCCTACATCCTTCCACTTTTGCATTGTATATCTGCTTCGTCATTCTTTCATCTTGCATTCTTTCTACATGCCCGAACCATCGGAGCATGCCTCTTCTTATTTTAACACCGGCACTCTCTTTCAGACCAACTCTATTTCTAACATCATCATTGCGAATACGGTCTACAAGCCTTACGCCACAAATTTTGCGCAGCGCTCGCATTTCAACCGCGTTTATTCTACTTTCATGCTCTTTCTGCCATATCCAACTCTCGCTTCCATAAGTTAGCGTAGGGACCAACACTGCATTGTGTATAGCGAGTTGTACCTTTTGGCTCAGGATTTTACTGCCAAGAAGTTTTCCCAACGCTCCATTCACACTATTCCCAGCACTCACTCGTCTTTCCACATCTGCGGTGTAGATACCTTCCATCCCTGCTGAAAGCGCATCCAAGATATACAAACTCATCCACTTGTTCCAACACTTCATCATCAATCGTAATCCTTACATTAGTTCTGGATTCTTCTCTTTCAAATACCATTATCTTTGTTTTCTTCGCATTCAGTAGTAAGCCTTTCTCCATACATTCGTCTTTCATCGTTGTGACCAGTGTTTGCAGTTTAGATGGTGTGTATGTATGTATGTATGTATATCTTCACGCCAAGTCCCTTGCGGGGTAGGCAGAGAGAACCGAGCGCCATAAGACGCGGTCCTTGCATACTTCACTCGCTTCTGTGACATTCATAGCTCTTTTCATGCACGCTCGCCGGTTCCTGGGGCTTCTGACAAAACACTACCAATTTGGTCATGGTAGGTTAGTCTCGGCCTTCCTCGGCTCCTACATCCTTCCACTTTTGCATTGTATATCTGTTTCGTCATTCTTTCGTCCCGCATTCTTTCTACATGTCCGAACCAACGGAGCATGCCTTTTCTTATCTTAACACCGACACTCTCTTTTAGACCAACTCTTTCTCTCACGTCTTCATTACGAACGCGGTCAGCAAGCGTTATGCCACAAATTTTGCGCAATGCTCGCATCTCGACCGCATTTATTCTACTTTCATGCTCTTTCTGCCATACCCAGCTCTCACTTCCATAAGTTAGCGTTGGAATTAGCACCGCGTTGTGTACAGCGAGCTGTGCCTTCTGGCTTAGATTTCGGCTGCCTAGAAGTTTACCCAACGCTCCATTCACCCTATTCCCGGCACTCACTCGTCTCTCCACATCAGCGGTGTACCTTCCATTGCTGCTAAAAGCACTTCCAAGATATACAATCTCATTCACTTGCTCCAACACTACATCATCAACCATAATCCTAGCGTTCGTCCTGGTTGTCTCTCTTTCAAATACCATTATCTTGGTTTTCTTCGCATTCAATTGTAAGCCTTTCTTCATACAATCATCTTTCATTGTTGTAACTAGTGTTTCCAGTTCGGATGGTGATTCTGCTATTAATGCCGCATCGTCTGCATAAAGCAGGCAGTTGACCACTGAGTCACCCATTCGCATTCCCACATTCATATTTCTTATTCTCTGAAGACAACTGTCCAGATTCAGGATGAACAGCCGAGCCGACAGCACGCATCCCTGTCTGACACCAATGTTGACATCAAACCAGGGCGACAAGCTGCCGTCCACCCGCACACATGCTGTACAATCCTCATAAGTGGATTGCACAGCACGGAGTAGGTCACCGTCAACCCCATATCCGGGCAAAATGTTCCAGAGATTCTTTCGCACGACTCTATCAAATACTTTCTCAAAGTCCACAAAACCGCAGAAAATCTTCTGGTCCAAAGCCAGATGCTTCTCTACGATGTTGCGGAGTGAAAAAACTTGATCCGTACATCCTCTGCCGCTTCGAAATCCACCCTGTGCTTCCCAAAGCATTCCATCGGATTTCACCCTCATTCTCCTTTCAATGATTTTTCCATACACTTTAGCTGCTAAGCTGATCAAACTGATGGCCCTATAGTTGGCGCAGTCCATACGTGAGCCCTTGCCTTTATACAAGGGCACGATGACTGCGCGTCTCCAATCGCTCGGGACCCTTCCGGTTCTCCAGCATAATTTGCTCAAAAACCAGAAGGCGTCCCTAACGCAGGTACCACCTAGCTTGATCATCTCAGCTGTTACCATATCGATTCCCGCTGACTTTTCATCTTTCAAACTTCGTATCGACCATTCAATCTCATCCATAGTAATGTCTTCATGGTACGCTGGCACTGCCGAGTCTATCACAGACTCATTCACAATGCCAGCGTCATGGACATAATCATACATTTCTCTAAAATATTCACTCCACCGTTCTAACACTTCCTGAGTGTTAGCAAGAATGCCACCAGCTTTACATCTTATCTTGTCCATTCTGGATGCTGACGAACCACTTCGAGACTTCTTTACCTCTCTCCAGAAGAGTTTTGTATTTGCCTCGAAGTTCTTCGTCAGCTTCTCTTCCTCAATCATATGTAGTCTTTCACGCTTCTCTTTCACTAAAGCTTTGGAGTCATTCTTGCATCGACGGTATATTTCTTTCTTCATTTCTTTCATACCATCACTCTGGTGCAAAGATGATACGTAATCCAGCCACGCTTTCCTCTTTTTTTCCACGGAGGATTGAACCTCCGCATCCCACCAGGCATCTCCTCTTAGTGTTCTACGTCTCTTTACGCATCCACATGCTTCTTTCGCACTGTCCACCATACTTTCTTTCAGAACTTTCCAACATTCGTCTACATCTGAGTCGGAAAGACTCGCGTTCGCAAGTCTTTCAGTGACTAGACGTACATACGTACTCCTCACACTTTCATCTTCCAATTTTTCACTTCTTATTCTTTCATGGTCTCCGAAAGGAATACGCACTCGCCAGTGCCTCCACTTCTTGAAAAGGCCCACAAATCGGCTTATCACCAGATAGTGGTCCGTTTCAAGAGTGGGACCTCTTAAGGCTCTTGTATCCATTAACGACTTTCGGAGACGTCCATCTATCAAAATCAAATCAATCACACTTTTCTGTTTATTCCGTCTCCATGTGTAAGTGTGAATATCCTTGTGATGGAAGAGCGTGTTCGACACAAGGAGGGTTCGTTCCATACATACGTCTAAAAGTAACTTACCAGCATCGTTCACTCTCTTATCTCCGTATGGACCAAGCACAGCCTCATAACTGCTTCGCTTGGTCCCAACCCATCCATTCAGATCACCACACATAATTATCCGTTCATTCGCTTCGGCCAAATCCAGAATACCCCTTACAGTCTCCCAAAACTTCTCGAGCTCCTGGGGATCAGCAGAGCTCACAGGAGCATATGCTGCAACTAAAAACACTCGCGTAATCCCCAGTTTTATCTTAACCCAGAGAAGTCTTGGACCTACTAAATCGTAATCTTTCACACCAGCGGCCAAGCGAGATGAAAGCACGACACCTACGCCAGCGCTGGCATAAACGTCCTGGTCCACCCCGGACCACAGGGCCATCATGCCACCGGGCAGATCTTCGGTGTCGCTTCCCTTTCGCTTGGTCTCTGACACACACAAAGCATCTAGGCATCTCACGTTCATTATATCTATCAACTCATTCATCTTATCTTTTAGACCACCACTCACATTCCATGTGCCTATACGACACTCAGCTCCCCTCGACCCGCCGGGATGGGCGTTGCGTGGTGGGTGGCGGCCCCCACCGCCGCATGCCCTAGATTTCGCACCGACGGGGGCGGATCGGTGCGCGTCGCCTCCGGGGGACGCCCTAATCCGCGCGTCTGTGCGGTTTGGGTCCAGAATTGCAGTCCAAGTGTTGGACTGGTGTATCTGCTAATAGCACGGCATCGTCTGCATACAGCAGACAGTTCACCACTTGGTCACCCATGCGCAATCCCACATTCGTTGACCTTATTCTCTGCAGACAACTATCGAGATACAGGATAAACAGCCTAGCAGATAGCATGCAACCCTGTTTGACACCAATTTTGACATCAAACCAGGGTGACATGCCACCATCTATCCGCACACATGCTGAGCAATCCTTGTAAGTGGACTGCACAGCACGGAGCAGTGAACCGTCAATCCCATATCTCGGCAATATGTCCCACAGTTCCTTTCGCACAATCCTATCAAAGGCTTTCTCAAGATCCACAAAACCGCAGAAAACCTTCCGGTCTATGGCCAGATGCTTCTCTACGATATTGCGGAGCGAGAAAACTTGATCCGTACATCCCCTTCCATTTCGGAAACCTCCTTGTGCGTCCCACAGCATTTCATCGGATTTCACCCTCATTCTCCTTTCAATCACCTTTCCATATACTTTTGCTGCTAAGCTGATCAAACTGATGGCCATATAGTTGGCGCAGTCCATGCGTGATCCCTTGCCTTTATACAAGGGCACGATGACTGCGCGTCTCCAGTCCATTGGGACCCTTCCAGTTCTCCACCATAGGCTGCATAGGTACCAGAAGGCGTCCCGGACGTAAGTGCCACCTAATTTGATCATCTCAGCTGTGATCAGATCAATTCCCGCTGATTTTCCATTTTTCAAGCTTCGTATCGACCATTCGATCTCATCCATAGTTATGCCTTCGTCGGACGCCGTCAACATGGAGTAAGCATCCGACTCACTCTCATTGCCAGCGTCCGAGGCATACTCATACATTTCCTCAAAATATTCACTCTACCGTTCTAACACTTCCTGAGTGCTCGCAAGAATGACACCAGCTTTAGACTTTATCTTATCCATTCTGGATGCCGACGAGCCACTCCGAGACTTCTTTACCTCTCTCCAAAAGAGTTTGGTATTTGCCTCGAAGTTTTTCGTCAGCCTCTCTTCCTCATTCATAATTTGTCTTTAACGCTTCTCTTTCACTAAAGCCTTGGTTTCATTCTTGCATAGACGGTACATTTCTTTCTTCTTTTCTCTCATATTTTCATTTAAAGGCAAAGATGATACGTAATCCAGCCACGCTTTCCTCTTTCTTGCTACGGAGGATTCAACCTCCGCATCCCACCAGGCATCTCCTTTCGCTGTTTTACGTCTCTTTGCGCATCCACAAGCTTCTTTTGCACTATCCACCATACTTTCTTTCAAAACTTTCCAACAATCATCCACATCTGAGTCGGAGAGGCTTGCATTTGCAAGTCTCTCACTTACCAGATGCACATACATTCTCCTTATACTTTCATCTTGCAATTTTTCGCTCATTATCCTTTCATGGTCTCCGAAAGGGATACGCACTCGCCAGCGCCTCCACTTCCTAAAAAGGCCCACAAACCGGCTTACCACCAGGTAGTGGTCCGTCTCAAGAGTGGGGCCTCTAAAGGCTCTTGTATCCATTAGAACATTTCGGAGACGTCTATCTATTAAAATCAAATCAATCTCACTTTTTTGATCATTCCTTCTCCATGTATACGTGTGAATATCCTTATGATGAAATAAAGTATTCGACACGAGAAGGCCTCGTTCCATACATAAATCTAGTATTGACTTACCTGCTTCGTTCACTCTCTTATCTCCATACGGACCAAGAAAGCTTCATAGCTGTATCGCTTGGTCCCAACCCATCCATTCAAGTCTCCACACATAATCACTCTTTCATTCCAAGCTTCAGCTAAGTCCAGAACATCCCTCACAGACTCCCAAAACTTCTCCAGTTCTTGAGCACACGCTGAGCTTACGGGAGCGTATGCTACAACCAAAAATACTCGCGTGATGCCCAGTTTAATACGAACCCAGAGAAGTCTAGGCCCTGCCAAACAGTAATCTCTTACACCAGTGGCTAAGCGAGAGGAGAGTACGACACCTACACCAGCACTGGCATGATCGTCCCGGTCTACCCCAGACCATAGGGCCATCATACCACCGGGCAGATCATCGGTGTCGCTCCCCTTGCGCTTAGTCTCTCTCACACATAAAGCATCCAAACGTCTATCATTCATTACGTCTATCAGTTCATTCGTCTTATCATTCAATCCACCTCTCACATTCCACGTGCCTATGCGGCACTCGGCTCCCCTCGTCTCGCCGGAATTGGCGCTGCGTGGTGGGTGGCGGCCCCCACCGCCGCATGCAGCTATATTCGCACCGACGGGGGCGGATCGGTGCGCGTCGCCTACGGGGGACGCCCTAATCCGCACGTCGGTGCGCTCTTGGTCCAGAATTGCAATCGACTGATTGGCAGAGGTCGCGAATGAGCACGCTTCTGGCATTTTAACTATCAAAAACCCCTTAATTACAACATATCGGATCTGTTAAGTGACGGTAACATTTTTTCAACCTCTTGCCAAGCTGTGCAAATGGAATATGGTCACTTCAATTTCTTTTTCTCCTTAATTCAGAAAATCTGATTATAGCTGATGGCAGATGGAAGCAGTGTCAAGGAAATCCTTGATGGAAAGGTTGCCAATATAATAATAATAAAGAAAGTAAAGATATTTTGACACTGACACTACTAATACAATTGTTTTCTTTTTTTTTTCGAACAAACTTACGAATTGCCTGTTTGCTTTGAAATTAAAGCGATTTAGTCTTAAAATGGTAAAAATAGGTCTCCAAATCAAAGCTACCCTGGAGTGTATAGAGAAATTGTATACTAGTCATCCTCACTATCAGTGGTTTTTGAAATTGAAGTGCAGTAGTTGCGGCGAAGTGTCTGAGAAGTTTCACGACCTCACAGAGGCTGACAAAGTGCCGCAGAAGCACAATAGGTCTGAAACTAACTTGATAATAAAGTGCAAATTATGTTCGAGAGAAAATAGCATGGATATTATTGAAGGCAGCAATGGTAGGTAAACATAACCTCTGAAAGTTACCTGTCTCAATTTTGGTTTTATGTACATCAGAGAAATTATATCGTATGTTATGGATAAACAACAGAACTGTTTCTGTTTCCGCTTTTGTAACCTTATAATTTATCGAGTACTATATAGTAACACAAAAGCAGTAAAAGTAACATCTAATCTTTGGACTGACATACATAATGAATTTGCGCAAATAAAGTATATCGGTAAAATAAGATATCCCGAGTTACGGGTGGCCGATGGCAAGAGGCTTTTTAAAAAGATTAAATAATACAAGTGATGTTGACAAGGTGTGGTATAAGACTGGTTTTATTATTCTTAAGTTCCTATTTATATGCTATGCAAGACAAATGGTTGATACATTATCTAAATTGCCTACGTAACAATGATAGTCTATGTAACCTTGTTTTATTAGGATTCCATATATACTCTTAATTGCCTTATTAACAATGATTCCTTATGTGAACTTCTGTTACAAGGACGTAACTCTTGACTAAACAAAAAAAAATACAAAAACATTTTTAATTTATTCAGTGAACATGTCTCAAATAATTAAAGTTTAGTTTATGTCATACAAAGAAAACTACTGCAAGCAATGTTAATAGAACATGACATTGAATGGAAGAAATTACTGAAATGGTTATACTCTAAAATTGCTGTGAAATGAACTTTCACAACAAAATGGGCGGCCAGTTTCTTACATCTGTTAAAAATCTGGTAACCTCGTCACATACTATGTTTGTCAGTGGAAATGTTTCACTGTAAGGAAAGTGATTCAAAGTATCACAGTGTAATACTGTATATAAAGATGTGTTTTCATACTATATTGAAAACTGGTATATAGGCCTCGCCTGATGTGATGCATTTGCTAGCCTAATATTGACGAAGAATCTTTTTTCATTAAATTGCCAGGTTAGAAATCTAAGTTTTAACTATTGTTGTTTGTTGTCATGCTACTTTTGAACTATTGTTGTCATGCTACTTTTGAACTATTTTAATTGCAGGATTGTACACAAACAATGACGTCAATAAGTTTAAAACATTAGTAATATTTGACTGTAGAGGCGTGGAGCCTGTCGACTTTGAACCCAAATCTGGATGGATAGCAGAGGCTGAAGACAATGGTGAATATAATAAGTTTTTATTTATGAAGAAGTTGCTGCATACATTTCAAACAATTTAGATTCAAGAGAACTTAATAACACAACTTCATATATGTGAAACATTATAGAATGAAAATGTACATTTTATTATGCTATTATTAGAATAGCAAAACTGCTAATATTTTTTTTTGTTGGACTAATTACACAGCACTTGCCCCAATGTAAGCAAAGCTTGTTTTATGGGTACTGAACAACTCATAAACATACATAAATACTTTTTTTTGTAAATACATACTTATGATATATAGAAAACATCCAGACCAATATAAACAGACATGTTAATACACAGCAATGTTTGTTCTGTGTGGGAATCAAACCCACAAGGGTTGATGTCAAAGTAGCATTAGGCCACTGCACCACCAAGCTCTTCATGAGTCCACTCAGCTACTCAATAGAGCGTAGATACAGTGCAATGTGAAGGTAAAATTATTCTGATCTCGCTCAATGGTGGAGATACCACCTCAGCTTTCAGGGTGTACAAATATTGCAAGTGTCTTTTCTGTTTGTAAACTTCAAGTACATAATGTTGTGTATACTTGATTTAAAATATGCTGTGGGGCACACAGCAGCCAGCAGTTGTATGTCAACACCATATGTATTTTTTTTTGTACAATACATTACATTTTATTGTACCTATGAACTTTCTCATTGTCACAAAAGTTGATCACTTTTATAATCATTATATTGGTGTTGCACACTAACCACTTACAATGAAGTTGCATTTTTTTTATACAATGTCAGGTGGCATACAAGCATACGGCCAACCTGATGTAAAGCGGTTACCATAGCCTGTGAACACTTGTAATACTTTAAGTTTCAGTTGTGTGATGCCACCTCTGCTGCTAACACAGTAACTCCTTAGGAGCTTGCTGGTGACCTCACATGCAGGAACACAACAATGCTCTATGGAGATGTTATTTGACAATGGTATTCTGTGAGGTTCCCCAGACGGGCTGCTTTGATGCGCCCTACCTCTCTTAAAATATTACATAGTATTTTCTAATATACAATTCAACCAAACTATATCTTACCTATCAGTTGATATACGAGGGTCATTTGAAAAGTTCTTAGCCTAACATACTTAATGAAACCACACGATTTTGAGTTTATTTTTATTTTTCAACATACTCTCCTCCGAGCTCAAAACACTTTTTCCATCGACCCGGTAAGGCTTCGATACCCGTTTTAAAAAATCTTCGTCTAACTCCTCAAAATAAGCATCCAGGGCGGCTATGACCTCTTCATTAGTAAAAAATTGTTTACCACCTAAAAATTTTTTCAGCTTTGGGAACAGATAAAAGTCGACGGTGCTAAATCCGGTGAATATGGGGGATGAGGTAACAATTCGAAGCCACATTGATGGATTTCTGCTATGGATTGCACAGAGGTGTGAACGCGCGCATTGTCCTGATGAAACAAGACTGTTCTTCTCAATAAACCTGGACGTTTTTTTTTGATTTCTTCTCTCAAACGACGCAACAGGTTGCAACAGTAATCGGAGTTTATTGTTTCACCCTTTTTTAAATAATCCACGAGAATTATACCCTTTGCATCCCAAAAAACGGATGCCATGACTTTGCCCGCCGATAAAACCACCTTTGCCTTCTTTGGGGTGGGCGATCCTGCTCTCTTCCATTGTTTCGACTGTTCTTTTGTCTCGGGTGTATTGTGGTGAACCCAGGTTTCATCCATGGTTATAAATCTTTCAACAAATTCTATTGGGTCAGTTTCATATAACTCTAAACAGTTGCAAGAAGTTGTGAGTCGGTTGCGTTTTTGTTCCATTGAAAGCAGTCGCGGTACCCACCGCGCCGACACCTTAGAGAATCCAAGTTCAGCAGTAATTATATGATGTGTTCGCTCAGATGAGATGCCTACAGTCTTAGCTATCTCCTCGACAGTCAATCTTCGATCAGATAAAATTAAATCACAGATTTTTTCTTTGTTTTGACCAGTGGAAGCAGTCGAAGGCCGGCCACTACGGGGCTCATCTTGAATGGTCTCACGACCACGTTTAAACTCTGCCACCCAGTTTTTAACAGTTGCATACGAAGGAGCGGACTCACCCAAAGTAGCAGATATGTCTTCATGTATAGCTTTTGGAGTTAAACCTTTCAAATTCAGGTATTTTATCACTGCACGATGTTCAATTTTATCCATTTTCAAAAATAGCTCTGACTTAACTTACGGTATCACGTCTAAACGAACAATGAGTTCTATTCTATTCTCTCCTTTGTGGCGTTCTTGCTGTTCTCGCCAATGACATTGCTTGTAATATCAAAAAATAGCACATATAAGTGGAATGCTAAGTAAGTGACTATGCTTAGTAGTTAAAACTTCGACAAAATGGCCTTGTGAGTGTACTAAAGTTTAGCTTTAGAGCAACATATGGGACCACTGACGATCTGTTGCTGTTGATCTACCTAAAACAAAGAACAAACACAACATATAGTACAGCACAAAGGGTTAGTAGGTTATAGTGGACAAACAACTTAAAGTCTGATATTATTAGAGTTAATATAATCACATAAAATATATACACAAGGAGTGGACATGATAATTGACAGAAGGGATGTAAAATTGATAGGACGGGGGATGGAAGTGGGGAGGAGGTCGTACAGGGAGGGTGTATTCCTACAACAATTGAAAAATATATGGTCTGGAGTCCCTTCGTCCAGGCCACACTCACATATCGAACTGTCCTTCACCCGGATTTTTGCCAGGAAAACATTAGTGCAAGCATGTCCAATTCGCAGACGACAGATGACGGATGTTGCCCGTTTACTCACGTCCTGGTATTTAAAAAACCATGGTTTCGATGGTATGTAGGTTTGGATAGAAGCATAATATCTGCCTTTTCGAGCACTAGACCTTTCCCACAATCCATTCCAACTGGCAAATAATTTAGCTCTGGCAAGTGGAACTAGGTCCCGGGTATAAGCAGTACATCGAGGAGACAGACATCCGCTATGAATCGCATTCCTAGCACACTTATCAGCTGTTTCATTACCCGGTATACCACTGTGACCAGGTATCCATACAAGATGAACCTGACCACCTCTAAGGTGACACCTGTATAAAGCCTGTTTAATAGCCAAAATTACCGGAGATCTAGACCTATTGTAGAACTGATTCGAAGAAATTGCCTTCAAACAGCTTTTGGAGTCAGAGAAAATTACTGCTTTGACAATATTATGTGCCTCAACAAATAGGATAGCTTCCAGAATAGCAGTGGCTTCGCCAGTAAATATAGAGCAAACTGATGGGCATTTAAAATTTAAAATAATTTTGTACTTAGGTATCCACACCGCTGCTCCAACGTTACTTTGTTCACAAGTTTTGGAGGCATCTGTGTACATGATCAGCCAGTCACTCCAAAACCTATCAATGGCAGCATTTAATTTTACTACTGCCAATGGACAATCCTTTTGTATATTTAGATTCAGGACTACATTGGGGGCATAGACAATGGCCTCAAATCTTGTGTCAAATAGAGGGTTAAGACTACACTGAAATATGGGACATGGAAGACATAGGAAAGATGTAAAACTATTAAATAAGCATGGAGAGTCCTTGTGTGTCCAGTAACTGCCCGCAGAGATATACTCAGATAGTTCATGCAGTTTGGCTATCAGTGGATGGTTAGATAGCTGGAAAGTTTTGTGTAGGAATCTATCCGACAAATACTGCCTGCGCAACGATAGTGGAGGATCAACACATTCAACCTGAAGAGCATTAATTGGAGAGGACTTCATGGCCCCAGTAATTATACGCAAACACTTGGACTGGATCTTGTCCAGAGAGTACAGAGCTGTTTTATTGCATGGTTCTAGAAGGAAAGATCCATAGTCCAAGTGACTACGTACCAGAGCATTATATATTAATTTTTGGGTGTACGGATGAGAACCCCACCAAACTCCTGAAAGTGAACGGAGGATATTGACGTTCTTTTCAGTTTTTTTGATAATGTGATTGATATGGTGGGTACCTGACAATTTAGCATCTAGAATTACGCCAAGAAACTTGACACTATCCTTTATTGGGAAGATTTGGCCGTTATAGGCAATTGAAATATTTGGAATATTTCTTTGTCGAGCAAAGATCACTACACTACTTTTGGGAATAGAAATGGACAGGCCATGATCCAATAACCACTCCTGTAGGTAATAGATGGCCGCGTTTAGCCTTGATGATGCTTCTGAGACATTCTTTGAAGAGATATATAGAGTCAAGTCATCAGCATATTGGAGAATATCACAGAAAGAATTAATTGCAAGCTCTAAATCATGTGTATAGATGTTATAAAGTATAGGGCTGAGTACCGACCCCTGAGGTAGCCCTTTCCAAACATGTCTTGTAGGGACAGAGTAATTTTGAAAATTAATAACAATCGACCTAGCCGATAGATAGTTAGAGATATAATTGACTAACCTCACTGGTATACTCAGATTGAGCATCTTCTGCCTGAGTACAGGAAGCAGTACATTATCATATGCAGACGAGACATCCAGAAATACACCCACCAAGTAGTCATGTTTGGAAAAGGCCACTCTAATATCAGTAACCAGTACACTGAGACTGTCCATTGTACTAAAGCCCTTCCGGAAACCATATTGTGACTTAGGCAATATACCCTTGCTTTCCATGAGCCACTCCAGTCTATTCTTAATCAAATGCTCCAGGATCTTTGCCATGGTGCATGACAGAGCAATGGGTCTATACCCAGAAGGGTCAGAGCTACATTTACCAGGTTTTAATACTGGGATGACAATCTGAGTTTTCCATTCTTCTGGTGGAAAGCCAGAGATGAAGAAATGGTTTAAGATTTGGAGGAAATATTTCTTAGTATTTGGGCCACTGTTTACAATGAATGAATAAGGGACACCGTCTACACCAGGCGAGGAGTCCTTCAAGCTTTCAAGGACCACATCAAATTCTTCTTTAGAAAAAGGAGCATCAAAAGAGTGAGAAAAAGAACCAAGATTGTGATATGACTTTACTTCCTCAGAAGAAGGAGCTGAAGGAGGAGCTATTGATTGGGCAAATTTCTCTAACCATACCGAGAAGTCGTTTGAAGAAATGTTAAGATCATCGGATACTGAGCAACGGAATCTCCTAACATTTCTCCACACCATAGAGGGTTGAGTGTTCGGAGATAAACTCTCGCAAAAATTGCGCCAACCTAATCTTTTCTTCTCTGATAATGTTTTCACAGTTTTTGCTGCTACTTTTTGATAATATAAATAGTTCTCCAGGGACATATTAGTGGCATATTTTCGTTCAGCTAATTTTCTTTCTTTAACTGCCGAATAACATTCCTGATCCCACCATGGCGGAGGTGCTGGCTTCCTCTTGTATGGTTTTTTAAGAGGAATTGACTGGTCTGCAGCCTCCATAAGGGTATTCTTAAAATTTAGATATGTTGAGTGAACATTTGTTTGGTCTACATTTGGAAGTTGCGAGGTTAACTTATCAGTCACATCAGCAAATTTGTTCCAGTCTGCTCTTGCAACACTATATCTCAATCTAGCGTTAGAAGGGGATAACGGAGTACCATGAGGAGAGAGGATAGAAGTACAAATTGGATAGTGGTCACTACCATGTGAGTCATCCAGAACTTCCCATAAGACTTGGGATGATAAATCTGGAGAGCAAAGTGTTAGGTCCACGGCACTTTTAACATTTTGGAATGGATGAACACGGCGAGTAGGGGTGCCATCATTAAGTAAGCAGAGGTTATGGTCGTCCATTAAAACTAGAAAAGGTGTAGACAGTGCATCACAAAAATGCGAGCCCCAAGATGTGTGGTGGATGTTGAAATCTCCAAGAATGACAACAGGGGAGGGAAGAGAGGAAATGATATGTGACAGTTCCTTCAGGATAGCAGAATTAGGACTAGGAATATACACAGATAGGAAAGATATGTTTATGGCACGAACAGCAATCGCATTAATACCATCCGTGTGAGTAGGAAGAGGAATTTGTGAAAAAATTATTGATCTGGATACAAGAATCGATGCGCCAGCATGTCCATCATCTCTGTCATCCCGGAGACATGAATAGCCTGAGACCCTAAAGTGGGCACCAGGTCTGAGCCACATCTCCTGGACGGCAAAAACAACAGGATTAAATTTTGTAATCAGGTATAGCAGATCAGCTTTCTTATGTCTGACGCTCCGACAATTCCATTGCAGAATTGTTTGGAATGTTTAATGATATATGAATCAGCTCAGTAAGTTTCCGACGAATTCCTTCCGGTAATTCGGTGTCACTAAAGCGGGTAAGCAAGTTCATTAAAGTGGAAATCAGTAGTTCGAAGAGGTTGTCATTTGGAGATTCATTCAGAGCGCACCCATTAGGGAGAACAGAAACTGGAGTTTCCGTAATCATCCCATGAGCACGTCTGTCATATCCTGGGCCCGAAGCTTGAGAAATTGGACGACGAGGAGAGGTAACAGTCTTTCTATAAGAAGTAGTCTGAGGAGAGTACATTTGTGTATTGAATTGTGTAAGCTGTTGTAAGGGATGTGGAGATTGGGGAGGGATAGGAGAGGGGGAAACTCTGGCAGTATCCGCAAAGGACCGCCTAGATTGTGGGAATCTAGCAGATGCCTCCAAGTAAGACAGATTTTCTTGAGACATTGTCATTTTAATAGCTTTCTGTCTTGAATGTTCCGGGCAGGATGAATCCTTGGCAGTATGATTTCCTGAACAAAATAGGCATGTAGGAGTCTGTTTTGAGCAAGAAATACCCTCATGGTTCTGGGCACATACAAAGCAGCGAGGACTTGACCTGCACTGTGAAGTCACATGTCCAAATCTGCAACATTTATAACACTGAATTATAGGTAGGACATATGTCTCCACAGGCATTGAGGTATAAAAACAATAAACATTAGCTGGAAGTTTTTGACCCCTGAAGGTGAGTACCACAGTCTGGGTGGGAATCCAGACCGTGTTACCTTCTCTAACTATTCGTCTGTTCAGTCGTCGCGCCTTTATAACTGCACCACAGCCAGCAGGGACCTCAATTGCTGACACAAATTCCTCAAGTGACCACTCCACAGGTACGGCTCTGACAATGCCCATTCTTGTAATGTGATAAGATGGTATAACTGCCTCATACTTGGATGGAAGTAATGCAGGATGTGTGAGGAACGCATTGGCATCTGCTGCAGACCTGAATTCAACTGATATGCGGTTGCGACCTACTCGTTTCACTCCATCTTTCGCAATGTTTTTAATTTGGTGCCTAAATAAAAAGTGTCCGAACTGGATAGGTCTCAGTGTCATACCGGGAGATAAATCTTCCAATTTATGGACATGCACGATAAAAGGGGCAACATCATCATTGTCATAATTGGTTTTATTGTTCACAAAATCAGGGTGCACATATGTAACCTGCATAGAAGGGGATGATTGAGTCGGGTGAGTAATCGATTTCTTTGGAGGTTGCGAGCTATCAGTATTATCACCTTGTCTTTTTCGATTGGAGGAAGCATTGGGATCTTGTTCCGAATTTAAACTATTTTCCTCGGACGTTACAGAAAAACAAGGAGGGGACAAACAGAGTTGTTCGTTCGGCCCACCGCCCGGGTCATGCGGCTCCTCATCCATTCTCACTCGACCAAATCCAACAAAAAACACTT
The DNA here is from genome assembly GCA_947507595.1 of Pyralis farinalis. Lineage (NCBI taxonomy): Eukaryota > Metazoa > Arthropoda > Insecta > Lepidoptera > Pyralidae > Pyralis > Pyralis farinalis. The sequence goes on from OX382258.1 coordinate 21,036,200, forward strand.
ACCGGACAGATACTATACCACCACCAACACAATTATGATAAATCAACAGCCTCAAATTCCAATTTTATCAAAAATAAACAGTAACACGTATGTCACGCACTCAACCAAAAAGCCAAGTCGAACAATGAGTTACTGTGAATAAACTAAACTGTGCATACTTGTTGCTAAATAATGTAACTACAAAATGAGGGTAGTTATAAAAAAAAAACCAATGACTTTAACCATGTTAGGCTAAGAACTTTTCAAAATGGCCCTCGTATATATATATATTGTATTGTATGTATTGCATGTATAATATATAACAAATTACTTTTTTGTCTTAGGTTTTCGCGATTGTTACACATTGAAATTAACATTTTTTAACGGAAGTGGACGTTCAACTGTAGGTTGCTTCGGGCGGCTTCTGTGACGCATGCGAGGGCGTTTGTGACTATTGCTCCGCAGTATTTGTTTGACATGTTGGAGTTCCTCCTCTAGATGCTCAGCGTCGCAGATGCCGTGTGCTCTCTGAAACAAAGATTTGCCTACGGTAGCTAACTGACATGGATGGTGGTGTGAGTTACCATTGAGATATTTGTCTGTATGGGTGGGTTTCCTATACATTGTGTGAGTAAGTGAGTTGTCAAGTTTCCTGGTGATTAATATATAAAGGAATGCTAGTAATTATTTGCCTCTAATTCCATGGCGAATTTGATTTTATTGTTGATGGAATTAAGGTGGTGTAGGAATATAGACACTTTATCTTTGGGTATGACAACAAAAGTATCATCTACGTACCGTTTGTACATCTTCGGCACAGCCGGTGCCATCGACAGCGCTCTCTCCTCAAGGTCTTCCATGAAAATGTCAGCGACAACAGGAGAAATGGGAGAGCCCATAGCTACGCCATCGATTTGGGTGTAAAATTCGTCATTCCAAAGAAAATAGCCAGATGTTAAGCAAAGTTCTAGAAGTTCTCCATATTCCTCAGGCATGTCATTTTCACGAAGCTTCCATCCATCCATGTCGGTAGATGTAATAATTGAATAACTAATGTAAGACAAATATCACCTTAGTCTTCCTGCGACCATGGACGCTGCAAAGCGTTCGAAACGTCAGGTTCAACAAAATAAATAAAAAACGCAATACTTCCGTTAAAAATTGTTTAATTTCAAAATTACTTTTTAATTAATGTATTCTTACATAACATTTTAGGTAAGAAGTTCGACGATGTAGATCTCACTGAAAAAGAATGGGTGGATTATGACGAGAAGAATCAGACATCAGTGGGAGTGTATGAACTCGAGTGGCAGTTTATAAAAGTCAAATAATTTAAATGTGATTATTTACGTTCTATATCGCCCCCATGCAACAATGTGTTATTATAAAAGTGTGATGTAACATAAAACATTTTAATTCATGTTGTATTTGATAGCTTTTCTATTGATTACAAAAATAATTATCAAAATCAGTTAACAATTGCAACCTGTAGTGTTCAACTATACATAATATGCATACATGCTTCAAATCAATCTAAGGAAACGCATTTAATTCAATAAATAATATAAAAGCGTTATATAAAAATTGCAATTTTGTAAATATGTAAAATTTCATCTATGTATTATATATAAGTTACTTTCTGCCCCCACAATTTAAGCATTGAGAATTTTTTGATTATTCTTCCTAAGCTCAGGTGGTGGTTGGAGTTGAGGATCTCATTGTGAAATTCAATCAGGGGTTGATTTGTAGCCAGTGTTTGGACTAATTTAAAAAGCCCTAAAAAATAAATCATAAATCTCATGTGTCACACTTTATTTTACTAAATTGAGGGTGTCTATAAATATATTTTTTATCAATGTTCAAATAAACTTTTCAATGTGATAATGTTTTTTTTTGTTGATACGGTGGGTATATTCACCTAGACCGAGAGTCCATGCAATTGTAACTATCCTTGATTCAGTGAATAAAGTAGACTGCCAGAAATGAAAAGTTCCTTTGGTTCTCGTAAGTGAACTGAGGTGGACTACAGCCAACAAAAAGTGTTCCTGGTTCACCTAGGTGAAACAGGAACACTACGGGCAATAAAAATAAGCCGTGGTCTATTGAAGTGGACTGAATATGTTAATAACTAGGTACCTCGGAGTATGGTAAGCAACCAGAAATTAGCAGTCTTGCAGGTTTAAAATACAAATTTTATCATTTTCGGGTTGTCCATCTTGTAAATCATCTAGACATCATATTTGGAAAAACCCTGAATTTAGCTAAGATTAGCGAACATTTGAGAAGAAAAAAAAATTGATGACATTTCAGATAAATGCAAGAATTGGAGGATTGTTGTGTTCGTGCGAGTTTGTGAAGCTGCAAGTAAACTCCTGCAGAGTGACTGTGTTAGCATTGAGGGAGGCAACGCAATGTCGATACCCATTACTTCAAATCACAAACCAATAAACCACTTGACTGCACATGAAGGCACACGCTTAAATATCTCAGCGATTCGAGTCTACTGACTTATGGCAGAATATATTACCCAATAAGACGATAAGTGCCACGATGTTGATCCCGAACTAGCCAATAAGAGACGCGGGTTATACTTTTCCCCCCTATTCGTACAGGTGAATTGAGTTACTACGGCCCAGTGGCGAAGAGTCCATATAACCCGATTCAAATCGGCTTCCCTTACGAAAAATCTAATCTATGGGCCAACGACATTTTTAGTTTGTTATATAATTCACTCACTTTGAATAGTTTGAATTGAATAACCGCCTTAAAAAATTTAAATAGCAATTGTCAAACTGCAAGCCGAAAAATACCGGGTTACTCCTTCATACTAAAATATCTCATACAGAGCATCTATCCCTTTCGTTTCTATGAACTGACTCTTAATACTGCTACTCGTTCCGTCTCGTTTTAGCACGCGAAAACAATACACGAAATAACTCGGTGAATACCGGCTTGTGACAGAGTAAGGTAATTAGCAACGTGCAAGTGTAAGCGAGAAAGATCATTTATGAAGTAATAGTACCTATAAAGATTCTAAATTATGAATATTTACTGTACTGTACTGTAGTAGTAATATATTTTATTTGGCAGGATTTATTGCATGATTCTAAATTAAGAATGATTTTAGTGGCATAAAATCGTGACAGGCGCGTAATACATTTTATTTGCCCGGATTTTATACATGGCGGATAGTGCGTACTGCGTAAAGTTTCTTTAGATTTGTTTTTTGACAGTTTCTTGTCGAATTTTATTTGTTTTTAGTGCTGAAGTGTGGTGAGTGAGTTGTTTGAATTTGTGTTGTGCCGTCCGTCGTATAGTAGTTCGTTGGTTCGTTATGGCATTAATTAATGAAACTGTTGTATAACAGATTATTTACTGTCGAAGGAAACTTCGTTTTCAAAACTATTTTTACAACAGTGTTTTATCTTATTTTGTTAAAAAGAATAGACGAATTGCTTTAGAATATAAATAAGTCCTAGGTCGTCGTAGTGGTCGTAGTAGATGCTCGTTTTTTTTGTTATCGTTACTTTTGTTAACTTATCAATTTGATTTTTTACTACCAGGGTTCGAAATATTTTTCAAAGTAACCAAGCATTTATCAAGACTAAAGAACGCATGCCACACATACTGCTTTAACTAAAAAGGTTTTTTTTTTCAAAACCACCATTATCATACTTGAAAGACACTGTTACTCGTATATAAACAGCTTCCATGTATGCTGAAGGTGGGGCGTATATTTTTGCATCATGGAGCGGGCAGCATTTGTGAGTGGACTTTTTATACTCCGGCTTCCCTTCTGAAAATATCCACCCTTCGCCACTGCTACGGCCTCATCGGTTATTTCCTTCATAATTACGTTACTTTATGCTAAACTATAAATTTAAGTTTCTACGAGTATACAATACGCGATTCATGGAAAGTATATGGGTTTATGTCACGTAAAGCCACGACCGAGAAATATGTTTACGCACGACACGGCGATCGTTCAGTCGATACACTGCATACCCACTACGCTTGACCTCCGGTACCGCGCAGCTCGGAAATGTGCGTGGTGCACGCTACGAAATCGTACTCTCATACAACTACGCAAAGTGACTATGCAACCTGCGATACAATCGTATAAAACATGAGAACCTAGTGCCGATGAAAAAAATAATAAAAAAGTTAAGTTAGGAAAACCCTAAAGAAATCTACCAAAGGTTTCAAGTGCAATCACACTTAAAATCCTCGGTCGGTTCCTTTTAGGCTTTTAGGGTTAAGTTCGGTGATGCAATGGTTTTGTAATGCTACTCGTACTTTCATAACTTTCATAAAACTTTTCACGCTCGTGGGTTCGATTCTCATACAGGATGTCTTTTCTTGATTTGGGTGTTTTCTATGTATCGTAAGTACCTACGTATTTACAAAATAAAAATGTATTTTTGTATGTTTTTTTTAAATAGTATGGCTTTGCGTTTGGTCTCATCTCACCTCACCTGGTAAGCGATGATGAGACCTAATATGGAGCGCGCTTACCCACAATGGGGCCATTCACCATTGACTTAAAGAGACCCAGGTTGTATTTCTCAGGGAACACCGATGCGGGCAGGGCATTCCACTCCTTTGCCGTTCGCATTATAAAAGAAGAAGCAAATCGCTTCGTGCGAATGTGTGGAATCTCAACGACGTAGGGGTGGAACCCGGGTGTTCGTCTTGTATTTCGATAGTGGAAGGGGGAAGATGGAATTAACCCTTCGAAACCCGGGTGGTCGTATATGACCGCGAAATGTATGGGAAAACGTATATAACGGGTTCTGATTGCTCAAGCCACGAAGCTCGTGTGCACACTCATACCAAAGTGAATTCTGTAAAATACCAACAGGCAAGCCACCCTACGTCGCTCCAGATTTTGAAACTTAGCCTTTGTTAGTGTTTGTTCACCTTTCAATCTCATCGCGCGCCGCTCAACAGAGTATAGGGTAGCTAACTGATACTTAGCAGATCCATCCTACAGGTGGCTACAGTAATACATGCAAGATCAAATTTGAGCTTGGTATAATTTGAGAAGCTGTTCTGATTTGAAGTAGGTACCGTCTCACTCTAAAGAGGATTCCAAGTTTTTAGCTGCAGTTGCTGCCCTCGGCTCAATGAAGCGACCGAAATTGAGACTGGATAAATCAAGGCCAAGCAAGACTTGGTTAGTGGAATACCTTGCAAAGTGGGAGCCAGAAGAAAGGGGTTCCGTTTCGCACTAAAAATACACGCCTGGGTCTTGGACGCAATAAACTTGACTATTGAATTAAACAATTTTTAACGGAAGTATCGCGTGTTTTATTTATTTTGTTGAACCTGACGTTTCGAACGCTTTGCAGCGTCCGTGGTCGCAGGAAGACTAAGGTTATATTTGTCTTACATTAGTTATTCAATTATTACATCTGCCGACATGGATGGATTAATTATATATGTTCCGATTCACACAAAAATCGTTCACAGTGTCTGAACGTTTTTTAGTAGATCTCTGGGTTCGTGACTTGATTATTTTTAGAACTGGATCCCAAGCAGGTGGTACTTGCCAACCATCTTCTCTATTGAAATTGGGGTGTTTTCTTATTTCAATAGCCTCGCGAACATTCTCGGCATGTAGCGATTCTTCTTGGCGAGGATTTGTGGTTTATCGAACCGTATGTAATGGTTTGGCTGGTCCAGTGTATGTTCACATACAGCAGTTTTTTTTTTTGCAGACTGAACATACACTGGACCAGCCAAACCATTACATATTATACTATGTTAGTTTCACCCCACTCTGATACGGGTTCCAAAGTAAAGTTCACGCGTTCCATCAACTTCTGTCTGAGATATTGAGTTTCGGCCTTGCCAGTGCGTGGAACGGAGATTATCTCTCTGCATAATATTCCCCAAATATACCGGGTCTTAGCAGGGCATTGATATGCAGCGAAAATAAAGTTGCACACTGAACAGACCCCTGAGGTACACTGGCATGAATAGCCAAAAGATCCGAAGAGCAGCCATCTATGACTACTTGAATGGGTCTATCGGTCTGGAATCCAATCGCACAGGCTGGTATCCCATAGGAGGGTATCCCATATACTGAAAGCTTGTTGAGAAGGCCAGCATGTCCTATCGAAGCTTTCTAAATGTCTAGTGAGACACCTAGGGCCTCACCATGCTTCTCAATGGCTTCACCCCAGAGATGAGTGGCATACACTAAAAGACCGCCAGTCAATCGGTCTCGGCGGAAGCCGTACTGACGATCGCTGAGGAGGTCATTATGTTCTATGTAACCGAGAAGTTGGTAATTCAATACACGTTCCATTACAAAATATGGAGGTGATTGCGATATAGTTTATAGGGTCTGCACGACTTCCATTCTTGGGCACTGGTTGGACATTAAGCTTCTAGGACCTGGGATCCAAACCAGTCTTCAGAGAAAGACGGTACAGGTACAGGCGAGTGAGGATGTTTATCAGTTGACTAGTACCATAACACAAGGAGGTTCGCTTACTTTGAGGCTAGATGGCGCTGTGTAATTACTCCGATAATATTATTTATCTAAGTAGGTACATAAGTCTCTACATATGTGTAGAGGAAGGTAATATATCCAAATAAATAAAATATATCTCTATCTTTAAGTACAGTATTATATACATATATGTGCAACGGCCAGGTCACTCTTTCGCTTCTTTAACATTCCTAGCTCTTTTCATAAGGCCTACATATATTTTTTAAATACTTTAATAAAATTTGAGCTTCATTACATATGAGTCGGCGTTGTCATTTTTGTTCTTTAAATACAATATGTGAAGTATTACAATTCCTAACTAGTTTAATTTTTGAGATAGACCGCGTAACAAAAACAGTATAAAACTTTGGGGACAACTTGTGCGGCCCTTATTTCTTCGTTGGACAAACAGAAAATAGATTTGCTCTCTATTAGATGTACTCTAAACAATAACACCAAGCCAGGGTGAGAAAAATTTCTATATTTTTACAATATTATATATTAAAATGACGAGGTCTGTGGCCCAGTGGTGAAACGTGCTGTTACGCTACTTTGACACAAACGCTCTTGGGTTCGATTCCTACACAGTACAAATATTTGTGTGCATGAACATGTCTGTTTGTCTTGGTCTGGGTATTTTCTATGTATAATAAGTATGTATTTACAAAAAAAAAATGTATTTACGTATGTTTATCAGTTGTCTAGTACCTACCCATAACACAAGCTTCGCTTAGGTAATTTGGATCTGGGTGGCGCTGTGTAATTTATCCGACAATATTTATTTAAAATAATAAATTGAATTTTGATTTTTTTAGTCAATATTCGGTTTTGGGTAAACAATTTACTGAATGTTGTATTTATTTTCTATACTACGGCAAAAATACCAAAAATGTCTTTGTGTATATACCATACAATATATCCAAATTTCAGGTATATACTCGTAACTAATATCGTTTATAAACATGTAAATCTGTGATGTACTGACAGACGCACAAACAGACAGCAATAGTTGTTCTGTTTGTCGTGATGATCGCCATGATGTTTCCATGTTTCTGTGTCAGAGAACAACGGGTTCGTTTGTGAGAGACGAGGTTAAGTGTAGGAAAGTGGTAAAATGTAAGTCATACCAGTCCCTCGGACCACATGACTGTACCGTATATAAACAGACCATTCGTCTTTGGTACGGAATCCTTATTAAAAACGATAATTTTTGCTATATTTACTTACGCCGCAGGGAAGCAGTTCACGATTAGGTAAATGGATCGATACGATTTCGCGCAGCCAACTCGACTGGAACAATCGCTTTCGATGCCCGCACGTTTCCTATTCCGTGCATTACCTCATTAAGTTATTAATTGTCCATAATATTATTGTTATATTTGCCGGTGTAGTGATAGTGTAGTGATTGAACATCCAGTTTACTAACCGACTGAATCCTAGTTCCTTGTTTCCGATTTATGTATATATTTGTAATTATCTCTTGCTCCACGGTGAAGGAAAATATTGCTAGTAAACCGTGCGGGTTTCCACGAAATAATATTTTTCCTAACTTAAGAAACATCTGATTTTACCTATGGGTCCTGCATGATCGTGGGGGTCTGAAGGCGTTCGCTTCATGTCAAAATCGGTATTTTCACTAAATCCTTAGGCTTAGAAAGTGGATTCCGCCAATACTAATGGATTAGGATACGGAATACTGGTGATGAAGGCTAGGAAGATGAAGTTGTTTTCGGATATTTAGTAACTATATGTTATTTTTGCAACTAAACATCAAATATCCAACCACAATCCAAGAAAAAACAGAGAGCAGTTGCAATAATTCATTATATCATAATTCATACACAAAATTAAAAAAAATAAAATTAAACTTGCCCAACAGTGATATTTTCTTGATTAATTCTTGAAGTACTTAATAAAGACGTAGCAAATAACTAATGAATAAAGTACGTAATAAAGTTTTTAACTCACAATGTTACATTTAAAAAATATGTGCATTTAACATTGTATATAGGCACTTGCTATGAAAATATGATACCCTTCAATACGTTCTTTTGAGCAATTCATTTAGATTTAACTACCAAGTTTTTTTTATACAACGTCTGAAAACATACACCCATACGTTTCACCTGATATAAAGTTTTTATCGTAGGCTATGAACGTTTACAATGCAGGAAGTATCATCGAGACAAAGTAGTCCGCATGAACTATTTGGTGGCGGAAGCACACAAAGCAGGTTAGATCAAATCGCATGTAAATTTGACTTTCGCAAAATAACGCTAGTACTTAATTTAATAAATCTATTAAATTACTCATTCGCCTATACAACAACTCATCGGGGAGTTGTTTTTGGAGACGCTTGACTATGAGGAGGAGGTACTTCGTGGCTTCTTGATCCTAATTGACCCAAAAGTTGAAATTTCAATTTTGTTCATATATTCATATTTCGATCCCGTCTTATATTTTATTTTCACTTTGTAATGACCATTAGTTAAGTGTGTAGATGTAGGTATGTCGAAAGATGACACAAAACAAAATTTTGTGAAGTGAAGCTTGACCTGATTTTTTTACAGTATGGAGTGTATCATGGCACTGATTAAATTTTGATCATAAAAGGTTACCATATATACATAAGTTTTACAACATGGCCAATGAATAGGCAAAATACCCCTGCTTAGTTTTATACCTAGTTTTTGGCGAATTTGCTAAGACCAAAACTTTCTTTCTCTTTAGTAATTTTTTGTTCTCTGCAAACCTTTAGGACATTTACGAGTATGTCTATATATGGTATTGTAGCTGAATAGATTATCTATAAAATGAGGTAACAATCAAATATATAGCTCCTATGTACTATTTATAGGAAATGTTTGAAAAATTAGGTCGTCCGCGCCCCGCGCGCCCGGAGTCTGAAGGGTTAATACTGTGTGATATGAAAGCCTTTATCCTACGATTTCCGTTTTTCAGCAATGTACTCGTTATACTGTTCCGAATCGAGCATAATTCCGAACATGATCCGAATACCCGGATGCCTCGCCAACCGGCTGTGACTTAAATCCACTTGTCCAAGCCAATCAATTATGGATTCGTCTGATTAACTGTTATCGAATGCACTTGTAATCGGTGTTACTTCACTTTCGAGAGGCGCGAGGTGAGGTGAGTGACTCCTTGCCACCGAGGGTAATTTGCCGCCAACCGCGCCACGCCCGTCTCGCCCGCGGCCACATTGAACTTGGCAACCAATTAGTTCATGCCTACTTTAGATTCAGTACTTTTTAAACAGGGCAAAAACTTGATGTACTTAACTAGTTGCTGGCTTGAAAATTAGTTTACTTCAATATACATCCTTCTTGTTGACCGAGAAGATACTAAAAATATGTATGGAGGTTAATATCTAAACATTTGCAGAGGAGAGCGTTGTGGACATCTCATCAATATGATAAATTGATGACGGCAAGTAGAATGGAATAACTCCTGTTAAAAGTTCAACCAACTTTTCCTGTTTCGAGTTGTCAAAAAGTAAAGTCGCTTTATTTCATTTTTTTCTTTATCATTTGACTACCTACACATTAGTGGAGTTTTGTAATTAGTTATAAGGTTACACATTTTACAATACATATGCACATTAAGCTGTAAGACTCCCGAATAATAAATAAATAAATAACACCTTGCCGCGCTCTGTTTTAAAGATGAACAAAGTTTTGATAAATTTTTTTCGTAACGGCAGCGGTGTAGCTCTTTTTAAAGCTAAACCTAACTTACTCGTAGTGTAGTGCTCAGATGATGAGCAAACATGTATCGGCAAAAGGGCGGTAAGGTAATTAGCAAAAATCATCGGAGAACTGAATGAACCAGAGAGCCTCGAGCTTACGGAAGACGGCCAAGAACTAGTGCTAGTGTGAACAAGAACTAGTGTTATTTCTTTCATGCCAGTAAGTGAGTAAGATCACTAGGAACCAGATTTACAGTGTTAGCGGCGGCGGTGGCGGTCGTGGTCGCGGAGCGGGTACTTGTGTGCTATAAAACTTACACAAATAAAGCAGACTCTTGTAAACGCTTGTCTGCATCTGTGAATTTACGAGTATCTTACATCTATTTCGGTCAACAAATACCAGTGTCAGCACAAGCGTGATACCTACAGTTTAAAGGCAAACAAGGAATTTATACACAAGAATATTTTGACTGCTGGGTTTTTTGAAAAGATGTTAAATTTACTGTTCTCATATCTCTTCCATCCACTAGGTTCAATTGGATTGCATTGAACGGGGTTACAGAAGTTGTAGGCCACAGTATTCATTTACCGTTATGTGTATACAGTTCGCTTGTTTGTTAGCATATTCCATAACGAATATACTCGTAAATAAGTAGGTATTCTTACCTGTATTCTTCTCGGTCCATCCTATAGTCTTCTAGCCGCGACTATCTACTCCCAAGAATTTGAGAAATATGTCAGGTTTCTGTGCGAACTTAATGAATAACACAAGAAATATCACAGTGGCATTCATTTACTCAAAATCATACTTACAACAAACACACGCCCTTCCCATTCGATTGGCAATAACTTAGTGTTATCTACTTTTAGGTACAAAATATCCTAACTTCTTACGATCTGTAAAATGTCCACATCCGTTAAGAAGTTCGGCGATAACTTACGTGTATATTTAGAACATTATTAAACGGCATTCGTCAAGGGCTGTGTGTAGACGGCGTAGTTGCAGCTTCTGTCGTGTCGGAGCGAGATTTGAAGCCAGTGAAGCCGGTATTTCCGTGCACCGTAACCGTGTGATGCGGGTTGTTCGTCACTGTTTCTTCAGAAGTCACCACACCACCTGACGCGTAATAATCATCGCCATAAATAGTAAATGGATTCTGAATGTACACCGGCACTTCGACGGGAATTTGCACGGGAACTTTGACGGGTACTTTCACAGGGTACGGAACCTTTACAGGCACTGGTACTTTCTTTTCTACAGGATAAGGTTTCGGCACATATACTGGCACTCTTTTTTCAACCTCCACTTTTTGCGGAACCAGCACTTGGAAAGGCACCGGCACCTTCTTTTCGACCTCGACCGGATAAGGGACTCTCTTTTCCACTGTCACGGGCACCGGATGTGGTACTTTTACAGCGAACGGTTGCGGCACTGGCACTCTAACTGGTACGTGTTTTATGACTTCAAATGGTTCTCTAACCTTAACCTGGACCGGATAGGGTACTTTTGTTTCCACTGGGTACGGCTGTGGCACTAACACTTTGACTGGGACTGGATACGGCACTTGTTTTTCTACCGTCACCGGTACGGGGACCGGTCGATCAACCGGTACGCGCACTTCTACTGGATACGGTACCTTTTTCTCTACGGTGACTCTTACTGGTTGTGGTACTTTCACATGTTGTACTACTGGAACTTGTTGAACTACAGGATATGGTTTCGGCACATACTCTTTCTCGATCACCTTCACAGGTACCGGATGTGGCACCTTAATTCCAACCGGATAAGGCACTTTCTTTTCAACTGTCACTTGATAAGGTACAGGTTTCTCCACCACCTTTATTACTGGATAGGGAATTTTCTTCTCAACTGGAACAGGATAGGGTTTCGGAACTTCAACTTTGTAAGGCATTTTCACTGGTTTCTCAACGGTCTTGACATATCTGTGGTGGTGGTGATGATGGTGATGCTTGACTTTGGTTACGACGTGGGGATGCTTATGACTGCCAGTTGCGTGTTGGTCGTCGTAATGGCCCTCTGGTACGTGGTAGTGGTGCGGCGTCCCTATCCCAGGTTTCGAGCTGTAACCAGAGTAATATGGGTTGAGTTGCCGCTTTCGCTTCCGAAAAAACACCATCTTTTTTCGCGACATTTCAGGAGGGGATTGTGTATTAGAAGATTCTAATTTGTTCACTGGAATGAGTCCAAATGAGTGCAAATATAGCATGCGTTTACCCGGTACTGTTGGCTCTGGTAAAGCGGGGTATACATCTGATCTTCTACTTATTCTTGTAAGTGTCGGTCTTCCAGGTTGTTTAGGGTAGTGTGATGGTATGAGCGGTATCCAGTCATTTGGTTTAATTTCACTAACATTGAACACCTGTGTGGTAGATCGAATTTTGGGCGCTCTTGTCACGGGCCGGTACCCACGTTTCTTCGGTGTATCTGGTGCCGTTGTATTTTTATAAATGTATTTGACTCGGATCGTCTCCGCAGTGTCATGATCTGTTTCGTTTATGCTGTCATCTATTGCTTTCGTGTCGTTGCCTGCTGTTGTGTTAGTTTTTGTACCGTTAATTTTATCTAATACCCTTTTGGGCCATATTCTTTTAGTTCTCAAAGGTCTAGAAGTGGTGGTGCCAATGGTCGTGGTTGTTGTCGTTGCGTTGGTGGCCTGCTGCGGTGGCCTCACTGGACCATTTCGTACTCCAGTTATTGTCTGAACTGGCAAACTGAATTTGGGACTATTAGCGATACTAGTTTTGATCGACGACGATGCGAACACCAGGGGTTTCGACTGTTGTTTTATATAGTAACCATTTTTATGGGGTGGCAGTGGGAGGACTTGCGGAAACTTGTACACAGAATTTGTCGAGTGGTAAAGCTGTAACTGCGATGTAGGGAAATGCTGTCGCAAATGTAGTTTTTGTTGATGGGGATTAAAGTGCGTCCGCGTCAGTTCGACGTAATATTTGTGGGGTTTGTCTAGATTAATAGGTGGTTTGCTCGGAGGTCTTTGCTCAGGTTTGTGATTTTGCGCTTCTGGTTTCGGCCGCGTTTCATTCGTGGTGTTTCGGGCGGTGCTTTGCTTTTTTACGTACTTCGGGCCGTTTGTGAGCATCAAAGCATTGTCTTTCGATTCCTCCGCTATCTGGTCAGATTTGATATCGGTCTCTGACCCTGCGGTCACGCCTCGTCCCTGGTTGATGATGATCACTAACGAGGCGATCAGGAATATAGTCTGAAATGAAAAAAGTGTTCATAAGTTAATTTCTACGAATTAAACTTGTAAAATTTTGTATTTTGTGTTTTCGTTAATTTTTTCTATGTTTTATAATTACTCTGCTATTCGTGGCGGAGACAAATCCAACAAAACAAAAACTATAAAAATCGGTCCAGCCGTTCTCGAGTTATATATAGTGTAACTAACTCGATTTTGTTTTATATATATAGATATCTCTATTATTTTTGGCTATCCGCTCTAATAACTCTTCGACTCTAGTGACTTCATGTCAATATACAGGTGTAACAGCGGAAATCACGAATTAAACAAACGTTACGAGTTACCTGCTGACCTCAGGATGAGCCTTAAAGTCGCAATGCCCATTGTGCTAATGCTATATGCCTAATGACTTTAAGGCTCATCCCTAACGAGATGCTGATAACGTGAATCGTACTGTCTATGGGTTAGCTCTGGTTTATCTTCTAAAATACTTAGTAGAATTCTTAGAATTAACGTTTCGAGCGACGTTCGTTCCTACTTGGGATGTTATGCTTTGCGTACTTCTAAATGACTTGGAATCATATCGGATCAGAGATCCGTCCTTTCTAAGGTTAAGGTTAAATTAAGCCCCATGAAGACTATTTCACTAATCTCTTGGCTGATGTACCTAACCAAAATTAACTTCTTCCTCTTGGGCCGTGCATGCACTTGCATTTGGACCAAATTGCAGGTTCTTGAGGCTTACCTATGTGTAATCGTCTTCTTCCTAGCATCATCCCGTATCCTAATCCATTAGCATAGGCGGGGCCTGCTACCTGTGCCTAAGAATTTGGCGAAGATAATGATATTTACAAGGAGTGACTGCCATCAGACCTGCACAACTTAAAGGGAAAAGACAAAGACCTTTCTTAGGTTAGGTCACACGTCCTTCGAAATATAATTTCAAGTGATAATTTCAAATATGTACGTAAGTTCGAAGACACGAATTTAGTGGTACCACGCCAGGATTTGAACCGGGGACCAGTTGATCAATAGGCTGGTTCCACTGGGCTATCATTGCTCCTGGTTACCTATGTGTGATTTCATGCATAAAAGTGAATATTGGCTGTCAGGCAAGTCGTTAACTCCCCTACTCTCCTTTACCTCTACCATAAAAAAAACTATTTAAAGTCATTTACAAACAAATGTACTGCGTGAATTACTGGCTGCCTAGCTAGATATACAGATAATTCCCGAGACTCGTAGTACTGACGACAGGTTCCGGTCTGATGGAGTGCATATTAGAATTCTTGGAATTGACGTTCCGAGCAAAGGCCGGACTTTTGTTCCTACATAGAACATTAAGCTTTGTTTGCTTCAGAGATGAATGGATTCGAAAAGTTTTTACTGAAATTTCATATATTTTGACACATACTTTTCGGTTCCGTTTCGAATGTAGTGTTTCCAGAAAATGTGAATACGCCTACAAATCAGAGATTCGTACTCTATACGGTTCAGATATCCTGTAATCATATCCAGTCCATTGTAAATATTAATCCATTATAATTATATGTGTACTTAATTAATACCTTCTCGACAGTGGTTATCACTTTACACATGGAATAATACCGATAAAATAAACCAGACCGTTATTTTTCTCACAGCAGTACCAACCGTAAATCTTGTGCGAATATCCTATTATTACTATCCTAGCACATTAAACTTTAATCAAAAAGCTTAGATGATGAACATTGCTGAACACGAAATCCAAAAAATAAGAATGTCTTTAAAAAACAGCAAAGCCAGTGGACATGACAATATAGCTACAAAAATCATAAAATCATGCGTCACTTATCTGAGCCGCCCACTCGCACACTTAACTAATCTATCACTCCTTGAGGGTATCTTTCCAAAAGAACTTAAGCCGTCAATTGTAAGACCAGTATTTAAAAAGGGTGACAAAACAGATCCAAGTAATTACAGACCCATAACCAACGTCTCTATTTTATCTAAAATCTTAGAAAGAGTAATGTACAATAGATTAAACATCTTTCTCACTAAGCATAACCTATTGATTCCAAATCAGTATGGGTTTCGGCAGGGACGCTCTACTGCACTGGCTTGCTTTAACTTAATACGCATTTCAATTGTTGGTTTAAACAATAAACTTCCAGTTATGGGCATATTCATGGATATCAGTAAAGCATTCGACTATGTTGAACACTCCAAATTGTTACACAAGCTGGAGAACTATAGAAATTCGAGGGAAAGCATGTGATTGGTTACATAGTTTTTTGTCAGACAGACAGCATTGCACTGAAGTATCAAAAATCTGTAAAATAAACAATATATATATACCAAGGAAACATATCGGTATATTTTGCGGGCCAGCATGGTAGCGTCAACTGACAGGACACCGTAGTCCTTTGTCAGTTGCCGCTGCAATTTGGGCTCCCCTTTTCGCTTACCAACAGGCGAAGAGGAGCCACTATGCTGAGCCAATATAAAAAAAAAAAAAATCGGTCCAAATTATTGGTAAACAAAACTGGCGTTCCTCAAGGAAGCGTTTTGGATCCGTTATTGTTTCTGTTGTATATAAATGATCTTCCTAAGGCTACAACAGAGCATTGCATACTATTTGCAGATGATACCACACTCATACCTGGGGGTAAGGATTTGACTACATTAGAACATACTGTAAATAAGGCTATAAAAGATGTTATCATATGGATGAAGCAGAACAACCTACAAATCAACATTAATAAAACTAAATTAATGCAATTTCAGCCATATAATTCTAGACAAAGACTTTTAGACATATTTTATAATAATGAACGCATAGAAGAGGTTGTACTAAATTACGGGCTTCTATTGTGGGGTAACTCAGTGGACATAGACAGAGCTTTCAAATTGCAGAAAAAGTATATACGGGCGATTGACAAAGCGTGGATTCTCGACAGCTGTATACCTTTATTTAAAAAATATAAGGTTCTACCTCTGCCTTGTATGTACATTAAGACCGTGTGTATATTTGTAAAAACACATTTAAACTATTTTGAAAAGCGTGACGACAAAACTTAAAATAAACAAAGAGCACAGTACACTAACTTATTATATCGACCTCCCTGTCCCACTGATATTGGTTGCAGAAATGTTTTTAATATGTGCATCTAAATTTATAGGTATTACCAAATGAGATAAAATCACTAAATGTGAATTTATTTAAACATAAATTGAATTCATGGTTACTACAAAACTGTTTTTATAGTGTAAAGGATTATATGAACCATACGAAGAAAAATTGTGTCAATTTGCTTATTCTAATAATATGTACCTATTCCATATTATATCTGGTAATATTTGCACATCTGCATGTAGATTGAATACTGTTACTTAACAATTATCTACTCAACACCATGTAAAACGTATTCTGGCAAATAAATATCTTTGTCTTTGCAAACGAGTTAACATTGGCAGTTGACTCTCAACTTATCTCACACCAACCCTTTCCTATCCCACTGCATCGTTACGGGTCTCCCTTCAACCGAAGAGGTTTAGAGCATACTTCACCACGCTGCTGCGGATTGACAGATGTCTTTTCAAGCAGCCCGAAGCTCACTGACTTAGCTTTACAACTGTCATCTATCGATAATAGCCAAGACTGACGGATTAACGTGTCCTCTGAGCGCAGAGTAGCTCGAGATAGATAAACCCATCCATGGTCAAGCTGTGTTCGATATTATTTAAACTGTATGTTCGATTGATTGATTGAGAGTGACACGTGCACCAACGCCATCGTGCACCTCTTCAGTCTATCAACTTATTGCATGACAGTAATAAATGCCTCGTCTTATCACGCATTTCAATTAATATTAAAGTGTTTCATTAAATTTCTGGTAAAAAATTTAAGTGTGTGTTTACAGATTACGTTACAGAATTTAGATATCTACTAAACACGCCTCTGTTTGTACAAAGTGTTCATGTACCAATCATCTTTTTTCCAGCAAAAACTGGCGATGCGTGCTGGAATCGAACACGCGAACACCTTCCGTCTTCCATACTAGGTTACGCAATGGCATTGTTACCACTAATAAAATGTAAGAGAAAAACGGGCGGATTTTTTTGCATTTTTTGCAGTTAATTTGTTTGTTTTTAGAAGGAACTGACTGTAGTTTTAATTATATTAAATCTACCTGTTTTATTTAATGAATACAATTTTCTCTCGACTTACTGTTGTCTAAAAGAAATCGCTTAATGATAAAACCGCATATTGTACTTTAGTTCACAAGTATTCCTCTCTTCCTAGTTTTATCACTTTTCCTAATCCATTAAGACCGGCGGGGTTCGCTACCTAGGCTTAAGGATTTGTCGACGATACTGATTTGGATATGAATTTAGTGTTATAACCCCACGCCAACGTTTGAACCAAAATCATCAGTTAATAGATTAGTTCTTTATACATTGAGCTTTCACTGCTCTTCAGTTCATTTGTATTATTTGTAGTAAACTTTAATTTGGTGCAATATAGAATATTTGTATTTACGCGAAAGTGGAAGGATGTAGGAGCCAGAAGGTGATGTCAGGAGCCTTAGAAACCGGCGCTCGCTCGCCGGTGAATGAGAAGAGCAATGAATGTTAAAGAAGCGAGTGAGGTGTGTAAGGATCGAGTCACGTGGCGCTCGATTCCCTCTGCCTACCCTAAAGGATTTGGCGTGAAGTTATAGATAGAAGATTTGTATTTGTATTCATATAATAAAGTGTAGAATGGTGCTCTGTGCGGCAATTATGTAGGTGCCTATTATATTATTACTTTTGTTTGTAATAAGTAGTCTATGGTGTTATTCAAGTCCCAGGATATATCTTTCAAACCTCATCACTACTAGTTCGGGGGCTTGTCCTGGGAAGTTAATAACACATAGAGAGACAGTTCCTTTCTCATCATTAATGATGATTTATCACAAGGGAATCTATCTATCTATAACTTCACGCCAAATCCCTCGCGGGGTAGGCAGAGAGAACCGAGCGCCACAAGGGAATCAAACTGTAAATTTACTGTTAGCTCTAAGTCTTGCGGTAGATACTTACAGACATATTATAAGGAAAATTTGTGGATTATAATGAACAAGATCAGATATTACACTTCATATAATTATTGTTTTTCGAAGCGTATGTTCTCACAATTTACCACTCTAAAAAGTATTTGGACTAGTTTATCTTAGGTGCCCCTTTAATGGCTTCGTGAAACCCTTTCACCGCCCATGCAGGGATTGTAAAACAGGTGCCTAAGAGGTACCCGTTTTTCAAAATCCAATTTTGAAATTACGTAATTGATTTTACATCTTTTAATATAATTCCACCACATATTAGGCGTTTACATTTTTTATTAGATACTATTCATACATCGAGTTTGACCGTTACAATTTAGCACAGTGCTGAATATTTTTATTCAGTTCCGCAAATTCTGTGAATATCGCATACGCAGGCTCCCACGTTTGTGGGAGACACGGAATAGAAAAGTGGGAGATAACTCATTACAATGATGATGCTCATATATCTACTTCTAGAGTTATCCTATTTCCTAATCCAAAAGGATTGGATGGGTACGCTACCTAAGCCTAAGGATGTAGTGAAAATACAGATTTTGACATTTGCCGTCAGATCCAGAGAGGAAACCAGACCTTTCTTAGGTTAGGTCAGACGACTTTCGGAATGTTGCACGTGCGGGTTTCCTCACGATGTTTTCCTTCACCGCCGAACAAGTGATAATAATAAATATGTACATAATCTCGAAAACCCGAATTTAGTTGTATATACACAACCTGGAACCAGGCGGTAAACAGGATGGTTCTATAAAGCCAAGTGGTGCCCCCATTGTGTTTTTATTAACAACGCTGGATTTAAGACCAATTTAAAAAAAAAATTTACTGCCACTGAAGAAACATTTATATTTTTTTGAGACATATTCTATATTTATTATTTATATAGAATTAGTCATAATTTCGATTAGTGATATACCTAAGTGGCCACAATAAGCAATAATTACAGTTATGTTTACTTGTATATAGATAATACATACAAGATATGTTTAAAAAAACCGAAATATATTTCTACAGTGCCAGAATTGAGCCTTATTTTGGAATTAGTTTTAAATTCAGCATTGTTAATAAAATCAAAATGAGGGCGCCACTTACCTTTATGCTCCCTCTCACTAAACTATCAGTGCTTTGTGCACTTAATACTCACATACCTACTCTATAGGTACTATATATATAATGAAATAACGACAGAAAGGAGTTATTAGGATGTTTTTTGAAATAGTAATGTAGCTGGATTATGATCAACAGACCGACAGAGAATACAAATTAATCATCAACCGACTTTAAAAAAAGAGGACTGTATGTATTTTATTCATGGTACTTCGGAAAGGTTTCAACGAATTAGGTTAATTCAAACGTTGTTCTAATAATATAACTCCGAATATAATGAATGTGTAGGTAATGATTAACTAAAAAGTTGACAAACTATCTTTGTTTCGTTAATGACGTATTTTGATTTTTCTTTCGATGGTTACTAAAATACATGCATTTTTAGTGAGGATTTAATGCATGTATAAGCATTTAATGATAAAAAATGTAATTGTGTAAAGTATTGCGACCTATAAAAAAATATTATTTTTATTATTAAAATGATTGTTATTTTATTTAAATAATAGCATAACATAATAAATTAATTATTTTAATTAATAAGATAACAAACATTCAAAACAAAAAGGAGAAACCAACTTCATTGAAGCCGAAGTCTATTTACTCGTACATAGTTGCAAATGTTTGCCCTGTAAGTAAATCGAACCCACGTGCGTTGGTTTTAAAAAAGCGTTACTAATCACTGAGCCACCGAACTCGTCAAAATGGATATCTTATTTATCTGTTTATTTCAGAATCAAGTCACAATAGATCATATTGCTGGCGAATCCTTAAGAAATTAATATTATTTAATAGAACTGATCACATTCTGAAAATTAAATACCATTATAATTAAAACAGTATATCATAACTAAATCAAATTTTGATACTCGTATACGCAATGTCTTGGACTTGTTGACGTAAAACGTTAATTCTTATCCTTAATAATTTCATGTTTTACGGAATTTCCGTATATTTTCATTTATCTTACTTACGGAAGCGAAAACTGGGTATCGCAGAGAGAGAACATGAAAGTAGGATAAGCTCGGTTAAAAATGCGAGCGTTACGTAAAACTTGTGGCGTATTTGAGACCGTATTCGCAATGATGACGTTAGAAACAGAGTTGGTCTGAAAGAGAGTCGGTGTTAAAATAAGAAGAGGTTAGCTCCGTTGGTTCGGACATGTGGAAAGAATACAGGAAGAAAGAATTACGAAACAGACATGCAACGCAAAAGTAGAAGGATGTAGGAGCCGAGGATGACCAAGATCTACTAGCCATGACCAAATTGATCGTGTTTTATCAGAAAGTGATGTCAGGAGTCTTAGAAACCGGCGAGCGTGCATGAGAAGAGCAATGAATGTTAAGGAAGTGAGTGAGGTGTGTAAGGATCGAGTCATGTGGAGCTCGGTTCTCTCTGCCTATCCTAAGATATGGCGTGAAGTTACAGATAGATGTATTATAACATTTACATTTATTTAAAACGGCATTTGCTACTTATTACGAACTTGGTTACAAACTGTTAAGTAAAGTAAGTTGCTGTTCACGGTTTGTTACGTCGACCACTTTACAATAAAGTAGTGTGGTATCATTGAGGTCTAATATTGAGGTCTAATCATAGTGGTTAGAGATGTAGAATCTAATTTCAATATTTTATGTTTATACGACGTCGAGAGGCATACAAGCATACGGCCCCCTAATGTGAAGAAGTATCGTTGCCACCTCTGCTGTTAACAGCAGCAACTCCGTGAAGAGAGGTACCTCCACCATACAAGGTTGCAATAGCCGAATAACAATTTAAATGCAATACGCAATAATTTTAACATATTAAAAGTTTTAATTTATCAACAACTGAATGATGCAACATACATACATACATCTTGCTTCTCTTTATGTCAAGAATCAGACCATCTATTGTACTTTTATGTAGTTTTTAGGTTCATAAAATTGTATTGGTGCTACAAAAAGTTTTGTATTTAATTATTGTAGTCATGCTTTTAATAAATATTTATTATTATTTATTATATTTAATAAAAAAAAACCTACTTTGGCAATTTTTTTTTTAGTAACGGATAGTAGAAAAATAATGTAAAAGAAAATCCTATCACAATAACGAATATAATTAATTAAAATAATGATAAAATGCGTACTTATTGGTAATTATAGTCGAGCCAAGAGGTCCAGTGATCAGCAGTGGCTACTTTATCACCAAGGGTTCGATTCCCGCACAAGACCATATGTGTGCATGAATGCGTCTGTTTATCTTGGTCTGGGTGTTTTTTTTATTATAAATATATATTAAACCAGTTGAGAATGCGCAAGCTTGCATTGTCAGAGGAACACCTGGCTTGTCAATTATATACATTCTGTGTACTAAGTATCGGGAATTTGTCAATAAAACAAAAAATACAAATTATTCATCTAAATTTATTTTATCGCCTTCAAAGTAGGCCCCATCGCTTGCAATACAACATCTCCACCGCTTCACCCAGTCTTCCATACATTTTTCATAGGCTATTTGCGGTATGGCCTTTAGCTCATTCAGCGAATTTTCTTTTATGGCTTCTATCGACTCAAAACGTTTTCCTCGAAGTGGTAATTTTAACTTGGGAAATAAAAAAAAGTCAGACGGAGCCATATCAGGTGAATACGGTGCTTGGTCGAGAACTTTTGTTGAATTTTTCGCTAAAAACTCTTTCACTATAATGGCTGTGTGTGATGGTGCATTATCATGGTGCAGCATCCATGAGTTGTGTTGCCACAAATCTGGACGTTTTCGGCGGATACTCTCACGCAAACGCTTCATGACGCCTAAATAATATTCTTTATTCACTGTTTCTCCCTCTGGAAGGAATTCGGAGTGAACCACACCACGGTAGTCAAAAAAAACTGTCAGCATCACCTTGATTTTGGAGCGACTTTGCCGCGGTTTTTTGGGTTTCGGCTCGTTTTCGAGACGCCATTCTGAAGACTGTTGGCTTGTTTGCATGTCGTACTCATAAACCCATGTCTCGTCGCCAGTTATTATACGTTTCATAAAGGTCGGATCCGTAGAAGCTCGGGAAACCATGTCTTCAGCGACATGCTTTCGCTGCGCTTTTTGAACAAAATTGAGCTCTTTTGGAACTAGTCGAGCGGCGACGCGTTTCATGCCTAAAATGTCAATGAGAATGTTGTGGACGGACTTAAAAGATATGTTCACCTCACTAGCCAACTCTCTCAGACTCATACGTCGATTTTCGAGCACTAGCTTCTTGATTCTGTCGATGTTTTCTCTGGTCGTAGCGGTTGAAGGTCTACCAGAACGAGGCAAGTCTACTACTACTTCTCGGCCTTCTTTAAAAGCCTTATACCATTCATAAGCCCTTGTTTTCGATATACACGATTCGCCGTAGGTATTTCGCAACATTTTTAGTGATTCACCACATGAAATATCATTTGAAACACAAAATTTAAGGCACACTCTTTGTTCAACAATATTTTCCATTGTAAAAATCGCCGAGGACTCAAAACTATGACCAACAAAAAGTGTAGTTTAAAACAAATTAAATGACAGATCCCGCTCAAATTTTGCGCGCTAAATCAGTACAGTGCTACCAACATGCAGTAAAAAAATTAGAACGACCTCTTTTACGCGGGTCTTTTTATTGACATATTCCCGATACTTTTTACACAGAGTAGTATATATATTTTTAATTTGTCGGCCATTTTGACCATGTTCCTTAAGAGATAGGAACGGTGTTCCTGAACATTCCTATTCTACTTTTTTATGCTGAATCCGAATCTGAAGTCAAAATTCGAATATTCGAAAAAAGTGACCGATAAACATATAGATTTCATGTAGGAACGGTGTTCCTGAAAAGAAAAACAACTAACGGCATGCCTAGTCTATCCAATATGTATATCATTCTTGCGCATATCTTCACTCGCATGATTACAACAAAATTATGTGAAGGATACAAACTCATTCCAGATAATTGGCACTATAGTCCATATTTCACATTTATTTAAAAGTTTGCTTATACTTTTCCAATATTCTGTTACTACGTGTTTCATTTTCCTGTATGTATTATTATACGAGCAAGTTATTGTTAACACAAATATATAAAATAAAAACAATGAATTCGATTTATACACTTTTCGAAAACTTTTGCACAAACACTAAAAGATCACTTTTCACTGACACTTGAAATTTCGCGCCAAAAAGAAACCGCGCCCAAATTTTGACGTTGCGTTTTATTTTTATAATACCTACCGATATGTGTTGCATTTTCCGATATCGATGGCCGATCACAGACATGAACGAAGTGGTAGGCAGGGGGAAGCGCCGCTCACTTTTATAGCATCGCGTAATGGGTGGCTGGGTTTCGGGAGTATACTTTCTCTGGCACGGCCAATATTAAACGATTTAATTTAACCCTAAAATTCTTCCCTTATCTCATCATAGATATTTAGGCCTAATACATTCTCATCACACGCCACAGCGTTAGCAGTTGCTGCATAAGCTTTTTAGCTACGTGTAGTATAAAAAAAAAAGAAATACCGAATGCACAGAAGAGGGACTTTAGTCCGCGGAGTACTACATTCCCTGAACCCGTAAATGTTCGCCGAAGACTTACCGCGCACTCAACATACACGATGTTAGATTAAATGCCCGCCGGAAGTTTAGTGAAGCAGTAGCTATACAATATTTAAATACAACAAAACAATACACAGTTTTATTATGTTTCATATTATGGTTATCCTAGTTAGTATTAATTTTATTTAATAAGTTGATGTGCCCCGGCACGTAGTTCTATTTATTTTCTGTGTACTTTTTTACGTTCCGGTCTGTCGATGTCCCGGTTATCTGGGAGACTTTATGACCGCGGTACTTTTAGCACATGGTGTGTGTCACGCGATTCAGTTCTGTCAAGTGATCTATTTTGATGGACAAAGCGTACCCCTAAGGCTGTCCCTCGTCTGAGCAGGCCTTATACCGGATGCTACCAATATACTCGGAGGGGACGTTAAGCCGGCGGTCCCGGTTGTTGCCGATACACGACAGTCCTCAAGCTAATGCAGTGGCCACCTGGCGTCCTAAAACCCTAGCCTTCGCCAATATGCAGTTGAGCAGCGTATGCTCGCGGAGTATGCTTTAAACCCCGTCGGTTGAAAAGAGACCATTGTCCCTACAGTACGGGTTGGTGTGGATGCAGGTATTCTCGCGTACTCTCACATAGTTACAGAAGACAAAGCCGTTATTATACAAAAGAAAACTGTACGGATTTTGAAGAAATATTACTCGGTGATAGCTTAATTCACATATTTACAGCTAAATTCACATTGACTCATTCGAATAAAATACTCCTACTGGCCCGGCCGGTTAGGTTCAAAAGGTCAGAGTTAAATACGTTTTAGGTATGATCACTAGGGCCAGCGATTTAGGCTGTGCATTGATATCTCAGTCAGTCAGTCAGGACTTTGAATTTTATATGTATTATACTCGAGATATTAAGCAAAAACAAGTACCTACTAAGTATGTATATTAAAAGGGTGGATTTTGAAGCGGCAGAGGATGTATGGATCAAGTTTTTTCACTCCGCAACATCGTAGAGAAGTACCTACTGGCCCGGCCGGTTAGGTTCAAAAGGTCAGAGTTAAATACGTTTTAGGTATGATCACGTTAAGTTCAGCTTGTGTTTAGGCCCAAAGCAGTCAGAACCCGTTATATACGTTTTCCCATACATTTCGCGGTCGTATACGACCACCCGGGTTTCGAAGGGTTAAAATCCAGTTTAGCATAGGACCGGTTTAAGTTTAATTCAAGTCTAATTTTGGTTAGGTTCAGTTCCAATTACGATTCGATTTAGATCCGAATAGTTCTAGTGTACGTTTTCCTTCCTGTCCTTATACAGGGCTTAAGTTGGGCCTAGGTTGGGTTTAAAAGATAAAAATTCTTTATTTGCCATTGGGCCCCCGCGGGCACTTAGACACGTCTTACATTTTTTGAAATATAATCTTATTTAATTATCTTATTTTACTTTTTTTATCTACTAGCATTTCGCAAATGACCATTGGCGAAGAAGAAATGCCGAAAGAAACTTGCCAATATAGGTCTCTTTAAAATTGTCAATTAGATATTATAATTTTTTTTTACATAAGCATATTGGTACAGTAATGATATAAAATCGTAACATTAAATATTATTAATTATTATTAAGGATTGGTGGTCTGTGCTGAATTATTTCCAGACATCTTTGACACTTACATATTCATCAATTCTATAATAAGCCCTTCTACAGAGAGTATTTTTAACGTGTTTTTTAAATACATTATCAGGAAAGGACAGAACTGTTTCAGGCAACTTATTATAAAATGAAATTACAATTTACAAGAAAAGATCTACCAGTCCTAGCAAGCCGATGTACCGGCAAACACAACTTATTTCTACTTCTAAGTTTTTCACTGAAGTTTGAAAACGACTTTAAATTTTTATATTATTTATACATTATGTTTTCATAAATATATTGAGAACTAACAGTGAGGATACTTATTTCTTTGAACAGTTCCCTGAGGGATTCTCTGGAGCCCATGTTATAAATAGAGTGGATGGCTCTTTTTTGTAAGATAAAAATTGTCTTAATGTCAGCCGCCGTTCCCCACAACAGTATACCATACGACATAATGCTGTGAAAGTAGCTGAAATAGACTAAGCGCGCAGTATCCACATCCGTCAATTGCCTGATTCTCCTAACTGCATATGCAGCAGAGCCGAGCTTACTGGCAAGTTTATTTATGTGGGGGCCCCATTGTAATTTTGAGTCTACTGTAATTCCAAGAAACACAATGTTATTAACAAATTCTAATTTATTATTCCCAATAAGAACTTCTGTATTGCCAGAACTCACATTTGGAAGAATAAATTTGATGCATTTCGTTTTAGCTGAGTTTAACAATAGATTATTACATGTGAACCAATTTAAAATAGCAGACACAACACCAGCACATTTTGAGACATTTTCGCAGGCCACGTTAAAAAAAAATAGCAAATTATATTTCGTAATTAACAAGCATAACCTTATACTTTTTAGGTATTAATTCCTTCGTAATACGGCAATAAATTACCGTAAAAGGTAATCAAATAAATTTAATGTAAACATTAATTATCCAGGTTCGTAGACGCGTACGTTCTGCTGAATGCGTTAGTAACAGTGAACAAAGTTATGAGTATGTATGCTTGAAAAACACGCACTGGTGTATTTAAAGGGCTGCTCTAAAAGGAAATGTAAGGTATGGTAATCTATCTAATTATTTGGCACTTTAAGAAGCAATCTTGAAGTAATTAATAATATTTATGGCAAATAGTATCTGACGACATTAAAATTACTTGTAATGAATGTGGATAAGTCTCTCAAATTTTTTATTAATATTCATATTAATTTATTCACGTTAAAATACAATATGTAGTTCATACACTTAAGCAGTAATTAATGCTGGTATATTATGTTATAATATAATTTGCCTTTACAAAACATTCGTGATATTATACTAAGATTCAAGTTGATGCACGCAGGATTTTTCATACAAACTTTTACACCCCTTTTCTCCCCCTTAGGGGTGAAATATATAAAAAAAAACTTTTTTTAATGTATATACATACACTTTACAAAGAACACACACCTCCAAATTTCATGTCTCTAGGGCCAGCGATTTAGGCTGTGCATTGATATCTCAGTCAGTCAGTCAGGACTTTGAATTTTATATGTATTATACTCGAGATATTAAGCAAAAACAAGTACCTACTAAGTATGTATATTAAAAGGGTGAATTTTGAAGCGGCAGAGGATGTATGGATCAAGTTTTTTCACTCCGCAACATCGTAGAGAAGTACCTGGCTATGGACTAGGTTTTCTACGGTTTTCTGGACCTTGAGAAAGCATTTGATAGGGTCGTGCAAAAAAATCTCTGGAACATTTTGCCCAGATATGGGGTTGACGGTGACCTGCTCCGTGCTGAACAATCCACTTATGAGGATTGTACAGCATGTGTGCGGGTGGACCGCAGCTTGTCGCTCTGGTTTGATATAGACATTGGGATCAGTCAGGGATGCGTGCTGTCGGCTTGGCTGTTCATCCAGTATCTGGACAGTTGTCTTCAGAGAATAAGAAATGTGGGAATGCGAATGGGTGACTCAGTGGTCAACTGCCTGCTTTATGCAAACGACGCGGTATTATTAGCAGAATCACCATCCAAACTACAAACACTGTGGCAACAATGAAAGATGATTGTATGAAGAAAGGCTTACAATTGAACGCGAAGAAAACCAAGATAATGGTATTTCAAAGAGAGACAACCCGAACGAACACTAGGATTACGATTGATGATGTTGTGTTGGAGCAAGTGGATGAGATTGTATATGTTGGAAGCGCTTTTAGTAGGGATGGAAGGCACGCCGCTAATGTGGAGAGACGAGTGAGTGCAGGGAAAAGCGTCAATGGAGCGTTGGGTAAACTTCTAGGCAGCTGTAATCTAAGCCAGAAGGCACAGCTCGCTGTACACAACGCGATGCTAATCCTAAAGCTAACTTGGAAGTGAAAGCTGGGTATGGCAGAGAGAGCATGAAAGTAGAATAAATGCGGTCGAGATGAGAGCATTGCGCAAAATTTGTGTCATAACGCTTGCTGACCGCGTTCGTAATGATTACGTAAGAAAGAGATTTGGTCTGAAAGATAGTGTCGGTGTTAAAATAAGCAAAGGCATGCTCCGTTGGTTTGGACATGTAGAAATATTGCAGGATGAAAGAATGACGAAACAGATATGCGAAAGTGGAAGCATGTAGGGGCCGAGGAAGACCAAGACTAACGTACCATGACCACATTGGTCGTGTTTTGTGACAAGGTGATGTCAGGAACCCCAGGAACCGGAGAGCGTGCATGAAAACAGCTATGAATGTTAGAGAAGCGAGTGAAGTGTATAAAGGACCGCGTCTTTTGGCGCTTGGTTCTCTCTGCCTACCCCGCAAGGGACCTGGCGAAGATATACATACATACCATCAATAAGGACCTTTAAGCGTCTGCTGGACACGAAACTGGCAACCCATTTGCACAAATCCTCGGGTAGCGCGTTCGATGACTACTTCAATAGGAGACCCCGGATGCAATATAACGACCTCGCCATATCTGAGCTGACCAGCGGTGTGTAAGATACATCACTACAATATCAACAGTGGAGCGATCGTGTCGGAAGCCATATTAACGATCATTGATCAAGACTTTTAGGTTTTAGGGTCGGCAATGCATGAGTGACACCCGGTGTTGCAAATGTAAATAGGCTACGGTAACTGCTTACCAGGTAGACCGTACGCTTGATTGCCACCTTAGTGGTATTAAAAATAGCCTTGTCCTTCCAAGTATGCCAGAAGTCACGTGTTCATTACCTGATCTAAATTACCTTAGGGAGATTAGAGCGATAGGCAATTTTCTGGCTTTCCTTTCACCCCCTCCACCTCCTCTAAATAAATATAAAGGGCAGTGCGATGAAATATTTATTTGTATTGTTACTCTACCTACAGATTAACATCTACAGCGACTTGGAATACCTCATAATGAGAGCGTATTACTTGTCGCTGAGACGACCAAAGCAACCATTGCATGCAGCTTAGACTGTTGGGCATCAGGGGAGGCTGTTGCATCCGTGTTCTGTTACAAGCATAGACGACTACAGGAGTCATAGGGATTGCATGCGTTGTCACGTCACATGTTTGTTTACGGAAAGAATTAATGTGATGTTAAATGTAACGATCACGAGAACGGCCCACCAATTACCTGCGATGCGTTTTGTTTGCGTGCGATATTAACATGGTTGCGTAAGTTCACGATGTACGGAAGACCGGAAATAGGGAAATGCATGCAATTATATGCGCTGCTTTTCGTTGAATAATAAATGTTTTAGCGGGAATACAAAAATAATTTCTTAAACGCGTAACAACAATCAGTCCATACGTTAGAATTGAACTTGAGGCATATAATTATTTATACTAATTATGTATTTTTGGGATGTAGGTGGCTCGCCTTCGCAAGTCAACCTCAACTGCACGTGGTGCAACCCCACCATTTAGGCGACGAGGCTATAACGATAGTGTGCACAGCTATTTTTAACAATAGCTGTTATCCGTGTTTCCGCTTGCGTATATTTTAGTATTTCGCAATAAATTCGTTTCGTTCATCAGTTTTGTACAATGCATTAAGAACGAAACAGTAAATGTTTTTTAATGTTTGGTCTTCTGTACATTAAGTATATATGTATATTAGAGTTTCGCTTCACCAATTTATTAATATATTCGGCGAGCTAACTGTTATTAAATGTTTTCAAGCAGCAACACGACTGGAGAAGTAGTTACTTCCGCCCTACAGGAGACCACATCAAAATAATAACTCTTTAGAAGGTTCTTTTCCTACAAATGAACACGGTTACTAAGAAGGTGGCACAGAGTGGCTGCTGGTGGAGATATCTACGCACAGGGGATATTCCTCGACTCCTCGGAGGTTCTAGCAGACAGATTAGGCCGGCAATATATAGGTAATACAGCCCCACTGAGGAGTCGGCACGATCGCCGAAGAGTAGACCACAACCAAATCATGACGAGTTCGGTAGTGTAGTGCTCAATGACGTTGCTTTGGCACCAACACCCGTGAGTTTGATTCCCACACAGGACAAACATTTCTGTGCATGAACATTTGTTTGTCTTGATCTAGATGATTTTATGAGAGGTAGGGCAGAGCAGCAGAGGTGACATCGCGCGAGTGATACTTATTGTATTGCGAGCGTTCATAGGCTACGGTAACCACTTTACATCGACGGACCGAATGCTTGTATGCCTCGATGTTACATAAAAAAAAGTCCCTCTCATTTTCCAAGAAAATGTTTATTAAATGGGCACTAATAATAATTATATACTAAGTTTATTTTCCAATGCGGTTGAGATGAGAGCATTGCGCAAAATTTGTGGCATAACGCTTGCTGACCGCGTTTGTAATGATGACGTAAGAAAGAGAGTCGGTCGGTATTAAAATAAGAAAAGGCATGCTTCGTTGGTCGACCACTAACAAACGTACACTTTATTATTATATTACTATCACATTACATCCATGTGTAACCAGGGATGGGAAGCAACTCAAATACAAATAATTTAAATATTATAGAAAAAAAAGCAGTGATATTCATCAATACAGAGATCGATTGGGAAGCTTGTAGATAAAGTGCGAAAAGAAGCTAGAGGATGATGATATCAGGGAATTAAGTCGGAAAAAATGACTATTTTTCCGATTTAATTCCCAAATATCAGATAATTAGAAAGATATCGGTGTTTTACTATTTTCTCGAACACGATTACGTAACTACGGGATCACATTGGTAAAAAAATGCTACCATCGAAAGATAAACTCTTCCGTGATTACAGTATAGAGTAAAAACATTAATTTTATTGACGGTTTATTAATAAGATGTCAATTCTTTTACGATGTTTATCATAAATCTACGTCAGAGGTACTTTTCAGGTAAGATTTAACCATTAGAACATGCAAGTATTTTTTTTTTTACTTATATCTAAAAGAACAGATAGTTGTACAGTGGGGCATCATAGATTCAAAATTAAAAATATATTGCGTTTAAATATAATTAAACCTGATTACAAAGTGGCTAAATAGGTACATTTCTTTTATAATTTTGTATACAAATTCAACGATACATATTTATAAGTGTGTAATATACTCATTACATGAAACAAGAAGTATTATTTAACATATCGTATTTTTTTATCCCTATTATTTGGATTTAACTATTTTAGACGAATGTTTAAAAAACAGCCTATAAAACCGCGCGCTGAATCAGTTTTCATTTAGTAGATACGCGACGGGTCCTCCCAGCTACGGGACGTAGCTCGTGCTCTCCTCGACCAGTAGCGACCAACATTAGGTATTAGTGCACGCCCGGTCGCGGCGTGCAAATAATTATATAGCACGATCGCAACTATTATACTGTATAAGGATACTTACCTCTGAATATTTATGAACGAATCATTCCTGATTCTTTTATTATCGGCAGAGTATCACTAGATCGGCCTGAATAGAATCAAGAATGTCTGATGATGAGTACCATAAGGAATCAATGAGGCTCCCCAAATATTGTAATCAAGCATAGAGTGAATCTAAGAGAATTTATGTATTTGCACTTGATTAGTATCAGTTAGTCATCGGGAGTAATGATCGAGTCACATGGAGCTCTTTAATGATTATTAAATTGTAACACTGTACTGTACAATAAAGAATAGGTATATATTATAAATTACGCTTTGACATTATTAAGTCAGTATTGCACCTGCAAAAGCAGATACCCTCAGCTTAGGGTTCAAGCGAAATCCGGCGCATTTACGGAATTTATTTATACAACTAAATACAATTGAACTATGATTTAGAAATAAAGTTTTTATCTTAGGCTCATATTGTTTTTACTCCTTACAATAAATATCTCCTTACAATAAACATGCGTGTTTTGTTTTTAGGGTTCTGTACATCTCAAGGAAAAACGGAATCCTTATATGACCACTTTGTTTTATACACTTGTAGAGTCTATTTTATACACCTTTTCATATACAGGAGTAAGAAATAAAAGAAAAAGCGGTTGATTGACATTACTGTATTTCCTTTAATATCTTCAGTCTGTACTTGTCATCGGGGAACCTCATCTTGACGACCTGTCGTATCTCCTCGCAGGAGAAACTGTTCGCGAGGTCCTTGTCATTTATCCATAGCGTGGCCGTCTCGAGCAATTGCGCCTTCAACAGTCGAGGTAACTTAGTGAATTTGGTCCATCCGCTGATCTTGTTTTCAAATTCGATTGGTTCCTGGAAACAAAACCCTTTTATAAAAATACTATGGTCTTATTTTAACACCGACACTATTATTACAGTATCAGTGTTAAAATAAGAAGAGACATGCTCCGTTGGTTCGGACATGCGAAAGAATGCAAAAGGAAAAAATTACGAAACGGATATACAACGTGAATGTAGGAGTAGGAGCCGAGGAAGGCCAAGACTTACCTACCATGACCAAATTGATCATGTTTTATCTGAAGGTGATGTCGGGCGCCTTAGAAACCGGCCTGCGTGCACGAGAAGAGCAATGAATGATAAAGAAGCGAGTGAGATGTGTAAGGATGGAGTCATGTGGCGCTCGGTTCTCTCTGCCTACCATACAAGGGATTTGGCTAAGTTATAGACTATGGTTATACATACAAGTCCTCTGAAAAAAAAAGTAGGGCGCGTCAAAGAAGTACCTCCACCTCACAGAAAACCGCAGCCAAATAACAGCTCCCTAGAGGGTTGTTGTATTCCTGCGTGTGAGTGAGGTCACCAATAAGCTCCCAAAGAGTTGCTGTGTAAGCAGCAGGGGAGGCATCGCGCGAGTGATAATTAATATATCGCAAGCGTTAATAGGCTATGGTACCCGCTTTACACCAGGTGGGCCGTATGCTTGTATGCCTCCCGACGTAGTATAAAACAAAACATGTGTCTAACACTAAAGAATAAATAATTCTCCTTAAAATTTAATCACTTCCGTGAATTATTAGTTTTTACAGGAGATAGTCTTTTTCATTGTTTTGCGTGGGTAATAGAATTGAGGAGTGATAGAGCCTATTAATAGTCCAGTGAATAAAGCCTATTAAGCGACTGATTCCCGGTTTGAATCCTAGTGTGGACAATGTACCACTAAATTCTTAGACGTCAGTAGCAGACCACGCCGATTCTAATAAAATGGGATAAAGCTAAGACGAAGAAATTGTTTGTCACCCCCTTTTAATTTCTGTGCAAGAGTCGAAACCAGCTTGATTGGGGCAACGCTGTCTGTGAGTGGCGACGGTGATTACCTCGAATAAACTAGTAACATCAGTGACAACATCCTCGAACCTAACAGCCAGCATGTACACCAGCTCCTCACTAATAGGTCTGCTGTCAGAGAAGACCCTCTGTGTTATCGACTGACACAGTGCTTGGATTAAGGTGCAAACAGCCATCTCGTACATTCGGGCAGGGAGGACGTTGTGCCAACTGGCTTTGAGATCCTTCAGAAGTGTCATCGTAGTGTTAACGGCAATATCGAATTTCTCATAGGTGTCGTGAGTCCAAGGTGACGGTTCTGAAATCAATATTTTATGATAGCTAGGGTGCATCACAGCTGCCTGTCTAGGGAACTACCTACACCTCACGGAAAACCGTAGCTAAATAACAACTCCCTGGAGGGTTGTTGTGTTCCTGCGCGTGAGTAAGGTCGCCAGCTTAATGAGAGGTCGTTGTTTGTTTCTGCGAATGAATGAGAATCTTTGTAAGTATTACTTAGCTTTAGTTTTACAAATATTCAAATCATATCTCTTACTGCTGATGCCGATCATCTAAAAGAAAAATAAAAATTATAATATCTAACATCGGGAGGCATACAAGCATACAGCTCACCTGATGTGTAATGATTGCAGTAGCCTATGAATGCTTGCAATACAAGAAATATTGCCATCCCTGCAGGAATTTCTTAGTACCTGTTCTGTAAGATGGAGGTACTACCCAGTTGGGCTGCTTTAATGTGTACTCCATCTTTTAATTATTATAATTCACAATAAACTAAACTAAATTAAAAAATATTTATTATTTAGTATTTAGAAATGATGACAGGACTATATTGGGACTAACAAAAGTGCCCTTTTCAGAAACACCGTTCCTATATGAAATCTATATGTTTGTCTGTGTGTGTGTCTGTCGCTTTTTTTTGAATATTCGAATTTTGACTTCAGATTCGGATTTAGCATAAA
The DNA here is from genome assembly GCA_947507595.1 of Pyralis farinalis. NCBI lineage: Eukaryota > Metazoa > Arthropoda > Insecta > Lepidoptera > Pyralidae > Pyralis > Pyralis farinalis. The sequence continues at coordinate 21,070,606 of OX382258.1, forward strand.
AAAGTAGAATAGGAATGTCTGAAAAACCAACCTCCTATCTCTTAAGGAACATGGTCAAATTGGCCGACAAATTAAAAAAAATATATTGAATTTTTATTTCAGATTCGAAAAATAAATTAAAAAGGAGAATAGGAATGTCTTAAAAACCAATATCATATTTCTTAAGGAACACGGTCAAAATGTCCGACAAAGTTTTTAAAAAAATAACTAAATTGTTATATGATTGACGAGCCAGGTGTTTCTCTGGAAAAGCAAGCTTGCGCATTCTCAACTGGTTATTTATTAAAACTATATTAATCATAATGGAAGGATTAACATAGGTGTATTAAATAATAATTATGAATACGATCTTCAGAGAAATTTTGTTTATGGGCATATTTTTGCCATAATTCATGTTATTACATACCCGCATTTTCAATACTCTGTGTGATTACATTTTTCTGGTTTTGCAAGTATAGAGACATTTTCTCCAATCCCAAGACTCGAAGGCTTTGGATGGATTCTAAGAGTATGTTTATCAGCTGATCAGCAAGTTCCGCTGGCAAGGTGTTCTTCCATGGTGGCCCGAGCAGACCATGAGCCAGGTAGAAACAGTTATTGAAGAACAAAGCTAAAAATCACAAATTCAATGGTCAATATGCTGTGTGAATATATAGTCATTTTAAGAATGGTAGGGCTCACAATTATAAACAACTTCATATCGGAGCTACTTTGAAAGTGTTGGTTCTCCCAAACACTACGCAATTAGCTCACCAAATAATTTAAATAGTAAGCATCATTCTTATAATACTTCCTAGTTGCTCCCTTAAGAAAAGTTGAATGAATGACAAGCTCAGTGGCACAGCAGTTAATAGCGTGACTTTGTCACCACTGCTTGTGTTTGTCTTGGTGTGGGTGTTTTTAAGAGAGACAGGGTGCATCAAAGCAGCCCGTCTGGGGAAGTACCTACACCTCACAGAAAGCCACAGCCAAATAACAACTACCTAGAGGGTTGTTGTGTTCCTGCATGTGAGGTCACCAGTACGCTCCTAAGGAGTTGCTGTGTTAGCAGCAGAGGTGGCATTGCGCGAGTGATAGTTAATGTATTACAAGGCTACAGTACCCTTTTTACATCAAGTAGGCCATATGCTTGCATGCCTCCTGACATTGTATAAAAAAAGGATGAAATTTCATGTATGAGAATGATTACATGATAGAATGTTTCAAATGTAGCCATTATTAGTGTGTAAATATTTAATCTGAATACCTATGTTAAATACTAATGTTAAGCTAACCTTGAACTAATCATGCATCATTAGATTTTATGTAATGGAACTAAGGATGTAATCTATAGCCAATAACATAAACATTAAAAAATAATTGGCATAGTCAACATTATTGAAGGTCACATAAAAACATAATATTTATTAGATATTGTTGAAATATTAATATTATACATTGTAATTACTGCATTACTTAAAACAAAATTATAATTGGTTATTATAATTTTGTTTGTCATTTTTAATTTGTTTTGAATTTGAGTATATAGGCAATAAATTTTCTAATTTTTATTTAAGTAATTGATTAAAAGCAGAAGGAATTTAAATGTCACTGTACTAAGTCTTACACATAAACATAAAATGAGTATTTATAAAAGATAAATTAAAGAAACATATAGATGTGTATGGATTGTTTTATAAAGTTACACGGGTAAACTAACAACCACCACTATTTCACTAGTAAGTAATCTGGCATATAAAAGACAGCTACAAAAAAATTACACTCTTTACTAAATGTACTTATGTTTAGTTATTGTGAATAAATAATATTTGAAGCTCATGGGTTCCTCCTCTACAACACATGAAACTCATGCATAAATAAAGTACAAGGTTTTAAATCAACCAACCAATATCCAACGGGCAACATTCCAGATTGATTTTAAACTTCTGAGGTACAATACATTGGTACATGACCGCAATGTCTTTTATGTACATAACGAGCTGTCTGCGGTACTTGTCGGGTAACTTCACACTCTCCTCCAGGTGGTCAACAATCAACATCATTATCTTCTGTACATTTTGTGAAATCAGACACTTCGGTAAAAAGAGAGGTTTGTTCAAATCCCATACTTCTTCCTTATCAGTCAAGTCCAACACTGAATTATTGGGTATATGTGGTGAATTACCAACCGCTAAGGTTCCATACGATAAGCTTTGTGATAACAAAGTTCTGACATCAGATAAAAGTTTATCACATTTCTTATTGTATAATACACATTCAGTGTCATTGATATATTTATTCAATGGTGATTCTGCAGCTTTCACAAACTTCAAGTCAACAAGGAACTTATTGAATAAATCCAATTCAATAACAATTGCCTTATAGTGTTCATAACTGCTATTGCAAGATGGTAAGTTATTTCTAATGCAATCTTGTATAATTATGTTAAAAAATTTGTTTCTTATTGTTTCAGCAAACACTTCAATAAAAGATTTTTCATTCTCAAAGTGAGAACCTAGAGTATATTGTAAGAATTCAAACACAGCCGTCAGATTATTGAAAATTGTTTGATAATTTGGCTTCTTGGTATCGTTTAGATCTATCTTAATATTGAAAACCACTGCACCAATATGGTCATCGGTAAATATGTGACAATTGTGTCTTATGACATTGGGCAGTAATTTATCTACGAAGAAATGGGAAAACAGCCCTAATTCAGCATTCATCCTATCGGTTACGTACAGAGTTTTTAATACCTTTTGTATGAGCAGTGGGTCACTCTGTTGGACTGATAATGAGTAAGTTAAGAAATGGACGCTCCTGTCTTCAGACCAAGTGAATACATCTTCCCATTCTAGACTCAAGTTTGCAGCGTATATTGAAAACTGGTTCTCTGCTTGAGCATTGAGATTGGACAATGGTTTAGATAAACTGCTATCCAGTTTAACAGACTTCAATTGCTTTTGTAATTCCATAACATTCAACATTGCATCATTGTAGTTATATCGCCCAAACTCATGGTTTGCTTGCTCTAAAACTTTCTTTCCTTCAACCACGACACAGAGATCTTTGAATGTTTCAAAGGACCTATTCATTTTATCGACATAATTATCAAATTCTTCACAACATAGTTCTAATTTGTACTTTTTGCTTAAACTTTCAATTTTTTCAACAAGCACTTCATAGTCAGAAAGGATGCTGTTTTTCCTATTTTTATAGTTTAATTGTTCTAAACTCTTTGTAGGAGTAAAATTTACATACGTATCGACGAAGTTCTGTTGTAAAGCCCAAGATAATAGCTGTATTCTTTCTGTAAGTTTTTTAATGTTTGGAAGAAGTTCATCTCGATACTTTTTAAGCTCATCATTACTGATCTTGTCCACTTCTTTCAACACTGCACTCAACAAGCTCATCTTTATACAATAATAATATTTAGTAAATAAGTAAAAATTGAAAGATTTTCAAATAAAGGAGTATAACTTTATTGAGATTTCACGATAAAGTTAATTAAATTTGAATAGATTTGACGGTTAGCGAGGTATGTGTGTATGTGTGATGTCTTCTTCTTTTTAGTTTCATTTATTGCTCTACGAGTAAGAATTATGTAAACGCTGAAACGACTCTCATAGGAATCTAAATACACCAAGACAACAATGGAAAAGTTTTCGGTAGTAATGAGCTATGAAGACAATGCGAAAAGAACTATTATTACGCGAGTTTGATGGCAAATCCTAACGACTGTACAATGTAGTCAATCTATCTATAACTTCACACCAATTGCGGGGTAGGGTACGCAGAGAGAACCGAACGCCACATGACTCGATCCTTACAAATGTAGTCAATATTTGCCTTAAATGTACTACACAACCAATACTTCAATCTCGGTATATTCTGAAATTGAAAACTGTTCAGCGTCAGTGAACTGAAATCTATCACGGTTCCCGCATATCCAAGGGGAATATAGTTTTTCTAATAGTAACTTATAACTAAAGGAATACGAAAGGCACATCCGTCATAATTAAATAAAAGATAAAGATTAAAACCCTTTTACGGCAAAACAAGCCCACTGAAAATGTGTAAACAATACCGCAGTGCGTGTATAACGTAAATATCACGGTTTGTTTATGTAAATAAGTTTTTGAACTTCACTACTAGATGGCGTCGTACACTGTTTGTCATAAGTGGGCTCGCGGTGTTATGGTTATTTGGTTGTGCCTTATAGGCCTCCGGTTGTTCAATTTAATTTAGGGTTCCTTGAATAGTTCCTATAAACCGCTGTGGAAAAGATCGAAGAGTTTTATTTCTGATATCCCAGTACACTATCCTTAACATCCAGACAACAAAGGACGAACAGTGTAAGTATAATTTTATTAGAAATAAGTTTGTACATTACATATATTTATTACATCTCATTTATTAAACATAAATGGTTATAAAAATACATTGAAAAAAAGGGTTTGCTTTAGACCACACGACTGAAGTAAAACTTCTTTAGCTCCATAGTGTGATACAGACAATAGGCCTGCACTGTATCTTAGATATACGAAACTTAACTCGCTATGAGAGAAAGAGCGAAAGAAAATGTGTGCACGCACCTCTCTCTCTCTTGCCCCTACAGCAATATACGAAACGTAACTGTCTTTCTTTCTATCTTCACTAACTTATTTCCCCCTTTCAATTTCCGTTCGCCTCGCCCAAGTTAAGCGTGCGTAAAGAAGTTTTACTTCAAAAATATAAAAAAATGGGCACCCGCCGCCGGTAACGTAGTAAAGACCCAAGCTACCGGTGGTCAAGGCTCTAGAGTGAGGGATTCCCTCACAATGCGGGCCGTGTCCAAAAGAACCGCCTTCAGAATCTGGTTCTTGATCCAACTGTCGAGCGAGAGCCTCTTAAGGTAGCGGTCGAGACTCTTCGCTATAAGTCCGTTCACTGATACGACAATCGGAACAATAATAGTTGAGTCCACACGCTACATGGCGGTAACCTCGTGAGCCAAGTCCAAGTATTTAGTTAATTTCTCTTTCTCGGCTTTCACGAGGTTCTCATCATGGGGTATGGTGACATCAACGAGAATTGCACGGCTCGCTCCCGGATCTAACAGCACGATATCAGGCTTATTGGCGACAATAGTCCTACCTGTGATGATAGACCGGCCCCAGTAGAGAGTGACATTGCCACTTTCGAAAACTGGCGCTGGCGTATACTTATAGTGTGGTATACAGAACTTACAAAGCCATATTTAAGTGCAAGTTGCTGGTGTACAATCTAGCTACTTGATTGTCTCTGTGTAAGTACTTGCCGTTAGCAAGATGAGAATGTCCGGAAACTATATGTTTGAGTGATTCGCCGGGACGGCGGCATGCTCGACAAATATCGACCGTGACGTCCTTCAGAATATACTCCGGTTGGTATTCGTCTTGATAACTTCATCCGTAATTGCAGCCCCAGAGAAAATCCTCGGTTTCTCCAAAAAAAGTCGCCGAAACGTAGTCAAGCCACCGACGCAAGCGGGTCTACATCAGATCCATTAAGAGCCCGGTAGAACCACTCGTGTAGCTCCTTGCTCTCCATATGTCCTGCGGCTGCCTGCCGGCCTGCGGCTCTGGGTAGTAACCACCGCTAGTTTGCGCCAGTTCTCGTTTGCCAAGGACAACGGCGTAAGGCCCTTATCGACTGCTACAACGTCACGATGCATCCCACTTTCGCTTATGAAGGAAATAGTCCCTGAGATTACACACCTCACGGTTGTGTAGGGTCTCGACGTTTAAAAAGCCACGACTCCCGCATTTCCGTGGGATGTGTAATCTCATCACCGACGAACGTGGGTGATGCATGCAATGCGTTGTTAGCAGTTTTCGAACGTATACGTCGAGGAAGTCTAATTCAGTCTGTGTCCATCTTAGTATAACCCAACCGTTGAAGGCATGTACCTTGTTGCCACCTGACAATAGACTTTTTAGTACTTTGTGTCAGACGACCAAGGAATCGTTTCGTCACCGATTGTTTTATGCCCCCATTAGCTATACCCAAACACTCGGATATACCAAGATATTTGTAGGTTTCTACTTCGGAGAGAGGGCTGAGGGACATAGTGTCAGAGAGTTTCAAACTATCAGAGTTTACAACTCTATCCTGCTCTACATATATGATCGCACATTTGTTAACACCAAATTCCATACCAATGGTGTTGCTGAAAGTTTCAGTAACTTTCAGCAACTCCACCAGTTTAGTTTTCTTTGGTGCAAACAACTTGAGGTCATCCATGTAAAGCAGGTGAGAAATAATCTTACCCCCTTTGCAAAGTCGGAATCCTAGTCCTGAAACTCTTAACAAAGTGCTAAGTGGGTTCAAAGCTAGACAGTAGACTCAGACTGACACCCTGGAAGATACCGCGTCGAGTCTTTATTGGGTCCGCCAATTCAGGATGAGCTCCATACCCTAGTTGACGGAGGACTGTGGTCCACTGCTCCATACATAAACCGATAAAGGAGCATAGAGTTATATCTACTTTTATTTTGATTCACGGGTATATATCTACTTTATTATTATTGTTTTATTATTATAAATAGACACTAACTACGACATCATAATATTTTATTTTTTTGTAGTACTTTTTAGGGTTCCGTACCCAAAGGGTAAAACGGAACCCTATTACTGAGGCTCCGCTGTCCGTCCGTCCGTCCGTCTGTCACCAGGCTATATCTCATGAACCGTGATAGTTAGACAGTTGAAATTTTCACAGATGATGTATTTCTGTTGCCGCTATAACAACAAATACTAAAAAATAGAATAAAACAAATATTTAAGGGGGCTCCCATACAACAAACGTGATTTTTTTGCCTTTTTTATAGATAATGGTACGGAACCCTTCGTGCGCGAGTCCGACTCGCACTTGGCCGATTTTTTCCTGTCATAAGCCACTATCTTACATTTTCTTCTTCATAATGTATTACAGGCAGTGGAACAGCATGACGCTTTATTTTTTTATATGCGACGAATAGTGGAGGCATGTCAAATAAATATGTACAATACGACAAGACTCTTTTGGTTTTTAACGGACATTAACAGAATACTCCTCTCTTGCACACTTAGATAATCTTCAGGAGATGGAGAATTAGGATTTCGGCCACGCGCCTAAAAAGCCTTGTCGCGCTGTACATGAAGTTCGAATTCAAATGTGACACTGAAATACTGTTGATGACGGCAGCAGAAGTTTAGCGTTTAGTTATTGCTAATGTTTCTTTCATAAATTTGTCACTATCTATTTTGAACAAAGCTGTCTGCAGACAACTTATTCAGCGGTAACTATCTTCTGGGCAAATAAATGAATTTATGGAATAAAATTTAAATATAATATTTAATAATATTGTGTTACAGGCTAAAATATTACATCTACAGGGAACAAGTCTTCCTCCAATGGTTGCCATGGACTATTTAGTCAATGCTATACTATAGCCAAGGTCATCCCCATTGTAAATACCCATTAAATAGCTAACAACGTAATCTAACACTTTTCTCAGCAATTAAAGATGAACGATAACGAAATTGAATGTTTAAAGGCAGAATTAGAACATGAGAAGACGTGTAGGTAAGAAATTATTAGAGTTAGTAGCAAGTATAGCGAAGGTAGGTAGGTTGCGACTATTTGCGAGATATCTAATATAATCACTTTTTTCTCTATATACGGAACAATATTTCTCGATAAATCTTGGTACTTTTTTAAAAAAAAAACTACAAATTTTTGTTCCATAAATTTTTCTATACCTTACGCCTCAATAAATAACAAGTATTTACAAATAAAAGCAAATGAAAAAAATATTGTAAATTAAATAATAATATACATATCTAGTTGCGTGTTTTATTTCATGTTATAATTACTAGAGAAGCGGCAGCATGGCAGAACGGCGAATTGGAGAAACAGATAATGATGATGCAAGAAGATTTACGGCAAGGGGATTACTCGTGGGACCATGATGAAGACTTACACAAAGAGAGTACAAGACACAGGCAGTTATTGGAAGCCGTAGAAACGTTGAAGGAGCAATTGCCAGCACTTAAGGAGAAAATTAAAAATGCTAAGGTTTGCGGACTGGGTGAGTACGCCATCTATTGGTCATCATTGAAATATTAATTACATTTCGCTGAAATGATGAAATTTAAAATACTGTTTTCAGATTGTAAGTTGAAACATGATGATCTGAACATAAACCTGGATGTATTGACGCCGGTAAGAATTTTTTATAGCAGCAAAATTTAACTAGCTCTTTTGTTATGACAAATTATTCCCTTCATTTTAGGCTGAATTACTGCGCACAGTCAAGAGATTTGAAAGACTCAAGACGGACTTGATTAGTACTCTACGCAGCAAAGAGTGGCGTTTGGATTCGGAGTCTAAGGTACTTGCCGTATATCATATTTAAATAATGTTTTTAGCATTTTCTATTATCAGAAATAAAACTTGAAGGTACGATATGTCGCAGAGAAATAAGGATGTCAGGAATTTCACGAAGTCCAAATAAATGTTTTCTTTTGCGTCTTCTTACGAGAAACATATAGTGATATGACAAAATGATCACATACTTTCAGTGATACGTCATTTCATTAAACAAAATCTAGTAAGATGACAAAACTATAGCGCAGTGGTTAGTAACGCCACTTTGACACCAACGCTCGTGGGTTCGATTTCCACACAGGACAAACATTTGTGCGCATGAACATGTCTGTTTATCTTGGTCGTGGCGAAAAGAAGTCTGATTTCGACAGTCACAATCAAAAGTTTTAGTTGACTAATTCTAATTTCGTTATATAAATAGATAGTTCAATATTAATATCGGGTCTCTTAGGTGAATTATTCAAAATCGGTGCGGATTTGTATTCATTTACTTATTTACATATTTGATGTCATCTGCAGACCATAGCGGCGTATCACTCTCTCTCTCTTTTTCCTTCAGATATTTATTATAATTTGTCAATTAAAATCGATTTCATCAGTCACAAGGGATACGAGACAGATGCATGACTCGTTTCTTATTCTATAATGTCCTTTTTTTAACATTTTACTGGATTCTGTAAAAGTATATGTTAGTGTTTTGTTGTATCACACGTGAAAAAAAGTGACAGAAAAGAGCATTCGACATCTACCGTAATATTCGTGGTATCCCTATGCATTTCGTGAAATCCCCGGTATCCCTGCGACCGATATAAAGAGAGCATCTGTAGCTCAGCCTACGTAAGTAAATCACTTAATCTCGACGCTCACTAAATACGGTACATAGGTATGTTATTGTTCAATTCACATGTACGATTCCAAGTTCCAACAGCTACGTAGCTTATGTTCGGTTGTGGTTAACATTCGTTCATTTGCATGTTTCATTATTTTGTATTATTCCAGTTGTTCGTGAGAGTGAACGACCAGAGAACGTATTTGCAGAACGAACTCATGATTTGTCAGAACAACATAATGCGACTGCAAAAAAATGGCTCTTATTGGCAGTAAGTATCAACTATCATCAAAATAAAAATAAAAACAATACCTAACATATTTACTTAATCTAATAAATTCTACTTAGTAGGACAAAAACATAATGGAGGTATATAGGAACAAAGTAATTACCTTTTGGTAGATACCTAAATTGTTTCTATAACGTAATTTTCAAATAGTATTTTTTTCAAGATAGACAGACAGATAAGACAGGAGCTGCAGTTAGACTTTGCTCCAAATGACTACTATTTTTTGAAATTAAACTATTTTTAACGGAAGTATCGCGTGTTTTATTTATTTTGTTGAAATCTGACGTTTCGAACGCTTTGCAGATACTTCCGTTAAAAATAGTTTAATTTCAATGTGTAACAATCGCGAAAACCTAAGACTTTTTTCGTGACTTGGACCATTTTCTACGTGGTAAAAAAAATCTTCCCAGGAGGCAGTACTAAGTGCTTTCACACAGTTTGACCAATCTAGATTCCCAGAGTAGGTACTATCGCAAAGGCATCAATAAACTTCCGATTAGATGGCAGCAATAAATAGATAACGAGAGTAAATATTTTGATGAAATAAATATGTTACATCTTAGGAAAAGTTTTGAAAAAGAAGCTCAGTTGAGTATTTGAAGGGAAAGAAATCAGCTACATTCAATACCGCCCTCTGAGCGATTTCTACTTTTTAATGATCGCTTTTTTATACAACGTCGGGAGGCATACAAGCATACGGACCACCTGATGGAAAGCGGTTACCGTAGCCTAGAAACGCTTGCAATACCTTAAGTATCACTCGCGCGATGCCACCTCTGCTGCTAACACAAGAACTCCTTAGAAGCTTACTGGATACCTCAACATACGCAAGAACGCAACAACCCTCTAGGGAGTTGTTATTTGGCAGCGGTTTTCCGTGAAAGTTTTCAATAATATCCGTTTACGGTTAGAGGAGTGCCGTCGTAGAGAGGGTCATCATTTGGATGATGTAATTTTTAAAAAATAAACTTCATTTATAACATTACAATGCCTCATTTTTATTTTAACTATACCTTTTGTATTTATTTATTAATATTTTTTTAAATATGCACGTTCTATTGCGCCACCTTGTACCTTATAGACGTCACTAATTCAAAGTTTTTGCATGAACAAAATCGATTTGTAATCGAGAATACCATAAAGAATATCGATTAATTCGCCTCTACAAATAATTTAAGATGGATTTGAGAGTTTAATGTAGTGAAAATGATTACATACTTGTATCATTTTTTAAAGCCACATTAAGTAGTTCTCACGTGAAATATTTTTGTTCTGAATATCGATAAAGCGGACGCTTCAAATAATCTGGACCGATTCGCACGCTGTTATGCGGCCACAGTTTTGCTGTGCCGGCCACCTGTGATGTCGCCGCAGAACGGGCACCTGCTGCTCCAAACACAATGAACCTGTTCCAAAACCATGAACCTATTGCATAATACTAATATTTAATTAGATTTACGGAAAATTTGCAAAACAATGAAGTTGGCAATCATTAACTTCTATATTTTCTTTAAAATCGTTTGTATTAAATTTATAGTATATTCCTATGGGTACATATGTATTAGGTTATTCTGACAAACTTATATTTTTTGGTTTGGTTTTGGTTATTATAACTTTATAAGTGTAAGTGTATCTTTATTAAATTTACGTTGCTCGAGCAAATCAGACAAATACTATTTCTCAGTGAGCACATGTAGCAATTATACCTATTTCTACTAGCGGTATAATGTTTCAGGCATGTTCCACGCAAGAATGATGAGAGAGTCCTGGACCCAAAGCGTGGGCCTATAAAGAAGGTGTTCGGCAACGAGCGCCTGCCACCTATCGCCACATAACGGTCGACACATTCCACATACAAGATATAATGGATTCTGGAGTAGAACTGAAAATTCTAAGTCAGAAATATTCATCAAGATCATCAACCTTACTCATAACGAAATTCATTTCCATAACTAACTATTCCATTCCTCCAAGCTAAAGAAGATTTTCACTAGCTTAAATCGATATCCGATTATGTAAATCCAAAATCGAATTGCTGTATTTAAACAATCGACCTTCCATTGGGTCAATCGTCACTTTAAACAGGCAAATCCCAATATCCGCTTCGCTTACATACTCGTACATATACAGTTAATGTATCAGATCACACCCCTCAGGTTTCCATACACAGAAATTTAGTAACTTAAATAAGAGAAACAAGGGGATGTTCGTTATTTGAGAATCTCATTAATAGTGCAATCTTAAACAGTAGTACCACCTATTACCTACTAGATTTAAAATAAATATTATTAGTTGTACGGAAGCAGCAAGTAAAATTTTCATGAAATAAATGATCTCAATAGTAGTATTTAACTTTCTATAGACATTTAGGGATTAGATTTCTACATTGGGACAAATATCGTATGATTATCAGTATATGCATATACATAAAAAAAAATATTAACGTAGAAAACTTTTCTACATATGAATTTCTGTCAAATATAGAAACGTCATAATGACAGGACCAGCAGTTGAAGACCGCGCCGCGTCTCTGATTTCCCCTAATATAACTACAAATAGAAGAGAGTTTTACTGGGTAGCGTATAGTCGAAAAAATGTATTTAATAATCAATTAAATACAGTCTACTTAGACTTGCTGTTTCGTGTGGTTTCGCCATTTTGACGTCAAATTGGCAGGACCAAAGTTTAAGTTTCATATATCCTTTAAACGAGCAAGGTACCAATTTTCTAAATGAATGTATCAATTCAGTAGTATAACTGACAATACGAAATCTTAACATTAAAAATTGGTCCCACCATTTTGACGCTAACATGATTTTGATTTGTCTCAACATGCATGTAGTATATTGACACGTTACATATTAATTATATACACCTACAGCTAAATGTTTTTGCTCAATATATCGTATTGAAATGGTATCTTAAGTGATACTCAAGATAGTAGTTTAATATATAATATTTTAACCATTTGGTAGTATTTTTAAATCACCACAATAACATTATTCTTTTATTTAAAATAAATTATCGTAATACAATTTCTATAGCATGTACTCCAATATACACTGCTCAAATTACATTGGACCGCTTCAGTATACTTTTTTATAGGTGTCGTGACGCAAAGAAGCATATGGTCCACCTGATGTAAAGTGATTAGGTACCACAGCCTATGAACGCTTGCAATACATGAAATATCACTCGCGTGTTCCAGTATTGTAGACTTTAAAGATAATTTACACTCCAATATTTATTGATAATAAAAAATATCTGAAGAAATGTTCACTATTTTATTTAGTAGTTTTAGTCTTAAGTTGAGCAAGTGGTAGTCGCGTTTCGGTTGACATGCGTCATCATTGTTCGCTTATTTCCTATGCATAAGGATATACCTACATATATTTATAGAAAAAAAATAATGCCTAATATTTTCATCCATCAATAAATTGTATTTCATCATCATCATCATTTCAGCCTGTATCCGTCCACTGCTGAACATAGGTCTTCCCTCTAGAGTGACACTCGTCTCGTTCATGTGCCACCTGCATCCACCGATCCCCTACAAACCTCCTGATGTCGTCGCTCCATCTAGTGGGGGGTCGTCCCACACTGCGTGCAGTACGGGGACGCCATTCGAGAACCTTTCTTCCCCAGCGGTGGTCGGTTCTACGAACTATGTGGCCGGCCCTCTGCGACTTGAGCTTGCTTATCCTGTGGGCTATGTCGGTTACCTTAGTTCTACTGCGGTCATCCTCATTTCTGATTCTATCACGCGGAGAAACTCCGAGCATAGCTCTTTCCATAGCGCGCTGAGCGACCTTGAGCTTCCCCATACGGACCGCAGTGAAGGGCCACAAATTGTACTTATCAATAGTTTAAGATTTGTATAGATGACTCTCTATGTTATGTCCAGAAATATACATTTTATTAATTTGATTTAATAATACAGTAGAAATGAGAAGAGGAAATTACTGCAACAATAAACTTCAGTAACACTAAACACAATAAATATATCTAAGTATACTAATTCCATTTTCATCAATATAGGTGTTATATGTTCCTAACCAAATTTTCTTCTTTATATCAAATTTAAATAGTAGCTCAAATAGTAGACGATAGGCTGTTAATGGCACGACACCACTCTATTATAACCTATGAATCTATAATAAAATTATGATATGCAAGAAAGTATCTATAGAAGAATGATTATAATGTAAGAAAATGAGAAATAAAATACTGAAAGTCATGTAAACAATTTTTATTCATGCCCTTATCTAATTTCAGAACACTCCTTACCATGTAGTGATGTCATAGTTTTGCAGCTTAGCAAATTATACAACCTTAGCAGTTATTGATTTATTTGTTAGAAAATTTTATCAAAACTGATAGACACGTGTTTGACCACTGTACCTACATTTCAAAATAAATACACGCTAATTGCAATTAATAAAATAAGTGCCTAAATTAACAATTAACAAAATCTACCTAATTACATCTTTATTTCAAAATAAAGTAGTAAAGATTTTAACTTATGTCGTACAATTAAAGGTAATATTTCAAGGTTGAGCTAATCAGTGGGATATCTGGTATACCTAATTGGGTAGTCGACAGATGTACTCAGATATTCATCCGTTGATGTTTCTATGTGGTCGAACGCAAATGGCTCCCGATATAATGCAGCTGAAAAAGAAAGTTTTAATCACATATATTTGTATTTCGCCATCACCCATTTTTCTTTTTTAATATTTACTTTTTTTTATTGTTCATTTATTGTCTACTGTTTATTTATCTATAAAAAATAAATATTCACAAATTGGCTAGTTAAAATCACCAATTTATTCATTCGTAACGTTGTCGTATAATTACGCCACTGAGAAATGACAGTGCTTTAGAATATTTGAAGGTATTTTTGTGTACAAATTGCCAGACTACAACAACACTACTCAAACACTTTTAATTCTTTAGTGCTTTCAATTGACTGATTTGTGTTTATTTCGTTTACAACGGGGACAGGATAATCGAGATGGTGGTGGCACTATTAAGGTGCCACTACCAACTTTCTTCTGCTTTAAGTTTCAATTTCGACAGCATTTTCAACTTTTTTGCTATTGCGAAGATACAATCTATGGTCCTACGTACCGTCTCCTAAGCTAGAGGCATGGAATAACACCATCGTAATGAAATTGCAGTCCTTCGGTTTTATAGAAAGCCACTATTTTATGTTAAAAGCGAATTTTAGTATTTTAATCGAGCGTAATGGTAGTTGTACCAATGTCGCGTCGGTAGTCAATACTGCGCATGCAGGGTTGAGCGCTAGGGCTACACAGCAATCGAGCAAACAAGTTGGTGTTAGGATATCGGGTACAGTTGGAGTATCCTTGGGGTACCGATAGGTAAGGCCACAAAAGTAACTTGGGAGTCAAATGGCGGCCGGATCCTTGTGTTTTTTTCTAAAAATCTGTTGCTATGCTAATGATGAATGTGTATGAATGACATGAGGAGTAGGAACGTACGTTCTACGCAGTGGCGCCGATCGAGGTGCAGCCGCAGCCGGCGCGGGCACGCGCACACGTACCCGCCCGCTACGTTCACGCACGCGAACTCGCACCCGTGGATATCTTGCAGGCACTCGTTCACGTCTGCCGTGGACAGAAACATGCACTGACAATACCTACATAACGATTATCGAGAACCGTCGACAGGCAACCCGTAAGATCAAGAAATTTAATTTTGAAAAACGTGTGACCTTAAAAAAGGTTTGGTTTTCCCTCTAGGTTGTAGAGGTCTGACGGTAATCACTACATGAAAAAATCTGTATCTTCGCCAAATCCTTAGGCTTAGGTAGCGGACTCTGCCAATAGTAATGGATTAAAAAACGGGATGATACTAATAGAGAAGACAAAATTACCATTAAAGTACCATTGGCTAAGAAGAGACGCCGAAACGTGTTGTCTACGTTAAGTCACTGTAAGAGACGTAGACGATGTCCACGTTAAGGCATCGCGCGATGCCACCTCTGCTACTAACACTCCAACTACGTTTACTGGTAATTGTTATTTGGCTGCGGTTTTCTGTGAGGTGGTGGTAATTATAAAATGTGAACAATCTGCTAAAGTTTCACCATGCAGCATCAAACATGTTCTTCATAAATATGTTATCAATTCTGATACGATCTCACCAAGGCATCGCAGCCCGGCGCCGTGTGCTCTGTATCCCTTGTCGCAGGTGCAGCGGTACGCCCCCGCCGTGTTGATGCACACCTGCGTCGCGTGGCACTGGTTGGTTTCTAGCAAACACTCGTCTATATCTGTACACACAAATAAACAAATGTTAATGTTTGCCTTCTTCGGGTTGAACGACGTTACAGCCGCTGTGAGCTCCCTCATGGTAAACGGCGGGTCATGATCATCATCGACCCGCTCGTTTACCTCGCGGGCCTTCTTCTTCATTTCGCGGTGATCTGTATCGTCGTCCAACTCGCTGTCGGCAGGATAGAACGTATCCGCCAACAGCTCGAGGGACTCCCTGTGATCCAACGGCCTCCCGCCCTCCTGGAGGAGTACATCCTCCTTGCGCTCGGTTGCCCTCCCAATGACCCGATAGATACCTTTGTGAGCGAGGGTTGTATTGCTGGCGGCGGTCCAGGTTTTAAGAGAGGTAGGGTGCATCGAAACCCGTCTGGGATATAGCCCGTCTGTTACCTCACAGAATACCGCAGCCAAAATAACATCTCCCTGGAGTGTTGTTGCGTACCTGCGTGTGAGGTCTCCAGTAAGCTCCTAAGGAGTTGCTTTGCTAGCAGCAGAGGTAACTTCGCTTGAATGATACTTAATGTATTGCAAGCGATCATAGGCTACGGTAACCGCTTTCATTATGACATTAGTAAGGAATGAGATCGTGTCTAAAGCCAGATTTGCATGACCTCACCGCAGCGAATACCAGTTAGTTTTACATCGTAATAATACAATGACGTTACCATCGCAGGAGTTGGAAGTAGTGTTGTGCCTGAAGCCAGGGTCGCACGGGCCCCGCTCACTGCGGTCCAAATTGTCAGTGACGTTTACATCGTAATACAGGGCCGCTAAATTTGGATCTGAAGTGAAAAAAAAAATTTAAATTCAAGTTTCGAATAACCGAACAGAAGTAAAGAATAATAGTAAGAGATAATTACACTTTAAAGATACAGTTTACTCGACATGCGCCGATTACAAAATTTACCGAGTAACCGAGTATTCGTGTTTTATATTTAAGGAACCGAGCACTCGGCCGAGTTGCTCGGTTCATGCGTCTCGAAGCCAGAAAGAGCAGAATGCTTAGTGTTCCTGCAATATAAGTTAACTCTGTTGACTTCTAATATCAATTTAAAGAATCGACACCATTTTAATGATTCAAATAATTAAATGTTAATTACTGAAATTATTACTTATTTCTATTATCTCCGTAATTAGAAAAGAATATGCATGCATGTATGTATATCTTCACGCCAGGTCCCTTGTGGGGTAGGCAGAGAGAACGGAACGCGACCGGGTAATAGCCGAGTACTCAGCGCATCTCTACAATTTACATTAGCCGATAACAACACCGGTTCAAATAAAAAAATGGCAACCACAATAATTTATAAGGCATATTTTTGTATCCAATGGTAAAATATGGGTTCTGAAATGGTAATCCTATTTTTTTAATATTACCTATACTTGGTACAGACATAAAGACAATCATGATGAGGCTTCCTTCTATTGTCGGACAAATTACACAGCGCCATCCAGCCCCAAAGTAAGAGAAGCTTGTGTTATGGGTACTAGACTACTGATAAACATAAATACTTTTGTAAATACATATCTACTTATTATATAGAAAATACCCAACTTAACTACTAACAAATACTTCTGTATTATCTATGTATATTTAAGACTTACACCCGTGTTCCTCAGTTATCTCTTGTTTAGTGTTTTTATCTTGTAGCTGAAATTCTTCGACATCAGATGGATATGGATCGTTGACCAGCGCTGTTTGGAACTCGTATGTTTCTTGAGGTTTATAGGAATCCTACAAGACACAAATCATATAAATGTTATCAGTTTATTATACTGTTTATTATTATTTATATAGTTTATTATTAAAAACGAAATTACTGATTTCTATTATTTAAAATTAAAACGAGACACGGAAACTATATAAAGTCGTCCTACCGTTATCCTGTTTACTAATCCCTTAGGATTGGCGGGATCCGCTACCTACTCGTAAGTCCACAAATCAGAGGGAAAACCAGACCTTTCTTAGGTTCGGTCACACGTCTTTCTTGAACGTGAACGTGCGGGTTTTCTCACGATGTTTTCCTTCACCGACGAGCAAGTGATAATAATTTAGTGATTAAAATTACCTAAACTATTAAAAGATTTAAAAAACTGCGTTCAGTGGCTGACGTTCTCACGCTAAATTGATAAGGAAATGTTTCACGAGGGTCACCAGTTGCTTTACTCAGGCGTTTACGGATTTCCTCGAAAAGATTATGTGCGCCTCGACCCCATGAATCGAGAGTTTCAAAGACTGAATAAACTGAAAGAATATTCATGTAATTATAATATTACATCCAAAATTAAGATAACGAATAAATACACTATATTGCAAAAGGGCTCACAGGCTGCAAGGTTGCGCAGCGAGCGATGGAGAGAGCTATGTTCGGAATTTCTCTAAGGGATCGAATCCGGAACGAAGAAATTCGACGGACTAAAGTTGTCGACATAGATCTCAGAATCGGCAAAGTGAAGCCGGCCACATCTGCCGAGTCAGCGATGGCAGATGTGGTAGAAAGTCCTGGAGTGGAGGCTCCGCATGGCACGACTAGGCGTCAGAAGCTTGGGCCCTAAATTTGCCACCGCGCCACTGAAATTTGCCGCCTTAGATTCCAGTCTACTAAGCGCACTACTTTCGAACATTCTCGAAAATGTAAACTTACAGCTGTTGAGTTGGTTTCCTCGTGGCTGCCGTAGACCTCGTTCTCGACTGAAGCGGGGATAGCCTCGCATTTCGGTAGACTTGGACATTTTCTTATCTGAATAAATGAATGATTTTGAATATGGTAAAATTATCTAATACATTAAGGCGCACATCGTTTGGGGTGTAGGTAAGTGGCTTCAGTAATCCTAAAACGGGCTCACCTGCACGTAGTGCACCCTGATAATTAACAAAAAAGCGGGTCTGGCGAAATAAAAGTAGGGTTCATCAAAGTAAACAGACTAGAAAATTGTCTCCACCTCACAGAAAACCGTAGATAAACAACAAATACCTTGGAATGTTCTTATGTTCCTGCGTGTGCGTGAGGTAACCAGTAAGTTCCAGAGGAGTCGCTGGGTTAGCAGCGGCAGCGGCAACGCGCGAATGATTCCTATTCTTTTCATTGCGAATGTTGGCATCACACAAGCGATACTTGTTGTATTGTAATCTTTCATAAACCGCGGTAACTATTGTACATCAGGTGGAGCGTGAGCTTTTTTGCCTCCCGACTTCTTTCTAGCGTTATCCCGTTTCCTAATCCATAGGATTGGCGGTGTTCGCTGTCTAAGCCTAAGGATTTCGCAAAGATGCTGATTTTGACATGGACCGATTGCCGTCAGATCACAGAGGGAAGATCAGACTTTTCTAACGTTAGATCATACGTTTTTCGAAATAAAATTTTCTGGACGTGCGGCTTTCCTCACGATGGTGTCATTCACCGCTGAACAAGTGACAATTACAAGCCTTCACCATTATTGCTCCATGATAACGCAAGACCTCACACTGCACGAGAAACCGTTGTAACTCTGCAGGAGCTGCAGTTAGAAACCATACGTCATCCTTCGTACTCGCCAGATCTTGCTCCAACTGACTACCATTTTTTTTCTACATTTTATTACGTGGTAAATTTTTTTCTGCCCAGGAGGCAGTACAAAATGCTTTCACACTGTTGTCGAATGTAGATCCCCAGACGTCTATCGCAAAGGCATAAATAAATTTCCGATCAAATGGCAACAATGTATTGATAATGAGGGTAAATATTTTGATTAAATAAATATGTCTTAAAAAAAGGAGCGTTAATTGTTCAGTACAAATCGGCAATTTCAAACTTTAACCCCTCATACTTAAAATAATGTTAATCCTACACACTTGAAAAATATAGAAAATATCCATCATAAAACATTCCCTAAAAAATATTAAGTAATAATAAAATAATTACGCTAGGTAAATAAATTATGCGTTACCTGCACGTTGTCTCCGTAGCAAGGAGTGTTGGTCCTGCAGCGGCGGGTCCTCGTCTGCGTGCCCGCGCCGCAGCTCGACGTGCACCGGGACCACTTCGACCACTGGGACCAACGTGGTGGCAGCTCCTCCTGCAATTCATTACCATTATGCACTTCTTCATTATCATTTTAATGACAGTTAGGTCCATGAAGGAAAGAACCAGTGTAGTGAATGGTACGATTTTCCGTAGTAAATATATTCACCGCTACGGGTTGGTGGTAAAGTAGAACGCGCAGTTTTTATTGGCTAGTTCCCGGATCAACAACGCGGCACTTGTTCGCTTATTGGTTTAAATATCTCCTCATTGGTCAGTATGCTCGAATAGCTGAGATAAATAGGCGCTTAAACACTACTACTACTACTACGGTTTGGTGAGGGAGGGGGCCTTCATGCGCAGTCAAGTGGTTAATTGGTTACAGCACATCTAACCAGGCCGTCTGGGGAAGTGCCACCGTCAGAGATGTATGACTTTTTGTCGCTCGATGTTTTATTTACAAAAAAATTTGGAAAGTCCTCTATGCAGCAGTCCTGTATTCAGCAGTGGATAGGCATACCTGATGTAAAGGAGCTACCGTAGCCTGTAAACTCTAGTAATGCAGGAAGTACCGCCAACGCTCTTTAGGAGCGTACTGATATCTCCACTCACTCGCAGGAGTACAACAACCCTCCAGGGAGTTGTTATTTGGCTGCGATCTTCTGTAAGTGGTGGAAGTTCATGCCGAGACGGGCAGCTTTGATGCGCCCTACCTCTCTTGAAAATGTCCCCTTGTTACATACTACGTAGTCTGTATACTGAAAATTTATGTAAATTACTTTTTATTCATTTATTTATATTTAAGGAAAACCAACAGCCTACAAAAAAATAAAGTAAAAGAAACAATAGACAATAGAAAGCCAATAAAAGGTTTCCACAGATAGAATAATAAATTAGTTTAGGGTTCCGGAAAAACGGAACCCTTATAGGATCACTTTGTTGTCCGTCTGTCTGTCTTCAATAGCCTTTTTCTCAGGAACAGGTGGGAGCTATCAAGCTGAAATTAAAATACTCAGGTCTGTAATCGCTTCGAGCAGTGAAAAAATCAAACTTCTAAGTCAACGCAATCAAAAGATACGGCTGTTCATGTCTCGTTTATGCGCATATTTCGACATTCGCAAGGGAATCAAAACTATAGGGTACTTCCCGTTGACCTAGAATCATGAAATTTGGTAAGAAGCAATGTCATTGCTAGGTAGCGCAAGAAAAGGCAAAAATCCGAAAACCGTAAATTTGTAGTTCCATCGCATATAAAATACTTTTTTGCGACAATAATTTGCGAAAATACTTTTTGCCCTCGAGTGCCAGTCGGACTCGCACTTCATGGCTTTTTTATTCAACATCGTACGGCCCGCCTAAAGTAGCCTGTAAACGCTCAGCAAAAGGAATGCGACTCTTACGATGAAACAGTAACCCCTTATGTATACTGGTAATAATCTAAGTTAAGATGTGAAGAAGGCCCGTTCGTTCGGACATGTAGAAAGAATGCAAGAGGATAGAATGACGAATATATACAACGTGAAAGTACACTAGCCTTACCTACAACGACCAAATACATCAGGTGTTATCAGAAGGTGGTGTCAGGAGCCCTAGAAACCAGTGAGCGTGCATGAAAAGAACTATGTTGTTGAAGAAGCGATTGAAGTATGAAGGACCGAGTCATGGCGCTAGGTGCTCTCTGCCTACCCCGTAAGGACTCGGCGTGAATTTATAGACAGACTTTTATAAAAGTGTGCGCTGTTGAGTTACTAACGGTTATGCGCCACTTAAAACCCCAAGAGTAATACAACAAAGGTACGCTTTGTTTCCCATCGTGATTCGAGCGAATCTCAATTAGACGTGGTGCATTGTAAATTTAATATAAGTCCCATCTCCCTTCTTCCTTCCCTTATCCCTCGCAAAATTTAACCGAAGCTATTATGGATGTTAGCCCTAAGATTTTCTGTGTCCTTTCTTTTGTTTACGGTTTTAAATGAAAAACAAAGTATATTTCCGTTCTTATTTTTCACACGCCCTTAAAATTTGTAACTTTCAACGTCCGTTTTAGTGGGCACACGTGAAACTCCCCTCCTAATCTGAAATGAACCGTGTTTTCTGTACTCACCTCGCATGCGGGCATGTGACATTTTCTTCTGTCTGTGCCGAGACCTTTGCACGCAGATTCGTCTAATATTACTTTATCCGGTTTACTTGTTTTATCTGCAAATTATAATTAACCTCCTTATATGCATGCCGTCACAAAATATGCAATAGGACTATAGAATAGACTATGACAACTACAGAGCCTACAGTTTGATCAGCTTGGCTTCTAAAGCGTATGGAAAAAATATTGAAAGGAGAATGAGGGTGAAATACGATGGACTCTTTGGGAAGTACAGAGTGGATTTCGAAACGGCAAATGATGTACATATCAGTTATTAATTATATAGTTTTTTCACTCTGCAATATTATGACCAGAAAGTGGTCTGCGGTTTTGTGGATCTACATTTGATACCCCTCCATCCGGGACGGCAGCTCGTTGCAGATGAAAACCAAGATGGTATTTGAAAATGAGTAACCAGAATGAACACAAGGATAACGGTTGATGATGTATTTTTGGAACAAGTTGATCAGATTGTATACCTAAAGATGACGGACGTGGAGTGACAAGTGGGTGCATTGAACAGTGTGAATAGAGTGTTAGGGAAACTTCTAGGCAGTCGAGAGAGAAAAATAGTTCAGTTTACAGGGTCGGCAACGCAAGAGATGATGATATCCCTGCAAATGTTCATAGGTTACGATAGCTGCTTGCCGTCATGCACGAATGAGAAGGTACAAGGTTAGTTGTACACAATGCGTTGCAATCCCAATGCTAATTTATGAAAATGAAAGCTGTGTATGACAGAGAGAGCATGAAAGTAGCAGCGAACACTGCGCATAATTTGTTTGCGATCGCAATGATCATGTAAGAAAGGTGAGAGAAAAAGCCATGCTCCATTGGTTAAGATATGTAGAAAGAATGCAGGACGAGAGCACGACGGAACAAATATGTAATGCAAAAGTGGAAGGACGTAGGAGCTGACATAGACCAAGACCAAATTGATCGTATTTTATCAAAAGGTGATGTCAGGAGCCCCAAGAACTGGCGGGCGTGTATGAGTTGTGGATATTACAGAAGTGAGTGAGGTGTGAAAGGACCCCGTCTTATGGCGCTCGGTTCTCTCTGTCTACCACGCAAATGGGCCTGGCGTGAAGATATACATAGGTACACATACATACATTTAAATCGTGTTTTTATTGCAAATCAGAATTCGAATTGTAAAGTACCTAAATGTATGGTAGGTGCCTCCTAGGTTGCCGTTATGACAATTAACACAAGTAATATTTTTAAATTATAATAGGTCAGTTTTATTAAATTTTATATTAATTTATCTGACTTGTTAAAGACGACGGACGTTGATTTCCATACTGAGTTTGTCGGCAGCGGCTGCTGCCGTGTACTTCAATAGTACACCAATTTCAACTTATCTCTAATAAGGTAGTGAAAATAATGAAATATATGTTCGAAAACCATCTATTTCTAAAAATGGCCAAGCAGTCAGAACCCGTTATATACGTTTTCCCATACATTTCGCGGTCGTATACGACCACCCGGGTTTCGAAGGGTTAACAAATTTAGTTTATAAATCGTACCTAGTGTAACATTATTGTCGTCGACGTAGTGGCAGATCCTGGCGCGGTGCTGGTAGCCCAGACCGCACGTCACGTTACAGAAACTCCATTGTCCCCATGGACTCCATTTCCCAGGAACTGAAAAATACTCTCATCAACATCCTCGTAACACACAAGGCAACATATGGAACGCTGTTATCAATATGTGTGGATGTATGTTTCAACATTCAAATCAATTCGACCAAAATCCTTCACATCAATTTTTACTCCATCTTACGTCGATATAACTTTCCTTTTAGTTTTATATTAGTGATCGATGCTTATACCACGACATTGTACCACCACTGCGCAGTGCTCGCGCTGTTTTCAACCACAAAAATATATTGTCAGCATCGCGAACGATCGTGCTTCACATGGCGAGTAGATTGTTGCCCAATATTAGTTTGATGTTTCACCAACATTCACCGCGACTTGACTAAAATCCTGCTGACCATGTGTTTTGCTCTATTCTTACAGTGGACATAAGAATGGAGCATCATTACCTTGTACCACGACATAGTACTGCCGAGGCGCAGTGTCCGCGCTTTTTTCTACCACACAATAGTATATTGTGCAACTAGTGCGATAAGTTGTCGATTGCCCACGAGAGCGAAGTTGAACTCGGTTCGCTCGTGCGCTCATTCGCTGGAATGAATGAGCGCACTCGCTTCGCAGCACGCAGTCCAGCATCGCAAACCTTCGCGCTTCAAATGGCGAGCACATTATTGTCCAACATTAGTTGAATGTTTGACCAACATTCGACACGACTTAACTAAAACCCTGGTGACCATGTGTTTTGCTCCACTCTTACCATACTCTCTCCTCTCCATACTCATTACCTTGTACCACAACATTGTACCGCCGATGCGCAGTGCCCGCGCTGTTTTCAACTACACAGATGTATTGTCCAGCATCGCGAACGTCCGCACTCCATATGGCGAGCAGACTGTTGCCCAGCACTCGTTGGATGTTGGACAAACTGCTGCTCAGTTGTTGAGTGTCCTGTTCAACAAAAACGCTTAAGAGCCTTTTGTCTCAGTTGGCACAGCGGGTTGGTACATTATCTTTTAGTAGAATCTCGGGTGCAAAATCTTATAATCAAATGTTATACAATTCTTTTTTCTGAATTAATTCATTTACAATTCCTTAGCCTTGCACTAGTAATAATATAGTAAATAATAGTAAAAAATGCATAACGTTAATGTTCAAGTTTTCACTTCTGCCGACACTCCCCGAGTGCAACCCGTTTTTTTTTATATCCTTACCTTTAACCAAGTGATCTTCGGCAGAGGGTATCCGTCCGCTTCACATTTCAGTACGACGCTCCTCCTCAAGGGAACGACGTGCCGCTCCGCATGATGTTTCCCTACATTCCCAGCAATGGACGGAGGTTTTTCTATCGTCACATCAAACACTACCTCCGTGCTTCCGACCTTGTTTGTCATTATACAAGAGTAATTGCCGCTGTCTGCTACTTCTGTGTTGTTAATAATCTAAAAAAATATGCACTCTTTGAACTGAAAACTTCTTTAAGCACGTTGGAATGGGGAAAAAGCACTAGACTCGCGTGACCGTCATGCTCAGATAAAATAAATTTACCTACTTATGTGTTAAAAATTGCCTTGTTGTAATCAAATTTTATAAAATTGATATGTATTTATAACTTTGTATTACATAGATAATAATCATTCTTTAACATATAAAACAGCGCAATAAAATAAAATATTACTACTATATTAATACGTTGATAAAAAAAAACATTCTAACAAAAAATACTTCTTAAAAAATATATCTTAACAACACTGAAACCATGTTTACAAGTTTGTGAAGTTAAGAAGTTTTCACTTCTCACGTGCAGTCCTGTGATATGACGGACAGTCTGTTTTTTATAGAACATCGAGAGGCATACAAGCATTCGGCCCACCTGATGTAAAACGGTTACCGTAGCCTATGGACGCTTATAGCACCTTAAGTAACACTGGCGCGATTACAAATCTGCTTCTAATACAGCTACTAGTTAGGAGCTTACTGGTGACCTCACCCACTCGCAGGGTCACAACAACTCTATGGAGTTGTTATTTGGCTGCGGTTTTCTAGAGGTGGAGGTACTTCTCCAAACGAGCTGGTATGGTACGCCCTTAGGGGTGTAAGTAGCTTAATAATTATTATTATAATACCTTTAAAGCGAAATTAACCGTTGATCCATATGGTACATCCTGCCGATTAGATGACGAGATTCTGGAGAGACACACATAGCGCGCAACGACGTTTATTAAACAACTCAGGGAGAACCTCCATATAGGAGACAGCAGTCAAATAATAAATAAAGTTGTTAGCTTCGAGGCGGTTCCTGCGTTGGCAGCAGAGGCGGCAACGTACAGTGATGTAATCACATCACATCACGTGGTCCGTGTTTTCGACTCGACATGATGTAAAAGATCATACAAACCAAAGTATAGTTGTCGTCCAATAGTCTCAGTCGCGGCAGGTGCTCCCCAATCTCCGTGTAAGGGTGTCTTATCCACATGACGTAGGGCCGCGGGCTGCCCTCCACTGGACATGACAGCTTCAGTGTCTCGCCCACTCTGGTGTTCACTGGCTTCGAGCTCTCTTTCGGAGTCGGTGGGGGAACTGAAAAATTGTAGTAGTAAGACGGGGTTCCCTACTTCAAAAGGTAAAAACGCAACGCTTATAGGATCCCACACGTGTCTGTCTGTCAGTCGGTTCCAGTCGACAATGTCAGAAACTGTTGACGTATGAATGTGAATTTTGACGAAGTTGCGTAACATGCTGACCTCCACATGTACAGATAACGACAAGCCGTACATCAATGCATCTTATGACGTATTTTTCTTCTTAGCGTTGTTCCCTTTTTTTTCATTAGGATTGACGGGGTCTGCTGCCTAAGCCCAAGGATTTGGAAAACATATTGATTTATGACACAACCCAGAGAAATAAAACAGAACTTTCTTAGGTTCCTTATCCACTGTGTTATCACTACTCTTTGTAGCAGGGTGTCGTACTATGTTCTCAATAATAATTAGAAATTACAGAGGAGACAAAAATAGAAATTCGAATAAGTTTTTTAATGAAAAACTGTAGGAACGGCAATGTCGGGAGACATACGAGCGCGTGGCCTACCTGATATATCTAAAATGGTTACTGTTATACGAACGATAGCAATACAGGAAGTATTATTCACACGTCGTCACTCCTACTGCTAACACAGCAACTCCTCAGGTGCATACAGGTATCCTTACTCACTCCCAATACCGTGTAAAATAGTACAATATATACAGAATTAACAAAAAAAGGATCTCAGGCCCAGGAAAGACGAGTGTAGCGAAACAAACAGTATTAAGACGACTATCTCAAAATAACCAAAATTATGACTAATTACATAAATAATAATAACAGAATATGTCTCAAAAAAACATAAACATGGTTCTGCAGTGCCTGTATTGAGCGTTTTTCCGAATTGGTCTTAAATTCAGCGTTATTAATAAAAACAAAATGGGGGCGCCACTTAGCTTTGTACGCCTTCCTAATAACACCAGTAAGGTAGAAGTAGTGATGAACTTCTAATGCCTAATTTCTTTTGACGTTCTCCAGAAACGAGCGGCCGACATGTCACTTTTAAACGAATTTCATAGTGTCTTTTGGTATGAACGAACAATAAAATGATAACATAAAAAATTAACTTACCTAAAACATCAACCAAGTAAACAACACTTGTGTTGCCAACGTTATTCCTGGCAACACAAGTATAATTCCCCGACTGTTCGTATACAGCGTTTTTAGCTACAATCACTTCGCCGTAATCTGTGGAAACCATCGTGTCATCGAACAGCCTCAAAGGTAAATCGTCCTTGAACCAATACACTTCTGGCATGGGGTTGCCATATGGATGGCAGTGCAGGTAGAACGCTTGGCCAGTCACAACTTCTATATTTATGGTATTTTCTGAGTAGTTTTTGTTTCCGAATAACATTTGGAATATTTTTGGTGGTTCTGAAAAACGATAAGTATGTACCAATAAATAAAAAGTGATATTTTTAATACACCACGGGGAGACAGGCGGTAAGGCGGTGAGCGTAGCCTATACATATAGGTATAAAATTATACGTACATGATACTTATTGTGATTGCTCGCAATTTAAATGTTAGATAACTCGGTACCCTGTAGAAAGTTGTGAATATCCTTTTCTATGTCGATATCTTAACTTGAGTTTCTAGGGACAGGCAGAGAGAACCAAGCGCCAATATATAGCTCCTTCCTTACACATGTCACTTGTTAATAGATTCAGGCGTTATTTTTCCAAAGTCAAATTTACTTGCAATTTGATTTAACCTGCTTTGTGTGCTTCCGCCACCAAATAGTTCATAAGGCCTAGCGCCGGCCGGCACCCACTCACTACCGTTAGTAGATGCAACTTGCACAACAACAAGTCACTTGTAGCATGTTATTGTAACGACTAACATCTACAGCGCCTGAGAACGCCTCGTGGAGACGCGAAACACGTGTCGCGACGCAGACGACAAGGATAGTCGTGGCAGCTACGGTGGTGGGAGCATGCTGTTTCTGTTCCAGATGGCGGACGACCGCAGTAGCCGAAGCAGAGACTACCGGCGCAGCCATGGCAGCGTCCCGATATTGCAGCCAATAACGGTAGTGGACGGGTGCCGGCCGGCGCTAGGCCGCATGAACTAATTGGTGGCGGAGGCACACAAAGCAGGTTAGATCAAACTGCACATATCACTTAGGTGACAGTAACATTTAGACGAGCTCGGTGGCGCAGCAGTCGTCAGGAATGCTACTTTGAGACCAACGCTAGTGGATGTTTGTGAGCATGAACATGTCTGTTTGTCTTGATCTGGGTATTTTTAAGAGAGGTTGGGAGCATCGTGGTCTGGTGAAGTACCTCCACCGCACTGAAAACCGCAGCCAAATAACAATTCACTGGAGGGTTTTGGTATTCCTATGAGTGAGGGAGATTGCGGGTAATCACAATAAGTATCATGTACCTGCGTACAAAGTAGCCTACGCACGCTTGTAATACATTAAGTATCGCGTGATGCCACGTCTGCTGCCAACATAGCAACTGCTTAGAAGCTCACGGTGACCTCACTCACACGCAGGAACACAACACCCTCCAGAAAGCACCAGCCTCCGCTTTCTAATCAACAATAGCGCCGCGAATAAGTTTTATCTACAAGCTTTATCCCTTCGATTAGCCAAATGGCAACAGAGGGATAAGTCTGGATTGATGTTGTGTGGGATTAAAACAGTATTTAGATGGATTACTTACCTAAAACTTCAATCCTGACCTTTCTCCCATCAACACCGGCATCATTGGTCGCTATGCAGCTGTAAACACCAGCGTGCGAGGGTTGGACATCCTCCAACGAGTAGTCTGCATAACTTATTCCGTGGTCGTTTTCACCGACGACTGCGCCGTTTTTGATCCATTGTATATTTGGAGCTGGACTGCCTGAAGCTCGGCAGGACAACCTGACGCGACTATTGAGCTGAAAAGCGATATCAACACCCCTAATATATCAACACAATACTATAACACACACAAACCACTTGAACGCGCATGAATTCACCCCCGGTAATAGAAACGACCAATGGGAGAATATTTTAACCAAAAAGCCATTATGTTGATCCGTGAAGTAGCCAATAAGAGCTCCGCGTACTCCCCCCCCCCCCCCCCTCCCCGTTTGTTTCTTTCAAATTTCATGACTCAAGGTCAACGGGACTATAGGTTTTGATTCCCTAGCCAGTTTCAAAATATGCTGATAAACGAGGCATAAACAACCGCATCTTTTGATTGCGTTGACTTAGAAGTGATTTTTTCACTGGCCGAAGGGATTACATATTACAGTGCTTGATATTAATTTCAGCTTGATAGCTCCACCCGTTCCTGAGAAAAAGGTCTTGATAGACAGACAGACGGACAACAAAGTGGTCCTATAAGAGTTCCATTTTTCCTTTTACAAAAAACAATTTCCCTGAAAACAAACGACATTAAAGACCGAGTGTAGTGGCACTGGATTCTCTCTGCCTTACTCCACAATGGACTTGGGGTGAAGGTATGGACACGAAGATGGGTGTATTAATGTTTTCAAGCTTTTATACACACCACGAGCTCCGTGCTGCCACCGACGGTGACCCCCACGCTGCCATTGTACGCCACCACCTCGGCAACGCTCGCCGCCGAAACCACACCCACTCTGTACACTATGTGTGTTCTGCCGGCTTTGTTCGCCGCGTCACACCGGTACAGCCCTTCGGAGTCGGCCAATATGTTTGAAGTTACGAGGGTAGAGTTCTCCAGGTGCCAGTTACTGTTGCTGCAATTAGATTTTCTGTAGTTATTATTCTTTTAGCGCGTTACAGAAACATTATAAAAGTTAAGACATTGACATCCAAAATCGACACCACGAAGTTGGTTGGTACCTGAATGACTCTCAAGTTTTGTTCGTGACTATATTCAAGGTTATTCAAATACTTATTTACGAATGTACAACACGTGGTAATAGAGATAGGGCGCGTCAAAGCAGCCCGTCTTGGGAAGTACCTCCACCTCACAGAAAACCGCAGCCAAATAACAACCCCCTAGAGGGTTGTTGTGTTCCTGCGTGTGGGTGAGGTCACCAATAACCTCCCAAAGAGTTGTTGTGTAAGCAGCAGAGGAGGCATCGCGCGAGTGATAATTAATATATCGCAAGCGTTAATAGGCTACGGTACCTGCTTTACATCAGGTGGGCCGTATGCTTGCCGACATAGTATAAAGAAAAGAAAAACGTGTTTTATATTAGTACAGATATAGTATATCTATATACAAATATATATGTGTGTCTTTAAATTATAAACGGTGGTGAAAGATATTTAGTATTAATTATTTGTGACAACAAAACGATAATATAATAATATATAATAAAAACTCTTCGGGAGGTTACTGGTAAGTAAGCTCTCGAAGAGTTGTTGAGTAAGCCAATGCCCGAGCATATACTCTTTTATTACGTATGATACGGTAACCCTTACGTAGTATAAAACCAAATGTATTTACTTGAATGTCCAGGTGACGTTTGGCGCGGGCGAGCCCCTCGGCGAACACTCGAGACTGGCGTTGGATCCAGCCTTCAGCTGCACGTCCAATAAATCAAACTCGGATATGAAAGGTGGCTCTGAAATGAATTGAGGGCATTTTTTTTAAATGATGGAAGATTGTAACAGTGCTCGGAGAGTTTGCAACAGTTTACCGAAAATTAAAACGTACAACATACTTTTACTACAATTGCTTTAGCCTACGAAGTGTCCCTATATTGTGATAGGTATTCATGGAATGATTTAAAATAAATTTTCAACAGACTTAAGGAAAGAAGGAGGTTCTGTGTTCGTCTGTATATATTTTTAGACTTCCCTAGGCAACATTACAGTTATAGTTTCGCCATGTTCGTCCGTCTGTTCGCCTGTCCGCGCCTAAGCCGCGGGCGGCTTAGCTTAGAGTCTCCTGCTACCTACTAGAAAGCTGCAACATTGCATAGACCTGCATCAATATATACATATAAGTTTTATTAAGATTATATTACTTCATAAAAAATAAATGCACATTCATTTGTTACAGAACTTATGGCCGGACTAAGTACCTATATATAAATGTGCTGTCATTATGATTAAGTATCTGCAATTGGTTTGCTTTCTTACTTTGTGTACGGATTTCCTGTACATTCACTCTTCCCAAAGGTTGTCTGGTAGAGAATGCTGTGACTATTAAGTCCACTATTCTACCTTAGACACGTGGTAAATAAAGTTTGAATAAATAAACAGACGGATATACACCTACAGTTTTTCAATTTACTCACCCAATACGTCCAGAGTGAACTGTTTGGAGAGCGTGCCGTGGTCGTTGGAGACGATGCACTTGTATGTGCCTGTGTGACGGAGCTGGACGGACAGCAGCCGCAGGCGAGGCTTGTCCTCGAACAGGAGAGGTCTTGAGTTGAACACCCATCTTGTCTGTAATATCTTATAAGTTGTCAGGAGTCCTAAGAACCGGCGAGCATACATGAAAAGAGCTATGACTGTGAAGAACCGAGCGACGTGTGTAAGGATCGTGTCTTATGGCGCTCGTTTCTCTCTGCCCACCCAGTAAGATCTGGTGTGAAGATATACATATAATTCTTCTTGTTATGTCTTTATACATGTATGTATAATCCTTCTATGCGTGTGGATGTTCTTATCTTCTCTTACACGGCTGGACCGTTTTTTATGAAATTGTGTGTGTGGATGGTTTTATTATTTTCCAGCCAGGTTGAGATCAGTTTTAACTTCTTTTTTACAAAGACTGAAAAGAAGTATAAGTCCGTCCTGTGAATCGGTTACTGTAGTCTCTGAATGCTTGTAATACAAGGAGCATCACGCGTGTAATCATCCCCGATGCTATTGTCGTTCTTCCTCAGTAGCTGTGGTGGTGACAACTACAAAAACTCTCCAGGGAGATTTGG
This sequence comes from Pyralis farinalis, assembly GCA_947507595.1. Classification (NCBI taxonomy): domain Eukaryota; kingdom Metazoa; phylum Arthropoda; class Insecta; order Lepidoptera; family Pyralidae; genus Pyralis; species Pyralis farinalis. The sequence continues at coordinate 21,102,602 of OX382258.1, forward strand.
CTGGGATCGTGTGTAAAGCCCTAGATACTTCTCCAATCGAACTGCCTATTAAACTATCAGAATTATATTCTATTGTCTGTCCCCAGTCGGGCTTCTTCAAATTGATTAAACACATTTATTTTCTTACCTAAAAATATGTAGAACACATGTTTCCTTCAAGATACTAACTTTGGCTGTGGGCTTTGCGTCAACTCCGCAGTCGAAGTACCAGTCGTCTCCCCGCACCACCTCAGCCTCCCTTCCTCCGTCGTCGATTACCCTGGGCGGCCATTCGACGCTGATCGTTACAGAAGCATACGTGGACGCGACAGCGTTAGAGGCAACGCACGCGTACGTGGCTGCATTGTCTCGAGACACGTTGGGAAAGTGAAGTTGTCCTCTGGACACGACTTGTGCATCCTGGAAGGTTGATCACACATTGTACTATCGAGTTGGAATACACTCCTAGCACTTATTATAAAATTCCGTACCAAAGACGTAAGCAAGGTAGCCAATCATTTGACTTACCTATACCTATATGGCTGATATATCAAACTAGGTGATACCTTCTGGCTCTTGAGCAATTTATGCTGGAACACCAGAAGAGTGCCAGCAGAATGAAGGAACTTTATGATCTAATATAATTATATGGGCCTTATGTTTGATCAGCTGAGCAGCCAAACTGTAGCAAAAAAAATCGATAGGAGAACGAATGTAAAATTCAATGAAATGCTTTGAAAACTTTATTGGTGGATTTCGAAATGGAAGGGGATATATAGATTAGGGAATAGATCTAGTTTTTTCACTCCGCAATATCGGCTTGGACCAGAATTTTGTTTGCGCTTCACCTTGCAAAAGACTAAGAATAAGCATTATGCCTTAATAATAATAAAGTATTTAATTGTTGTTGTCTGTTTTGTTTGCTATCTCCTTGTAATTGGAACAAAAGTAGTACACAAATCTCGACAGAAAAGCAATTAACTGCCTCATTAAATTAAAAGGAAATCGCCTGGCACCTCGGTCTTTTAAAGGAGGAGACCGAATCTGTCTTGTATTTCCTAATGCCTTTCGGGTCCCTTTATTTTCGGCTATACACTAATATATGTGCAAACAGAAATTAACACCCGAACTATCGGCAACGTATAGATATTCTGATGTAAAGTTATTTATGTCTACCAGTAGCCATGTCGAACCTTATACCATTTTACTAAGTCGGCGGAGTTATGAGCCGCGGGACAGTCGACTGACGCGTCGGTGCCTTCCAACAACGTCACCCTCACTTGTAATTGGTCCGACTGTACTTGCGTTGGGAGAGCTGTGAAAGAATCAATGTATGTAAGGTAATTGATTTGTTCAAAATATGATATTACAAATAACATAATATATTATAAATAAAAGTTTCTCGCCGCGCTGATTTTTTTTATAGGTACAACGTCGGCGGGCATGCAAACATACGGCCCACCTGATGTAAAGCGGTTACCGTAGCCTATAAACGCTTGCAATATATCGGGTATCATTCGCGCGATGCCACCTCTGCTGCTAACACAGCAACTCCATAGGAGTTATGTATGGCACTTTTCTTTAAAAATATGAGTTAAGAAGCTTCAACAGCGCATTATTGTGCAAACTTCTGAACTAGAGCTATAATAATTTTCTTAGTAAAATTATGATTTTGATTATAATGCCGCCAAATGCGCCATGCCAAATTTGTAGCATCTGGCGGCATTTCATGGATAAGTACTATAAAATGTTACCAGATGCAATCGAGTTCCGAAAAATCGAATATTTGAACAACCGAAACATCAAGTTTTCTTTTCTGAAATTTTTTCGTTAATCCGAATATTTAGTGTTTGAGAAAAGGGTTATATTGAGACTTCGAATGCGTATTGTTGCTAGTTTGATCAGGTTGGTTAACCGCTTTGACATCAGGTGAACCGCGTGCTTGTTTGTTTCCAGACATAGTATGAATAAAGTACAACTCACAATAAATGTCCACAGTGACAGTTCTGTTCACCTCGCCGACTGTATTCTTCGCTACGCAAGTGTAGAGGCCGGCGAGGTCTTCGGTCGGTGATTTTATAGTCAAGGAGTTCTCCTCGTCTATGTCGTACCGGTCGTCTGAAAAACTTGTATTATAGCAATCTACACGTTGATAATAAAGTACTCGAAAGGATCGTCGCACTTAATTACAGCACGCTTTATGGAGAACTGCCTCTAATCGAATCGAAAAGAGATTTTCAAGTTCTTTTGGCGTGTTAGATAAAATGTTGATACTAAATTTTTACGATACCGACATTTAAAAGCCGGCGAAGTTGGTCGCGCGCCGAAATCTAAAATCGACACCATGAAATTGGTTGGTAAATGTCTCCCAAATTTTGTCGTGACTAATACTCAAGGACTAGTACTATTGTAATTTTTTTACGAATCTATCTATTTGTTTCACACACGTTTTTTTTGTATGTATGCACTTTTGTTAGTTATAACTCTCGATCCTATGACTTTGGATGGAATCTGGTATGTATTTACATTAACAACTGACACATATATTTGAAATGGCCATGGAAGGACAGTCAGTGCGCATGTCCGACAGGCACTTGGCTGCATTTTACTTTACACATATATATATATGCTCTAACGTTATGTGATTACTAACAATATATATTTTATACTTACCCTTATCGAGGTAATAGCCGTCTTTAGTCCACATGACATAAGGTTTAGGTTTGCCCGCGACATTACAAGCGATAACCAGAGCAGTGTCCATGTTGGTAGCTATGTAGGGGCCCGGGTAGTTGTCGGAGAGGACTCTCGGCGGCTCTAAAACATAACAAAACCAGTTGAGAATGCGCAAGCTTGCATTTTGACCATGTTCCGAGATAGGAACGGTGTTCCTGAACATTCCTATTCTACTTTTTTATGCAGAATCCGAATCTGAAGTCAAAATTCGAATATTCTAAAAAAACGCACACACAGACAAACATAGATTTCATATAGGACCGGTGTTCCTGAAAATATAGTACGAATGTCACCCGACTGGTGAAAACAGGAAAATAATGTTTTACGGATGTATGTACTGTACTCATGTACATGAGTACAGTACATACATCCGAAAAACATTAGCACAACTTTAACGGTATAATTGATATTTAATAAGAACACAATAATATTTAATGAGACGCCTTACAGAGCACTCAAACCGACAACATTAGGCATTTCAGAGGACGGCACAAATGACAATATTGTGGGGGGTAATTGAGAACCTGCGTAAACAAATTCACCACAAGACGAGCTAGGTTGCGCGACGGGCAGTGGCGCGGCTTTGACACTGACGCACGAGGGTTCGATTCCCACACAGGACAAACATTTGTGTGCACGAACATGACTGTTTGTCTTGGTCTGTGTGTTTTTACGAGATGTAGAGCCCATCAAAGTAGCTCGTCTGGGATGCACCTCAATCACACAGAAAAATCGCAGCAAAATAACAACTCTCTGAAGGGTCGTTATGTTGCTGGGTGTGAGTGAGGTCACCAGTAAGGAGTTGCTGTGTTAGCAGCAAAGGTGGCATCGCGCGAAACCCGGGTCGTATACGACCGCGAAATGTATGGGAAAACGTATATAACGGGTCCTGACTGCTCAATATATTACAAGCGTTCATAGGCTACGGTGACCGCTTTACATCAGGTGGGTCGTATGTTTGTATGCCACCCGACATAGTATAAAAAAATACAAAAAATAATTACCGTTTACGTTCAGTCGAATGTACCTCCTGGCAACGCCGGCTATGTTCTCCGCCACACACACGTAGACACCTTCGTGTCTTGAACTGGCGTTGTTGATGAAGAGACTGCCGTACTCGTTGAAGCTTTAAACATAATTTATAAATTCGTAGATCCAAGTGTAATTTGAAAGTCAAATTTGCTGGCACTTTTGATGGACACTGGTTTGTGGGCTTCTGCCGTCAGTTAGTTCATGGTAACCAGCGCCGGTCGGCACCCACCCACTGCCGTTACTGCCCGAATAGCGTCATCTGATTTATACTTGCAAAGAGCAATTGTAACAATCAGCGCAATTTTTATACAACGTCGAGAGGCATACAAGCATACGGCTCATCTGTTGTTAAGCGGTTACCGTAGCCTATGAACGTTTTCAATACATGAAGTAATATACTCGTATGATGTATAATTATTGTGATAACCAATAATTTCGTTGTCAGATAACCTTGGTACCAGATGCTTGGTACCCTGTAGGTAGTTGTGGATATCCTTTTCTATGTCTTTTTATCTATATCTTGACGTTGAGTTTCTTCGTATAGGCAGAGAGAACCTACTACTATAACTTCACGCCAAATCCCTTACGAGGTAGGCAGAGAGAACCGAGCGCCACGCGACTCGATCCTTACATACCTCACTCGCTTCTTTAACATTCATTGCTCTTTTCATGCACGCTCGCCGGTTTCTAGGGCTCCTCACATCACCTTCTGATAGAACACGACCAATTTGGTCATGGTAGGTAAGTCTTGGCCTTCCTCGGCTCCTACATCCTTCCACTTTTGCATTGTATATCTGCTTCGTCATTCTTTCATCTTGCATTCTTTCTACATGTCCGAACCAACGGAGCATGCCTCTTCTTACTTTAACACCGACGCTCTCTTTCTAACATCATCATTGCGAATACGGTCTGCAAGCCTTACGCCACAAATTTTGCGCAGCGCTCGCATTTCGATCGCGTTTATTCTACTTTCATGCTCTTTCTGCCACACCAAGCTCTCGCTTCCATAAGTTAGCGTTGGGACCAGCACTGCATTGTGTATAGCCAGCTGCGCTTTCTGGCTCAAGTTTTTACTGCCAAGAAGTTTTCCCAACGCTCAATTCACACTATTCCCAGCACTCACTCGCCTTTCCACATCTGCGGTGTAGGTACCTTCCATCCCTGCTGAAAGCGCATCCAAGATATACAAACTCATCCACTTGTTCCAACACTTCATCTTCTACCGTAATCCTTATATTGGTTATGGTTTCTTCTCTTTCAAATACCATTATCTTTGTTTTTTGCGCATTCAGTAGTAAGCCTTCCTTCATACATTCGTCTTTCATCATTGTGACTAGTATTTGCAGCTCAGATGGTGTTTCTGCTAATAGAACTGCATCATCTGCATACAGCAGACAGTTCACCACTAGGTCACCCATGCAGAGAGAACCGAGCGCCAAATTAGCTCGTAAGGAGCTAATTTGGCGCTCAGTTCTCACTTGCTTCTTGAACATTTAGCCTTCCTTCAACTTAAACTAAAACAAAACTAATTTTGCTACGATAGGAGAGTCTCAGCTTCCTCGGATTCCACATCTGGCACCTTCGTATTGCTGGGCTACTTCGTAATTCTTTCTACATGTCAAAATCAACGGAACACGTCTCTACTTAACACTAACTCACTTTGTCGAGCCAACTCTCTTTCTTATATGCATTGTTGCAAACGCGGCCTGGAAGCGTTTCACCATAGATTTAGCACAACGCTTGCGCGAGTAATACGTACACGTGCGATGCCACCTCTACTGCTAACAAATACTCCTTCGGAGTTTTCTGGTGACCTCACTCACACGCAGGAACACAAAAACACTCAAGAGAGTTGTTATTTGGCTGCGGTTTTCTGTGAGGCGGTGCTACTTCCCAGACGGGCAGCTGAGGCGCCCTACCGCTCTCAAAAACACCCAGCTCAAACAAAAATGTTCATGCACTCAAATGTTTGTCAAAAAGAGGATCGAACCCAAGAGCGTTGGTGTCAGAGTAAAGCAAAAGTGCGTATCACCACTGCACCACCGAGTTCGTCATAAACATTTACCAACAGTCATTATCCTTGGTAATGGGTGTTGGCCGACGTTATCCTACTAAAATTATAAATGCGAAAGTTTGTATGTATGGATGGATGTTTGTTGCTCTTTCACGCTTAAACGGCTGAACGGATTTGAATGAAATTTGGCACGTAGATAGATTATGATCTGGATTAACACATAGGCTACGTTATTTGACTCCACACGGGCGGAGCCGCGGGCAGCAGCTAATTTCTCATAAACCAACTAGTGCCCTACCTCTCTTAATAATAAGAAGTTACCTCAAATCCGTGGTGTTTTCCGTCAGTGGTCCATCACGGAACTCCCACGACACGCTCGGTATCGGAAAACCCACCACATTGCATTCCAATGTGACGTTGGTGCCTTGTAGTACATCTTCTGACGTGAGCGCGGGCGATTCTATCGACGGCGGCACTGCAATTTGTACATTATGTATACTTTTTTTATACCAATAAAGTGACAAACAAGATTCCTTGATAATAAACAGTTTTAAAACATTTGCAGAGGTGTCACTCGACGCTCGTGAGTTCGATTCCGCACAGGACAAACATTTGTGGGCATTAACATGTCTGTTTGTCTTGGTTTGGGAATTTTTAAGAGAGCGCATCAAAGCAGCCCGTCTGTGTAAGTACCTCCACCTCACAGAAAACCGAAGCCAAATAACAAGTCTCTAGGTTGATGTGTTCCTACGTGTGAGTGAGGTCACCAGTAAGTTCCTGAGGTGTTGCTGTGTCAGCGGCAGAGCTGGGATCGCGCGAGTGATACTTAATGTATTACAAGCGTTCATAGGCTACGGTAACCGCTTTACATCAGTTGGGTCGTATGCTTGTATGCCTCCCGACGTTGTATACATAAACAAAAATATCTTCGGGCTAGTAATATAAGAAGTGACCATGCTTACCCCAAACGTAAAGATTGAAAGATATAGCCCTTGTTCCGTATTTGTTTTCAACATTGCATTTATATTCTCCAAAGTCGGTCAAATTGGCCACGAACCTATATATAACATAGAACATGTTATTTTAATGCTCCTGGGAACCTATAGCTTTTTATATCATTTTAATTGTAGTGGACACTTATATCACACCTTGACAAACAAACAACTGGTTCGCCTGCTGCGAAGCGATAAACGTAGATAAAGAATGCTTGCTCGGTGGCGCAGTGTTTAGTAACGCTACTTTGACTTCAATGCTCTCGGGTTCGATTCCCACACAAGACAAATACACAGGTATTTTATAGAGAAGTAGCCCCTCTAGGGAAGTACCTAAGCCTAACAAAGCAGAGGACGTTTCGCGCGAGCAACACTTGATGTATTTGAAGCGTTCGTAGGCGACGGTAACAGCTTTACATCAGTTGGAATGCTTGTATGGCTCCAGACGTTGTATAAAATAAACACAAAGAGTACAGTCTACCGTAGTATTTATTATACCACTAGGGTGACAAACAAGTGTACGGCCTGCCTGATGGTAAGTAGTTACCGTAGCCTTTTTTTATACTACGTCGGGAGGCATACAAACATACGGCCCACCTGATGTACGGGTACGGGTACATCAGGTGGGCCCTGGTGAGCTCTATGGCTCAGTCGTGAAAGACACGACTTTGACACCAACGCTAGTGCGTTCGATTCCCGCACAAGGCAAACATTTGTGTGCATGAACATGTCTGTTTGTCTTGGTCTGGATATTTTAAGAGAGGTATGGCGCATCAAAGCAGTCCGTCTGGGGAAGTACCTTCAGCTCACAGAAAACCGCAGCCAAATAACAACTCCCTAGATGGTTGTTGTGTTGTGGGAATTTTTAAGAGAGCGCATCAAAGCAGCCCGTCTGTGTAAGTACCTCCACCTCACAGAAAACCGAAGCCATATAACAAGTCTCTAGGTTGATGTGTTCCTGCGTGTGAGTGAGGTCACCAGTAAGCTCCTAAGGAGTTGCTGTGTAAGCAGCAGAGGAGGCATCGCGCAAGTGATACTTAACATATTACAAGCGTTAATAGGCTATGGTAACTGCTTTACATACGGTAGACCGTATGCTTGTATGACTCCCGACGTTGTATAAAAAAAAAGTTAGAGAATTGTATATACTCGTAGTTAGGTTTTGTTTGATTTACTTTCAGGTATTTTTTCCTTAGCTATTCGCATACCAAATTGTCAGAGGCATTAATTAATTCTTCATGTTTAAAAAAAACATCTGATATAATAGCAATGTCATTGGTATATAAAATCTTTTTTTGTTACACGTTATCAGTCATTTAGTATTAAACCTAGTATGCTGCCCTGTGGAACTCCTGAGTGATTGTACTAATAAGCGGATCTATAACTTTGAAATTTTTGTTATTTATTGAGATTTGTTATTTACACATACTCCTCAATCTTTCCTGATAAGAGGGAACTCCATTGCTATCCCTTTTTTTTGGATTTATAATTATCAAATTGTAAGTAATTTTGAGACATGCAAAGCTTTGTCAGTCGTAATATGTCATCTGTCTCGCCAGGATGGATGGATTTATTTTCTAGGGTGGACTTGAGGATTTTAAGACAACCCTCATAAGGGACGTTAGTAAATAAACTTTCAACGTCAAAAGAAACCAATCAATTCTTTTGTTCTTCTTATACAAAGGATTTAATTTTGAATATTTAAGTTTTAATAGGTTTAAATAGGGAAGATGGGAAAATCACGATTCAATCACGTATGTCAATGTAGAAACTAATTACATAGCACTAAATTTTAGTTTAGTTTATTTATTATATTTATATTTGCGATAGTATTAATAGAAAACCATTAGGTGTACTATTTACACTATAAATGTGGGATTCATTACTGTAAGGCTTACAGTGTAAGCTCTTCCATATTCTATTTCCTGTTTTTAACCTTGATAACATTTCGACCAATTAGAAACAGTATGCATAAATAAATGGTGACAAGAGTATACCGACCTAAGACCATAGTTGTCGATATATTTTCTCCTTTCAACAATTGGTTGCTCGTTCTGCAGCCACGTGACCTCCGGCCTAGGGACACCTTGGCCGCTGCACGGTAGCTCCACAAGCTGACCTTCCAACACTTCTACATCGGACCCAATCTCATGTGAAGTCAGTGTTGGTGGAACTAATAATAAAGAGTAAACATATATATTTAAATAACTTTTCTCTACGCGTGTATGTCCTGAACTCTTAAACAGCTGGACCGATTTTGATGAAATTTTTATACGTTTGAGTGGGTCTCTGGATGGTTCACAATCATAAAGCAGCAATCGAGTCATTGGATTATTTTATTATTTTCTGGCTGGGCAACGTGTGTCGGGCTAGCTATTAATACTTTCTACCTAATGTAGCCCTTTTTTAAAGTTTTCCACAAACAAACGTCACTACTTAAGGCATTTGTTTCGTCCTTCCTACAACATGGGATCCTTCAAACGAAGCGTGAAGAAGCACCTTACAGGCCAGCATGGTAGCTTCAACTGACAGCACACTGTAGTCCTTTGTCAGTTGTCGCTGCAATTTGGGCTCCTCTTTTCGCTTACCATCAGGCGAAGCGGAGCCACTATGCTGAGCCAATATAAAAAAAAACGTTCCCTTATTTGACTTACCGTAAACAATCACAGTGATATTCCTTTGAGAGGATCCAAGAATATTAGACGCGTTGCAAGTGAACACACCTGAGTCGTAAGCAGTGACTTCTTTTAACACTAGATCATTGGTGTCGGTAAGGTATCTGAAAATATAACAATTCATATAACTGAAACATCTCTAGGTAACTATAAAGATTGTCTATATATATGACTGTAAAGGTTGTCTACATACATATACAATGAATGAGTTCTGCGAACGTTAAATGATAATATATGATATTCAGCACACATGTTAAAATATTGACTGGACGAAAAAATAAACTTAGTATTTTAAGCGAAAAATTATTTTGCGATTTGAATGAAATATTGTATCGAGATATGTTTTTGCTATTTTACTCGTATTTATGCAGGTGTCTTATTATTCTTCTGGTTGCATAGTAAAGTCATTCTGACTTCCTACGTCACTTTAAAATTGTATAGTTTGAGTTGAGTTTCGTATAAATGATCGGTGTGAGTTATTTGACACATTATTTATTTATACAATTTTGAACGATATAATTTATTCTCTTTGTTGCCTTCTATAAGTTTTAACCCAACCGTAGACCGTACCTCGCACACATAAATTTATTAAAAAAAAAAACGATTTATGAGAATTTTCACTGTTAGCGTCAGTTCTTTGGCTTGGCTATTTTCGAAACGAATAATAATTTCTCGAGATACAAAGGTCTTAATAAATGGTTATTTATTGCTTAGTTTCTATTCCGGCACTCAAATAATTCGGTTTTTAGTGTTTATGTAAATTGTCAACTTAAATAATGTTTAACATGACTGTTTGTGGCAAAATAAAACAAAAACGCAGTTTATACAAAAAACGCCAAGCCCGCTCGCTCGCCCAGGTACTTTTTAATTATGCTTATTTTATTTAAGGAATTATTATTTAAAAACGTCAATGTGAAAAATGTACTGTAAAGCAGTGTATAGGTATTAGAATAATATATAAACACTACCCTTTTACAAAATATAACAAAAAGTATTACTCTCACATATTCTTTGTAAAAGCAATAGGCCTTTGATCCTTATACCACACCACTAAAGGTGGTGGCATACCATCAGCTTCGCAAGACAGGGTGACAGTGTGGCCTGCTTCTACTTCTATAAGTTTTTGTTCTTTCAGTTCTTCACTAGGCTGTTTCCAATGAGGAGGATCTGAGGAAATCAACATTTAATATTTTTTTATACTATGTCGGGAAGTATACAACCATACGCTGGACGTAATGCAAAGCAGTTACCGTAGTCTATGAAAACTTGCAACACACTAAGTATCACTCGGCAATGCCACCTCTGCTGCGAACACAGCTACTCCATAGGAGCTTATTGGTGACCTCACTCACACGCTGGTACACTACAGCCCTCCAAAGACTTGTTATTTGGCTGCAGTTTTTTGTGAGGTGGACGTATTACCTCAGATAGGCTGTTCTGATGCGGCCTACCTCTCTTAAAAATATATACATCTAAACAATTTGATAACACAATTTTAAATAAATAAGCATAGTGCCATAGCGTCCTTAGGTTACAGCAAGTACTTCATATCCGACGGCAGCAAACAACACTTGTAATACGATGAGTATCGCTCGCGCGTTGCCACTCCCGCTGTTAACAGCAACTTCTCAGGAGTTTATTGGTAACCCCGTTCTCAACAATGACGTTTCAGGATGTTATTTGCATGCATCTTCTGTGAGATGAAGATACTTCCCCACTCGGGCTGTATCGCTGAGCACCATCTCTCTTTCCCCAGAGCCTCTGGTTAATTGGCAGGCCACATCGCGTGCAGGTGAGGTTGGCTTTGATTCCAAAAATGATAAGGTCATATGTATATCGTTGTTTGTCACCGGACAAAGTTAAATAGGAGAAAACAAATTTATTATGAATATATTATTATTATATGCGGGTAGGATTAATGTTCAGAATTGTTTATTTTGTTGCGTGTTTGATAGAACGCAGACGATTTCGATATTTTTTATTAGTATTTTATTGTATACTTACATTGAACCATCAAAGTTGTGTCAAGCACATCTCTCCCGAGAACATTCTCCGCAATACATCGATATGTTCCGCCATTCTCAATTGTCACATTTGATATCGTGAGTTCTATTCCATCATCATTCGAGTGTAAATTCTGAGGCAATTCGTCAGAGATTTCAGAAGAATCTTTTCTGTATTCCCATGTTATTGTCGGTTCTGGGTTGCCTTGTATGATTCTATTAAATAAATAAATGTAAATATATCACATTTTTAATAAAATCAAAAGTATAAAATATCGAGTATGTTATGTTATTCTTGATTAGACAGAAAATACATCCTTACTCTTAGCGTTATCCCGTTTCCTAATTCATTAGGATTGGCGGGGTACCTAAGCCTAACTACTGCTACTACTAATCTAAGCCTACTACTACATTTGATAAATATACTGATTTTACATAGAGCGACTCCCGCTGGACCTCCACAACCCAGAGGGTAAATGATACCTTTCTTAGGTTTGGTCACACATTTTTCGAGATATAATTTCTCGCGTGTTTCCTCATGATGTTATCCTTCACCGCCGAGCTAGTAATAATTACAAATTATAAATGTACATAAATCGGAAAATACGATTTTTGTGGTACATGCCAGATTTCGAACCGGGGACTAGATGGTATACATCACAAGATTCTTGGTTGGACAGGGAGACATTGGTAAAAAAAATAATGAAAAAAGAAAGGCATTTATTTGCCCACGATTTTGGCATATGCAACAATACTACTTAATAAAATTAATGTATATTAATGAATTTGTGCTCATTCGTACTTTCCATCGGACATTCTTTTGTTGATCAGTAGCAACCTGGATGGAAAATATTTTTATATAATCTCATTCGGTAATATTCTAATTATGAAATGAAATACAGAATTTTATTGGTATATTTTATTTACATACTTCTTTAAGAAAATTAAAAAATTAAATTAAAGCATTATTCTCCTAACAAAACAATGCTTTAAAACAATTTTTTAATTATTAAAGTACATGTGTCCCGACCAAGGAGGTTTCAATTCAATTTAAGAACACATTAACTGTGGTGAGAACGCGCATGCGTGCTGGATCCGAGCCAATAAACCAATAACAGACTTTTTCCATTTTGGCGCTATTTCGTACATACAAATTTGAGTAATATTTTGTTGGATAAAACTTTAGTAGCAAAAATGTCAAGCAACACCGATGATACTGATGAAAATTTAACTCCACCTGACATTCTAGAAACGGCCAAGAAACTGACGAATAGTCTTTTGCCAGAAAAAAAAGCGTACGACAAATGTTACCAAGACTTTATAACTTGGAAAATGAACAAAAAGGCTAACTCATTTTCCGAAAACGATTTGTTAGCCTACTTTCAAGAGTTATCGGATAACTTTAAGTGTTCGTCCTTATGGTCTAAATATTCTATGATTAAAAGTACACTGAGTATTTACAACGAAATTGATATTACCAAATATTCAAAACTTGTATCATTTCTGAAACGTAAATCGCAAGGATATAAAGGGAAGAAAGCCAAGACATTTTCAGCTGAACACTTAAATAAATTTTTAAGTGACGCGCCCGATAAATTATATCTTTCAACGAAGGTAAGAAGTATTGATTTATTAAATAGATAAATAAAAGTTAAATAGAATATATTAGTTACTAAACGCCATCACACTAAGTAATGGCTTTATACATAGATATTTACTGGCTTCATATTACTTAAGTACTTATAATATTGTTACAGATTGCACTAATATTTGGAATAATGGGTGCCTGCCGAAGACAGGAATTATACAACATTAAATTCAAAGACGTCGAAGTTTTCGAATCATCAATTTTAGTTAAAATTTGGAACACAAAAAACAAAATAGACCGATCTTTTACCATAACGGGCAAATATTACTAATTATGTAAACAATACATAGAACTGCGACCAAATTCATGTAGCAATCCTTCCTTCTTTTTGAATTACATATCTAGGAAATGCACCCAACAAAGAGTTGGTATTAACAAATTTGGAATGTTGGGTAAAACGATAGCCAGTTATCTTAATCTTCCAAACTCAGATTCGTACACGGGACATTGCTTCCGCAGAACTTCTGCAACCTTACTAATCGATGCTGGTGGAGACATAACACCACTAAAGCGTCACGGAGGGTGGAAGTCAACAACAGCTGCAGAAGAAAGATAGAATCGTCTATGTAGCATAGACGATTCTATAACTAACAAAATCTTAGTATCCAATACTCAATTCCATAGAAAATAATAAAAATGAAATTAATATAAACGTTCCATTGTCAACCCCGACAACGACTAGCTCTTATAGCGTAATTATTATAATAAATAATTTGTTCCTTTTATATTGCATTTTATTTAATGTAGCTACCTATAGCCATGAGATTAAATAAAGTAATGTATGCAACTGCATATAATCAGATATTAAAACACTCGTGTAATCTTCGTGTAATACTCGTGTAATTTTTTTGAAACTCGCCTGCGGCTCGTTTCAAAAAACTACACTCATGTTTTAATACCCTCTATTATATGACAGTTGCATAAAATACTATTACTTCTGTATTTTATTTGTATAATTACAGAACAGTATGGTCTGGTCATGATCCAAGAAAACAGTATATTATTATACCATGGGTATAGTTAAGTATAATAAAAAAATCCAAGTAAACAAAAAACAATGTGACAAAATATTGCCTTATGATGAAAATGAGGAAGTGATGCTAAAAATATGGAAAAATGTTAAAAACAACTTTCGTTTTTCAAACTGATTTAAAACTAAGTCACTAATGTCAATACTTATGAAAAATAGTTAAGATGTTAAATAATCTCACCTACATGTAATTATCGCTGAATGTCCCTCGCAAGCCACAACCTCATCACGTTCTTTGGCAATCATGGGATACTCTGGAAACATACAATTAATGCATTTTCATTACACAATTGTTAAAGCATCATATTTACTTAAACTGTATATATTGTTCATAACTTTCCACTAATGAATCTATAGATACTGAAGGCGGTTTCTTTAGATTATTAGTGAATTATCACGTATTACTGTTTGAAAGTATTGTATAGGTGGGGACCTATTGGGATTTTTAAATAATTAATGTACTATTCCTTATTTAACTGCTATCAGCTGCATCTCTCGCTTGAATTTCGGTTTTATTACAGTTTTAGGCAAAAATGCTAAATATTTCTGAGATAAAAACCACTCTCAAAAGTCACCTAACGCACAAACTATCATCAAAGTAGATCCAACTGTTTACAAGAAACAACTGTTTACAAAAAAAAGAAACATCGCATTAAATATTCCTATCAACTCTATATGTGTACTTACTGTCCAATTCCAAATTATACTAAGATTGCAAAAAAAGAGTATTTTGAGTTTGTACTTGGTAAGTACAAACTCAAAATACTCTTTTTTTGCAGGTGCAAAGTTGCAAACTGCACAGAAACATATATATTTGTTGGTGTACACAAAATGTAGTATTGTGCTGGGATCGAATACGCGACGAATGATATTAAAGTACATGTACCAGCTTTGTCTACTTTATAAGAGTCACGTTCGAGAATCTCTGGAATTGCTCCGCACAATATCTTCTCGAGGCTCTCAATAGGTTGCAGCAACGGGCTATCCGCATAATCGATGACGAAGAGGTCACCAAAAACCTAAAAACTCTTCAACTCCGTAGGGTCATTGGCTCACTAAGCGTATTTTACCGTCTTTACCATAGTGAGTGCTCTGAAGAACTGTTTTACGTTGTCCCACCCTCTCCCTTCCGTCATAGAAACACACGTGCAGGCTTGTGATGTCATCGTTCCACTGTTGAGAACCTTTCTTCGCGTACCAAAAAGTTCGGCAACTCCTATCTCTGTCGTACCATTAAAAAGTGGAACGCATTGTCTGCACATGTGTTTCCTCCTTCCCATAATATGGTATCCTTCAAACGAAGCGTGAAGAAGCATCTTGCGTGTCAGCATGGCAGCGTCAACTGACAGGACACTGTGTCTTTTGTCAGTTGCCGTTACGATTTGAGCTCCTCATTCGCTTACCATCAGGCGAAGCTAAGCCACTATGCAGAGCTTATATAAAAAAAAAGATAACGATTTTTACCTAGAGCTACTGCCATCAGACCTCCTCAATCCAGAGAAGAGCATATCAGACCTTTCTTAGGTCTTTCACACGTCTTTCGAAATATAATTTCTTGGACGTACGAGATTTTCCTTCGATGTTTTCTTTCGACGCAAAGCAAACTATTATCCATATATCATAAATATTGTAAATCCGAAAACACGAATTTAGTTGGTTCGAACCAGGGATCGTTGAATAACGTAATGAACGTTTTTTTATCTATTGGGCTACCAGTGGTCCATTGTTCATGTCATGACCATGCTAAATTGTTTAAGTAAATATAATAACACAATTTATTGTGTTGTAATACAATAATAAGACTGATTTTCACATTAGAGTTGGCGTGTTAGTGGCGCTTTTTGTATTTGATGAGGCGGGAAAAACGAAATTTATATAAAAACTTACCTAAACCCGACACACTTAGAGTTCCATTCAAATTTAGACTTTCGTATCCATTGTCCGCTTCACATGAGTATAGACCCAGGTCTTCGAAGCCGACATTGGATATGGATAGTGTTCTGTTGTTCTCAGTCATGTATACATTTTCCTTGGTAGAAACAGAGGTGCCATTGTGTTGCCACGTAATAGTGGGGCTTGGATAGGCGTCTACGTCGCAGTGGAATTCCACTTGAGAATATAGTTGTGTAGATTGGTCTGGAAAATATAGGTAGACGTAGTAAGCTTTTTGTACACAGTATAAATTATAAAATATAGATTCAATGTGTAGAAATTGAAGGACTAAACGTTCTAAATGTTATAGAAGTTCAGATCAGCGTATAAATATTAAAAAAATGTTGTACCGCAGGGCAGCGTATTAGGACCTTAGCTATTCCTAATGTATTTTAATGAATTGCCTAAAATATTGAAACACATTCATCTCAATAGTAATAACGAGCAAAATAGAAGAAACAGCAAATAAAGATGAAATGGAAATAAATAACATTGTCAGAACTGTAATACAATGGCTCGAGCAAAACAATCTGTAGATTAATCTATTCCAAACAAATTATATTAATTGTATTATTTTGAGAGAGATTATTAATTATTTTGAGAGCTCGATGGCGTCGTTGCGCGTGTCATTCTAACCGAACACGCAGGTTAAGCAACATCGACCGCAGCCTGTCTATGAATGGGTTTATCTATCTCGAGTTTCTCGAGGGCACGTTAAACCGTCGGTCCCGGCTGTTGTCGATAGATGACAGTCGTCAAGCTAAGTCAGTGGCCCTCGGGCGGCTTGAAAACTATGGCCTCCGCCAATCCGCATTTCAGTAGAGTGGTGGAGTATGCTTAAACCACTTCGTTCTTGTCTGCGTTTTTCTGTGCTGTGATTTCTGCGGTCGGGATTTGACATGTTCATGCACACAAATGTTTGTACTGTGTGGGAATCGAACCCACGAGCGTTGGTGTTAAAGTAGCCATTGTTAACCGCTCGACCACCTGGTTCGTCAAATTATCTGAGATCAGTCTTAGTACCTGTAATGGTGTATTAATAGAAAGTTGTGGAGCACCCTTCTCTGCATAGGAATACAAGAACCGTCCAGCCGGTCCTGGTCCTACCCACAAAGTACTTACTGAAAAGACCCTTCTATATATATCTTCACGCCACACCAGTTTTCGAACCGAGCGTCGCAAGACTTGGTCTTGACACACTACGCTCGCTTCTTTAACAGCCCAACTAGGGAAGTCCTTCCACCTCACAGAAAAACAGCGGTAAATAACAACTCCCTGAAGAGTTGTTGTGTTACCAGTAAGCTCCTAAGAAGTTGCTGTATTAGCAACAGGGGTGGCAATGTGAGAACGATACTTCACTTCTTCCACTATGTATCAGGTGGACCGTGTGCCTATATGTCTCCGGAGGTTTTATAGAAAAACATTTAACTCGCCGGTTCCTAGGTCTCCTGACATAAACCACAGATAGAGACCCTCCGCTCTACTCTATACATACCTTTAAATCCTTCAACTAAATGCATCTTCCTTCGAACATGAACGGTCGCATTGTCAAATGCGATGCCTTCAGAGTTTTCTCCATAGCAGAAGTAGGTGCCAGCGACTGGTTCTTGAGAGCTGTTCAGAGTGAGGATACTTCTGTATGTATTTGGCTCATCTAATGTAATCTGAAAAATGTAGGGGTACCCGATAAGTTACTAAAAAACCTTGAACCAAATACAACCCGCGCTGCAAGGTTGTTGTGTCCCTGCGAGTGGGTGAGGTTACCAGTGAGATATGGAGGAGTTGCTGTGTTAGCAGGGTGGAACCCCGCCGATTGACACCTGATGTGTAGTGGTTACGGTAGCCTGTACAACACTCGCGTTTTCACCTCCGGTGTTAACACGACACCTCTTCGGGAGATATATGGTAACCTCACTCACCCTCAGGAGCACAACAAACCTCCAGCGAATCATTACTTAGCTGCTGCGGTCTTTTTTTTTTAATCGGGACAGGCCCACCACTCATACCCACCACTGTGTCTCCTGTGTAGCCAGAATTAACAGCGGCGATCACAAAAAAGGCAATGAACAGTGAAGTCCATTGCCGTCCCGGGGGTTAAACTACAGCTGCCTTGGAACTCACAATGAATTTAATCAGATGAAATTTGTATGAGTAGGAAGTTTTGGAATTGACTTCTCCTCTTGGCAAAGTGAGAGACAGCAATATGACAAATAAGGCATTTAAAACCTCAAAGAGATGGCTAGTCAAGTGAAGCTTAACTGCCGTGCACCACGGATTATCAAATATCTAACACTATTGGGACCTAAACTGTGAGTTGTTACCTAACTCATCGATTCCAATAATATAGATTGCAGAACCGCCTAAACGCCTGGTAGTTCTCCCTTGTTGCCACCAAATCAGAATAGTATACTACCCCGGATGTGATACGCAAGGAATTTAACATATCGTCCCGCTCCCGTTGCCAGAGATCGCACTCCCAGAGAACATGATGTGCTGTTTGCTCGAATTCATGATTTGTCGTAGAACACTCACATAAAGGCGATGACACAAGTCTAAATGAAAAGAGCTTCGCCCTAAAGTTTCCATGCCCTGTTAAAAAAACAGGATGATCAGCTGTCAGATCAGATGACAACAGCTGCTGCGGTCTGTGAGGTAGATGTACTCGTACATTCCTAATAGGACGTACAGTGCCTTACCTCTGTCAGCGATGCCGTCATCCAACAAAAACAGACAGGACCGACGACTTAATGTGGCTGTCGAGGATGTTGGAACTCAAGATGACTGCAGCCATTCATGGAACAGGCTGCTGTCGCCACTACTTAACTTGCATGTTCGATTAGACTAACAAACACGTCAACGTCATCGACCTCCTCAAATACCTACAGCCGGTTCGTTATGCATAGTAACTAAAATGACTTCCACCTAGTGTTGTCCCGTTTCCTAATCCCTAAGGTCTGGCAGAGTCCGTTATCTAAGCTTAAGGATTTGGCGAAGAAACAGATTTTTACATGGAGCGACTGACGTCTACAACCCATAGGGAGACTCAGATGTTTCTTATTTTACGTCTTCTCTTTTATTCTACGTCGGGAGGCATACACGCATACGGCCCACCTTATGCAAAGCGTACCGTAAGGGTACCGTAGCCTATTAACGCTAGCGATATATAAAGTATCACTCGCGCGATGCGCCTCCGCTGCTGCTTACACAGCAACTCCTTGGGAGCATACTGGTGACCTCACTCACACGCAGGAACACAACAACCCTCTAGGAAGTTGTTATTTGGCTGCGGTTTTCTGTGATGTGGAGGTACTTCCCCAGACGGGCTGCTTTGATGCGCCCTACCTCTCTTAACACTTAAAATAATAATTTCATAGACGTGCAGGTTTCCTCGTGTGGTGATGAAAATGACTATTTTAAGTACACTCACTGTATGATTGAGAAAGTGCTCAGTTTCCCGATGCCATATAATCCTCGGCTCCGGCTTGGCCACCACCACGCACGTGATGTCCACGCTGGTGCCGTTCACTATCGTCACGTTGGTCTCCCCGATGATGGTGGCTGTCGGCTTCATGGTGATGTTCAGTTGTAATGTATCGGTCGCTGAAAGTTACCAATTGCTAAATCACTGCTCAAAATGGTACAAGCCGCTAAATTAGTATTGACGAGCTTAGTGACGCCGCGGTTAATAACGCGACTTTTACACTAACGCTCGCGGGATCGACTCCCGCACAGGACAAACATTTGTGTACATGAACATGTCTGTTTGTCTTGGTCTGGGTGGTTTTAAGAGAGGTAGGGCGCATCAAAGCATTCCGTCTGGGGAAGTACCTCCACTTCACAGAAAACCGCAGCCAAATAACAACTCCCTAGAGGGTTGTTGTGTTCTTGCGTGTGAATGAGATCTCCAGGAGTTCCTGTGTTAGCAACAGAGGTGGCATCGCGCGAGTAATACTTACTGTATTGCAAGCGTTTATAGGCTACGGTAACCGCATCAGATGGGCCGTATGCTGTATGCCTCCCGACATTGTATAAAGAAACCAGCTGCTGAACAAGTGCCATTGAAAAATGTAACAGCCGCTAATTTACTTCCGGTTGAAAAAGTTACCAGAACTAGACCCCAGTGAAGGAGAAGTAGAGACCGGCAATAATTCATAAGCCACCGTTGTTCGTAATCTCACCAAGAAGCTACTAAGGAGTTGATATAAACAACACGAGCAATATATGCTGATATACTTTTTGCGTTGCAAGCATTCTTAGGGCATGTTATAAATTATAAAGTTCTCAAACTAAAAGAAATAAGTATTCCGTGAACACTTCGACGGTCAGAAACGTTTTAAGTTCTAAACATGTGTACTGGATGGCGCTGTTCAACTTTACGATAATCAATCACGCTATTAAGAGAGATGGGGCACATCAAAGCAGCCCGTCTGGTCGGATGCTGCGCATCCATCCAGTGACGCAGTAACGGCCTACAGGGGCCAACTGCATAGTCAGTGTCAACAAAAACCAGTTGAGAATGCGCAAGCTTGCATTGCCAGAGAAACACCTGGCTCGTCAATTACGAGTATATAATTTTTTTTTTTATTTGGCCGCCATTTTGACCATGTTCCTTAAGAGATAGGAACGGTGTTCCTGAACATTCCTATTCTAGTTTTTTATGCTGAATCTGAAGTAGAAAATTCGAATGTTCGAAAAAAACGCACACAGCCAAACGCACAGACAAACATACAGATTTTATATAGAAACGGTGTTCCTGATAAAAAGAAAGAAAGACCTTGTAACCTACCAGCTGTCGCATAGAGTAAAGTATCTCTCGTTTTGTCTTATCAAGTACCTATGCTTGAGTCAACAACCAAAACAATGTAGTCCTCCTTACCAAGTTCAACTCACCTCTCTGACCTCCCATCAAAGCAGCGCACTTCCACGCGCCGTCTTGACTGACATTTCTGACATCGAGGATAGCATTAAATGTCCCATTAACTTGCGTTTCGGATACTACAGTGTGGTTGGGCGCAATCCACTGCACAGTATCGGCGTTG
Organism: Pyralis farinalis; assembly: GCA_947507595.1. NCBI lineage: Eukaryota > Metazoa > Arthropoda > Insecta > Lepidoptera > Pyralidae > Pyralis > Pyralis farinalis. Next base: position 21,123,682 of record OX382258.1, read on the forward strand.
TCCACGCTGCAGACAATCTGCATGTCTGCGTGAATGAGTTTTACGATTGTGTGAGGGCCAAGTATCTGGGCGGTGGGCGGCGATTGGGTCATTATGTACGTGGTTTGGCGTGACTCACCACCTAGAAAAAAAATGGTTGTGTATAAAGTCGGTTTACGGACGATAATTTTACGTGATAACGTCATAAGAAATTATTCAACAGTTGACAAAACAGTTCGCGTGTAGGTTGTGTGCTGCCGCTCGCTGTCTCCTCGTGTACTCGGACGCATCGGCCGATGGAGTGGGAGAGAGATAGATGCGTCACAAGCCGAACGCTTAGGCCGATCGTGCCTCCCTATCGCTTGTTCCGCGCTCTCGCTTGCACGCTCGGCTCAGGCGGAACGTGACAATGCGTCATGCTTTTTCGTGCGTGCAGCCGGCGTTGATCGATTTATAAGACGTTATCACGTCAAAAATCTTGGATTTAGCATACATGTAGAATGCAAACATTAGTCACGGCGATGAAGGATTGTATAAAGAAAGGCTTACATTCTGTGTACTAAGTATCGGGAATTTGTCAATAAAACAAAAAATACAAATTATTCATCTAAATTTATTTTATCGCCTTCAAAGTAGGCCCCATCGCTTGCAATACAACATCTCCACCGCTTCACCCAGTCTTCCATACATTTTTCATAGGCTATTTGCGGTATGGCCTTTAGCTCATTCAGCGAATTTTCTTTTATGGCTTCTATCGACTCAAAACGTTTTCCTCGAAGTGGTAATTTTAACTTGGGAAATAAAAAAAAGTCAGACGGAGCCATATCAGGTGAATACGGTGCTTGGTCGAGAACTTTTGTTGAATTTTTCGCTAAAAACTCTTTCACTATAATGGCTGTGTGTGATGGTGCATTATCATGGTGCAGCATCCATGAGTTGTGTTGCCACAAATCTGGACGTTTTCGGCGGATACTCTCACGCAAACGCTTCATGACGCCTAAATAATATTCTTTATTCACTGTTTCTCCCTCTGGAAGGAATTCGGAGTGAACCACACCACGGTAGTCAAAAAAAACTGTCAGCATCACCTTGATTTTGGAGCGACTTTGCCGCGGTTTTTTGGGTTTCGGCTCGTTTTCGAGACGCCATTCTGAAGACTGTTGGCTTGTTTGCATGTCGTACTCATAAACCCATGTCTCGTCGCCAGTTATTATACGTTTCATAAAGGTCGGATCCGTAGAAGCTCGGGAAACCATGTCTTCAGCGACATGCTTTCGCTGCGCTTTTTGAACAAAATTGAGCTCTTTTGGAACTAGTCGAGCGGCGACGCGTTTCATGCCTAAAATGTCAATGAGAATGTTGTGGACGGACTTAAAAGATATGTTCACCTCACTAGCCAACTCTCTCAGACTCATACGTCGATTTTCGAGCACTAGCTTCTTGATTCTGTCGATGTTTTCTCTGGTCGTAGCGGTTGAAGGTCTACCAGAACGAGGCAAGTCTACTACTACTTCTCGGCCTTCTTTAAAAGCCTTATACCATTCATAAGCCCTTGTTTTCGATATACACGATTCGCCGTAGGTATTTCGCAACATTTTTAGTGATTCACCACATGAAATATCATTTGAAACACAAAATTTAAGGCACACTCTTTGTTCAACAATATTTTCCATTGTAAAAATCGCCGAGGACTCAAAACTATGACCAACAAAAAGTGTAGTTTAAAACAAATTAAATGACAGATCCCGCTCAAATTTTGCGCGCTAAATCAGTACAGTGCTACCAACATGCAGTAAAAAAATTAGAACGACCTCTTTTACGCGGGTCTTTTTATTGACATATTCCCGATACTTTTTACACAGAGTAGTATAATGCGAAGAAAACCAAGACAATGATTCAACCTGCTTTGTGAGCTTCCCGCCCTACCTACCGTTATTACATGCATGCCGTCGAAATACATGCACACGTTACCGTTGCTTCCCTGGCTGCCCTGCAGGCTGGTCGTCGCTGCGACACGTGTTTCGCCTCTCCACGAGGCATCTTCGGTCGCTGACGCTGTAGATGTTAGTCGTTAGAATAACATGCTACGAACAACACAATTGGTGGCGGAAGCACACAAAGCAGGATGGATCAAATTGCATGTACGCTTGAATCTACGAGTATTAGCTATACAAGACAATTTGTAAAAGAGGAAACCAGAACGACGATGCAGGGATTAGTTGATGACTTAGTGTTGGAACATTTGAATGACATTGTATTGTATTTCTTATCTTGAAAGCGCTTTTAGTAGAGATGAAAGGTACACCGCTGATATTGAGAGACAAGTGAGTGCCAGAGTGAATAGCGTGAATGGATCATTGGGTAAACTTCTAGGCATTCCAAATCTAAGCCATAAGGCAGTGCTCGCTATACACATCGCGGTGCTAATCGCTAAATTAACGAAGTGAATGCTGGGTATTGCAGAGAGATTGCGAAGGTAATAATAGCGGTCGAGATGCGAGCATTGGGCCAAATTTGTGATGCAACGCTGTGTTCGCAAAGACGATGTAAGAAAGAGAGTTGGACTGATTAGTAGTAGAGTTTGAAAATAGTAGTAGAGAGTGTAGGTACGCCGATGATGTGGAGAGGCGAGTGTGTGCTGGGAACCGCGTGAATGGAATGTTGGAAAAACTTCTTAACAGTTTTCAATATATGTATATCACATAAGTACCTCTATTAGCTGCCACACACGAGTACATTCCTTCAGTGTTTTTGGTCATTTGTTTTATGGTTTTATTGAACCTGTATACACCATCTAAGGACGGCTCCACGTGAATTTTATCTGAAAAAAGAAATAATACCAAAATCATAAGTTCAGTATGGTCGGATAGATATTTTGAGAAAGGCAAACAGTTATGTTGTTTTGTTTATTTTAGTTTATTTTTCTGCCTGTTCATTGTCCATGTATCACACAAAAACTACTGGTGATATCGTGATCTCGGGCCCTAGGCAAATATTGAAAAAACGGCACACGGGGCAATAATTAGTTTCATTTATTTGCTTTTATTTATTGTTATTACAGGATCGGCAGCGCACGAGTGACTTTCCTGGTATTGCAACTGTACGTCGACTACGGTGACCGCTTACCATCGGGCAGGCCGAAGTTGTATATTTATACAAAGTCGGGAGACATATAATCATACCGCCCACCCGATGTACTGCGGTTACCGTAGCCTATGAAGCCTGATAAGCTTCCTGGGTAAAGGTTAAGAGAGGTATGGTGCATCAAAGCAGCCCGTTTGGGGAAGTACCTTCACCTTCAAAACATTCTCTTTCCAAAAGAGAAGTAGGGCTTCAAAGTAACCCGACTTGGGAAGTACCTGCACTTTACAGAAGTCCGCAGCCACAATAATGTGCTTTTTTTTACTACGTCGGGAGGCGTACAAGCATACGGCCCTCCTGATGTAAAGCGAGTATCGTAGCCTATTAACTACACAGCAACTCCTTAGGAGCTTACTGGTGACCTCACTCACATAACAACCCTCTAGGGAGTTGTCATTTGGCTACTGTTTTCTGTCAGCTGGAGGTACTTCCCCAAACGGGCTGTTTTGATGCGCCCTACCTCTCCTCCGTAAGCGCACAGCGATCTCATTAGCGAAATCACAAACAAATCACAATGCAGGATACCATACAGAAGTTAGTACGAAGGTATTCACTTACAGTATTTCCGCGATGTTCCGTTGTACACCAGGTTGAATTTCTCGAGCAGTACCTCAGTGATGGCGACGCACGTTATGGTCACGTCTTCACCGATGGTCACCGTCCTGTTCCCCGGGGAGATGGTCACTTGGGGCGGGTCAACTTGTTGAAGAAAATAAATTATTGATTAAAACAATGTACACCTTTTTGAAGTAAAACTTTTTTACGTACGCTTGACTTGGAGAGTAAGCTGGTGAATGCGTGATGAGAGCGTTACGAAAAGTGTGATCGGGCGAGGCGAACGGAAGTTGAGAGGGAGATATAATTTAGTGAAGATAGAAAGAGAGAGAGTTACGTTCCATATATTACTGTACGGGCAAGAGAGAGAGGTGCGAGCACACATTTTCTTTCTCTCATAGCCAGTTAAGTTTCGTATATACGATGTTGGAAATTTACCACCTTATTTTTGTTTATACAATGGCGGGAGGGATATAAACCTACGGTCCTACGGCCGATGAATCCTTGCAAGACATTAAGTATCTCTCGCGCGGAGCCGCCTCTGCTGTTAACATAACACAGCAATTCCTTAGAAGCTTGCTGCTGACCTCGCGCACGAATACAACTCCCCCAGGAAGTTGTTATTTGGCTGCAGTGTTCTGTGAAGTGGAGGCACTTTTTACTTTTTAAGAGACGTAGGGCGCATCGAAGCAGCCCATCTGGGGAAGTACCTCACAGAAAACCGCAGCCAAATAACAACTGCCCCGAGGGCTATTGTGTTTCTGCGTGTGAGTGAGGTCACCAGTAAGCTCCTATGAAGTTGCTGTGTTAGCAGCAGAGGTGGCATCGCGCGAGTGATACTCAATGTATTGCAAGCGTTTATAGGCTACGGTAACCGCTTTACACCAGGTGGGCCGTATGCTTGCATGCCTCCCGACGATGTATTAAAAAAATACTTCCCCAGATGGGATGCTTTGATACTCCCTATCTCTCTAAAACAACATGGAGTATAAAATAACAAGTCCATGGTGGTTTATTGTTTTTCTGCGAATGCGTTAGGTCTCCAGGTCTTGCGAAGTGACCGCTCGAGCAGCGGGGCGACAACGCTAAAGCATTACTCCTCGAGTTGCAAGCGGACCACTACTATTCAAAAAAAGTCCTATTAAATAAAGACTAGTTTTCTATGCTAAAATTATGAAAAGGTAAAGTTTGTTTGCTTAGATAAAGGGGTAGGTAATCTCTGAAACAGGTCTGTCTATCTGTGATTTTGCGCCTAATCCCTTGCGGGGTAGGCAGAGAGAACTGAAAACTGAACATAACTCGTCAGATTTTGAAAATTCTGTGACTATTGAATTAAACTATATTTTTTTTTAACGGAAGTATCGCGTGTTTGTTTTATTTACTTTGTTGAACCTGACGTGTTGTGAATGCTTTACACAGCGTAAGCTCTGCGACTATAAAGTCTCATTATTCCTGAGTCTGTGTATCAATTAGTGTGTAAAATTTAAAAAGGCAAATTCCAAGCATGCGGGGTCGAGGGCAGTAGCTAGTTACCTATAAGGGTGAGGTCTGTGAAGGCCTTGTTGCTTCCCGCCACATTGGTCGCGAGGCAGCAGTACGTGCCCGCGAATTCCTCGCGCATCTCTTCTATCTCGTGCTCTATGGACGTACTCTGCCTTAAATAACAATTTATGGTTTAATAAAAAAGGTTTTTATTATTTTCGTGTATATTCTTACCTTTATTCTTATTTCTAATATCATGTGGTATAACATGTTTCGTATAAGGCTTTTTGGTTTATATGTATATTATATTAATATGATAAAGTTTGTGGCGTAACGCTTGGAGATCGTATTAGCAATGATAATGTTAGAAACAGAGCTGGTCTAAAAGAGAGTGTCGGTGTTAAAATAAGAAAAGGCATGCTACGTTGATTTATTATTTATTTTATTTATTTATATTTATCAGAAGTTGATGTTAGGAACTTTAGAAAACGGCGAGCGTGCATAAGAAGAGCAATGAATGTTAACGAAGCGAGTGAGGTTTGTAAGTATCGAGTCATGTGGGGCTCGATTCTCTCTGCCTACCCCGCAAGGGATTTGGAGTGAAGTTATTGATAGATAGATATTAATATTATATATAACGAGCCTTTGACACCAACGCTCGTGAATTCGATTCCCACACAGCACAAACATTTGTGTTCATGAACAAATCTGTCTTAGTCTGGGTGCTTTATAAGAGGTAGGGCGCATCAAAGCAGTCCATCTGGGGAAGTACCACTACCTCACAGAAAACCGCTGCCAAATAAAAACTCTCTGGTGGGTTATCGTGTTCCTGCGTCGGAGTGAGATCATCAGTAAGAACTCCTAAGGAGTTGCATTATTACCAGCGTTCATAGGCTACGGTAACAACATATATCAGATGGATTATATGTTTGTAAGCCTCCCGATATTGTGTATAAGAAAAATAGTTCTTCTTGAGACACGGGTATTCAATCACCGAGTACAAAGGAGCTTAAAAGGTCGACTTTACAAGATAAGATAAACTTACAAACTTGATTTCTCCGTTCCGACTTTCTTGCCGTCCTTCATCCAAACAGCAGTAACAGGCACCAAGCTCTCCACGGAGCATTTGAGGACTACGCGTTCGCGAAATTGGGCATCCATCTAGATAGTACACAAGGAATATATTTTAGGTTTAGGTACAGTCAAGAACACGTCAAATTGAATAATTAAAGCAAATATGTTATACTCTAAGAAAGTCATCTCATCACCTATCCATTTCTTACTGCTAACTTCGTTGCAAAGAATGCTGAATGCAGAGTACCACATGTTTTATACAACGTCGAAAGACATACAAGCATACGGCCTACCTGATGCCGAGCTCGGTGGCTCTTGACGAGCTCGGTGGCTCAGTCGTGAACGACGCGACGTTGACACCAACGCTCGTGGGTTCGATTCCCACACAAGGCAAACATTTGTGTGCATGAACATGTCTGTTTGTCTTGGTCTGGATGTTTTAAGAGAAGTAGGGCGCATTAAAGCAGCCCGTCTGGGGAATTACCTCCACACCACAGAAAACCGCAGCCAAATAACAACTCCCTGGAGGGTTGTTATGTTCCTGCGTGTGAGTAAGGTCACCAGTAAGCTCCCAAGGAGTTGCAGTGTAAGCAGCAGAGGAAGCTTCGCGCGAGTGATACTTAGAATATTGATAACTTCAATCACTCGCAGGTAGAGGACAACCCGAAAGAGAGTGGTTAATAGGCTGCGAGAGTTATGTACTTCCCCCGAGCCCAACTAGTGAAATGCCGTATTATGTGTCCCTAATATCTCCTGTGGGAATGCGTCCTGCCTCTCTTATGGTTGAGTCTCGTTGGCTTGTTGGTAATGTACACTGTATGTACGTGAAATAAGCTTCTAAGATGATGGTGAGCCTCTTACACACTTTAAGAGAGGTAGGACGCATCAAAGCAGTCTGGGGAAGTACCTCCACCTCGCAGAAAACCGCAGCCGAATAACAACTCCCTGGAAGGTTGTTGTATTCCTGCGTGTGAGTGAGGTCGCCAGTAAGCTTCTAAAGAGCTGCTGTGTAAGCAGCAGAGAAAGCATCGCGCGAGTGATACTTAGTATATTGCAAGCGTTAACAGGCTACGGTAACCGCTTTACATCAGGTGGGCCGAAAGCTTGTATGCCTCCCGACTTTGTATAAAAAAAACACCAAATACTTAATCTATCCTATTCTATCTATATCTAACAAGGATCTAGCCATACCGCACGAGCAGCCGTTATGTACGGAACATCTGAAAATAAAAGAAAATTCTTTAAATTTTGAGTGTAACGTTCAAACAATTGATTCAGATCAGAGTAGTGTTAGTCTAGTTTAGTGTATAAAGAACCAGCCTATTAACCTACAGAGCGCTGTTTCGAATCCTGATGTGGGTATGTAGGTACTAATAAATTCGTGGTTTCGGATTTATGTACATATTTTTAATTACCTATTACTGGGCCTGTGGTGAAGAAGGAAACCATGTCCAAGAAATTATACTTCGAGACACGTGTGACCTAACGAAAAGGTCTGGTTTACCCTCCGAGACCTAGAGATTTGACGGCTGTGGCTACTCTGTCAAAATCGGTATTTTCGACAAATCTTTAAGCTACAAGGAAGAAAATGAACGGTTGAATGTTATATAAATGAGAATCCATCATAATACGAGTACCTGGCACTTTAGCCTGGACAGCTGTGGCTCCTATTCTTCTCAATTCTTGATTGTGTTGATCGTGGCCTCTTATCTAGAAATAGTAAAAACAACATGTCAGTTCCCAAAGCAAGCGCTTACTTTACTAGTGACTTGATTTATTCATTTTATCACTATAAAATGCATGTAGAAATGCTTGCGGATAGAACATACATTTTCCTGTCCGTAAAAAAATCCTAATACCCCATCCAACGGTGAATCCACTCAAAAACACACATTTTTTTTAAATAACCGGTCCAGCCATTTAAGAGTGTTATACAGTGAAATAATTCTTCTGTACGTGTACGGAAGATTTATATACCTAGTCCGGCCTTAAGTTCTGTTACAAATGAATATGTATTTATTTTTTTATGAAGTAATATAATCTTAATAAAACTTATATATAAACTTACATATTTATGGAAGTCTCAGCAAAAAATAAAAAAATGATTCTATTCAAAATGGCCACCTTTGGCCTTGATACAGGACTTTAATCTACCTGGCCAATAATCTATGGATTTACGCACTGTTTCCATGGGAAATTTAGCCACTGCTTGCTCCAGAGATTTCTTAAGAGACACAATGTCGGCGTGTCGTTTCGAGCAGGCCATGCCCTCTAAAACTGACCATAATTTGTAGTCTAAGGGGTTCAGATCTGGGCTAGACGAAGGCCAGTCATCAGTTCTTATAAAGTCCAGAACGTTGGTTTCGAACCAGGCTTGGGTAGTTCGTGCCTTGTGACCAAATGCAGAATCCTGCTGAAAACCCCGCTGCTGCTGGCTTTAACAGCATTAACAGCCTTTGTAGTCCTAATATCACGCGGGCACCTTCATCTTTTATGGTCCTCAACAGAGGAATTGTTAGTATATTGGTATATCTGTCGATAGTACGATATACGTACTAGAGGCTGATATCAAGCTTTTAAAGTCTTGAATATGACCGACGGCTCCATACCTACTTTGTGCAAGGCAATCACTGCAATCCTATTTTCTTTAACACCCCATTCGATATTGTAATTTGATAATAAACACAAAAAAAAAATGTAAAACGGCGGGAAATCACAGTAGATTATAACATAATAAACGAGTTCCAAATTCAAAATAATTAAATAGTTGTAAAAGTTTTATGTAACAGTATTTGTGGCCAGACTAGTTACGAGTATATAAACGTTAGCTGCTATCTGCGGCGACGCGTGGAATTTGGTTATGAATATTACATTGAACGCTATACAAAGAATGGCCTATAGCACTAAAGGATAATTTAGCTACAGGAGCCCTTAGAAGTGCAAGCGTACATGTAAGAGCCATGAATGCGTTAGAAGAAAAAATATCAAGAGACTACTAAGAAATTGGGAGAAAAATAACATTAATTAAATTTCGCATAAAACGACAACTCTGGAAAGTTGGGTTCCTGCGACTGAGTGAGGTTATCAGAAAACTTCCATGGAGTTGCTACGTAAGCGGCAGGAGAAACCTCTCTTACAACACCTAGGCCAAGAACAGACACACATGTTCATGCACATAAATATTTGTATGTGAATCGAATCCACGAGCCTTGGTGTTAAAGTAGTAATTGTTAACCACTCGGCCACTGGGGCTTTTGTTGTACATCTGCATAGGAGTTTATTAGTAACCTTATTCGCAGGAACACAACAACTTTCCTGTGAATTATTTGGCAGCTTTGGTGGCGGTACTTCCCCCGTCGGGCTGCTTTGGTAGACACTACCTCTCTTAAAGATATCCAGACCACGACAAAACAGACATGTTCCTGAACACAAATGTTTGTTCTGTGTGGGAATTTGAGTCTCGGCTCTGCTATCGGGTATGTCCCGTGATCGAGGTTCCACTTACAGCTATATAAAAGAAGTCGTCAGGTGGCACGAAAGCGTCTGCTATGTATGTTTGATTATCATTGAATTTTCTCAAGGGCACTTCGAACAGCGTCTTCCCGTTCAGGTCGGTTATCTCCGCGTAATTGATGTCCACTGGCGCATCCGTCGGCGTCAGGGATATCAACATGTGGTTGTAAGTACCTGGAATATCATATGCAATTTGGATCAAATTGCATGTAAATTTGACTTTCGCAAAATAACGCCTGAATCTATTAACTATGGAATATCATTGTAATGATTAGGGTTGTCAACTGGCTCCCGATTCAAATCCTGGCATGCACAACTACATTTGTGTTTGCAGATTTATGTATATGGTTTTAATATCACTAGCTCGGCGGTGAAGGAAAACATTATAAAGAAACCAGCACGTCCAAGAGATTATATTTCGAAGGACTTGACCTGCAGCATGTAAAAAGAGGTTTGGTACATCAAAACAGTCCGATTGGGCAAATGTCTCCACCTAACAGAAAACCCTAACCAAGTAAAAACTCCCTTGAGGTTTGTTGCGTTCCAGCGTGTGAGGTCAGTAAGGTCCTAAGGAGTAGCTGTGTTAGCACCAGAGGTAGCATCGAATGAGTTATACTTAATGTATTACAAGTTCATAGGCTACGACAACCGCTTTACATATGGTGGGCCGTAAGCTTGCATGCCTTCCGACGTTGTATAAAAAAAAACAGAACGGTATGCCGACAAAGCATAAAAAAATATTATTAAACATTACGAACCCTTCATTGGTCTATAACTAGTTTCTTCAACTTTCTCTGGCTTCTCCACGGAGAACCCGTGACTGAACGTCAAGTTGGAGAGGCCCACTACCTTCACTGAATAGTTCTCCTCGCTCCCTACAATAATAGACCAGTTGCCAGGTTCCGGCTGCATCACTTTTACCACCTGGAAATTATACATTACATTGTAATAAATACACTTGATAAATTAAGGGCATATGTTTGCTATATCTGCATGTAGAAAGAATGCATGAGGGAGGATGTAGGAGCCGAAAAAGTCCAAGACTTACCACGCCAAAATAGATCGTGTCTTATCAGAAGGTGATGTCAGGAGCTATAGGAATCGAGCGTTCTTGAAAAGAGTTATGGATGTTAGCTATTGAGGTGAGTAAGGACCGACTCCTGTGGCGCTAGGTTCTCTCTTTTTTTTATTCAACATCGGGAAACATACAAGCATACTGCCCACCTGATGTAAAGTAATAATCTGACTGATTTCAATATATCTATCTACATATCTATCTATAACTTCACGCCAATAACTTTCGGGGTAGGAAGAGAGAACCGATCGCCACATAGCTCGGTCCGTCCCGGTTTTACACACCTCACTCGCTACAACATTCATAGCTCTTCCCATGCACGCTCGCCAATTTCTAGGGTTCCTGATATCGCCTTCTGATAAAACACGATCAATTTGGTCATGGTAGATAAGTCTTGACCTTGGAGAATCAAGGTCAAGTCCTACGTCCTTCTATTCTTGCGTTGTATACCTGTTTCTCCACCCTTTCTTCCTGCATTATTTCTAAATGTTCGAACCAACGGAGCATGCCTATTCTTATATTAAGATCAGCAATCTCTTATAAATCAATCTCTGTTTCTAACATCATTATTGCGAACGCGGTCTACAAGCGCTATGCAGCAATTTTTGCGGAACGCTCGCATTTTGACTGCGTGAATTCTTTCATAATCACTCTGCCACACCCAGCTCTCGCTTCCGTAAGTTACTACCAGCACTGCATTGTGTATAACGAGCTGTTTCTGGCTCAAGTTTTTGCTGCCAAGAAGCTTTCCCAACGCTCCATTCACGTAATTCCCAGCACTCACTCGTCTTTCCACATTAGCAGTGTACCTTTTATCCCTGCTGAAAGCGCATTGCATCAATATAAGTAATTTATTTTAATACCATAATTTCGGAGAGGTCCAAGGTGGTCACAAGTTTTGGCGGCCCGGTCAACAGTTCACCGCTCGGGTTCACCACTTTGATGTTAGGTTTGGCTCCCGACACCGACACCGTCACCTCGGACAATGTACTGTCCACTGGTATCTGAAAAAAGGATTATTTACAAAATAACAAATCCTATCATTGCGAGGGGAAATATTTGACGTGAATACGCTTTATTTCCATAGTGGGAGGCAATTCAGAAAGCTGATGAATACAAAATCGGTGGATACAGTTTGCTGTTGTGGCTACATATCTATCGTTTGCATCCAATATTTATTTAAGCCACTTGATAGCTAAGGTATCAAAAAATTTGTTACGTTGAGTGAGAACAGTGACGCATCGCCCGCGGAGTGGGGGAAGAGGGAGAGCGCCGTCATTTTGAAATCATTTCGCTGCATCATATAGTTCCTTACGAAGACGTATTCACTTAAAACTCACGGCCGAGATCACGACACAGCCACATTTCGTTATATAAAGAAGAAATATAACTGCGGATTTTTCTAATTCCCTCTGTAAAAAGTTTAAATAATCTAAAAGAAACTTCGTCGCCGCTCTATACAATATGTTTTAACAATAGCTAATTACTTTCTAAGAATAGCTAGCGATCGACCAGACTCCAGAGATTTTTTGGAGACCAATTTCGATGAATCGGTATTGGAATTAGGTTTTGAATCACGACAGGAGCGCCAGACTAGGTTGATCTTTATCATCTAGTAAGCCACTAGTAACGAGATTGAATAGCATTTTGACCGCATTATAGTCGAGAATACGAAAAACTTGGACATTGGAATTGGATCAGCATTGGAATTAGCGATAAGAGTAACCCTACAGGTCAGATTGTACATTTTTACACTTGTATTATTTAACATGAATTTTATAAAAGACAATAAATGGACTCTCCATTATGCACTCTTGGACCAGTTGAATCAAGAAATGAAAGCAAAACGGCCTCATCTTGCCAAGAAGAAAGTCCTGTTTCATCACGATAACGCTCCTGCCTATTCTACCGCCATTGCAACGGCCAAGCTGGTGGAGTTACGCTGCGAAATGCTTCCCCATCCACCATATTCTTCTGATCTGGCTCCCAGTGACGACGTGCTTTTTCCTGACATGAAAAAATGGCTTCGGGGACGAAGATTTGGAACTGAGTTGGAGGTTATCTCCTAAGGAAACTAAGGCATATTTTGAGGGTCTTAGAAAATATGACTATAAAGAGGGGATCAAAAAACTCCAGCATCGTCTAACACTTGGTATAGATACCTACGTTGAAAATCAAATCCGTTAGAAAAAAGTAATTCTTTTTTAATTTTTATCGGCGTTTTCAATCCACCTTCGTACTTCGAATTCCCCGGAATCCAGTTATTCTTTTGGATGCCTGAACTCGTTAAACTCGCCTGAACGTGTTAATTACTTTTAGTCAGTTTCCAACTGACTCTGGTTTCTCAAAAGCAATTTTAAGTTTTATTGTAACATTTATAAACTTACATTTTGCGTAAAATTCTTTTTGGCTTGCTGAAAAATGGAACCGAGATTGACACTTCTTCCTTTTAAAGAACTTCTTACGAAATCCAACACCTGTAACGGAATAAAATATATTTAATTTATTAAATCCTTCATTGCACATATAAATACAAAAAAAAAATATTATATAAGCCAAATATTAACAGAAATTACCGGATACTCTAAAATGTATAGTCAAAGTAGAAAAACTAATTCAAATAATTATACTGGATGTCAAGTCAACTGGGACAAAATATTAATCACCTTATGCACATTTGTTTTGTTAAGATTAAACACTTGTCCGGAGCTGGCGGCTGCGATCTGCTGGTACACTTTGTAGGAAGGTCGGTGCAGGTCGTTGCAGTGGCCCGTCAGGACGAACACCACCTGCGTTCACAAAGTGTAATGGGTTAGATTGTTAGAGCCATGGATAACAAACGCAGGTAACAAAGTATTTTGGAACTGAAACCGCGATAAACGCCTGTTCACCATTGAGACTAGGTACATTAAAATATACGCTTTTATCCGTCGTAAATAATAATGAAGTCTATTTTATTCCTATAATCCAGGTCAGGCCAGGTCCAATTCTGGGGCTCTTTTGTGAAGAACAAGTTCGTTAAATGCAATCGCATCGCTCGCCATCTACAAAGAATTCATCACCACAGCAAACACAATTGTTGTATAGGCACCCAGAGGAACTTTCTTCCTAGAACCGTGACATTGTAGAATGGACTCTGTGCCAAAGATTTTCCAGTAGAGAGCGATTTTTTTTAAAAAGGGTGTGAAGTAGTGCCTTCAGGGTCGTGAACGCACAAGTCTTTTGGTTTTACATTTGTCCATAGGCTACCGTTACTACTTACCATCAGGCACGCCATACGCTTGTTTGCACCTGAAGTTACCTGGCTTTGTTTCCTCTGAACAGCGTCGAGGACCTTCCCAACCAGCCTATAGTCAGCGGCAGTGGCATCGGTGAACACGTAGATGTAGGAGTGCGGTCGACTGACGTTCAGCGCCAAATTGATTCCAGTGAGCGACTTCTCTGGACAGTCGCCCCCTCCATAAACTCGGACGATGTTCAGCGCTGACTTAAATACGCGCTTGCTGGTGGTTACTGTCGCTGGCCCCACAACTAGAACCATATATTTATATATTTTTTTAATTTGAACATTTAATATAGCATTTTAAATGGTCTTTCTATCAACCAATATTCAGCTGAGAAGCATTTGAGGTAACCAGTAAGCTCCTAAGAAGTAGTAGTTGTAAGGAGTTAAATGCAGAGCTGGCTGGCTGGGAGCTGAATGTTTTCCAAGCGTTATAGGCTACGATTTACATCAGGAGGGCCGTATGTCCTTGTGCCCATGTACCGACGTTGTATAAAAAAATACTGTGACCATAATATGAAAGCCATTATCGTGCAGTTTATGAACCATTGTACTATTACAGTTAACACTATCTATATCATCAAACCAAGACTCCTGCAGGATAGGCAGAGACAACGGATCTCCATAAGATACACACCTCACTCGCTTCTTAATATTCATAGATATTTTCATGTATGTTCGATATATAAATATAAAATACGACCAATTTGGTCGTGTTACATTAGGTTAGTTTTGGTCTTCCTTGGCTCCTACATCCTTCCATTTTCGCGCTATATATTTATTACATCATTATTTCGCCCTGCATTCTTTCTACAGGTCTGAATTAACGTAGCATGCCTGCTTTTATCTTAACACTGACTCTGTTTCAGACCAACTCTCTTTTTTACATCATCATCGTAAAAATAGGTACGTTGCAATTTAAAAATTTCCCTCCACATTTTTTTGCAAGCTAATTTAAATTATCGTGTCTCATTGAAAAATGGATCTGCGCCGGGAACATTTTCGCGCTATGATTTTTAACGATTTCAAGTGTCGCCTGAACCCGGACGAATCGTACGATAGACTTCAAATGGTGGATTTATCGATACGATCCAGAAATGAAGCGCCAGTCGACGATTTGGGTGTTTCAAAACGAATCAACGCCTACCAAAGTGAAGCGATCTAGAAGCGGGGGAAAGATTTTGATCGTGAGCTTTTTCAATATGACTGGCTACCTGGTGTCAATTCCTTTACAGAACTAAAGAAGCATCAACGCCAAATGATATACTACCAAATACTTGGCAGAAGTTTTCTCTGTTGTGAGCAACAAGCGACCAAACACAGGGCTTCGCGGCGGGCTACTGCTCCACCACGACAACGCGCCCGCGCACACCGCGCTCAAAATTAGGGACTTCCTGGACAGCACGCCGGTTAAACTTCTGGGTCATCCTCCTTACATCCCTGACCTAGCACCGTATGACTTCTTTTTATTCCCGATAGTAAAAAATCAGCTCAAAGGGATGCAATTTTTGTCGCCGAAAGATGTGCTGTCAGCGTTCGAGCAGGCTGTAAATGAGGTGTCTGCGAAGGGCTGGAAAAAATGTTTCGAATACTGGTTCAGACGCATGAAATTTTGTATAGAGGGTGGTGGAGAGTACCTACTTTGAAAAGAGTTAATAAAAAAATATTTGACCGTAGAACACTTTCATTTTCGCAATACTCTCTGAGTGTACCACGTACCTCCTGACTTTTATCATTGGGAATGCAAATGAGTACATATAAGGTCGAGAGGCAAACCAGTATACACAAAATATTGATAGGTAGGATAGGATAGGTATTACAGCTGGGCTTGACATAAAATGGTGCTAGCATATCAACGATTGAAATATATGAAATATCTCCAGCGCATACCTGCTAAAAATGCAGCAATTACAGACTGGCAACCATGTATTTTTCCAATCACCATGGAGCATCACATGCAATCAAGGGCGATTTTTGTTCCAAACGATGGCGAGGAATTTTCATCGAATCAAAATCTATCTATTTATCTATAACTTCACGCCAAATCCCTTGGGGGGTAGGCAGAGAGAACCGAGCGCCACGTGACTCGATCCTTGCATATCTCACTCGCTTCTTTAACATTTATTGTTCTTCTCATGCACGCTCGCCGGTTTCTAGGGCTCCTGACATCACCTTCTGATAGAACACGACCAATTTGGTCATGGTAAGTAAGTCTTTGCCTTCCTCGGCTCCTACATCCTTCCACTTCTGCATTGTATATCTGCTTCGTCATTCTTTCATCCTGCATTCTTTCTAAATGTCCGAACCGACGGAGCATGCCTCTTCTTATTTTAACACCGACGCTCTCTTTCAGACCAACTCTGTTTCTAACATCATCATTGCGAATACGATCTACGAGCCTTAAACCACAAATTTTGCGCAGCGCTCGCATTTCACCGAAATGATGTAGTGAAATTGTCTACCTAAATAGTTAAAACACATAGTTCAGGTGTTACTTTGCGGAAGTGAAATTTACAGGCAATTCGATCTATTCGTATACGTTTTTTTCATACAAAGTCAGGAGGCATTCAAGCATACGGTCCACCTGAAGTATAGTGGTTACCGTAGCTTAAGAACGCTAATGCATTAAGTATCACTTGCGCGATACCACCTCTGCTGCTAACACAGGAACTACTTAGGAACCAACTGGTGACCTAGATACTTCTCCAGACGGGCTGCTATGAGGCGCCCTACGTCTCTTATAAACACCCGCGCGAGTGATACTTAATATATTACAAGCGTTAATAGGCTACGGTAACTGCTTTGCATCAGGTGGGCCGTATGCTTGCATGTCTCCCGACGTTGGGGAAAAAAAAACTGGTGATGTGTCTCTAAAACCTCAATGTTACCTGGATCATGAAAGGGCACGAACACAAAATCGCCTATAACGTCTCCCTCCTCTAAGGCAGTCTTCAATATCATCTCGGCACCCTCCCTCAGCTGCCTTAAGTCATTGTACATCGAGCCAGTGGTATCAAACACAAACACCAAACTACTTTTACCATCAGTTTCGTCTTTTTTCACTGCGTATCTCGCTTTCAGGCTATTTATATCTTTCTTCTGCCGTGGCGTGTTCAAGGCTACAGCTTTATAGCATTCAGCTATGAAAACTACGATTAACACAAAATTTACGGCCTTCCGATACATTTTAATTAAAACTACACCACGACTGGGTTAACACTGACTACGTAACTAACTGTTATCATTTAACCTCTGACTGATAAACTGACATTACGATATAAGGATACATACATAATACGGAAACAGTAAGTACTTAGTCAGGGCTATTCATAAAATACAATTTTGTGACCTATTTATGGCGTTTAACACGAAACAAACACTAAATGTATGAAATATTTTGTCATGCAACTTCCTTGCGATATGAAATTCGCCAATCGTATATAGTAATGTAAATACAGATATATATATATATAGACAGTGTTGTGAGATAACAGATTTTTGAACCTAATAAAGCCAACGTCCATGTTCAACTTTGTTTTAGTAGATGGGCGTCTTAATACAACAAATTATTAAATAGACGAGCTCGATGTTGGAGTGGTTTGCAATACCAATTTAACATCAACGCTCGTGGATTCGATTCCCACACAGGACAATCATTTGTGTGCATGAACATGTCTGTGTTGGTTTAGATGTTTTCAAGACATCTATCGCTACTAAGCAGCCTGACTGGGGAACTCCTCAAGATTCACATGCTGTTTTCTCAATTAAAAGGTGGTTTTAATGGGACCGTTTGGAAAAAAAATGTCGACCATTTCCTATATTTTTTTTTCATTTAAATACACCGATAAGATTTCTTCATCGGTGGTTATCTCCGGGCTACAAGTATATCTATACTCGTAATGTTAGTAATTATTGTGTTAAAGCCTGAGTTAGTTTCCAAACCCAGTGGATAAAGAACCGGCCTATTGACCACATGGTCCTCGATTCAAATCCTGGCATGTATCACTAAATTCGTGCTTTCTGATTTATGTACATATTTGTAATTATCACTTGCTCGGCGGCACGTGAGAAACCCGCAAGTCCTAGAAATTATCAGTTTGCCAAATCCTTAGGCTCTGGTAGCGGACTCCGTCAATGCTAATGGATTAGACAACGGGATAATGCTAAGAAGAGTCTCTAAAGCGAACATTTTTGTCAAAATATTGCGATCATTATAGTAGCATACGAATGGCATGACTAATTAAGCTGTGATCAAACAATTATTACTATGTGATCTCACACAACGACATGTACATTAATGTAGTCCAAAGTCATATATTAAAATAAAATCTTTATTAAAATTCACACTTGACATTTCCATAGAAGACATTTTCATTTAACTACTATAAAAAACAACATTACTTAATATTACACTTAGTTAATGCTCAAAATTATATTTAATACGTGTTATTTGCGAGTTACGATATCTTTGTAGGGCCGCACAGAACATACACAATATTGAAGCATATACTCTTGGTATATATCCGTTTAATTTTGGGATAAATTTTAGGGTTAACATACAATAATTGATTACTATATTCATACGAGTATAATGGCATCAAACAAAATATGTTCCATATTAAGGAAGTCAATATTCCGAAGCTAGAGTGAATAATTATGGTATCATAACTCCCAAACGCACACATATTCGTTATTGCGTGTTATTACATTATTAATTAATTTTAAGACAATGGTCAGTTAAAGAGATCTTAAATACTTTCTTTGTCTTTACATTTTTGAGCAGGACAATGGTTGACTTATCCTAGTAATAGCCTATAAGCATAAAATTACGAAAATAATATTTTAAAATAAAATTAAGAACATTTTATTGCATTCAAAATACCAATTACTTACTATAATTTACCAATTATTTGCTATAATAATAAGGTACAGTCAGTCTCAAAAAAATGTACACCATTGATTTACTGTCGTGAGTCAAGAAACAATCGAATATAATCAAGATAAATCATCCGAACAGGGAAAAATTCATGTATATTTAGATAAAAACCTCTGCCTCTCAACAACATAATCTATTTCATTAACATCATAGCGTATGCTATGTGGACGTATGTGAAAAAATAGTCGCATTATTTCAAAACATAGTATTAATTTTACGAAAAAAACTTTCATCCTTTTGCGATAGCAGTCAGAACCCGTTATATACGTTTTCCCATACATTTCGCGGTCATATATGACCACCCGGGTTTCGAAGGGTTAAGTATTCATATTAGGTTTTTGAGGCTTACTGTACAGTTTTATAACGTAATTGTTGAAAAAAAAAATAAGACAAGCAGTAAAACGTTTAGAAATCTTTCGTAGTAAAAACATACATTTTATTTTAATATGTTAATATAAAAATTCTCCGTATTCAAGTGTTCGTTCTGGTCACCATACATTGTGGAATATACTGTTTATAAAATTATTAGGCACGTCCAGATTGTCAGCTTTATGAGGTCTGCGAATTAAATACTACAGAAATTAATATTTTATTTGTGCAGACGTATATATATATATATACGTGATGGTACATTCAACCTCGTATCTGGGAGCAATAAATACTTTTCAAATATACACTATAAATATCATATAGCATAGTCGACATCTCCATTAATGAAAATAGAGACAGCTGGGCCGGTGAAATGTACAAAAATTGGCAAACATGTCGATCAAATTGTATTTGTATCACCTATGACAATTACTATGTTTATACAAATAAATATTATATTTTGTGTTATTACTGTAACATCAAATATCGTACAACTCTGATTTTCGAAAGCAATGATTGACCATCGACTGAAATGTGTGTATTCGAAACACTGTCAAGTGAAGTCAGGAAACACTATACGAACACTAACGATACGGGCAATGAAACACATCGTACTAATCTATTACGTTGATCGGTGGTAGCAATATGTCTGCTATTTATAATAAAGTTAAGGTACGCTTGCGTGGGTAGCGTCAGCTGCGACAAAAGCGCGCATACGTAGCGTTATAAGAGGTCGGACGCTGAGGCGCTAATAGACACGGCGAAGAATCGTCGTTATTATAGCGTGTTTCCATTGTATTTACGTCATGGATGGTCAGGAATGGTCACGGGTCATATCGACATGGTACGAGCCATTCGTCAAACTCTTCCTCACTTTGAGGAGAATTTGGACACGCTTTGAGGAGAATTTGGACACTCTTTCACGCGCCTATGTCAGGGATGACGCGACCCTCAAAAACATACCTTGATAGTAGCCAGCCTAAAATAGTATTATATTAATTGGCATTGTTAGTAGTGATACGAATACTAACTTTGGCAAATGTATAAACTATATAAAAAGTATATTTGTACTCGCGTCGAAGAATCTCAGTCATGGATCAACAGAAAGATATTATAATGCATAAAATAATGAAATAAAAATATTTTCCTACACTCACACATACACAGGACACATAACAACTTTTATATATATTGCATACACAAAGATTGCCACGAACCAAAAATACATTTTGTCGATGATACCTGCACTATTTAAATAAATGATTTAAATTTAATGTGTAAGGTGCTCTAAATATTCGTCTAAATATAATTAGTGTGAAGCAATTTTATTTTCGTCGTTGAAATCACATAATTTTTCGTCAGCGATAATTAGAGAATAAATTTTATAAATGGTATAAATTAATCTATAAAAGAATTTTAGCAACTATTAAATCGTGGCAGCATTTGTGTGCACCTTTTCATTATAAAGTATAACCTTATCATTACTTGATTTTAGTTATAAATACATTTCTCAAATGTAAATTTATCTTTATCGAACACATGTACAACAGGCGAAACTCCCGTTGCGTCCATCTTATGTCTACATTTAGAAAAGTCATAAGTATAAAATGCTGTACATATTATTGCAAAGGATTGGCGCGAATACTTTCTGAAAACATACGTCTTTCTCTAATTTAGAGTAAGATACATTTTATAATTTCATTAAATTTCAACTTCTTTGGATTTCATAGCACTGCTTAATTTATACATAGTCGAGTACTTAAAATTTAGTTTTACGAAACTTTGAAATACTTAATAAATGACAACACGTTTATCACTGTGACTGTACAGTGTTTGTCAACTTCAAAACGTTTGGATAATGGCGACTTTAAATATTATTTTAAATTAACAATAAGTATTTCAGATATAAATAATTTCGAAGACACGAGCAAAAATGGTCATTTCGCAGCCTCTACCAGGTCTATATAGCACATAGCTTATTGTATTCCGACTATTTCAATTCAAAGTTATAATTTTGACACAGATAAACGATATTTCGATGTTTACATTAGGGAAACCCACACGAAAAATGAAGTGCTTCTGATATGCAGCTTCGATACTTTAAAGGAAAAAATATTCGAACCAATCCATATTTAATAACATTTTATGGAAGCCTTTAAATGGCAGTCATTATTATACATTTCGAGTACGTTTAATATAGCGGGCGCATGTATACGATTTATTATACAATTTTTATTGAATACCGACTCGAAATCTAGAAAACGGGAAAGTGAAGGAAAACGCTGACTATTGTTCATAGACATATATCAACAAAGTGTTCAGTACAAAAGGTGTTGCCATGTATAGGGAGCCAATTTTATAACGATCGGTCGCTTTCGTTGTTGTATAGTTGTACAGGAGTTTTAACGTCAGAAAAGCTACTTGTACTTGGTTATCAACTTACTGATCGGTGAGAACGGTTAATGATCATCAGATCGGCGTAGTATGGTACACGCTAGGCAGTAGCAGTAACTTCTTTGTCCAGATATTGCTTACTGTTTGCCAACGTTCTGATAGGACAGTGTTTAAAGATGACATGCAATCCTAAGGGAATTCTCATTTGAATAAAAACATTGAATGAAACATTGAATAAAAACCATATTAACCACCAATCCTGTATACAAAAATCTCTATATTTGACCACAAGATTCCAACAGAATATATAAGATTTTGGTGTATGTACTATTATCACTTATATTAAATTATGAAGACTGTGTAATACAAAGAAATTAGCAACCAGCATAACTTGAAACATTACTGTAACTAAACATAGGTATTTATGTGACTAATAAGGCCCTGAGGCCAATTAATCAAGATTTTTTTTTTTGTATATTGGAGTTATAGTTAGGTTTCTTGCATTTATGTTTTTTAGTCGGTAAACCAAGTTTAAAATCGTATACATACACCAGCATTCAATCAACTACATCCCAGCACTACTGTAGTTTATTCCTGACTCTGTTTTGTATGCAACTAGCGCAAGTATATTTACTATATGCTGGCCTGCCGTTAGACCACCTCGTCTGTTGGCGGGGGCCTCGACTGTCCCGCAGACTTCTCGAACACCAGGATCTTCTCGCCGACCTCGCCTTCTGGGAACTGTTAAATTGGGATTTTTATTAACATTCTATTTTTATACAGAGATGCGTGAAAGCATCAAAGCCGACCCACCTGATGTAAAAGTGGTCACTGCGAACGCTTGCAATAGAACACCCAGTGTTATTGGCAACCTTACTCACTCGCAGGAAATATCAACATACACAAACATCCGGTTGCTTATACGCGCCCTACCTGTTATAACTTACTTTAACTACCATTATTTATCAATAACAGGCTGCGGTCGACACTGCTTAACTTGCTTTCATAACACTGACACGCTACTGCGACATCAAGATCCTTCCGTTTCTTGTGACTCCACAGGTAGTGTCTTGAGTCAAATGTCATTTTCTTGTCTGATGTCTTGTCTGTCAACCGATTTTCTTTTTTTTTTGTTTTGTTTGGTAGTCACTGACGAGCTTTATCATCAAAAACACTATTGTAAACATGTAAGTGAAATATACACTGAAAATAAGAGTCACGGGAAACAAAAATTCCCCATGGTACAACTGGTAGTGCCTACTGTGCCTAGGGGAAAAGGCGAAAAATAATAATGCCTAGGTAAATGATGAATAAAATAATAAATATAAAAATAATCCCTATCTATAACTTCACGCCAAATGCCTTGCGAGGTAGACAGCAAGAACCGAGCGCCACGTGACTCGATACTTACACACCTCAATTTCTTTTTGAATTCTTTCTTTGTTCTCATTAAATATTTATTTTGATGTCTCACCTCGAACCTGCCAACACTTCAGAGGTAGTCTGTAGGCAACATGAAGTAGAAATTCAAAAGATCCAGTTATGAAGAGTTGATAGACCATATTAAAAAGTTAATGTGTTAGGGATTCTATCGGATACTGATGGTGTATTCATTTTGAAGTCGCTCCACATAATGTAAAACGTTTGTGAAAACTCGAGGCTCACCACTCAATGTTTGACAAACTGCACTGTCAATCATTGTGAAAATCATATCATAAGAAACCCTAACCACACTGCTAATATTTTTTAATTTTATGACGGAAGGTTCATTATTAAATCACTTATTCCGCTTTCTTCTTCCTTGACCACTCAGATCCCGTTATATACTTTCCGCCGTAACGCGCATGACTGATATCAGTCACTCGGGGCTTGAGATCACCAGATTCTTTAGTAAATGATAACCTAATAGAACGGCAAAAGTATATCGATGACGGAGTTTTGTTTTGCCATTTCATAATTTGTGTTTCGACATCTAACACAATCGGATTGGGACAAAGGCTGTTAAAAATAATAAAACATAATAAATACTCGTCTGTATTATTAACATTTTGAAACTACTATGGCCAGATGAGCCATCAAACCCCCACTTACACATCAATTTTAAAGAAGAACCTTCGGTAAAGGTTTCATTTGTCCTTTCCACAGTTTTTACAATAGATAAGTGTTGCAAATTAACTTCTGCTACGGTTTCAGTACTACGAATCCAGTTGGGGTTGAGCAATTCGTCTCTAATTTACATTACCTTGTTATAACTCTGAAATGTTAGGATGCAATAAATTGATAACCTCTCTTAGTCTATTATGTTTGCGATACGATAAATCTAAGTCTATATAGAAGGCCAATGCATCAAAAGGTGACAATAAATTATCTTTATCCGGCGACTTATTTGATGACCATTTAACCGCAAAATCCAATTCTTTAGGATCCCGGGTTCGATCTAAGTCCAATTAAAGTTCAACTCCACGTTTTTTGAAGTTAAATTAATCTGAGTAAAGTCGGATTTTCAACGTTTTATTTGTATACTTGTATCTGAAGACGTCCAATTGTCTCATTAGCAAGATTATAATTTGATACTATTGTTTCAATAGGTAAATAATTATGAAGCCATGTCATATACCTCGTATTCCTTTTGTCTAACTGCCTTCCACTGGATCTCCAATATGTAAGTACTTACTCTCATAGAAAAAAGTCTTTCTCACATCTTGCAGTCTTTTTGTCATCTTGAGATCATAATAATTTAAAATATAGAAGTAAAGGCGTAATTTTTTTCCTTTATGTTCGCTGTACGCCGTATCGCAAAACATTCATTAATTTTTATTTGTCGGGTCATGGAAATAAAATATTTACAGCATAAAGTATATTTGTGTTGCTAACATATATCAAAAAATTGACGATGTACTTTGATGCATTTGCAAATTTGAAGTCATATAAAAATCCTTCATAACAGAACAACTTGAAACATCCTGAACTGTTTTAGCAATTTGTATATAATATTAGTTGGTTAATACTACAAAAATAATTTCTATCAATACAAGTTAACTATTACTGCCAAGCAAGTGACCTGTGAGCAGAAATGAATTCAATGCATCGACAATATTATAAAGTTTGTTTACCCACCATGGCTTTAATAATTATGTTAGAAATGTATAACTTCTATATTGCTATTTATATATTCGATGAATCATTTATGTTGCCATATCTCTAAAGCGGCTGTAAAATAGTTATAAAAACGAATTTATGATAAAGATTCGCGACACTGTGCGACGCTCTCTTTCAGACCAACCAAACTTCTTTCAGACTCTGTTTCTAAGATCATCATTGCGAATACAGTCTACAAGCGGTACGCCACAATTTTTGCGCAACGTCGCATTTCAACCGCGTTTATTCTACTTTTATTCTCTCTCTGCCATACCCAGCTCTCGCCTCCATAAGCAAGCGTTGGGATCAGCACTGCATTGTGTATAGCGAGCTGTGCCTTCTGGCTCAAATTTTCCCAAACAAGAAGTTTTCCCAACGCCCCATTCACACTATTACCAGCACTTACTCGTCTTTCCACTTCAGCGGTGTACCTTCCATCCCTGCTGAAAGCGCATCCAAGATATACAATCTCATCCACTTGTTCCAACATTTCATCATCAACCCGTAATTCTTAAATAATCTTTGTTTTCTTCACATTCAGTAGTAAGCCTTTCTCCATACAATAGTCTTTCATCATTGTGAGCAGTGTTTGCAGTTCAGATGGTGTTTATGCTAATATCACGGCATTGTCTGTATACAGCAGACAGTTCACCACTAGGTCACCCATGCGCAATCCTACATTAGCTGACCTTATTTTCTGCAGACAACTATCGAGATACAGAATAAACAGTCAAGCAGATAGCAAGCAACCCTGTTTGATATCAATTTTGACATCAAACCATTGTGACATGCCAACATCTATCCGCACACCAATCTGGTTCCAACGCTACATCCAAACCATAGACTTCAAAATATTTCAAATACCTGTGTATGTGGCACTTCATGCAGCAGCTTATATCCAGCCAGCGCCCCCTCCACTCTCCCCTTCAACGTATCGAACAGCACCACCAACGTCGGGGGTTGTCTCGTGGAGTACTCGGCGCGCCACCAGCGCATGGGGTTGTTGAAAAACGCCTCAGCCTCGTAGGTCTCTCCTGGCTTGTTGATCGGGGGGTCGCAGTTCAGGTAACGGGTTGTAATATTCACGTGGAGGTGGCTGGAAGAAAAGAAAAGAAAAGTTAACGATGCAAATTTTATTTCAATTTTTATTATAGATATAGATCTTTGGGAAACTGTAGCTGTACATTGAATTCACATGTCAATTGTTTTTACAAATAGGCGTCAGTTTAAAAAGTGGCTGCCATGCATTGAAATTACTTTCACTAGAGATAATTTTCTCTCCACGATTTATTACGACTTTTGTTGCGGTCTTAATCAACAACAATGTTCTGGTAGAACATACGTACATATTATCACGCCTGTTTCCCGTTAGGGTAGCCAGAGACTGGAACGCCAGGTGCACCGATCCAAACATACCTCTTTCACTTCTTCCACACTCATCTACCTCTCAAAGATCCTTATCGGTTTTGGGTACTTTTGGTTAGGCCCTTTTTCAGCACATCGCCAATTTGATCTATATGTGTGTATCTAGGGCATCCCCTACCCTGTATGTATTTCCGAACACTCTTGCTTGATACACTTCTTCTGTCATTCATTTTTTCTAAATGTCTCAACTCCATTATTAGTGATAGAGTGATCAAAATTGAAAAAGGTATGTTGAAACAGCATACCCTTTTCAATTTTTGTCGCTCCATCATCTTTCATCCATTATTCATGTTACGAGACTCTAAACTGATAATTTACGCGAAAGACGTCCTTCTACGGCGATCAATGAAGTTGCTGTGCGATCGCGAGTGCCGTGCGGCTAATGATAGAGGCTAATAAAAGAGTGCCATATCAACAGATTCGGGCAAATATAGATATTGGTATGAGCCAAGTACAAAAATGAGAGAGATCGATGGCGTCAATGCGCGTGTCTTTCTAACCGAACAGGTTAACCGCACCTGCAGACTGACCGCAGCCTGTCTATGGATGGGTCCATCTATCTTAAGCTTCTCCGAAGTTCGAACGGCACGTTCAGCCGTCGGTCCCGGCTGTTGCTGACAGATGACAGTCGTGTCGAAAAGTCGAAAAGGTGGGATTGTTCCCTATGTGTTGTGGCGGTCTGATGGCAGTTGCTCCATGTCAAAATCAGCATCTTCGCCAAATCCTTAGGCTTAGGTAGCGTACCCCGCCTATCCTAATGGATTAATCTATCTATCTATACCTTCACGCCAAATTCCTTAGGCAGAGAGCACCGAGCGCCACGTGACTCGATCCTTACATACCTCACTCGCTTCTTTAACATTCATTGTTCTTTTCAAGCACGCTCGCCGGTTTCTAGAGCTCCTGACATTACCTTCTGATAGAACACGACCAATTTGATCATGGTAGGTAAGTCTTAGCCTTCCTCGGCTCCTCCCATCCTTCCACTTTTGCATTGTACATCTACATGTCCGAACCTAATGGATTGAGAAACAGGATAACGCTAAGATGAAGAGTGTTACCGTTATAAATGCGTCCAACTTGCACGACCAAGAAATTATATTTCCAAAGACGTGTTTCCTAATCCAAGAAAGGTCTAGTTTTCCCTCAGCGTTGAGGTCTGACGCCAGACACTCCAAGTCAAAATCAGTATCTTCGCCAAAGCCTTAAGTTTAGGCAGCGCTTGTCCTATCGCCAAGATGGAGAATGTTACCTGTAAAGTGGTGTGGAGTGACACGGCATGAGGAAGGCGATGGATGTCTTGTTGTTCGTGATGGAGTCTCTCAGCAGGGGCATCACACTGAGACTGCCGGCCTGATGAACCAGCCCGAAGTACGCGGCAGGGGCTGCGTTACCAAGTAATATTGCACCCGCGGTGAGGTATAGCTGCCATCTGTAAACACATATTTTCAATAAATATATATACCTATCTAAAGTAATATTGTAAAGAGGAATGATCTGATTTTCTGTACAATTGTTTGTAATGGATAAAATCAACAAAAAACCTAACCGTATTTTCAAAAATATCTTATGCTTATGCTGCTAACACAGCAACTCCTTAGGAGCTTACTGGTGATCTCACTCACGCGCAGGAACACAACAACCCTCCAGGGAGCTGTTATATAGTTATTTGGCTGCGCTACTCTGTGTTGTGGGGTTACTTTACCAGACGGGCTGCTTTTATGCGCCCTACCTCTCTTAAAAGCA
This sequence comes from Pyralis farinalis, assembly GCA_947507595.1. Classification (NCBI taxonomy): domain Eukaryota; kingdom Metazoa; phylum Arthropoda; class Insecta; order Lepidoptera; family Pyralidae; genus Pyralis; species Pyralis farinalis. Next base: position 21,151,792 of record OX382258.1, read on the forward strand.
CCCAGACTAAGACAAACAGACATGTTCATGCACACAATGTTAGTCCTGCGTGGGAATCTAACCCACGAGCGTTGGTGTCAAAGTAGCGTCATTAACTACTGCACCACCATGCTCATTAATGTACGGTAACAAGAAAAATTATAAAATCCAAAAACTACTTTTTCGCTTTCCGGCTCCACGGGGCGAGGACTTCCTGGACGAGGTACAGGAATATCGGCAATAGAGGCAGCACAAATCTGAACTCCTTATGGGATACGAAACTGGAACAAAAAGTATTGTGGGTTCAAGTGAGTTTAAAACATAATAAAACAGGGTTAAGATTAACATTGTATGTAAAATATTCTTTTTAACCCTTTAACCGCCATATTTTGTTACATCATCATACACCCTAACGCCAGCGGCCTGTCGGCGTAATTTCAAATAGGGTTGAGAAATAGTGTTATCGATTAGTTTAAACGAATAAGAGTCAAAATTTAATTAATATTAAATCAGTTTTTACTAATCAAGTATCAAGGGATTACAGTATGGGGTTATTCAAGAAAGGCGTGAAGAGGTTCTTACAGGGTCGGCAACGCAAGAGTGACACCCCTGGTGTTGCGAATGTCCATAGGCTACGGTAACTGCTTACCATCAGGCATGCCGTAAGCTTGTTTGCTACCTTAGTGGTATAAAAAAAAAGAAACATTATTTACCACGTTTCAATCAATATTCTAGCAATGAATCTAGTATAACATCTTCGTTTTCTGATGCATCTCTTCGAGCTTGATTTATCGAATTAATAATTTTCATATATACGAGTAATTCTGATCGTATCGATCTCAGGTCGAATAGTCATTATTTCCTTTTAAAATATTTAATTATTCGTAGTCTTCTAACATGGCAAGGGAACAACACTAATTTGTACAAGGAACGTGTTATTACGGTGACGGCGCCTGAGCAACAGCCATCAAGATACTCGTACAAATATGGCGTCGTTTGACCTTGAGCCGCACGTAAAATCACGGTGACGGCGATCGGAGATAATCTGAACTAGTGAAGTTCTCAGTTATCGCTTCTTTATCGAAACAATAAATTATCTCTAATATTTAACACACATTAAAATAATCATTTTTGTTTTAACATGCTTCTGCTTAGTACGACTATTCGTGCTTCGAGTTTGACGAAATAATTCGGATTTCAATGCAATATTTTTGCTTTCACACCATGATTATTCAATAAAGTTTCGTTTAGATTACGTTGATTTGCTCATCCCTAGTACACGTAATATCACGATATTGGTGATTCGTGTTAGTACTAAGTAACACCTTACAACGAATACTACATAATCAACTTCGCAATTTTCTATAAATATCATAATGAAACGCAGCAAAATTTGTTAATTATTAAGAATACATCCTGGATTGTAATGTACAACGTTTATTGCAACTTAATCTTTAATATAAATGCACCAATAAACAATTTATAAAACTTGACGTGAAATTACATCAGTGGCGCGTGGAACACATTTTTCATATCCCGAAATATTACGGTGATGGCGGTTTAAGGTATGTTTCGAAAGACCTGTGACATAAACTAAGAAAGGTCTGGTCTTACGTGTTGGTTGTGGGTTTGACGGCAATCGCTCCATGTCAAAATCAATATCTTCGACAAATCCTTAGGCTTAGATTACGAACCCCGCCAATCCTAATGGATTAAGCAACTGCCATTCTCCCGCCCAAACGAAAGAGATCAACACTGGGAAGGAGAAATGATGCAGCTGGACTTCTCCATCGATATACAAGTTAAATTAGTCACTTTAAAAATTAGCTGTCTAACTGTCCATTATGAACGCATCTAATGAATGTGTTCTGATATGTGGTGGCAGGTTAAATCCCGGGTCAACATTACTTATTCATTGTACACACCATCATGGTGTGCAAATAACAGTACCTACAATCATTTTGATCACAGAAACTTCGGTGTGCTAGTTTCTTGAGATTACCACGGCAACTGCTTACCCTCGTCGGATGTTTATATGCCACCTTAGTGGTACAAAAAGCTCACTTAGATGAAAACAATATTCACCTGTAAAGGGCAACATGTAGAGCAGCTGCCCCCAACAACAGCACTCCGGTCTTGTTCTCTCTCGGGCGGCGGAGAATCACATACACTGCAACTAGGAGAGGCAGTAGATTGACCCCCAGCACTGCTGGTATACCTTGACTCAAGTACCAGTGCCTGCAAAAATAATAAGGATTTTATATTCTCTCCACATTACAGAAAACAATAATCAAATTTTATATGATAGTGCTACATTGAAACAGCAGGTTATTTTTATTCTTCATTGGGTGGGAAACAAGCAAACGGGCCACTGGTGAGAGGTGGTTACGATATAGCTTGCAGTACAAAGGGTTGCCGGCACATTGCAACCCCTATTAGTAAGGCGGTAACTTCGCGGGAGCTTACTAGTAACCTCCCTTACTCGCACAAGCAAACCAGTCCTGCAAGGAGTTGTTAATTGGCCATGGTCTTATGTGTGGTAGAAGTACTTCCCCAGTTGGGCTGCTTTGCGCCTATCTCGTACATCGCCCCTCAATAAATAATATAAATGCAGCTATATACACTGTGAGGACACAACAACTACTAAAGACGAGTGTGCCCTATCTCTCTTTTGTCATACCATTCTGAGGAGGTACTCCTTGCCAGCTAACAAGTAAGTTGGCAGAGTGCACATGCCTTTGACTCTAACATGTTTAAAGTATTTCACTACCGAGTGGCATATAAAAAAATAAAACGAAAACTTACCATGGATGTTGGCCATAGAATGAGGCAATATCGTGGAGAATGTTGAACCTAAAGAACTCCCACGGTGTGATAACCAGGCTTCCATGGAAGAACGAGTCCAATCCAATCAGAACTGTTGCACAAATAAGACTGAAAAATAATGACAAAACATAATCAAAGACTAATTAGTTGTTTTAAGTAACCTTACATATATGTTAGGTTAAGCAAGTTTTCCAAGCAGCTACATCACACTGTAGTGCACCTTCTTAAACCAACTTTACTTATACTATTAGATAAAGATAAAAATTCTTTATTTGCCTTTAGACCCTCACGGGCACTCAGACACGTCTTACATTCTCAATATTATGTATTAAGTTTTTCTCTTTTTAATCTACCAGCATTTCAAATGACCATTGGCGAAGAAGAAATGCCAAAAGAAACTTGCCAATATAGGTCTTGTTACAAAATTTTAAATTTAAATAAATATTACATTAATCACTTACCCTGTAGGTAAATAACTACGCAGCAGCAGTCTCCCTCGGCCCTGGTTAGTTGTGTATAAGTTGTATGCACCCAGTACCGCCCACAGAGGGGCAGATGTTGGACGGACGAACACAGAAATACATGCTAGCCATATCCAATTGTTGTTCTCTGTAAATAAACAATTCGTGTAGCATTACCAATGAATCTGTGACATCATATGAATCGCCTATATTATTCATCATCATCATAATTTAGGTTGAAGCCAGGTAATAGCTGGTGGCATCTGCTGAATGCTGCTGCATACAAATATGCTAACACTGATAGCCCAGTAAATAAGGAACCGGCCTATTGAACACCCGGTCCCCGGTTCGAAACCTGGCAGAAGCATGAACCACTAAATTGGTGTTGTCGGATTTATATACATATTTATCACTTGTTCGGCAGTGGAGGAAAAGTTGTAGTGAGGAAACACACAAATTATATTTCGAAAGACATATGACCTAACCTACGAAAGATCTGGTTTCCCCTCTGGGGTAATGGATGTCTGACGACAATTGCTCTATGTCAGTGTCTTCGCCAAATCCTTAGGTTTAGGTAGCGGACCCCGCCAATAGATTAGAAAACGAGATAACGAAAAGAAGAAAACAAATAAGCAAACTGTCTTTGACTTGCCATGTAGCAGAAACGAGACTATGAATGTTATCTACATTGTGACATGCTACATTATTGTATATATAAATTTGACGAGCTCGGTGGCTCAGTCGACTTTGACACCAACGCTCGTGGGTTCGATTCCCACACAATACAAACATTTGTGTGCATGAACATGTCTTGTCTTGGTATTTTCTATGTATAATAAGTATGTATTTACAAAAAAAAATGTATTTACGTATGTTTATCAGTTGTTTAGTACCCATAACACAAGCTTCGCTTACTTTGGGGCTAGATGGCGCTGTGTAATTTGTCCGACAATATTTATTATTTAATTATATATAATCATGTTATTTCATCATCATCATTTCAGTCTGAATTTATCTACTGCTGAACAAAGGCCTCCCCTTTAGAGAGCTATTCTTATATTTATTTTGATGGGGGTTTTATCATAGTTGCCACTCTTGGCAAGCGTATTGGCGGTTGCCAATACGCTTGCCAAGAGTGATATGATGAAGATATGAACAACTTATTGTGGTTACAATAAGTTGTACATATACACTGGGGGTGCTGCACATCTCCTGGATATTTACCTTAGTCGCTTTTTACGACACTCACGGGTTGAGATGGCGTTGTCTATTCGCCGAGACCACACAGCAAGTTGTACATCATGTTATTTACAAAATAAAAAAATATATAATTGAGAGTACCTTTCTCATAATATCCCATTTTCCCATCTTTGAATGGGAACATAGAGAGACCGATGGCCACAAAAGCAGTCTCCAATGTCTGTAGCAATGTTCTGCCCGAGGTGTAGAACCAGAACCATGATGTTAGAATTAAGAAGAGTGCCCACTTGCGTCCGGTCCATTTGTAAAAGCTATAATCAGCTGCTGTGCTAATGATTGCTTGCAGGACACGTGGCAGGAAAATCTAAAATTGTACTTATGATATCAGAGGAAGTCTTGAGACTAATTTATTGCAAGGATTGTTGTAGGCGTATTCACATTGCCACGAAAAACTATATTTAAATCAAACTTGGAAAGTTTTCACTCAAAATGTATGGAATTTGAGGGAAATTTTTCGAATTTGTTCTAAATATGGTTTTCCGAGGCAATACCCCATAGATTCGAATGAAGATTCTAGTGGACGAAGTCATTGTTCTACCTAATATAGAATATGCCATACGTACGTTATGTTGCCATACGGGCACAGTTGGAATGTTCTTAGAAAAACTATGATTTGCACAAACAATCAATTGTGCAATTTGTGCAGCATTATAGAGTGTTAAGATCAGACTAGTGAAGAAGCTACTGGTTCGATTTGAGCAACACATCGAAAAACATTACACAGGTGCCAAGTCCGCAGCAAGCTGGAAAGCCCACTCTGCACGCCGCCAACTGCAGCAAGCTCTACATGCAGAATGTGCTCTCCAGCGAGGGCACCTACTCGTAGTTGAAAGCCTGACATTGCTTACTATCATGTAACTCAATGATTCTATATCATTTGACCTGGAAATGTACATCTACATGTACATCATTATTAATCTATGACGCGTCCCATACATTTGAAAATTTCCTGTTTTATTTAGAAATATAAATTTTCGAGTTGTTTTGTTGTTTGTCGATAAATAGCCTAAACACAAAGGGTAATTTTGGTTCTTGTTTATCTTGAAATAGATAGGCAGTCAAAATGTAGGACGTTGTGAGCACATTTTCCTACATCCGGCCTCAGTCTACAGGACGCATGATGGGTTAATGTAATGCTAAACTGACATTAACTTATTGTAATGGTTTGAAAAAAGGCATTTGCCAATGTATGTAACGAGCTTCTTTCAACGTAGAAGCCAATCGTTATTTCCGAACTGCTGGCAGATTAAAAAAGAAAAATGATTAGTATTTTTTAAACAGTGTACAATGTCTTAAGTGCCGTGAGAGCCCAATGGCAAAATAATATGTGTACAGTTCACACGCCGATAAAAGTGAAACCTTTAAACAATGTGAACTTCAAGATAATGTGATGAATTTAGAATTTCAGGAGTAGGATAATTCAAGCTTCGTAACACGCAGACGTTTACACACACGTACTAACGCACGTACAACGCTAGGACCCTGTAATAAATACTGTATAATGCCTTCTATCTTATTCACGCGTACTTTCAATCCTGTAGATACATCTATCTCATTCTCTCGCACGTTAAATCCTATAGATGTACGTGGTTATCGCTTTTTCGTTTCATTGAGTTTCAAATCACAAGGATGCTAAAGAAGTTTTCACTTCAATAAAGAGTTTTTATCTTTTTTTATCTTTGTAATGATTGTGAGACTGAGATGAAAGTATTTTTTTATTTCAAGGGAAACATAAGGTGTATTGCAAGTTTTAAATATGTACCACATGCAAGCACTTGCCTACAAAAAACAATATGATTTCTAAACAAGTTGATTAAATACTAAAAATAAGATAAAACTTCTTTATTTGCCTTTAGATCAGGCACATAGGCACGTCTTACATTCTCAATATTGTATCTTATTATTTTTTCATAGTTTTGATTTTTCTTTTTTAATCTACCAGCATTTCAAATGACCATTGTCGAAGAAGAAATGCCAAAAGAAACTTGTCAATATAGGTCTCTTTTCAAATCGTCAATTTATATTAATTAAATTTATAACAGTGTATAATGGTGACAAGTTGTACTGTAAAAGGTATATTAACACATGTACTGAATCATATCCAGACATCTCTGTCAGCCAGATTTTAGTCGATCCTATAATGACCCTTCTTACATAGAGTATTATTGATGTGACTTTTGAACATATTGACAGGCAAAACAGAACTGTTTCAGGTAATTTATTATTGAATCAAATACAATTTACAACAAAAGATCTACTTGTCTTAGCAAGCCGATGTACTGGCATACGCAATCCATTCCTGCTCGTAAGATTTGCACAAAATTTTGAAATCGACTTTTTAGTTTTACGAGCATACATTTTGATCTCATAAATATACTGAGAGGTACCTGTGAGGGTATTTATTTCTTTGAATAGTTCTCTAAGTGATTCTCTGAAGCCCATATTATAAATCGAGCGGCAGGTTCTCTTTTGTAATATGAAAAAGTTTAAATATCAGCCGCTCTTCGCCACAGCAGTATACCATATGACATAATGCTGTGAAAGTAACTGAAATAGACTAAGCGAGCAGTAGCCACATGCGTCAATTGTCTAATTCTCATATGCGGCAGAGCTGAGCTTACTGACCAGTTTATTTATGTGGGGGGCCTACTGCCTTTTTGAGTCTATCGTAATTCCAAGAAATACAGTATCATTAGTAAATTCTAGTATATTATTACCAATGAAAACTACAGTATTGGCAGAAGCCACATTTGGAAGACTAAATTTTATACATTTAGTTTCAGTTGAATTTAATAAAAGATTATTACATGTGAACCAATTTAGAATATCAGATAGAACAATATTTACCTTGTCAATATTTTCGCACTGGCGAGCAACATTAAAAATTAAAGAAGTGTCATCGGCAACAGTAGTATATAATATACTACTGTTTGCCGATAGAAAATGGCGGTTATACTGTATATCCGCCATTTTCTGCACCATGTAGGGCAGATCATTTACATAAACTAAAAATAAAAAGGGTCCCAAAATAGAGCCCTGAGGCACCCCAATATTAACATTACTGCCTTTACATTTGACCCCCCTTATGTCAACAGTTTGTATTCTGTTGTTTAAGTAAGTTGCAATCAAATTATGGGCTTTACCTCTAACTCCATAATGGCACAGCTTGAGCAATAATGTCCGGTGGTCGACACAATCAAAAGCTTTGGAGAGATCACAGAAAACCCCAATAGCATCCTGAGATCTCTCGCATGCGCTAAGAACATGCTTGACCAATGCTACTCCCGCATCTGTAGTGGATTTACCTGCTGTAAATCCGTATTGTGCACTATGAAAAATTTCATTGGTCTTAAAATAGATTTGTAATTGATCAAGCATTAATTTTCGACTTTACTCAATACTGGCAAAATAGATATATATTTATTTGTGGTTTTATCGCTTGATTGAATATGTGTAATTTGGAAAAGCTCCAACCCTTGGTTGTACATTCTCCTGTAATAACTCAGTAGCAACATGTGGAGGTGAAATGAGGGAGTCAGTGGTAATTTAAGGGATATTAGTGAAGTAGTCGTTATAAAGATTTGCTACTTTTTGATTAATATGTTTGATGGAATACTCATTATCCCGTGGTTTATCTTTGCTTGTTTCCTTTTTAACAATATCCCATAAGCCTTTATTTTATTTGAAAACTGTTTAATTTTGTTTTTAATATACATTGATTTTGCAACTTTGCAAACATTTTAAATTATTTTGGAATAATTTTTAACATATTTAACAAAATCTGGGACAAACCTAATATGTTTTCTCCATATAATTCAAACATTTTGTTTCTACTTATCAATATACCTGTAGTTATAATAATAATGATGTATTTAGTCATAACCAGTTTACATATTTAGAAACATGTGATTGGTACCCTGTGCTACAACACCTGTGCCAGAGGGCATCACTCTTCCATAACACATTTTACATTAATTAAGATTCTAAGTAACTTGGTGATACATTATGTGAATGAGAATAAAAACTTATTATGAAGTACATAAAAGAAAAAGAAGGCATGCATTTATGTTATAAAAGGTATAGTGGTATAGTGCCCAGCAAACAACTCAAACACAGTAGCAATTTTTTTAGCTGTACCATACAAATTTTATATAAAACCTGCACAGAATGACGCCATCTTTGCTCAAGTTGTCTGCAGTGTAGTTGTCCAATCATTAAACTTAAATTTATTTGTGATACTATACTTTTTATTTTTGAGTAAGTTTTGGTATTCCCTGGAGATAACATGAAACAAATTGGTATAGAGCAAATCAGGATTGTCTACAGACTGATCCAAAAATGGCAACCTTTCTCAAAGTACATTGTTGTATTTAATAAGTTTATTAGTGGTCAGTGGACTATACATCAGTCTTTTTAAATGTACATTATTTGAACATTGGTATACTACCAACTGACAACAAGGATCTGAATGCAAGTCGCCAATTACTGATTTATTGATATGCTCACAATTACAAAAGATATTATCTAGACAAGTCGCACATGTGACCGTTATACAAGTAGACTCCAGGAAAACATTTTACTTAAAAATTAAATGATTTAAATAAATTTAAATATCTGAGTTGTTTGTTTATTAATTCATTGAGGCCCATTATATACTTGTTGCCGTAACGCGCATGGCTGAATTCAACCGTCTGGGCCTCAACGGGTTAAGTACATACGGGTATGTCTACATTGCAATCATCACAGACTATTATGCTTTTTTTGCCTGTAAAAACTTTTCTTAAACTATCATCCATTACCTGCTCTAGTTGTGTAAAATCACTGCTAGGAGGTCTGTGTACACAAAGAAATATGTAATTATCTAATTCAACACACGAAATCTCAATAGCGCATTAACTCGTCGGATACCGCAGTTACCGTTATTCCATATATATGTCGTAATATGAAAACCACACATGTGGCTCGCTGCACTCGACGGGTTAATAAAGAGCCTAACAAAATTCTTGTTCTTTTGCTTTGTGGCATTTTTTATAATAATCATTAAACCGCCTCCAGAGACTCTCCAAGCAGTCAGAACCCGTTATATACGTTTTCCCATACATTTCGCAGTCATATATGACCACCCGGGTTTCGAAGGGTTAAAGCAACTTGCTATTTTATAATTGTTAATTCCAAGTAATATTTCACTTTTGTTTAGACAATGTTCAGTTAAACCTAGTATATCATTATTATATTTTACTGCTGCAACTTAAAACATTTGTCCTAAATCCTATTTCGAAATCTCCAAATCTCAAAATATAAATCCCATGAGATATACACTATAGATAAGAGTTCTGTTTACTAAACACTGATAAGAAATGAGATAAACATACCACAACTTGTGGGGAATCCAGGCCTGTCAACTTCAGAAGATAATACAATCCCGCTACAACGCTAGGATACAGGTAGCTGCGTATACCGCTCTGCCACTCCCAAGTCAGTGCTCCATATCCAAAAGCATGTTTGTGGGCTACTTCCAGTGTCTGCCAGTACTCGTCTGGGACATACCACGTCTGTACCAGGAACACTGACAGGATTCGAACGAACAATATCACGGCGACCACCTGACGCGGCCTCAGGCCCTTTGCCAATGCCATTCTCCCGCCTAAACGAAAGAGGTTACATATGTATTGGCTATAAATAGATACCTATAATGTGCTCGGTATATGCTCAAAAATTTATAAATACGATTACAAATTAACCTAACTACGTAAAAGTAAGCATTCTAATAAAGCAACTAACGAGTTTACGACTTTAAGGAGTGAAACAAACTTTACATAAAAAAATTGTCAACTAACGCGTCCTTATAATTAACCGAAAAATGAATGAAAGACAATGTTTTATTCCTATATTTTAGTTCTATGTATTTGCAGTGATAATATTATCACTGTTTTATCAAATATTTCTAAGGCTTGCCTACAAAAACATAAAATTTTCATAATAAATTCACTAACCTCAAAAAAAGGCGCCGCCACCGCGAAGTAGTGTAGCAATCATAATATTCAAATCGATAAATAATAATCGAGTCAGTCGACTACAACGACTCTTTTCGTTAACATAATGGTATCTTTTAATGACATAATTTCATAAAAAATATAAATCTATACTAGAACGCAATTTCAAAATAAATTTATTAAAATGTGCTAAAGTATATTTAATTAATTCCCAGAAACTGAGTCTATCTATTTCTATTCATTGATTTATAGAAGGCAAGGCATCCCTATTCCGTGAATGTCAAACAAGATGTGTTCAAAAACCATTTATAAAAATTTCATTTCTGCGTAGGCGAACTTTAATAAAATAAGTGTAGCTAAATAACAATTTATTTATAATTTTTGTAATGTAACGAAAGAAGCGTAGTGCGAAGGCAAACGTATTGTAATATTTTTGGCTATGAAATAATATTTTGTTATTGTTTCGTAAAGTACTTGGCGTATTAGCAGTACAGAATTTTAGAAGGAAGTTCTGAACGTTAATTTACGATGCCAAACCAATGTTGATTTTTGTGGAAAACTCCGTCATTTTTCATGAAAAAATTTAAAAAATGCTGCATTAAATACTACAATGGGTGGGTATTATGTATAGAAAATCATTTCTATGAATATACTACTTTATTGTAAAGCAAATATTGTCAACAGACGAACTGAAGAATGAAACTTTGGATCTCTCGAGGCGTGAACTAAAGAAAATAGAGAAAGCGCCACCAGAGGAATCTAAGACGATTATTAATTTGCTTCTTGATCAAAATGAGTTGCAAAGGTTGGATAATATTGACACATATACTCGCGTTGAAAACGTAAGTGAAATGTTTATAAATTATTGTCGACAAGTAGGTACCACTTTATTTAATTTTTTTTATATAAATGTAGAGTATATATTCGCAGATTTCATAAATAATAATTATATTTATTCTCATATATAAAGGAGCATTGAAAGAATAAATCTCTCGATCTGTCACTTACATTGGGGTGTATACAATGGAGTAGCATCTAATTGTTTATTAATAATAATCTATTATATATAAAATAATAAACTGTTGTAAATCAAGATCACTTTAGGTTAATTTTATTTGGTATGCATATTTTTCTGTCCTGATACACACCCAAGCAATGGCAATGTGTTTTTGTAGTGCAAACAACACTTTTTTATTTTATACTATGTCGGGAGGTATATAAGCATACTGCCCACCTGATGTAAAGTGGGTACCATAGCCTATTAACGCTTGCTATATCTTAAGTATTACTTGCGCGATGCCTCCTCTGCTGCTTACACAGCAACTCCTTGGGAGCTAACTGGTGACCTTACTCACGTGCAGGAACATAACAACCCTCTAGGAAGTTGTTATTTGGCTGCGGTTTTCTGTGAGGTGGAGGTACTTCCCCAGACGGGGTGCTTTGACACACCCTACCTCTCTTAAAGCATCCAGACCAAGACAAACAGACATGTTCATGCACACAAATGTTTCCCTTGTGTGGGAATCAAACCCACGAGCGTTGGTGTCAAAATCACGTCATTCACGACTGAGCCACAGACCTCGTCAAACACATGGAAATGAGTTTTAATATGTGACAGAATTTGTATGTACATATAACATAAGATAAATTGAAATGATATTTTATATGAGATAGAACTATATTTAGTCAACTGAATAATGATGCCTGGTGAATGATGAACCAGCCTATTAATCAGTTTGGAAATATCAGATTTTTATTATGGGCTGTGAAGGTTTGACAGTAATTGCTCTATGGAAAAATCTAAATGTTCACCAAGTGTAAGTACCTTAGGTAGGGGACGGTGCCAATCCTATTCAATTAGGAAACTGGATGACATAATGAAGAAGAAGATGGAAGTCATTTAGATTAAAAATGTAAACAAAGTGAATGAATGAAGCTTTCAAAGTACTCACAACAACTTCTCATATATTTAAAAACAAGACAAAATGTACAATAAATGTGTTCAAAGTTTTTGTAATGCAATAGTGCATCATTGGTACTTTCCAACTAATTTGTTACGTCGATAAATATTATATCATACCAGTTTTAAAGCTTATTAATATTTTCAGCTCTCTATATGTAACAATTTTTTACTGCGAATGCATGGAGTTTCACGGCTGACAAATATAAGGATTTTGGCTCTGAACAATAATGGAATCCTCCAGATTGAAGGCTTAAAGGATTTGATATACCTAAAGGTCCTTAAGTTGGCTGGTACGTACAAACTTGATTCACAACAACTCCTCCAATATGAGGGAACCACCTAAGTGCTCTAAATTTCTGCTGTTGTTTACACTAGAAACTATCAAGTTAGTTTGATATGTATATAATGTGTTTGTCATAAAATTTACGGTGGATTGTGGTACATAAGTGAAATGAAAGCCAAATGAGAAATCAATATGCAACTCATGTTGACTTCCAATGTAAGCTTACATATTTCAATGTTAGCTTCTTATCTCACTTTGGCTAAATAGATAATATTTCTAGCATTTACAAAAATGTATGAATAATTACATGATTCCTTACGAAAGTGTAGGAATCGAATCGAAATAGTACAATTGTTTTTCGATAACAAAAACGAATGTTTCATTGTGGCTATATCTAGACTATATCAATAAATGTTAATAAGGAGAAAAGGGCAAGAAATGATTGAATATTTTTTACAATATAATAGTAATGACACATTAACTTATTTACAATTTTATTACTGTTATAAATAATTACACTTGGTTGATGTAAAGAGAAGTATATGGCAAAGGCATTCAATTAAGTCTGGCTCACGAACTTCTATCGAAGTTACCATCATACAGCCTGTCCGGGGCTTGTGCAACTGGGTTGTCAGCTTTTTATCCAGCAGAAGCATAAAAGTTGTGGTAGATGATAGTTAATTCTGATTGCATGAATATTAATGCTGGTATCCCACAGGGCCCTGTACTGTCCTCAACGCTGTTTTTGCTTTATACCAATGATATGATGGCAATATGACTCACACTGGGACACTTATTATACAGGTCGTTCTAACATCCCTCGTTCCCTTGTGTAGGAAAGTTGCGATAAACTTGTGTTTGAAATTGAGTGTACTATAAGTAAAGTATCTCACTGAAATTGACCAATCACAACCCCTGACAACACAAGTCGTCACAGTGAACATGAAACCGCTAAGAAAACCCCATTTGCTGTGGTTCCTCAATACCAGAATACACTTCTTACCATCGCCAGAATCATTGGGTTTATCGGTGTCGATATCTCCTGTGATGTTCAATATTTGCCTTGCGTCCTCTTTCCTCCATTCTTCTACCGATTACAAAAAATGGATCTGACATATGAATAGACTAGAATATTTCTACTTTTGTTTCATTTTTTTCTCTATTTCTCATGCGATTTCGTTTGACATGAAATTGAATACTAGCAATTACGAAATGTGGTTCTGGTGAAAGAGACACAATACTGATGCCTAAAGCGCCATCTTCTCATGGGCTTTTGATTATCCTCATGTCCACTTCTCCCTTAATTCCCAATAGAAAGAGATTTGCATTAGGATCCATGGATTAGACACAATGCCCATGTTATAGATATTCATCAAATAAACACCATCTATTATTTCAATATTTTCAGGCAACAATATAAAGTCAATAGAACACTTAAATCACAACATGCACTTGGAGCAACTTGACTTGTCCAATAATCAAATCTCGTTCATTGCTGACATCTCATATTTGAAGAACTTAAAGGTAATGTTTTAAAAATAATGTTCCTGTCCAAAAATCATACACAGTGTTTTTATTTAATTTTCTTACCAACAATTGAATATGGGGTTCTCTTGCATGATATTAAATTAATATACCATAATCGGCGCTTCTTAATTTCAATACTTGCAGCCCTAGCCTGCAGGGAAAAATGTAGCATATCATTATGTGCGAGTTCCCGCAGAATGGTTAAGCTTGTGTACTTATAGGAAAATGTGAACTGTTACTCTCATGTCAATTGGAATCATTTATTGTGCGGCTCACTTGGTCAATAGTTAGTCAGTGATCAGTAATTCTCAGTCATAACCCTGTTCAATATCATTTATTTGACTTAGACTTAGTATTTGAATTAGTACAGATAATTTGATTTCGAATTGATTGATTTATGCTGAGCTGACTGTTACTTAATGAGTAATCTGGGAAGACATAAGTTAAGCTGAAGACAATTCTAATCAAATACTTTAATTAGAAATATGTGATATATTTTAATTTGAAATGTGAGATTTACAGTTTAGTTTAATGGTATGTACCTGTTTTACCTCTATCGGTCCCAATTCATATGATTTCTGAGTACAGTATAATATTCTTGAAATTACTTTGTTCTGTTATATGTTTACATTTTTCTCTGTCCAGCACTTAAATTTGGAGAGAAATCGTATAATAGACCTGCGTCAGTGTGACCGGTACATACCGACGAGTCTGGATCACCTGGGACTTGGTCACAACAACATCCAGGACCTGAATGAGATATGTCACCTGGTACACTTGAATAAACTGGACAGTTTCACCATACAGGGCAATCCTTGCGTCGCTATGGCAGGGAAGGACAAGCTGTATCCTTTGAAATACTGACATATTTCTGTTACCCATTATCTTGCAAATCTGCAAAAAAGAACCTACAGAGATCTAAACGTAGTATTATTAGTGAATGACACATGCAGACCCAGATTATTACCTGCAATAAAATGAAGCCAATAATTCTTGTATTTGAAGTCACCAGATTAATTTGGTTAATAGTCATGTCAGTCATAAAGTATATCCAGTGAGGGAGACAAATATTTTGAAAGAGCGGTGCGAAATTATCACAAAATGACTGACACATCTCATGAGTTAAGATGCAGTGCCCTATGATGTCCTATGAGTGAGTAAGTTCGTAACTGTGTTAGAAGCGCAGTGGGCCGATTCTACTAAAAACTGCAACTGCACTGCAGCGCGGCGTGTGTCAAAATGGGTACATTTTGACGTTTCGGTATTCTGTTAAACGATCTGACAGCAGCGACGTTGCAGGAATGTTGCAGTAAATGAATCGCTATTCTGTTAAAAAACCTGCACTGCAACTGCACGTTTCCTGCAATATAATCGTATTCTGATAAATTGTTTTGACATTTGTATACCGGTGACAGATGTTTTGAAGGAGTTTACTTGCAGTTTTGTTAATGTTACTCTTGAGCAACTTTTGCGAAGTGAAATTAATATTCTGAGGCGGTGAATTATATTTGCTTTGTTTTGGGAGATGTTTGTGGATAAATATAATTAAGTACAGCTTCTTTTCGGTTAGAAATACCTCCACTCCGGCAACCAAGGTCAATAGTGAAACCATAGGAGTCACCATTAAATAAAAATTCAGTTTTATTAGACTGAAATATGGCAACATTTAAGGTTTTAAGTAGTTTACTTGCAGGATACGTACAGTTGCAGCGTAGTTGCAGTGCCGTTGCAGTGCAGCATACGCGCAGTTCCAGCGCAGCTGCAGTGCAGGATATTTTAGTAGAATACACCAATCGGCACTGCACTATTCCTGCACGACTCAAGTGACAGGCGTAAACGTGCAGTTGCAGTTATTTAGCAGAATTGGCCCACAGGTGGATACCCGTAACCGTTAGTTCTTGTATTGCAAACATTCGTTGGCTATGGTTGCCATTTTACATTAGGTAGGCCACATGCTTGTTTGCCTACAGGAATCTATAAAAAAACAATTTGTGAGGATTAGATCCCAAAATGTGCACTTGGACATTTTTACGTTTTCTGATCAAGGACATGAATTTCTTTAACTAATACCATAGAGGCTTCGACTACCGCCCGTTTGTACTCAACTGGATACTAAGCGTCAAGTCGATAGACGGATTTGTCGTCAGTGCGATCGAGAGGTGAGTTTAAATGTAAGGACACACCTGCCGGAATAACGCGCACGAAAGATCCCCGTGTATGAAATGCTTCTTACTTTTCGACAGTATTTTTTGTTATCTATTATCAGGAAAGTTCATCTGGATTAGATTGATAATTTTTCAAGGTCTTGTAGATGTGCATTTTATGAGCTCAAAAAGTGTATACTTGTCTTATAAACAAGTATATTTTTGTTCAGCAGCACTATATATATATACATATAAATATATATATATATACATATATATATATATATATATATTTATATGTACATATATATATATATATATATAGCCGCTGCAGTTCCACTATCGTACCACCCGCCACTTACTCCACTGCAGTACGCTTTCTGAGGCATTTTCTACCACGATACGGGTGACTTCAAGAAAATGCCTATGTTTCCCTAAAAAGGCTGGCAAAGGATCAGTGACCCTTTGGTGTTGCTGATATCTGTGGTGCGGTGGTACCCACTTACCATCTGGTGACCTTCAAGCTCGTTTGCCCCCTGCTTATATAAAAAATACCTCACAGAAAACCGCAGCCAGATAACAACTCCTTTGAGGGTTGTTGTGTTCCTGCGTGTGAGTGAGGTCACCAGTATGCTCCTAAGGAGTTGCTGTGTTAACAGCAGAGATAGCATCGCGAGAGTTATACTTAATGTATTGCAAGCGTTTATAGGTTACGGTAACCACTTTACATCAGGTGGTCCGTATGCTTGTATGCCTCCCGACGTTGTATATAAAAAAAGGTGCTAAAAGTGAAAAAAAAAATGTGTTTATCGCTCTCAAAATATGTAAATGAATATTGGATGAGGTTTTTCTGTGATATATGGCCACCGTCCACTAGGCCATAATGAGAATTCGCAGTGAATATTCAATAGTGAATTTAAATTGTATATGCCTCAGCTACACTCAGTGAAAGTATGCACTTAGCTTTATCTTCATTGTTATGTTACGTAGTCTTGGTTACATTGTCTACCAACACTTTCTATCCGTATTTTGGGGTAATTTTGAATCTGCCTGGGGATCTTTCTTTGATGTAATTTTGCGAAGATTTTTGCGGACCGCCCGTATTTCGACTACGTTTATCGTACTTTCATGCTCTCTTCTGCCATACCTAGCTCTCGCTTCCATAACTTAGCGCTGCGTTGTGTATAGCGAGCTATCTAGCTCAAGCATTTACTACTAAGAAGTTTTCTCAACGTTCCATTCACATTATTTCCCAGCACTCACTCGTCTTTTTACATCAGCGGTGTACCGTCCATCCCTGCTGAAAGCGCATCCAAGATATACAATATCACCCACTTGTTTCTACTTCATTGTTTTCTTCGCATTCAGTAGTAAGCCCTTTTCCATACAATCTGCATATAGTGGACAGTTCACCACTACGTCACCCATGCGCAATCCTACATTCAGACAAATTTTGCGCAATGTAATTGAAACTTTTTAGTGGTCACCATGACCACAATGTAATACAGTAAACTCCCGTTTATCCGAAATGATCGGGACGGCCGGTTCGGACTACGAAAATTTCTGATAAACCGAAGTCCCGCGTGAAACACCTCGAATTGCGTCAATACAGCGAAACATGATCATCAAACGTGCGTACGTAGAATGATATGGTTGTGAATAAGCGTGCATGTTTTTTACTGAAAAAATACTTCGTGTTAAAAAGGCGCCGAAGTATGGTTGAAAACTCAAAATTATTAGATGCTGAATAAAAAAGCTGGTCATGAACACCGTTCCTATATGAAAACTATATGTTTGTCTGTGTGTGTCTGTCGCTTTTTAGGGTTCCGTTCCCAAAGGGTAAAACGGAACCCTATTACTGAGGCTCCGCTGTCCGTCCGTCCGTCCGTCCGTCTGTCACCAGGCTGTATCTCTTGAACCGTGATAGTTAGACAGTTGAAATTTTCACAGATGATGTATTTCTATTGCCGCTATAACAACAAATACTAAAAAATAGAATAAAATAAATATTTAAGGGGGCTCCCATACAACAAACGTGTTTTTTTTTGCTGTTTTTATAGATAATGGTACGGAACCCTTCGTGCGCGAGTCCGACTCGCACTTGGCCGATTTTTTTCGAATATTGGATTTTGGTTTCAGATTCGAATTCAGCATAAAAAAGTAGAATAGGAATGTCTGAAAAACCAACCTCCTATCTCTTAAGGAACGTGGTAAAATGGCCGACGAATTAAAAAAAAATATTTCTGATTCGAAAAGTAAATTAAAAAGTAGAATAGGAATGTCTTAAAAACCAATATCATATTTCTTAAGGAACACGGTCAATATGGCCGACAAAGTTTTAAAAAAATTAATTAAATTGTTATATAATTGACGAGCCAGGTGTTCCTCTGGCAATGCAAGCTTGCGCATTCTCAACTGGTTTATTTTGCGTTCTTACAGAAAAACCCCGCCTTATTTGGCAGCGTCATTCGGAAAGGTTTGTTTGGATAAACGGGAGTTTACTGTATAATGAAGTCCTTATCATGTTCCTTTTTTACGCTTGACATTAACGAACAGGCTTCTTACAGACTAAACCATCTGGCGATGTGTTTAGACAGGAAGGCTGACAAGCCTGCATCGGCCCCGTGACATGTGTATGTTTATATTCCAGCCTCAAAGCCGAATGGCTGTACAGTCAAGGTAAAGGGCGACATTTCCACGCCGGCCAGCACCAAGAACTGTGCGAGTACCTCGCGTCTACTTGCCCGCTCACAGCAGACGCGCTGGAAACTGAAGACCAAAGAAAACTGCGTCTTATTCTTAGCAAGGTACGGTTTAATTAATACTGTCTAAATTAACTTACTAGGCTCTTACTACAATTCTATCACTACAACGTGTTCAGATAGCTACAAAAATCATCGGTTCCTCACAGTGAAGTGGTTAGCAATGACTACTTTAACAACAACGCTCGTGGTTTCAATTCCCACATAGGGAAAATATTTGTGCGTACGAACTGCGTGTCTGTTTGTATTGGTCTGGGTGTTTGTGTTTAAGAAAGGTAAAGCTCAAGAAATTAGCCTGACTGGGGAAGCACGTCGCCTCAATGACAGCCGTAGCCAAATTACAACTACCTAGAGTGAGCGAGGTTACGCGAAAGTACTTCATATATTGCAAGCGTTCATAGGCTATGGGAACTAATGTATATCAGCGGACTGTTTGCTTGTATTATAAGCATGAACCATTGATAACACACACACAATAAAAAGGAAATAAAGAAAAATTGAGGAAAATATACAAAATAATGTGTACCGTGATGGCTGCCAATAAGATGCCTTCTCAGCATCATGTTGAAGTACACGGGTGACCATGCACCAATTCTGTTTTTCGTCAGGTCCTTAGTGGCGCCGGATTCCGGACACCAGACAATTAATCATACGCAAACTTAAAAACATATGTATAAATTCCGACGTACACTAAAACTTACCTTACCGCTGGTCATTTCAATATTCCTAATAATAAAATGAGAACCAGCGTTCGTTACTACTAGGTACATAACAGAGATATGTAGCTACATTGGATGGTTGGATCACTAAATAAATATAATTAAAATTAATAAAGAAAAACACAAGTATCCAAAGAGGAGGTCAACTCCAGTACTGCCTTCTTATAAAAATCTAACATTAAAAATAATATTATTAATACCAATGTTAATAGACAAGCATTCAGTATAATAAATATTACATAGCTATAATTTTGAATTAAATTGTTCATTTTGCTTTAGTTTACAGGATGAAACAATAATAGTACTAGTACAAGCTTTTTGAAATCATTTAGTGAAAAACTCCTAAAAATAAAAAATAAGTAAAAATGTACGTTTCTTGTATTCATATAGAAAATGGAAGTGAATCACCTGTTAAACATTAGTTTCATTGTTTTTATTGCTTTAGCGGTTCATTTTTCAGTCTTTGAAAATTTCAATAGTCTACTTATTACGGTTCATAAGATAAAACAGTGTGACAGACGGACAGCCGGACAGACACTAGAATCTACTAATAAGGCTAGTGCTAAGGCGGATAGGAACTTTATCACTAAAGTTAGTATCCGCCTTAGCCTTAGTACGATACCTCAAATATATAGTTATATGGAAAGTAGCTCCGTGTATCTTGTTTATTGAATGTTTACGTCGACAGGCCCAGCATCACCAACAACAGTTGAAGGATCAAAACCACAGTCCGTTGAAGCCAAAGCTGCAATCGCCGAGGATGCAATGTGAGTGTTCAGCATGTATTCCCAGTGGGCTAAGAAGTTTCACTATCCGGATGCTCATAAAACCGCCACAATACACTTAGTGGGCCCAAATGGAAATCAAATAACAATTCCCTGGAGGATTGTTAAATTCGTACATGCGAATACAGTTAAGGACGATGGCCGAGTGGTTACACAAGACAAACATTTGTGCGAGCATACCGGTGACCTCACTCACACACAGGAACATAACAACCCTCTAGGGAGTTGTTATTTGGCTGCGGTTTTCTGTGAGGTGGAGGAACTTCCCCAGACGGGCTGCTTTGCCGCCCTCCTCTGCGCCCTACCTCTCTTAAAACATCCAGACCAAGACATACATCCATGTTCATGCACACAAATTTTTGCATTGTGTGGGAATCGAACCCACGAGCGTTGGTGTCAAAGTCTCGTCATTCACGACTGAGCCATCGAGCTCGTAAAATGACAACTTCATTTAAATAGCAGGATATTTTACCTCAATGCGATTGGCTATCGACTTTTGATGATGACCAATAAGAACACCGGCTTTTCCGGGTAAAATAGAGAATGCAAAAGGTGAGGGATGACCATTTGCGCACAACTTCGTTGGTACCGCGCCGAGAGCATAATTAGTACGCAGTGTATTTTTCGAGATAATAAATTACTAGAAAATTACAGAGCTTATTCATTTCCTTTCTACAACTTTTACTAAGTTTATATAAATAAGTTATAAGTTATCTAATATTTAGTTATTTTGTAGCCCGCATAAGCTCCCGGCACATGGGTCGTTCTCCAGACCGCCTCACCTCGAGCTACCACGCGGCCCTCACGAAGAACAGTTCTCCGTCGCAACAGATGTCCATGTCCTACTCGGACATGCCGACCGCTATGAGCCAGAGCTTCGACTCACCTGGTCTTATGTATGCTATCGATAAGAGGGAGTCTAGAGAGAAAGAAAGAGAAAGAGTTCCTTTAGGTTTGTATTACAACCATACCAAAAGTACATTAAATACGTTAGGTTCCATTGTCCAGGTGAACGAGCGGTAAAGCTTTGAGTGAAAAAATCCGGTCTTTGTTTTCCAGTAATATAAAAAAATTGATATGGAAGTCTAGGAATCGTTTCTCATTCGAAATTTTATTATTTCTCACAATGTTTGAGGAAAGCACTATACAAGCCTCAGTCAGAATTATGATTGCTGATATCGTATTATATATCAGTTTCTAGCCGGTCCCTGTAGCAATGTATTATTGAAGACTCCCGCATACATCATAGTATTCTGCTGCTTAACATCTGACGTAGAGTCCAGTATATATAAAGCGTATCCGGTTATAACAAAGGTGTGTTCGCCATCGCGTCAGATGTCCATGTTACATTGTGTTGTATTTACATCTCTCGACACCGTTTTCGCAAACCAGCGCTAATTAGGCATTAGGAAGGCATACAAGCATACGGCCACACCTTATATAAGGCGGCAACCGTAGCCTATGAACGCTTGTAATACATTAAGTATCACTCACGCGATGTGCCCTCTGCTGCTAATAAAGTACTTAGGAGATTTCTGGTGACCGCACTTACACTCAATAACACAACAACCCTCTATGGAGTTGTTATTTGGTTGCGGTTTTCTGTGTAAACAGCAGAGGAGGCATCGCGCGAGTGATACTGAATAAATCGCAAGCATTAATAGGGTACGGTACCCGCTTTTCATCAGGTGGGCCGTATGCTTGTATGCCTCTCGACGTAGTATAAAAAAAACCTGTATCAATAGACAATTTTATGAAACACATATCTCGGCCACGTACTGAGCCTATCAATAATTTTTCAGCTTTAATAATATATTACATTACCTTTTTATTCATATTTATTATAGAAAGTCAATTACCGCAACCCAAACCAGTGAACCACTCTCTCGAAGCAGCATCCAAAATGGTTCCTGTGCCTGAATCGCTAATGAGTCCGGATTACCAAGACCCAATATACGACATCCAGAAAACAATATCAAAACCACAACAACACAACTCCGTAAACAGCGTCTCATCCCAATCGAGCAACAGCAGCATTCAGGAGGACAAGCCGCAGAGGCAAATCATACAACCCACAAACATAAACAAGAACCTAAAAGGTTCCCCGAAGTTAATCAAAAGCGCGTCTTCTTCCCCAAAATTAAAATCTAAAACTGAACGAAAAGGAAGCCTTTCGAGCATTAAAAATGAAGAGAAGAAACTAAATGGTTTGAAAGATAATACTCCAGATCAAATTGACCACGATAAGTTGGAGATTATTAAGCTAGCGTCGAACCAGCGCCGGCAGAAGAAACTGAGTGCGGAGTCAATGGCCGCTGTGACCATACAAAAGATGTGGAGGGGTTATCGGAGTCGGAACTTGAATAAGGATACGTTGAGGATTCTGCACGCTATACAGGCAGCGAGGGCCAGGCAGCACATACAGTGAGTACACTTCTTTTAATTTGAATAGCGCTTTCGCACGCAAATATTTTTCTACTCTCACTCTATACTCTCCTAGTACAGTAGACCGATTCTACTTAAAAACTGCAACTGCACTGCAGCGCGGCGTGCGTACATTTTGACGTTTCGTTAAACGTCGCTGCTGTCAGATCGCTTAACGAAACGTCAAAATGTACGCTTTTTGACACACGCCGCGCTGCAGTGCAGATGCAGTTTTTTAGTAGAATCGGCCTACAGGTACTACTCTATTCTTGTTTACTTTACTCATAATTTCAAAAGCATGTCGTAAGGAAAAAAGGAAAGACGGCAATACGGTGTTAATTTGTTTAACACGGTTTTTTGTAAATTTCACAAATCTATTTTCGACTACTTGCATTCTTTTTCGAAAAATATTTTCGCCCTGAACCTGTTCATGTATTTACATGGATTGAACAAGCAGAGGCATTTGATTGTGCTGATCATCCGCCTGACCGCAGTCTCTTTTCACCAGACTGGTTGAACGTTCACCTTTGGCGTAGGTGCTTAGGAATGTTCCAGTTTTATACCAAACTGCGGCAATAATCTCAGCCGCATTTATATTAAAAATGATTACAGAAGGTTAACGTGCGACATGGAGGCGACTAAAGCGGCACTGGAAAGCGAGAGGAAGATCCAACAGTTACAGATGCAAGCGATCAACGCTTTGTGGAAGAAAGTATCCACGTTACAGGCTGCTGGTGAGTAATTGTACTAGTTTAGCTGATGGCTGGTGAGTTTTATATTGAGTTTTGTGATACAGGGGTTCATCTCACAAGTTTTCCTAACTGTATCTGCTTACACTATGCTGCAAAATGTGTGGCGTAACGCTTGCTGACCGTGCACTGATGAGGTAAAAAAGAGTCGAAGAGAGTGTCGGTGTTAAGATAAAAATAGGCATGCTTCGTTGTTTCGGGCATGTAGAAAGAATGCAAGACGAAAGAATAACGACAACACATAATCAATGCGAAAGTGGAAGGATGTAAGAGCTGAGGAAGGCTGAAACTGAACGACCACTATCAAATTGGTCGTGTTTTATCAGGAGATGTCAGGAACCAGCGAGTGTACATGTGAAAAGCTATGAATGTTGTTCCGTGGCTCAGTCGTGAATGACGCGACTTTGACACCAACACCCGTGGGTTCGATTCCCACACAGGGCAAAAATGTGTGTGCATGAATATGTGTGTCTTTGTCTGGATGTGTTAAGAGAGTTAGGGCGCATCAAAGCAGCCCGTTTGGGGTAATACCTCCACCTCACAGAAAACCGCAGCCAAATAATAACTCCCTAGAGAGTTGTTAGGTTCCTGCGTGTGAGTGAAGTCACCAGTAAGCCCCCAAGGAGTTACTGTGTAAGCAGCAGAGGAGGCATCGCGCGTTTCAATTTTGTTTAGTCAATGATGACTCCTCGTAATTGATAAACAGAGACGCAGAAGCAGCGATGTTCGGACAGCGACGAGAACTCCGAGGTAGTCCGCCAGTTGAGCGAGACGTGCAGCGCTCTACAAACGCAAGTGTCCGCCCTGCAAGGCTGCATGCACGATCTATTGCGGGTGGCGGGGCGCGTGCAGGCGCGGCCGTGTGCCACGCAGACCGACATCACCGCTGTCACCACACCGCAGGTGAGTTTATAAGTGGCTCACTATCATCTTTAGAGCCAAAGCTAATCTCATTGCGCATGGTAGGTCATCGTATCTGTGAGTGCATCCCCAATTACAATGCTTTGCTTCCAAACTAACCGACTACAAGTATCGCACTTCTAAATATCCAAAGCCGCCATGAACACGCTCAAACTGCCCGCGCTTCTCTGTGTCTCAAGTGACTGTTAAGATCACCACCACAAATGTATAGTGCTAGCTCGACGTCGTAAGACATGATACGTGTGCCAATAGACTAACAATAATAGATGCCGAAGACGAATGGAAAAGTAGACATCGGAAAGCACAGCCCGGCTTCAGAAACGGAAGATCACACGTTCGGGATTGGCGCTTGGATGATGATGATATATTCTGCTGAAAGTAGTGCGCAACGTACGCAGATTTATAATTAATGTAGACAATCTCTAAACGACTAATATTCGGCGCTATGTCCATCCCATGGCTCCACAGACATCGCGGTCATTTGAGTCGAAACACGGGCAATGCAACATGCCTCTTGCGGCTCTGAGCCTCTGTTTCATGCCGTGGGCATTTCTTGACTCCCTACAAATTTCAGTATACCGGGATACAACGTTCTAACTCTCCGCTTTCTGGGAAGGCACACAATGTATACGTTCAAAGGCGTTCCTGGGTACTCTATGTTTGTTGTACTTCGATACGTTAGACCCCTTTCCGCTTTGCAGCCGTCTACTAGCGTACGATGCGTGGGCGAACTTACGGAAGGCCGCAAAGTTCAACGCCGATGATGTCAGTTTCATAAAGTACACCGGAACCGTTTCATGCTTGTTGCACTGTATTCCATCCATCATTCTTTCGCGCTGATCGACATACCTAGTACAAGACCAAAATACAAGTATGTTGTCCCTGTCTTACTCAATTTACACATGCTGCTTTCATAACATCTCATTCGTAGGAACGTCCGTGAGAGAGAATATCCTGGTCCGTTAAACTATTGTAAATAGAGTAGATTTGACTGCAGATTTAAACTGCTGAAAAAGACAAAAGGAAAGCAAAACCTAAACTTTGTACATCAAAATATTCAAGGCTTTCCTGGCTGTGAAGATATAGTAGAATTATTTTTAGGAAAATATAATATTGATATACTATGTTTAACGGAACATTGGCTAAAGAAAAGTGAAATATTACTTGGTATCAATAATTATAAAATAGTATCTTTAATAGAGAGTCTTCGATTAGAGGCGGTTCAATGATTATTATAAAAAAATGCCACAAAGCCAAAGAACGTAAGGACATTGTTAGGCTCTCTGTTGAATGCACTATTGAGATTTCATGTGTTGAACTAGATAACTACATAATTATTTGTGTATACAGACCTCCTAGCAGTGATTTTACACAATTTGAGCAGGTAATGGAGGATACTTTAAGAAAAGTTTTTACAGGCAAAAAAAGCATAATAGTGTGTGGTGATTTCAACGTAGACATATTAGTAAACACACAAACAACACTTAGATTTTTAAATTTATTTAAATCATTTAATTTAAATAATGTCTTCCTGGAGCCTACACGTGTAACAGCCACATCTGCGACTTGTCTAGATAATATCTTTTCTAATTGTGAGCATATCAATAATTCAATAATTGGCGACTTGCCTTCAGATCTTTATGGTCAGTTGGTAGTATACCAATATTCAAATAATGTAGATTTAAAAAGTGATCTGTTGTATAGACCACTGACCACTAATAAACTTATTAAATACAACAATGTACTGGGGGAAAGGTTGCCATTATTGGATTACTCTGTAGACAATCCTGATTTGCTCTATACCAATTTGTTTCATGTTATCTCCAGTGAGTACCTAAACATATTCAAATATAAAAAGATTAATACCACAAATAAATTTAAATTTAATAATTGGGCAACTACAGGTATATTGATAAGTAGAAATAAAATGTTTGAATTATATGGAGAAAAGGCCCAGACTTTGTTAAATATGTTAAAAATTATTCCAAAATATTTAAAAATGTTTGTAAAGTTGCAAAATCAATGTATATTAAAAACAAAATTAAGCAGTCCTCAAATAAAATAAAGGCTGTATGGGATATTGTTAAAAAGGAAACAGGTAAAGATAAACCACGGGATAATGAGTATTCTATTAAACATAATAATCAAACTGTAACAGCTGCTAAACAAGTAGCAAATCTATTTGATGACTACTTCACTAATATCCCTTATATTACCACTGACTCCCTCAATTCATCTCTTCATGTTGCTGCGAAGTTATTAAAGGAAAATGTATAACCAAGAGTGGAGCTTTTCCAATTTACACATATTCAATCAAGCGATATAATTAAAACCTTTAAACAACTAAACATTAAAAACTCAGAAGATCATTGGGGAGTGACCATAAAAGTATTCTATTATATTATTGAGTCAATAGCTCCACACTTGGCATTTATTTTTAATCAATGTATAGATATGGGTGTGTTCCCAGACTTAATAAAATTTAGTAAATTAATTCCATTATTCAAGTCTGGTGAAAAAAGTGAACTGGGGAATTATAGACCCATATCTATTTTGCCAGTATTGAGTAAAATATTCGAAAAGATAATGCTTGATCAACTACAACTCTATTTTAAGACCGATGAAATTTTTCATAGTGCACAATACGGATTTACAGCAGGTAAATCTACCACAGATGCGGGGGTGGCATTGGTCAAGCATGTTCTTAGCGCATGGGAGAGATCCCAGGATGCTATTGGGGTATTCTGTGATCTCTCCAAAGCTTTTGATTGTGTCCACCATCGGACATTATTGCTCAAGCTGTGCCATTATGGAGTTAGAGGTAAAGCCCATGTTTTGATCGCAACTTACTTAAACAATAGAATACAAACTGTTGACATAAATGGGGTCAAATCTAAAGGCTTACTGCCTTTAGATTTGACCCCATTTATGTCAACATACAACATTACAACATTTATGTCAGATAATGCTTGATCAACTACAACTCTATTTTAAGACCGATGAAATTTTTCATAGTGCACAATACGGATTTACAGCAGGTAAATCTACCACAGATGCGGGGGTGGCATTGGTCAAGCATGTTCTTAGCGCATGGGAGAGATCCCAGGATGCTATTGGGGTATTCTGTGATCTCTCCAAAGCTTTTGATTGTGTCCACCATCGGACATTATTGCTCAAGCTGTGCCATTATGGAGTTAGAGGTAAAGCCCATGTTTTGATCGCAACTTACTTAAACAATAGAATACAAACTGTTGACATAAATGGGGTCAAATCTAAAGGCAGTAATGTTAATATTGGGGTGCCCCAGGGCTCTATATTGGGACCCTTTTCATTTTTAGTATATATAAATGATCTGCCCTACATGGTGCAGAAAACGGCGGATATACTACTGTTTGCCGATGACACTTCTTTAATTTTTAATGTTGCTCGCCGTTGCGAAAATATTGACAAGGTAAATAGTGTTCTATCTGCTATTCTAAATTGGTTCACATGCAATAATCTTTTATTAAATTCAACTAAAACCAAATGTATAAAATTTAGTCATCCAAATGTAGCGTCTTCCAATACACAAGTTTTCATTGACAATAATATACTAGAATTTATTAATGATACTGTATTTCTTAGAATTACGATAGACTCAAAATTGCAGTGTGGCCCCCACATAAATAAACTGGCCAGTAAGCTCAGCTCTGCCGCATATGCCGTTAGGAGAATTAGACAATTGACGGATGTGGCTACCGCTCGCTTAGTCTATTTCAGCTACTTTCACAGCATTATATCATATGGTATACTGTTGTGGGGAAGAGCGGCTGATATAAAAACTATTTTCATATTACAAAAGAGAGCCATTCGCTCTATTTATAACATGGGCTCCAGGGAATCACTTGGAGAACTATTTAAAGAAATAAATATCCTCACGGTTACCTCTCAATATATTTAAGAGAACATAATGTATGCTCGTAAAAATATAAATTCGTTTTCAAAATGTACCGAAAATCTTAGGAGCAGGAATAGATTGCGTATGCCAGCACATCGGCTTGCTAAGACTAATAGATCTTTTGTGGTAAATTGTATTCGATTCTATAATAAATTACCTGAAACAGTTCTGTCCTTGCCTGACAATATGTTCAAAAGACACATCAAAAATACTCTATGTAAGAAGGGTTATTATAGAATCGATGAATATCTAACTGACAGAGATGTATAGAAATGATTCAGCACATGAATTAATATAACTTTAATTGTACCACTTGATATCACTATACCTATGTACACTCATATCATTATATTTATTGTAATATGTATTAGATGATTTGGAAAAAAAAAGACCTATATTGGCAAGTTTTTTTTGGCATTTCTTCTTCGCCAATAGTCATTTGAAATGCTGGTAGATTAAAAAAGAGAAAAACTTAAAAAAAAAATGATAAGATATAATATTGAAAATGTAAGACGTGTCTAAGTGCCCGTGAGGGTCTAAAGGCAAATAAAGAATTTTTATCTTTATCTTTAAGCCTTATACGTTGTTTGCAGGAGGAGCGTTGCAGCTGGTTGAGAAGGCCGCAGTCCTTGTCGCTCACCGCCGCAACCGCCCCCGCCGCACCAGAACAGACCGCGCCTGGAACACCACCATCGCCGCAAACTCCTCCCACCGACCACGATGCGTAAGTATATGTAGTGAGCCCGTAACGCAGCTTAGTAATCATTTATTTTGTGACTTAGGTATGTTTGAATTACGTCTGTCTATTTTATATTGTCACTCTATTTTCTGTATGTCGTAATGTAACATGTGTTTATCTGTTTCTTTTTTTGAGAATATTAACACCCTACTCCCAGTGCCTCTTTCATCAGTACACCGGGATATAACGTTGAAATTATTCTAACACTCTAGTAGCAATAAACCATAGGGTATGTCCCTAATGTAAAGCGATCATCGTAGTCATCATAGACGAAGACGCTTCGCCTATTAAATATACATATAGCTACTGCCTACCCACCTCACTTATTCCAAAAAGAGCAACAGCCCTCTAAAAAATGTTATTTGGCTGTGGTCTTAAATTGTCGATTTAGTTTTAATTATACCACTTTACACTACGCCTTACCTCTTATCTCGGCTTCTATCGGCAAAACAAGTAAATGCCCGATTCACAGTCCCTTAATGCTTGTACAAAGTGTATTGCCACCGGTCTACCAACGTAATACCACCTCTATTAAAAAGCAGCTAATTATTATTTACATTGTAGTGAGAAAACAAATGAAATGGACGATCTAGACATAGCACGCACTGAATCTGTCATAGAAGAAAAATCTACGGAACCAAGCATAGACGATGGCCAGCGAGAAACGATCATCGCCGACTGATAACGCAAACTGTACCCTATTCTTAGACGATAAGGTCCACTGTATGCTAGCAGGTTTAGGTCGAGTAGCTTGGTAAGTTCAGTTTTATTCGCTAACAGTTGAACTCTAATATTAGTGCAATAAGGTCGAAGATTGTTAATAGTAATTGAATGGAATTGAACGTAATACTCTTGTCGGCTCTGTCACGCTGTAAGTGTGGAAATGAGATAGAAAAGCATTAAAACTGCTGTGTCTAACAGAGAGGGGACTTCCTGATTAGTCGAAGCAGAAGCATTGCGGTATATACTTGTTAGTACAGTCAGTCAATTTCAAAGGCAGACTATCGTTTTGGACAGCATGCCAATCCAACTAGATCTAAAATTGAATACTTCTGTCTACCAACTTTACTGTCAATTATATCTGTAACAATTTCTATTCTGCGTACATACATTCCATCATGTTTGTCTGCCTTTGTAGTAGTCGGAGACTAAAGAACGTTAGATGCATCGATCTGTTGATACCGCTTTTACTTTTTTACGTCTTCAAGTCTCGCAAGAGTATAACGCCGGTATTTTTTATACAATGTCTAGGGGTTTTCTGTGATGTGGAGCCCCAAGGCGAGCTGCTTTGATACATGCTACCTCTCTTTCGTTAGAGCCTCGATTGTTGTTGGTTTTGACTCGAGGGATGATAGTGATCCACTTACACCTCAAATCAAATAAACAAAGGTGTTTTCTAACCGCTCTGCCTGATCATAGTGAGGAAGAGAGAGTTAGCCCAACCATTTACTTAAAACTAACCATTACTCAACGAATGTACCGTAACAACTAATAAGAGGATAAGCATATAAAATATCAAATTCTAAAGAACTGTCATTACATATGCCGAAACTAACAGTTACTACAAATACTGTAGAAAGCGTCTACAAATACTTGTTGTGGTATATATCAAAGATAAAATATAGTTTAGCTTATTACTAGCGGTGTCAGATTGTTCCAGCATTGCGTGGCATCGTACCTTTCAGGAAGTAACCTATCTGTGTGTTTGTATTATGTGTGTTAGAAGATAGCTTTAAAAGTCGACATGTCTTGTAAGCCTGTTTGCATTGCCTGAGCTTAAAATAATTTATTTCACTAACAACGTTACACGCAACGTTGTAAGCTTTATGACATTAGTTTGTAAGTAATTTATGTTATGTATCATGCACTAATTAATGTCTGCGACTTCATTCGCGTGTTTAATTTCACCGAAAAACATTATCTTTGCTGTACATTGTACCCTATTGTATGGAGACCTCACCGTGGAAATACTCAATTGCATCTCGTTAAAACTTAGCTAATAATTAAATTCAAATAGTTGAATGTATTGTGCTACATAGGTATATAGAAAAATTATTAATTATTAATGGAATAGGTCTAGCCGTTTTCACATGAGACCCACTTGGTTCCAAACGCTTTAATGGCCTGAACGCCCTGGCCAGCGTTGAAAGAGTATGTTCCCAGTCTTAATATAGAAACACTGTATAATATGGCTGTACAATCTCTTATTACGTGTTACAAAATGAGTGCAAATAACAAGTTACTGCACAGCCCAGATCTATTTACACTAATAAATAAATATCAAAATGTACAACTCTACTTATTCGTCTCTCTCCTGCTGTAACGCTCTCGCAGTACGTTTCTTTAGTTTCGAGTTCATTCATACAAGGCACTTCGTCAATTGTATGGCGGTCATTAAATAATTTGAAATTTTAGTTATTGGGGTCTTCATAACATTAGTATCAACATCAAAAGACATGTTATATATATATATATACATTATACTTGTGCGAGTTTTAATCACACAATTTTTAATTGTAAACCCAATTTTATTGGCGTATTTGAGGCTATGAAATAGATAGACATCATGTAAAGCAAGGCTGCTCAACATTTTTAACAGTCGGCCCAAACGGACGCTAAGACATTTTTAGGCAGGCCGCGGACGGTTCCTATTTTTGTTACTTTTAAGTAAGACGTGCAATAAAAATACAATGGTATGAAGGAACTAATTATTTCAGTCAAGCTGATTATGAAGGGATTCACAAATAAGTTTATATTTTGTTTTTTACTTTCAAAGTCCTGAAATCTGCTCTCAAATGACTGTAATAAGCATCTAAATGTAGATTCGTACTTAGAACAATTTGTAGTAGCGATAGCTCCTCTTTTAGATCTTTGAATGTGGAAAAAAGGTCTATATTTTTTGTGATTAAATTAATAACAGATTTAATTTAGCTTTGAATCCGCTTATCAAAGTAAACATAGTCGGCAGTGAACAATCTTTGCCTTGTAATTTAAAAAAAAAGGTCTATATTTTTTGTGATTAAATTAATAACAGATTTAATTTAGCTTTGAATCCGCTTATCAAAGTAAACATAGTCGGCAGTAAACAATCTTTGCCTTATAATTTAAACTATTGAGGTAATTCGTAACGTCAACAAGAAATGCAGCCAGGGGATGTATTCTTCATTATATCAGTTTCCAAAGGTAACGCCCCTTTTTCCTCTAAAAATTCCAACACCTGCTCTTTCAAGTTGAAGAAATGTTTCAACATGTTGCCCCTTGTTACGTAGTACAGTTGTAACTCCATATTCGCTGATTTCTTCTTCAAATAAAACTATTAGCGTATATGAAGAGCTTTTGCGCGTATGTAATTTATGCAAAGTACAACTGGATCCATAATAGTATCCAACATCATGTCCTTTGCACACAAAGCTTCCTGGTGGATAATGCAATGATACGAAAATCATGTTCGACCCAATAACTTCTGTAACAAAGCTACGCAACCATTGTTTTCTCTAGTCATTGCAAATGCATTTTCAATACATTCCTTTTTTTTTTTAAATGTCTTTTCCATGGGTTGTAGTTTCCAGCTGACAGAATTCTAGTAAATCGTGCAATATATTCCAATGTTCATCAACACACCGCACAAAAATAGCCCACTGAAAGCTATTCTATTATATTATATTTTAATGTTGGTTCAGTTCTTCATCGCCAAAATCAGGTAAATAAATTTCAAGTCACTTTCAAAGAAGATAATTAAATAGTTACCGCGGACAGGGTTGAGCAGTCTTGATGTAAAGCATAACGTAAAGACACAATAAAACTATGCGAACGTATGTAAACTTAAATAGTTTAATTATTTTTTAAAACAAATTAAACACCAAAATTAATATTTAAATATATTTAATACAATTTAGAGAAGGGTATAAATATTATGTACGACAATTTATTCAAAACGAATGGTGCGACCACATTAAAGGAACTGCGGCATATCTGTTAAAGTCACTTTTAAAAGTGGATTAGTAACTCATGTGACAAGAATTACATCATAGTAAGCACGGTCTTTTTTCTTTTGATAACGCTATTTACACTTACGATTTGATAAATCGAATATAAAAATTACGTGACGTAAAATATTTACAACAATGGTACGAATACCATTCAATTTAGAGCCGATTGCACAATATGCAAATAACTTTTAAATATCTCTAAAATCGCGCAATAATAAAAATATGTGTTTCATATATTTCAGTCAAACAGATATCACAGTGTTGGTTTTAGCATGAGAATAGGCATGCTGCGGTGGTAATGACAAGTAGAAAGATTGAGTAACGAATAAGGACGAAATAGAATATTTAACGCGATGTTAAAGAAATGAACGAGGTATATAAGGCTCGAGTCATATTGCTCGATTTCTCTGCCTAGAGAATTGACATCAAGGTACTGGTAGATAGTCCCTTATAGCTGGCATTTTTATTCCATTGAGTAACACTAACAGTTCGCAGTCTTTAATGTGTACGTATCTTTAAATAATATATATGAAAATGCCAAAGATTTTTGTATAAGTAAATTGTTGAGGGCATTAACATATTTTAAAATAAGTTACAAAAATGTAAAATTTAACATGGGTTTACAATAAGATTTGTATTATAAGTGTACTATAACGCTAA
The DNA here is from genome assembly GCA_947507595.1 of Pyralis farinalis. Lineage (NCBI taxonomy): Eukaryota > Metazoa > Arthropoda > Insecta > Lepidoptera > Pyralidae > Pyralis > Pyralis farinalis. Next base: position 21,185,913 of record OX382258.1, read on the forward strand.
ACGTATTACATAAAACGTGGCTGTTTAACGCGAAACGAATTTTACTTATTAACTTGTACAATGAGGAAGATATCTAAACATGAACATTGGTTGGGAGTCAGTCTAGATGCGACTATTAACAGGAAAAAAAGATTTAAGGAGGTAAATCAAACAATACTCCGTAGTTTATCGTTGTGAACTATAAATTTATCAATATAATTTGAAATAAAAATATATTTCGCACTAAATCGTCAACAGATTTATCTCTATATGAATATTTCACAAATATATTTGATTTTTTTTATATTTATCCTATTATATTTAATTTTGTATGTGCACTTAGCATACTGCCATTTTGTCACAAAACATTTTGATACACTTTACACAACCGGGATAAAGATTACATGCATACTAAAGTGCATGTTTATTCTTGTGACTCCTTGTCAATCCCCACATGCATCTGATTTCACCGGTGAGCTGATCGCCTATTGCCGATTCTAGCGATATATCGTATAATATCGATATTGTAAGCCAGGCAACTAGCGCGCCTGCTGTTATATACAAAACCGATGACGCGACTCGCAGCGTCTATGAATTCAAATTATGTGTTAAATAAAATGTCATTCTAAGATCATTTATAAATATGTATTGACCCGTGTTTAAAAGTTCTAACGAGCTAGGCGTCGCGCTGTAAAAACATTATAATAAAACAACGAAAATTCGCGCGTAACAATGGCCGTCATTTTCCTGACACAAGCCCATGCCAAAATAAATAAACGCGGAAGGCCCAACTGAACTGTCAGAGAAACGGCATACCAGAGCGTTTCGTTTATCCTTGTCTATACCTTATTATATAGAGAACGCTAGTTTATTTATTTCAAACGCATCCAATATTCATATTTGATATGCAGCTTTTATACATATTATTGGAACAACTATTTTCGAAATAGATATGTTTAGTCAGATTTTTATTGTACGTTTTGTTCAGAAAAGTCGTTGAATCTAACACTATGGTTGCGTATCTATCATTCTGATCACTAGTTTAAATCGCGAAGATGGCCGCTGTTTGTAGTAAACCTTAAAATTATATTGATTCATTTCATTAACAAGTATCGGTGCAACTACAGTACAACAACTTCATTTATGTACGTCCATTTAGTTTTAACGTCTGCAATATTTTCACGACGTTTTTTATAGGCACTATTTTTATTATCACAATTTTTTTAGATGTTGTAAGTTGACACGAATCTCTACGCTTGAATTTGTTTTTAATTTGCTACGGTTTATTTTTTATAAAACTTGTAATTGGTTGAAAACGTAGAAGATAAAGACTTCTTATTGTATTGGTGCCTCGTAACAATTTATTTCGTAATGCAAAATTAAAGACGCGGCAGCTGATTATAGACTACAGCATTAGTTTATTCCAGTCCTACGTTAAGAACGCTATGCTATATCTTGGGCAAAACGTCGGTAAGAAATCTTCGCAATATGCGACTATTTTGATACCCATTATTATTCCTATTTGATCATGTAAACTAATTTGAACGTTATGCATATGTGCGGCTTTAAAATAGAACAATCAAATTTGCATTAAAACTAATCTGCTCTAAACGCATAATAGAAGTTGAATATTATTGGTGGAATAGCATGCTACCTGGAAATAAAAAAGGGTATAAAAACATTCTAGAAAATTTCTCTGCGTCTTTTGCTCATAATATCAATATCTACGAAAACTTTCTACTTTTTTCAGTATGAAAAATTGATATGGAGTCTAGTTTAAAATATGAATCTTTGCGGGCGCATAGATATTGATATTTAAATTAATATTTTAAGACTTGTAGTGCATTAAAATAAAAATCGTCAAAATGCAGTTCCGACAATGTTAATTGCTGCAGTCGAATATGTCTATATACAATACAAGCTATAAATAAATTGTTACGAGGCTACCGAAGATCTAACTGCTATGTACTAGTCATTTTTAACTATTCATTATCACTGTCTAATTAGCAATTAATTTAGCTTGTATAACTGTGGAAATAACAAGGCAAGGTTTCTTACAAAATACTTGTAGATACACGCAAGTCCGCACTCTAGACCATGGTCGGTAAGTATTATGTAATTACATGCTATTCAAAAATGTTCTCGTACCCTAACCCATTGCATATCTGATTTGACGACGAGAAGTATCGACTTCCAGGAGACAATCACGTATAGATCACACATTGACGAGAGGTAATGTTAATAAACTTCGTAAAAAGTCTTTGGTCTATGTTTAATCCTCCGTTCATCAAAAAAATCAACTTTTATACATTTCGCTAAGTAATATGTAATGTGGAATAACTTTATACTTTAAACCTTGGTGAAATGGGATAAATTGTGACAATACGTAATAATTTTATTTTCTATAAAATTGCTTGTATATTCATGAATTTTTTCGTACAATTGTGATTTTTCCTTAGACTTGGCGAATATAAACACACCTTGGCTGTAGAGTGCGTGTCTGCATGTCTGCAATTAGGTATCTATTTTTGTATTTCTGTCACAAACCCTTATTAACCGTATCTAGTGGATTTTATATGAATAGTAAATAAAAGACACAGAAATGACAAAATAATTGTATTTTAGTAGGTAATATACATTTAAGGCGGTTGTAGTAAATTCTGGTAACAAACAATGCTCATTAAACCACTTGACCGTTTATTAGAAGCTTATAATAATGAGATAGGCACTTCCGTTTTCCGTTGTATTTCTCTTTCTTTCTACCCTATTGCGTGGATTTTACCGTCTCTTTCGCACCTTCCCGCCTTTTTCACTAGGCGTGGGGATCTGTTGCGAGGTTTTGAGAAGCCAACAGAGCCCTTGTTCGTCATTGGCGTGAAATTTTCCGTTGTGATAACATCTACAAAGTATCGTTACTTTGATAAGTGGTTAAAAGTGTTAAAAACCACGTAAGTTGCACATAACATATATCTTTCTGGTCTTATAACATTTAACGGCTTAACCGTTCGTTCTTGTTTTTTATTTTTATTAATATGAATATATCATTTCTTACATCGAATTAAGAAAGTACCTACACTCAGCCATTAATTCGTTAACTAGATATATTTTGATGCATTTTGCTTGCATTTTGGAAACAGTTTATCATTAATGATTTGTTAACAATTGTTTTATTATCTACCCTCCAGTTGCAGCATTATTTGAAATTTTCATATTCCAGTGTTAAAATAAATTAAAGAATTCGTAATGGATAACGAAAGTGAACCTGTCACGATTACCGCAAGAACCTCTAAGGCAACTCAAGTCCGTAAATCACGTTCACGTGAGAGGCGGGCGAGAAATGCATCCTCCAGTAGTAGTAGTAGTAACAGTAGCTCGACATCTTCGTCAAGTTCCTCCGAATCCCCGCAGGATTCGAAGAAAAATAAAAAACGAAAACGTCGAGCTCATTACAAAAAACAAAAACGTGAACGTCGCCTTTTAGAGAAGTTATCGAAAGAAGTGGGCGAATTAAAAAATATGGTTAAATATGATTATTGCCCCGAAAATGAAAATCAATCGTTAATCTCGGATGTTAGTGGCGAACTTTATAATAGCTGCTGTGCTCCCGGTTCAATGGAGGTTGTTTCAGCACAGTGTGAGCCAGGGCCGAGCTCTGAGATTAAGAATATAACTTTTAATATAGAAACTAAAACTAAGGACCCAGCTGTGCCACCAACGCCTCAGGAATATCTAAATGCTTTAAATAATATACAACGCTTTGGTAGTAATGCGTGGTCCGATGTGCGATATTCTGATACTCAGAAATTATATAATCATTCGCCGGGCTTCATCGAGCTTGAAACGAATGAAGAACTGAAGGCATATGATGTTAATACCCGCCATTTAATTTATTCAGATAAGTCTTATGCCGCTATAACTTTTTGTATTCTAAAACAAAAAGAAGTATTCCTTAATAGCTTCCGTAATCTAATTGCATGGTCTAGATCATCCGACGCCTCGTTATCTCATTTGAATGAAAAGATTGATGAACTATTTCTTAGAGGTGATTTTCATAAAGTCTCCGCGGATCTTTTACAAATAGCTTGCGGACACAGAGCGGAGGCTATAGAAATGCGGAGGGACAGTATACTAAAGTGGGTTCGCGACCCACTAGTAAAGAGTGCTATTAATAAAATTCCTCCAACGAACACTCATATTTTTAATCATGAGGCTCTTATGTCGGTTCTGGAACGAGCTGGTGGAGTGAGGAAGGCTCTCTGGTCAATAAAAGAGGCTAATGGGAATACTTCGCGAGTAAAACACATTAATACAGCTCGGGGCCCCTCGCAGGGGCGTCCATATCGCAATGTGCCATCGCGTGGTACTACAGGAAGTAGTGGCCAATGTTGCGAATACGGTCTAAGCGCACAACATTGCCACCACAATACATCCTCGCAGGTTGGTTATAGGTCCTATGGTAATACCAATAAAGAACCACGTAATTACAATCCCAATAACAGAACCTCTTCCTTTCGGTCTCGCGGATCAAGGACAAGAGCAGTATCACAAAGGGGGCAGAAGCGTTCGGGCTCACCCTATGGCAACAGAAATTGCAAAAAACAGAAATATTGACTACCAACATTTTCAGGCAGGACGGTTAGCACATTATGCCAGCCGTTGGAAGAGGACAGGAGCTCCAGATTTTATTTTGAAAATAATAACAGGGTATCGCATACCATTTCAAAACAAGCCACCTTTGAAAAAACCCGACCTGAAGAGTCATCGGCATCGCACGCCGGAATCCAACGTAATGACGTTTGTCATAGAGCAAATGAAACGTCAGGGTGTCTTGGAAGCGGTTGCTCCCTCTCCAAGTTTCATTTCCCCTGTGTTCCTCGTACCAAAAAGCGATGGTTCGAAACGGCCAATTTTCAATCTGCGGTTACTCAATCAGTATGTGCAGACAGATCACTTTCGACTCATAAATATGCATCGCATACCAGATTTCATCCAATCTCAGGACTGGATGTGCAAGGTAGATCTCTCCCAAGCGTATTACAATCTACCGATAGCTGTGTCGCACAGACCATTTCTGCGGCTCATATACAAAAGCGAATTGCTACAGATGACGTGTCTACCATTCGGACTGAGTACGGCACCAAAAGTGTTCGCATGCCTTTCGAATTGGATTGCTCAAAAATTACGAGATCAAGGCGTGAGGGTAATCGTATACCTCGACGATTATTTACTTGCAAACCAAAATCCGGAGGTTGTAAAAAATCATGCGAGTCTACTAGTAGAGACCTTGAAATATCTAGGTTTCCAGATAAATTACGAGAAGTCTGTTTTAACTCCCCAAAAACGTATAACTTTTCTGGGAATAATTTGGGATCCTTGGATAAACTGCAAGCTCTTACCTGCAGACAAAGCGGCTGCTATAACTCAAAAAGCGTCGCACGCTTTACAAATCCGCAAGATATCGTTGAAAGACCTGCAAAGTCTGATAGGCTTACTAAATTTTGCAAGTTTTGTAGTACCTCGAGGAAGATTGAACCATCGAGCAGCTCTCCGCTTCTTAAACAGGTTACCTGCGCATTCACCAACGGCAAAATACTCTCTCCCGGTACAAGTACAAGAAGAGTTGAAATGGTGGCTACAAAATTGCAACCGTTCAACGTTGATTCATGTGCCTCCACCAACTCATTTTCTTACCACCGATGCTTCGGACATAGCGTGGGGAGCGCAACTCAACAATCTCCCAATGTCTGGCACTTGGAACCTCGAAGAACAGCAATTACACTGCAACATAAAAGAAATGCTAGCCATCTTGAAGGCCCTTCAGTTACATGTACAAAATATGGAGCAGGCATCGATTCTGATACAGTCCGACAACCTATCTGCAGTAGCCTATCTCCGCAACGAGGGGGGAACGAAATCTCAATCGCTCATGAACATTACCCATCAAATCTTTCAGCTAATCGACAAACACCAGATAAATTTCAGAATTTACCATCTTCCCGGCAAGTTAAACAACTACGCGGACAGCCTATCCAGGCACCGCAGAATTCCAGAATGGCACTTACTCCCACATTGCACGAAGAAGGTTTTTGCGAAAATGGGAACGCCAGTAATCGACCTGTTTGCATCGAGAACAGCTCATGTGTTGCCAATTTATGCAACTCTAGATCTCAGCGACTCCAGAGCAATGATTCACGATGCTTTCAGCGTAACCTGGAACTTCCCACTAGCATGGATCTTTCCTCCTCCGCCTCTAATCCCTCGGGTTTTAATGCATCTGAATCAAGCCACAGGAATTTACCTAATAGTGGTTCCACTTTGGAAAAAGGTTTACTGGAGAGCGGATCTCAAATCGCGAGCAATAGCACCGCCGTTCACGTTGACGAACCTGAAACGCTTTCTAATAGACACGGCAACAGGACTGCCACCGCCCAAAGTTCAAGACATAATATTAGAGATCTGGAAATGTGGGGGTGGTCAGAAAAAATAGAAACTTGGAATTCTGAACAGAAATCCTTACTCAAATCCTCCTGGCGGCCTTCAACGTGGAGAACTTACAAAGTGGCTTGGGATCGTTGGTTAGCGTGGGCAGACCAGCATGGTGTAGATCCAATGCATCCTACTGGGCCTGAGTTAGCTCGATTTCTAGCAGATCTGTATTTAATCAATAATTTATCATATAATACAATTCTTCTTCATAAATCTGTAGTTGCAACACTTAGCAACGCAGAGTCTTCTAGCAAATTGAGTAGCGACGTAATAGTCAAACACATATTAAAGTCGATTTCCTTGAAGCTACCTAAAATAACAAAACCACCTATATGGGATATCGAAGTTCTTACCACTTACTTAAGGACTTACAATGTAAAGGGTGATAACATTTTCCAAACAGTTCGCCATACAGCAGCGTTATTAGCGCTGTGCTCTGGTCGCAGAATTCATGATCTAAGCTTACTAAGAGTAGACAGCAATCACTGTATAGTTAATAATGATTTTATAATATTATGGCCAGAGTTTGGATCAAAAACAGATTGTAGTGAATACAGACAATCAGGATGGAAAATATTAGTAAACTCAGAATGTCAAAATCTGAACCCAGTATTCTGGGTGAATCAAACTGTATCATTACTAAATGAAAGGCGTGTTAGTTCTGGGTCAAATAATTTATTCATAAACTTACGAGGAAAGCCTTCTCCAGCTTCTAGTACATTGATAGCTGGCTGGATAAAATCTCTTATGAAGGAAGCAGGCATTTCTGCAACTCCAGGAAGCGTACGTTCCGCGGTAGCTTCTAGAAATTGGATTAATAATTTTCCTCTAGATGATATTCTAGCTAGAGGAAACTGGAAATCTGCAAAGACTTTTCAAAATTTCTATCGTCGTGAAGTAATGGTTTCCACTTCCATTAACTCCGGCATTACCCAGCTTTTTAATCCAATTAATTAATTTGAAACCGTAATAAGTGAAATAATGTTTGTAATTAAACTTAATGTATCTTTCTTATTCTTTAATGAGCTTTGAAAACTTAATAATAGTTAGCAACTATATTAAGCCAATTTATATGTTTTCAGAGGATTGAAAACGTGATTTGTTTTTCTAGTATAAGAAATTGCTGACGGCAAACATTTTAATTTAGGCATTAGTAATTGTTGCTTGGTTGCTGTAATCAATAACAACTGTGTTTTGTCTTTACTATACTTTCAAAGTAGCATATTTATACAAATTTAACAAATTTATATGCCTTATGTTTGTAATGAAACTAATTTTTTCTTTATAATAATAATATTTTTTTTTTTTTTTCTTTCGCACCTGACTTTATAAATAATTAACTAAATTACAATAGTAATATAATATTTTTCGCATGGCTGCTAAATAGTTCACTCGGCTTTAATTTAGTTATCAACTTATACATACTTCTAATGGTAACCTAGTCACATTGGCGTCTATTTTTCACCAGGCGATAACAAACAAGTCTCATTATTATAAGCTTCTAATAAACGGTCAAGTGGTTTAATAGACGCGTTTTACCTGAAATAAAACGCATATTAAACTACTTACCTTTATTAGAAGCTTAATTTCTATTTCTGCCTGGTGCATAATAATTTCGACACAATGACGAACAAGGGCTCTGTTGGCTTCTCAAAACCTCGCAACAGATCCCCACGCCTAGTGAAAAAGGCGGGAAGGTGCGAAAGAGACGGTAAAATCCACGCAATAGGGTAGAAAGAAAGAGAAATACAACGGAAAACGGAAGTGCCTATCTCATTATTATAAGCTTCTAATAAAGGTAAGTAGTTTAATATGCGTTTTATTTCAGGTAAAACGCGTCTATTAAAAGTCTTACGTAATATAGCTCTTATGTTGATACTGTTGATTGTAGGCGCTTGGTGGAATTTTGAAGACATCGCGTTAATGTTAATACTTTCACTTGTACAGATTCCACTACACAATTTTATTTAATAATGTTTTTTACCGACCGGTTTCGACTTTACGGCATTATCAAGGTATTTTATACAACATATGGCGGTACCATATAAACAAGTGAAAGTATTAACATTAACGCGATAATATAGCTCTCTTAAAAAAGTGTTATCGATACATAAACCTTTTTTTAGTTTTTAAATATTAACAATTTTTTATTTTTAAATTCTTGTTTTATACGTTTTGTCGATTCGTTTAGTAGACATAGTCGTAGGTAGACATGCTGCATGTAAGCAGCAAAACTTGTGAACCAAAGTTATAAACATCTATTTTATTTTTAAAACAATGCCGCCATTGCTTTTCTTGCAGTATCGTCATTCGTCATGGCTTTTTGTAAGCAGAGACTTTTGCACATTCTGTCATTTCTATAAATTTAATTTGTCTATGTATGTTAATTGTTGTTAAGTAGGACGTGCTTATTTATGTTTTATGTCTAGCGCATTAAGGTCGTATTTCGATTATACGAGCGAGCTGTGGAAGCTTATGCTTGGATGAAGACAGAATGTAATACTAGTCTTGCTGTTGTGTATAGATCTGTAAACTGGGTTCCATTTAGAAAAGGACGTTTCCAGCTTCTTAGAAGTTATTTTACATGTCCAAAGATTACTGGAAAAGGTTTTTTTTAATATTTCTTTTATTCATCACGGAAAATAACGCCCTGAACTTGGAAAGCTTGCTAACTAGGGCATCACTTGCGTATTCACGTATAATCACACAATACGCGCCTGTATTGGTTCCGATGTGTGTAGTTGCCATGCTGACGGCAAGCGGTGTCATTTCAGGAGGCCACAGGCGTCCTGCGTCACAATGTTATACGTGCTTGTTTATTTTCTTTCATTTTACGTCAAAACGGTGCGTCGGATCTTACGTCCTTTCAACCTCCGACAGTTACAATACTAAATCACAATTCCCAAACAAAAACGTACCTCGACAATTATTTGCATGAAGCATGGTTATCATATCATGAATATTTGGAATATGTTTGAAAAATAAAGCTAAAACATCATTATTGACAGACGTGAAGTAACGACTCAAAGAAGCAGTTTTACAAGCTTCGTATAGTTGCGACGTGCAAATGTTGACGAAATTTACGAGTAGGTACGTGTTTTAAATAGTCAAGCAAAAGGTGTGCAATGTCAAATTATTTGATACATGGAATAAATAATTATAATTACTTCAAATTTGCTTTATATATTATATAAAAAAAAAGTTTTAAGCGTTTCAATGTTCTCTCAAATTTTGAGAAGTCTTGCTCAGTATTTTTATTTAAATGTATAGTCGTAATGGTTGATCTCTTTTTAACACATGGCTCTTTCCACAAGTAAAAGTGAGAGAGCGGGCTATAATTGACAACTAATTTAAGATTGGACGGTTGGAAAGAAAAATAGTCATTTTTTTACTCAACGTGCGACAAAATATAAAATTGTTTGTAATATACGCACTCTAATATTAATATTAAATCGGGCATTCATTTATGTTATTACTTGTTTCACTAGATCACTCACATGTGTGATGCACGTTTTGAATTAAAAAGTGCTCAAGAAATGATGTTATAAATTATTACTTCATTACAAAGTGAATGTGAGCCTAATGCGCAACACTTGAACAGCAGGAAGCATTTCAGTGATTGTTTATTGCACCCAAACTAACGGTAAAGTAAATGTCTTTTGCCTATGACATTTCATTCCCAAATAAATGGATCAAGATATGTTTATAATACAATTATTCTTTACATAGACGAAACGTTCTACTAGTGGAGTCCAGTATAGAAGCTTGTTCAAAGAGTGTATTCAAAAATGTATAGGAAGGGAAACGTACATGTGAAATGTGAACAATGACGCTATAATATATGTAAACAGATAATTCTAAGATTACTTCCTGTGGCGGTATACAACTACGGTCCTATATTTGTCATATAAAAAATATTGACAACTTGATTACGACGAAGTTTGTGTAAAGGCAAAAACACACCAGCCTGTCGTGCTGTGAGACGTGAGAATCAGGAGACGTTTATTATATTTACAGTCACATTCGTGTGGAGTGGTGTGTCGCGAGTCGCGACACTGATAAACAGTTTAACACAATTACAATAACGCAAACTACACAATAAACATTTTGTTTTCATATGCTATATAACTACTAAAATGAAGATTTATAATTGACACTGCAGCAAATTAAAAAATAAAATATATATTGTGTAATAATTTGTTTTTGTAGTTTACTTTATACGTGATTTTTATCAATTTCTTAAAAATAATAATGTACTTTACATTATGATATATGCTATTCTGCCCCGACGAACACTTTTGGCGTCCTCGCACAATATACTCGTAATAGTCCTGGGAGAGAATTTGTTGTGCTTTCGACATATTCTCTTCAAAGACGTCACTACATTTCTTTTAGATCTTTATAAACTACGTCTTATGCCAAAATAGCGTATGTCCTGATGTGAAGCTGTTACGGACTTGAGTAGTACAAGGAGTATCACTCGTATGCCAATTACAGAAGCTCGCGGTCAAATAACAACTCGCTGGAACCCGGTTGTCGCGTTCCTACTATTGAGTGAAATTACCAGTAATCTTCTGAAGTTCAAACACACACTCCTGTAATGTTTTGTTTCATATCTAGCAGGATGTATATGCTTAATTGCCAACTGATGAAAATATTATAAAAACCAGTTGAGAATGCGCAAGCTTGCATTGCCAGAGTAACACCTGACTCGTCAATTATATAACAATTCAATTTTCTTTTTTAATTTGTCGACCATTTTGACCATGTTCCTTAAGAGATAGGAACGGTGTTCCTGAACATTCCTATTCTACTTTTTATGCTGAATCCGAATCTGAAGTCAAAATTCGAATATTCGAAAAAAACGCGTCAGACACGCACACACAGACAAACATATAGATTTCATATAGGAACGGTGTTCCTGATAATATTCTGTATGGATCGTCGAAAGTGTCATACTTGCAGGATCACGCTATAAATTAGAAAGGGTTGATCTTCCTGCCTCCTTTAAAATATAACGCCATCTTTACGAAGACCTTTGTATACTCGCCACAGGTTCCCAATGACACTTGCCGTCCTGTACAACTACACCACTAACCCACCTTGTTTGTTGTCTATTACGTTAGAGCCTGTATTTATTATGTTTTATAAAACAGTTTTGAAATTATAAAGTGTTTAGTTTCATTATTTCCCGTAAAAATACACCCTATTTATATATAAGTTTGGTTAATTCCCAAGTTGAATTGGTATTTCCATCTTAACAAGTGTTTTATTTTAGTTTTGTCTATCGATATGTAAATATTCGTATATCGCTGCATTAACGTTAATCTACTGGAATATGACTTCATCTATAAATAAAATACGCAACATCATTTGCATGGGCAGCGACAGCCCAGTGGGTAAATGCGTGTTTTCGGATTTATGATAGGTACCTAGATATTTGTAATTATCACTTGCGCTATGATGAAGGAAAACATGAGCATACCCTCACGTCCATGAAATTGTACTTCAAAGAAAGGCCTGGTTTTTATTAAAGAACGTAATTACCTATATCCCCTTATAGTTTCGTGGTATTGCGGAGAAATGTGTAGGCTACAGACAGCTATCAAATTGGTAAAAAAATTCACAAAGTTCCAATCAGATCGGTTGTATCATTAGTGCAGTCAATACGGTATTTTTTACCTAAAATTTTTTGAATACCTGAAACAGGATGCATTCGATGGGGAAAAATATGTAGACAAAAGGACGGAAGGTTTATTCAATTATTTTCTCAATTTTTATTTATTGACCGGGGGGGGGGGGGGGGTGACCTCACTCACACGCATAAACAACACAACGCTCCAGGGAATTGTTATTGACCCCGGTTTGACGTACTTCCCCAATAGGCCTGCTTTGATGCGCCCTGCTTATTTTTTTATACAACGTATACTAACATATGGTCCACCTGACGCTATAACGGTTACTGTAGCCTATGAATACTTGCAATACATTAAGTGTCACTCGCACGATGCCACCTCTGCTGCAAACGCAACTAGTCCTTAGGAGCTTACTGGTGACCTTACTCACTCACAAGAACACGACAACTCTCCAGGGAGTTGTCATGTGGCTGAGGTTGTCTGTGAGGTAGAGGTACTTCCTTAAACGAGATGTTTTTATGTACTTGAAAACACGCAGACCAAGACAAACAGACATGTTCGTTCTTTCTTTTGGTGTCGGACATAACTACATACTTTTGTGTTGCATCTATGTTGTTAACATAAATTGTGTATAAGGTTCTTTTATTTTATGTCATTATGCCACCTATCTTTATTTATGTTAATTCTCCTTTAAGTTAATGTTGCCTGGAAGAAATTGCATTAGCGATAAGGTCGCCTATTGTACTTTCTTATATAGACTATGTATATTTGTAAAGAAGCGAGTGAGGTGTGTAAGGATCGAGTTGAGTGGCGCTCGGTTCTCTCTGCCTACCCCATAAGGGATTTGGCGTGAAGTTATAGTATATGTATGTATGTATATCTTCACGCCAAGTCCCTTGCGGGGTAGGCAGAGAGAACCGAGCGCCATAAGACGCGGTTAAGTTATAGTATATTTGTATATTTTATTGGTGCAATAAAGAGTTTTGTATGTTCATGCACACAAATGTTTGCCCTGTGTGGGAATCGAACCCGTGAGTTTAAAGTAGCATTGTAATTATTCCGCCAACGAGCTCGTCAATACGAATTAAAAAAATATGAAAAATTTTCGTTAAAAATTTTTTATTAAATGTCCGCTAGGTGCCAATGGCAAATATTATTTTTATATTACCCTCTCTATTGTGAAAGATGTCACAGTGTCAAGGGAACAAGTTACACGTGCCGTGAATGGAAGGTTTCACAAAGGCCTCCAACATGGAGACACGTGCCGCGCTCAGACCCTGTAGACTGTACACTATACTATCACAATGTAACACGTGTTCATTCAATGGCGAGCAATAATGTATGTTTAGCACTTTTAGCAGAAAGTTGACGAGCTCGGTGATGCGGTGGTTAGTGACGTTACTTTGTCATCAACGCTCATGGGTTCGATTCCCAAATAGGACAAACATTTATGTGTATGAACATGTCTGTATGTCTTGGTATGGGTATTCTTAAGTGATGTAATGCGCATCAAAGCATTCCATTTGGGAAGTACCTCCACCCCACAACAAACCGCAGCCAAATAACAATTCCATGTGCGGTTGTTGTGCTCCTGCGAGTGAGTCAGGGTCATATCTGTGTGGGAACATACGTCTATAACATCATCGAGCATCGCCGCTGTGCTGGAGCCGCGCGCGCCGCGCAGCCAGTTTTGTTGCCCTACGAGTAACTCCGTTCATCGCCGCGCGGTGGCGCTTCGATTTTAGTGTGCACGGTTTTTGACCTGCGATTGGTCAGTTTTACGCTTTAGAATAGTAACTTTTTTATACCACTAAGGTGGAAAACAAGCGTACGGCCTGCCTGATGGTAAGCAGTTACCGTAGCCTATGGGCATTTGCAACACCAGGGGTGCCACCCTTGCGTTGCCGACCCTGTAAGAACCTCTTCACGCCTTTCTTGAAGAACCCCATACTGTAGTCCCTTGGGAAAACCTCGGCAGGGAGCTCATTCCACAACTTAATAGTTCTCGGTAGAAAACTTCTCGTGAAGCGCACAGTGCGCGACCATTGCGGTTCCAGTGTGTGCGGATGAACTCCCAGCCGTCGGCGAGCTGTGCGATTTTAAAACGAGGCTGTTGGTATAATGTCGAACAACTCCTCAGAACACAACCCATTATACAGCCGGTAGAACACGCAAAGGGAAGCAAAATCTCTTCTCAAACTCAAGGGCTTAATGCAGTGTGTGAGTCCAGGATCATCGATAATCCTCACAGCTCGTCTGTGTATCGAGTCACATGGTCCTAGCTGGTATCCAGGTGCTCCCGCCCAAAGGTGGCTACAGTACTCCATATGCGGTCTGACTTGGGATTTATATAACATAAGCCCTTGCCCCGCGCTGAAGTACTGTTTAGCTCTGTTGAGCACACCGAGTTTCTTGGATAAACGATATTCACAATATAACTATGTTATAGTTTGACGAGCTCGGTGGCGCAGTGGTGAAACGCGTTGTTACGCTACTTTGACACCGACGCTCGTGGGTTCGATTCCCACACAGTACAAACATTTGTGTGCATGAACATGTCTGTTTGTCTTGGTCTGGGTATTATCTATGTATACTAAGTATGTATTTACAAAAAAAATGTATTTACGTATGTTTATCAGTTATCTAGTATAGCGCCATCTAGCCCAAAGTAGCTTCGCTTACTTTGGGCTAGATGGCGCTGTGTAATTTGTCCGCCAATATTTATTATTTTTTATGAATATCGTGAATAAGCCATTTTTCCACATACATTCATTCCAGTCTAGACATCGTGACTTCTGTCACTTCCCTCCGACCACTCGCCCACATCTGTATGTCTTGGTCTGGGTGTTGTTAAGCTCATCAAAACAGCTCGTCTAGGGAAGTAAGTACCTCCGGCACACAGAAAACCTCAGGCAAATAACTCCTTGAAGGGTTGTGTCCTAACGAGTAGCTGTGTTAGCAGCAGACGTGACATCTTCCGAGTGATACATAATATATTGCAAGGGTTCATAGGCTACGGTAACCGCTTTACTTCAGGTGGGCCGTATGCTTTCAGACATTATATGAAAAAAATATACGAGGAGTGTAGTTATAGTTTATTACACAACGTAATAAACCTGGTAAAGTGCGATCACACTCATATACCGAGGGTTCGGTATGTTACTTTGACCGAATAACGTACGTTAATTTGTGAAGAATTTTCGATTATTTCTAATAAACTGCTTGTTATATGCTGCATTATATTTTCTTCATCTTTACTATTTTTTATTATGTGAGTGTCACACCAGCCGTATGCGTCTTATTGATATCTGCGATAGACACGCATAAATGTACAGTGGTATAAGGATTCGCTTTTTACATATTATTTGTCGAACCCTAAAATGTCCCCATAAGCAATGGCACGCGGCTTCGTCATTAAAATGTCGACCGAAGTCTATCATGACATGACATTGTTGTTGATTATGATTTTTGACTTCAACGAAAGTCTATCTATCTAT
Source organism: Pyralis farinalis (assembly GCA_947507595.1). Lineage (NCBI taxonomy): Eukaryota > Metazoa > Arthropoda > Insecta > Lepidoptera > Pyralidae > Pyralis > Pyralis farinalis. The sequence continues at coordinate 21,201,511 of OX382258.1, forward strand.
AACTTCACGCCAAATCCCTTACGGGGTAGGCAGAGAAAGCCGAGCGCCACGTGACTTGATCCTTACATACCTCACTCGCTTCTTTAACATTCATGCACGCTCGCCGGTTTCTAGGGCTTCTGACATCACCTGATAGAACACGACCAATTTGATCATGGTAGGTAAGTCTTGGCCTTCCTCGGCTCAACGAAAGTTGTATCTAATAAATCATGGAACAATAATTTTGTCTAGACAAATTCATGTCGATTCACGACTCAAATTTTAAATTGTCGCCGATTAAAAAAAATGACACGAATTTCATGTATATCAACAGCTTCCTACAGAGTTCTTTATTTCAAATTTAAATACATTCTTAATCGGCAATTTATCTTCAAATCCTCGTTCTGTAGCGTGTGACCAGAGGGATACAGGTAGTAAGCTTCCCCATAGGTTCGGCACAGGCATTCCTGCGCCGCGGTTAGACCTATAATGTTGATTATGGTAATGCGCTATTTGTCTATGGCCCTGTCTGCCCGGACGCCGAGCGACGGACATTTGACATAACTCGCGGTTTGACGTGTTTTGTTTTGTGTTTGTTAAGGTGTTTTCCTGTTTAAACTAGCAACAACGAACAATATCTTTCAATTACCAAGAACCCTAGCCACAAATCTCTCTTTTCTTCTTCAAATTGTCAATTACATTTTCCAATAAATAAATCTAAACCGACCACAATTCAAAAGTGGAAGGATGTAGGAGCCGAGGATGACCAAGATTACCCTACCGTGACCAAATTAGTCGTGCAATTTGATCTAACCTTCATATTATTCTTATATTCGTACATGCTACAAGTGACGTGTTGTAGACGTTATTCTTACGATAAACGTCTACAACGCCTGATGATGCCTCGTGGAGAGGCGAAACATGTGTCGCAGCGACGACCAGGCCAGTCGTGGCAGCGACGGTGGTGGTGGGACCATGCGGATTCTGTTCCAGTTGGCGGACGACCGCAGCAGCCGAGGCAGAGACTACCAGAGCAGCCATGGCAGCGTCGGCATGTTGCACGTACTAACTGTAGTGGGTGGGTGCCGGCCGGCGCTAGGTCGCATGAACTATTTGGTGACGGAAGCACACAAAGCAGATTAGATCAAATTGCATGTAAATTTGACTTTCGCAAAATAACGCCTGAATTTATTAACAAATTAGTCGTGTTTTATCAGAAGGTGATGTCAGGAGCCTTAGGAACCGGCGAGAGTGCATGAAAAGAGCTATGAATGTGAAAGAAGCGAGTGAAGTGTGTAAAGACCGCGTCTTATGGCGCTCGGTACTCTCTATCTACCCCGCAAGGGACCTGGCGTGAAGATATACATACATACAATTCAAAAAGTCCGCCATAGTGTCGTTGCGAAAAGGTGAACTACATCGACGATATTGGTTAGCAAAATGAAGACACCTTTAGTTAAATTATATTAATATAAATATATTTAATTACATACATATGATCCAACGGAGCATGCCTTTTCTTATCTTAACACCGACTCTCTTTCAGACCAACTCTCTCTCGTATGTCATCATTACGAACGCGGTCAGCAAGCGTTATGCCACAGATTTTCCGCAATGCTCGCCTCTCGACCGCATTTATTCTACTTCCATGCTCTCTCTGCTATACCCAGCTTTCACTTACATAAGTATTAACATAAAGTGGTGTTAGGAGCTCTAGAAACTGCCGAGCGTGCATTAAAAGAGCTATGAATATTAAAGCAGCGAGTGAGACGCGCAAGGACCGAGACATGTGGCGCTTGGTTCTATCTGCCTACGCCACTGCACCCACCCACCCACACACAGTGCCCACAAGTAGAGTTGCCGCCTTTTTACTTTGCGATTAAAGTAGGTATATTGGTTAGGGAAGAAAAAAAGTACATACCTACTGTCAAAATAAAGTATCATTAGCGTTTCTTCATCATTATATTTAAAGACATATATTTTATTGCTATTCGCAAGTTTTTTAAATTATTATCATTGACTAACAATTTCACAGCATCATTACAGTTATATTTAAGTTAGCGACGCTGGCGACCTAACGATTCGACACTAATAGATAACGTTTCGTTTTACGCAAAAATGCTTACGATCAAACTCTTTTATACCAGAGATATCAAATCATGCAAAATAAAGTAGTTTCGCGTACTTTATTTTTGTCGTAAAGTATAAAGTATAATTACATGAAACAACGTACAATACTTTATTATAAAGTACGGGTGGCAACCCTACCCACAAGGGACTTCGCGTGTAGTTATAGCTAGACAGTCATAAAATAACTACTATATACGATCTGAGCTACAAGTCAAATTATATTAAAGGAGAATGACCAAACTTGTATGGGAGCTCGGCCCACTTGCGTCAGTCATGCGTCTTGACCAAACCATCGGCAAAACATAGGACATATATTGGAGATGACTCAAAAGAAATATTATTTAAATGTGAATAGGGGTTATCGAGTATTTTCAAATTAAATTGGGCATTTTGAGGTTCCAAGAAATTATATTTTTAAATACGCGTGTGACCTAACCTAAGAACGGTCTGATTTTCCCTCAAGGTTGTGGGGGTCTGTCTGACAGCAGTGGCTACATGTCAAAATCAGCATCTTCGCCAAATCCTTAGGCTTAGGTAGCGGACCCCGCCAATTATAATGGATTAGGAAACGGAGTTACGCTATGAAGAAGATGAAAGATCTATAGGGGAAAGGAAGGCAAAACGGACCCTGTAGGCAAAAACGGTCCACCTTGTTAATTTTGAAACGTGTAACGCCATCTATAAATTTGTTTGACCAAAATGTTGACCGCCATGTTCCCGCTCTTGGTCAGTGCACTCTATTCCGCGTGTACTGATTTAGCAAGGTAAGTTATTTTTTTAGATTTTTATTTTTTAATTAGCCTGTAATTTGGTTTGGTTTGTGATAGTGTATTCTGACGATGACTGTATGTAAACTGACATTTGATTAAGCTAATAACCAAGTATGCCGGCTACACCTCATCTTTAAACCTCAAAATTTTTGTTTTTTTTTTGTTTATAGCAAAAAGGCAAAACGGATCCAGGCAAAATGGACTGGGGTACCGTTTTGCCTTCAACAGAGTAACGTGAATATAAATCCAATTAAATTATGGAAAGATAATGTTTTTAATGCATATTATATTTGCGTTGGTTTTAGATGGTGAATAACTACAAAAGAAAATCCAGTCGGAATTCTTGGGATGAGTCTAGCATGAAAACTGGAGAAATATAAGTCTACTCAAAATATTGATAAAGCCACAGAGAAGAAATTGGGTAGATTTGAACAAGTTTTTACTAAGGTTCAAGAGACTAAATTAGTTACTTATGTAAAAAAATAAGAACGGGAAAGATACAAAACTTTCAAAAAAATGAAAAGCAAAAAAGAAGACATAAATAAAGAAAATCAGAAAGGAGGAAATTGAATGTAGACTAAAAATTTCAAATAAAGGAAAGCAAAGCAAGAAATCCGATATAAAAAGATCAAAAATTAGGAAAATTTATAGTTCGTCTGATGAAGATGATGCTGAGTGTCTATACTGTTCTCATTTGTACTCAGAATCAAGCGGAGGTTGGGTGCAATTTCCAAAATGTCGTTTATGGGCACACTGCGCTTGCGCAGGAGTAGAGAATGAGGATGATGAGACAGTATTCTTATGTGAAAAATGTGCTGACTGATTAATTTTATGCAAGTTGATCTACCTTCATGGGCGGTCCATTTTGTCTTCATGCGTGGTCCATTTTGCCTCAATCTAGAAAGGCAAAACAGTTTGTAAATCAATTTATTGAAGAATTGCTTGAAGAACAAAGAGAGAAGATAAAAAGAAGGAAAGAATAAAACGTAGATTTTGGGTATGCGGACGGATTTCTCGACTCGTGCTATATACCCGTGATCCATGTAAATACCCCTTTACTTACCATGTATGTAGTCTTTGATGCTCGACGCGAATAACGAACTCCCTCCAACAAATGTTTGACTCCAGTTTAAGTATGGTCAAGTATCCTTGAATATTATCGCTGTAAAAAGTTAATTCTTACTTACGAAAATAGAACCGTCTTAGAAGAAACAACAGCAGTAAATTAGTTTCCTAGCGGCCAGTTCTCAATTCCACATGCATCTTTATGAAAGTGAAACTTTTGGTGCATGTTGCACTGCAACTTGATGTGTGGCCAGCTATATTACGACAACAATACCTACACATATATATTTTATATATTTAATAGCGCACCGTTGCTCTGCCTGACGGACCTAACTAACCGCTCCAATTGTGAATCCAAGTCGCCCGGGGACCCAGTCAAGTTCAATCCGTTTAGGTGGCATGCTCACTTACACCTGATTTTTTTATATACAACTAGCCAGTAATTGCCTTGGCCTGATTTCAGACTGGGCTATAGTAACCGTTTCAATTTTGCACCCCACAAAACATATCAGCTCTTGCTTAAGGGAAATTTGCAGGTTCCGCCGCGATTCCGCTTCTATGGAGTATCAGTTGCAAATAAAAACTCTGTTTGTTACTTGGGATTAGTGTTAGACAAAGGTTTAAATTACATTGAACACATAAAGCAGGTTGGAGAAAAGGTTAAAAAGAACTTTTATGTGATAACTCGAATTTCCACCTCGACGTGGGGCTTAACTTTTAAAATGTTTTAAATTATTTACACAGACACATATTTAGGATGTATTACGTACGGTTCACCTGCATGGGCTGATAGGGCTACCATAGGTGCTGCGCGTCTAAGTTGCTGCAAAGTCAGCGTCTCGCTTTAATATTTTTATGTAAATCGTATAGAACTGTGAGCACCGAGACACTACCAGTGCTGGCAGGCGTATTACCAGTAGGTACTACACCTCTGAAAACATACACCCTGACTTTCTAAAACACCGCGGTCTTGACAAAATACTTAGATTGTACAAACCAATTGACGTGGTATTTGAAACTTTACTGTCTGAATGGCAAGAAAGATGGGAAACTTCTACTAAAGGACGCCACTTATATCTGTTCTTTCAATCAGTGCGAGACAGATTAAGTAAAGAGTGGTTAGAAGTCGATCATCCCAGTGCGCAATTTTTAACTGGACATTTAGAGCTAAGCTCTTTTCGACACAACACAAGACACAAGTCTAAATTGTGTCATCGCCTTTATGTGAGTGCTCTACGACAAATCATGAATTCGAGCAAACAGCACATCATGTTCTCTGGGAGTGCGATCTCTGGCGTCGGGAGCGGGACGATATGTTAAATTCCTTGCATGTCACTTCCGGGGTAGTATACTATTCTAATTTGGTGGCAACAAGGGAGAATTACCAGGCGTTTAGGCGGTACTGCATCTATATTATTGGAATCGATGTGTTAGGTAACAACTCTCAATTTAGGTCCCAATAGTATTAGACATTTGATAAACAGTGGTGCACGGCAGTTGAGCTTCACTTGATTAGCCATCTCTTTGAGGTTTTTTAATGCTTTATTTGTCATATTGCTGTCTCTCACTTTGCAATGGACAATGCAAGCAATGGACTTCACTGTTCATTGCCTTTTTGGTGGTCGCCGCTGTTAATTCTAGCTACACAGGTGACATAGTGGTAGGCCTGTCCCAATAGATTGGCAAACAAGCATGCGGCCCGCATTAGATGGCAAGCGGTCACCGCAGCCTATTGACGCTCGCAACATCACGGGGATGTTACTCGCGCGCTGCCAATCTTGTCACCTAAGGCTGTTTCGTCACAGTACCCAGTAATTTCTCTGCCATATCTCATCCTTCAAACCGGAACACAGCTATATAAATATAGCTGCTTGGCGGTGTAGACATAGGTGAGACAGAGATACCCACGTGATATAGATTACGTGAATATAGATTTCACAAGGCCCTACCCACTAATAAAAATAAAGATGAAAAATACATTATATGTGTGTGTGAAGTGGTAAATAAAGAGTCAATTAAAAAAGAATCAATTATTATTTAAACATTACATAGAAAAGCCTACAATCAGTCGTAAAAACAGTTTGATGCGACAAACATGTATTACTCGTATTATTAAAGCTTACATTCATAATTTATACAATAAACAATATTCTTACATTTTGACACTGAATACGAATTTTACATAATATATTCATCGATTTCGTACCACAAATAGTTTGACGAATAGTAAAACTTTTGACACGCCGTGTTTCCACCCGCTAAGACAAGACGATATTACAAGATCCAAAAAGATCATCACACACACGAATGGAGCTACTCATTTTTACGATATAAGCATACAAATTACGCTAACATAGCTTTTTAAAATTTCTTTTTAGGTAAAAGAAATCATTTTGATTTCTTAGTTACATATATATTTTTTGAGTTTCGTATAATTCAGTAAATAATTAAATTTAACTCAAGAAGTTAATCAAAATTAACAGTCACACACTATGAACATTTTGTGCATTTATTTTATCAAATCTCGCCTTATAGTCCGTGTGGGCTAATGTAATATAGATCACATAAGCTCAAAATGATCCGTCCTACAAAACGAAAACATAATCTAATCTAACCTAGAGCAACCTCCCTGTCGTCCCGACACGGAAAACGGATCAACTGGCAGCCTCACTACTTACAGGAACATATAACCCTTCAGGGAAGTTGATATTTGGCTGCAGTCTTCTGTGAGGAAATACTTCAGCAGCCGGGCTACTTGGATACGCTCAACCTCTCTTATTATTACACCAATAAAATATGAAATCAAATACCTAATCATTTCTTAAACTTTTGATTAATATATTTATGTATATGACATATTTATCATTTATATAGCAACTATAACACATTTGCTTATTTAGGACTAGACGACGGTAATATCCTGGCATTAGCATTAGTTATTTCTTGTAAAATTTATGATTGCGTAGCGTTATCACCAAATATATCGCATTGGCATTTTAATGCAAGGACTTAAAGACTACTTCCACTTTTTATCCTAGCTGGTGGAAACACACTTTCGTACTTTTAAATACCTTGTTACTTAATTTGTTTCTAAAACATTCATTTATAAGAGAGATCAAAGCGACGTTAAGAGTGTAAACAAACGTTTTATAATCATCACAGTTGCAGAAAAAATATCAAATAAATACATGAACATCTTTACAGTAACCACTAGTAGTCGTTAACATTTGCCGATCATTATATGATCGCTCATAAAAAATATTATTTTAATTAATAACACAAATACACATTTCTCAAGTTTTGTAAGAAATTTTAAATAAAAAGATAACCACCTATTCATGTATTCAGTGATTGTTAATAACCATACCATCAAACAATTAAGGCATCCTTCTCTTCACGTCAGGTTCGATTATTCCATTGTACGAAAAATACAAGTTGATTAAAGATGCTATTGAGAAACTTTTCATTGAGACATTATTTTCGAAAATGTGTAAGGTACATTGATGAGGAATCTGACTGGGGAAGTGTCCCAGAACCTTACAGAAGATCGCAGCTAATCGACAATCCATGGAGGCTTTATGTGACCCTTCGAGTAAGGATACCAATTCTTGAGTAGTTGCTTCGCTAGCATCAGGGCTGGCAATACACTTAGTATTGCTAGCGCTTTAAGCCTACGGCAACCGCTTCACATCCGTCGGGTCGTATGCTGGTTCGCGAAGTATATATAACGTCATTGGGAACCTAATAATTTAAATTATATGCCATATAGAGTAATAATCATATGTTAAATTGTTGCACTCATGCATACAAATTTAAGGTCATTGATAAAACTATAAAATTAATTGTCACTAAAGTCAATGTTAAAACTGGCTAATTTTAATTAATAAATGGTAATTCTAAAGCTAGGGAACGCGACTAAAATAGCATATTTTTAAATATTTTTACTTACACGATGACAGCCAGTGGCGGTGGTGGGGCTAGTAGACGGCGGATCCACTTTTATTTTACTTAAATTACTGGCAGTAATTGTTTCCGAATAGCAAATGACTTCGTTTGATTACAATGAAATCCATATACACGTAATTCTACATTATTCTATTAGTGACAAATGTGTATCCGAATATGGATAACTTAGTATACTAACTCGATATTAATATTCACTTGGCAAACCAATTATTTTTATTGTAATAACATTTTAAATCAAAATATCAATCATACTCTAGTTTAGAACGTTGTAGTATAACATTAAGCCTATATTAATATCTAATTGGCAGTGGTATTCACACTCGATTACTATATACACTTTGCATAATTTGGCCAAGTACGCATTTTTGAACATACCTAAATTACAAAAAAAAATCAACTAACTTTAAATAATTCAATACTGGATCTTTTTACACTCTTACAGACCGTACTTGCGCATCTGTACGAGTCGTACGTATACAAAACCATGATGGATATTTCTATTCTAATATCATAATTACATAATTATAAATGATGAATTAATCTCGTACTCTACGCATTTCTAAATCCCTTAGTTTCGTAAAGGTGCGCTTCCAAACACTGCGACTGGTCTTTATTTTTTCTTGTGCTGATTGTATATCGTGGTATTCATGTACACTGTCGCGATGTAAACAAGTGCACCTTCATTCAGTCACATTTTGTAAGCATAAAGCGATATTTACAGTTGAAAGTCAGCTCTGCTAAATATATTTTACTGCAAGATTGTGGGGACTGCAGAATTCTAAATTTTACGGTAAACAACTGTAAACAATCAATTTAATGCTTGTACAATTGTAAAAATAAATACAATTGAATGCACAGGATACCTATAGGATGCGCTTTTAGTACATTACCAGCGAAATGGAGCTAGAAAGAATTTCACTCTGAAATAATGTTTTGAAATCAACATAAAATGCATAGTCGTTCAAGTAATTCATGTACAGTGGACCGCACATCGGGTGTAACAGGTGCAAATCCAAAACGATATTACGAAACATTCCCCGGATTCCAAAATTATTATCAACATGTTACGCTTAATCTGCGGTCGACAGTGCGGTCTGTTTTTCAAAACACAAAACAACAATTTATGCTAATTTAGGAAACTGTACCTTAAGTTACTTAAATAAAAGTATGACGTTGGTTTCTCAACGCGTTTATGACTGACTTAAAGCATGCTATACTGACCTACGAGCATGCTTCGGTCATTCATTAAATTGTTATCACATTTTATGTATATTTTATATACCTACCTAACATTTAACCCCTATACATATAAAGTTGAATTTTCTGTGAAAGTTAGATATTACCTGTACACCATTTAATAAATTTATTGTTTTGCTATTAAAATAAATTACAATACAATAGCTTGCACGACACATTGTCATCCCGCTGTAGAAACAAGTAATTAACAATTTAAATTTATGCACACTAATTTCAATCACTGTATAATTTAGAAACTAGTGAACTCGACTAAAATTGCGTTTTTTTTTTAATATTTTTTTAGACCACAACTTGTGAACTAGTAGACGATGGGTCCACTTTAATCTTAAATTACGGTAGTAAAAGCGGCTAAAGTGTACAAAAATATTTAGTCGAATTTTCAGTTTATAATAATTGGAAATTAAAAATTTCCAATTCGTGACTAGTGAGGATACCAGTAAACTCCTGAAGAGTTTCTGTTAGCAGCGTGGGAGCTCACGCACTCGATCTTTATTGTTGCGAGCGTTCATAGGTTAGTAATCACTGTTACATCAGGTGGGCCTATGAATGTTTGCCTCCCGACGTTCTATACAAAAATAGAAAAAAGGGTAGTTATGAAATATCCATCGATCGATTGTTGATCAGCATTATTTTAAGTGAGGCATATCTATATTATTTGTAAATAAATTTCGAATTTTTATAGCCAAAAAATCTATAGTACGAAATAAGTTTTTATGTGGAAAAATTAATTAATAACAAACAATAGCTACATAGTTAAAACAATGCCGATCGTCAGTCAATCCATCGAAATGTTTACGTGATGGCTAAATAGTTATCACACGAACTAAAGGTTTTGCAACATATATGCTCATACCTGTCCACGAATAATTCTGAATATAATAAGAATATTATTTATTTACATATCGCGTCTAACAAAACAACGTAGAGAGAAAGAGAGATAGTTCATCAACACATTATAAAATGACGTCTACTTACAAATAAACACAGCCTTAATACTGTGAATGACATCATTGTTCAATAATATTAATATCAATACATAAAGTAGGTTTATTCCTTATATCTATTATGATAAGCGGAGATGAAAACTGAAAATAAAGGCGTAGGCACACGATCATTTTTTTCCTTAGGTTAAGTCTTTTATTTAGGTGCGTCTAAATAAAAACGAACTTATAAAGTAATTTTTTTAACATACCTGAATTTTAAATGCAGACGAAGCCATTTACTAATCTTATACCTTATTCTAAATTATATATCACTACTTTCAGTCTTAATTCAGTTATTTTCTTCGACTTCTTCGCCTGGCTCTTTTTGGTCACGAAAAAATTTTGACAGCCTCAGTTTTTGTGCGTCATTGTAATTTTTGTTACTTTTACGTACTTCGTCTAGTAATTTCTGTACAGCTTTATTGTTTGGAGAGACTTTGGCTGCCTGTTTTAGGTCCGCGAGTGCAGTTTCATAGTTCTTTAGGGCGAAGTTCGCTTGAGCTCGTCGGTACAATGCCTTTTCATTGCAAGGTTCTGCTTCTAGTACCTAAGTTCATATTAAGCTCTTAATATTGAGTAATGTTAAGTGACTTACATGTTAAATAATATTACAAGCATTGCATGAAGTGCACGTGGTTGCATTCGAGTTGATCTGTCGAGATACGTTTCTTTTTTCGATTACTCCGTACGCGTTTACAGTACTTGTTCACATTGAGCAAACAATTTGTTTTATATAACATGTTGGATTACTCAGTCTAAACAAAATCGAGAAAGAAGAAGAAATATGATAAGGGAAAGAATAGACTCTATGTAAATCAAAACCCTTTCACGCTCGTTTTGAAGTAACCCTTAACCTATGTGTCATGTGAAAACGTCCAAACGAAGTTGTTTCCATAGAACACAAAGGAAGGTATCTCCTCAGACTTCTCCGCAAAGATCAAATATCCCAATAGCTATGGTACATATGCCATTTTGGATATGTGGAGTTACATTAAACGAGGTTTACTGTACACCACAACTTGTGAACTAATAGATTAATATGTTGATGATTTGGTTGACGGATATTGTTATATATGTTTCTGAAGCATTTGTTATCAAACAGTGATATAGAAAAAACCGCTGACTTGTATCTAAAATCAAGAGTATCAAACAACATTGACAAGTACATTAGATGCGGAGGCGGCCAGAGAACTCTTTTCACTAGCTATCCTTAATATTTAGAAAACGCATCATTACATTAAAAATGACGCAAGACATCCCTCAATATTGATGAAAACCCTTCTCAATGATAACCCTCAATACAGGGTACAAAAACAACTCCTTTATACAAAAAATGGGAAATCCTCGATGTTGCTCGATTGCGGAATTTGTCGTGTGACTTTTCTTTCTCTTTTATTCTCTCTGGGTCATTATTCAGTTTTCGTCTTTGGTTTGACACGAAATCAAGTACAAGCGGTGGGTGTGCTCATTTCAGTTTCTTATTGCACACGCGTTTACAGACATTATACACATGAGTTGCTGCTTGTTTATTTAAATAGTTTTAAAAACAATTGTAAAATAGCAATTAATTAGTCGTCAGCCTAAAGGTGGTGACAGAAAACCTGTAGTTTGCTAACTTACAATGAGCAAAGAGAGTACATACAGCCGCGACCTGTTTTGCAATACTGTGACACACTGCTGAAGAGTATCATGTATGTGATCAATAGATTTGTTTGTACGTGTTTCTGATAATGTAAACAAATAATTTATTTATGTCTCTTTAGGTGTCGGTGCACTATGTCGCGCCAGTGATGTGACTACACCTGATGTTTGCCCTGCTGCTCAGAGGTGTCACTCACCCACCCTGGTATCCAATGAATCCTAAACTGGATCCTTTTTGTTTCCACTTCTAAAGGCACTCGATATGTCTCTTTATTGTTGCACTAGCTTATAAACACTGTTGTGTGTGTTTTGGAAGACAACCATTTACCTAGGCGTATCTATCTGCATAAACATGTCGTCTAATAAAGCGGGATAGTTACCTCAGTACAACAGGATATGCATTCTCTGTATTTTTCCAGGTGCCTGTAGCAGGTTGCCAAGTTGAGCTGGCACTGTTGCGGGTATGTTTTTGTAATTTCCGTATCTAAATAACAAATAAATTGTTTAAAACACCATCGTAGAAACATAAAATGTGGGTGAAATCTATAGTTCAGTTGTTTCTACTATTTAATTTACAATATAAACTCTAATAAAGAATGAATGTGGATCGATTATGTACGATGCCCATTGATTGATTTACCAAAAGAACGAGATATCAATTAAGGCATTATACCTGAACAAGAGGTTGGCTAGAAAGCTATTTGCACCAAACGTGAGACGCTGCTAAATCAGTAAGCCTCGTACAAAATTGACACGTAATAAGTTTGCCTCTTTAGGCTCTAAGTTAAATGCTTATAAAGTAAATACATAAATAGTTAAAATCCGAGGTTAATGTACGATAATTTGAATGTTAATTGCAAAATGACAACGTTATTAAATGTACTTTTGCGTACAATGCAGAGCATTCTCACAACGGTTCACGTAAATCCTTCAAATTAAAAGCTACGATGTTTGCATACATAGAGCGTTCTCGTCTCGTCATGCTGTTGGAAACGCACCTTAATGATACTCACATTTATTCTTGTGTCTGGACTTGAGTATCCTCGCCTTGACGCACTCAGTGTATCTTAAACACTTCCGGTACTTCCTGACGGCCGCCTTGTACTGGCATTTGCCGAACAAAGTGTTGCCGCTATTCTTTATGTCGCGCACGTAGGTTGTGAACAGGTCTATCTGAAAGCATACTATTTGTTCACGTTCGATTGGCTGATAGTCATATCTTATTCTTTGACGAGAAGCTTTTAACGGACATTGGGGATACTTAAATTACAAACATGGATACGACGCGACACTTAATGAGAAAGTGTTAATGGACAATACGCAATGTCGTCCGTACAAGTGAACGACTCAAGCGAGCACGTAGAATTTAAAAGGACGAACGAAAGAAGTTTATTGGATGAACGAATGACTTTAACGGTCGAACGAAAGCAGTTTAACGGACGAACATATGAAGTTTAACGGACAAGTTAATGCCATTTACCGGGCAAACGGACCCAATTTAACGGACAAATAAATGAAGCTTAATGGACGAACGAATACTATTTAACTGGACGAACTAATGTAATTTATTTCGTCATTAACGGACGAACGAGTTTACATTTATTCACCGAATGATTAAGAACAAATATTTTGACAGTAACTTAACTAAGACTAAAATAGTACAATTTACAAATTATAACAATACAATGCCTAAACTTAATGTAAAATATAAAGCTAACAAAGTAGAAGAAGTCAATGAAATGAAATTTCTAGGCATCACGCTGGATACGTACTGCAACTGGAAGGTTCAACTCAATAATTTATGCAAGATTTGTTTATGTAAAAAAATAAGTCACGTTGTAAACACGACTTTAACTGCCTATCATGGATACGTAGGCTCACTTTTAAGGTACGGAATATTATTATGAGGGAGCTCAACACTATTCAATAAAGATTTTATTACTAAAAAAATGCATCCTTGCAATATGTAAAGCAAGTCTATTAGATTCATGCAGACTTTTAATTAAGAAACTAAAACTATTAACATTACTAAGTTAGCGGTGGATTTATTTGTAAAGAAGCAACCAGAGCTGTTTAAGAAGACAAATGAAAACGAAAAATATTTATCTACTACCATTTTTACCATACTCGACAACACTGTATCAGAAAAACGCGGGCGAAAAACATTTCCCTCCTTTTGTGTCAGTCAGCTAATTACACGTGAGTAATGTTATAAGTCTTCCGGTATTTCTTTTTAGACATGGATACTTTAAAAAAACGTTATGAATACGTATGAAACCGGTGAACATCATTTTAGGCATTTTAACACAACAATATTTTCAAATAAAATGGTTAGACACACAAAAAAATTATTAGCATCTACCTCTTTAGTTATGGCCCTGCCTCAAAGAACAAGAGCCCTAACCCACACACATTCAAACGTCACCGACGCCGCATCAAAACACTTTATGGAGGTGGCACGCCTGTTACTGCGCGACGTGTGTCGTAGCCCTTATAACTGAGCAAGATACGCGAACGAATACAAGAGAAAATAAATATTTAGGCATACAGGTAATTGTATACAGTACCATCTAGCTCCTAACTAAGCAAAGCAAGTGCTATGGATACCTACTAGATAACAGTGCTTTTGATTTGGCACTTTTTCAACACATTTATGGCCATTATAAATAATACTATTATGTTATATGTAAATTATTATATAATTTAAAAAATCTGTTATCTAGTAAGTATCCATAGAGCACACATATAGATCCAATTTACGATGTGAAAAAGGGCCATATCAAAAGCACTTAAAACCGAAGAGTAGGCATGAAGAGGGTGATAAGTGTGGATTAAGCGACAGAGGTGTTTGGATCGGTGCGCCTGCCGTTCCAATGTCTTTGCCTACCCCAATGGGAGTCAGGCGTGATGACATGTATGTATAATTATAACGCACACAAAATTTCGCTCTTGGGCGAAGTATTTTGTGTGCGCAGAAATATGCTACGGCTCTGTATTACAGCGTATGTTTGTTTTAAGACTGATTGATACCAGCGTTAAAGGCTCAATTAGGCTTTGCTGTCTACATTCGGGTGTACGAAAGACTACTCGAATTCGGTACCGGTGCCCTTAATTACACTGCTTTATTTGACTTCGGGCACTGGAACAAGGGAAGCTATAAAATATTACAAACAATATGAATGTTAATTCGTAGGCCTACATTGTGACGATTGACAAAGCTCTGATAGAAGTGAAATGAAAACTGACGTCGAGTACCCGAATTCGAGTAGCAGAAAAGATGAAGATGAACTAAATTGTCCGAAGACGGGCGTACTGATACGTAAGTAAAAGAAAAAAAAGAAGAGTAAAATAATGAAGCACATGTCTCGTTGTCCGTCTTTGTTGAAATTTTATGTTAAAGGATAAATTTCCTTAAAGAACTTAATTTTGTCGTTGGAAAACTGTTGTCCCTGTACGTGACATGCTTGCTGCTTCTTTCCAAATTTCATAATTCTATGTCAACGGGAAGTACTCAATAGGCCTTGATTGACACTCGCCAAGGGAGTGTCAAAATATGCAGCGTACCTAATTGGGCTTAAACGGCTGTATCTGTTGATTGAATTGGCTTAAAAGCTTGATCTTTTACAGCTCCAAGGGATTGCAGACTTGAGTATTTGATATTAATTTCAACTTGATGCCTCCACGACGGTCAACGAAGAGATTCTATAAGGGTTCCAATTTCTTTATTAGGTACGGAACCCTAAAAATCATTCTTAGCTAACATCTGGCTGTAAAATACCTACCTACCACTCAAATTTCAGTTTCATAGGCTGAGAAATTTTTGAGATTATACCTATATAAATATAGACCGGCACAGCAGTATCTCCGAGTCGAACTCAATAATAATAATTATCATTCATAATAAAGGTATACCTACGGATATAGTGGTCGCATCAGGGTAGTCGTCCGGGTGCTCCGGCAGGCGGTCGACGGTGCCGTCTGAGCAAGCCACGTTCCAAGCAGACTCCTTGATCTCGCCACACTCCTCGATCACACACTCCTGTAAAAGAACAGATCTACTTAAATCAATAAAGCTTTAATAGATCTGCTATCATTAAACGTAACAGAATCCAAATTTAATAGTCATTTTCAGAAGTGACTTTTTTATACCACTAAGGTGGCAATCAAGCATACGGCCTGCCTGATGGTAAACAGTCACCGTAGCCTATGGACATTTGCAACACCAGGGGTGTCACTCATGCGTTGCCGACCCTAAAACTATTGTTTTAAAGTATATAATGTTATATAATGCTCGGTTCTCTCTGCCTACCTCGCAAGGGACCTGGCGTGAAGATATACATACATACATAATGTTAGCTTCGACTTCGTCCGCGCGAATGCCCGGTGTCCCGTAGGAACACTCTTTTCTACTTTCTTTCTTTTTCCTCGGCTTCTAACGACTGTATCTTCCTCAAGAATTGGTATAGCAAATGTAAAAAGATTTTTTCAAATCAGATTCTCGTAATTCCAGAAACGAGCGCGCTTTTTTTTTATAATACGAGTACGCCGGGAGGCATGCAAGCATACGCTCCACCTTATGTAAAGCGGGTACCGTAGCCTATTACCGCTCGCGATAGATTAAGTATCACTCGTGTGATGCCTCCTCTGCTGCTTACACAGCAACTCCTTGGGAGCTTATTGGTGACCTCACTCACACGCAGCAACACAACAACCCTCTAGGGAGTTGTTATTTGGCCGCGGTTTTCTGTGAGGTGGAGGTACTTCCCCAGACGGGCTGCTTTGATGCACCCTACCTCTCTTAAAAAACTTAAACTCTTCCGCTTTATATATTAGTAGGGATAAACGAAGGTTGAATTGATAGCAATGGCTATTTGAACAGCGATAGTAGTTCAAATTCCACACAGATAAACATTTGCGCACATGCTCATGTCTATTTGGCTTAGTTTCCATATTTTCTATGCATTAAAAGCATGTCATTTACAAAATAAATTCACGTATGTTTAACTGATACACATACATAAGTAAGTTTATAAGATAGGTAGGACGCATCAAAGCACTCCGTCTTGGGAAAGTACCTCCAAAGTACCATAGAAAACGGCAGCCAAATAACAACTCCCTTGAGGGTTGTTATGTTCCTGCGTGTGAGTGAGGTCACCAGTAATCTCCTAAGGAATTGCCGAGTTAAGGCGACACCTCGATCGTGAAGCTTTAAAATGGCTCCGCCCAATCACCCCGCGCCCCTCAATTGACACTCGACGCTCGATTTGTAAAATTTGAAATTAGCGCCAAATAGGTAACCTGGGGTCAACGTATAGTCAATGCAAACGAACAGAAAAGCTACAGAGTTGCGTCACACTTAAATAAAATTTATAATATCAATATT
Organism: Pyralis farinalis; assembly: GCA_947507595.1. Classification (NCBI taxonomy): domain Eukaryota; kingdom Metazoa; phylum Arthropoda; class Insecta; order Lepidoptera; family Pyralidae; genus Pyralis; species Pyralis farinalis. The sequence continues at coordinate 21,218,685 of OX382258.1, forward strand.
TAATAAATATTATTGATTTAATTATTATTTAGCTTTATACATACTGAACCAAACATATTTATTTAAGCTAGACGGAAAACAATAGTAATAATAGTAATAAAAAACTACAGAAACGTATTCACTTTTAAAAGTTTATTGAAAGAGAAATCAATGACATCGTTTTATGTTTATATCTCTACAAGTTAACATGTCTTGGTATCTATGTTGTTCTTACTTAGGTCTCGTCCAGTGGCGCCCTCATTGAATAAAAAAACATATTATAGCATAGAAGATAAACATTATGAAATCTTATGTTGCATTTATTACGAATATAGTAAAGTATTTTTACGTCATTAAACCAACACTCAAAATATTCCACTATCGTTGTTATAAGCAAAAGTGCTAAAAGATGCCGTTTTTTGGCAATTATGCCTATAACAACGAAAGCAAAACATTTCAATTGTTGGTTTAATGACGTAAAAGTACGTTATTGTATTTGTAACACACGCAACACATGACTTTATAATGTTTATCTTCCACGCTAAGATACGATATTTTATTCCTTGAGGCGCCACTGGACGGCATGTATCCCCCTTAAGAAGAATGAAACACCAGCTACATAATACAACATTGTTTATCGAGAGGCTAAAGCGGGCCATTTGTTGATTCGGACACATATGTTTAGTTAGCAGATACACCATCTAAACTGCAAACACTGGTCACAGCGATGAAAGACGACTGTATGGAGAAAGGCTTACTACTGAATGCGAAGAAAACAAAGATAATGGTATTTGAAAGAGAAGAATCCAGAACTAATGTAAGGATTACGATTGATGATGAAGTGTTGGAACAAGTGGATGAGTTTGTATATCTTGGATGCGCTTTCAGCAGGGATGGAAGGTACACCGCAGATGTGGAAAGACGAGTGAGTGCTGGGAATAGTGTGAATGGAGCGTTGGGAAAACTTCTTGGCAGTAAAATCCTGAGCCAGAAGGCACAACTCGCTATACACAATGCAGTGTTGGTCCCAACGCTAACTTATGGAAGCGAGAGTTGGGTATGGCAGAAAGAGCATGAAAGTAGAATAAACGCGGTTGAAATGCGAGCGCTGCGCAAAATTTGTGGCGTAAGGCTTGTAGACCGTATTCGTAATGATGATGTTAGAAATAGAGTTGGTCTGAAAGAGAGAGTCGGTGTTAAAATAAGAAGAGGCATGCTCCGATGGTTCGGGCATGTAGAAAGAATGCAAGATGAAAGAATGACGAAGCAGATATACAATGCAAAAGTGGAAGGATGTAGGAGCCGGGGAAGGCCAAGACTTACCTACCATGACCAAATTGGTCATGTTCTATCAGAAGGTGATGTCAGGAGCCCTAGAAACCGGCGTGCGTGCATGAGAAGAGCAATGAATGTTAAAGAAGCGAGTGAGATATGTAAGGATCGAGTCACGCGGCGCTCGGCTCTCGGCCTACCCCGCAAGGGATTTGGCTTGAAGTTATAGATGTTCGAGTGTCATAATGGCTGATAGCGCCGAGTAAACACAGGATTTTTTTATTTCGAATAAATAAGAGAAATAAAATTATCAGATTGAATTAGATTGAAATTGAAATAGAAAATTGGATTTTTTTTGCAACTCCCTCCTGGTGAAGATTCACAAGTTATTTTACACAGGTATAGCTCTGGTAGGGATCCTAGCTTTTTCCCTAAATATAATACACTCTCGAATGACTAGGTATGCGCTTTCACTAACAGTCAATTTAACTTCGCGAATTTTATAAAAAAGTACAGGAAGAACTTGACGGTTAGACGGTAATTTTGCGCCTATTATTTGATAATTTACGTCTCCAACTAAGAAAATACTTGATTTATTGCTTCTCAATTACACTGCCATCATATAAAAGTTAAAACATATTAATCACGAGAATAACTGACATTCAAAATTAATAGACGGTTAGGTAATTATGACGAAGTTAACGATGCTCTCTCTAAAGTTATTCATTGGTTTAGTGTTAATAATCTGCTTTTAAATGATAAAAAGACTAAAGTAATTAAGTTCTCAACACCTAATGTAAGACAGGTGGCTACCAATGTACATGTTAGTGGAACTAATTTAGCCTCTGTGGAGACAACTGTGTTCTTGGGTATAACAATTGACTCCAGACTACAATGGGGCCCACAAATTGAAAAATTATCAGGAAAACTAAGTTCTGCAGCCTATGCAGTGAAAACTTTTAGACGGCTCACTGATATTGATACGGCTAGAATAGTTTATTTCAGCTACTTTGATAGTATTATGTCATATAGAATTCTTCTTTGGGGTAACTCCGCGGATATTAACTCCATCTTTTTATTGCAAAAGAGAGCCATAACAGCTATCTACAAACTTGGTCCCCGGGAGAGCCTTAGAGAAGAATTCAAAGAAATAAATATTTTAACAGTCGCATCGCAATATATCTATGAAAATCTTTTGTATGTCCATAAAAACATAGACTCATTTTGTAAAAAGAGTGATACTCATAGCATAAATACTAGATATAAGAATAATCTTGTGTTACATGCAAGCCGTCTACACAAAACAAGTAATTCTTTTATGGGGCAATGTATACGGTTCTATAACAAACTTCCCAGCAATATAAGAGAATTGTCAATAAACAAATTTAAAACTACTGTAAATATTATAAAGTATCTGACTATATTAATGATAAAAATGCCTGGGAGTGAGTCGATCCAATTATAATGTAATTAACAAAATATGTAAATTTGTTTGGATACCAAAAGAGGGATGCCTGAGTTTTTTGGCAGTATTTTTATCAGTGCTCACCTAGTCATAAACTGCACGGTAGGGGAAAAAAATGTGACGATTCCAAACAAATGTAGCCATTTTTACGGAATAAAAAGATTTTGACTTTGAATTTGAACAAATGAATACCGCGAGTACGTGCGGCACTGCCGCGCAACTTGTATGAACATGTTTCGATGTAATTCGGCACGGATTATCGTAATCCAAATAAGTTAAAAATTAATTTCCGAGTGTTTTAAAAGCAAATGAACAAAACTAAGACATATGCGTTAGAAAATAAAAACTTTGAAAAATAAGGGACACCCTAATATACATATATACAAATAGATTTTATAATCTATTCATATTTAAAAAAAAACATGTGACAAATGATTTTCTTGCTTTTTTATAACTTTAACTTCAGTATAATGACATTTATTGTATTTTACTTATGTATACTCTGTGTTTTGTATTGTTGTACGTTTCCTTGTTATTTATTAAACTCTCAAGAAGAAAGAACCAGGACCATCTCTGATGTTGCGAAATGAACCTAATCCGTACAATAGTTCAATACTAACCACAATGTATAGAATAGATGATTTTTTTGTGTTTTCAGTGTTGGTTCATAGTAAATATTATTTGTTTTCACGAGTACCATGGGTATAAGTATACTATCTATCTATATCTTCACGCTAAATCCCTCGTGAGCGCCACATGACTCGGTACTTACACACCTCGCTCGCTTCTTTAGCATGAAACATACATACCGAGTTTTTTTAAAAACTATCAAAATATACTATTTTACTAGTAATTATTTTAATACAAAAAAAAAAAAAAACCTCCACTGGTTTTCTATCTTCTGATTGGATAAATTTCCAACGTAAACTAACCTTCACCTACGTACAATGTCTAAGTCGGAGTTCGGTGAGCTTATAATGGTTACTATGAGTTTGTCGTCCCGTATGACACTTACGTTAAAGTAGCATATAAATCGAGTAGTGATTCTTCTAGTGGAATATGTTTATTTAGTAAGTTTCTCCTAAAAAACAAAACAGCAAAAATATTCTATTTTATAAGTTTTTATTTTAATACAAAGAAATAAAGAGTCTCCACTGGTTGCTATGTGCTGAGAGCGCGAACCTTATTGGTATAAATTTCCAACGTAACCTGACCTCCACCGACGTACAACTTCTAAGTCGGAGTTCGGTCAGACTATAATGGACATAATAGGAGTTTGACGTCCTATATAGGTACGCGGTCAGCCTGTGGATAATGTATTGTATACCAATTATCAAATGTTACTGTTTATTCCTGCAAAAAATAACTCTTATTTAATTAATGCAGTTTTATATAGAGTTATTAAGTAAGCAAAATTAAAAAAAAGTTTGAAAGGAATTAAATAGCTTGGGCCAACCATACCTAGGAACTGTTCTAAAAACTAGAAATATGTCTACACAATGTTATTATAATATGTTTAATGAATATAATAATTAAAAAAAATAAATACCTTGTCTTGTTCGCCTCCGCCATTCTACGAACATTTTCTTTGTATTTTTATTCTATATATTTTCTTTTTAGTGTTCCCCATTATTACAACAGTATAATAAATATATATAAACCTATAATATTATTTACTACTTATATCTAATAATAATACACTTACGCTAAATACTATAATATTGAATATTTACAACTATTAATTATAAAAACTTCGGTGTCGCGATGTAAATGGAGCGAGCTCGAGCAGACAGTCGACATAGGTCTCACCTCGAAGCGGGCTGCAGCCGGACTGGCTGGATGTAGTTAGTCAACGCGTTTATAATCCTCATTACCGCACAATAAGGTCGAAAACACGTAGCACCCAAGACGAATGTGATCGCTTAGAAATTGTCAGAAACTTAAAATATTTTTAAAAAATTTCATGTTTCACTTATCAAAATATGCAGCAACCATATTATAAACATAGATATTACTAATAGATTTAAGTAATTTTGAAGCGTATAAACAGAACAACTTCGTTGTAATTTCAAAAATAATGAATTTCAGGAGGTGTTTTCGAAAGTAATTATTATCGAATCAATTTTACACAATCGCGTATTTGAGCAAGCAAATTCAAGATAAAGAAATGAAGTTATTTATATTAAAATTTTAGATCCGTCAGTTTAGTCATTAGCCTATACTATTCGATGAAAGTTGGTCTAATTTTTCGATGTGTCGCCTTAACAGCAGAGGAGGCAGCGCGCGAGTGATACTTAATGTACTACATGCGTTCATAGGCTACGGTAACCGCTTTACATCAGGTGGGCAGTATGCTTGCACAACTTCCGACGATGTATAAAAAAAATAGTACCCATAACACAAACTTCGCTATTTTGGGGTTAAATGGCGGTGAGTAATTTATCCAATGATATTAATTTATTTATAAAAAAACAAAAACTTCTACTTTCTGAAGAATATGGATACAGCTTGGGCCGCAGGCTAGCTGGTAATATATATCACTTTAAGATATATAATTGCAGTGATAGCCTAATAGCCTAATAGATAAAGAACCCGACCAATGATCAACTGGTTCCTGGTTTGAATCCTGGCGTGGGAATGACTAAATTCGTATTTTCGGATTTACGTACATATTTGTAATTATCACTTGCTCGGCGGTGATGGAAAACATCGTGAGGAAACCCGCATGTCCAAGAAATTATATTTCGAAAGACTAGCTATTTATAATAATTTATTTATTTCGTAATTATTACCATTCACGTAAAATAATAGGTGTTAAAGTATGAATATACCGTTTTATAGTAATAGATACTTTGAATTGACATTTAAACCGTCATGGTGTGAGATGTTCGAGTGAAACTTTTTTCACATGATACCTATGAGGTTTTTCTTTTAAACAATGTGCAACATTTGATTTACGAATTCCAATTGTTTTTTTTATTCAGCTTAGACGGGAAAGATGGATAATTCGAAAATCCGAGTAACTATTGAATACGAGCTCCGACGCGGAACTAACGCGGGGCAGAAACGGCTCGCAATATCAATGCTGCGTTTGGAGAGAGACTGCTAATGAACGCACCGTGCGGTTTTTGGTTTAAATGCTTTCGTAATGGATATTTCGACTTGAAGAACGAACCACGAGGAAGACCGCCGGTGAAAAACGCTGAATTGAAGGAAATAGTGGAAGCCAATCCGAGTCAAACTACCCAGGTATTAGCGGCATGGTTTAATGTTACCTTACCTACTACCTACCTAATATTGACTTATTTACATCAAATTAATAAGATAAAAAAATAGGAAAAATGAGTGCCTCATGATTTGACAGATCTGCAGAAAGAAACGCGTGTGGAAACTTGTGTTGCCTTGTTGAATCGGTACAGAAATTAAGGAATATTGGATCGATATGTGACGAAAAGTGAATTCTTTACGATAAACGTAAGCGTAAAATGCAATAGCTGACCCCAGGTCAAACGCCGCAAAAGTGCCCTAAAGCAAAGCTTACCAATAAAAAGGTAATGGTAACTGTTTGGTGGTCTCTTCATGGCGTTATTCACTATAGCTTTCTCAGGTCTGGTCAAGCAATAACAGCAGATGTTTACTGCGCCGAACTTCGAACAATGATGGTGAAACTGGCAGTGAAACAGCCCCGACTCGTTAATCGATCTTCACCATTATTGCTCCATCATAACGCAAGATCTCACACTGCACGAGAAACCGTTGTAACTCTACAGAAGCTGCACTCAGAAACCATAGGTCATCCTCCGTACTCGCCAGATCTTGCTCCTGACTGACTGACAATAATTTTTCTTGATTTGGACAATTTTCTACGTGGTAAAAAATTTTCTTCCCAGGAGGCAGTACGAAATGCTTTCACACAGTTTGTCGAGTCCAGATCCCCAAAGTTCTATCGCAAAGGCATAAATAAACTTCCCGATTAGATGGCAGCAATGTATATATAATGAGGGTAAATATTGTGATTAAATAAATATGTTACATCTTAGAAAAAACGAGTTTTAATTTTTCAGTAGAAATCGGCAATTTCATACTTTAACCCCTAATATTTTAAAGATTTTATCTCTTTTTCTTATGCTCATTACGTAATGAGCATTGTACGAAAATCGCACCGATGATGTTAGCCACGGCTATTTTCGAGACAATGTGAATCACAAAAAAATCTACTAATAATTCATTTGTGCAGTAGGTCTAGGATTTCATACAATATTTTAAATAATTAAAAACATACAGAAGGTTAGTAAATTGAGAATTGAGAAAGAGTCACTGTCAAATCATTTGTAAAACAGATGTATTTCTTGGGATGAATTCTATGGAACATTTCGATGCTTACTCAATAATTCAACTATGTGGTGATAAAAAGCTTTTCGATCATATTTTACCTCACTGGTTTTATTACCCTTAAGGCAGAAAGCAAAGCATAATGTGTATTATAATTTGAACCAACGCTGCTTATAACCTACAATAACTATGTGAAGCGAGACGTGGACTCGACAAGGATCCTGTCTATAATATTTTGAGTACTTCCGCTCTTAGTTATTTCATGCGTTCTCACGCTGTCGGGCACCCACTCACGACCACTAGTGGAAGGCTTGCCATCGCCTGTAAATTTGACTACCGCAAAATAACATCTGACACTATTACTCTTCCACAAGAATGAATACCTGGGAAGAATGTGAAGAAATGTCACAAAGAATTGCTAAAACTACATACCACTTGCAGTCGACCATCCTTTTGATCACCAAACTGCTGCATCTCAGTCACTAATCCGAGGCCAGCGAGCACTCGTCCGAACACAACGTTCGTGCCGTCCAAGTGTGGACACGGCACTGTTGTTATACAGAACTGCGAAACGTTTGAGTTCGGGCACCCTTTGTTTGCCATGCTCAGCACGCCAGCTTCGTGCTGCAAAAAAACTGTTTCTATGAAAAGTCTTCATTTACTGTTATTTAGTTTATATATATATATATATATATATATATATATATATATATATATATATATATATATATATATATATATATATATATATATATATATATATATATATATATATATGTGTGTGTGTGTGTGTATAAATCGTCACGCCCTTGCGGGGTAGGCAGAGGATACCGAGCGCAAAAAGCGATCCTTACACACTTCACTCGTTCACTCGCTTCTTTAATATTCATGGCTCTTTTCATTTTTTAATGTTTAAATGTGCCATTTTTTTTTTATGTAGTATCTCAGGGGAAAAGATATTTGAAATTGTAGATTGCATTACAATGATAATAATAATAGATATTGTCGGACAAATTACACAGCGCCATCTAGCCCCAAAGTAAGCGAAGCTTGTGTTATGGGTACTAGACAACTGATAAGCATAGGTAAATACATTTTTTTTGTAAATATATACTTATTATACATAGAAAATACTCAGACCAAGACAAACAGACATGTTCATGCACACAAATGTTTGTACTGTGTGGGAATCGAACCCACGAGCGTTGGTGACAAAGTAGCGTAACAGCGCGTTTCAGCACTGCGCCACCAAGCTCGTCCAGTTGATTGTATGACACGAAAATTAGTCATATTGTGCCCTTAGAGCCCCATTTACTTGTCTTTGATGTACCTTTAAACAATTTCACTGTAACTTGAATAACTATACAGGCAAAGCAATTACATATTTTATATAAGATCTAGTTACTAACGTCATGAAATTTGAGCATTCTGATTTTATACAACTGTAGATAGAAACATTCACCTTCCAACTTCTATTTTCTTTCGATAGATGTCCCAGAAATTACGATAATGTCGGAAGTGAATGATCATTTTTATATTTGAAAGATAATATCTCAGTGTTATAGTAAACCAGAAGTTGTCATGGCATGCTCATCTGGAACTCACCGTGGCTAGGATCAGGAAGCTGATATGGGTCTTTAAATCACTGAGATATGTTGCCAACGAACTTCTCTTAAGGCAAATATATATCCCACTAGCCCAATCTGTCCTGATATACTGTATTCCATATACTAAGGGAGGTAGGGCGCATCAAAGCAGTCTGGGGAAGTACCTACACCTCACAGAAAACCGCAGCCAATAAAATAATTCCCTAGAAGGTTGTTGTGTTCCTGTGTGTGAGTGAGGTCACCAGAGTAAGCTCCTAAGAAGTTACTGTGTAAGCAGCAGAGGAGGCATCGCGCGAGTGATACTTAATATATTACAAGCGTTAATAGGCTACGATAACTGCTTTATATCATGAGGGCCGTATGCTTGTATGTCTCCCGACGTTGTGAAAAAAAAATCCAGTTTGGGGTGGGGCGACTAAAGTGAAATTCTTAGAACTGGAAAGTTCCAAGAATTAGACTGACCACTTTCAGCTACTGATAAAAGTAATGCACTTTAAGCCTTATAGATTACCACATATTGTCTTAGGTTTTCGCGATTGTTACACATTGAAATTAAACTATTTTTAACGGAAGTATCGCGTGTTTTATTTATTTTGTGTAAACCTGACGTTTCGAACGCTTTACAGCGTCCGTGGTCGCAGGAAAGACTAAGGTGGTATTTGTCTTACATTAGTTATTCAATTATTACATCTACCGACATGGATGGATTAATTATATATGTTCCGATTTAGCGATTTTTGTGTGAATCGGAACATATATAATTAATCAAAAAATATAGTACCTATAACATACCATCAAAGTAAAATTTTCATCATCGAACGTAGGTCCATAAATGCTCTCCCCATTTGATCCGTCGTTATTTATAATGTCCCCGCCTTGCACCATAAACTGTGATACAGCTGAAAATATAACACATTAAAATATATTTTCTTAGACATGATCGGAAATGTTCGCAATCGGTCCCAAAACAAATCAGGAAATTATTAGCGTAGATTAATTAATGGAGGATACATTCGAATTTTCAGTTTATGCTTGAATAGGAAAGTATGAATATCCATTGCTTGCACGCTATGATAAATAAACTTCTTCTAATATAAAGAAAATCCATCGTACTGCCAAATACACACCAGGAGTAAAGAGTTGGGTCGATAGCATAATTAACAAATATTGATAAGACAGGCTGCAAATCCAAAGACCTAGGCGAAGACCCTAGCTGAATAATGTTCGTTATAAATGGTTGCAACTGTACAATGGGTTATGACGAGCTCGATGGCTCAGTCGTGCAAGACGCGACTTTGACACCAACGCTCGTGGGTTCGATTCCCACACAAGACACACATTTGTGTGCATGAACATGTCTGTTTGTCTTGGTCTGGATGTTTCATGAGAGGTAGGGTGCATCAAAGCAGCCCGCCTGGGGAAGTACCACCACCTCACAGAAAACCGCAGCCAAAATAACAACTCCCTAGAGGGTTGTTGTGTTCCTGCGTGTGAGTGAGGTCACCAGTAAGCTCCCAAGGAGTTGCTGTGTAAGCAGCAGAGGAGGCATCGTGCGAGTGATATATGTTACAAGCGTTAATAGGCTACGGTAACTGCTTTACATCAGGTGGACCGTATGCCGGTATGCCTCCCGACGTTGTATAAAAAACAAAACATTTTAAATCCGAGTTATGACTGAAATGTAACTGAAATATAACTGAAACTAACACGTCCAAGAATTTATATTTCTGAAGATGTCTAACTCTAAAAAGTCTGACTTTTCTTGTGGATTGTGGAGGTATGACGGCATACACTATATGTTAAAATCAGTATCTTCGTCAAATCCTTAGGCTTAGGTAGCGGACCCCGCCGATCTTAATGGTTTAGGAAACGGGATAATGCTAGGAAGGAGAAGAAATAAAATCAAGTACGTTAATAAGTTAGTTATTACAGACGATTTTATACATCATTAGACCCCGTTTATGTACGAAATACAAACGTACTTTAAGCACACAAACTTCTTACCGTAGATTCGTCAAAATCAGGAATCAGCTATCGCGTTCATTAATAACATAATAACCTACTACAGGTTCCAAGCTACCAGGCAAATCTCATTACAACCAGTTCAAGAATTTTATCGTGTACGTATACCAAACAGACAGACAAACCTACTTTCTCACTTTTAATATTGGTGTAGATAGGACTCATTAGAGTCTAACAAGTCTTACCTTTGTGAAATCTGATGCCTTTGTAATGTAGAGGTTTATTGTTCACACCGACACCCTTCTCTCCAGTACACAAAGCTCTAAAGTTCTCGGCTGTCTTGGGTACTACGTCTGCTCGCAATTCTATAACTATACGGCCAGCTAAAATAAGTTTATCCAGTTATGTACTTTATACAAGCATTTCTTGTATATACATATAAATTTATATAGTATATCTAAGAAATTATTTTAAACTAATTGGTTCAAATTTTGTCTATATAGGCGTAACTGAAAAAAAACACTGTTTTACACAAAAAAAAAAATCATAAAAGACGCCGAGCGTTGCTATACGCCTATATGATGCTAGATGCTAATGCTGGAAATAACCTTTATAGAAATATTATTGGTTAAAATATTCTCCTCTTGATCTGTCTACTTGAGAAGCATATTTAGGCGTTAAAACACGTTTTGTGAACGGAGGTGTCCTCATGCGCAGTCGAAGTGGTTTATTCATTTGTGTATAGCGCCCATGTACTATACAATAAATAACTAACAAGTTCCTAACCGAGCAAAGCTAGTACTAGGGGTAACAACTAATAAACATGTTCGGAAATGTCCCATTGATGTAATCGGCGAAGTGCGAGTCGGTCTCGGACATGATGCGTTCCGTACCAACATGCGATATTTAACATTACGTATTATATAAAAATCGTTTAGTAATTTTTTAGTGTTAAAAATTTGAGCTAGAAGGCACGTTAACAATGCGGTTTCGATACCAACACTGACGTACGGAAGCGAGAGCTGGCTGTGGTAGAGAGCATGAAAGTAGAGTTAATAACTCTGAATTTAAGACCAATTCCAAAAAACACTCAATACAAGCACTGAAGAACCATATTTATGTTTTTGAGACATATTTTGTTTTTATTATTTATGTACAATTATATATTATCATAATTTTGATTATTGCTATAAGCGGCCACAGTAAGCAATAATTAAAATTATAGTTACTTGTGCATCTATATATATAAAAATGAATGTTTGTCTGTATGTCCTATATGGACTCAAAAACGTATATTGGGAAGTATAATATGCCTCCCAAAGTTGTTTAAAAGATTAAGATAAAAAATATTTATTTATCATTGAGCCCTCGCGGGCACTGAAGCACGTCTTACATTTTTTAAATGAAACTTATTGTATTTTATAATATATAACGCAGTGCTAACTTATGGAAGTAAAAATGGCCATGCAGAGAGAGCATGAAAGTTTAATAAATGTGGTCGAGATACGAGCATTGCGCAAAATCTGTGGCATAACGCTAGTTGTCGGCGTTCACAATGATGATGTAAGAAAAACTAGGCCGTTAAAGCGTCGGTGTTAAGATAAAAAAGGCATGCTCCGTTGGTTCGGACATATAGAAAGAATGCACGATGAAAGAATGACGAAGCAGATATACCTACAATACGAAAGTGGAAGGATGTAGGAGCCGAGAAATTCACCTTCCAAGAAAAGACTTATCTACTATGACCAAATTATCGTCTTTTATCAGAAGGTGATGTCAGGAGACCTAGGAACCGGCGAGCGTGCATGAAAAGAGCTATGAATGTTAAAGAAGCGAGTGCGGAGTGAAGGTCCGCGTCTTATGGCGCTCGGTTTTCTCTGCCTACCCCGCAAGGGATCTGGCTTAAAGATACATGTTTAATTACCCTTTGAAATATATTATTATTATTATAATAGTAAGTAATTGGAGCCTAAATGAACGAAAAAAGTTTTTTTTTCATTTATTATTTGTTTTTATGCTACGTCGGTTGGCAAACATTCGTACGACTCGACTCATGTGGAGTTGTTACGTAGGCTGTATAATAGAAGTTTGCAGCATCAGATATCCTCACTAACTCGCAGGCGCCTGACAACCCTCAAGGCTCCTAGGATATTTTTATTTCGCTGCGGTCTTACGCGGTATTTGATTGGGGGAAAAAATCGATCTAAATAAGTACCAATTCTGGGAAAATTCTGTTTCTTCTAAAAATGCCAAGCAACGCTCGGTCGCCTACTGTGCTAACAACACTGTTATTAACTATAAATATACTTGAATTAATTTTGCTTTCAGTTGTTATTTCTCATTAAACGTAAGATTGTTATCCACCTTGAAGGATTGCTCTAAATATATATTTTTAATTCAAATGAGTACATACTTTACTTCTTTAAATCATTTGTATGGATTTTGTTTGACACTAATTTTGATTGTATTTATTTATGTTGGGTTTACCCCATGATAAACGGTTAAAAATTGCGTAGTGGTAATATTTTTTGCGCATAGTATAAAGATTACGAAGTTATAAAGTATCTTTCTCTCACACCCTGTATGCTGATGACTTGTCTATATCGTCTCGTACCTTTATAGTAGGTACCTATAATTGTATTATCCTACATACATACATATCATGACGCCTATCTTCCATTGGGGTAGGCTGAGACTATTGAACGTCAGGCCGATCCTAACATACCTCTCTCGTTTCTTCCACACACATCAACCTCTTCATGCATGCTTTTCGGTTTCGGGTGCTTTGATTTGGCGTTTTTTGCGCTAGTGCAACCTCTACCGATATCTTCATTCACTCTTGCCTGATACACATATTTCGTAACTCTTTTGTCAATTATTCTTTCTAAATAATAAAATAATAATAATAAAAAATAATAATAATAATAAATGACCGAACCATCTCAGCATACCCTTTTAAATTTTTGCCGCTACATCAGCTTTCATTCCATATAGTTCACATATCGTACTATTTCTTATTCTATTAATCATTCTCACTCCACACACTCCTCAGCGCTCTCATTTCTTTCGTTCACCCTACTTTCATGCTTCTTCCGCCATACCCATATTTCACTACCGTATATCAATGTTGGCGTTAATAAACCCTGATAGCTTTGCAACTTTGCATTATCCTATTACATTAAAATAACATTTAAGGAACAATTCTTATATATACAAATATATTCCGTGAATCTCGAATACGGCACTAACAATATGGATTCAATTTTGTATTTAGATGAGATTTTGTTTTTCAATTTGTCTATACATACATATGTTTATCCTAAAATATTGCATTTCACGCATAAAAAACGTTCGGTTGCCGATTACTTAACAAGGTAACTTGGTTATGTTTTTGAACAACATAACCAGGCTTCGCTCCACGCTTCGGATGTATCACCGGCACCGGAGTGTATGACGGAATTGAACAACTTTTGAAGGCCTACAAGTACGGTTCTTCCGACGGCTTTCAAAAGCCGTAATTCCGTACTCACCCAATGTTTTCCCATTTTTAAGCTGTTTGAGAGCCATACGAATCTTCTACAGACTGATGTCCGGTTTATCTTTAGTACCAATAGTGTCGGGTTAGTTTACCTCTTGGGTAGTTTATTATCATCGTTGATTGGCTGTATCGACTATGTCTACAGCTATCCATAGAACTTTTCCATCTCACTAAGAATCTCACCAGATGACTTTTTCTAATAGACAGATCTTTGGCGAAGACTTTAGAGGCTCGGTTCCGACTTCTGTCGTCTCTATAATATGATTTGCATTAAATTGACGTATGACTCGCTGTACGTATTTGGAGATCTCCCTGTTCAGTTGTACCTACTCTAGCGTGTGAGCTGAAGACTGCCACCACATTTTACGTCTAGATGAGTCATACCATGGGTTTTTGGGATCTTTTTGTGCCAGGCTTTAGGACTTCAGCTCCCTCTGCATGGACAGTTTCCATGAGTTTACTGTTGTTGTCGTCCAGTGCTGTGTAATCATCTATGCACTGTAAACGATTACGAAGTTCGAGCTGAAGTGTGTGAATTTAAAGAGGCATGTATGGCTTTGGATATGTACTAGTACATAGCCTCTACCTCATCATCAGGGTGTGTACATGTTAGTGCGTAGTCCTGTATGACCTTCAGTAAATTTCGTTTGGTAATTCTAAGTATAAGGTGCGTAACCCTCGCTGACACAGCCTCAATCGTTAGTACAGTTAACGACAAAACCCAACACCACCTTGGGCAAGATGGTCGTCCACCCGATAGTGAAGGAATATGCTAGATTTAATGATTACCGTGTCCGCCCCCTGTTTCGAACTTCGGATAGGCCTATATATGCTAATGCAACTTGCTTAGAACCTCTTCCGTCTTCTCGTCAGTTCTCATTGTCCGCGTGTTTTATGTCGCCAGGGTCAGCCCGTTGCGGTGCCAGCCCCGACGTCGGAACTGGGGATTCTTAGCAACCTCTGACACCGCTGATAATCTGACTGCTAGTGGAGCCAGGATCAGCGAGCTGCCGGAGACCGGGACCGTCTCAATCTTGTATTCATTTAAAGTATGTTTAACGAGACAAAATATAAATGATAAATACGCTAGCCTTTGCCAAGTTTCATTACAAATCAAAAGATAAGAATGCTCATCCTTTTGTTTCGGAGGCAGAAAAGGCGGTGTATCCGCCTAATGCATTTAGGTACAGGAATCATGTCTACACATGAATTCGCCAAATTTCACAGGCATTGTACAATTAATTAAAGTATAATAGAAACTACAAATCCTATTATATATGCCTGTCTAAATTATATACAGTACATATTTAGTAATGATGTGTAACTTTGGCTAAACGAAATCAACCACTATTTTAATGACAGTTTCTTCACATAAGTAGTGTAACATTATATTTTATCAATTGCTAGCGACCTGCAACGGCTTCGCACGGGTAGATAGAAAGATAAATAAGTTCATTATTTGAACAAATAGAATATAACAATTCCGTAAGGACGTCAACAAACAAGATGGGAAGATGACCTAAAACTCACCGCTGGATATCATTGGAGAAGTGTAGCACGTGACAGGTCTCAGTGGAAAATGTTAGAGGAGGCCTATGCCAAGAGGCAAACTGAGATTCCAGACATATTATAACAAAGAACATGTCTAGTATTCATACTTAAATGAGATGTTCAGAATATAATATATACATATGTATATTATAAGTTGAGATAATATGTGTGGAATAAGCCTACATTGTAGTCTTGTACCTTTTCAGTGGGCAAGCTTTGTTGTGGTCTGTTCCAATTTTCAAATCAGGTCCCTTGCGGGGTAGGCAGAGGGAACCGAGCGTCATAAGACGCAGTCCTTACATGATACAGACTGTTGTCTTTAAACCAGGGATATTGACAAAAAACTGGAGATGGGTAGGCAGAGTGATCCTGCTTTTTATCATTAGGATGCACTTAAGTGGGTATATTGTTTTTGACTTGCGACCCAATGGACCCCTGAAACTCGTACCCCGGAATAAAAATTGTAGATTCGTCACCAATTCAGGCGTCCTTTGGTCCCCTGATAGGATTCCAGTCAATATTAATGAATTTTTATGGTAGCCTTCATCTCTTAATTTAAATTATAGATTACAAAGTGATGAAATAGTACAGTCATAAACAAAATTGTGTGCCTGTATTCATAGTAATAATTAATCAAAACCATACAATTTGCAAAGTTTGCGCTGACGCCGCTCTTAGACCCGAGTGAGTGTAAGAGCGGCATCAGTGGATTGTGTTTGCAACAACAAAGGAAAATCACCGGGGCAGAGCAGGGGATCCGCAAAAGAAATAACCATTTTTCGGTCAAAGCGGCAATAGTGCATCGTGCTACTGTTTGCAATAAGATATTGTAGTTTCAAAGAAAAACCAAAATGTTGATTATTTGTTATTGTTAATGATATTAATTAATGTGTGATTTATATACATTATTTCAAGACTGATTTTTGTATCGTAATTAGCTATGACTTTTTATAAATGTGATATTTATAAAATTTTATGAATTTTATTTTTACCTTTAGCATGCGAGACAAGGCACCAAAAATATTACAGCTTTGGTTTGACATGGTATCAGTGATATGATAATGCGGGTACATAACTTATACACGCCACTTTGGGCAATGTCCATGTGCCTCCTACTGCCCCAAATTCAACTCTCTGAGCTTCAAATCTTACAATAGTGTAACGAAGTCTGATTATTACAGATTTTACAATGTGCACCAAGTGATTAAATTAAAATAAACCAGCAACATATAAAATTACAAAGGAAATAACCATAATTAGTATTCTAGGGTTAATTCCCATTAGGATAGTGGTAATTTTGGATTTAGAATATTATCAAAATACGAAAAATTATTTTATGTATTAAATGTAGGAACTTACACGATCAAGCATTACGTACCTTTTTCTCCATCTATAGTAATATCGAGGAAAACCACAGGATTTCTTGTTTGTGTTTCTTCTGTAGCTGGTATCATAATTTAATCTTGTTTTCAAAGTGTAATATTAAACAGAAGAAATTATTCTCGATAAAAATATACAACGAAGCCGACGTACCAAACAATAAAAAAAAGTAATCGTTATATCAGAAATTATTTTTAAACTCCAAGATTTATACAAAATCATTGAGTAAACATGAGGGTAGAGAACAAAGACATACTGATAGAAAAATTATTAGAGGAAATCACAAGATCACAAAAACAATACAAGTACAACAATAAGGAGAAGTAGTTTATTTCAAAACTGTGACAACTGACATTAAATGACATATTGATGACTCCAATTTACGCACAAAAATTTCCATATGCAACGTATATGCAAGAACTTCAAGATCGCCATAAAGAAGAATCACTAAGTTCCATATTCCAAGTTTCAGAAATCAAGGATTCTGGGACTACATTGCGATATATTTTATGAAATTCGTGCCATGTAGGGACGACCAATAATTAATACTTAACTTATATATTTACTGTAGTTTAAACTAGAGATTTAGCCCACAGCGGCCTATAGATATCATTGATTTGCTAGAACTAGACGCCAGGTCCCTTGCGGGGTAGGCAGAGAGAAATGACTTCGTTGTATATTTTTATCGAGAATAATTTCTTCTGTTTAATATTACACTTTGAAAACAAGATTAAATTATGATACCAGCTACAGAAGAAACACAAACAAGAAATCCTGTGGTTTTCCTCGATATTACTATAGAAGGAGAAAAAGGTACGTAATGCTTGATCGTGTAAGTTCCTACATTAATACTGTAAAAATATTTATCTAAAAGCCATTTCGTCAGATTTCCCTTACACTGTTCTTTTCAGCATCTTCACATCTTCTAGAAGTAAATTATAAACGGTTATAGACATATTATATACATTTCGCTAATATATACCCAGGGTCGGACTGGGTCGGAAGGGCCCGGGTGGCTGACCACAAGCCCGGGGCCCGAGACTAGATGGTAGATGGGATACTATCGGAAAATACTGAGATATAGAAATTGAGATAAACAAATTATAAAATTAATTATGAACGATGTAATAAATTATTAGGTACGGACAATAGCACATCAGGTTACCCACTAACAATATAAAATGACTTCCCTTAATAGGCGAGTTTCGTATAACTCGAGCTCAGTTCAAGGTCAAGATATAGTAACCTGATAGATATTCCAATAATTATAAAATTATTAATTACCTATAATAAACACACATTTAAGAATCCGTTCTTTGTAAATTGTTAGACACAAGAGACTGATATTAATTATATAGTCTCTCCTCTAACATTAATGGGCTGTAGGTTATTTTTTTTCCTATTTTCTAATACATATGTACATTACCTACTACATACCTTTAAATATTGTTTTTGTTTTTAAATTACACTTACATAAAATAGCAACCTTTGAGTGCTTGGTTACTTTTGCAATGATGTCCTATTATTGGCTTTTGTATTATATATAACACAATTCAAACATGTATATTAAATATAAGCTGTTTGATATCTCAATCAATAATAAAATAGTAAGTATAACAAATAATATATAAAGCTAGCCATTAATTTTTTTTTTTTAAAGAGGAGAACTTTCTCCTATGCAGTTAATGACTCGATCATAAAAGCTGCTGTTCTCGTCATCCTTGATTAGATCTGATCCTGTGTTTAATATAATCAACGAATCCAACAGTGCTTGCCCCAGAAGAGAGCGAAGTCTCGTTTTAATGCGCTTCAACGCTGAAAATCGTCTCTCAGAAGTCACTTGCGTGAATGAAATTGTGAGAATTACACAATATGCACATATATATAAGGTACTGTACATGCCGATATCCATGCATGTTACACTGTGATAAAAGTTTACATGCACATGGTATGGTACCTATGCAACTTTGACAGACGTCCAAACCACTTCTGAAAAAACACATGGCGTCCTTTGTTGTTTGGTCTAAGACATCTTCGTCGTCTTCTTCTTTACAATGTAAAATGTAATGCGTTACGCTATAATGATACACGTCTAAATAAGTTGATTCGATCAAAAAATATCGCCGTTCAGCAAAAAATCTTGCAAAAAAGGCTTGCTCCGGTTCAAGTTTCAACCATTTTTCGAATTTTTCTATTCCATTTCTCTCTAATTGTATGAACGAACTATCTGATCTAGTTTTAGTTACATTTAGGTCGCAAGAGCTGGGACCTAGCCTGCGCGCTATCATACGGTTGCCGCAAGCCAGGCCCGTGGGGGGCCCGCGAAGGCTGGGGCCCGGCTGGCAAATGCCACCATGACTATATGGCCAGTCCGACGCTGTATATACCTATATATCCTTGCGACAGATGGGATGGTTGAAGGCTAATAATTTGCACATTAATCGAAGTAAAACTAAAATCATACAGTATCAGCTATATTATTCTAACAAGAAAATATTAAACAATATCAATACGATGGCGAAGTCATAGAGGAGATCAATTATTTTAAATTCTTGGGGATACACATTGATACACATCTTAAATGGACAGTGCTAATAGATGAAATATGCAAAAGGCTTAATCGCTTCGCATATGCTCTAAAAAGAGTACTAAACGGTCTCAACGGAAGTTGCTCTTACGGCTTACCAAGGCTTTGTATCGTCTGTGCTCAATATGCATGAAAATTATTTTTCATTTAATCACACAATTATCATATAAAAAGTAAAATAAAAATCATTTTTTTTGATAATTCCGTTTTTTGCGATTTTTTTTTGTTTAGTTTAGGTGTTAAAAATCGTAAAAAATCGAACAGTTTGTATAACAAAAAAAATCATAATGTGAATCATTGTCATATTTTGAACATATTTTACGATATAAAATACAGCATAGCATTAATGGGAATGCTTGAATTGCGGAAATACAGTTAATATTTAGATGAAATCCATACATTTCTTCATAGTCTTCATAGTTTGTGACGTCATCTAGCGCGGCCGTATGAAGCTATTTCAAGTCACATGATGAAAAGTCATTTTCAAACAGCATTATCTCGCGAACAAATTATCGTAGAAAAAAATATCTTTGAGATATCTTCCTGTCTCCTCTTTTAAAATCTGCCCTAAAAATTTTCATGCATATTCCCTATTATGGAATATTGCTATGGCGTATCTCTGTTGATTTGATATACACAGAGCCGTCATAATACAAAAAAGATATATCCGCGCTTAAGCAATGTAAATAGCTGCAGATCGCTTTTTAAGAAATTTGGTTTGCTTCCACTGCCCTGCATTTATATTAGAGAAGCTTGTCTTTTCGTGATATATTTTCCTGAGTATTTAAAAACACGGCGGGATGGCACATCAAGATATTTAAGGCAAAGGCATCAAGGCTTAGTGTATCAATCTCCCTGTTCTTGGGTCACATTTACATCATAATTTTATTGGACTTTTTTGTCATTATTGACATGTAAGTGCGTCTAAATCATCTTTAGAGACACCGTCAACAACAGCTGCTTGTGATACATCCTGCCTGATCTGATTTTTATTACGATTACCTTATTGTTAATTATTGGGTAGCTAATTATTTATGCGGTTGTATTTTGTGAATCAATATTTTGTTTTAGTTGAGTTGGCTTCGCTACCTACCCCACCTGCAGTTTTTCTCACCATGACGCCGAGGGTCCTATGGCTAGAAATTAATAATTTTTATCTTTTGTTATTATTATCTCTTTATTTACCTATTCTTTCTTTTCCACATTGTTATTAATAAAATAAATAAAAAAACTATAGTAATAACAACAATATAAAAAAGACTAAAAGTGCCATCAAAGGTACGAATATTAAACAATAATATATAAGCTTATACCTATGACAGCTAGGGCTCCAGATTGAGGAACCGACGTACAATATGAGCTGTATCGAGCACGACAGCCTTTTGGATCCTACATTTGAGCCAGGTACCAAGCGAGAGTTTCTTAAGACTTTACTTGGTTCTGTCTACTTATACAAATACTCGGAGTTAGCAAGCATAGAGCAACCACAAATAAAATGTCTGAGCGACTCTCCAGGACGGTGGCATGCCCGACATATGTCGACCGTACCGTCTTTCAAAATGTATTTCCTATAGTTGTTATTCTTAATAACTTAATCTTGTATCACACAGACAAAACCTTCGGTTTCCCCAAAGAGCTCCCCAAAACGTAGCCAATATACAGAAGCTAACTGATCAACAATCGGATCAGTAAGGGTCAGGTAAAATCGACCGTGCAAATCCTTACCCTCCCACACAGTGACGCGATCTTGAATACTCATAGGTACCGATTTCCGCCAGTTGTCGATTGCCATGGAGAGAGGAGTTAGACTCTTATCACTCGCAACAACTTCCCGATGCATATCCGCATTCATCTTTTCACATTCAACTTCACGGTTGAGTAGGGCTTTGGCATTTAACATGCCACGGCCACCACACTTCCGCGGAATATATAACCTTATTACAGATGAGCGGGGGATCATACATTCGGTGTATCGTCAAAAGTGTACGAACCTTTCTCAAAAGTGTATCCCAAAAGTGTAGGTTAATAGAGGCATAACCCAACCGTTATACGCACGAATCTTATTGGCACCTGATAAAAGATTGTGAGTACTTTTTTCAGGCGCGTAAAGAATCGGTCGCTTACTGTTTGTTTTATGCTCTCAATATGAATGCCTAGGCTTTCTGACATACCCAAGTATTTATATGTGTTGAAGCAAAGAGGTTGCTTCATAAAGTAATCTCACCATAGACTTTTGCTGAAAAAGTAAATTAAATGTGTAATTAATTAATTAATTAATTAATTAAATTAAATTAATTTAATGGTCTTACAGTAATATGTACTTAGTTATAAATAGTTTAAATGTAAATAGATGTAAGTAGGTAGTTCTTTTTGTTTTTGTTTCAGGTCCTGAAGTAATGCACCTCCTGAAAATTCCAATTTATTAGGTTTCTTTTTGTGTATATTATATACTTGACGTTGGCAAAGTAACATATTGCCATAAGGAAAAAAAAAAATAATAATAATTTGTTTATTATATCTAATAAATATTAGGTCTAGTTATCGGCATTCTTATTATCTCTCATGTATACAAGCTCTGCTAAGGTGTATTTCCATCAGGTTATGGTCAGCGCGTGAGTAAAAAATTTATTAAATATGGCAGATAAAGAAATCGAAAAACATGAAAATAAGAGAGTTAGTAGTAGTTTGAGCTTGCCAAGCATGGAGAAGCTTGATGGTAGTTCGAACTACAACTACGTGGAAATTTCTCATGGAATTATATCTTATCCATGACGATTTATGGGAATACACGGAACGGGTACCAGATAGTAATGATACTATAGCCAAAAAGAGAGACTTCTGGTCTTCAGCTAGAGCAAAAAATGTCTAATGATTAAGCCCCATTATCTAGTACACGTGCAGAGAGCCACGTCAGCGAAAGCAGCATGGGATGCTCTGTGGACAGCTTTTGAGGATGGAGGATTAAATAATAGGTGCAGACTTTGGTCGAAATTAGTAAGCTTGAAGTTGGAGAACTATGAAAGCGTACGAGAATATGTCACAGATCTACTAACAGTTGCACAACAACTTAGCGACTTAGGTAAGGAGATCGACGACGAATTACTAGCTGCACTAATGCTTCAAGGTCTATCAGAAAAATTCCAACCAATGAGATTGGCTATAGAAAATTCGAATATTACCCTCACAACTGATTATGTTACGACTAAACTACTGCAAATGGAAGTCACACATTCAGCTGGCACAAGCACAGAGCAAACAAGCAAAGCATTATTTCTAAAGAATAATAAGAAGAAAGGTCAGAAAAACAAAGCCAAGCAAATCAAATGCTTTATTCGTGAAGGACCACACGAAGCAAATGTTTGTCCAAATAACCCCAAAAAGATAAGAGGCGAATCGAAAACAGCGTATGCTATGTCAGTGGCTACGACAAATAATGAAGAGTAGATTATTGAATCTGGTGCTTCAAATCATATGTCAAACAACAACGAATGGATGCGGGATTTGAAAGGGATTCCTAAAAGAGATATTTCTTGTGGGAATGGAGAGAGAGTATTTGCAGAAACAGTAGGTACTGTAAGTAGCGAGAAGCTTGGTCTTAAAATAAGAAACGTAATGTATGTACCGAAATTATCTAATAATTTAATTAGTGTTAGCGAGGTAGCTAAGTCAGGATTATATTTACTGCTAAAGGTTGTGATGTGTATACCGATAGAAGGTAGACCGGTAGTGAAAGGTATCTTAGAGAGAGGTATTTATAAATTTAAACATTCATTACAGAGGACTGCTCTAAATACTGCTACATTAGATGATATCTTCTGCTTGGCTCATCTTAGAGTACGTAATTTAACTCTACTTAGAGATAAGATGGCATTAGGGGTAAGTTTTCCTAACCCCAATTGTAAAAAATTGGAATGTGTCGAATGTTTGTTAGGTAAAGAAACAAAGCAACCTTTCAATAATAAGGGGGCGACACGAGCCAACGAGATACTAGAGTTAGTACATACAGATTTATGTGGCCCTATGTCCGAAAATTATTTTGGAGGTTCTAGATATTATATAACGTTTATTGACGATAAAACTCGTAGGACATTTGTATATTTTTTAAAACAAAAGAGTGATGTTTTATAAAAAATTTTAGTTTTTAATACTTTAGCAGAGAAGCAAACTGGAAGGAAGTTAAAGGCAATTCGGTCGGATAATGGACGTGAATATGTCAACAGAGAAATGGACGATTTTCTGAGAAAACATGGAATTCGTCATCAACTGTCAGTCGAATACACCCCGGAGCAAAATGGAGTCGCAGAGAGAGCCAACAGGACAATAACAGAGAAAGCGAGGACAATGCTACAAGAAGCTGGTTTAGGCAAAAAGTTTTGGGCTGAGGTAGTGCTCACAGCGGTATATCTAAAAAATAGATCACCAACTGTAGCTGTACGCAACAAGACACCTGAAGAAGCATGGACTGAAAAGACAACCAACTTGAGCAGCATAGAAGTTTTTGGATGCATAGCATATATGCACATATATCAAAAGAGAACAAAGTGGGATCCTAAAAGCAAAGAAATGTTATTTATTGGCTACTGTGAAGATTCCAAGGCGTATCGATTGATAGACATCCAAACAAATAACATCTACAAAGCACGAGATGTTATATACACACATCAAAAGTGTCTAGGGATCAAGCATTTTTATGCGGATTTCTTGAGATTGAGATGTGGCTTTGTAATAAAAAAATATATAAAATATATAAACGTATACGACACTGGAGAACCCCTGGACGCCAACAGCGATTAAAATCCTGCCAGGAAGTCCATCCTTATAGTGGTGGAACCATCATGGTATGGGCGGGTATTTGGATCGGCGGAAGAACTGAGTTGATTTGGATCAGAGGCAACCTCAACGCTCAAATTTATGCTGAGACGATTGTATCAGACGTCATCGTTCCTCTACAAGTGCAAATCGGTCCCTTATTTCAGTTAATGCATGATAATGCACGACCGCACACCGCAAGAGTTGTAAGACAGACTCTCGCCGCAGCTAACATCAATGTCATGCCCTGGCCTGCTCAGTCGCCAGACTTGAACCCGATTGAGCATGCATGGGATATGCTACAGAGAAGAGCTCTGCCGAATATGGAGGGTATCCAGTCGCAAGAAGACCTTTTTTTGTTGTTGCAACGAACATGGGCGGCCATTCCACAGCGTGATTTGGATGAACTCATTTTGAGTATGCCAAACCGATGTTCTTGTGTTGTTAGTATTCGCGGTAGAAACACGGATTATTAATTGTTTAAGTTACCCAATAAAATTTTAAAGAAAACTGTTATTTCAGTCTTTTTTTCGAACTTTAATGTTAGTGGTTCAAATGTCAAAAATCCCTTTATTATGAAAATGGCAAATTTCTTTATTAATGCAAAGGTGACTTGGTTTATCGTTACTGTAGACAAACGAAAACACTTTATTTGATGAATCCTTAAAGAAAATTTTAATTAATATCAATCAGGAGAAAAGTTATTGCAAAAATATATGTTGATCCCTAGACACTTTTGATGTGTGTATTTTGAGAACAAAAAATTACATACAAGGGAAGCTGTACAAGAGAGTGCTAGTGCTTCAGAACAAGAGATATTAGAAGAAATAATTTCTGAACCTGTGACTCCCTTCCGTGTACAAGAACCAGAGATTCAGGATGATATTGGCAACATTCAAGAAGAACAAGTATCAAATGATGAACCGATGTTGGAAGATGATGGTGCTGTAGCAGGTGATGACCTATGGGTAACTTCTGATGAAAGGGAGGAATCGGATAATGAAGTGGAATCCACCAATGAAAATGCGGTATCAAGCAGAAGATATCCATTACGGGAAAGGAAACAAAAACAATTTCCGGATTTCCTTACTTACAAGGCTGCTGTTGCATCACAAGATCCATTGACTGTACACGAGGCATTACTCAGAGAGGACAGGGACCAATGGAGAATGGCAATTTAGGAGGAGCTGGATGCACTTGAGAAAAATAAAACCTGGACTTTAGTGAAAGCGCCGAAGTCAGTTAACGTCGTTGATTCAAAATGGTTATTTAAAATCAAAGAAGAGGCGGAGGGAAAGACCCGTTATAAAGTTCGACTCGTCGCAAGAGGATTTAGTCAACGCAGAGGCGTGGACTATTTTGAAACATTTTCCCCTGTAGTCAGACACAGTTCACTAAGCGTTTTAATTGCTGCCTGGTTAAGTTTAAAAATAGACCACTTAGATGTAAAGACGGCGTTCTTAAATAGAGATTTGGACGAAGAGGTCTACATGAAACAACCCGAAGGATTCGAGACCAAGGGCAAAGAGGATTACGTTTACCTATTACAGAAGTCACAATATGGTCTAAAGCAGGCTCCACGAGCATGGAACACAAAGCTGTATGCAGAATTAATCTCGCTGAAGTTCAAAAGGTCTGAGAATGAGCCATGCGTCTACACCCGATCACACAATGGTAAAGTTATAATCATTGCTGTTTACGTTGACGATATTCTGATTTTTTAGAACAATAAGCAAGAGATGCTTAAGGTCAAAGAAGATTTAAAATCCAGATTTGAGATGAAGGATTTGGGCAAAGCTGGACTTATGTTAGGAATCCATATTATTCAGGATAGTAATGGGATTAAGCTGCATCAAGAGAAATATGTGAAAAAACTCTTGAAAGCTTTTAACATGGAGGACTGCAAACCTGTTGTTACACCAGCAACTCCATGTCAAAGGCTAGAAAAACCTTCTCATAGTGAGAAGCCTAATGATAAGCTTCCTTATCGAGAATTGATAGGTTCTTTGATGTATCTGGCGGTCTGCACACGGCCCGATATAGCTCCTGTGGTAAATAGCTTGAGCCAATTTAATGAATGTTACAAGGAACAACATCGGGTGGCGGCTAAAAGAGTACTAAGGTATCTCAAGGATACTCAGAATCTCGGTCTGCGATATTCAGTGGAGCAATGCGAAGAAATTATTGAAGGCATCGCTGATGCCGACTATGCAGGAGATAGTGATAGACGTTCCTACTCCGGTTCAGTGTTCCTTATTCAAGGAGGAGCTGTTTCATGGCAGAGTACTAAACAGCGTACCGTTGCATTAAGCACTGCTGAGGCTGAGTACGTTTCTTTATCTGAAGCAGCCAAAGAAGCCATATTTCTTCGGCGATTTATTGGAGATATTACTGGCCAAGAGGATCCGAAAGCCGTAATTGTTTTCGGATAATCAGTCGGCAATTGCCATCGCTTGTAATCCGGTACATCATCAGCGTACAAAACATGTTGATGTTAGATATCACTTTGTACGCAATGCTGTTGAGTCAGAAATTATCAAATTGAAGTATCGTGAGCCTGATATACCCACTGTTACCTGCTTCAGGGGATATTAATGGGATATCCCCTGAAGCAGAACAGGTCACGGCAGGTATTGGGACTATTGGAAATATGTCGGAAAAAAGCGGGCTATTATAAAATGAGATCTGGAGGTTTTATTGGAACTGGGCTGTTGCAGAAGAGGGGCGGACTCCTGCCATAACTATGATAATCTGATGTTACTTTCGCAGGCGGTGGCTCGCTACTCACTAGATGGACCCCCGAAATGTCAGAGAAAGTCGGCCGGGGGCAACACCGGTGTGAGTGGCTCAGGGGTGTCGAAAGGTGTGCTGCGCTTTCTCCGAAGTTACTCGCGCCGTTATGCCCTTTAACACTTCCACCCCTGAAGCATATGACCTGATAAAACAATGTGCTCTATCGACTCCTCTCTTGACAGCCAATGAAGGCAAGTCAGAGTGTCCTGTCGCTGAGAGTCCCTTCCTTCTTGACTTTTCACTCCGACCGACGAAGACACGCCGGAGACAAAGGCCCTGATCGATTCTCTGGAGCACTCGGGTACCCGTGGAGTCGTTACGCACTAACAGCTCGCCACAAGCTGTCCTGCGGGGTCTTTTATTATTATTCATTTATTTCATTATTTTCTTATTAATTACTTTTCTAAATATATAATTGTATATAAAAATGTATTTTACATTTAAAAATATAAAAATAGTATCCCTCCGATAGCGGGAACAAGGTCCAAACTATCGATGGTAAAGGTCGCAGAGATAGAAACCTCCTCACAATACGTGCCGTGCTGAGGAGGACTGCTTTCTGTATTTAGCCCCTAATCCAGCTTCCCAACGCGAGCCTCTTCAGATTTTGGTCGAGGCTCTTGGCTATTAAGCTATTGACCGACACAACAATCGGAACAATGATTGTCGAATCGACATCCCACATGTCGGTAATCTCGTGAGCTAAATCAAGATATTTTGTTTGTTTATCTTTTTCAGCTTTTGGCAAGATTAACGTCATGGGGAACAGCGATATCGACAATGATTGCTTGGCGCATCGATCGATCTATTAATACAATGTCAAGCTTATTGGCTATAATAGATCGATCCCAGTATAATGTGGCATGGTCATTTTCGAGAACTGCTTCGGACATATACCTGTAATATGACTAATATGGCACCTCACTAACCGTAAGACTATATCTCAAAGCAAGTTGCTGATGGATAATCCTGGCTACTTGGTTATGTCTGTGTAAGTACTCACCGTTAGCAGGATGAGAACAACCGTTATTATTATTATAAACTACAGAGGACTGAGAATATGTATATCTTCACGCCAAGGCCCTTGCGGGGTAGGCAGAGAGAACCGAGCGCCATAAGACGCGGTCCTTGCATACTTCACTCGCTTCTGTGACATTTATAGCTCTTTTCATGCACGATATATACTGAGACTATCACCCTGGTAATCCTGGAATATGCGCCTTATTATTCTTATTAGTTCCGCCATAGCAGTAATCCCCACCTGGATGACTAAGACGAGTGGCCCAGTGACCCATATACATACTAAGAAAGTTGCATACAGTTGTATTAATTTTATACAATTGTAGAACTCTCACTAGTCAAACATGAGGCACAGAATCATATGCCTTTTTATAGTCAACCCAGGTAACAGCGAGGTTCTTTCTGCCCCAACGGACCTGTTGGCAAACAGTCGTGTCAATGAGGAGAATTTCTGTAGTGCCTCGGGACCCTGTTCGACAACCATTCTGAGAGGCTGATAGTATACTCGTATTATGACCGTAAACAAAATTAGCGATTTTGTTCCTCAGAACAGATGTTAGTAACTTATATATTGTAGGTAAACAAGTTATCGGTATATAATTTTTGGGCTCCGAAGTACTACTTGACTAATAAATTAAAAGGGTCATTCCAGTTGTCATGAATTCAGGGAGGGCACACTACTGGTGAGCATCTTGGAATTGAGTTGCAAGAACAGCGTGAGATTTAGTCAGAAGTTATGCAATCCATCTGGGCCTGGAGATTTCCAAGTCAGTGTTCTTTGAATTGCACAACGTTAAACATGCTTGTAATAATTTACCTTTAATGGAAGATATATCTAAAGCGGTAATCGATATATCTTCCATTAAAAATAAAAACAAGCATGTTTAACATTGTCAATACAATCACTGTCAGTATGTTCGACGGTAACTGACCAAATATTACGCCAAAAATTTACCATATCATCTGACGTAGGTAGGTCAGTTATCGCAGACTCTTATTGTGTGCCATTCCATGTTCTGTAGATCAGTTTCTTATTACTTTGAAAGAGACGATTCAGGCGAAATCTACCACGGAATAGAAAAAACAACTTGTTTTTTCTATTCAGAGAAATCTACCAACACGTTCTCTGTATCTCCGAATACGACTTGCCCATACTCAACCCTTTTGTTTCAGTAAGTCAATCTTTTCAGCGATTTTTGCCATATTATCTGACCTTACTGGGTTAAAGTCATCCCTTATGAGCGCGGAGATCACGTAGCGCATAACACGTGGTCTGCTGTTGTCATTTCTGAAACAAATCAACCTGCCAATGAGAGCCCTGGTCTCGTCGATACGCCTCTCAATGCGTTATTGTCAATTTAGTTTGCATCGTGTACGTCTTGGATGTTCGGCCGAGCTAACAATCGGAAATATCAGCCGTATGGTAAACGGCAACAGCAGCACTAAACAGCATTGTGTGGATATCGACGAGTTTCAAACTAGAGGATAAATGTTCTAGTAAGATAAGATCCATGGCTCCCATTAAAGCAATGTGTCGCCGGTTTATGAGCAATTGAGGTAACCGAGGACGCAAATGAACAGTGAGTGTACTTCTTCCATTTTCCTCCTCAATAAAACTACATCCCGAAATTCGATACTCTCGTCTACCTTATCACTTGATTCCGTTTGGGAGTAAGTCAAACGGGTGAACAATATTTACAGTAGATGTTGACGGTAATACGGAATCAGTGACAGTAGACGAAAGAGCCTCTAGACGCAGTCGCTCAAATACAGGTTCTTCAACGAAATGACTAATTTGAATAACATGTCACAGTGACACCTGGAGCAAGAGCTTGAAACTCGGAAAGCATTCGTGCTCGATATGCAGTACATTGTGTTCCTCCCTTTGTAGCCCTATAATATGCACGCATGACGCTTATGTTTATATCTTCCCTTCAGCGCATACGATGCACTTGGCCGCCAGGGGCGGGAATCTGTTGCGGGGCAGGTAGCCCCGAAGACCCCAAGCCGGCTGACAGCGGGAGTCGCCCTCTACGTCGTACAGATTTTGGCGGCAACGAGGGCGGCAGAGGCCCATCTTCATCGCTCGACACGCGAAAGGTCAGAGGTGTTACGTACTGTGCATCCGATATCGTGGAGCTAGATGAGACGGGCGAAGGTGGTGCGTTTCTGGCGTCAACCTCTTGTTGTTTTCGCGATCTTGTAAGCATTTAGTACTTTATTTTCATGGCAATGTAATTATTTTCATGGTACATGTTTCATTCTTCGTTTTACCGGTGAACTTTGTTATACATCATTATTAGAAATAATCTGTCGTTATCATTGTTGCTATGTAAATTTCCTGTTGTCATTTATGTCAACTATTTGTTTACTTCTATTTCCTGTAGTATAAGAATTTAGTACCAGATTTTTCTAATTTTATTATCTGAATCACTTTTCTGCACACAATTTTTAATGTGACGAGCTCGGTGGCGCAGTGGTGAAACGCGTTGCTACGCTACTTTGGCACCAACGCTCGTGGGTTCGATTCCCACACGGTACAAACATTTGTGTGCATGAACATGTCTGTTTGTCTTGGTCTGGGTATTTTCTATGTATAATAAGTATGTATTTAAAAAAAATGTATTTATGTATGTTTATCAGTTGTCTAGTACCCATACCACAAGCTTCGCTTACATTGGGGCTAGATGGCGCTGTGTCATTTGTCCGACAATATTAAAAAAAAAAAAAAAAAAAAATGTATTTCGAAAAATATATGCTGAAAATATGGAAAGACAGGGAATAAGGTGAGTGGAGCGTTGGATAAACTTCTAGGCAGCCGAAATCTAAGCCAGAAGGCACAGCTCGTTGTACACAACGCGGTGCTAATCCCAACGCCAACTTATCGAAGTGAGAGCTGGATATGGCAGAGAGAACATGATTATAGAATAAATGCGGTCGAGATGAGAGCATCGCGCAAAATTTGAGGCATTACGCTTTCTGACCGCGTTCATAATGAAGACGTGAGAGAAAGAGTTGGTCTGCAAGAGAGTGCATGAAAAGAGCTATGGATGTTACAGAAGCGAGTGGAGTATGTAAGGACCGCGTCTTATGGCGCTCGGTTCTCTCTGCAAGGGACCTGGCGTGAAGATATACATACATCTATCATGATCATTGTTGTTAACCAGTAACTAGATTTGCAATGCGATTTCGTAATCGGAATAGATTGTAATCGGTCGATCGAAAAGCTACGTAAATACTCTACTGATTATTTTATGATACCTGATAACTACCTTAAATAATTAGAATTTAGGAAGCTTTTTAAAATTAATAATTCGACGTCTCATTTCGTGTTTTTTTTGTTTTTACTTTTATGTGAACGATATTAATATTCTTTTATTTTATGTGACATTGGGATTTTCCCCTGAAGTGATTATTCACATTAATGTATTTCAAATTAGTGTAAAGTTAGTTTTAAAAATAGAAATTGCATTAGAGTAAAATTATTGCAATACTGGAAGTTACCAAAATGCCACCAATGAATGCTCAGAGGAAGGATACCTAGAGGTGACAAGCAAATAATAATACCAAGATAGAACGTGATAGATGTATACAGTTCCTCATAAGAAGGAAAGAGACAGATAAAATATTTTTTGTCCCTGTCATAGTTTCACTATTTTGTGTTTGCCACAAAAACAAATTCGTGGCAAACAATCATTTCGTTCCTTGTAGTACAACAAATTGTTTGCATAAATTACTAAATATAAGCGAAATATTAGTGCATATTTGTGTTCTTTTGCTTGTTTGGGATTGTCTTTTTACTTTAACAATGGTACGTTGCTGTGTAAAAGGCTGCAAAAGCCTCAGCAAAAATACGAAAACAGAACCTTTCATACGTAAGTATAAAGTTTTAATAGTTGCTATTAAATATTTTGCGAAAATTAGATACACATGTAGTTTTTAAATAAATTGTTTGTATAATAACGTAAAAACAATGAAAATATTTTTATTTACAAAAAGTATTTCTAGTAAAAACCGCCTAAATCTTGATGGATATCTGTGGGTAATGCGTCAGCCATTTTCTGTTGTATTTTCAATTTATCGGTATAATGAGCGTTTTAGGGTTACCAGTATGTAGTATGGGAAAACACCCCGAAGTTATGGGTAAATTATATGGCTACAGACACCTTTTTTTTTAACTTCTTACTTTTTGTATACTTCTTTGTTTATAATTTTTCGTCAAAATGTGATTTATTTATTTTTTAATTAAAAATGTTAACATGTTTAATCTTAGATGTATGTTTATTTTTTAGATTTCCGAAAGTCGTCAGTGTGCGTAATGCATGGATTTTTGCTACTGGACCACAGAATTGGGAGCCGAGTACAGTCGCATATGTTCCAAACATTTTAAAGACCACTGCTTTCGGAAGAAGTTTATTTGGATAAGTCGTCAGTTTCAACATCCATCATACACGAAAGTTAACATTTGTTGACCTGGTTCGTCAACATTTCATTTGTTGACGAACCAGGTGTTCCTCTGGCAATGCAAGCTTGCGCATTCTCAACTGATTTATATTGTCTTAGGTTTTCGCGATTGTTACACATTGAAATTAAACTATTTTTAACGGAAGTATCGCGTGTTTTATTTATTTTGTTGAAACCTGACGTTTCGAACGCTTTGCAGCGTCCGTGGTCGCAGGAAGGACTAAGGTGGTATTTGTCTTACATTAGTTATTCAATTATTACATCTACCGACATGGATGGATTAATTATATATGTTCCGATTTAGCGATTTTTGTGTGAATCGGAACATATATAATTAATCCATCCATGTCGGTAGATGTAATAATTGAATAACTAATGTAAGACAAATACCACCTTAGTCCTTCCTGCGACCACGGACGCTGCAAAGCGTTCGAAACGTCAGGTTTCAACAAAATAAATAAAACACGCGATACTTCCGTTAAAAATAGTTTAATTTCAATGATTTATATTGTTTTTATTTATTTATTTACACGATACAGTTACATAGTACAAATTATTATGTTCGCCAAACTGTTGTAACAGTTTGTTGGCGAGTATATATGATGATGGGTATTAAAAAAAATAAGGAACTAAATTAGATGATTTACATGCCTGCCTGTTTATCTGCTAGTCTGTCTTAGAAAGTTTCACGAACAGACTTGAAATTTTACATAGTTACATTTTAGTCGTAGAAGCGTATAATTGAAGTACAAAAACATATGAAAATATTCCAACGACTCCGACAATCCGTAATTGAGTAGTTTCGGGACATATCTTCTAAGGTCTTTTGGTTGAAATAAGAACCCGTACTCCAGTAATGAAGTGAGTATGGGTTGATTATATTTATTCTGGTAATTGTGAAAGATACGGAGGGTAGTCGTGTAGATTATTCTATACCAATTATTTATACCACGTTAATCAAGTTAATCACGCACACACACATGCTTTTGTGTCAACACATAAATGTTAATCAAGCATTTTATATTGTCTGAATTTGTAAACTTTTAAATATGTAAAGCTTAATTAAATTATAGTATTGACAGTAGTTTTAATATAATGTTAGTACTAGGCTGTCGATATTACATGCTAATAATGGGTTACAAAATTAAAATTGTCCTATTTTCCAGACCGATTATCCAGGGCTTCCAATAGCGACGGACACTACATTAACACCATGAAAATTAAAGCTTACTTTTGAATTGAGACTGAAAACATTACTGGCTGAGTCACGCAAGAAGAAATTAGCTATATTAAGGTCAAAAACTAAACGACTTGAAATAAAAATGCTGAACTATCTGTCAATATACAGAATTTTAATGTAATCAATGTATAGATGATAGATATCATTATACAAGTTAGAGGAAAAGACTGAACTATGGAATTAAGGTACCGTAGCAGTTTCCCACCTTTTGAGTACAATATGTGAAAGGATAATCCTTGGTCAATTGTAGCTTTAGTTTAAGTCTAATAAAACCATGATGCGCAATACAAAATGTTTAAAAACAAAGATTGCTTACCTTTGTTTATTATTTACACATAAATCATCCCTGGCACTAATTCTTTTTTACATGACAATTATTGAAAATTTTTATGCAATATGTTTAATTTTAAGAAGGTATTATCCGCATTTATTGTGTAAAGAAGATTTAACTAAAAACCGTGTATGTAAATGTGACCATGAATATTCGACGGCTGTTTCATTCTCACGATATTTACATAAATACACGAGGAAGAAAAATCGATCTAATAACATTGATTTCAAGAATAAAAATTTATGAAAAAATTAACATTAGTATGTTTGTAAGGCACGAATATTTTTATTTACAAATTGTCTATAAAGTGTTTTTTATCTTTTATCTCATATCTATGCCTATATTTAGTATCATCGCTTGTATTTTAGAATATATGTCTAAAATAGAAAAATATATTGTTTAATTTATATAACTGCTAGGTTTGACCAATCTCCTATCCTTATTCCAATGATTTCACAGATCTTACTGAAACTAACTCAGGCTTACTATTAATTAATAGATCTATATAGTAACTCGATTTGCGTAAAAAATACTATTCTAATAATATTAAAGTGCAAATATGTTTCTTAATCTATTCACATACTGTAGTTTTCATACGTATGTAAACTATTAACTTTTATTACTTTACGTGTAGAAATGGCTGTATCGACTTATTCGATTTTTTTACATTGCTAATATCATATTATGTGTATATTTTTATAGCACACAATACATATTCTATGCAAGTTTTTGGTACACATGTATCTGGGAACATTGTAAATTTCAAATTGCCGAAACGCATTATGTAGTGGGGTAAATTTTCCACAGTCTGGTAACCTTGTTATTGAATGTACTTTTGTTGCCGTCCCTTACGGGTGTACGCGTTTGTCAACTCTAGGTATATACTTCCTCTGAGAATAAATGTATTTTCTTCGCAGATGACACTACTATCATAGTTGAGGATGAAAATTACAATTCTTTAATTGTCAGCGGATAGAGCTTTGGAAAATATAATGGGCAAGACCCATCACAACAACCTGTGTGCCTCCTATGAGCTAAATAATTTCATATTAAAATATAGTTATTCAACTCGAGACAACGCTTCTCTATGATCTTTGTCATAATAAATACGATTGTATATCGCTCCATAACAAGTTATGCTACAGAGTTCCTTTTAGAACACATTGTCGAAATCCCTGTCAATTATTTGCTATCACTTTTTGTCGTACCAATGCTGGAAAGCGCTCACCACTTTACAGACTAGTCGACTCATATAACAAGAATTTCAATTCAATAGACATTTTTGCTACACGTATTGGTACTTTTAAGAGAATGGTAGCGGCTCAGCTCAAGACGTGACACCTGCCGTGGCTTGTAAAATGTTTTCATTAATATTTTATCATTCAATTTTAATTTCTTTTTTTTTTTAATTCTCTTTCACTGTTAATTGTTAAACCTCTACCCAGAGATAGCATTTCATTTTCTTTATTTTTACTTTTTATTGTTCTTTGAAATTACTCCGTTCACCCTAGGAGGGAGTTCTCGTCTTTACCACCACACCGACATTTTATTGTAAAATTATTTGTGGTCAACGGAGTTGGTGGCACGATATTTGTACAACCTGTATTTAAGCTTAATATTGTAACTTTGTGTACACTGTTTGTTGATCCTAAAATAAATAAATAAATAAATAAATAAATAATCTGTGGGGCATTCACATCGTCTCGGAAGGCCATATTCAAATCGATCGAATAGAATTCAAATGGCTTTCCGAGGCAATGTGAATATCCCCACTGAAATTATTTTGTGTTTCTGGGATAATATTTGTGAAATATTGAACATAACAGGGTATTTGACAGGTTTTAGGAAAATATCTCAAAACGTTACATGTCTTTGTCTATCACATGAATATTTATTGACAGGCAGGTAGTCTTAATTGATATGAATAAAATTTAGTTTATGATTGGCATAAATAAAATTAACTGAATAATGTAATACATATTCCCAAATTATATTAGTTATTATAGTTACATTTCTTGTTACTTTTTCGTCATTCCTCCTAAATGGCGAGATAAAACAAAACAAAATAGAAAACTGTATAATTATAGAACCATTGCTAAACTTTTTCTTAATAATAAACGATTCACGTCACTGTCAATTGCGTCACTACTTTTATCACCATCACCATTGTACCATGATTGCACCTATTAATGTACCAAACCAACTAAATTGTCCATCGTTTCTTATGTACAAATGTAGATATTTTCTAGTGATAAACTTGTGTAAGTAGATTCTATAGCATATCAATTGACTAAAATTTGAAAAATGCACCGTAACACTCATTCCGTAGTATTCATTCCTTCACACTGACTGACAAGATACTGTTACTGTCTGAAGGGTCACGAACTATGCCTATCCAGAGGGTTTTTCTTCAGACAATATTTAGTTTGTGCAGTGTCCTGCTCAGGTTAATAGACTACAGCATGCTCCACAACATGCTGTTTTAGAAAATACCAACGTGCAAGTGATTAATCCATGAAATCCATTCCTTGCAAGTGTCCATATTCTTTTTTTACTACGTGCGGTGACAAACAAGCATACGATACGAACTCCTGGTCATAATTACATAAAAGCACCCTTGTTGGTTTAGGTTATGTTTGAACTGAGATTCACCAAAAGAATGTTGACTGGACATTGATTTACTTCTAACATAAGTGGCTCTGATTTTTGAGTATTATGAGTTTTTCATTTTGAAGGGAGAGTTGGGCGATTCCCATCCCTTAGTTTAATGACAAATAATAGAAATCACTGCCTTATTTTACTCTTTATTAAACCATTGTCTTCCAGAAGTCTGCTGTGACAAAAAATATAGTATAATATTTATTTTAACTTTCTTTCAGCACAATAAATGCAATAATGTCTTGTTCAGCAATATACATATTAGATGTGAAGGGTAAAGTCCTTATATCGAGGAACTACCGAGGTGATGTAGACATGGGTGTCATTGATAAATTTATGCCATTTCTCATGGAAAAAGAGGAAGAAGGTATGTTAACACCTCTACTCCAGACTAGTGAATGCACATTTGCATATATTAAAACTAATAATTTATATATTGTGTCTACAACTAAGAAAAATGCAAATATAGCTCTAGTATTTGTGTTTCTGTACAAGATTGTCGAAGTCATGACTGAATACTTCAAAGAATTGGAGGAAGAGAGCATCAGAGACAATTTTGTAGTTATTTATGAGTTGATGGATGAATTGATAGACTTTGGATACCCGCAGACCACTGACAGCAAGATTCTACAAGAATATATAACACAGGAAGGCCATAAACTTGAAATGCAGCCTCGCATACCTATGGCGGTTACTAATGCTGTCTCCTGGAGATCTGAAGGTATTAAATACAGGAAAAATGAAGTATTTTTGGATGTCATTGAATCTGTGAATCTGCTAGCTAATTCAAATGGAAATGTTTTGAGAAGTGAAATTGTTGGCGCAATTAAAATGAGGGTGTACCTTTCTGGCATGCCAGAGCTACGTCTCGGCTTGAATGACAAGGTTCTCTTTGAGAGCACGGGGCGAGGGAAGTCCAAGTCAGTTGAACTAGAGGATGTAAAATTTCACCAGTGCGTGAGGTTATCTCGCTTTGAAAATGACCGAACTATATCATTTATCCCACCAGATGGAGAGTTTGAGCTCATGTCGTATAGATTGAACACCCATGTAAAGCCTTTAATCTGGATTGAGAGTGTCATTGAGCGCCACGCGCACTCTAGAGTTGAGTACATGATTAAAGCCAAATCACAGTTCAAGAGACGATCAACAGCTAACAATGTTGAAATCATAATTCCCGTGCCTGCTGATGCTGACTCACCAAAGTTTAAGACTACCATTGGAAGTGTTAAATATACTCCAGAACAAAACGCCATCACATGGTCAATTAAGTCATTCCCTGGAGGCAAGGAGTACTTAATGAGAGCTCATTTTGGATTGCCTTCCGTTGAATGTGAAGAAGTTGATGGTAAACCACCAATACAAGTCAAATTTGAGATTCCATACTTCACAACTTCCGGTATTCAAGTCCGATACCTCAAAATTATTGAGAAGAGTGGTTATCAGGCTTTACCATGGGTCCGATATATTACCCAGAATGGAGACTATCAATTGAGAACTAATTAATTCTTACATGTATTTTAATTACATTCCTTTTATTTCATAAGCATGCATACACTATGTTACTTTTTGTTGTAGGTATTTGTTATATTGGAATAATTAGTATTATACAATTAACATTATTGACACAATAATTAATAAATAAATTATTCACTTAAAATTCTGTGCATCATTTACTTGTACTGTAAAAATCAAAATTGACTGCAAGTAGTCTTTTTTTCTTAAATCCATATGGTTCAGTGAACATGTAACACCCATGACTGTGGCATATGGACAATGCTATGACAATATATGTGATTTTTTGTAAATGTAGTACAAGTATATACCTTATATGATGAATGGGTTTTAGTTGTTGGTATTTTTTAGTAAGAGCTGTGAATAAAGAACTAACCATATCCAATGGTCCCTGGTTCGAATCGTAGTGTGGTCATATATTATTAAATTTGTGTATCAGATTTATGTACATATTTGTAATTTATCATTTGCATGGTAGTGAAGTAAATCATTCTGCGGAAACCTGTACATCCAAGAAATTATATTGCGTGAGACCTAATCTAAGAAAGGTCTGCTTTCCCTCTGGTTTGTGGAGTTTAAAAATCAGTATTTTTTGCCAAATCCTTAGGTTTCAGTAGTAGATCCCACCAATCCTGATGGATTATTTAGTAATTGTGAGCTGATTTAGTTTAAGGTTCTTTTTAATATTGCCTACATTGTTTTTGTACAAATTAAAAAAGATGTTTTGTAAATATTTTACCTTCAATAGTGAACATATTATGGCAGCAACAAAGTATGTTGCAGCACATACTTCAGCGGGTAATCTGCGTAATGCGATCACTGAAGTAAATAAAGACCTGGCGTGTATAATCGAATGGAGTAAATCTAATGGCCTTATGGTTAACCCTGGTAAGTGCCAGGCCATTATTATCGGCAGCACCCGTCTTATTTCCAAACTCGATTGGGTGACTGTCTCTGGAATAATATTTGATAATGTTCATGTTCCCTATAGCGAGAGTGTCAAAAACCTTGGCAGTTTTTTTGATAGAACCTTTTCCTGGACGGTGCAAATAGCCCACGTCAGCGGGAAGCTGTTTGCAGCTGCTGGCTCCCTTCGGCGGTTGCGTAATTTTCTCCCTATCGATACCAAAATTTCACTTGCACAGTCCTTGCTCCTCCCTATTCTGAACTATGCTGATTCTTGTTACCTTAGCCTCACTGAAGACCAATTAAACAAACTTGAGCGCCTTCAAAATCTGTATTCAATTTATATTTGGGTTTTCGCAAATATGATCATGTTTCCGGACTTCGTACTCGGCTCAAGTGGCTCCCTATCAGGTTACGTCGTAACTGGCACATTGTCTCTCTTCTTTATTCTATTCTCTTCAACCCTACTTCTCCCAGTTACTTAAAGGAACGTTTTGTTTTTCTCAGTGAGGTAAGAGATCGTAGTGATCGCAGTACACGCAGTACTCTTTCCCTTCGTCTAATAACGCCATCTCACTCTTCACAATATTACAGTAAGTCCTTCTCGGTACGAGCTATGCAACTCTGGAATGCCTTGCCAATTTCTATACGCAGTGCACAATCCTTAGCCTCCTTTAAAAATATGGTAAAATCTCACTATCTCTCCATGTAACTATGGTACTATATATATATATATATATATTTGCCATTACCTTTATGTGAATATTATTGTATGTTCTGGTCTTCTGTCATGTTTTGCTACTTTGTTATTTTTTCCATTATTATTTTTATTTTTTGTAATTGATAGAATGTGTAATTCGTTGTATATAAGTATACAATATATTAAGTGAAAATTGTACTTGCTTAAATGCGCTTACTTTACTACTTTTTATATATGTATGTTTTTTCGTGTCATGGTTGTCTGGAAGAGATCGCTTTAGCGATAAGACCGTCTATTGTACATTTGTTTCCTTGTTCTGCGTGTGTTCTGTACGTATTTGTTATTGGTGCAATAAAGAGTAGTCTATTCTATTCTATGTTGACTCAAATATTTTAGTCAGGAGACAAGTGCGTAAGTGTAATTTGGTCGTACCTGGTGTTACGAGTTATCATAGACTACGGTAATTACTGAACATCAGGATTGTTTTACTTTATATAGTCTTAGAAATAACATAATTGAATCATGTATATGTTCTCACTGCCTACCCTCCCCAATGGACTTGGTATGAAGATATAATAGTAAAATTATGTATTTATATATTTATTTAGTTGGTTGTCATGGTATTGTGTACCATAAACTTTCCTCTTGTGCCCCTACAAATACAACAGATTCCAATACGGGACCAAACTCGTGTCAATGAACTCATCAGGGCATTCCACACGATTCGCTGATTAGTTATGGACTTTCATGTTATGGGCTTACCTTTAAGACGTACTTAAACAGCGTCAAAAAATTTAGATGAGATTTTTAAAACAGCTAGTTGGTAAAAAACAATGTAAGAAAAATAATAATTGTGAAGAAATGTTTAAAATATGTAAAATCATGCCTGTAGAAGCGAAGGTAAATTACTTGATAGCTTTGGAACAATTAAGAAAGAAAGAAAGTAATAAACAAATGAGGAATTTTGCACTATAATGTAAGAAAATCAAAAATAATTATATTGTCAGTGTATTATCAGGTGACGATAAAGGCTTGAATGTCGGGATGCGAATGAGATGAGGTGTGTAAGAACCGCGTCTTGTGGCGTTCGGTTTTATCTGCATACCCTGCAAAGGAGCTAGTGTAAAGATATAGATAGTGTAGCATGTGGCCATAGCTCAGATGAACCGTAGTCATTAGTCATATTGATAGAAAGCCTATTTGAAAGGGGCCGCGACGGAGGAATGCGCTGTTCATTTATAGCCGCGTTGCGGTCGGCACAGTGCAGCTCGCTACCCCGCGCGTCTGCATTCCCAGGTAGCTGTCCGCCCAGACGCGCGCCAATTTTTTTTTTTTTTTTTTTTTTGACCTGACTATGTAGTTAGCCCCGGTTGGGCTGTCACTACGTCACCGGACTAGAGGGCGGGCGTGAGGCGCCACAGCCTGAAAAACAAAGTTAAGCGACAGCCTAAGGGCCCCCGAGAGGGGTCGGACCTCGGCTCAGGACGTCGCTGGAGAAACAAATCGAACACGCGGGTTCGTGCCTTAAGGGCCTGTCGGAGAGAGAGGCGCCCAGGTACCGTGGGCTACCGGTACCTGGTGTATCGCGCAGAAGTCCTTACTCTTCGCGCCCGGAGCCGCCGAGCGCGGTGTGTGTCTGGAGTGTTGGGGTTGGAGGGGGAGAGGTAGGGGGCGTTCGCAACAGTAATGCGATCATCGGGATCAAAGAGTGAATTCCGCGGTCTGCGCCGGAACCCCCGGGCGTCGATCCGCGGGGTGTAATTGACAGCCCGGGCTATCAATGGGTTGGGATGTTGAGAGGCAGTTTCGAAGTAGCGTCTAGACGCTTTCTTCATGAAACGACGACGCGCGCCAAGCCACGTACCTACAGTTTAAGTTGACCAAGAGAGGCCGAATAGATAATGCGCGTATACGTCATAACTCATGGGTAGACGTGTTTGACGTATTTTATATCCCATGTGTTTGATATATTAAACATGGTGTTTTACTGATTTAACTTACAATAACGAAATATAATTTTCAATTACCAAGATCCCTAACCACAATAGTAATCAAAAAGTAAACTAGTTTAGAAACAAATAAGTTGCAAAATATATAATAAAGTGTTGGTTGCCATTAACGAAGAGAAGAAGAATTAGATAAGTGACATTGATAAATGTTGACAAGCTCGGTGGCGCAGTGGTGAAACGCGCTGTTACGCTACTTCGACACCAACGCTCGTGGGTTCGATTCCCACACAGTACAAACATTTGTGTGCATGAACATGTCTGTTCTTGGTCTGGGTATTGTCTATGTATAATAAGTATGTATTTACAAAAAAAATATGTATTTAGGTATGTTTATCAGTTGTCTAGTACCCATAACACAAGCTTCGCTTACTTTGGGGCTAGGTAGCGCTGTGTAATTTGAAAAAAATATATATGTATGTGACAGATCTTCCCCGCGCTTTTGACGAGTGACAACAATGTCATTTGTTGTTTATACTTGAAATTTTTACAATTCAGTACAAAATTAGTTTTATGTGACAACTTCGATAGTATTTTGTAACATAAGTGCTAGTGAAATTATACAGTAATGAAACAAATCAAATGTAACATGTTTATGCACTTTTTGGAAGATGTGAATAAGTTCATCAAGAAAACCTTGTAAAAATCACTATCGTTTTACGGGTGGTATTTAAATTGGGTTGATTGGGTCTAGATACCTTTCCCAAGTATTGTTTCAGTACAGTTCCTGAAGCTGGGA
Organism: Pyralis farinalis; assembly: GCA_947507595.1. Taxonomy (NCBI): domain Eukaryota; kingdom Metazoa; phylum Arthropoda; class Insecta; order Lepidoptera; family Pyralidae; genus Pyralis; species Pyralis farinalis. Next base: position 21,261,539 of record OX382258.1, read on the forward strand.
CATAGAATTAAGATTTTCAAATGGTTCTAAACTGAAGACTTGGCTGTACGAGCTAGATTCCTTTGCCCTCGGGGATAAAAAGAACCAAAAAAAAAACAGCATGTCAAGTTTGTTTTATTTACATTTGTGTTACCGCGAAAATTTTGTATTTTAAATATGAAATTCAGAAACCACAAGTATCTTATCAAGAATTTAATGCATCACCAGAGATTTTATTGCAATATATTACCCTCAAGTGAAGTGAAAATTATCAGGAATAAAAAGCCGGATACTTTGAATAACCTCAAAGTGAAAAAATCAAAAGCTGAAAATGCTTCAAAGGAATTCAGAGTAAACGAAGTGAACATACAGATGATCTCACGTAATATTTACGAGCAGTTATTTAAAGATTCGAGACCTGCTTTAGATTTGCATACTATAAATAGGTAAGTTTTCCTAATATGAATGACATATCTATTAAGTACTTTAACCGCCCAAAAGCTAATTGGTATTGTACCATCCGTAACTTTAACAGTATATACTTTAGTACCTACTTCAAGTCAGGCAATATAGATTGAAAAATGAAAAATGTTCATTTTCTTAAATATACAAGGTTAACAATGTTTAACTGAAGCCTCCTTTTAAGCATATACAATGCCTGTGACTTCACTCTTCTATATATCTCTAAAATAAGTCGAATCTTTCAAAACAATATTGCAGATGTGGTTGCAATATCAGAGTAAGGTAATTTGAATTAATTGTTTGTAATTGTTGCCACTATTTACTCCAATTATCTTCACCTTCAGAAGACTGCAGTGGTCTATTGTTGTAGTAAAAAGGAACTCACTAAATTTGACTACTGAAGGAGAGTCATCGGCGTATCATTATTCTTTAAATTAATTGGGGTTGACTGATGCTAGTTTGTGTGTACTGACTGGTGGCAGAAGTACAAAAAGTAAGTTAGATCAATTTGCCTGCAAACTAGATGGACTTACAATTAACCATTGATTATCAGATTAGTTTGATGATGGTATCAGCAATCTCGTATTTTAATTTATTTTAATTTTTACTACCACATTTTCATGCCAAGTTCTTTGTGGGGTAAGCAGAGGCAGGTATAATATAGATACAGTGGATTTCGGGTATAACGACAATGAAGGGACCACTCTATTTTTGTCGTTATATCCGAAAGTCATTACAGGCAAAGGTAAAGAGATACTTATTCAAAAGTTTACTAAACCAAGTTGCTACTCAGAATATCACTTTGTAACTGAACCATAAAAGCTCCGAAACGTATACGCTTCCCTACCTACTTAGTTGATATCTATAAACAAAAGGTAAAGGTCTCCACACTTGCTGACCATCTGTGTGCAATGGATGTAAACAAAAGATAAGAAATGTTTGTGAAAGAAAAAAATCTTTGTGTCTTTGGCAGCCGACTCCAGTCGCAATATCTGCATGGGATTTCTAGGAATTTGTTACAAATGATTCATTAAAAACAGTCGCTACACCCGAACTCGGCGTTACATCCAAAGTTGCTATAGCCACATGAATTTTGTACTAAAGTATGCTTTAAATTCAAGGGACTTAGATTTAACGTCGCTATAGGTAAATGGTCGCTACAACCAAGGTCGTAATAAATGATATCCACTGTATTTGAATTTTTTTTTTCAGTTGTCAGAATAATTTGTTAAAACATGGTATCAATTATAAAGAGCAGAGTAATTTGCCAGACGTAAAACTAAAACTGCCTGCACTGGAGGGCAGTGATGTTGTGGAACATTTTCATAACATTGGCGAGAGGCAATGTGCTCCATACAGGAGTTTGTTACTACAACTAGCCGGCACTGAACTACCTCCACTACCAAGGGTAAAGTTTTGGAATAGAACAAAATTAACTCAAACAACACTAAAATTTAGCTCAAGGCCCTAGAATTAGATCATATGTGTCTTGCTCAGGACGCATAGAGACATCATGTAACCGTTTATCCGTTACAAGCTACAAAGAAATCCCAGTTCCCTAAATTAAAAAAATTAAAATCATTCTAATATTCTGTTATAAAATAATTCTTAATTTAAATTTTACATCGTGAAGTTTCTATAACAATGGTTGTTTGCAAATTCAAATCTCGATGGTTCTAACATTTGGCCTGTCACTCGGCTCTAGTTAGTTTTGTTCAAATCAGTTGTTCAAAATTATGAAGGAATGTCCATTTCTTTCACGGATTTAGCTAACGCTGGTCACTAACCAGCTGTTTGCAATAATTATCTAAACTGTTAAATAATACATTTTTGAATACTACGAGTGCCATCTCAGTGCAATGATTGAAATATAAAACCTCAATATCAACATATTGGGTATGTATCTACTTCTGAGCTTGCCAGCATGAATCTAATATTTATTTATTCACAGCTTCTGTGTTACATTTTATGTTAATTAGTTACCGTCTAGCTAGGAATTTATTGAGAAATTGTAATATTTACATTTTATAATATAGTGTAGATTGAACTATTACAACATTTTTTGTATTGACATAAACTTTAAATATTGTCGGACTAATTACACAGCGCCATCTAGCCCTAATGTAAGCGAAGCTTGTGTTAGGGGTACAAGACAACTGATAAATATATGTAAATACATTTTTTTTTTTGTAAATACATACTTATTATACATAGAAAATACCCAGCTGAAGACAAACAGACATGTTCATGCACACAAATGTTTGTATTGTGTGGGAATCGAACCCACAAGCGTTAGTGTCATCAATCCCATTGTAATTACGAAAGACTGAAAAGAACAACCAATTATTAGGTTAACAGATCCCGACCGTCGAAGAGGTGTTATGTTATATATTTGTTTTGGTATAAGTATTAATATTGAACTTTCAAAAATATTCTTTTTCACTTAACCGACTTGGCCTCACCAACGAGAGCAATGCTATTAAATAGTTTTTTCTTATTTTATATCATAATATTCTTTTTAAGCTCTTCAAGCGACAACCAGAGGTAATCTAGTTTTTTTGATGTAATATATTATTCTGTGCTATTTTATGCAGTCTGTCTACCTTTCTGCCTTTTCCTTTCTCTCGATTGCCCCCTTCGATTGCTAGCTGACTTCTTAGACGCTTAGCTTTTACTCTCTGCTGCTAGCATCGAAGGCGGAAGGCAATCGAGAGACAAGGCAGTGCCAGTTACTAACTCCCTAGACGTGTGTGGTTCACCCGTACGGGTAGTCTACATCTGCCGGAGCTGCCTGCTCCGCTGAGCTAAGCCTGGCGCACCTAGCAAACTGCTGCATGTCGGTTACCCTCATCTACGTCGCGCAATCTGCAACTCCACGGAAAGCTAAGTGTCTATGGTTTAACCATAGCGGAGACCACGACACAAGGGAGACAACACACAGCCTTGTGCGACGCCAGCGTTCGGGGTGGCGGATCCGAGTACGCACCATCAACTACCACCTTAATGGTCCGCAAATGAGAAAACTGGCAACCCATGCACAAAATTTTTCGTGTAGCCCAAAAGATGGAAGCTGCGAGAGAAGTGGTCTGTGCCACACCCGATCGAAGGCCTTTGCTATGTCCAAACTAACAGCTAAAGCCTCGCCTTAGCTTTCTACTGGTGGTTCTGGTTCTCCGCCCAGCGGTGGGTCAAGTACACCAGAAGATCGCCAGCCGTGCGGCCGCTAAGAGTTGCTGGTTGATGATATTTTCCATGATTACAGAAAATATGGGAGTAGAAATAGGCCTATTGTTGGAAGGATCCGAGCAATCACCTTTTTTAGGTATTGGGTGTACCAAAGCCTCCTTCCATGAGATGGGAACCACGCCAAGCGAATAGAAGTAACGAAAGAAGCGCGTTAGAATCGGAGCTAACTCTGGAACACACATATTTAACACAATGGGTGGAATTCCATCCGGCCCGCTCGACTTATGAATGGGAGAAAAGGGCTATATAGACAGCTTTTTGCGAGAAATGAATTTCAGGCATAGAGCTCTCACACCGCGGTATAGTCGGTGGTGTTCATCCCTGGTCAAGGGTTGAGTTGGATTCAAAAAATGAGCCCCGGAGATCGGGTTTCTCCTTTGCAGTATGGGCCAGCGATTCGTCCACTTTGCGTAACGGAGGAAACGATGACTGACAGAAGTTACCCTGAACAGCTTTGGCGAGAGACCAGAACGCCTCAGCACAGGCGCTGGGATCGTCCAAAGTCGAGAAGCAAACCTGCCCCCGGCGTAGGAAAAAGAAGAAAATGCGCAGCACTTCCCAATCTGCCGACCACACACAACGGCGAAAAGTGCCACACACAACGGCAGCCTGCTGTATGCGGTCGCGTTGGGAATGCAAGTAGCACCTCACTACGAATCAGGCAGTGCATAGGACCCGAGCGGGGACACATGATAGTTTTCAAGGTGAGAAGTCAGTAGAAGACCTAAAAGGGACGGCGCATGTTCCTCTATATCTGGAACCCGCGTGGGCGAAGATACCAGTTGCGTCAGACCATATGCTTTTGTATATTTTATTGGTGCAATAAAGAGTTTTGTATTATATTGTATTGTATGCTAAGTCAAAGTCATGGAAAGATCTTTCTGCTTGGTCAGTAGAACGTGACTCTAGCCATTCCACGAGGTGGGCATTAAAATTTTTAAATTTTAAATATTTATTAAAATTAGAACCACAATTTCAGCGGAAGGGATCTGTTGGAATATAATATCAGTCGTCGTTTGAATGTGCCCCACAAGACGCTACGTTTCGGCGTTACCGCTATGGGATCTATAGATGCACGTATAGATAGATACTGATATGATCCCTGAAATCTGCGCGCAGCCATATAATAGACAGGCCCCTCTCTTCAAGTCTCCCAAGGCGTCGAAACAGATATCCTCACGAACGTAATGTCTATGTCTCCGTCAAAAAGAACAAGGCAGGCTTAGCTGTCTCTAGGTGCTGATGGACTCCGGATCTCACTCACCGTACGAAACACAATAGCATCTTGTATCGGCAATATAAGCATGCCACTACTTCACGCCGGTTTTCTATGAGAGAGTGGAACTACGAACGAGCCGGTCCAATTACGAGCTATTGCCATTCGAAGGCCACGACCTACCCGCAGGCATGCAGTGGCCACTAATTGACAATAGCTTGGCTCTACCACTTCTAAAGTTTTGCTCCTTAATACAAGTTGGCAGACAAATAATGTTTACATATTTCTGTACATACACTATGTGTGTGTAGACAAGTATGTAAACATCAGGAGACATATAAGCGTACGGCTCAGCTAATGTAAACTCGTTACCGTAGCCTTGTAATACATTAATTAATTATGCGTGGCCATACTCGCTGCTAACAGCGACTTCTCAGGAGCTCACTTGTAAGTAGGATTGATATATGCAACGGATGAATGAAGTTATCTCATTAGTGTTCTCTTATTACCGTTTTGACATGTAACTCCTAAATAAGATACATATGTTTAAGTATTTTATACAATACTTGATCTTTAAGCTTCACAAAGGGTTGTAGTCCCAAACCTGTCATTCAATCTACGGTATACACATTACAGAACTGGTGCAAATCGCCAGGTTGGACTAAGTACTCCTGCGGTCAAGTCGACGCTGTCCCGTGTCCACCTGATGATGCACTGCTGCTCGATGTGGAGGTGCTAGTGACGGCTGGCAGCAGACCTACTATGGCTTGCGCCGTTTCACCTAATGCGTGGTAAGATATTAAACTTTGAATTCTGTATTTTGCGATAACCTTGCATACTTAGATACGACATTTATGCTTTGTTTTTTTATACTACGTCGAATGACAAACTAGAACGCGACCATTCTCATGTGAAGCGGTTACCATAGATTATTGCGATAGTTGCGTGTGTCCGCAACGCAAAGAGAACCGCTCGCGTGTTGTCTCCCCATTTATTAACAAAGCTACTCCTCTCCAGATTCCCGGTGACTTTACTTACTCGCAGAAATACAAGTCCTGAGAATATTTTCGGGTTGTTTCCATTAAGGTGGATATCTATCCCAGTAGGGCTGCATTTAAGTCAATGTCGCTGTGCCCTGCCTTTTCGGAACCTCTTTCATTCCAAATTTACGTCCCGCTATATCGGATGACCTACACATTAATCTATCTATAACTTCACGCCAAATCTCTTGCGGGTAGGCAGGGAGAATTAATTACACACACACAATAATGTGACAACTAGAAAATCGTAAACATATGTGATAATAATGTTTCGACTAGCGAGATACCTATGCGAATTCAATAAAGCCGTAAACTGCACCAAACTAATAGGGGACTATCACTTTTATTGGCACGGGACTTACAGTGACTTGTTTTTCTACTTTCCGATATTTCGGAGATGCTGCCGCCACGAGACGCCATGGTCACGGACGTTATAGAATTTAAAAACTTTCCGGTTTAGCTACATGAAATCTCACGGTCCATATACACTGATGTATCTTCCCTCTTCTTCCCAGCTTTATTACGTTTCCTAATTCTATATAATTGGCGAGGTGCGCTAGCTCAGCCTGAGAGTATTTGGCAAAGATATTGATTTTGACATAGAGCGACTGCCGTCAGAACTCCTCGACATAGAGAGAAAGCAAGATTTTTTTAGCTTTAGCAAAATATAATTTCGAAGACGTGCGGAATTCATCGCGATGTCTAAATTCACTGCGCCAATGACAATTACAAATAAAATTTGATCAACTTGCTTTGTGTGCTTCCGCCACCAATTAGTTCATACGAACTAGCGCCGGCCGGCACCCACCCACAACCATTAATAGGTACAACATGTCGGTCGGTGCTATGCCTGCTCCGGCTGTTGCGGTCGTCCTCTCGATTGCCGGCCATCTGGAACAGAAACCGCATGCACCCGCCACCGTTGTTGTAAATTGCATGTAAATTTCACATTCGCAAAATAACGTTTTAACGTTTTTTAACGTCGCTCCCGGCTGTTGTAGATAAATGACAATCGTTAAGCTAAGTCAGTTGCCCTCAGGCGGCTTGAAAACACTGGCCTCTGCCAATCCGCATTTGAGCAGCATGGCGGAGTGTGCTCTAAACCCCTTCGGTTGAAGGGAGACCCGTATCCCTGCAGTGGGATGAGTAAGGATTGACGTGTACATATTTCTATTATTATACAAATCGGTGTATCTTCAATCCCTGTTAAAACAAGATTGCTAGTGTTTTTTTGCCTTTGATAGCGTGTATGCCCTTTTTTATATATCATAATGTCTTATATGAAGGTATGGTTGGGTGAGTGAACCACTTGCAAATGGGGAACAACACAAGCGGTATGACAACATGAGCTACAGTGACCTGATACCCCTGGAGACGGATGGCGTGCAGCCCTGCGGAGATCTGAACAGGCCCAGAGTGGTCGTCGGACACAACGTGTCATACGACAGAATTAGAATTAAGGAGCAGTATTGGCTGGATAAAACGGGTATCTATATCGTATATATATTACTAGCTGCTGCCCGCGGCTCCGCCCGCGTGGAATCAAATATTGTAACCTATGTGTTAATCCAGATCATAATCTACCTACGTGCCAAATTTCATTCAAATCCATTCAGCCGTTTAAGCGTGAAAGGGCAACAAACATCCATCCATACATACAAACTTTCACATTTATAATATTAGTAGGATAAACATCTATACATATAAATAAAATTGAAGTGTCTGTCTGTGATTTCAAAATAAAGCTTTTATTTTAAGCTCATATTATTATTTTCACGTTACCAAAGCCTAAATACGCATTTTTAACTTTTTTATTTTATTTATTTAATACTTTATTGACCACAATACAGTTGGTTCAAAAGGCCGACTTAATGCTAATTGCATTCTCTACCAGTCAACCATCGGGAGTGGAGAAAAAACGCGATTGCAGTTTTTATCTGTCTTTTTTGTCTGTCTGTCTGTTTATTTGTGTTTGTCCAGGCTAATCTTCGAAATGACTCATCCGATTTTGACGGGACTTTCATTGGTCGGTAGAGGACTGTTCAGAGCAGAATATGGGGTACTTTTTATCCCGTAAATATTTAGAGTTCCTGCATAAAAAATGAAAAACTGTTAAAATTAGGGGGAAATATCTTCCCCTTCGGGGAACTTTGTAATTTTATTTTTATTATTTATACAGAATACATTATTTTTTGTGACATAAAATAAAAAAAAACTACGATTTTTTTATATAATAAAAATAAAATAAATATACGTTGCCTCCCGTAAAGGTCAACAGATGGCGCTGTATGAAAATTGAATCGACTACGACCCTGAACTTCGTTTTTTTTAAACAGAAAGAATTTCAGGCCTGTAGAGAAATAAAGGCTACTAAAAGCCCAAATCTCATGCGTGCGAAGCCGCGGGCTTCAGTCTTCAATATGTTTATAATGATATTTATTACCAGACTCTATAAAGACATTGTCCATCAACGTTTTTAAAAAGTCGTTGTATAAGATACTGTTAAAAGAATGTGTGTATAGTATCGAAGAATTTGAAAAAGAAATTAATATTTGTGATTGATGTTCATATACTGTACTAGCTGCTGCCCGCGGCTCCGCCCGCGTGAAGTATAATAACGTAGCCTATGTGTTAATCCAGATCACAATCTATCTACGTGCCAAATTTCATTCGAATCCGTTCAGCGGTTTAAGCGTGAAAGAGCAACAAACATCCATCCATACATACAAACTTTCGCATTTATAATATTAGTAGGATTACGACAATTTACCAAATATTGTATTGCTGTTATGCTTATTATATATTATATTGTATATTAGTTATCCTTTCGTCATGTGTCTCTAAATATGTCTTTTTTTTATATCAATTAAAATGAAATTTATATATTTATAAGTAAATGTAATAAAAACATTTTGTTGCACTGACACGCACGGTAGGTTTCCCTGTGTTATGGATGTCAGGCTCCTTCCGAATAGACTTTTTTATATTATTTTTTTATTTTATGATAATGTTGTCGTGTATGACAAAATAATGACGGAACAGATATACAATGCAATAGTGGAAGGATGTAGGAGCAGAGCAAGACCGAGACTAACCTACCGTGACCAAATTGGTCGTGTTTTATCAGATGGTGATGTCAGGAGCCCCAGGAATCGGCGAACGTGCATGAAAGGAGCTATGAATGTTAGAGAAGCGAGTGTAGTGTGTAAGGACCGCGTCTTATGGCGCTCGGTTCTCTTTGCCTTTACTTTACTCAGACCAAGTTAAACAGACATGTTCATGCACATAAATGTTTGTCCTGGTTGGGAATCGAATCCACGAGGGTTGGTGTCAAAGTAGCTTTACTAACCACTCCGCCACCGAGCTCGCCAACTGAAATTATCTAGTATATGGTAAGCAGTTATCGTAGCATATGGAACCTTGCAACACCAGGCCCAACACTCATGCTTTGCCGATCCTGTCATAACCTCTGAACTGCTCGCCGACGGCGGGGAGTTCACCCTCACACGCTGGAACCGCAATGGTCGCGTACTGTGCGGTTCCAGAGAAGTTTTCTTCCGAGAACTCCCAAGTTGTGGAATGAACTGCCAAACCCATAAGGTTTTCCAAGGGACTACAAGCATGGGGTTCTTCAAGAAAGACGTCAAGAGGTTTTTAGACGGTCGGCACCTCTGGTGTTGCAAATGGCCGCAGGCTACGGTGATTGTTTACCATCAGACAGGCCGAATAAAATACCTCTGAGAATCCCATACATACGTATCATGTTGTATGTTCCAGGTGTTCGTTTTATGGACACGATGTCGATGCACGTGTGTGTCAGCGGAGTCACCAGCTACCAGCGGACTGTGCTCAAAGCGAAGAACAAGGAGCAGCACCCGAGCGACGACGACTGGATGGAAATCAGCTCGCTCAACAATCTCAGTGAGGTATTTTTTTTTTATACAACGTCCTCGTGACCTCACTCACTCACACGCAGCAATACAACAACCCTCCATCGAGCCGTTATATGGCTGCGGTTTTCTGCGAAGTGAAGTACTTACCCAGATGGGCTGTTTTAATGCGCCGAGGTACGGCGTCTTAAATATAAGTTATGGTCGACGAGCTCGGCGGCGCAGTCGTTAGTAACGCTACTTTGACACTAACGCTCGTGGGTTCGATTCCCACTCTTAAAAACGCCCAGACCAAGATATGTTTAAGCATAAATATTGTCGGACAAATTACACAGCGCCATCTAGCCCCAAAGTAAGCCAAGCTTGTGTTATGGGTACTAGACAACTGATAAACATACGTAAATACATTTTTTTTTGTAAATACATACTTATTCTATAACTTCACGCCAAATCCCTTGCGGGGTAGGCAGAGAGAACCGAGCGCCACGTGACTCGATCCTTACATATCTCACTCGCTTCTTTAACATTCATTGCTCTTCTCATGCACGCACGCCGGTTTCTAGGGCTCCTGACATCACCTTCTGATAGAACATGACCAATTTGGTCATGGTAGGTAAGTCTTGGCCTTCCCCGGCTCCTACATCCTTCCACTTTTGCATTGTATATCTGCTTCGTCATTCTTTCATCTTGCATTCTTTCTACATGCCCGAACCATCGGAGCATGCCTCTTCTTATTTTAACACCGACGCTCTCTTTCAGACCAACTCTATTTCTAACATCATCATTGCGAATACGGTCTACAAGCCTTACGCCACAAATTTTGCGCAGCGCTCGCATTTCAACCGCGTTTATTCTACTTTCATGCTCTTTCTGCCATACCCAACTCTCGCTTCCATAAGTTAGCGTTGGGACCAACACTGCATTGTGTATAGCGAGTTGTGCCTTCTGGCTCAGGATTTTACTGCCAAGAAGTTTTCCCAACGCTCCATTCACACTATTCCCAGCACTCACTCGTCTTTCCACATCTGCGGTGTACCTTCCATCCCTGCTGAAAGCGCATCCAAGATATACAAACTCATCCACTTGTTCCAACACTTCATCATCAATCGTAATCCTTACATTAGTTCTGGATTCTTCTCTTTCAAATACCATTATCTTTGTTTTCTTCGCATTCAGTAGTAAGCCTTTCTCCATACAGTCGTCTTTCATCGCTGTGACCAGTGTTTGCAGTTTAGATGGTGTATCTGCTAATAGCACGGCATCGTCTGCATACAGCAGACAGTTCACCACTTGGTCACCCATGCGCAATCCCACATTCGTTGACCTTATTCTCTGCAGACAACTATCGAGATACAGGATAAACAGCCTAGCAGATAGCATGCAACCCTGTTTGACACCAATTTTGACATCAAACCAGGGTGACATGCCACCGTCTATCCGCACACATGCTGAGCAATCCTTGTAAGTAGACTGCACAGCACGGAGCAGTGAACCGTCAATCCCATATCTCGGCAATATGTCCCACAGTTCCTTTCGCACAACCCTATCAAAGGCTTTCTCAAGATCCACAAAACCGCAGAAAACCTTCCGGTCTATGGCCAGATGCTTCTCTACGATATTGCGGAGCGAGAAAACTTGATCCGTACATCCCCTTCCATTTCGGAAACCTCCTTGTGCGTCCCACAGCATTTCATCGGATTTCACCCTCATTCTCCTTTCAATCACCTTTCCATATACTTTTGCTGCTAAGCTGATCAAACTGATGGCCCTATAGTTGGCGCAGTCCATGCGTGATCCCTTGCCTTTATACAAGGGCACGATGACTGCGCGTCTCCAGTCCATTGGGACCCTTCCAGTTCTCCAGCATAGGTTGCATAGGTACCAGAAGGCGTCCCGGACGTAAGTGCCACCTAATTTGATCATCTCAGCTGTGATCAGATCAATTCCCGCTGATTTTCCATTTTTCAAGCTTCGTATCGACCATTCGATCTCATTCATAGTTATGCCTTCGTCGGACGCCGTCAACGTGGAGTAAGCATCCGACTCACTCTCATTGCCAGCGTCCGAGGCATACTCATACATTTCCTCAAAATATTCACTCCACCGTTCTAACACTTCCTGAGTGTTGGCAAGAATGACACCAGCTTTAGACTTTATCTTATCCATTCTGGATGCCGACGAACCACTCCGAGACTTCTTTACCTCTCTCCAAAAGAGTTTGGTGTTTGCCTCGAAGTTTTTCGTCAGCCTCTCTTCCTCATTCATAATTTGTCTTTCACGCTTCTCTTTCACTAAAGCCTTGGTTTCATTCTTGCATAGACGGTACATTTCTTTCTTCTTTTCTCTCATATTTTCATTTAAAGGCAAACATGATACGTAATCCAGCCACGCTTTCCTCTTTCTTGCTACGGAGGATTCAACCTCCGCATCCCACCAGGCATCTCCTTTCGCTGTTTTACGTCTCTTTGCGCATCCACAAGCTTCTTTTGCACTATCCACCATACTTTCTTTCAAAACTTTCCAACAATCATCCACATCTGAGTCGGAGAGGCTTGCATTTGCAAGTCTCTCACTTACCAGATGCACATACATTCTCCTTACACTTTCATTTTGCAATTTTTCGCTCATTATCCTTTCATGGTCTCCGAAAGGGATACGCACTCGCCAGTGCCTCCACTTCCTAAAAAGGCCCACAAACCGGCTTACCACCAGGTAGTGGTCCGTCTCAAGAGTGGGGCCTCTAAAGGCTCTTGTATCCATTAGAACATTTCGGAGACGTCTATCTATTAAAATCAAATCAATCACACTTTTTTGATCATTCCTTCTCCATGTATACGTGTGAATATCCTTATGATGAAATAAAGTATTTGACACGAGGAGGCCTCGTTCCATACATAAATCTAGTATAGACTTACCTGCTTCGTTCACTCTCTTATCTCCATACGGACCAAGAACAGCTTCATAGCTGTATCGCTTGGTCCCAACCCATCCATTCAAGTCTCCACACATAATCACTCTTTCGTTCCCTTCAACTAAGTCCAGAACATCCCTCACAGACTCCCAAAACTTCTCCAGTTCTTGAGCACACGCTGAGCTTACGGGAGCGTATGCTGCAACCAAAAATACTCGCGTGATGCCCAGTTTAATACGAACCCAGAGAAGTCTAGGCCCTACCAAACAGTAATCTCTTACACCAGTGGCTAAGCGAGAGGAGAGTACGACACCTACACCAGCACTGGCATGATCGTCACGCTCTACCCCAGACCATAGGGCCATCATACCACCGGGCAGATCATCGGTGTCGCTCCCCTTGCGCTTAGTCTCTGTCACACATAAAGCATCCAAACGTCTATCATTCATTACGTCTATCAGTTCATTCGTCTTATCTTTCAATCCACCTCTCACATTCCACGTGCCTATGCGGCACTCGGCTCCCCTCGTCCCGCCGGAATTGGCGCTGCGTGGTGGGTGGCGGCCCCCACCGCCGCATGCAGCTGTATTCGCACCGACGGGGGCGGATCGGTGCGCGTCGCCTACGGGGGACGCCCTAATCCGCACGTCGGTGCGCTCTTGGTCCAGAATTGCAATCGACTGATTGGCAGGGGTCGCGAACGAGCACGCTTCTGGCACATGACCCCCCAATACATACTTATTATACATAGAAAATACCCAGACCAAGACAAACAGACATGTTCATGCACACAAATGTTTGTATTGTGTGGGAATCGAACCCACGAGCGTTAGTGTCAAAGTAGCGTAACAACGCGTTTCACCACTGCGCCACCGAGCTCGTCAAATAAAATAAATGTTTTTCCTATGTGGGAATCGAACCCACGAACGTGTCAAAGTCGCTTAACCTCTATTAACCACTGCACCACCGCGCTCCACCGGTCTACTATCTGTTTGTAATAATGTCTACTATCCAGGTTCACAATCTCTACTGTGGAACTCTGATCGACAAACAAATCCGGAACATATTTGTCGACGGCACAATGGGAGATGTGCACACTAACTTCCAAGAGCTAATGAGTTATTGTGCGGGGGACGTGGTGGCCACCCACAACATCTTAAAGAACCTGCTCCCACTATTCCTGGAGAGATTTCCACATCCTGTGACGTTGGCGGGCATGTTGGAGTTAGGTAAGTCTACTGTTGTTCGTGGATGATAATGAATGTAGTGGTACAAATTGAAAAGGGTATGCTGAGATGTTTTGGACATCTGTATTTGAAAGTGTATTGAGCGAGAGTCAGTTTTTTTTATACAACTAGATTGACAAACAAGCATGTGGCCCACATCTGATGGTAAGCGGTCACCGCAGCCTATTGACGCTTGCAACACCACGGGGATGTTACTCGCGCGCTGCCAATCTTGTGACCTAAGGATGTTTCGTCACAGTACCGAGTAATTTCTTATATAAATATAGCTGCTTGGCGGTAGAAATACGTGAGATAGAGGTACTCACGCAGGCGACTTTTGTACAAAGTCTCCCTCAGTGAAGATGTCCTTTATACACGCATATCGATCAGTTAGGTGACGTGCAGTAAAACGGCCAAATCAAAAAGCACGGAATGACGAGCATGCATGAAGAGGTCGACGAATGTAGAAGATGCAAAAGAGGTATGTTTAGATCGGTGCACCTAGCGTTGCGTAGTCTGCCTAATGGGACATAAGCGTGATGGTGTGTTTGTAATGAAAACACATGAAAAAACCCATACAAGAAGTGACCTCACTCACACGCAGGAACACAACAACTCTCTAGGGAGCCGTTAATTGGCTGCGGTTTTCTGTGAGGTGGGGGTATTTCCCCAGACGAGCTTCTTTGATGCGCCCTACGTCTCTTATATTTCGTTGTTTATTTTCAACTTCAAAATAAATCATTTTCTCTTCTCCACCAACCCTAAGTCATAGCATAATCCGTCCCACCGCTAGTATACGCGCGTACGCGTAGCGCTGGAGTGCGCACGAGCCGAACATACAATATCATATAGAACATATTAAATGCCCGTAACTTTTGTCGAAGGTTTATTTTAAAGCGCCAAATCGAATTCCACATGGCTCAATTGCACCTTTAGTCCCACCGCCAAGACGTGCTACACTGGGAGCCAACCTCCTATACCTCGCATGTGTAAAATAATAAATAAACGCAGCACCGTAATAGATATACACGTTGACTCAGTGGCTAGGTTAAAGCACAATATTTTGAGATACCTTTCATGTAACATGTTTAACGTATTTGTCTACAAAAAAGTATATCACTTTAAAACTTACTTGCGTAATTAAGAATATATTTATATATAAGCAAGTCATATCTACCTATAATTAACTTGCACATTTACACACATTTTTTATGCATGTTATGTTGTATAATTTAGATTGTATAAGTTGTTGGTGGATAAATAAATAAATCAATGGTGGAATGGAATTAAAGTGCTTTTCACGAAAGAAGTCCCACGCACGCAGCGCTGTCGTCGCCAGACAGTGTGTTGCCAACATTATATTGTTTTATTTCCCCAAAAAATAATTATTTTTCGAATAGGTAGATTGAATTTTATAATAGAACGGATTACATATTGATGAACCAATTGGTAATTTAAATTTTAAATCTTTGAATTAGGGCTGAAACCAAAACTTTCGAACATATTAGATGCGGTTTTCAGGGTACAGCTTAAGCTTAATGTCTTTGCATTAAATCTAGCAGCAGATATAGATATAAATGCTTAATATTATATAACCAAATAAAATAAAAAAAGTTTTATATATTTTAAATTTTTATTGCATAATTGTGGTTATCAAACGGAATTATTCCAGACATACTGCAGTCACTATCTGAATCATCCATAATATCACTGTCCTGATCTGACTGTGTTTCGCTGTCGCTTTCAGTACATATAATAAATCGGTCCATTTCTTCGTCTATCAAACCATCTTTTTTAAAATATTCATCTTCCACACGTTCCCGTTCCACGTGTGTGCATTGTACGTTCTAATATCTTCTGGGGTTACGCTGGCAAACGCGTCTTCCGTCAATTTTACAATTTGCTTCGGATCTTGGGCGACATTCTTTTCTGCCACGCATCTTTTCACGAGACTCCATATTTTTTCTATTGCGTTCAAGTCGCAATGACATGGTGGCAGTTTAACCATTTCGTGGTTGTGCCTTTTTAAAAGCTCATCGACAGCGTAAGTCGGTGATCCTCTATTTTCTTTGATTAGACCAAACAGTACTGGTTAAGTCCAGCTTTCTTCAACAAATACACCATTTCTCGCAACCACTTCTGCATTTCAATTTTTAAATTTGACATAGTCGGGGCTTTGTTTATTTGAGTACAGTGATATGGAGCATTATCCATAACCACAAGAGACCTCTCTGGCAGATTAGGTACCATCTTTTCAGTCATCCACTTTAAAAAATTCGTAGAATTCATATCGTCATGATAATCAGAGGACTTTGACTGCGATTTGAAAATTAATAATCCATTATTTATGAAGCTGTCTTTAGAACCTGCATGAGCAATTATCCACCTACTTCCAGCTGAATCGGAAACTAAAACTCCTGGCTCTTCATCACTTTGCCAACAAATGTTTATATGGTAGGTGTTGTGAATGTATGTTTCATCCAGAAACACCACAGGTCTTTTATCAACTGTTCTGTTTTTGCGCATTCTCTCGATGTATTTAGCACGCCACGCAGTTATGTCATAGCGCTCCATAAGTATTTTTCTCTTGAATTGACATCGTTTATATCTAAAACCAATTCGATGCAAGATTCTATGCAGTGTTGTAATGCTGCCTTGAAAATCAATATCCTGTTTTAACTCTGCCCGCAACTTGTTTAGTGTAGGCTGTTCTTTCTTAACAGTATAAAACTCTTGAATTTTATGACGGATGGCACAAAGATCAAAATCGTCTAAATTATTATTTTTTGCATGTGGTCGACTTTTCCCAGGTGTAACAATTTTCTTAGCCGAATTTGAAGCTGTTGTGCTCTTGACACGGTTTTTTAGAAACACCTGCAATTTTTTTTAATATTATAGCTACCTATACGAAAATGTAGTCTCATTTTACATTTTAGAAAAGAAATGTTAAAATTGAAAATTTAATATTTATTTAATTTTATTTATTTATTTGGTACACCAACAGGTTACATGTATACACTTATAACTAATTAATTCTAGGTCTTATTACTATCATGTAGCCCAGTTAAAGGTGAACACATCACTCGCTTAAGATTATATAATAACTAAAATTAATATATAATAGACCTAAATATAAATTTTTGTATGAGATTTTGTACTGTTTTGCCATTTTGGCACATTAATTTTGTTGACAAAAAGACAATATTTTTTTTCTAAATGCCGGAAAGGAGTCATGGTTAATATCGATGTCACACTTGCTATTTACGATATTATACAAATACAAATACAAATAATTTTTATTAACAGACCAGATACAGTTACATAGTATACAAAAAAATTTAATTAATATATGTTAACAAAGAGTGACAAGTCCGGCTGTTGGGAGGAATAGCAATTTGGTTACCGGTGATACCCAAACTAGAGTGAATCTGTATCGTGGGTATCTATACGAATTGCCTAAAATTTACCTCGGTTTTCCAAATATTCCAATATTTCTTAAATGTTATATTGATCTACAAGAGTAATATTATATAATATAAAATAATGTACGCATAACACTCAATGTATGTGCAATAATGTGTGTAATATGTGTAATGTGCATGTATGTGATTGCAATGTAAATAATGCATATCTTGAGTTAGGATAGCTTTCAGACGGTGGCGTTAAATTAATATTATTATTTGCGTCTCACTCTGGAGTGTGTTTCATCTTAAGAACGTTTATCGCATAGGGAGGAGCAGATCTTCCGTGGAATCGTACGACAGAGTTGCGAGATATTTACTGATTTTAGTTTTTGCTTCCCGACTAGAACATGATCTAATATCGCACGCTTTGGAGATTCTATTATAAAGTAGATTTCTAATATACGGGGCGAACCGTTGCGCAAACGATGTTTTCACAGAGATGATGGGTAATGTAAAGTTGCGACGCTTTAACATTAGCATATACTCATTAGAATTGATAACTTCCCTGTGGACATGGTGTGTCGTCTTCAGAACAAAGAGTTGGCGCACTGTCAATACTCCAGATTCACCGTATACATCCTTTGAGGGATATCTTAGTGGCTTTCGTAGGATAGTTTTTAACACTGCTCTTTGAGCTCTTTCCACCGGTATCAGGGCTGCTTTGGTCGCTCCACCCCAACCAGCGATGCAGTACGTAAGCAAGGACTGGCAAAGAGCGAAGTAGATGGACCGCAGCATTTGAGGAGAGGCTATATTACGTAGTTTCCGCATGATATAAATAGTTTTTCGAACACGGGATGACAAGGCATGCAAGTGAGTTTTAAAGTTTAATTTTTCATCTAGTGCGACTCCTAAATATTTAACGTTGCTAGTCCTGTTTATATAGTCACAGTCGCAGGCTTGATGAGGGATTATGGCACAGCTGTGTATTTTAACTTTGGACAGGGTTGCTGATGGTGCAGATGCAGTGGTTTTATGAAAACAAACGAATTTAGTTTTTTGCGTATTTAGAGTGAGAATATTGGTTTTTAACCATTTATAGATGGTGCTCATGCCACTTTCAGCCTGTGAAACTACATCGAGCCAGTCAGAACCATGGAATATTATGGCAGTGTCATCCGCATAACATACAACATCAGCATTTCCTAAGGAGATGTTATGTATGCTGTTTATATAAATTATAAACAGAGTAGGCCCCAAGATGCTTCCCTGCGGTACTCCAAAACTCAGCCCACGGGTATCGCTTGAATTCCCGTCTATGCTAACGCACTGTCTCCGATCCATTAAGTAGCTTTTGAACCATGACAGAGCTATGCCACGTAGTCCTAACTTTTCGAGCTTTTTGAGTAAGATGGGGACGGAGACAGTATCAAAGGCCTTAGCGAGATCCAAGAAAACGCCTAAGCAACTTCTATTATTATCCAAATGAGAGGTGATTCTTGAGAGAAGGGACGAGACGGCATCTTCAGTTGACGTTCCCTGTCGGAAACCGAATTGTTTTTCTGATATGAAATTGTTGAGATCTAAAAATTTTATAAGACGCTTATGGACAATTTTTTCGAGTAGCTTAGAAAAAGTACTTAACAGAGATATAGGACGATAATTGTGGGGGGAATCACGTGGACCATTCTTATATATGGGTATTACGGAAGCCATCTTCCAGAGTTTAGGGAATGTGCCTGTAGAAAGACTTTTGTTTAAGATATGAGTCAAGGGTATAATGATACAATCCCTTATCTGCTTGACAAGCGAATTGTTTACGCCATCCAAACCTGGGGCTTTATTATTTGGTAAGCTATTGATTAGTGTAGCTATTTCGATTGGATCAGTGGGTTGCATAAAGAAGGAGTCCAAGACAAGTTGATCTGACGGAGTGCCCGAAGCCAGACTCTCTTCAGTAGTGCTTAACTCCCTCAGTATGTTGTCCGCCAACGATTGCCCTATTGACGTAAAATATGAGTTGCAGGCATTGAGAGACTCCTGTGTGCTTGCCCTACAAGACAACAGTTCCGAAGGCAAGTTCCTGGTTGCCGTTAAATGGCATATAGTTTTGATCGACTGCCATAAGTTTTTTGGAATATTTTTATTTTTTTCCAACTTTCTTCTTTCGTGTTCGATTTTTAATCTACGTAATAAGGAGTTACAGAAGTTTCGGTACGTTTTATAAGTATGCATCAAAACCACGTCATCAGATTTTCGTCGGGATTGTGCGTGCAGGCGATCCCTGTGCCTGATACAGCGCATTAAACCGGGCGTAATCCAGGGTTTCAAATTTCGTTGCGATCGCTTCAGCACTATACTTTTCGTGTTATTGTTAATAACATTTTCTAGAGTTTGGCTGAAGGTACAAACCAAGATATCAACATCGTCGGCGTTATGAAACAGAGTGTTCCAATCTATTAGGTTTAGTTCTTTTTTAATTGATGCGATGTCTCTTTTGATGATTTTGGTGAATTTCTGAATACGATTTGAATCCAGCGAGACGCCAGCCATCACCAAGTCATGATCTGTGATATCCGATGAACAAACTATACCGACTGAGGGTTTTGCGGTTTTGATGAAAATGTGGTCAAGGCAAGTTTCCTTTCTGGTAGGGATAGTTATTGCAGGAAGAAGTGCATTTTGTGCCAAAAGACATGTGTATTCGATACTTTGATTACTTACGTCAGTTGGTAAGATATTAATATTTATATCGCCTACCAGTAAAAGGTTTTTTCTATTATTTAAATTATCAAGAACACTTTCGAGCGAAAACAAAAAGTTGTCTAACTTGTTGAATGATGGTGAACGATAAATGCCTAAGATGGTTGCAATATTTGGAATGTCTATTTGCAGGCAGTTTGCATCCTGGATTTTAGGTTCGGTGACCGTTACATTCCACTCGTTTCTCACATAAACGATTACTCCACCATTCTGGTTTACATAATTACTAGTGAAGAATTCAGAGTAGTTCCAGATTTTTGGTACGACTGAGTTATCATTGAGCCAACACTCCGTTAATACGATGATATCAAAATCAATATGCAAACGATGTAGAGCAACTGTGAAAAGTTCAAAATTTTTATTTACACTTCTAATATTAAAAGTTAGTATTTTAAAGTTTTTATTTGCGAGGGTGACTTTACATTTTTCTAGGTCGTTTATAGCGAGACACTGTATATCAAGGGAGTCAATATCTGTTTCTATGTTATCGTGACCCATTGTTTAAGTCTTTAAATTTTTGGGCTTTATGAGGAAAATTGACGAGTCTCGCTATAAAACAATTTGCAAATATAGTTTCAGTACATCTTCTCAATGTTAATTGTTGCGATTGTAATAAATGTGAGTAGTGTAAACTACTTCGAAAATTCACATCATCGTGTTTGTAAGTTGTGAGTCGTGTGGAGTATAGAAAATATTGTATAAATGTTTTTGGAGGTAATGCATTACATAAAAGATACAATACACAAAAGAATACAACAAAGATACAATACAATGTAAGTACACTAAGTATTAAGTATTTAAAAGATTTGGGCAATATGTCGACCCCAAAAATGATAGTGTGCTCTAAATGAGCTCTTGGAGATTCCAATCTATTATAGGAATGATCAAACACTGAACAGTATAACGGAATTAAATTAATACAAAAATGTTTGTACAAGTGAGAAGGGTTACTCTTTGGAGGGGGTAGGAGGCAAGGTTGGTTCGAAAATTCGGGTAAGGTCTTCCAATTTTGATATATGGATTGCCGCTTTACCCTCCCGCTGGCGTATGTAAATGGAACCTTGACTACACCAACAATACGTATAGCCGTTGGTTCTAGATATGGTCCTGGCCTCACGAAACAACTTTCTGTTATGTTTGGTCAGTCGTTCATTGATGAATACCCTGTGTGATGGACCATCAAACCCCAGATCGCCACTATTGAGGTTTCTGCGTTTTTTTGATTCGGTTAGCAAACGGTCGCGCTTTGCTCTCCGTAACATCTTAACAACAAGAGGGCGAGGCTTTTTGATTTCTTCTCCACGTTGTTCGGAGAGACGAGGTCCTACTCTGGAAGCCCAGTCTATATCAGAATCCTGTAGGTCAACACCCATTTGTCGGGATACCACAAGTGCCACATGGTGTGAATTTTCGTTTGGCGATTCCGGGATGCCGAAAATTTCAATCTCGTTACGAAGCTGGGTTTGCGCTTGGGTGTTTAGATCAATTTGGAGTTGCGAAATTGTTGCCTTTAATGAGTTTATTTCCTGGGAGCTCTTTTCAACCGCTTTCAAACGAGTTTCGTTTGCAATATTTATGGCCTCAAGTTCGCCCAAGCGATCATGGCAACGAGTAAGTGAGGTGGTGGCTTCTTCAAGTCGTCCCTTAAGGGATGAGATTTCGCGAGTCAATAGCCGTACTTCAGTTATTAAATCTCTGACTTCAGTGGTTCCGGGATCGGAAGACGATGACTCCAGCTTTCTCCTGTGCGTAACATTAAGAGTGTCCTGCATGATACGAACCGGGGTGGAATCGTTATCCCCACCTTTTTTCATTGCAGCAGAACAATTAGGACATTTCCAAGATTTCCTTTGTTCTGGAGAGATGTTCACTATATTGATACATAGCGAACAAAAAGTCTTCAAACATTCGCTAGAAGTACATTTAATTATTTTTGAGTCTTTATTCGATTTCAAACACCCGTAGCACTTCATTTTATTAAGAATATGTGATATGTAAATATTTCGTGATACTTTCCTCTGAGAGACAAATCGTGTACAGAGCCGTCTGATGTATTTATTCTTTGAGGGGTGACGTAGCTGCGCAGTAATGACTCGCAGGCGGCGGGCACAAGCAGTTATGGTCCTTCGGTTAGCGGCGCAACCGCGGCGATCGCTTGCAGCGCGCAATGTGGTGCACGTCACGGTGATGGCGGACACTGACTCACGCACCGGCTAAATTATATTTGTTACACTTTATTATTATTGTATTTACTCACTCCCGTGCGTGATTAATTATGCGACTAATTCGGAATATTAGTTGCAACTATTTGAATAAGTTTGAAACATGAATTGGACACTACTTCTTCGTAAATTAAATATTTTATCAGAGAGTAGTTACAGTTACGTGTTGACTATATTACCGAGGCGGCAAAGAATCGGATATAAATTATAAGTGCCTAGCATTCTGGGGAGAGGTGCATGCCCACCAAGATTAGTCCTAGACCGCGGTATTATATATGTATTCGTTAGCTTTCTCCGGCAGTTTGGTCTAGGTACGGATAATCTTATGTCATTATGAGCATCCTGACAGTCGACTACACCATGGGTAAGTTTGTGTAAGAACATCAAATCTAAGATCTTCCGACGGTTTTCGAGGGATTGTAGGTTAAATTTCTTAAGACGAACCTTGTATTCATTCCTGTAGCTAAAATGCGGGGTCCTGAATGCTAAATGGCGTGTGAAAATTTTTTGCACCCGCTCAAGACTGTCAATGTGCTTCTGGTAGCTAGGATTCCACACAACACTAGCAAATTCAACGTGACTGCGAACTAATGTATTAAAAAGGACAATCAATGTTTTGGCATCTTTGAAATCCGATGTATTCCGCTTGATAAAGCCAAGCATCTGGAAGGCCCTTGATACAGCTGACTCATAATGAGGTATGAAACTAAGCCGGCTATCTAGTGTAACACCAATTTTATAAAATATAATACCATTTAGTTTTTAATTATTTTAAAGTTAACATAATAAAGTGAAATTTTACACTAGCGCTGTAGCTAAATTATAATTCCCAAGCAAAATGGTAAATATCACTTAACTAGCAACCCCAAATCTGTACTTGTCATGGCGGCAACTCTCCTCCGAACATTGTTCAATGTTATCAAAGCATCTTGATTCCGCTTTTCTTGTTCACAAAATTCCTCCACTTTAAGTATCATTTCCCGGGCAGCACTTTTTATAACTTTAGGCATTGTAAATAACACTCTAACTACGTCAAATCAACAATAATCTCACCAGTGTCCGAACACAGTAACAACATCTGACAATGACATATGGCCGATCTGTCAATTTTAGTTCCACATTTTGCCGTGGGACTTCTTTCGTGAAAAGCACTCTAATGAAAAAATGTAGGTACCTACCGCCTTGATAATACCTTATCTTCATAGCAATACACGAAATCTACCTAGTACATAACACAATTACAAATAAAATAATTTATGAGTATCTACCTACTCATGGATTTAAAGCTAAGCCATGGATTTAAAACTTACCTACTTTTACATCCGATGTTCAAACGTTCTAGCATGTCGTTCTATGCAAGGTGCAGCCACGTTGATCGACCTGAGCAGTACGTTCATAGGCTCTTAGGACCACTCTAGGATTTGCTGGATATGGTGGAGGATATCTGTTCCTGTATTGACAGATTGTTTCGTTGCCGTTGCATTCGGCATAAAACAGTAACAAATCTAAATACGCTCGAGCACTTAGCGGCATTTTAAATATGTACCTACAACTGTCTACACCGATAAAATCCGATACGCAATACAATCCTATAGGTTAGTACATACACTAAAATCAAATCCACAATCACGCGCACCCATTAAGTCACTGTGATTACTGTAGCTTACGATTGGCCACAGATTTAAGAACTAAATTATAATGATTACCACTGAACAGACTAATAAAAAACTACTACTGGAGCGGACTGCGGCTTTTCCTTGTGTGTAGTTTCGAGTATGGTCGCGCGAACGAAGGCAAGTTTCACAGCAGCTGTTTCGCAGCGCCACGGACTGCCTTGATTTCAATATTTTTTGACTCTCTTTTCTTTACACCAGCATTAATAATATACTTGTATTTTACAGTAATTTATTTTTTAATGATATAATAAATGGATATTATTTATTATGCAGTTATTAGTAAAACAAATAAAATAAAATTAATATTGTTGGACAAATTACACAGCGCCACCTAGCCCAAATACATTTTTTTTTGTAAATACATACTTATTATACATAGAAAATACCCAGACCAATACAAACAGACATGTTCATGCACACAAATATTTGTACTGTGTGGGAATCGAACCCACGAGCGTTGGTGTCAAAGTAGCGTAACAGCGCGTTTCACCACTGCGCCACCGAGCTCATCAAAGTAGTAGTAAGTCTTAAAGTCAAGTAAGTTGAGTAGTGGAGTTATTGCCACGTGGTATACACGTACTGAATCATTTCCAGACATCCTGTTAGTTAGATATTCATCGACTCTATAATAAGGCCATTTCAAAGTACTTTTGATGTACCTTTGAAGATATTGTCAGTATATGACAGAACTGTTTCAGGCAATTTATTATAGAAAAACAAACAAAATTTACAACAATAGATTTAATATATCTTTAAGCCAAAGTTAAACATAGATATAGTGAATACATCCATTTATATAGTGGACGTATAGTGAATACGTCCACTTATTGGCTGCCTTAATTTTATTTGTAAGAACGCAATGACGAACTACTCTTGTAAAGCCCTTCTTAAGGCCAGCCTGATATATGTGTCAAAGATAAAGAATCCTTGACACATATATTAGGCTGATACGCATATATATTTTGTTATCTTCGTTTCAGGCTCAGCATATCTTCCCGTGAACTCAAACTGGCTACAATACATAGATTCAGCTGAAACGGTATTCGAAGATTTAAAATTAGAATCTCGACAGCTACTCTCACAAAAGGCAGACGAAGCCTGTGGTCTCATGAAAGACGAGGCTTACAAAAAGGACCTTTGGATGTGGGACCAGGATTGGACGACACAAAAACTCAAGTTAAAAAAACCAGTCAAAAAGAAACAGGGCTCTATGACTATTGCAGAGAAACTGGCCAGTCATATTGACATAGAAAAAAAAGAACATTCAAATAAAGAATTCAAAGTTTTAAATGAAGAATATATACAGAGTATAGGGAAGGATGAGGGGTTAGAGACAACAAAAGTAAACGAGTTGAGCAATAAGTTTGAACATTTGTATGAAATGCGGGCGTTATTGCCAGCGAAAAGGCCGTATCTTGCCGGGTATCCGGCGTGGTACCGGAAGCTTTGTACGAAACCTGAGAGGGACCCTGATTGGACGCCTGGTGCAAATAATATAACTACAAGTATGCAGGTAGATACTACAATTTTTTTTTATCTATACGTATAGTAAAATCGCCATGGGGTAGAGTTTTACCATAAATTTACTATAGTACTACTAGTGGTCTTTCTATTTTCACGGCACCGACACAAATATGCATGTTTTTTTTTTATACTACGTCCGGAGGCATACAAGCATACCCACCCGTTGTAAAGCGGGTACCGTAGCCTATTAACGCTTGCGATATATTAAGTATCACTCGCGCGATGCCTCCCCTGCTGCTTACACAGCAACTCCTTGGGAGCATACTGGTGACCTCACTAATACGCAAGAACGCAACAACCCTCTAGGCAGTTGTTATTTGGGTGCGGTTTTCTGTGAGGTGGAGGTACTTCCTCAGACGGGCTGCTTTGATGCGACCTACCTCTGTTAAAACATCCAGACCAAGACAAACAGACATGTTCATGCGCACAAATGTTTGCCTTGTATGGGAATCGAACCCACGAGCGTTGGTGTCAAAGTCGCGTCATTCACGGTTCAGGTCTGTTTTCTTTGTATAACTTCATAGTATATATTATATAGCATATTATTGTAATATAAAGAGCGGGACTCGCCAGATACAGGTTTATATAACTTAATTGGCGAGTCCCAGTAACCTGTTTGTAATGACTATATAGCATTGAATAAATGAATTATGAATTCACGACTGAGCCATCGAGCTCGTCGGTAGTTGTTATGCTATACGCCAACTATTGACAACTCCAAAGACATGCACATTTGTGTACAGTACAGTCTAAGAGATGTGAAACTGATATCTCCGAAATATTGATATCAAATTAACATCCGCAATATAATTATGGAGTGGTTTTATTTTGGATCTGGTTGACTATCTACCTATGTCTTCACGCGAAGGCTCTTGCAGTATAAACAGATAATACTATCTACAATTCCAAACCAACGGAACATAACTTAACTTCTTATTATCTTAACACCGATACTCTCTTTAATACAAATCTGTTTATTACATCAACGTTGCGATCGTGCTCTACTTGCGTTACGTCACAAATTTTGCTCAAGGCTCGCATTTCCACCGCGTTTATTCTACTTTTATTATCTTTCTTTGTTATAAACAGCTCTCGCTTACATAAATTAGCTTTAAGACCAGATCATCAACGTAATCCTTGCGATAGTTCTGGTTTCCTCTCTTTCAAACACCATTGTCCTTGTTTGTTTTGAATTTAGTTGTCAGCTTTTCTCTATACAGTCTTTTATCATCGCTGTGACCAGTGTTTGCAGTGCTTCTGGTAATAACTCGGCATCGTCTGCATACACAGCAATCTAATCACAACCAGGTCACCCATGCGCAATCCTCACATTTCTGAACCGTGTTCTCTGTAGATAATTTTCGAGATACGGAATGAACAGCAGAACTTGCAGCACTGGACATTGCCTGACACCAAGATTGACGTCAGACAGGAACGAAAAACTGCTGTTTATCATCACACATGCTGTTACAATACGTGGACTGCACAGCACCGTCAATCTTGTATCCCAGTAATATGTCCCAGAGATTGCACAACCCTGTCAAATGCTTTAATAAGATTCATAAAACCGCAGAATACCTTAAACCCCTTCCATGCTGAATTCCTCCTTGTGCCTCCCACAACATTCTATCGGATTTCCTCCTATTTTCCTCTGCATTTTACGTACACTTTTGCAACTAAGCTTTCTTTTTATTGATCTCTTTCAGTCTATTGCGAACAATAGATAGTAGAAGATGTATGATATATCACTTAAAATT
This sequence comes from Pyralis farinalis, assembly GCA_947507595.1. Classification (NCBI taxonomy): domain Eukaryota; kingdom Metazoa; phylum Arthropoda; class Insecta; order Lepidoptera; family Pyralidae; genus Pyralis; species Pyralis farinalis. The sequence goes on from OX382258.1 coordinate 21,288,855, forward strand.
CACAGATAACACCGAAACTTCTTCGACTATCCTGGGAAGGTTATCCCCTCCACTACATCAAGTCAGAAGGGTGGGGTTTTCTAGTGCCGTGTAGTAGGAACCGCGAAGACTCCGAAGAAGGTGAACCACCTCTGCCTTTACAGCAGCTGTTGGATTCGTGTCCGATGGCTTTTGTTGAGGAATGTGAGTCCAAGACAGATGTTCATATGTTAACGAAGACTGTTGAGGTTAGTAATGAAGTGCTGTGTACAATCAGTGCTCATAATATATGTATATGTTATAAAACCAAAAACTAGCCTTTTTATACAACATTGAGAGGCTACAAGCATATGGCCCACCTGATGGAAAGCGGTTATCGTGGCCTATAAACGCTTGCAATACCTTAAGTATCACTCGCGCGATACCACCTCTGTTGACAACACAGCAACTCCATAGGAGCTTACTTGTAACCTTGCTCACACGCTGGAACACAACAACCCTCCTGGGGGACAAGTTATTTCGCTGTGGTTTTCTGTGAGGTGGATATAAGACGGGCTTTGATGCAGCCTACCTGTCTTAAAAACACCCACACCAAGACAAACAGGCATGTTCATGCACTCAAAAGTGTCCTGTATGGGAATCGAACCCAAAGTAGCATTACCACTGCGCCACCAAGTCTGTATTTTATAGTAGCAATGGGTAGAATTATCTGTACTGATCAAATCCGTCTTATGGTATTTACAATTTAAGAAAACTATCTATGTGTCTATATCTTCACGCCAGTCCCACACGGGGCGGGGTTGGAAACGAATAACATTGGAAACATGATTAGTATGGTAAAAGATTTGATATTGTTTGCTACTGTAATATGCAGCTTCTAACATTTTATATATTTAAATTTTTTTTTCAAATTTGTCGTTTTTGAGAAAAAAAAAGTCATTGCTTATATTGACGTCACGCTTTATATTCAAGTTAGAGAAAATTACAGAAAAGTACTCTATATATTTAAAAACAATGCCATATACAAACTTTCATTAAAATACTGCCATAAACCCGACGGGTTCCGGGTGGTCTAATCAGACCACTCGCTTATGACATATATGTACTGAATAACGGTAACAATCCCAAAACTTCCTCTTTTACTCACTCGATTTACAGCGTAAAAATATATTTTCAGGAAGATTTCGGTCGTCGCGCATATTACGCTCGCAAAAAGGTAGACGAGCAAGCCGCAGCGAACAAGTACCACGGGCTGGGCGTGTGGTGCGGCGTGCAGGTGCAGGGCTGCTGCCACTTCCTGCGGCTGCCGCACAAGGACGGGCCCAAGTACAAGGTGGGCAACCCGCTGGCGCGCGACTTCCTCGACATGTTCAGTCAGAACGTGCTCACCGCGCAGGGGAACGTTGCTGAAAAGGTATATATGTACAAATATGTAGTTTTACTTACTTTAAAACATTATGCGTTGGCCATGAATAGCAACAACTAGAATTTTACACGAGCTCGGTGGCTCAGTCGTGAAAGACGCGACTTTGACACCAGCGCTCGTGGATTCGATTCCCACACCAGACAAACATTTGTGTGCATGAACATATCTGTTTGTCTTGGTCTGGATGTTTTAAGAGAGGTAGGGGGCATCAAAGCTGCCCGTCTGGGGAAGTACCTCCATCTCACAGAAAACCGCAGCCAAATAACAACTCCCTAGATCCCTAGAGGGTTGTTGTGTTCCTGCGTGTGAGTGAGGTCACCAGTAAACTCCCAAGGAGTTGCTGTGTAAGCAGCAGAGGAGACATCGCGCGAGTGATACTTAATATATGGCAAGCGTTAATAGGCTACGGTACCCGCTTTACACCAGGTGGGCCGTAGGCCTATATACCTCCCGACGTAGTATAAAAAAAAAATAGAAATCATCGCAGGAACACAATAACTGTACAGGGAGTTGTTATTTGCCGGCGGTCTTGTGTGACGTTGAGACACCCTCGAAATTGCTTTCATGCGCTTTACGTCTCTCTCTATCTCTGTAACACTGTAAATACTTTCTGCAGGTGTTAACGTTTGCCAGAATGATGTCATATTGGAGAAATAACAGAGAGCGCATAATGAGCCAGCGAGTCGTCTGGCTGCCGCGGGAGATACTGCCGGCGGCACTGCGTGGCAGCCTGCGGCAGTACGGGGCGATCATACCGCAAGTGGTCGTGTGCGGCACGCTCACTCGCCGCGCGAGCGAGCCCACGTGGATGACGGCGAGCAACGCTCAGAAGGAGAGGATTGGTTCGGAGCTGAGGGCTATGGTGCAAGCGCCGCCCGGCTACAAGTTTGTTGGGGCTGATGTAGACTCACAGGTATGTTCGCATTTTTTTTTCGTGCTAAAACGGCACGTCTATCACTGTAGCATAATAAACGATTATCTACCTATCTATCTATATATTCTTGGACAAATCACACAACGCCATCAAGTCCCAAACAATCCTGGAGTATCACCTAGTACTAAATCTTTTTTTAGAGAGGTGAGAGATATCAAAGCAGCGGAAGTACGAGTACCTCCTCATCACAGAAAGCCGCAGCCAAATAACAAATCCTTGGAGGGTTGTTTGGTTTCCTTTGAGTGTGTGAGGTCACCAGTAAACTCCTAAGGAGTAGTTGTGTTAGCAGTAGAGGTAGCATCGCGCGAATGATACTTGATGTGTTGCAGCCATTCCATAGGTTACTGTAACCGCTTTACATTAAGAGGGTTTTCTTCTTTTCTTTTTGGTCGGGAGACAAACAAGCATACGGCTTTTATGTCTCCCGACCAAGAAGAAAAGTCCCGTGAATCGGATCGAACCTACGAGCATTAGTCTCACAGCTGCGTCATTCACCACTGCGCTGCCGGGCCCGTCAAAATTATACTTTTGCTATCAGTTATTCTATGCGAACTAGCGCCGGCCAGCATCTACTATAACCTATTACCGTTACGACGACGGCATGCATATATGCCGTCGTCTGCTCTGGTCATCTCTGCGATAACCCACAACAGTTATCGCATGCACCCGCCGCCGCCGCTGCTGCCCTGGCTGCTCTGAACGCCTGTGTCTCGTGGAACATTTATTTCTACCCCATTGTTAGGGCTCTTCGTCCTCAGGCCTCAGGCGATGACAGCTAGTATGCTATATTTTCAGGAGTTGTGGATAGCAGCGTTGCTAGGAGACAGTTCTATCGGTCTGTGCGGCGGCAGTCCATTCGGCTGGGCGGTGCTGGCCGGCGATAAGAGTAGAAAGACCGACCTGCACTCTCTGACTGCCGCCGCCGCTTCCATATCCAGGGATCACGCGAAAGTCATCAACTACGCCAGGATATATGGTTAGCTAACAAAAATATAAGGGTCGCTTAAGCACAGCGAATGTTCCAAGGAACTTTTTGGTGAATATTGGCCACTGTCTTCTTGATGTTGGTTGTTCCACTACACTACTGTTTTTATGGCATGGCTCTTTTAATACAATAGAGTATATTGTACCTATATCACACTGGGCATCATGCTCTCCTCTCGTTTAGACGGAGTGAGAGAATACAGTTCGGTAGACCCAATACTTCTCGGGAATCGCGTAAAACTGGGGATTACGCGACTTTTTCTGGTCACTCAGCTCAGCCGTGAGCTCAGCGTGTATCCAAGTTTTGGAACTCCGTAAGGGATATCCTGTATTTAGCTCTAGGTTTTAGTTTAGGGAATAAAATGACGATTATATGTAGAGATATTTCAGCTATTCGAGCTCTAATAAGGCGACATTTTGAGAGGGGTAGGGCGCAGCCCGTCTGGGGAAGTACCTCCACCTCACACAGAAAACCGCAGCTAAATAACAACTCCCTAGAGGGTTGTGTTCCTGCGTGTGAGTGAGGTCACCAGTAAGCTTCTAAGGAGTTGCTGTGTAAGTAGCAGAGGAGGAATAGGCTACGGTGAGTGCTTTACATCAGGTGGACCGTATGCTTGTATGCCTCCCGACGTACTATAAAAAAAAAGACGTGACGCGATGTTGATCGGTGAACTAGCCAATGAGAGTTACGTATTTCACTCCACACTGGGCTGGCACGCGGACTAACTGCATGCTACACCAGTATAATCACTTTGACTATGTAGGCAATCAAAGTAGATATAGTGGTAGCTAGCTAGTTTTTAAACTTATGTGAACACTTAATAGATTCAGGCGTTACTTTGCGAAACTTAAATTTAAAGGCAATTTGTTCTAATCTACTTTGTGTGCTTCCGCTACCGATTAATTCATGCGAACTAGTGCCGACCGGCACCCACCCACTACCGTTAGTAGATGTATGCTGCCGATGCCATGACTGCTCCGGTCGTCTCTGCGAATATCTACCACCTGTAACATGAACCACATGCACCCGCCACTGTTGCTGCCATAACTACCCTGATCGCCTCTGCGACACGTGTTTCGCCTTCACGGGGCATCCTCAGGCGCAGAATAGAATAGAATGACATGGCTAGGAAACACGTGTCGCAGACGACCAGAGCAGCCAGGGCAGCAACGGTGGCGGGTGCATGTGGTTCATGTTACAGATGGTGAACATTCGCAGGGACGGCCCCAGCAGCCGGTCAGAGGAGACGGAGCATCCATATCAGCGGCGGCATGCATCTACTGTGTGTGGCGGTAGTTTTTTTTTTAATCGTACACCCCTGCCGTGGGCTAGGCACTGTTTATACCAATAGCAAATTTTCACACAATTTTAAATTTTTTTTACAATAAAATATAAATACACATATTCATACATCATTCTCTTTTATTCATTAGTTTATTCTTTCATACATCATCAGTGTGCCGGTAGTGGGTGGATGCCGGCCGACACTAGTTCGCATGAACTAATCGGTAGCGGAAGCACACAAAGTAATTTAGATCAAATTGCCTGTTATATGAATATGTAGGCGCCGGCCAGAACTTCGCCGAGAGGCTGCTGAAGCAATTCAACCCGACTATGACGATATCGGAGGCGAAGAGCAAGGCTGCTAAAATGTTCACCACTACCAAAGGGCGTAGGGTTTACACGCTGAAGAAAAAGTACATGGAGGGATTTCTAGAGGAAGACTTGAATGCACAGGTCGGTACAATTATCAATTAATTTATGAATTTTGATGAGCTCGGTGGCGCAGCTCGGTGGTGGCTCCCGCTGTTATGTTACTTTGGCACCAACGCTCATGGATTCGATTCCCACACAGAACAAACATTTGTGTGCACGAACATGTCTGTTTGTGGTCTGGGGGTGTATTTAAGAGAGTTAGGACGCATCAAAGCAGCTCGTCTGAGGAAGTACCTCCACCGCACAGAAAACCGCAGCCAAATACAACTCCCTAGGGGGTTTGTTGTGTTTCTGAGTGTGAATGATGTCACCAATAAGATCCTAAGGAGTTACTGTGTTAGCAGCAGAGGTGGCATCACGCGAGTGATAAATAATATATTGTAAGCATTCACAGGCTACGGTATCCGCTTTACATCAGTTGGAATCATTCTAATTCATGTTTCTGTGCATGCTCATGTCTATATATTAGCTCTGGACGTTTTCTATAGTATTCTAAAGTATTATCATTTATTAGTTTAAATCCCTAATTACTGAATGCGAAGAAAACAAAGATAATGGTTTTTGAAAGAGAAGAAACCAGAACCAATGTAAAAATTATAATTGGTGATGAAGTGTTGATACAAGAGAATGAGATTGTATATCTTGGATGTGCTTTTAGCAGGGATAGAAGGTACGCCGCTGATGTGGAAAGACGAGTGAGTACTGGGAATAGTGTGAATGGAGCGTTGGGTATAAACTTCTTGGTTGTAAAAGCTTAAGCCAGAAGGTACAGCTCGCCCACATCAATACAGTGCTGCTCAAAACGTTAACTTACGAAGCGAGAGCTGGGTATGCCAAAGAGAGCATGAAAATAGCATAAACGCAGACGAAATGCGAGCGTTGCGCTAAATTTGTTGCGTAACGCTTGTAGATCGTGTCCGCAATACTGATATTAGAAATTAGAATAAGAAAGAGAGTGTCAATGTTAAAATAAGAAGAGTCATGCTCCGTTGCTTGGGACATGTAGAAAGAATGCAAGAGCAAAGAATTATGAAACTGGTATACGCAGTGTGGGACGACCCCCCACTGGATGGAGCGACAACCTCCAGAGGTTTGGAGGGGGTCAATGGATGCAGGTGGCACTGGATCGAGAAGAACGTCACTGTTCTGTTGTTGACAAGGTCTATGATCAGCAGTGGACGAATACGGGCTGAGATGATGATGATATGTTTTAGTTTGCCAGTATGCATGTTTGAAAACTCCCCATAATTCAAATCGAATTGGTACCACTGTAAACCAGGTAGTCATGACTCCGCCCTTGCCGTCCGCGACTGAATGGAACCAATTTACTGCTTTTACTGTTATTTGCTATTAAGTAAACATGATTTGATACCTTTATCCCCGTATATATACATGTATCCACTCTGCCTATCCTGGAAGGGACTATGGCCGTATGGATTGAGGAGCTAAGAGAGATAGGGCGCATCAAAGCAGCCCGTCTGGGCAAGTACCTCCACCTCACAGAAAACCGCAGCCAGATAACAACTCCCCAGAGGGTTGTTGTGTTCCTGCGTGTGAGTAAGGTCACCAGTAAGCTCCCAAGGAGTTGTTGGTTAAGCAGCAGAGGAGACATCGCGCGAGTGATACTTAATATATCGCAAGCGTTAATTGGCTACGGTACCCGCTTTACATCAGGTGGGCCGTATGCTTGTATAACTCCCGACATAGTATATAAAAAAAAGCTTTTCGTATCCTAATGAAATTAATATACTTATTTTGTAGTAAGTGTAAAATTTTTGTAGGTTTGATCCTCGATTTTGTAGTATAATAGTTCAAAAGTTACATGAATTGGCGGCGCCTCAATCTAAATGTTTAGAGTGACGAGCCACGTCAGAACTAGGAACATCATGGACGAATACCTATCATAATTTGGTATGATTTTGTACATCACCTTCTGATGAAACACGATCAATTTGACCATGACACCTATTATGGCCTTCCTCGGCTTCTACTTTCGCATTGTATATCTGTTTCGTAATTATTTCCTCCTGCATTCATTCTACATGTCCGAACCAACGGAGCGTTTGGACGAGATAACAGAATCAAAACATATATGTGTGAATTATTTATATTTATTTACTTCCAGGCAGTAGAAATGACCGGGTATCAAGCAATGAGGCTTGCGAAGCTCAGCGGCAAGAGAGTCGAGGAGATGTTCGAGAGGCCCAGATGGATCGGAGGCACGGAATCTGACATGTTTAACAAGCTAGAAGAAATAGCCGGTAAAATAGCACTTGTTATATCAACATTGATTGAGAAGCAATACAGTACAGTAGTTTTAGGGCGCATCAAAGCAGCCCGTCTGGGGAAGTACCTCCACCTCACAGAAACCCGCAGCCAAATAACAACTCCGTAGAGGGTTGTTGTGTTCCTGCGTGTAAGTGAGGTAAGCTCCCAAGGAGTTGTTGTGTTATCAGCAGAGGTACAATACAACACAATACACTTTATTGCACCAAAATAAAAATAACAAATACCAAAACCCTATAGGGAGTTGTTATTTGGCTGCGAGGTGAAGGTACTTCTCCAGATCTGCTTTGATGCGCCCTATCTCTCTTAAAGACACTCAGATCAAGACAAGTAGACATGTTCATGCACACAAATGTTGGTCTTGTGTGGGAATCGAACCCACGAGCGTTGGTGTCAAAGTAACGTAACAGCACGTGTCACCAATGCGCCACCGAGCTCGTCTGGATATATACACCAGTATGTTTCGTTTCAGAGTGTGAAGCGCCGTCGACGGCTTTCCTCAGCGGCCGACTGTCGCGAGCACTGGAGCACGCGCAGGGCCGGTGGGCCGGCACCCGGCTCAACTGGGCCGTGCAGAGCGCCGCCGCAGACTTCCTACACCTGATGCTCGTCAGCATGGCGCATCTAGCACCTAAATCCAGGTGACAACGGAGCTGAAACTATGCTTGCAACTCTTTAGGAGCTTACTGGTGACCACACTCACAAAGCAGCATTGATAACCGCGTGTCAAGGGCTCGCGTCGGTAAGGTCACGGACGCTCGCTTTTGTACCGTACCTAGATACCTATACTTATACCTATTCTTCAATTATAGTGAGTGTGTGTTTCTTCAATAAAAGATGTCCGTACTATCTTGTTCAGCTTCATTGCGCTACGCCACCCCTATATCTCGCATTTCACCACTGCGCCACCGAGCTCGTCGACGTCGTCGTGTATGGGTTTGAAATTTTGATACATACATTCATATCATCACGTCTATGGTAGGCAGAGACTTTGGAACACCAGGTACACCGGTCCAAGCATACCTCTCGCTCCTGCCACACTCATCCATCTCTTTATGCATGCTCTTCGGTTTTGGGTGCTTTTGATTTGAATCTTTTTCAACACGTCACCAATTTAATCGATATGTGTGCATCTAGGAGGGAGCCCTAACGAAATCACCGTTCACTCTCACCTGATACACTTCTTTTGTCATTCATTCTTTCTAAATGTCCAAACTATCTCAGTATGCCCTTTTAAATTTTTGTCACTACATCATCTTTCATTCCACATAGTTCTCATATCGAGCTATTTCTACCTCTATCAGTCATTCTCACTCCACACATACTCCTCAGCGCTCTCATTTCTACAGCACTGACCCGACTTTCATGCTTCTTCTGCCATACCCATGCATCACTGCCGTACATCAATGTTGGCGTTAATACACAGGAAGGCGAGCTTTGCTCGATATGTTATCGTTACCACGGAGTACAACGCACCATTGATTCGGTTTCCTGCTTTCACTCTTCTTTCAATATCGCCCTCACATTTCCCGTATTTCGTAAACATGGAACCTAGATAAACAAATTCATACACCTGTTCCACTTTTTCATCTCAATCATTATCTGGCAATCTGTAACATGTTTCATTCCTTTTTTCCTGACATCTCGATCTTTAAGTGTCAAGAGTTTCACAGTGAACATATTCGAAGACATTGAAGACCATGTCCACGAATATCTATTTTTGTCGTTAATTAGCTCTGATATAATATTTCTTTTTTAAAACAATTTAGGGAGACAAAAGTATATGGCCCAAATGATGTGAAATTGTTAGCCTATGAAGGCTTGTTCTACTCGTGCGTTATCATCTCCACTGCTAACGGCAACTCCTTTTGAACTTTCTGGTAATATACACTTACTCACAGGAACACAAACCTCTCCAGGAACTTGTTATTTGCAGTTCTCTATAAGGCGGAAATACTTCTCCAGTCGAACTACTTTGATGCGCTTTACCTCGCTTCCGAACCCACGAGTCTCGTTACCAAAGTTATAAAGTTTTTGTTTTTCAGATTCTGCCTCAGTTTCCACGACGAGGTGAGGTACCTGGTGCCCGACGAGCTCAAGTACCAAGCGGCGCTGGCCCTGCAGGTCACCAATCTCCTCACCAGAACGTTTTGTTCACAAAGGTTGATAAAATCTCTTATAAAAAAGGTCCATGAAGGGAGCATTTCATAGACGAAAAGTATTTATATTGTTCGTCTATGAAATGCTCCCTTCATGGACCTTTTTTGGTATGTAAAGACAACTGACCTGCACCTTTCCACCTGCGCATTAGACAACCTGATGGAATGAAACAGATATGAAATGTTAGTTTAAGTTATACACAACGAACAAGCATACATCAAGCATGCATCAAGAGGGCGCATCAAAACAGCTCGCCTGGGGAAGTACCTCCACCTCACAGAACAGCAACTCCCTGGATGGTTGTTGTGTTCCTGCTAAGTAGGGTTACCTGTAAGCTCCCAAGGAGTTGCTGTGTTAACAGCAGGGGTGGCGTCGCGCGAGCGGTACTTAATGTTTTGTATGCTTTCATAGGCTCACGGTAACCACTTTAAATCAGGTGGGTCTGGTGTTGTAAAAAATACACAGGGTGCGAGCACTGAAACATTCAAAGATTAATATTTTCTTTGTAACTTAAGTGTGTATACGTATATTCGACACAATGTTCGTTTTGTCCATGTTCATATTAAGACCCACTCGTTGGGATGTTCTGTTGAAATGTTCGAGCATTGCGCCCAGATAATTCTGTCATTATCAGTATATCAGCAGGAAATCCACTTCAGTTCAGAAAGTTAAAAACATGTTTCAATGCAACACTTTCGGAGAAATATAGTCTACTTATCTCACACCTCTGCAATTTGGATAGGTTTTGTTCTTTGGTCTGCGGTCAGATCGACATGGTAGCGTTTTCGCATATATGCTTATATATAACACTTCGATACACTTATAAACAATCCAGCCAAGCTGAAGATTCTGAATCACGCCTCAGATCGAATCAATGCTGTTCATAAATGCTTATATTATAGCATAGTAACCGATAATACTCTTCGGTCTTCTGGTCCTTTGGTCGAGAAGCCTTTTTTGAAGCCAACTTGTTCGGGAGGCTGGAAGCCATCAAACCTGCGTGCAAGACCATTCGTGATGATTCTTGAATTGTAGGTAGATATATCAGATGAGAGATGGGTTTATAGTTTTTCAAAGGTTTTTATTCTTGAAAACAACTTGCTTTTGTCTCGAGGTTGGGGGAGGTGTATTACGCTGGGCAGCAAACAATGATACGGCCCGCGTTATGTGAATGAACGGTCACCTATGAATGATCGCTTATATTGTAAACAGTGGCATGCGCGTTGTCATCCTCGCTACTAATGCAGTAATTTCGCCAGCTTAGCGGTAACTTCACCCACTCGCCGGTACGCAACAATCATCCATCCAGTGTGTATTTTATCAGAAAACGACTTCATGAATCCTAGAATCCTGTAAAAGTAATATAGAGCGGAGTTGCTTACTGTGTTTATCCATTAACGTGAAGCGAGGGTTTTTTTTTAAGGGAGCAGGCCCACTTCTCACACCCACCACTGTGTCTCCTGTGTAGCCAGAATTAACAGCGGCGAGCACCAAAAAGGCAATGAACAGTGAAGTTCACTGCTGTCCGGGGGGTTAGTTAACATACAGCTGCCTTGGAACTTACAACGAATTTAATCAGAAGATATTTGTAGGAGTAGGAAGTTTTGGAATTGACTTAGCGAGGGGAGTATGTGGAGTACTAGCCAGACCAAAGATGCTCGTCTCTTCCAGTTACGTTTAAAATGTATGAATTTTTATCTATCTATAACTTCACGCCAAATCCCTTACGGGGTAGGCAGGCAATTAATTTTTATTATAGTTGAAAATCCATGCCCACTGAAGCGAGGCGGAGAGAAGTTTAGATTCTATTAGATAATTTTAGGCATAGCACCGCTCTTCTCTTTTCTACGCTCTAGTGGGCAGGCAGTGTGGCGCTCACTTTCCTTTGCCTATCCCCCGACAGACTTGGCGTGAAGATATAGATTGTATTGTCAAGATAGATCTGTAAGGAGGTGGAACCATCTTCGTCGGAATACTACGGAATGTTACTGTGACCTACATATCTTTTATCTAGGAATGGCAGGGTGGACCATTTGCATGCGAAGAGAACTTTGGCTCTAAAGATAATGGTGAGCAACGTGCAAAGTCCAAATTAAACCGCACATGGAGTACTGCAGTCACCTTTGGGCGGAAGCACCTGAATACCAGCTAGGATCTTGTGATTCACTTCAGTACAAGCTGTGAGAATTGTTGTTCCAAAGTTTTACACACGGTATTGAGTTTACAGAGAGACTGCCTCGTTTTGTGTGTTCTATCGATTGGGTTGAGTTCCGAGGAGTTGTTCCATATGAGGCCAACAATTTCCTTCTACAACCGCATCTCTCACCTACACGGCGGGAATATCATTTCTCTTTAAAATTATACCTAGAATCACAAATCATAACCTACTATAATTTCAGGGTAGGTATTAACGACTTGCCATTGTCGGTTGCCTTCTTCACGTCGGTGGAGGTGGACCAGGTGTTGAGGAAGGAGTCCGACATGAGCTGCGCCACGCCCTCCAACCCCCACGGCCTCGAGAAAGGTTACGGGATACCAAACGGGGAGTCGCTGAATATATTCGATGTCATTGAAAAATGTACAATAAATCAATCGAAATAACCTGGCTTTTACTTTCCGAGTTTACTCCTTAACCTTGCTTCTCGTCGGGATGAATCAACCACTTGCCTTGTCTAATCGTGGTTACGGCCCGCTCCACCGATATGGTGACCTCGAACTTACGTCCCTGGTCGCCTCAATGGTCGCCTAGTAAGATACAATCTATCCTGTATCTGTTTCCTCATTGCGCTCTCCCTCTGCCCGCTTCAATTCCTTTTCAGCGCCCCTTCTAGCGAACTCTGCGTGGGCGAACTCGCGGAAGGCCGCAAAGTTACCTGCTGCGAAGCACTCTGACCCCGTTTCTTCTTCGGTGCGCTCTATCCCTTTTATCCACGCTCTCATCACAATCGCATACTGTTCACACAACCTTTCACTCAGTCTCTTTCTAAAACATCCATGACCCCTGAAGAGTTAGGAGGTTACCAACCGGTGATTGATTGGTTCGACTCTCACCAGCGAGTGGCTCGAGTCTCACCAGCTATTGCCTGCCTGCCCTCTGCATCTCAGCGGGCTTGCCATTCGCTCACTATAGTCTGTAATTTCATGCTTCCTACGTGCTGATCTGCAAGTTCCAGTTTTCCAGAACGGGTAACTTGCAGATCAGCTGGGAAATCCCCTGCCAGCACAGGTAGGGAAGCCGTGCTGGTGTACCTATATACTTACGTCAAGAGAACTACTGCCCCTCTAACTCCTCATCATGACACTGCAGGAAACATACATACGTGTTCTGGACACCAAATTGCAACTGCATACGTGAGCGTAGATACGAACTTTCCAAGGTATAATATCCTCAGGGCACGATATCTGTGAGGCGAGTGTTTTTAGTTGCAGCATATGTTCATGTGAGCTCTGCTGATCCCCAAGAGCTCGAGAAGTTTTGGGAGGCTGTAAGGGGTATTCTGGATTTGGCCGAAGCGAATGAACGTATAATTATGTGTGGTGATCTGAATGGATGGGTTGGGACCAAGCAATGCAGTTATGAGGCTGTGCTTGGTCCATACGGAGATAAGAGAGTGAACGATGCTGGTAAGTTACTTTTAGATGTATGTATGGAACGAAACCTTGTGTCGAACACGCTCTTCCATCACAAGGATATTCACACTTACACATGGAGACGGAATGAATAGAAAAGTGTGATTGATTTGATTTTGATAGATGGACGTCTCCGAAAGTCGTTAATGGATACAAGAGCCTTCAGAGGTCCCACTCTTGAAACGGACCATTATCTGGTGATAAGCCGATTTGTGGACCTTTTCAAGAAATGGAGGCACTGGCGAGTGCGTATTCCTTTCGGAGACCATGAAAGAATAAGAAGTGAAAAATTAGAAGATGAAAGTGTGTGGAGTACGTCTAGTCAGTGAAAGACTTGCGAACGCGAAGAAAATATGGTGGACAGTGCGAAAGAAGCATGTGGATGCGCAAAGAGACGTAGAACACTAAGAGGGGATGCGGAGGTTCAATCCTCCGTGAAAAAAAAGAGGAAAGCGTGGCTGGATTACGTATCATGTTTGCACCAGAGTGATGGTATGAAAGAAATGAAGAAAGAAACATACCGTCGATGCAAGAATGACTCCAAAGCTTTAGTGAAAAAGAAGCGTGAAAGATTACATATGAGTGAGGAAGAGAAGCTGACGAAGAACTTCGAGGCAAATACCAAACTCTTCTGAAGAGAGGTAAAGAAGTCTCGAAGTGGTTCGTCAGCATCCAGAATGGACAAGATAAGATGTAAAGCTGGTGGCATTCTTGCTAACACTTAGGAAGTGTTAGAACGGTGGAGTGAATATTTTAGAGAAATATATGATTATGTCCATGACGCTAGCATTGTGAATGAGTCTGAGATTGACTCGGCAGTGCCAGCGTACCATGAATACATTACTATGGATGAGATTGAATGGTCGATACGAAGTTTGAGAGATGGAAAGTCAGCGGAAATCGATATGGTAACAGCTGAGATGATCAAGCTAGGTGGTACCTACGTTAGGGACGCCTTCTGGTTTTTGAGCAAATTATGCTAGAAAACCGGAAGGGTCCCGAGCGATTGGAGACGCGCAGTCATCGTGCCCTGGTATAAAGGCAAGGGCTCACGTATGGACTGCGCCAACTGTAGGGCCATCAGTTTGATCAGCTTAGCAGCTAAAGCGTATGGAAAAATCATTGAAAGGAGAATGAGGGTGAAATCCGATGGAATGCTTTGGGAAGCACAGGATGGATTTCGAAGCGGCAGATGATGATACTGGATGTACGGATCAAGTTTTTTCACTTCGCAACATCGTAGAGATGCATCTGGCTTTGGACCAGAAGGTTTTCTGCGGTTTTGTGGACTTTGAGAAAGCATTTGATAGAGTCGTGCGAATGGTTTGATGTCAACATTGGTGTCAGACAGGGATGTGTGCTGTCGGCTCGGCTGTTCATCCTGTATCTGGACAGGTGTCTTCAGAGAATAAGAAATATGAACGTGGGAATGCGAATGGGTGACACAGTGGTCAACTGCCTGCTTTATGCAGACGATGCGGCATTAATAGCAGAATCACCATCCGAACTGCAAACACTAGCTACAACAATGAAAGATGATTGTGTGAAGAAAGGCTTACAATTGAATGCAAAGAAAACCAAGATAATGGTATTTGAAAGAGAGACAACCAGAACGAACACTAGGATTATGGTTGATGATGTAGTGTTGGAGCAAGTGAATGAGATTGTATATCTTGGAAGTGCTTTTATGATCAATGGAAGGTACACGGCTGATGTGGAAAGACGAGTGAGTGCCGGTAATAAGGTGAATGGAGCGCTGGGTAAACTTCTAGGCAGCCGAAATCTAAGCCAGAAGGCACAGCTCGCTGTACACAACGCGGTGATAATTCCAACGCTAACTTATGGAAGTGAGAGCTGGGTATGGCAGAGAGAGCATGAAAGTAGAATAAATGCGGTCGAGATGAGAGCATTGCGCAAAATTTGTGGCATAACGCTTGCTGACCGCGTTCGTAATGAAGACGTGAGAGAAAGAGTTGGTCTAAACGAGAGTGTCGGTGTTAAGATAAGAAAGAGCATGCTCCGTTGGTTCGTACATGTAGAAAGAATGCGGGACGAAAGAATGACGAAACAGATATACAATGCAAAAGTGGAAGGATGTAGGAGCCGAGGAAGGCCGAGACTAACCTACCATGACCAAATTGGTCATGTTTTATTAGAAGGTGATGTCAGGAGCCCCAGGAACCGGCGAGCGTGCATGAAAAGAGCTATGAATGTCACAGAAGCGAGTGAAGTATCCAAGGACCGCGTCTTATGGCGCTCGGTTCTCTCTGCCTACCCCGCAATGGACTTGGCGTGAAGATGTACACATACACGATATCTGTAACCCGAAGATCACGCAAATAACCGCGCTATCTTGCCAAGACACGCTGCGGCGCTCCGTTATTTGGGTGGCGTGTTGAAGAAAATGCAGGGCATGATCGAGCTCTACTCCGAGGACAGTTACCGATGCGATACTCCTGACTGATCCCAGTGAGCTTTGTAATAGGGGGTCCCTGAGGCCTTCCCTACACCGTCGCCGTTGTCGATTTAGATGCGGAGAAGCTCAGTCTATCATCCGTGCGACGACTATGCAAAAAAAACTCGTTCGTTATGCGTTCAATGGCTGCTCAGGAATTAGCCTCAATTAGGACCTGATATATTTAGTATATGGTACCAAGTTGACCCCTTCGGCAGAGGCAGACGCAACAGATATGCATCAGGATGCTCCACAGCGAGAGGACTGGCGTATATCGCCACCACTAACGATATGGACGCGGCATGGCGATCAGGGAGATCCGGTTAAAAGTAAAAATCACCACTTAACCAGCGACCATCGACTTTCCGCCAAGGGAGGCAAAATCTCACCTTAAACTTAAGGGTTCAATACCGTGTGTAAGCTTAGGATTGTCGACAATTGTGAGAATTGTCGACAATCCTAAGCTTACACAGCTCGTCTCTAAATCGAATAACATGGTCCAAGCTGGTCCTGGCTGATCCAGGTGCCCCCGCCCAAAGGTGACTGCAGTACTCCAAGTGCGGACTTAAGACTTATATAACATAAGTCTTTGCCCCGCACACATCTTCTTGTAAAATGATTTTTTCTGCCAATACTTTGCCTTGCCTTGTTAAAAACTGTACTCAATCTGATACTCGGTTCCCCAGTACTTATTTTGCTAAATGCACTAAGTCAAAGTCTGCACGTGGTGTACTTGAGCTTCTACGCAAGCTTAGTACTTGATTCAAGAGTTGATTGAACTGATTGTGATTGAAGTCAGTCCAGAAGTGTAGATCCTCCTCTGTTATTTCATTATATTTTCCAAATCTATTTGAGCTCTTTTTTCTAGAGCCAAAACATACATGTTTCTAATATCCAGATTTATCAGCATTAAAATAGAAATGGCGGCACATTACTATCAGATATGTATTCCAAGCTAGATTAGTCAAATGATTTTGACATATCCGTGCAAGGCTACATCAAGGGAATGAGCAATAGTAATGGAAAAAATATAGAATAAAGGTGCAGGTATTAAGGGACGAGGGGTGGTAGGTAGCGACTACCCACTGATACCCCTCCCTCGAGAAAATGCATGAGCAAATTTTTCTCCAAATAACCTCAAAAAGCACCAAGGGAGAACACTGGGGGAACCCTCCAACCTCCGGATAGCATTTCTGTGACAAGGTAATAAATACATCAAAAATGTTACTAAATTCTAACCAAAAGTGACCAAAGGCAAGCCGACGGAGGTTCGTATTTTTGGGGTTGGAGTGGAGTCTAAAGGAAACCTAACTAACCTACTGTCAGTAGTGAGGGTTAGTTGAATAATGTTTTTCCTGGTGTTGTATATTATATATCTATATGAGTAGCATCACTAGTTGGTAGTTAATGTTGGTACTGACATAAGCATGGAGGTTGGTATTACGGTGCTTCGTTAAAAAGAACTTCATGACAATGTTCCTACATAGTGTAATCTCTTATATGTAGCGATTTTAATCTACGATACCTGGTCAAGCAAAATCATAGTAGGGATGGACAAATCTTTAAAGATTTTGGTGAGCTCGGTGGCTCAGTCGCGAATGACGCGACTTTGACACAGGACAAATATAAGAGAGTTAAGGCGCATCAAAACAGCCCGTCTGGGGAAGTACCTTCACCTCACAGAAAACCGCAACTAAATAACAACTCCCCAGAGGGTTGTTGTGTTCCTGCGTGTGGGTGAGGTCACCAGTAAGCTCCCAAGGAGTTGCTGTGTAAGCAGCAGAGGAGGCATCGCGCGAGTGATAATTAATATATTGCAAGCGTTAATAGGCTACGGTACCCGCTTTACATCAGGTGGGCCGTATGCTTGTATGCCGTATGATTGATATATGTCATAACCGATATTTTGAAAACTATCGATATATGTAGGTACAATAAAAAATATCGACTTTCCGATATATTGATATTTATCCAGGGGAAAGACATGTTAATACTTAAAAGTATTGTCCGCAGTTCCATATATGCATCGTATGTACGGAAGTATTAAAAAGTATCGAATTTAATACAAATGGTACTCAGAATTAAATATCGTTAGTTCGAGATTAAATATATCGACGATATATATTATGTTTAAAAAAATATCGATATTTTGATATATCGATACTTTTTAGAAGCCTAGATCGTAGACAAAATTCTTTCTTCGTACTTATGCGAATATGTAAGTAGGACTTCTTCCCGCGCTTTTGACGAGTGACATTTTTGTTTTACTTGAAATTTTTACAATTCACTATAAAATTAGTTTTGTGTGACAATTTCGATAGTATTTTGTAACATAAGTGCTAGTGAAATTATACAGTAATGAAAAAAAACTCAAATATAACACGTTTATGCACTTTTTGGGAGACGTGAATAAGTTCATCAAGAAAACCTTGTAAAAACCACTATCGTTTTACGGATGGTATTTAAACTGGGTTGATTGGGTCGAGATACCCTTCCCAAGTATTTTTTTCAGCACAGTTCCTGAAGCTGGAACATAGAATTAAGATTTTCACATGGTTCTAAACTGATGAGTTGGCTGTATGGGCTAGATCCCTTTGCCTTTCCACTCGGGGATAAAAGGAACCAAAAAAAAAGAAAATATATTCGGAATCGCACATAGAAAACAACTTCAAATGTACCTATTAAATTCATATTGTTTTAAATTATCTACGCTATTTTGATTAACCAATTTATTCGTACAAATTATCTTCAAACATGTCGAAAGTCACTAAAAGGAAACATGTGATGAACGAGGCACTATGGGACGACAATGAGCTGCCTAAAGAGAACCAGAGTGTAGTCAAAGTTTTGAAAAGTAAAGGAAATAATTTACACGAGGTACAAAATGAAAAAATGTATACTATTTTAATTTGAAATATTACTTCTTTAGTATATTATTATCCAAGTCAAAAGGCAAACGTTTTCATTCTGTTAGGTTATGTTTACATGTATTTAAGTGTTGTTTTTCAAGAATTATGCTTTTATTACTTTCAGATTGCCACACCAAGTGGAGAAGAGTATCTCGTTTCTATGCCTACAAAGTTTCGTAAAAACATATGGGTTAAACGCGGAGACTACGTTCTTGTTGAACCAATTGTGGAAGGAGACAAAGTGAAAGCAGAAATTGTGAAAATAATGAACAAAGACTCCATTAAATATTATAGGGAGAACAAAGTGTGGCCTAAAGAATTTGAAGAAAAAAAACTCGAGACTAAAGTGGACAATGATGATATATTTGTAAATACGAATAGACAAAATGTGAATGTTTATCAAAGTGATAGTGAATCTAGTGACGAAAGTGACAGCGACTGTAGTGAAGACGAAAGTGATCATAAATGAAATAAAATATTTATTAATTATATTTATTTATTTTATGCATACTCGACATGATAAGTATTAACTCACGGCGTATTGTATGCATTGTCATAAGTATACCTCCTAAAAACATGTTAAATATTTTGGTATAACAAGTTTGTAGTAAATCATATATATAAGTGATGCTGCAGTAATGTATACACAATTGGTTGTTTCGCTGTGAATAGAAAATTTGGTATTTGAACTATTGACACTGGAACACTTTTTTTCATATGAAGGGAGAATACTGCAGTCATTGTATAAACCAAGTCCAGTTTTCCGAACCTGAGCGCAATGTCACGCAGCTGTGTTGTTGCTTGATGGCAAGTTTATTTCAGATGATACTGGATCTCTAAATAGAAATGAGCATGTAAAATTTCGTCATTAATAAAATTGAATTTTGCTTGTGATTGATCTGAATTGAATCACAAATTATTATAATTGTTTATGTGATCTACATTTTTCTTTTTACATCAAATTACCTGTAAATCTGATTACTACAAATATCATCCAAATCAATAATCCCAAATTGGCACTACTAATAATAAATATCACTATACTATAAATTGTAACTTAACTATCTATGCACTGAAGACCTACCTCAATATATATGTATATAACTACTGTTTTCTAATGTACCCTTGACTTAAATATCTTGTTTGTAATGGTACTGAAAATTTTCAGAGATAATCATTAAGTTATTTATAATCTTAGAGGTGGATAAAACTGCAATTATCTATTGTAAAACATGCACATTGAACTTGGAGTGAACTACGAAGATATCTTGATCCTTTAACCCTTCGAAACCCGGGTGGTCGTGTATGACCGCGAAATGTATGGGAAAACGTATATAACGGGTTCTGACTGCTTAAACAATAAATATGCATATGACTGACTGTAACTGTACACAAACTGACATGTCTATGAATTTCTCTTTTATACAATGTCAGGAGGCGTACAAGTATATGGGCCACCTGATGTAAAGTGGTTACTGTAGCCTGTAAACGCTTGTAATACATTAAGTATTTTGCTGGAGACCTCACTCACAAGCAGGAGCACTACAACCATGGAGTTGTATTTGACTGCTGCGGTATTCTGTGAGTGAATGAAAGACGTGGATGTTTGATCATTATTTTTATTAATAATAGTACCTTGTACAGCTAAGTGCATTTTATGCTTGACACTGACCTTTATACTGTTCTTATGCCACACATATCAAATTACAATTTAACTATGAGTACATACTGTACATAGCTGTACAGCAGTAGTTTGTGCTAGAAGCTAGATTATCAAAACACTATTTATTGGTGGCCTGATGAAACTTGAGCATCTGTGCTTATGTAATGTGTAGTATGTATTTATGCCGCATATAATGCCTATATGTATATATATTAGGTTGAATGATGAATTTATACATAGGGATCATAGTCAAAACTTCGCTTCTTTGTAATACAAGTTAAAATATAAATTATTTGACATCTAGAATATAACATTATTATTGGATCTATGATTATTGTAATGCAAATCATATTGAAACAGTGATAGTATTAAAATAATGCAAATTAAAATTCATTAATCTATATATATCTTAACTTGCATTTATACAATATACAAGAATTTGATAATTGCATTGCCCATAATTATTCTACTATACCACGATTACCTACTCCTAAAAATACTCAATGTTTTTATATACAAAGTACAATGTTTTATAGCAACTAGGTTAGCACACAATCCTGCTTTGAAATGGTTATAATAGCATATAAACTTTTACACTATATAGAGTATTGGTCTAGCGTTAGCAGAGAAATTACTCGGTACTGCCATGAAACAGCCTTAGGTCACAAGATTAGCAGCACGTGAGTAACATCCCCATGGTGTTGCGAGCGCAATGGGCCGCATGCTTGTTTGCCAATCTAGTTGTATAAAATAAAAAACAACTCCACAGAATTGTGGTTGGTTGTTGTTATCTAATAGGTGGGTGCTTCTAAAATCCTTGTTTCTGTCCCCTTGTTTGGTATTGTTTGCATGCTAAAGAACTTCGGGTAACTTTAGGTATTGTTATACTACAGGATTAGCAGATTTTATTTTTTATATACAACATTGGGATGTATACAAGCATACTGTTCACCTGATGTAAAATGGTTACCATAGCTCATGAATGTTACTTGTAACTTCTCAGGAGCTTACAATTTTTATGCAGTTGTTATTTGGCTATAATTTTTCTAAGAGGTAAAGGTACTTCCCCAGTTGAATTCCTAAAATGTGCCCCTGTTCAGAAAAGGACTTGACGCAAAGAAAGTATTACCTTGTCCACATATGAAATGTCTCTTAGTTCACCAGTAACATGCAAAGTATGGATTCTCTTACTACAAAACCAATTACTTAAGACACTGTTCCTTGGATGTAAAAAAAACTTTCATATGTAGAATCATACAAAGATATCAAAAAAAATAGTCTTCATTCATGATGAAATTACTAGTAATAATTGTTATTTTATGTCTGGAGGCAAATAAGCACTTGGCACTCATGTGAAGCCTACAAATGCTTGCAACACAAGTAGTAATGTTTGCTTATTGCTACCCCAAACTTAGCTCACTTGTAGGAACAGAACAACCCTCCAGGGAGTTGTTAATTCTGTGAGGTAAGGTACTTTCTCAATGTAGCTGCTTTAATGCACCCTACCTCTTTAAACAGTGTCATTCATGAATATGCAGGGTGCACCTCATACAGGTAACATTGGCTTTGACCACCACATGAATTGAAAACATTTATGCAGTATTTATTCAACTACTAAATAATATTGAGTATTAAGAACATCAGAGATACAACTAAGGGAAATTGACTTAATGATATTTCATCCTATTGAAGCCCACTACAGACGGAAGTTAAAATATGTCATAAGATAACACGCCGTCTCCTTATAAATATATGAAACAAGTTGAATCTGTATTTTTCCCGAATCATCATGCTCCATACTTATAGAGTGAAGCAGCATATTATCTTACAATATATTACAGCTACACTGTCATCGATAGTCACTCTATGTTTTAACATTATTTTAAATCAGACTCTACTTCATCGGCCACTATGTACTCGTATATTCTTTTTATTAGTTGAACAGATTGTACATTGGCCCAGCCCTCAGTCTGTGTTATAAGCCTCGCTTGACCATCCTTGATGAATTCTAGCGTCAACTGCTTCAGAGTGTTTGCCGAATGCAAGTCTGCCAGCTGAAATGTTTCAATTGCATTATCCACTGTCAATTTTTTGTGTAAAGCTTCTTCACTTAAGCTTTTAAGTCTACTTAACTGATAATAGTCTGCGGCTCCAAGCAATTTCTCTGGTATCTCATCGACTCTTGGAGCTTTGTCACTGTATATAAACATGAGAACTTCACGAAGCACATCAGACTCTAATGGCGATTCAATAATATTTGTGAGACATTCTGTAGTATTGTGCTCGAAATGTGCTTTCAAAACAGCACTTCTGCTTGCTAACACTGCTTTGTGGACTTTATATTCTATTCCTTCAGCTGACTTTACAGTCACATCAGAAAACATGCCATTGTTCAAAAGATTCTCAAAGTCATTACTCAACTGAGTCTCCGGAACATTCGCTCTTTGGACCTTGATATCATTTGTGACCATAAACTGAAATTTCAAACGTAGACTTCCATCACTAAGCAAAAATATGTCTCGACCATCATAACTTGCAATATCACGCTTAAATAAAGTGGCTAAATACTGCCACTTGTTGGCTTGCACCGTGTGATATTCTTTAATAACAATAGATCTCTCTTCGAAGCGCTTCAGACATATAGTTAACAATGATTTCAAAAAGACAGGGTTGGGAGATAAATAGTATATCTCGATAAGATCATTATCACGTCCCAAAAATTGCATTTTTAATTGGAATTGTGAATCGACTGCCTCTGTACTTGGTGCTTTTGATTTTTCGGTACGAAATTCTTTCGTTTTGTTTACCAGGAGGTTGCAAAAATTTGGCACAGTCCATATTATTGTATTTATCTTAGTATGCCCTTCAGTGCGTGTTGTGTAATTAATATTTGACATTTTGTTCCATTATTTATAGTCGAGTGAATAAAATATTCGGTTCTCTCTGCCTACATCGCAAGAGACTTAGTATGAAGATATAGTATATAGGTACTCAACAACTATTCACTAGAATAAATTACTTTAGGTTCTAAATTATTTTGCTAATACATCGTTATGTAAAATATAATACCTACATAAAAATCGAAAAGGGAATCGGAACTTTCTGCAGATAGACTGACAGAGTACAATATAATAACTCTCGGTATTATACAAATGTACTATTTGATTATTGGGATGAATGAAACTGAAATTATACTTTTTTTTTTTGGTTCTTTTTATCCCCGAGGGGACAGGCAAAGGGATCTAGCCCATACAGCCAAGTCATCAGTTTAGAACACGGAATAGAAAAAACAAGTGGAGGTGCTAAGTAGGCGTGGCGCGCGTGCCACAAGTAAGCGTTGTTACGCATACCTACGCTTATTTGATTCCAGTCGCGTTCTAACATTGTCTTCGTCAACATTCTCGTGACATTCTATAATTTTCTATAATTATGCCGTATTGTTCTATTTTAGAATGCAAGAACGATAGTACTAGAATAAACCTTAGTATTGGAGGTGTTTCGTACCATCGATAAGTACGATTTTACTTGTTTTCTATAAAAATCTTATTTATTTAATTTTACTAATAATTTAATAAAACGTCTAATTAATATCAACCTTATCACACTGAAATAAAGTCTACTTTGGATTGACTGTACTGGTTTTTGTCTCGAAAGTTCTTCGCTACTCTGCCTGAGTAGCGAAGAACTTTCTGACGTATGTGTATTTTACAATTAAAGTTGTCTTTAGTGGAGTAAAAACAAGTCTTCGCGAGCCATGCAAACTGAAGTGTTCTAAAGGTCATTTTAATGACATACTTTTTGAGGTAATTTGTTATAAATTTTGATTCAATTGCAATAGCAATTTCTCTCAAAATAATGCATTTGTATATTGGATAACATCAGTGTATTAGGATATCTGGTTGGCTTAAATAAATTTATGGTATCCTTAAAGTAAATAAGCCGGGTTGATACTTGACAAAGATGCAGTACTCAAAACTACACATTGATGGTATAGTAAGTATATAGTTTATTTAAGTAATTTACGAAATAGCGGCTTACATGAAGTTAATGGCGGTACGTCTCGATTGCCCGTACGCACTGTTTCTGAGATATGAAAACTCTATTTACGAGTATGTTCATTAAGTTGCCCCAGATAATAATGATAGGTCATTAAGGCGGTCTTTTAATTTACTTGGTTTGTTAACCGCCATAAGGTATATGCAAAACCACGTAAAAACACGTATTTTTAGGAAATACACCTGTGTATATAAGCTTAAAATTCATTATTGAAAAACAAAATTTGATTCAAATCGTTAGAGCCGTTTCGTAAATACTTGGTGTCCTACCTTAAGTGTCTAGGATAACATCTCTTGAAAAAAACCCATTACTCCTATTGATACGCTGTATATAGACGCTTTCTGTCCCATGTCTTTGTCAAATGGCTACATATTTTTAATACTAATGGTAGATTTAACAATTTTTTTATGCTGTACTTGCTGTGCTCGGCACCGTTTCACTGGGCGTTTTTTATTTTCATAATATTTATGACATTAGGTAGGTGTGTATAATAATAAAGAATAAAAACAACAAGTATTACGAAACGATCCGACAGGAAAGTAGTGTTGCCATAAAAAAATATTAGTTCCAGCTGTCACCATGGCAAACTCTTTTTTGCCAAGACATCGACATTATAATTGAAAAATTTTGATACAGTCGATCAGGGTAACTTAAGCCTTCAATATAAAATTGGCCCAAAATTTCTAATGCATATTATAGATTTTTTTTTTGCTATGATTTTATGTATTTCAAACTAGATTTGTAAACATCGATTCTAATATATCTTCGTAAATGCTCAGATTCTGCCAAATAATTGACATCTACCATTGTTGAGACGTCAGTTGCTTTTTTCTGTGGTGTGAATAGAGCGGTTTGTTACGAAAGCGCCACAAAGTTGTCTGCTGTGTTGTCATTTGAATACTTAAGGAGGCAAGTGTTATTTTAAAGTGTCTCATATGTGTCTATCTATCATTTCTTTCAAAAATTACGAGAGTTAATTAGCTAATTCCCATGATATTGCCATAAATATTGAACAGGTAAATTATTACCGGTGAATAAGGGTAACTTGAGCCCGGGCCAAAGTTCAAAATTCTCAAAATATTGGGAGGAGATATATTCGATAAGTGTGAAGAAAGGGCAGAGGAAGGAGATGAAGACACATGAAGAAGAATGTGGTTTGGATATAGCACAGGAAGATTTTTTTTCTATAGAGACATACGAAGTACATGACGGTAGACTGGACCTTCAGATGATTGGCTATAATGTGGTAAAGGCCGTGGCTCAGTTTTGTATAATGAATGATACAAATATCATACGAATGCTGAATGACACTAATATTCAAAGAAAGAAAGGTATTTTATCATATAAAACGACTTCCTGGCCATGGAATGGAATGGAAATTTCCCCATGAACATATCATGGGGAAATTAGGATTAAATAAATTTTTTATTATTTTTATACTTTTTTCATTATCTTAGCTATATGGTAAGTCAGTAAATAAGTTAAAAACGCATTGTTGACCAAAAAAATAAGATGGAATAAAAACTGTGTTGATTTTCCTATGGCAACAATTTATTTACCCATTTTAGTACTAATAAATGAAAACGAATGTATACATTATTATTGTCTATTGCTCTCAGCTGTAGTTTTTATGATAAATATGCAGGCCAATGTTAGCAAAATGCTTTAAATAAAATAAAATAAGCAAAAACAACCTACAATTGGGACCTGGGCCAATCCAAGCCCAACTCACAATCTAACATTGGCCCAGTGGTTAAATGGAATTTTGAAACTATTTTCCTAGAGATTATTGGTAAATGAGTAAATTCTTTGGAAGTAGGCTACATAAAGCCACCATAATAAGTGTATCTTTTTGAGTAACGTATTATTTTAAACATTGGTCTAACTTTTTATGTGCAAACTGGGCCAAAGATAGCCTGATTGACTGTAATGGTGCTAATAACTAAGTGGCACCTGCTATTTACAATATTATAACGTAGCCTCTTATTTTCACTATTTCTAACTGCGATACAGGACAGTTTGTCGCTTGTTTATTAATGTTAAGTTTATTTATGCCTTACAATAGAACTCTGGGGATCTAGATTCGACAAACTGAAGCATTTTGTACTACCTCCCCGGAAGAAATTACTGTTTCACTACCAGTTTCGCCATCATTGTTCGAAGTTCGGCACAGTAAACATCTGCTGTTATTGCTTAACCAGATCTGAGAAAGCTATAGTCAGTAATAACGCCATGAAGAGACCACCAAACACTTACCATTACT
Organism: Pyralis farinalis; assembly: GCA_947507595.1. Classification (NCBI taxonomy): domain Eukaryota; kingdom Metazoa; phylum Arthropoda; class Insecta; order Lepidoptera; family Pyralidae; genus Pyralis; species Pyralis farinalis. The sequence goes on from OX382258.1 coordinate 21,315,317, forward strand.
TTTTATTGGTAAGCTTTCCTTTTAATTTTAGCTCAATTTAATTTTAGCGCAAAGAATCCACTTCTCCTCACATGTCACAATTCGATTCAATATTCCTTCACTTCTGTACCGATTCAACAAGGCAACACAAGTATCAACACGCGTTTCTTTCAGCAGATTAGTCGAATCATGAGGCACCCATTTTTCATATTTTTCTATCTTATTGATTTGATGATGTAGTCAATATTGAAGGTAAGGTAACGTTAAAACATGCCGCCAATTACTGGGTAGTGTGACACGAGTCAGCTTCCACCATCTCTTTCATTCAGCATTATTTACAGTTACAGTTAGGTATACAACAACACTCCAAGGAGTTATTATTTGACGGCGGTTTTCTGTGAGGCGGAGGTACTTCTCCAGACTGGATGCTTTCGAAACTCATTCGAAAACACGCAGACTAAGACAAACAGAAATGTTCATGCACACAAAATGTTTGTCATAGTGTGAATCGAACGGATGTGCGTTGGTGAGAAAGTAGCGTTACTAATCACTGCGTGACCGAGATTGTCACGATGTACATGGTCTCATTGCAATACCTAGTTTTAACTGCATATGCAACAGAGTTTAGCTTACCGATAGGTTTATTTATGTGTATCCAAATTACAATGGGGCCCCCCATTGTAATTTGGAGTCTACTGTAATTCCAAGAAACACAGTGTTATTAACAAATTCTAATTTATTATTCCCAATGAGAACTTCTGTATTGGCAGAAGACACATTTGGAAGACTAAATTTGATACATTTGGTTTTAGCCGAGTTTAGAAAAGATTATTACATGTGAACCAATTTAAAATAGCAGACACAACACCATTTACCTTGGCAATATTTTCTCACCGGCGGGCTACATTAAAAATTAGAGAGCTATCATCAGCAAATAGCACTATATCCGCACCGCATTTTCTGCACCATGTAGGGCAATTCATTCGCATATACTAAAAATAAAAATGGACCCGAAATAGAACCCTGGGGCACTCCGATATTAATATTATTGCCTTTAGATTTAACCCCATTTATGTCAACTGTTTGCAATCTTTCTTTTTTCTTGCAATCTTGCAATTTTTCTTATTTAAATAAGATGCAATCAAGTTCTGGGCTTTACCTCTAACTTCATAATAGTTCAGTTTCACTCACTCATTCGAACAGGAGCGACAGAACGTGAAGAGGGGACTCGCCGTACCAAAATCAAGCCCGTTATACCGCGACGACAGAATATTAGAAGACGGGCTACTGAAGATCAACGGACGGGTGAACAAGGCAGATGTATTCGACACGACGAAGCGACCCGTCGCTTCGTGTTGAGCGGACGACACCCTCTCACGAAACTGCTCATAGCACGAGCTCACAAGAGAGCTGGGTACGCTAACTCGGAACGAGTAGTGAACGACCTTCGCCAACAATATTTCATCGTGCGTCTTCGACCCACCGTCAAATCGATAGCAGCCTTCTGTCGGATATGTCGACTGAGGAAACCACGAACGATAGTCCCACCGATCGGGAACTTACCGAGAGAACGGTTGGAAGCCTTCAAGCGACCCTTCAGCTGCTGTGGCATAGACTACTTCGGCCCGATGCACGTGACGATAGGACGACGCCACGAGAAACGATGGGTAACGTTGTTCACGTGCCACACTACGAAGGCGATACACTTGGAGTTAGTATCGTCTCTCTCAACGGACTCTGCGATTATGGCGGTCCGAAGGATGGCGGCTCGGCGAGGTTGGCCCGCAGTAATATTCTCTGACAACGGAACAAACTTCAAAGGGGCAACACCGAGTTGAAAAGAGCCCATCAAGAATGGTTGCCGGACTTGTCGCGAACAGGCCTTACATACGGAACGATCACCCGGGCGCCGAATCAAGGAGGAGCTTGGGAGCGGATGGTGCGTTCAGTGAAGACCGTACATTTCCACCAGTCGGGCGCGCGTACCCCGCACGCCTTCCTCACCCCGCCAGTGAGTCACCTGAGTTTTGTACTCAAAGACGGCGGTCGGCCGTGCTTAAGTACAAAACTCAGGTGATTCAGGTGACAGTCAGACGCAGCCATGTAGTCACACAGTCACAACAGCGAACCAGAACAATAAAGAAAAAGTCCGATTCAAAATTTGAAGTTTCGATTCGAAGAATCCTACGATCCCTACTGTCCACCCACGGTAACAGCGACCTACCCCGTCAGCCGAACGTTGACAGTATATATATTTACTGAACGTCATTTCCGTTTGCAAACGTTATTTCCGCCCGAGCAAGTTAAGCGGGTAATTCACATTGCATTGGAAAGCTATATGCGAAACGGTTTCGAAAAGTTTCACTCAGATTCCACACATTTTGAACTTTTTTATTCCGATTCGAATATGGCTTTCCGAGGCAATGTGAATGTCCTAGCTAAATTATTCGTCATATTCATATCGCATCTAAATAATTTTAAATTCAATAAAAAAGTAATTAATTAGACCAGCAATTTCTTATATATTTATAATTCTAGAGTCCTGGGACGGGCGAGCGTGCATGAAAAAAGCTATGTTAAAGAAGCAAGTGAAGTGGGAGGATCGCGTCTTATGGCGTGAAGATATACATATATATATATAAGTCTAATTGCTTATTACTAAGGTGAAATGTCAGATGTTACAATGTCCTATTACACATCCTATGCAACTGCTGTACGGCTCGCTCCTTTTATCTAATGTAGTTGAGTATCATTATGTATTCATTCATTTATTATTAATATCTACATTTATTTTTATTAATTAAATCTCTCCTTATGTAGTAAGAAAACCGAAGCGCGCATTTTGTTTTCCGCTGTACACGTATGCCTTTTCTTACCCACGAAATATTTTTGGTTAAAGTATGTAATTTTATAATTTTAGTTAAAAAGCACAGATTGCAGTTCAAAGTTCATGAAAATTATTGAATGCTGCAGGCATTCAACTGACTATACCTGCATATTGCGTCTAATGTTTTCTGAGTTTATGTAACATTTTTATATTAATAATTAATATCTTACAGTAGTTGCTTTTGTACTTATCGGAATTTCTCGAATTTGTGCTATATCTCTGACAGACATAAATGGCGTATTTTACCGATTGATTTTTATATATTATTTGGTGCACTAATTATTAAATACAGACAGGCACTATGTATGCCTTGTACGCTCAGTAATATGGGAAATGTAATTATAATTTTGTAATAAACATAGAAAATCATTTCGCATATTAATATTTGGGATCTCGGGGATTACGATTTTTGTTTTGTATCTTAAACAGTTCATGAAATCTGTCTAGGAATATAATAATACAGTTGTAGGTACTTCACAACATTTCCATTAAGTAACCTATTTTTTATATTTTAAAATAGTTTAATTTATTTTATTGCTAGGTAAATATATTCATAAAAAGCGCCCAAATTCTCATGTTACATTCATATTTTAATTCTATTGATTTTTCTAATATCTTAATAGAGTTTGGCATCACTAGCTGAGTTTGATAATGAATGTTGGTATTGATTTTTGTCCATAGGTTGTTATTTGTACGCTCGACAAAGTTAAAATACCTAAAAACTGTCTGCGGTTTCAACATAATGCTACCTACCTACCTACCTATCTTCTCTCTCTGTGCTGTTACAGCAGTAACTGAATGTGCAGTTTGTGTTGTGTTGTGATTTTCGTATCTTATGTGACAAATTTTTAGGTTGTTTTGCTTGCGCTTTTATCATAATTTCAGGTGTCAAATCTAATCTGGAATTGATCGTGAAGTAATTGAGCTGATAGAGTATCACAATTTTTTCGTAATATAACGAGCTGTCAATGCAACAAAGCGTAACAGTGAGCGTAGATAATGTATTGTTAAATATTTCAGTTATTTCCTTTGATATCTAATTGTTTCCGAATGTGATTTGTGACACGATGGAGGATTACAAATTTCTATTTAAAGTGGTGTTAGTAGGCAACGCTGGCGTTGGAAAAACTTGTCTGGTGCGTCGATTTACTCAAGGACTCTTCCCTCCTGGGCAGGGCGCAACGATAGGCGTAGACTTTATGATTAAGACCGTCGAAGTGGACGGTGAGAAAGTGAAGGTAATACGCATTAAAGTGTCGACTCTGACTGTTGCATCATTTGGAGAATGTTATTGTTTTGTTTATTGAAACCATACGTTTTCATTTCCGCCCACACCTGAAGTACCTTAACGAGCTACGTGCTGATGGGCTGCCGTTGATTACAATTTTAATTTTATTCAATTATCTCATTCCATATTTAAATATTATGGCTATCATATAGTTTAAATGGTTTTGTAAACTTGAATAATTGAATGTAATTTCGTTATGGAGTTTTGATTCCTTGACTTTGTTTATCAATGTCATGGTTAGCATAAGGCTAACCATGACATTGATCTATAAGGAAGTGTTGTATGATAATATCCAAGGATGAATTATATTAGGTAAAGGCTATTATAGTAGGTAAGGGCAAGGAAATAATATGCAAATTGAAATTTATATTATGCGTAACATAATATTATTAAATAAGGAATAATTAGACACATTTATTTTCCTTTCAACCAGTAGTTAAATCTTCTAAAAACGCTGCATGTTTAATATTTTCAGTTGATTCATGTAGGAATAGGGCAGTTCCGATTTACTAATTAAGTTCCTGCACTTCAGCAGTACTGCAACCGTATTGCATCTGTGATGTCCTGGAATGAACTGTCAAGTCATCATATTACTAGTTAGTCCTTTTATAATTTTTAAGTGACTCACAGATAACATTTATCTCGTGAAAGTCACGATTAATGTTGCCAGTGCTCCATTGTCTTTGTTTGCCGAAGGAATTATTTCAAATTGATATGAGAATATTTCATCCTTTTATATTTCAATGAACAAAACTAAACATTTTTAAGGAGGCCCCTCAGAATATTATTTCCAGTTCACAAAATTATTTCAGATTAGCATTATCAAACTGCAAATAAACTTTTCTTTTTATACTACATAGGGAGGCATACAAGCATACAAATTTGTAAACTGTTACACTACTTTGACATCAATGCTCGTGACACACTTCGATCATTGGCATTTTAGCAGATAGGCATATTGCTTGCACAGCCCTTACAGTGTAAGTTTTCTTCACTTTACTTCACTTCTGTGAAATATTGTCCTTGTGAAGTAGACAGAGAACCGATGGTGGTTCTCTCTGTCTACTACTACACAAGGGATTTGGTGTGAAGTTATAGTTAGATACTGTAATTCACATATTTCCAGGAACATGTTGAGGTTTGTTACATCAAGGCAATTATTTTTCCGCAGCTCTAGAAGGTAAACTTCCTCAGCTGTACACCCTCTTTTTAACCAAAGCATTGTTTGATAGTCAGCAGTATGTACCACTTGCAGCTTAGGGTGATGGCAAATGAGTGTGAGACACTTATGTATATTCCAAAATATATTATCAAAAAGCCCACCTCTCATAATGTTTTAGAAAACTTATTATTCCTGATTTTTTACTTTACAAATTTCAGAGATGGGGATGTAGGGTCATTTTTTAGGGTTCCGTACCCAAAGGGTAAAACGGAACCCTGAACCTTACTGAGGCTCTGCTGTCCGTCCGTCCGTCTGTCACCAGGCTGTATCTATACTATAACTATAACTATCACGGTTCATAACCGTGATAGTTAGACAGTTGAAATTTTCACAGATGATGTATTTCTGTTGCCGCTATAACAACAAATACTAAATTCATATTTGTTGTATGGGGCTCCCATACAACAAATGTGATTTTTTTGCTCATTTTTGCTCGATATTGATAACGGCAACAGGTAGACGCTTGAAATATTCACAAAATATTTAGTTATATATTCACTTTAAGAATAAATTAAATTAAAATAAAACAAATATTTAAGGGGGGTTCCTATACAACAAACGTGTTTTTTTTTGCCTTTTTTATAGATAATGGTACGGAACCCTTAGTGCGCGAGTCCGACTCGCACTTGGCCGATTTTTTTAATGATTCAATCATGGTTTCTAAAAAAACTTTGCTAGTTAGAAATGTCATTCTATTTTTTCGAAACCCCTAAAAAAGGGTAGAATATTTTATTTTACTGAACATTCATAATTTCTAAATAATTATTGTTTACAAATATCTTTTTTCTTTTACTGTAATATTATACACACGGGCCTTTATTTGGTTATGGTAATGCAAGATGAAAAAACAAGTAAGTAAATAAAATTCAAAATATATATTTCAGTTGCAAATATGGGACACAGCGGGCCAGGAGAGGTTCAGATCAATCACGCAGAGCTACTACAGATCAGCCCATGCTCTCATATTAGTCTATGACATATCTTGCCAGCCCACGTTTGATTGTCTGCCCGACTGGCTGCGGGAGATCGAGGAGTATGCAAACAACAAGGTGCTTAGGATATTGGTTGGTACGTTGTTTATTTATTAAATTAATTGGATGAGCTAAAGTATTCCATTTGTCTAATTGCTACATTGTCACAAATTAATTGATGCTTTGTCAGAATTCACAACTTTTATTTTTAATTGTGTGTCTATTCAGGGACTGCCATATACTTTCATATACACCTATTCACTCCTGGGAGGATAAATCCTTTTAGTTGATGGGGTTTAAAGCTATCTTATTATGTTGCTTTTTATGCCTGAAGGGAACTTTGTTTAATTACTCATCTATGGTTAGTATGAACCAACGGCTTAAGTCATCTGTCTCCTCGGTTCTCGACCTTTGAGACCTTTGAGCTCGAAAGTATAATCCTATTCACAGACAGTCCACATTTCACACTTGGATTAACATCATAGAAACATGCGAAATTGTTGCACTAACTCCGATGCACACCTCTACTGGATGCTAAGCGTAGTTCGCGAATCAGGCTTAACCAGCCCACCGAAATATCTAGTCCTTTTTACATATATGTATGTATATCTTCCTAATGTTATCCCTTTTCCTAATCCATTAGGGTTGGTCCACTACCTAAGGCTAAGGATTTGACGAAGGTATAGGACAAAGGAGCAGCCCGACTGTGTAACAATACAGTCTAAAATAAAACAACTGTATGTGTTGTAGGTAATAAGACAGACAGAGAAGATCGGGAGATTCCGAGGCATATAGGTGAAGATTTTGCTCAGCGACACGGAATGTACTTCCTAGAGACATCGGCGAAAGAGGCAGAAAACGTCGAGCGGTTGTTCATGGAGATTGCAGTTGAACTTATGGAGGTAAGTTTTGGTCATGGTATAAAAATGATCTATCTATCTATAACATCACGCAAATCTCTTGTGGGCTGGGCAGAGAAATAGAGATAATCACACTCAGTATATAAATAAACAATACTCCGTACACTAAGGGCGCTGCTGTCTCGAGCCGACCTTCGAGTGACGAATCTTCGATACGCACTTTGACACCACGCGTAGCACACGAATTTGCGCTATTCAATCTCTAATGTCCGCTATGAAGCGTTTTTTTTTCATATATTGGGTAAAAGGAAGCTACCGTAAATTTTACGTAAAAACAGTTTTCAGGAACACTGTTCCTATATGAAAGAAAGAAAGAAAGAAATATATTTATTACAACCAAACATTGCCAATGATACAATATCCTGTGACTCCTAAACTAGGCTAAGCCTGTCCCATAGGAGTCACCCGCGTAGAAACATACAGATAAATTTGCAGGCGGCAATAAATCAGTTACAAAGTATAATAAAAGCCACTATTATTGAAAGCATCATTCAGACTGCAGTCTTATGTTGCTATGTCAACATAAGACTGCAATCTGAATGCTTTACATGGATCCCCCATGCATGCGCTTACAAATTGCGTCCGCGTGTATATATGGGCACTAGAATGTATGTGTGTTATGTCTGTATTGAGTGCATACTTGTTTGTTTTAAGTGTATGTGCTTTGTCCTAATACGTAACGCTAACTATCCTTTCACACTCTTCATAATTCCATGACAATAGCAGGTCCTGAACTAGCTTTTTAGCATCAAAAACGGTACAACATTTTATGTCACATCTTTTAGCAATTTGGTTATAAATTCGCGGGAATATATGAATACTGAATCTTTTGGCAAATGTAGTTTTAACATCAGCGATCGGGATTCTAAATGTACGCTTGTTAATCAAACTATGATAGGTTGGGAATTTCAATACTTGTCTGTGCGTATACAAAGTAGCTCGCATTAAAAACAAGCTCCGTACACTTAGAACCCGAGCTTCACTAAACAACTCTGCGGTGGGATACCGTCGAGGTTTTTTAAGTGCAACTTTTAGAGCGGCTCTTTGTGCTCGCTCCAAGGTAATAAGCGTTGTAGAAGCAATGCCACCCCAGACGAGAATGCAGTAATTTACAACTGCTTGACAAAGTGCTAGATAAACAGACTTAATCAAACATCTATCGGTAACTGACCTCAACAGTTTCAGTGTGTGAATTAATTTTCGGACCCTACCTGCAGTAACATGGATATGATTTTTAAAATTTAGATTCTCATCCAGTACAACGCCTAAATACTTCAGTGATTTAGTTCTCTCTATGCATTCACAAGCACAATGAGAAATAGCACAGTGTTGACATCTACATGTTTGTCTCTGTGTGTGCGTGTGTGTGTCGCTTTTTTTCGAATATTTAAATTTTGACTTTAGATTCGGATTCAGCATAAAAAAGTAGAATAGGAATGTTCAGGAACACCGTTCCTATCTCTTAAGGAACATAGACAAAATGGTCAACAAAATAAATAAAAAAATGGCAATGCGAGCTTGCGCATTCTCAACTGATTTTTTAGTAAATTCACTGTATTTGCAGTTTTTTTTAAATATCTTGCTGCATGTATTATTTGAACTGACTAAAATTGACAAAGCCAACATTGTGTATTAGATGTTAATTGGCGAAATTTTCGAAATAAGTTTACGTTGATGTTGATTACCAATTTATTGGTTCTATATGCGGTAGGGAACGGGAGAACGTTATTTCGACAAGAGTGCTCCTAGAAAAGACCTTTAATGAACGGGCCAATCATGCACGACCGCACACACAGGCACGCACATGTCGCCATGAAATGGTAGATCTAATGCACTTTATTCAATCCTTATAATAAATTGCCTGAAACCGTTCCGTCCTTTTCTGACGATGTCTTCAAAAGGCACACCAAAATACTCTCTGTAAAAAAGTTTAACTCACAAAAATGTACATATATACATATCATCACGCCTGTCGATTGTGGTCGTGAATTTAGAAACCACATTACTACATTTGTATGTAAATATAATCGACTTGAGCAGCCTTACCACGACACTGGGTATATCTGGGTAGCAATTAATAATAGTACCGGGGCAACCGATTGTTATAGAAATTTAGCCACTGTTTGCTCCAGAGATTTCTTAAGAGACAATGTCAACGTGTAGTTTCGAGCAGGCCTCTAAAACTGACCATAGTTTTTAGTCTAAGGGGTTCAGATCTGGGCTAGACGAGGGCTAGTCCAGTTTTCAGCTCTTATAAAGTCCGGATCGTTGGTTTCGAGCCAGGCTGGGTAACTCATGCCTTCTGACTAGGTGCAGAGTCATATTGGAATGTCCACTGTATATTTTTAAAAAGTGTCTTGCTTAGAGGTCTCACAACACGATCCGAGACAGTCTCTTGATACACTGGCTGAAGTTTTCACTCCCTTTTCACAAAAATGAAGCTTTGTGACTCCTTGATAAGACACCCCGCACCAAACTATTACAGGCGCAGGATGATGACCACGTTGCACCTTTCCGACCACTTCGGCGGCTTCTTTAGAACTGTGTACATACACTTTGTAGTGCTCTTCAATCGTGAAAATTTTCTCATCACTAAAAAGGATATTTCTGTGTCGTTCACCTGCGTACGGGACAGAAGGCGTTTAGATCGTTCCACTTTCTTCAACCGTAGGGATTGATTTAGGGCATGTCCTTGTATATCGACGATAAGCGCCGAGCTTCAGATCTTGTTTTATTATATGCGACAGAGCCCTAGCAGGAGTCTTCATTTCTCGCGATAAGATTTTTTTTTCTCCTAACGGGGTTTCGGCGAATTCTGGCTATAACAGCATTGACAGCCGTTGTAGTTCTAACAGCACGCGGTCGCCCCGATCTGTTATGGTCTTCAACAGAGGAAGTGTTGGTATATCTGTTGATAGTACGATATACGAACATACGGATTGTACCAATGTTTTGAAGTGTGTTGAATATGACCGACGGCTCCATACCCACTTTGTGCAAGGCAATCACTACAATCCTATTTTCTTTAACACCCCATTCCATATTGTAATTTGATAATAAACACGAAAAAAATATGTAACATGGCTGGAAATCACCTCTGCTGCTAACACAACTCTTAATTGTGCCTCCTTACTGGTGACCTCAGGAACACAATAACCCTCCAGGGAGTTGTGAGGTGAAGGTATTTCAGTAGTGGGTCTGCATCGATGCGCTCCACCACTCTTAAAACTGACGTGTTCATGCGCACAAATTTTGTACCGTGTGGGACTCGAACCTACGAGCGCTGGTGTCAAAGTAACGTTGCCATCATCGCGCCACCGAGCTCATCTTTTGTACTTATATCTTTATGATTTGTACTTACAGGAATGTTTAATCGTTTTCGAAAGTATATTCCGACTGTTTGCGTGACTATATTTGTAACTTGAAAATGTGAAAGTGTACAACAGGACGTGGTAGAAAAGGTTAATATATATATTTTATAAATATCTAACGTATACTAAAATAACCGGTTATTGTGATTTATATATGTATATGACAATATTATATAAAATATGGTCACTGTGACCGGTTTATATAGAAATAAAAGTTCTTTATTTGCCTTGAGTCCGTGCAGACACTTAGTCACTTCTTACATCTTCGAGAATGGTTTAGATTCATCAGAATAACCAGAGGGAGACTTTGTACAAAAGTCGTCTGCGTGGGTACCTCTTGTCTCACCTATTTCTATCACTTATATAGCTGTGTTCTGGTTTGAAGGGTAAGATATGACAGAGAAATTACTGGGTACTGTGATGTTTCGTCACAGTACCCAGTAATTACAGCCTTAGGTCACAAGATTTGCAGTGCGCGAGTAACATCCCCGTGGTGTTGCGAGCGTCAATAGGCTGCGGTGACCGCTTATCATCCAATACAGGCCGCATGCTTGTTTGCCAATCTAGTTGTAAAAAAAAAAACGGCTTCTACATTTTATTTCGGGCAGAACAACGTCTGTCGGGTGTGCTTATTTCTCTTAGTTATATTTATGTTTATTGATGCCCCGATTTGTACAGACAGAACAAGTTTCTGATAACAGAAGCTCAGTAATAACTGAGTATGAGAACATAATACTACCACAGAAGTAAACAAAAACAACGACTTTAATAAAAATATTTAAGAACTTGTGACAGAAACACTCGCGCCCACCTCTGTGTCAAAAATAATAAAACCGGCCAAGTGCGAGTCGGACTCGCGCACTGAGGGTTCCGTACCATTATCTATAAAAACAGCAAAAAAAATTACGTTTGTTGTATGGGAGCCCCCTTAAATATTTATTTTATTCTGTTTTTTAGTATTTGTTTTTATAGCGGCAACAGAAATACATCATCTGTGAAAATTTCAACTGTCTAACTATCACGGTTCATGAGATACAGCCTGGTGACAGACGGACGGACGGACAGCGGAGTCTCAGTAATAGGGTCCGTTTTACCCTTTGGGTACGTAACCCTAAAAATGGTGAATATAATCCGGATAAGCAATAGCAAGGGATAGCAAAAGCTATTAATTCTTCATACTTTGAATTATTTTGTACATTTTCATTGGGAACTATAATAATGAGTTCAACATTTGAAATTCACTACAATAATAAGTCTTTTATAATTAGTGCACTCAATATGGTATAAAAATAGGTCGAATTAAATTTTTCTTTTAATAACAACCGTTCAGGCTGAAACAGGATGCATTCGATGGGGAAAAATATGTAGACAAAAGGACCCCAAATTATTTTTGTCCACAACTTATCCCCCCCTCGATAAATAAAAATTGAGAAAATAATTGAATAATACCGCCGAATAGGCCTGAAAGTGTCAACACATGGGGGGTTAATTAGAAAAGGGGGAAGAGGAACTCTTAGGAAATCTGACGACGGGATCGTGATCAGCGACTCTGAAAACCAATTAACGATGTGTGTTAGTGTAAAAAACACGGTAATTGTTATCGCAATTGTGACGTGTATTAGTGTAGAAACAATGATAATTGTTATCGCAATTCGAGTACATAATTAATTTATAATATTTATTTATATGCAAGGAACTTTATATGTATGTAAATCTTCACGCCAGGTCCCTTGCGGGGTAGGCAGAGAGAAGCGAGCGCCATAAGACGCGGTACTTACATACTTCACTCGCTTTTGTAACATTCATAGCTCTTTTCATGCACGCTCGCCGGTTCCTGGGGCTTCTGACATCACCTGATAAAACACGACCAATTTGGCCATGGTAGGTTAGTCTCGGTTTTCCCCGGCTTCTACATCCTTCAACTTTTACATTGTATATCTGTTTCGTCATTCTTTCGCCCTGCATTCTTTCTACATATCCGAACCAACGGAGTATGCCTTTTCTTATCTTACCACCTGCACTGTCTTTCAGACTAACTCTTTCTCTCATGTCTTCATTACGAGCGCGGTTAGGAACTTTATAAATTTTGTTAAATCTGTTGTGTTTGATGTAAGTTTATTTATGATTATAAGCGAGCCAGTATGCCTTGTTTAACACTCGACGAAAATAAAAAACGGAGGATATTATATAAAACAAACTTCGGAAGTACGCCTCTATGCCTCTAACAGTCACGTTTATTGGCGTTTTGTATTGCATGGTGTTTTGTATTGAGTTTGATTCGGTCAAGGTATCACCTCTATTGAACAATTTAACACAATAGTGGCAAGGTACGTACGTATAGCAAGAGGCCATCAAGATATCCGACTATAGTATCCTTCACAGTAACGCCGGTTCATTGTGATTTGACGTAAAATACGTGTAGATATGTTTATTTATTTACTTACGGTCAGACCATAAGAGCCCATAGGAACATATTTACAGACTAACATATATATACTAATATATACGGATAGAGAGAGCTCGATGGCGTCGTTGTGCGTGTCATTTTAACCGAACGCGCAGGTTAAGCAACGGCGACCGCAGCCTGTCTGTGGCTGGGTTCGTCCGTCTGGAGTTTCTCTGTGCTTCGGAGGGCACGTTAAACCGTCGGTCCCGGCTGTTGTTGATAGATGACAGTCGGCTAAGTTAGTGGTCCTCGGGCGGCTTGAAAACACTGACCTCCGCCAATCCGCAGCGTGCCGGAGTATGCTCTAAACCCTCCGGTGTCCGAACGTTTCTTAGTAGATCTCTGGGTTTGTGACTTGATTATTTTTAGAACTGGATCCCAAGCAGGTGGTACTTGCCAACCATCTTCTCTATTGAAATTGGGGTATTTCTTATTTCAATAGGCTCGCGTAGCATTCTAGGCATGTAGCGATTCTCCTTGGCGAGGATTTGTGGTTTATCGAACCGCATGTAGTGGTTTGGCTGGTCCAGTGTACGTTCACATACTGCAGAGTTTTTATCACGCCTATTCTTCATGTCAGTGGGTAAATATAATATATAAATTTAGGTACAATACGTCATATAGAATTAAAAATAACTATCGCTACAACCGCTAAAATTACATTCATAATTACATTGATCATTGACTTCATTGATACACAATAAGTATCAATCGCGCGATCCCACCTCTATTGCTAACACAGCTACTCCTTAGGAGCTTACTGGCGATCAGTTGTTATTGTATTTAGCTGCGGTTTTCTGTGAGGTGGAGTACGTACACACGGTATTGAACCCTTAAGTTTAAGCAGAGATTTTGCCTCCCTCTGTGTGTTCTACCCATTGTACAACGGGTTGCGTTCTGAAGAGTTGTTCGAAATGATGCCGACAGCTACTTTTTATAACCGCACCGCTCGCCGACGGCGGGGAGTTAACCCTCACACACTGGAACCAATGGTCGCGTACTGTGCGGTTCTAGAGAAGTTTTCTTCCGAGAACTCTCAAGCTGTGGAATGAGCTCCCAGCCGAGGTTTTTCCAAGGGACTACAGCATGGAGTACTTCAAGAAATGCGTGAAGAAGTTTTTTAGAGGGTCGGCAACGCATAAGTGACAACCCTGGTGTGACAACACAAATGTCCATAGGCTACGGTGACTGTATATTGAGTATCACTCGCGCGATGCCTCCTCTGCTGCTTACACAGCAACTCCTTAGGAGCTTACTGGTGACCTCACAGGAATACTGTGTGGGAGAACAACCCTCTAGGGAGTTGTTATTTGGCTGCGGTTTTCTGTGAGGTGGAGGTACCTCCCCAGACGGGCTGATTTGATGCGCCCTACCTCTCTTAAAACATCCAGACCAAGACAAACAGACATGTTCATGCACACAAATGTTTGTCTTGTGTGGCAATCGAACCCACGAGCGTTGGTGTCAAAGTCGCGTCTTTCACGTCTGAGCCACCGAGCTCGTCAAAATGGTTCCCCTTTTTTAGTGAGTGCAGAAAGATGAAATTTATGTATAATACGTGTTATAAACATATTAAATTAGCTGCCGCCAGCGGCTTCGTCCGCGTGGTCAAAAGGGAAACAAAACGTGTTTTTTCCTGGGAGTGAGCTATTTTGCCCAATAGAGCCCTAGCCTATGTTGCTCTTGGACCCTCCCACTATCAGGTAAAAAATATCAAGAATCACATCACTCTATTGCTCCGTTTTAATGTGAAAAAAAGAACAAACAAACACACTTTAACATTTATAATATTAGTGTGTATGGATTAAACAGAATAATATTCATTGTTTACGTACATTCTTTTAGAAGCGAAATATGAAATGTGCGTGAGTGTAGGCCTTCGATAATCTCACGTATTTTAATAAAGATTCAATGTAAATATGAAAATTAATGATAATCTAAAAATCTATATATATAAAAATGAATGTTTGTCTGTATGTCCTCTATGGACTCAAAAACGACTGGGCAGATTTCAATGAAATTTTCAGTGAATCTTCAGGTTAGCCCAGCAGGTGATCCTGTGAAGTTTGATAACGATTCGATCACCCGTGCGAAGCTGGGTCGAGTAGCTAGTAGCAAATAAAACCTCCTAAATAAAAAAGCGAAACCAACATTGTATTAAATGGCGCCAATGGAGTTGAATTATATTGTTTTATAGGATATGCTTTAAAAACGAAATTCTCAGTGATTTTTTCTATTTTGATGTTGTGTAGTTTTGTTATTGCATCGTTAAACTTCTTTTTGACTGAAAATGTCAAAACAACAACGTATAGTCGTCGACTTCAATGGAGTCGTTTTGTCAAATTACTTTTTATTCGAGTAACTCGAGACGGCTAAACCTATCTATAGACAGGCTGTGGTCGACGCTGCTTAACTTGTGTGTGAGTTCTTCAAGGTGAAAACTGGGTAAAAATTAGGTTTTACAATGTTCACGTATAATTATATTTAAAAACGCACTTTTATCGTTTTCAGCAAGCGAAATGCAAGGAGCTACCGAAATACGACGCCAGTTTAGGCCCCATCAACGGAAAGAGTACATCTGTAGGTGACAGTTCCTGTTGTCTACGCTCGTAAACCCGACGAATTTATCTCATTGATATTATGTAAACGGCGCTTCTATGAAGGTATCCATGGCTCTGTGGAACTATGACAGTTGGAGAAACATAATTATATTGTTTATAACAGGCATGCTAGGGTCCATGGCAGTGCATTTACTCTATTTGGCTGGCAAGTTACAGAACTGTCTGTAAACGAATTTATGATTGGAGGATTATTATGACGATTCTTATGTAATATATTCCGGTATTATTTTGCAAAAGTAATACAGCTAATTAGATTTAAACTACGCCCGCCACCAAGTTGCTTTCAGCAGAAATCTAAATGGAGTAATAATTGCTTTTGTTCAAAATATGCTAGACAGATATGTGTGAAAATGTTTTAAGATACACCTGGTAGTGTCACCAAACTATTTATTTAGTTTTGCGAACAACGGCATGCGCGTCGTATTCAACATCCAACATCTAGGAAATCTAATTGGAAGTCACTGCGATTCCCTTGCGTGTACGAAATGATATTTTAATTATAAATACGTTTAGTATCTTGGTTGCCATAATATAAAATCATGGATACCTTTATAATACGCTAATTCTTAAATTGTGTATTTCGTAGAACTGATGTCATTCCACTAGCTTTTAAGTGCTTCAGTGTTGTGGCAATGTCGCGATGTGTCAAAAATATCGGTTTTTAATGACGCCGGGAGTCGGCGACAGCTACTGATCGGTTGCTGTCACATGCGTGGCAACAATAGAACGCTGTAGAAACAATGACACGCGATATGGAATTTACTGAATGAATGCAAAACCTCTGTCTCCTTACGTCAATAAAAACAGACCTCATTGTTAATAGTTAGTAGTGTATTTATCACGCGAGTTACTTCTTAGGTAGATTCGAACCTACAAGTCTTGAAGAAGGTTATTCTTCCTAACTAGGTATCGAGGTTAGTGACTCGATGGGTACAATCAATTAATATACCATTGAAAGTCAATTTGCTGTGACATAGTGATAGTGAACAGAACCATAATTTTGCATATCAAATTATGTATAGAGTTGACTAATGTTGAAATCACTTTGCTTCGTGTTGATATGTATATAAAATTGGCCGTACGGCGTTATCGTACAATTGTATTTAATTCGTGTTTGTAGTGTTATGAACGTAATTGTTTATATTAAGCGCTGACTCCACATCCTCCTCTTGGTGCTTTTTTAACTGGTTACCGAATGAAACTTAACCTAACCATCCAAAAACGAAATGTTTGTCTAAGGTAGTGAAAAGGACATCATATTAATAATTTGATGTACATATAACTCCAGATTAAGCATGCAGCTGATACCCATGCATGTATCTTATGTCGTAGCAGTAACAGTGAAATTTGAATTGTTTTATGTAACGAAACCTGTTGGCGTATGTACATTCCAATATTAGATCAACATTTAGTTTTTTTTTTTTGCTCAATTTATTATATTCCTTTATCTTATAAGGGGTCCAGAACATATTCCACTTCGACCTTACTAGATCATTTGTCCCTTTAAGCCCCTTATCCTTTGAGCAGTCAGAACCCGTTATATACGTTTTCCCATACATTTCGCGGTCGTATACGACCACCCGGGTTTCGAAGGGTTAATTACTCATCTATCCATGTACCTCAGTATTCAGTTTTATAGGAAGTGTCTGTGCTCCTTCAGATGCCAATGTGCTTTTCCTGGGACTCCTATTCGCATATCAGTTGGGACGTTTGAGGTGTTCTGTGCTTGTCAGTTTTGTTTTAACGTTCCCACATTCAACTTAAATCATGGGCCAGTAGCTTATCTATCTGCTGCTATCTGATGCGTCCATTTGAAGTGCATTTATGTAATCGTTTGAACCAATTCAGGGTACCTCCGTGGATGATTTCTTTGGAGTATCACCATACCAGGCGTCTTCTTAAATTTAGCCTATTACCCAGCCGATCGCTTTGATTACGTTTGTAACAACAAACATGAAGGATGCATGTCTGTGTATATAGGGAATGGAGCTGTATAATAGACTCTTTGTTTTTAAGTTCAAGTCTGCAATGCAATGGGTTGTTTCGATAGCAACATTCAGTAGAGTCGCTACATAAAGCTGCGGATTGAGGTAAACCTAATAATTAAAAACCTAATTTTTTATACAGGGTAATGAATGATACCCATTTTCTACTTTTGATAAATTTTTATAGCTATAAATTTATTTGTTAATCTAAAAATTTGGTGACGTATGTTGATTTTTTTATACAATGTTGAGGCTAACATAATAAGTTGAATATGGTAGACCTGATAGGAAATGGTTACCGTAGCCCATGTATTTTTGCAATACACCGACTATAGCTCAGGCATCCCCGTTGCTAACACAGTTAAATTATGGCAGTAAACAGAATGTTTTATTAAAAAAAAAAAACAGAAAATTATATTACCATAAACAAGTCACGTTATATGGAGTTTTAAAAGTTAGCCTGAATATCTTGCCATAGAGGACGAAACGATTGCAAACGCCTATGTTGCTACTGGCCGCATCATTCTAAGCGTATTCCGATTAGCCTCGTCTAGATTTTGTTTTTGATTCTTTATTAATTAATGTGCGAAGAAGTTTTGTTGTTGTACAATGAAATATTCTCGTTCCTTTTTGTGATAATGATACCTAATTGTTCATGTGTGATTCTTTAGATGCAATGTTAAGCAATTACGACACTTAAAAATATTAAAATACATCAGTTCCATTGTCTATTGCACGTATAATATCAACATATTAATAGGGTACGTGCCATGGAAAGCCCTACGAAAATAATTTACATACTCTGACATTTAAATTGATAGATCGTCCAAGATACAGTGTGGGAAAGAGATGGGCTAGCTTTAGTGTTGATTAGTGTTTTCTCTTTCGCATATCTTTGTATCCATCCTATTTATGCTAACTTTTCTTGCCATAGATATAATTGTCACACGTTCATATTTTCAACAGCTCTTAGTATTTTACATACAAGATGAGACACTGCTTTAAAATGTCAACTCCTTGAGATTTTCGCGGGGTTATTAATGGCATATACTCGTAAAATATCGCGACATTGTCGCAACACTTCTTTTAGAGATTTTGCTGTTGCAATTTTGTTATTATTGTAAATCCCGTAGTGTTAATTAGTCACCTTGTGGAATGGTTAACTAGACAATGTGTAGGTTGTATACTTGCTGAAATACTATTTTGGATATTTTTTATTATTAAAATAACTTGAGTGCTGTCGCGAAAACGGTGATTTCTTTTGATTTCTGTGAGTGACCACTTTGTTGAAACATTACAGTCCAAGTGGTGCATGAGAGGGACTGCCTGAGCTTCACTGAACACATCGAATTAGATACCACTTCTACAGTTATTTCAAAAGAAATTTAATGTTATTGAATTCTTTCATACATATGCATAGTAATTTTCAATAAATAAATATTTGTGCATATTACAAAATTCTGTTCATAATATACAGGGTATAGCCAGATACTACGAGTGATATATTTTAACAAATTATTTCGATTCACATTCTATCCTAATGTTGTCTGGAAAGGTTGTTGTTAGGTATTATTGTAAAATGTATACTTATTGGTGCAATGAGGTGTATTATAAAGATATCTACGCTTGCAATATTTCCACTATGGTATTTCAGTAAATCGTTAATTTTAACTTAGAGTTAATGTTATAATATTTATTCTTGTTTTAGGTGTCTATTTTTGGGAATTTATATTTGATTTTTACATAACATCACACTAACATTTACTAGCACATTGATGTGAAAATGTTTATATTTTTTATTTTTTTAATGTTGTATATTTGGTGTTTATTGTAACAGTACCTGACAATCAATATCGCAAACCGGGAACGATGGTAATTATCTTGCATAAATGTGGTATAGCGTGGAACAGTCGACTGATTTCTTGCCCACCCAGTTATGAGAATATAGAACAAAAAATGTTGTATGTTTTAGTTCTTTTTTACGTTATTTTTTATAGATGCTAGATTTTAGTTCTAGTTAAACGATTTCTTTACCTGATCTGCCAAATTGATTGCCACGTGCTGCAGTTCTGTGCAATACAGTTGTGGTCACACCCTTAAATCCCAGCATAATAAAAGTTCCTATATTTTATTGATACCTTTGTCTAAAATATGAGGTTCTGTTCATAGGTGTAAATCTTATGGAATTTAACTCTGCATATGAATACTTTTGTCGAACTAACATGGCTTATAAACAAAAAATATTCAACCTTCCATACCAATGGATCGACCGAACTGATTAATACTAATTAAGAGAAAAAAATGTCGTGCTTATGAACGTATTCGTATATTTTTTAATTTTTCCTTGCAAAGTCATTTTATTGGATAAGCTATATCCTGAGAGTTTTACACCTACGTACATATACCCTTTATTTATGAAAGTTATCAGTGCAACATTAAAAGCTACGAACAAATGTGCACTGAAGCACAATGCGGCGTATTAAAAAAAAACAAAGAATATTCAACCGGTGTAAGCATATGAAAACCAATTAAGGTATTGAATTTCATATGCTTGCACCGGCTGATGATTTCTTTCTAATTAGACCTGTTCTCCGACCTACATACAACGATATTATTGTAATTTTGTGCTAATTTCGTAACTTACTAAATGATTGCCGGCCTTCAATCACGAGATAGCGTAGTAAAAGGAATCATAGACATCTTAATTACACCTTAATTCAAACTCAAATGTTATTCTGAAATTAGTTTTTGACCGCCAATAATTTCCGCTATCTATGTCGGTCCCTTAGAGTATACATAAGCAAGCTATAGAGCGCGCCTTACTGAGTTATGGTATAGGTACGAACACGTATGATCAACACCGAGTAAATCACTGTCGATCAGTAGTCAAATTTATTTATTCATTGCATTTTCATGTAATAAATCGGTGCTTAAAGATGTATACGCTGTATAGAGCATATCAATCAGAACGCGAATAAATTATAACAAAAAATGTGTTTCAATCTAAAGATAACAGTCTCTATGTGAATGAGAACGCATAGAACATCACTATAATACGTATCTGAATTCTTCCCACGCTTTTGACGGGTGACATTGTTGTTATACTTGAAATTTTTACAATTCAGTATAAAATTAGGTTTATGTCACAATTTCAATAGTATTTTGTAACATAAGTGCTGGTGAAATTATACAGTAAAGAAAAAACTCAAATACGTTTATGCACTTTTTTCAAGACGTGAATAACTTCATCATGAAAACCTTGTAAAAATCACTATCGTTACGGGTTGATTAAACTGGGTGGGTACCCAGACCCAATCAACCCAGTTTAATCAACCCGAGTATTTTTTCAGCACAGTTGCTGAAGCTGGAACATAGAATTAAGATTTTGAAATAGTTCTGAACTGAAGACTTGGCTATATGGGCTAGATACCTTTGCCTTTCCCCTCGGGGATAAAAAGAACAAAAAAAAGGTACGTATCTGTAAAAAAAAATGCTTACGATCGGCATAACCAACCGGAGAGATACGCGCTCTCTGTAACTTGCTTATGTATGTGTACTTTATTTAGGTCACTCGTATTTGCGGTCACGTATTATACACGACGCTTATAAGACGACGGCGTTAAGACTGTCCTGTTTTATACCGGTTTAGTCACGGATTTGAGATTATCTTTTGAACGCCACTAACTTGCGACGTACCGTGCTACACCGCCATCTATGTCGGTAGTATTTGCGGTCGATAAAAGCTCCTTTTTATGCCGGTTTGTCGCGGTGTACCTAGTATATTGTCATTTAAATTTATGTTTCGATCATATTTTGTAGCCAGATATGTTTATGAGGGTCACTCGCGTCGCTGATTAAACTTTTTAAATGTCTTTAAAAATATGATAGTGCTAAACCTGACTATTTATGTATATTTTTAGAAGAAATGGTATGTTCGTCATCTTAACGAATCTGAAACCTTTCTACTGTTAATAAAGAATAAACCAATATTGTTACGTAAAGGAGCGTAACTCAACATCACAAGTAATGGATATCGGCATCTCCCTGAGAGCATGACTCTATGGGAGAAATTCTGAAGATACACGTAAGTTGTTAGTATCGAATGTCGTAGGAGATTTCAGATTCGCTATGTAGTTGTCAGTTTTTAAATGTATATGTAATCTTATGATGATCTTTCCTCAGTTTGTCTATTGCGTTGGTTTCTGTAGGTTGATAGATCTACATCTGAAGTACATAAAATATAGCATGAGTGATTTCATAGCAAGATAAAGCGATACAAAGCAGAATGACAGAGAAACTTGAATATTTTGCAATTTGTAGATGAGAATATGATGTAGGTATCTAAAAGTAGGATGTTACCGCATCATTATTGATCATAACAGGATTACCTTTCCCTTTATAGTGACTAATATCATTAACAGACATTGTACGGTTCCTTCTTGTGTAGCGAGCGCCCTGTACACATATATAAAGGCAAGCTTTGACGGTTTTAGCTATATTGCTCTGAATTTTTGGGTTCATATAATTGTTGTAGAAAGAAAATGTCTTAGTGAAAGTGAAATTTACATGCAATTTGATCTAACCTTCCTGCTGATCTTACCTACTATATACCTACGTAACTAATTGGTGGCGGAAGCACACATAGCGTTAGATCAAATTGCAATATAATGTCTTGTTTCCGTTAGAAATATTTATAATTTGGTATCGAAATTGCAGTTATGTTGCGCAACAAGGCGTTATTTTATTGATTCCATAAAAACGATTGTGTTGTCTCGAGCTTTTTAGAAGAAATTGGAAATGTATTTAGTGATTCTAAGACAAAAAATATAATTGATCTCATAATCTTGTGAAGTTACGACTTGATAAATCGTTTTTTTGAGGAATAATATATTTAATGACATTTGAATGTTAAAAAGAAAACGGTCTGCATAACGCAAAATCTTAAACATATCACAAGACAATTAAAATACAAGGATTAACGCTTATTGCAATTTCTGTACCCAATACTGCACTTTCCTGTTCCAATAGACAACGAATAGACAAACTGGCCTTTGCAGTTTCACCTTCTGAGACCGTTGACTGTATTGTGAACATGTTGCCCACACGAGCAGTTGTGTTGTAAAAAACTAATTGGATCTGAAATATGTTCCTATTTAACCTTTTCCGATAATTGATATTAATTCTCACCAAAGAAACGGATTTATTGTAATACTCGCATAAATAAATGATCACTTTCATCATCCCTTTGTTTTGTTTTCTCTGCCATCCACAGATGTAGAATTTATCTTGTGCACTACGTTTTAGCGCTATCCCGTTTCTCAATCCGATTAGGAGTCCACTGCCTAAGTTTAGTTTAAGGCGAAGATATTAATTTTAACATGGAGGATAACGACAGTCATCGTCAGATTTCAACCCGAGGGGTAAAAAATACTTGAAATAACTGTAAGATGGTGTTGCTTTTAATGTATTTTATTTTAATTCACTGAAACACTTATGTAAAGCGGTGACTGTAGCCTATGAACGCTCACTCGCGCGATGCACATTGTTTTAAGAAGCCCCAAATGAGGCATGTGCTTTTTTCGTTTTTGTGTTAGATTCAACTATTTAAAACCTCGTACTAAAACTCCCGTTGCACTACTACTCATTTTCAACTTCGAAATAATAGAAAAATAAAAATTTGCAGAATGAAGTGACGTAGATAATTTTCAATCATAGATATATATAATACCATTGTTGGTACTAATTCATGTAAAATAAGAACCCTCTAATCTAAACGTAATGATAAAGATATGGCGTTTTTTATTTGGGTTTTTATTTTTTTTCTCACGTAAAAAGCGACACTGGATCGGGGTCGTTTATCAAAATGTTGGCCATAATTGTTTGTATTTACAGTATTTTTTTCGTAACCACATTCCTTGTTATGTAATAATTATGAACAATTTATTCATAATTGATTTTTCGGTTTGCTACCTAGTTATGTACTATTTTATATAATTAGTGAAAGTAAAAGTTGTTATCTCTACATCTGACTATACATACATAACTAAGAAAATCGTAACAGGCTCGAATTCGTACTTAGAATATTTTTCTTGAAGGAAAACTTACGCACGCTTGACTTGGGTAGTAAGCTGGTGAATGCGTGACGAGAGCGTTACGAAAAGTGTGATCCGGCGAGGCGAACGGAGAGCGTTACGAAAAGTGTGATCGGGCGAGGCGAACCGAGAGCGTTACGAAAAGTGTGATCGGGCGAGGCTAACACGCACGCTTGACTTGGGAAGTAAGCTGGTGAATGCGTGACGAGACCGTTACTAAAAGCGTGATCGGGTTACGAAAAGTGTGACCGGGCATAACGCGAACGGAGATTTATTGGTTATTGAAGTAAAACTTCATTACGCACGCTTGACTTGGGGAGTAAGCTGGTGAATGCATATCGAGAGTGTTACGAAAAGTGTGATCGGGCGAGACGAACGGATGTTGAGATGGAGTTATAAGTTAGTGAAGATAGAAAAAGAGAAAGTTACGTTTCGAAAGCCCGCTTGCTGTGAAATGGTTACGGCGGCCTATGGACACTTATACTCCGTCGGGTGACAAACAAGTGTTTAGCCCGCCTGAAGTGAAACTGTTACGCAGCCTATGGATACATTTATACTCCGTCGGGTGGCAAACAAGTATTCAGCCCCCCTGGTGTGAGACTGTTATACAGCCTATTTACACTTTTACTCCGCCGGGTGGAAAACAAGTGCTCAACCCGCTTGATGTGAAACTGTTATACAGCCTATGGACATTTAGACTCCGTCGGGTGACAAACAAGTCTTCAGATCGCCTGATGTGAAACTGTTACCCAGCCCATGGACACTTCTTAGTACTCGGTCGGGTGACAAACAAGTGTTCAGCCCGCCTGATGTGAAACTGTTACGGCGGCCTATGAACACTTTAATACTCCGTCGGGTGACAAACAAGTGTTCAGCCCGCCTGATATGAAATTGTTATGGCGGACTATGTACACTTTATATACTCTGTCCGATACCGTAATAAACTTGCTTCCAAGGAGTATTATGTTGCCACTCCCGCTGCTAACTCTGCGACTACTCCGAGGCATGCTGATCACCTTACTTGCTTGCAAAAACACAGAAGCCCACCGGGGAGTTGCCATTTTATGTGACATGGAGGTACTTACCCAGTCGAGCTGCATAGATGTGCCTTGCCACTCTTTGCTATAGCTCCTATATTCATTAGCAGAGAGCAAGGTTTTTGAAGTAAAACTTCTTTACGCACGCTTGACTTGGGGAGTAAGCTGGTGAATGCGTGACGAGAGCGTTACGAAAAGTGCGATCGGGCGAGGCGAACAGAAGTTGAGAGGGCGATATAAGTTAGTGAAGATAGAAAGATAGAGAGTTACGTTTCGTATATTACTGTAGGGGCAAGAGAGAGAGGTGCGAGCACACATTTTCTTTCTCTCATAGCGAGTTAAGTTTCGTATATCTAAGACACCGTGCAGGCCTATTGTCCTTATCACACTATGGAGCTAAAGAAGTTTTACTTCAGTCGTGTGGTCTAAAGCACACTCGTTTCTATTTTAAATTAGTTACTTTACTTATTTAAATATTAAAAACCAATATTCTACATGTTTTTATTTGAAATAGTGATGCAGCTGGATTCTGTAATCCATACAAAATCGAAAACAGTAATTTTTAAATTTTTGTTTGTGTCATCATGCAAAAACTACTGAATGGATTATGATGAATTTTTACACAGTAATAGCTTGTATACCGCGTCAACATTTCAATTACTTTCTTTCTCAGAAATATTTAGGGTTACAAGAATAAAATATGAAAAATGTGAAAAACGAAGAAATCCGCTAGTTTATAAATAAATAAATATTGTCGGACAAATTACACAGCGCCGTCTAGCCCCAAAGTAAGCGAAGCTTGTGTTATGGGTACTAGACAACTGATAAACATACGTAAATACATTTTTTTTTGTAAATACATACTTATCATACATAGAAAATACCCAGACCAAGACAAACAGACATGTTCATGCACACAAATGTTTGTACTGTGTGGGAATCGAACCCACGAGCGTTGGTGTCAAAGTAGTGTAACAACGCGGTTTGTCTGGTTATTCTTATAGTCAACAACATGCTGCATTATCTAGAAATAGTAGTAATCGACATGTTGATCGATGTACTGATGAAATACTATGTGTAACATGTGATGCAGTCCACCCTCATCATTTAAGTTTCATCTAAATTGATAGATGTAGCATGGAGGACCACGGGCAAGGCATCATGGAGCCGTTCCAGACATCGTGGTGCCACTTTGTCTCAGCAGAAGCTGACCCGCCCTGCTGATGGATGTCTGTCTGGGCCTCGACCAGTAGACTTAATGCTAGAGGGGCATGAGGGCGCCAACCCTCATGCTGGTCAGCGAGTAGTATGCGAAGCTGTGGATAATGCCACAGCCGGCACTCTTCAGGCTCCGGGAGTGGCCGCAAATATACAAAGAGAAGAATTTGAACAAAGTGGCCCGTCTCACATTAAAGTTTTGACCAGATTGGCCGCATTAAACTTTTTAAAGAAAAGAAAGAGTTAACATCACTTAAGCGAGTTAATAATAGGTGTTAAAGTATGAAATTGCCGTTTTATAGTAATAGATACTTTGAATTGATAGTAAGAAATATCTTTTTGAACGGCACTCTTTGGAATGTCCTTAGTACATTCGAATATTTTTTTGTACAATATCGGGGAGGTCGGATTTTTCTTTTGGAGTACCGGTGGTCCTGGTGTGCGCCGACGTGCAATACACATGCATCGGACACACAGCTACACGCCCCTGCGAGCCATAAGTGCATCTCACAGCACGGCACACGGCAGGGTTGTCACTATACTCATGCTAGTTTACTGAACTGCGGGAGAATTTATATTTTTTTATACCATTAAGATGGCAAACAAGCATATGGCCTCCCTGATGGTAAACAGTCACCGTATCCTACGGACATTTACAACACGAGGGGTGTCACTCATGCGTTACCGACCCTCTAAAAACGTCGTCACGCCTTTCCCCTTGGGAAAATTTCGGCTGGTAATTCATTCCACAACTTGAGAGCTCGGAAGAAAACTTCTCTGGAACCGCACAGTACGCGACCATAAGGGTCCAGCGTGTGAAGAAAATGTGTGTGTGTTATATTGTCTTTTTTTTTGAATATTCTTTTTCAGTCATTCTGTTGCTTCGCATAAACGTATTCTTTTTAGGAAAAATACTGATTTTTACATGGAGCGACTGTCAGACCTCCACAAGCCCGATGGAAAGCCAGACCTATCTTAGGTAAGGTCACAGGTGTTTCGAAATATAATTTGTCAGACGTGCCGGTTTTTATTACGATGTTTTCCTTCACCTCCAAGCTAGAGATAGTTACATATATGTACATTGTACATAAGTCTACCGTCATGGTGTGAGATGTGAAATTTTATTGACATGATACCTATGGAGGAGTTTCTTTTAAAAATGTGTAACATTTGATTTTCAAATTATAATTGTTTCTTTTTATTCAGCTTATACGTGAAAGATGGATACTTCGAAAATCCGAGTCAATTTTGAATAAGAGTTCCGACGCGAAACTAACGCGGCAGAAACGGCTCGCAATATCAATGCTGCGTTTGGAGAGGAGACTGCTAATAACTGGCTAATAATAATATATTATTTACTCTCTTCACAATATCACTTATTTGGTAGGTATACAATGAATGAATATAAATAAGTAACACTAATTAAGATTGAGAGAGACTGGCGCCTGAACTAGGCCTGAGCCTGTGACTCTGGTCACCAGGACTCTCCACACTTGACATGGACGGAAGGTGCATTTCAACCAAACGCAAGAATTATTTTTTTGAAATGAAGGGGAATACAAGTGTTTGTGGGGTATATTTTGATGGATTTATATATGTAGGTATAGGTAGGGCGCATCAAAGCAGCCCGTCTGGGGAAGTACCTCCACCTCACAGAAAACCGCAGCCAAATAATAACTCCCTAAAGAGTTGTTGTGTTCCTGCGTGTGAGTGAGGTCACCATTAAGCTCCCAAGAAGTTGCTGTGTAAGCAGCAGAGGAGGCATCGCACGAGTGATAACACCCGCTTTACATCAGGTGGGCCGTATGCTTGTATACCTCCCGACGTAGTGTAAAAAAATATGTATGGTGGAAAATGTAGCAGCATGGTACAGTTAGGAAGAAAAGTAAGGAAATGTATTGTGTGAGGGACTTGGTGTATAAGATGCTGCAGGAGAGAGACTGTGCTCGTTCCAGTTTTGTTAGCGAAGTTTTAGACGCCTCCCCAAGATGTAATGCAGTAGATAAGGAGTGACTGACAGAGTGCAGAATATGCCATTTTGATAATATGAGGCGCTGCAACATGACGTTGTTTTTTGAAAATTAACATTAGTTTGCGCACTCTCCCCAGCCAGGATGTCAATATGTTTTTGAAAATTTAATCTGTCGTCTAAAATAATGCCAAGGTATTTGACGAGCATAAAGTGGGACAGGTGCAAGGGTAGTTATATTATGGTCATGGAAGTGGGCGGTGATTTTCCGATTAGAAATAGCATTTAGAGGCGGTTCGCGTATAGAGAATGTGAGATATTGGGTTTTATGAGCATTTAGTTTAAGTAAATTCTGTCAAAGCCAACTAGAATCGCAATTAAGCCCATCCTGTGCATACTTGAAAGTTTCCTTCACGTCTTGACAGAAAACATGAGTGTGGTATCATCTGCTTATAATATTATCTTTCAATTTGGTATTTCAACTTAGAAAAGGTCAATAATATATACAAGGAAGAGTGTACCTCGCACCCCCAGTGACTCCAGCCTGTATAACAAGACGGGAGTCCAGGAAAATAGGCAGACATATACTGCCCCTGTCCAAACACCCTTAGAGCATTCAACAAAAGGACCCGCCATACGCGTGATTCTGTTAGTAAATAATTCTGCCATTTTTGACAGGGGGTGAGGTAACTACTACACAGAAACTATTACAACATGCGCAAAAACATTTTGTGTTGTCATGATCGCACACATGAAAAAATGTTCAACACTAGGTCATTTTACGCACACTATCACACTATTAAAATTTTCACGGCGACATGCTACCAAAATATACTATAATATTAGAAAAGTAATAGGGATTGACAAATATCGATATTATAATTTCAAAATATCGATATTTACGACGACAACGTAAATGACAAAGATATAAATCTACATCTACACTATCTACACTATTATTATAAAGAGGAAAGATTTGTATGTATGTAATGAATAAACTCAAAAACTACTGGACCGAATTGAAAATAGTTAGGAATCCGTATGAAAACTTCGATAATGTGTGAAAAAGATACCAAAAAATCCTTATACCGCGTACGCTGCTGAAACTATTGATAATAGAGCAAAGTCTACAGCTTTATAGAGGATATCAACATATACAAACAAGGCCGCGACGCCATATGTCTAACTATTACAGTTAGGTCAATAACTACTTTTTCATGTTAAAATATGCTATAGTAACGCCGGTACAAACTAGGCCACATTATTCGTACCTTGGTACTGCTAATCCTTATCCAAGTAAATCATTTCGTATTCAAGTCTGTTTCAATGCCTGTAGGTTACTCTTTGAATTAATGAAATCGGACATTCCATTCCAAAGATATTCCGGATTTTGTTCTGTGTTTCAACCCTTGCTTGCGACACTGGTGACCACGGCGCGGCAGCTTTCCGATTGTAAATAGTTTATAGATAAAAAAAAATAAGTACTTGAAGTAAAATTGTCTGAAAAAAAAACTACTTAAGAAAAACTATTTAAAAACTCTCTAAAGATACATTTACTCTACGTTTATACCAAAATGTTTAAAAAATAAATGTCCACCCGTGTGAAGCCGGGGCGGGCCGCTAGTATTCTATACTTAACATTGGGCCCTCGCGGCACTTCTTACGTTTTTTAAATAAATCCTTAGTATATTTTATGCATTTCTCAGTCTCTAAGACAGCTCATTTCTTAACTCACGAAGAATTAAGAGATGAGCTGTCTTAATTATATTTCATAATGGTAAAACAAAAACATAAATAAGATAATTATACACGAAAAAGTGGTTCTGTAACCACAAAATCAATATTATTTTTATCGATATTGATATTTACCATTAAGCGATCACTACGCATTCCTTTTCAAAATCATTTATTAGCATCTTGGGGATTCCCTCAAAATTTAAAATGACTGTTTATGGATTTGTAAATGGAGTATTGTTTTGCCAGGCAATAATAGATTTTAAATTCTCATAAAATTAAACGTATAATTGCAAAATTAGTCTAGTTGTAGCCGCGTTGTGTGCGTAGTCACGTGACCACTAGTCTCGTAAATATTGAAACGATAAATTTATTTTGCTGTGGATCTGTGGTCAGCCATTATTGTACTATGCAATATGGTTAAATTTTGCATGGAGTAGTCGCGGAATATGAATCGATTACTGAATCAATTTCTCACGTATTAATCGTTATCACACCATTTTAATTTCTTTTATATGAAAATAAATATATGTATATAATAATGCTCGACCTCTTTTTGCATAACATAACTGCATAGTTTGGCATTTTTTAGTATAACACTTTATGATGTCACCAGAGCGATAACGATTACAAGACTGTTAGAGAATCGATTACGCAAGTAGTTTTTATACGCGCAATGGATCACATTATCTTGTACCATGACAGAGGGGAATGGACCTACGAGGCTGGTCCTTTTGTTGCATGGTCTAAGACTTAAATAGACGTAGGTCGCAACGATGTACCTATATAACAATAGAATAATCATCAGATTCCGTGTTCATGTGCAGGATTGACTTGAACATGAACACGGAATCTGATTCCTTCTCCGTGTCTGAAAACAGAAGATGGAGATGCGTGTTTTTCGTTCTGTATTTCTCCATAACTACCCTTAGGGCAGAAACGGGGTCCATGTTCCCATAACCAGGTCGAAAGCCAAACTGATACTCCGAGACAGTGCACTTCTGCCGAAACCGGGAGTTATTATTCGCTTTTGTTGATGGTGTTGATGTGAGACAAGACCTTTATACGGCGGTACTGCTAAACTCCTGCACCGATTCCTTTCCTTTGAAAACTGGAGTGATGACACTCAATCTCCATTGGTATTTATATACTAGATATTTTACATAAAACATGTATTATCTATGTATCAAACAACTTATTTTTTTTTTAATACGTGAGCATAATTATATGGTTTCAAATGGAACCAATAACACGTTACGGACGGACGGATTAAACAAAAAAACGTTACGGACAATAAGTCATATGCAGTGATTTATTCGATTGCTGACTAACACAAATGTAATACAGAACAAGTCTAAAAACAATAATATAATAATTATGATGCACAAAGGTATGCGTGTGCTGCAGCAACACGAATGAGCCACAGCTCAGTGGTGAGATTGCTCAAGAGTAAAACACGATTTTCAGCTGCATTCAACTTTATAAATACATATATACTTTAATAGACGTGTAACGAACAAACAGTAAATTCTTAAATTTGGGATTACAACAACGACGGCAATGGACATTTATTATATAGAGTTAATAAGCCGACAGCTTCTGTAACAAATATCAGAGCAAAACAATCACGCATGAACAAAAACATAGGCACTTACTCTGAGATGTACCTTTTTCAAACAGGGGAGTAATATGATTAACACATTCTGTGCTGGCGCGACATTACTCCTAACATGAAAAATGCGTAACTAGATAAGCTTCGTGTGTAGATATAATAATGTTACAAAGATAAGACTTGTTTAATGTAAAATATCTGGTATAAGACTGGTATAATAAAAAGTTATTAAGAAATCTGTTGTTCAGTTGTAATTGGACAGTAGTTAAAATGTAATCCTTAAATATATGCGTTAGACATTCTCGTTTTACTTTAACAGAGTCCACAGGACGTAACAGACTCCTTCAGGCGTTATCGGTAGTACTTGTCCTTGATTGAGAGGGAGAGTCGGTGGCTGTACCTCTTTATGCTGCTTGTTCAGCAGCCGGAGGAAATATGAGCCCCATCTCTCCTATGAGCGTTCAGGTCATCGCATATCAGGTTGCCACGGAGGTCTCTTATACAACGGCACTCCTCCTGTCCTGTGCCGCTTTGATCTTGGAACGTGCTAATTTAATACATGAGCTTCTACCCCTCAGACGATTCCAATTTATGGTTCAGGGGTTGTAAATTGTCTCGTCGGGCTCTGGCTATAGCTCTCTTTGTGTTACGTTTCACGGCCCTCTACGCGTCGTGGTCTTTTGGAGATATGTGCGGGTATTCACATTGCCTCGGAAAGCGATTTTCGATTCGGATTCCAAAAGTTTTCTATGAAAATGTATGGAATCTGAATGAAAGTTTTTCGATTCCGTTTCAAATATGTCTTTCCGGAGCAATGTGAATATGCACACTGGACCCTAATCTCTCTCTGGACTGTGTCGTTCCACCACCAAGCGTTCTTGTCACACTTGCGTCCACCCTTGGTTGTGCCAAGCACTGCCTTGGCTGCTTCCACTATATGGCCGCCTGAATATTTTCCAGTGATGCTGGACTATTTGAAAGAAAATTCTTTCTAAAGCGCAATGTTTCCAGGATAATAAAATATAAGGATAATGAATCAATTTTAAATCAACGTATCTATTTATTAACATGTCAATTTACTCTTGTGAATTTAACTATTTAGAACAGCTTTAAAGTGAAAATCTAATCTAATCTAATAAATCTAATATATATATATATATATTTATATAATGGTTAAATTAGTGAAATTAAGTGTTTGTACATAAAAAATGCCATAATCTAGCAACAAATAAAATCTTACTTTGTTAAGATGTGCATATCGATAACTTTTTTGAGACTGTATTGATAAATGGAAAGTAAAGAACCAGAACGAATATATTGTAAATTATAAGTAGTTTATTATTTAGGCACTTTTAACTTATTGTTACCAATATCGTCAATTAATCTATTCTACTAAAGTCAAAAGAGTGTGACATGACAATGACATTTACGTATTTATTTATCGATCGATCGTCACTAACGTCGCTTTGAAATGGCGGATCTGTAGGGGGAGTGTCTCAGGAAAATCGTATTTCAGCATATTTTTACGCTCTAAGGTCGGTCGATTTATATATATTGGATTATTTAAACTATTCAACTTTATAAAGTAAATAAATTTGTAATCATATTCGGCGATATGTGAAATTTGGATCATTTCCGGTCAGCAGCCGGTCGAGTTATTCAAAACAATGGTGTTTTTAAAATACTTTGCCCTTTTTCAATCAACATATTTTAGAATTTCTAGTAATAATTTAACTTATACATCGTGTAGTTTAATTCACAAAGTATAGTTTTATGCAAAACTCACATAGTGAAATTTGAACTTTATTAAGTATTTGAGAATAGAATTGACATCTTATTCTTGTTTTCGTAAAAGAAATGTATGTATATAAATATATTTATCAAGTTATCAAAGATGGTCCTTGAACTCTGAAACCTTGTAGTATTTTTCTGCAGTATATATATATTTTATTTTCAGATTGCAAAGCTTATTCCTACATTCCAATAAAAGACTGAATTCTAATTTTAAAAGTGGAGTAAAATGGCTTGGCGATTCAAAGCCTCGAAGTATAAAAATGCGGCACCAATTGTGCCAAAGCCTGAAGCATGTATCCGTGATATATGTGTTGGATCTTATCAGACTTATGGGAATAATATATGTGCATCAGCTGCATTTATGGCATTCAATTGGGAGCATGTGGGGTGTAGTCTTGCTGTATTGCCATTGGATGACTGCGGAAGAAAGAGTAAGACTATGCCGCTGCTTCATGCACATTCGGACACTATAACGGACATGGAGTTTTCCCCGTTTCATGATGGTTTGCTGCTGACGGGGTCTCAGGATTCCCTGGTGAGTATTTTTATATGGTATGTTTTTGCTGGAAAGGAATCTATCTAAAATATAATATATAATAAACCATTGTCCTTTCCATAGAAGAGTTATAACATAAAAAAAGGTAATTTTTGGAAGAGACAATTATTTATTTGACAGTGGATCTATATGTGGATCTGTGCAAATATTTTATTATGATTGATGTGTGTGTAATAGACAAGTATACAAGCATTCATAATATTACTCACAAGTAGTAGTGTAGAGTAGTATGATCCCTGCTAATGCAGCATTACGTTGGGAACTTACTGATAACCTCATTCACTTGTAGAAACACAACTCTCCATGGAGTTGTTATTTTACATTAATTCAAAGGTCCACAGATTGTATACAATCTTCAATACTGTTAATTTGTGGATTTATTTTATTTTGAAGATGTCTGTGCTAGTGTTTTTACATAGAACATAGGGTGAGTGTGTAGCACAGCAGCAGTGCAAACTGATTGCAATATACGCTCAGAGGCATAGAATCTTGGCCAAGCTCTTATCTAGGGATAGCATAAGTTATAAGTGTTTAAAACAAATGTTATTTATGAAGGTGGGTCAAAAAATGTTTAGGCATTAGATCAAGAGGGTGATTCATTATGTTTAAGTGTTGCATGATGAGACTTTTGAGTCACATCCAGTGATTTGAGCAACCATGTTGAAGTTTTTAATTTATTTTGCAAAAAGTGTCAGTGTACATATATTGAACTTTTGTGATTTTGGCATCTTAATTAAAGACTTAAGTCTACTTTAAAAGAAAAGAAACTGCCTTTAACACCAGGACAGTTTGCACAAGCTGTAGAATTGACCAAGGACTAACACAATGTGAGGTGGCTATTGTGCTCAATGTACCGCAGAAATGGCATTAAGAGACAGGCAGCTATAGTCGCAGACGAGGTAGTGATGACATAAGATGCACATCAGCTCGAGACAACTGTTTCATTGTTTTGGGACACCTCTACCTCACTGCAGTTGAGATCTGTTAGCGGCACCATAGCATAAGAGGTGTCAATGTAAGTGAGCATACAATATGGAAGAAGTAAGCTTAAAGGCAGACTAGCATGTGGTCCAGAATTTCTCCGACAGCACCAAGTAGCCGGACTTCGGTTTGCCCGAGACATGCCAACTGGACTCACAAGCAATGGGCTAAAGTTCTGTTTACAGATGAGTGCAGAATAGGTTAACATGCACCAGACGGTCGCGAACGAGTATGGAGAAGAAAAGGCTAGCGGTTTCTACCCACCACCACTACACCAACTTTTAGTTTTCATGGAGGCTCGGTAATGAGATGGGGACAAATAAATTCCGAAGCTCGTACGATTTTGGTTATCATTGCGAATCAATTAACTACCACAAGTTACATTCAGGAGATCCTTCAGTATCATGTCGTTCCCTAAACAGGGTTTATTGGATACAACCAGTTCCAATTAATGCATGATAACGCTCGCCTTCACTTAGAACAATGCATTAACAAATACCTCCAAGAGCACATCTGGGACATGCTCAAAAAAAATAAAAATCGTCTCCAAATCCGTCAGAAATGCTTAGAGAGGTCCAGAGTGCAGCAGCTTGGGAGAGTTTATCGCAAGTTGATGTTGAAGAACATCATCCGCCATCCGCCATCTGGAACAGAAACAGTGGACGACCGTTGCAGCCGAGGCAGAGACTACTGGAGCAGCCATGGCAGCGTTGGTATGTTGCATCTACTAACGGCAGTGGGTGGGTGCCGGCCGGCGCTAGGCCGCATGAACTAATTGGTGGCGGAAGCACACAAAGCAGGTTAGATCAAATTGCATATAAGAAATATTGTTGACTGTGTATTGTGTAGTGATTCAAAATTTAGTTAAGTTTTAGTAAAAGTGTCATTTTTCAATCAAATGTTTTTTTTTGTTTTACGCAATCTTTTCGATCACTTAAAAAAATTGTTGAGAACAATAAAAAAGTTCATTTTGAATCCACTTAAATTTATTTACATGGCAAAAAATGTTTATATGTGAGTTACAGCAACAATCAGCCTGGCCAAGTTTCCGTAATGCTGAATGTATATAATACTATAGACGTATTAGCCACCCATTTACCAAAGTGGACACACTCCAATAAATTGGTCTTGAATGGAAATTTTGATATCAATTTTTAATTATATAGTATAGGAGTATGTGCTGTCTGTGGATTTTAAAGTTCCATTGGAACCCTAAATAAAAAATAGCCTGTAGTTCTAAATAGAGTTTCTTACTAGTGAAAGAGTTTTCAGAGATTCCAGAGATTATCCTCACCATCAAAACAAAAAAAAAGCAACAGCGTTTTTTTATAATATTAGGGCAGATAATATGCATAACAAACCCAACTGTGACAAATCTTAACATCTGTCTCAAGACAAGTACTATTCACACTTCATTTCTGTTTATATATGCATTCAGATATTATGTATTCAGTCTGAAATACATTGTCTGTTTATGCTACTTGCCTATTAGAGCATAAGAACTGGTGTGCTTTCCAAACTACTATTCTCAATAGAGTTTTAATTAAAATTTATTTACTGTTTTGAGCTACAATGCAAAGTAAATATTTGGGAGGTGAAGGGTGTGTTAGTCTGTATGGTTCTTCATCTTCCTAGCATTATCCTGTTTTCCTAATTCACTAGTATTAGTAGGGTCCGCTACCTAAGCCTAAGGATTTGGTGAAGTTACCGATTTTAAAATGGAGCAACTGCCGTCACACCTCCACAGCTCAGAGAGAACACTAGACCTTTTCTTAGGTTAGGTAACACATTTCTTGAAATATAAATCCTTGGATGTGCAGGTTTCCTCATCATGATTTCCTTTAGCGCTAAGCAAGTGATAATTAGCACTCTATACTAATTTATGAAGTGGAAAAGTTTGTTTGAAAGTGCTTATCATTATTACAATTCAATTAATTAAATATAAACATTTTATTATCTCCATATATTATATTAACGGAGTATTCAGCATTTAAATTTAGTTCCTTGGCAGAGTATGAATAATAAAACATGACAACTGCACCGAATAACGTTAGCGCATCTCCACAAATTATGATTAAATAAAAAAAAAAATCTTACGTTATTTAAACCTTATCTAGTGTATAATTCTTTTTTTTTGCCAATGAAACTGCAAAGATATGATACTAATTTGAAATTAGAACATATGTTGCAATGCTGACACAATTGGCGTGTCCAGTAGTGTGTTGTAAATGGATGGTCATTTTACATAATTTGATTAGCTATTTTTCTGCTGCTAGCCCAGTAGCTCCTCAGGAGCATATTGGTAACTTTACTCTCTTGCAGGACCACAAACAACATCCCAGGTCAAAGTCATTATATGATTGTGGTTTCTGTGAGATACTTATCCACATGGGTTACTTTTTTGTGCCATATATTTCTCACTAATTTTCCTAGTCATGAATATTGATTGATTGATTGACTCAAATGTACACTCTTCACCAAATCGCTATTGATGCAATGCTCATAACAGACACTTCTCGAAATGTGTATTTGTCAAAACTGTAAACCTGGTTATATTAATATTTTGTCATATAAAAAAAAGATAATTAATAGGACTTGCAGTTGTGAGTGTGCATATCAGTCTCTGGTATGTTTCAAGCGTCTATAAGCTGTATAATAATTGCTTGCATCAGGCGGGCCGTGCGTGTGTTTCTCAATTAAGTGATCCTAGTCGTTAATGGACACCTAGACAATATTAGGCTATGTTTTTTCGTACCATTAAACTTCTTTGCAACAAGAATAAAAAATACATCTTCTGTTCAACTTTTTTTCAA
Source organism: Pyralis farinalis (assembly GCA_947507595.1). Classification (NCBI taxonomy): domain Eukaryota; kingdom Metazoa; phylum Arthropoda; class Insecta; order Lepidoptera; family Pyralidae; genus Pyralis; species Pyralis farinalis. The sequence goes on from OX382258.1 coordinate 21,352,813, forward strand.
CCATAATTTATTGAATGGACACATTATTTTTGAATGCACAATTCTAGTCTATGTCATCCGCAGTGACATAATAATTCTACAATATACTGTACACCCAATTTCGTTTAGATATTCAATTATTATATTCCTATTATATGTATATACTAGCTGTGCCCGCGACTTCGTCCGCGCGGTTTAGTTATTTTTTTATTATTTATTTATATTAAATAAATAAATAAATAAAATTTCTGAAATAAAAGTAGCCTAAGTTACTCCTTATTACATCAGCTATCTGCCAGTGAAAGTCCCGTCAAAATCGGTTCAGCCGTTTCAAAGATTAGCTTTAAATGAATAATTCTTGTATATATATAAAAATATATTTCACGTATTTCGGAAGTACTCTTTATTTTTATACAACATCGGGAGGCATATAAGGATACGACCCGCCGGATCTAAAGCGGTTAACGTAGCCTATTAACGCTTGCAACATATTAAGCATCACTTATGCGGTGTCACCTCCACTACTATCACGGCTACTCCTTAGGACCTTCCTTGTGATCTCAATCATTCGCAGGAATGTAACAACCCTCCGGGGTGTTGTTATTTGTCTTCGTTTTTCTGTGAGGTGGAGGTACTTCCCCAAATGGGCTGCTTTGATGCGCCCTAGCTCTCTTAAAAACACCCAGATCAAGACAAACAGACCTATTCATGCACACAAATGTTTGTCCTGTCTGGGAATCGAACCCATCAGTTGGTGTCAAAGTAGCGTTACTAACCACTGCGCCATCGAGGTCGTCAAAACAGTAGCAACCAAACATAGTGTGACGTGTATTGTTCAGAGACACGTCAACCAGTGGTCACGATTTTAGTATTGTGCCAAGTTTAGTACTATGTTATCTGTGGTATTGTGAAGTTTTAGACAATCGCATGGGGGGAATTCAGTAGTTTCGTCTCGATGCGTACTAAGTTCAATGGAAGGACGCAATTCATAAGCGGGAGCGTCAGCTATAGAAATTATTAAGAGAGGTAGAGCGCATCAGAGCAGCCGCTCTGGGAAAGTACCTCATAGAAAACCGCAGCCAAATAACAATTCCCTGGAGGGTTGTGTTTTATGCGTGTGAGTGTGGTCCCCAGTAACATCCTAAGGAGTTGCTGTGCTAGCAGCAGAGGTAGCATCGCGCGAGTAATACTTAGCTCCCATTATTTTTAATAGCTCCCATTATTTTTAATAAATTACCAGATGGTTTTAGAGCTTTAGACTTAGTGACATTTAAAATTAAATTGAAATTATTTTTGACTAATAAGTGCTATTATAATGTTAAAGAATACTTAGATGATAATTTGACGGAATCTTATTGACATTCTAATTCATTTTTTAATTATTTTCTATATTGTTTAAATTATTGTATGTCCACAAGGACAGGGCACAATGAGACTACTTGTTATAATTGAACTACCTTAATACTTGTGTTCCACAATAAATACATTTGATTTGATTTGATTTAGTATATTGCGAGCTACGGTAACTGCTTTACATCAGGTGGGCCGTACGCTTGTATGCCTCCCGACGTTGTATAAGTAAAAAAAGAAACTTTCACTTGAGAGGTAGGTCGCACCAAAGCACCCCGACTGGAGAATTACTTTCACATAATTTCCTGGACGTTTTTGTGTGCCTACCAGCGAGTGAGTCAGCAAGCTTCTAAGGAGTTGTGTTAGCAGGGGTGGAAAAGCGAGGGCGATACTTCTTGTATTGCAAGTGATGAGTATCGGTTACGGTAACCGTTTTACATCAGGTGCTCCGTATGCTTGTTTGCCTATAAGAGCAATACTGCTTCCGTGTCTCAATGTTCGTGACAAATTCATTTGACAAGTTTCATTTTTAATTAAACACGCTGCTTGCCACCTCATACGAGGCCCAATATTAATATCTATTGCCGTCATACAAAAGGATTCTAATATGTATATCGGGCTGATAACTTAGCAGTCTATACTACGTTTTACACTCGTAGTTGGCACTGAGAGCGGGGATTATTACTACGAGTACATTCGTATCTGACAGACAACGTGTTAAATCACGAACGGCGTATTTTTCTTGAAGTGTTTCGCGTGACTAATCGCTTTAGTTAATTTTAAGAAATTATCAACAATATAGTTATGTATATCGACAAAATCTTAGGCGCGGACACGTTATGTGATATTGAAGACACACCCCTGCCGTAAGGCAATTACGAAATCCTTGGTCACATTGTGTGAACTGTCACAACGGTCAATTCGTTGTACCCGTTGTGCTGTTCCCAACGCAAACATGTTGAACATAGGGCTGAGTATAGCAAGGAAATTATGAAAGTATCAGAAATGCTCGCAATTTGATTTTTTTTATACTACGTCGGGAGGTATACAACCATACGGCCCGCCCGATGTAAAGCGGGTAACCTATTAACGCCTGCGATACATTAATTATCACTCGCGCGATGCCTCCTCTGGTGCTTACACAGCAACTCCTTGGGAGCCCACTGGTGACCTCACTCACACGCAGGAGCACAACAACCCTCTAGGGAGTTATTTGGCTGCGGTTTTCTGTGAGGTGGAGGTACTTCCCCAGACGGGCCGCTCCGATGCGCCCTACCCCTCTTATGGTGATTGCCATCAAATTGCTTGTATTTCTAACGCGTTTATTTGCCTTTCACAAAATATCGCCTGAATCTATTAACTATAGAAATACAAGGGTTGCGCAAATGATGCTACATCATTTGCTCAACCCTTGTATTACTAACACTTGCAGAAAGCGTTCGCAATGACGATGTAAGAAAGAGAGTTGTTCTGAAAGAGAAGCTCGGTGGTACAATACGAAGCGGTTTTCTCAGCAGGGACGGACATGTAGATCGAATGTAGGATGAAACGAAAGAGATGAAACTGGACGGCGGCATGAAAGGCCACGTGACCCCGGGACCCCGGGACCCCGTATACCGGCGACCGCACACAATAAGAGCTCGTTTTTTTTCTGCTTAGCGTTATTCTATTTCCTAATCCGTTGGGATTGGAGGGGTCCGACACCTAAGTCTAAGAATTTGGCGAAGATACTTTACATAAAGCGACTGTAATCAGATATCCACAACCCAGAGGGAAACTCAAACCTTTCTTAGGTTAGCTCACACGTCTTCTATACAGATAAATAAAATTGGAGTGTCTGTTTGTAATATTAAAATAATCGCTTTTTACTAAATGCATATGAATGTATACACGGTACATATACCAAAATGAATATTTTTACAATTTTTGTCTCGTCTGTCTGTTTGTTCCGGCTAATCTCTGACGCGGCTGGACCGATTTTGACGGGACTTTCACTGGCAGATAGCTGATGTAATAAGGAGTAACTTAGGCTACTTTTATTTTAGAAATTTGGTTTATTTTTATTAATATAAATAAATAATAAAAAAATAACTATTCCGCGCGCGACGAAGTCACGGGCACAGCTAGGTCGAAATATAATTTCTTGGATGTTTCCTCACGCAAGTTTTCTCAAGCTAGTGATAGTTACGAATGTGTGCATAGATCCGAAAACACGAATTTAGTGGTATATGCCCACACCAGGATTCGAATCCGGGACTTTGGTATAATTGGCCGGGTCTTTATTCACCGCGCTGTCACTGTTCACACACACGAGAAGACCTAATGAATGGCAAAGAACTAAGTGACACGTGCTAGTAAGTGACAAGTTTGACTTGGAGAAGTGTATAGCCATCGTCTTCATAATCAAAGACGTCGCCTGCACGTGGCACTCTGCCTATTAACAAACAAGACTCTGGCGAGAAAGCGGTAGGGCGCAGATAATAGCCGGCCGATTTGGGAACTGCCTCTACCTTATAGAAGACCAATCAGCATTTCATTGACAATTCCCTATACGATTGTTTTCCTTGTACGAATTTTGAAAAGTATTTCACATACTTTTTAAAATAATTAATATATATAATATATAATTTTTGAACTGATATTTTTTCCTCCTCAGCCCTCGGCTTCGTTCACGCCTATCCTGTTACCGCGAGAACCGCTTATTCCTATTTTCTTTTACGTCGAATTCTAAGGGTGTATCTGATGCTGAATACCTTCCTCAAGATTTGGGTTAACAAATGTAATTTTTTTTTCAAACCCGACTGGTAATTTTATTGTGGTAGGGCGCATCAAAGCAGCCCGTTTGGGGAAGTAGGACGTACTTCCCCACAGAAAACCGCAGCCAAATAACAATAAAGTTGTTGTGTTCCTGCGTGTGATTGAGGTCACCAGTAAGCTCCTAAGGAGTTGCAGTGTTAGCAGCAGAGGCGGCATCGCGCGAGTGATATTTAATGTATTATAAGTGCTGATAGGCTACGGTAACCGCTTTACATCAGGTGGGCCGTATGCTTGTATGCCTTCCGACGTTGTATAAAAAATAAAACAAACAAACTCCTGCTTTATATATTAGTATTGATATACGGCCTAAATTATTCTTAACTATTTAATTTTTGTCCCGACCCGAGGGTTATAAAAAATAATAGCCATTAATACGTTTCGTCGCCTTTGACCATTGACCGGGAGAAAATCCTAGTTTTGCAAACATATATGATTATAATATATATGTGTAATACCGAGTGATAGTTATTTAATGACATTTATAAATGTTGGAACATGCGAGTTAAACAATGCATGTTGATAATGTTATCTGAAACTAATGGTTAGACAATGGTCCCTAGATAAGACTGCATAAGGGTTCGCGCAGACCGAAGATGAGTGTAGAGAGGATTTCTCGATGCATTTATCCTACACATCCATGACAACTCAGACAGGGTAGACAAAGGGACAGTCACAGACAGAGTGCCTTACTACTTGGCCCTTTCATCACTCGCTCTTGCTCGCTCAATTTTAAAGGAGCAAGCCTTTAAAATTGCTATGTACATTTATGATGACACTGGAAAATGAACATTATTACTATTGGTGAACTGTAATATTATTTGCTCCGAAAAGAACTGTTTTGTATGCTCGTTCCAGCACGCGCTAACGTACTCGAATGAAGGAAATTGCGGCATAAAGTCCTTCGAAAAGAGCGTGAAGAAGTTTTTACCTGCATTTACAAAACACAAGTTATTCTATAACTGTTTACTATAACGCTCGCCCTTACACACTGCAAACATTTGTGTGCAACAATTGTGATATTGTTGCGAAAATGACGTCTTGAGAAAATGACGTTGTGCGAAAATGACGTTTTGCAAAAGTGACCAAAATTTTCACGATGACATTTTGTGACGTTTTGCGTCAAGACCATACTTAATTGTATTGCAAGTATTCATAGGATACGGTACAGGTGGGCCGTATACTTATATGCCTCCCGAAGTTGTAAAAAAAGGTATGCAGGTAGTTTCTACGCTTATTTGCCACCTTAGTGAAAAATATTTTGCTCACCAAAAATTATCTATAGGTCTGTGCAAACCCTTAAGTATGCACCAGACCCTACGATATTGATAACTTACCTAAATGTTTGTGTATGCTGTTAAGGTTATGACAGAGTCGGTTTGGAATGACAATTAAATAGAGACTGTTAGTTCGGGCATAAAGTACATGCAGTGTAGGGTTAAAATCGAAACCCACAGAATCTGGAAAAGCAGGAAAGCAACGACCATCCGGAACGGATTTTTTTGCACACGAAACCACAGGCAGAGCGATCGCATCTCGCTGCAGCGCTCCCACTTTTTGTGCGATAGGTTGCATACAAACACGAATGTAACAACACTCGTGCTGGTACGCTGCCATTTTCCCGCTTTTCCTGCCCCTGTGGGTTTTGGCTTTAACCCTTGATGCTGGTTCTATTGACAATTCAATTGCAATGTAGAGACGTTTTAAGTAATATTGCCCAATCTCTGCTGCATATTTGTTACGAGCTCGATGGCGTAGTGGTGAAACGCGCTGTTATACTGCTTTGACACCAACGCTCGTGGGTTCGATTTTCACACACGACAAATATTTGTATGCATGAGGGGTCGTATGCTTGTTTGCCTCCCGATTTTGTATGAAAAACATTGACATTTTTAGAAATATTGCCCAATCCTTGCTACATATTGGTAGAGATGGAATTGAATATCATAAATTAAAACAATTATTTTATACAACTTTGAGGCGTACAAGCATAACGCCTACCTGATGTAGTGGTTGTGCAATATATTAAGTACCGCTCGCGCGTGCCACCTATATTGCTAACACGGCCACTCTTTAGAAGTTTACAGGTGTCCTCGCTTACTCGCAGGAACACCATAACACTCCAGGGAGTTATTTGACTGCAGTTTTCTGTGAGGTGGAGGTATTTCGGAGGTGTATCCGAAACTATCTTTAAAACACTACAGACCAGTGAGGTGGATAGTATTTTGATACGGGCACTCGAGTCCTTGTATAAGGATTCGATTCGCCTGTACCAAGGTAAATGGGGTCGGTATCGAATGTGGTATTAGGTAGGGCTGTGTAGCATCACCTTGGCTGTTCAACTTATTCGTGGACAGTTGTTTGACAGACTATAAAGAGTATGACTGTGGAATAAAAATGAATGAGTCAGTATTTAAAACCCTGTTGTACGCCGACGATCAGGTTCTCCGTGCATCTTCGGCGAAAGAACTACAACAAATGGCTACTGTAATGAATGAAGCCTTGAAAAGGAAAGGTATGAAAATAAATAAATAAATATTGTCGGACAAATTACACAGCGCCATCTAGCCCCAAAGTAAGCGAAGCTTGTGTTGTGGGTACTAGACAACTGATAAACATACGTAAATACATTTTTTTTTTGTAAATATATACTTGTTATACATAGAAAATACCCAGACCAAGACAAACAGACATGTTCATGCACACAAATGTTTGTCCTGTGTGGGAATCGAACCCACGAGCGTCGGTGTCAAAGTAGCGTAACAACGCGTTTCACCACTGCGCCACCGAGCTCGTCTCTCAATCGAAAGACGAAAGCGATGGCGTTTGAAAGGAATGAAAGTGTTACAAACTGCCAGATAATGATCGAAGATGCAAGTGTGGAACAGGTGAATGAATTTGTTTATATAGGTTCTATGTTTACGAGGGATGGAAAATTTCAGGGTGATATTGAAAGAAGAGTGATAGCAGGAAACCGTATCAATGGTGCGTTGTACTCCGTGGTAACAAGCGATAACATATCGAGCAAAGCTCGCCTTGCTATCATTCAGGGTGTATTAAAGCCAACATTGATGTAAGGCATTGAAACATGACAGTGGGGTCAGCGCTGTAGAAATGAGAGCGCTGAGGAGTATGCGTAGAGTGAGAATTATTGATAGAGTAAAAAATAGCTCGATACGAGAACTTTGTGGAATGAAAGACGATGTAGTGACAAAGGTTTGGTCATTTAGAAAGAATTAATGACAAAAGAGTTACGAAAGAAGTGTATCAAGCAAGAGTGAATGGTGATGTCGGGAAGGGCCGCCCTGGACGCACATATATAGATCAAACTGGTGATGTGTTGAAAAAGGACCAAATCAAAAGTATCCAAAACCGAAGAGCATGCATGAAGAGGTTGATGAGTGTGGAAGAAGCGAGAGAGGTATGTTTGGATCGGTGCACCTGGCGTCCCATAGTCTCTGCCTACCCCCATGGGACACAGGCGTGATGATATGTATGTATGTACTCTAGACCAAGACAAACAGACATGTTCATGCATACAAATATTTGTCTTGTGTGGGAATCGAACCCACGAGCGTTGGTGTCAAAGCATCGTTACTAACCACTGCGCCACCTAGCTTTTAAGAGAGGTAGGGCGCATTAAAACAGCTGGTTTGTGGAAGTTCATACATCTCACGGAAAATCGCAGCCAAATAACAACTCCTGGACGGTTGTTGTGTACCTACCTACCAATAATCTCTAAACAGTTGCTGTTTTAGCAGCATAGGTAGCATCGCACGAGTGATGCTTAATGATTGCAAACGTTAATATGATACGGTAACAGCTTTACATCAGGTGGGCCGTATGCTTCTATGCCTTCCAACTTTGTATAGAAAAAAGGAGAGAACGATTTTCTTGATACTAAATTCAAATCTGCTGGTAGATTGGATCAGCTTCCCTTTCCGTTGCTCTGTTGGTTCGGACACGTAGAAAGAATGCAGGTGGATTTTTTTTATACATTGTCGGAGCATATACAAGCATACGGGTCACCTGATGTAAAGTGGTTACCGTAGCCTATGACAGCGATGCTTCCTCTGCCGCTAACACAACAACTCCTTAGGAGCTTACTGGTGACCTCAGTCACAAGCAGAAACACAACAAGTCCCTAGGGAATTGTTATTTGGCTGCGGTTTTCTGTGAGGTGTAGGTACTTCCCCAGGCGGGATGCTTTGATGCGCCCTACCTCTTAAAATAATTACTAAACAGATATACAATCCGAAAGTAGAAGTATGTAGGAGCCGAGGAAGGCCAAGACTTACCTACTATGATTAAAATGATCGTGTTTTATAAGAAGGTGATGTCAAGAGCCACAGAAACCCGGGAGCGTGCATGAGAAGAGCAATTAAAGTTAAAGAAGTGAGTAAGAATTGAGTCACTTGGCGCTCGAGGCCCTGCCTACCCCGCAAGGGATTGGCGGGAAGTTATAGATAGAGGAGTTTAGGGCGCATCAAAGCCCGTCTGGGGAAGTGTGGGTACTTCCCCAGACGGGCTTTACCTCACAGAAAACCGCAGCCAAATAACTCTTTGGAGGGTAGATGTGTTCCTGCGTGTGAGTGAGGTCGTCAGTAACCTCCTAAGGAGTTGCTGTGTTAGTAGCAGAGGCGGCATCGCGGGATTGATATTTAATGTTTTGCGAGCGTTCATAGGCGACGGTAACAGGTGGGCCGTATACTTTTCTGCCTTCCGACGTTGTATAAAAAAGAGATAACGATTTCCTTGATACTAAATTCAACTCTGTTGGTAGATTGGATCAGATTCTCTGTCTTTGTTGGTTTTAAACCTTAGTTTTTTTCTCTACCCTCAGGTGAAAGTATGGCATATCCCGCCCGAAGGTCTAAAAGAGTCTCTCTCTACGGCCGAGTGCACTCTCTCACAGAAACAGCGCCGCGTGGAGAACGTGGGCTTTCATCCGGTGGCCGACGGACTGATACACGTGGCGTCCGGACACGAGATCGCCTTGTGGGATCTCACTAAGCAGAAAGAAGCTTTTGGTAAGTCAAATTCTTTTTTTTATGTATATAACGTAGGGAGGCATTCAACGCGGGTAATACGGTAATTATCACTCGCATGATGCCACCTCTGCTGCTAACACAGCAACTCCTTACTTGTGACCTCACTCACACGCAGAAACACAACCCTCCAGGCAGTTGTTATATGGCTGCGGTTTTCTGTGACGTGGAGATACGCACGCAGGAATACAACAACCCTCCAGAGAGTATTCGGCTCCACTATATGATATGACGAGCTTGGTGGCGCAGTGGTTAATGACGCTACCTTGACACCAGCGCTCGAGTTTTCGATTCCTACACAGGAAAATGTGTTTATGTATGTTTATCAGTTGTCTAGTACTCATAACACAAGCTTCACTTAGTGTGGGGCTGGATGGCGCTGTGTAATTTGCCAGAGACTATTAATTATTATTAATTTACTTTCTTATTAATTACATTTTTAAATATAAAATATAAAAAAATACATTTAAAGATATAATTAACAGTGAGCGCTATAAGACTCCGTCCTTACTCACTTTACTCGCTTCTTTAACATTCATAGCTCTTCTCATGCAATTACAAGCATTCATAGGGTACGGTAACCACTTTACATCAGGAGGACCGTATGTTTGTACAATGTTGTATAAAAAAAGCATCTCGCATACATAACATTTAATTTCCAAAAAAATTTTCAATGGTCATACATAATACAATACCCGCCAGCATATGTTCATTGGTATATACCCATGAACATCTGCTGGCGGGCCAGTGGCAATCACTGGAGGGGATCGCGGTGGCTGTTCTACATAATATCAATTTTCCTTCTTCTCGATGGAGTCTGTATGCGCTAGATCTATATCCACGCACAGACCTAGCAAATGATCCTCCTTCATATCTGCGCGATTTTCTATAACATGTACCGTTCACCTTCGTGTGTAACGTGCTGTTGTATCACATCATATTGTTATCAATTCAATCTTGTCACATCAAAATGATAATATTATGTCATCTGCCCAAGTTTCTCTAGATATAACCACTTCAAATATAATGATTTCCTTGCCGACGTCGGGTGGTAACAAGCACATCTGATGTGAAATGCTTACTGTGCCTTATTGTACAGGTACCTACGACCACAATGTATTGATTCTAAGTCTTCCGACAAAGATAGAAAAAAAGTTTGTCATTTGGGTCTTTTATAAGGTAATGATCATGACAAGGATAAATTATTCGTAAGATTAAAATATGATTTCCACAGTGAAAAGCGACATTCTGCATACGCAACATACAGTGTGACTGGTATTTGGTGGCAACAAGGGAAGATTACGAGGCGTTTAGGCGGTTCCGTAATCTATATTATTGGAATCGATGTGTTAGGTAACAACTCACAGTTTAGGTCCGAATAGTGTTAGATATTTGATAAACCGTGGTGCACGGCAGTTGAGCTTCACTTGACTAGCCATCTCTTTGAGGTTTTTAAATGCCTTATTTGTCATATTGCTGTCTCTCACTTTGCCAAGAGGGGAAGTCAATTCGTAATTTAACCCCCGGGACAGCAATGAACTTCATTGTTAATTTCCTTTTTGGTGGTCGCCGCTGTTAATTCTGACTACACAGGAGACACATTGGTGTGGTGATGAGTGGTGAGATAGTTTGGATGTTCGAATCTTTCTAAATATGGATGTTTTAATTCGCTTTCACGTATCAGCGGCTTTCGTCTACTACTATCCCACAATAAGACATCAGTGGGATAAAAAGTATCCTTTTTTACCCTATTTGCGAACCCCTACCCTATTTGATGACCCTTTTGCGAAGACTCAGTTTCACTCAGAGATTCCCCGTTATTATACGTGGAATGCTTAAAGAAAGGCGTGGAAGCGTATGTACAAGGGGCTTCTTCGAAGAACTGACCAGGTGTAAGGGCTGGCGACACATTTGGACGTATAAATACAGTGCATGTAAATAATTTCGAATGCTATTGCTTGCCTGTGCATGTTGCATTGTGCCTATGTCAACCAAGTGCGAGGCCCGACCAGATTTAGCGTCCTGAAAAAAAACCGGGTCATACAGGAAACATTTAGGGCTGCATGCGAGGCACTAGGGCTGCTGGAAGATGACAACCATTAGGACGCAACGATTAGGATAGCCATTTTTGTATAATAGAGATAGTTTATGTGACGCAAAAATTAATAAGTTAAAACATGGTTCACTTTTATTCCGGGCGAATGCCACGGCTCCTGTGGAATAGATCTACGAGTAGAGCGTAGATATGGTAGAATTCATAGAGTCCAAATGTCTTAGGGGGGTTCGTACTATTATGAATTTAAAAGTGTATTTATTTGTCGGTTTATTCTTTTTACAAATCAAAACGGAGCGACGGATCTATGTGTTTTTTATATGGATATTTATTTTGCATGGAGGGCCCATCAGTGACATAGGCTACTTTTTACTACGGCAAAATATCTTACTCCCACAGGAAAACACGCTTGTTACCCTTTGTCTATGCGGGCGAAGCCGCAGCTAACAGCTAGTATGTACATGAATCCAAAATCACAAATTTAGTGGTAGCTAGATGTTTATACCAGGATTCGAGCCCGGTTATATATCCACTTAGCTATCACTGCTTCCAGTTAAATATACGACTATCGAGTTTTAATTTCGCTATGTTTCTGCCGATTACGTCAATTTGATGACATCGTGTATATGGATTGATAATCTTTCTTTCATTCCCTAGTGAACAGAGACCATGGCGAGGTGATCCAGTCTTCATCGTGGAAGAAGGATGGTAGACTTCTAGCTACCTCGTGCAAGGACAAGAAAGTGCGTATTTTGGACCCGCGCGCGGCCTCCGCTGTGCTGGATGTGGCTAACAGCCACCAGAACATCAAGGACAGCAGGATCGTGTGGCTTGGAGATCAGGACCGGATATTGACTACAGGTGAGATCATTTTCAAGTTCCTACTCAGTCATGTAGATAGAGTAATTTTATGAAGATATCTATAATCAATTAAACAAGTAATATGTGTTCGAATAATATTCTACAATCCCCTTATTATAAAACAAATAAGTAAAATCGTACAATGACTAATAAGTAAAATGACAAATACGCAAATCGCACAACGAGTAATACACTAAATGACAACAACGCAATTCGTCAAAATCACAACGAGTAATACGCCAAATGACAACAACGCAATGCGTCAAAATCACACAACGAGTAATACGCCAAATGACAAAACGCAATTCGTCCAAATCACACAATGAATAATACGCCAAATGACAACAACGCAATTCGTCAAAATCACACAATGACTAATACGCCAAATGACAAAACGCAATGCGTCAAAATCACACAAGGAGTAATATGCCAAATGACAATAACGCAATTCGTCAATATCGAACTACTAACACGCCACGTCCATACGTATTCATTGTATGCAGATTGACAATATACAAAAAGCAAAAAAATCACAGAATATTACGCAATGAATTAAATGACAAATATGCAATATGAAAAATTGACATGTTCGTGTCAAAATTAGCATTAGTAATTATTAGCTAATCAAGCCAAAGAATATCTTAGCATATTGATGTCTATAATATTTGTATTACAGTAGCAATTTTTTTTTGTGAATACATAAGCGATGATTTTTGTACGAAACTATTGTTTAAATTAACATTGAATATGTGTGTGACGGGTCGCTCAAAACTAGCGCAAAATTCACGTCACTTGGGGCACACATTTGACAAAGTGATTGATAAATTGCATCTAATGGCAACATTCATTGTTTAAAGCGAGTTTTTGTATGCAGTAATACAATTGTGCCGCGACAGAACTGTGGCTTTACTGGTGACATGAGGCAATTTGGTCTAAACTACTTTGTGTGCTTCCGCCATTAACTGGTCCCTGTGATCTACGTCACGCTCTACGCCAATCCACTGTCGTTCGTAGTTTTTGACGAGTTCGTTGGTGGAGTTGTTAAATAATGCTTGGTTACTTTGACATTGCTGAAGTTCCCACACAGGATAATAATTTGTGTGCTTGAGTTTATCTTGGTCTGCACTTTTTAAGAGAGGTAGGGCACATCAAAGCAGCCCTACTTGGTAAGTACCTCCACCTCACACAAAACTGTAGCCAAATAACAACTCCCTGGAGGGCTGTAAGTAACCTATAAATATTGTTACTCTGCTTTACTCTCTCTCTGCCTATCCTACAAGGGATTTGGCGTGTGTACATACATACTCTGCTTTGGTCATTTTGTACTCTTTGAGTCGTGAATGTAAATTAGGTGTACTGAGTTTGAATACTTAATGTTTCGATATACATTTCAGGATTTGACTCGGCTCGTCTCCGTCAGATTATGATCCGCGACGTCCGCAACCTGTCCCAGACCCAGAAGACACTCGAGCTGGACTGCTCTACTGGCATCCTCATGCCACTGTTCGATCCCGACACGAACATGCTGTTCTTGGCGGGGAAAGGGGATACTACCATCTTGTACATGGAGCTCACTGATCGCGAGCCTTACCTCATTGAAGGATTGAGGCATTCTGGTAAGAACTGTTCACAAGGTGTTGAACTTTCGCTGGAATGTTCGTTCACGCCACTGTTTGATCACGAGATCAAGATGCCTGTGTGACGTTGGACCCATTGATTGTTTTGTTTTCTTGGGTAATGTCGGTAAGTATACAAGCGTACTGCCCACCTATTGTAATTTTAAGAGAGGTAGGGTGCATCAAAGCATCCCGTCTGGGGAAGTACCTCCACCTCACAGAAAACCGCAGCTAAATAACAACTCCCTAGAGGGTTGTTGTGTTACTGTGTGTGAGTGAGGTCACCAGTAAGCTCTTAAGGAGTTGCTGTGTAGGAGGAGGCATCGCGCGAGTGATGCTTAATATATCGCAAGCGTTAATAGGCTACGGTACACGCTTAACATCAGGGGGGCCGTATGCTTGTATGCCTCCCGACGTAGTATAAAAAAGTGATTACCGTAGCCTATAAACGCTTCTTTATATCGCTCTAACACGGCGACTCCTTCGGAGTTTACTGGCAGCCTCATTCATTCGCAGAAACGCAACAACATTCTTGGAGGATTGAGGCAGTTCGATAAAAAAGTTTGTAAGTTAACTGCAACACATTGCCGTGCCATCAAGTTGCCAGTCCTTGGCTGGAAAATTTCTACGAAATCGATAGGGAACCTTATCTTATTGAAAGATAAAACTTTGGATGAATTTATATTTTCAGCAGTACCCGATTTTTCCTCATTGATTTTGCCAGCGTGTTGGGGCTTTGTTCGGTAAAACCAATACATCTTTGCTGGACATAGGTCTTATTTTTCAATGTTTTCCACCAATCAAGTTTGACGTTTTCTCTTACTTTCATACCGCTAAGGTGGAAATGGAGTATATGGTCTGCCTGATGGTAAGCAGTTACCGTAGCTTATGGACACTTGCAACCAGGGGTGTTATCCGTGCGTTGCCGACCCGTCATGGAACACCAGGGCCGTTTTCCAGCTTTAAATTCCACACAGAGAATAATTGTTGTGTGCGTAGGCACAAAAAACGTTCGCGAAGAGCATTCTTTTTTTGTTTTACTATACCACTTAATTGACAAAGAAGCGTACAGCCCACCTCATGCTAAGTATTAATTATGGAAATCGAAAAACGGCTGTGAAGGTTGACAACTTTGCCATAACCGTACATAAAAAGCCGATGATCCATCTTCCATCTTCTTCCTAGCAACTTCTTCATCCATTAGGATGGACGGGGTCCGTTACAGAAGCCTAACTATTTGGTGAAGATACTGAATTTAAATAGTGAATAGATTAAGACGTTATTCAAATTCAAAACTACTTTGTGTGCTTTCGCCATCGATTAATTCAACCGAACTAGTGCCAACATTCTAGAAAGATTGCAAAATCTGAATATAGGATTTATTTTTGGTCTTCGTAAGTACGACCGTGTTTCGAAGTTTCGTGAACAGTTGAAGTGGCTCCCTATTCGACTTCGCAGAAGTGTGCACATACTATCCCTGCTTTTCAAACTAATTACCAAACTCAGTTCCCCTCAAAATCTCTGTTCTCGTTTTCCACTTCCACCGGCAACTCGATCCCAACGTTCCTGCCATGTAAAATCTTTACACTTCCCCTCTAGCGTACACTAAAGTAACTAAGTAGACTTTGGAATAAATTAACACTAGAGATAAGAGAGAGTCCTTCTGTATTTAGTTTCAAGAGAAAACTAAAGAAGCACCATCTAAACTCATTATCATCTAACGAAAAATAATATGTAGGTATTTGGGGGGACGTCAAGCCGTCGGTCCCGGCTGTCGTCATAGATGACACTCGTTAAGCTAAGTCAGTGGCCCTCAGGCGGCTAGAAAACACTGGCCTCCACCAATCCGCATTTGAACAGCGTGGTGGAGTATGCTCTAAACCCCTTCGTTGGAAGGGACGCCCATATCCTTCCAGTGGGATGAGTAAGGGGTTGATGTGATCTATTTGTATATATGTATATGGTTGTATGTATATTTGTGTATGTAATGGTTCTCTTCATTATTATTATTTTTTAATTTGCTAGTTGGCACATATATCTGTTATAGCCCTAGTACAATTCGTTACCACATTCATTACGGTTGGCTGGAAGAAATTCTTGAAAAGATAAGCACACCTTTGTACACTACATTTGACACTGATTATTTTGTACTATTTGTATGTAATAAAGAATACAATATAAGGAACATAAAACACGAATTTAGTGGTACATGCCATCACTAGGATTCGAACTAAGGAGCACTAGGGGATATCTGAATAAAACTGATGATGGATAAGGCTGAATCTTTATCCATTCGGAGGAGATTTTCAATATTACCCTATTTTCACAGGTGAGCAAACTAAAGGCGCTTGCTTGGTACCGAAGCGAGCCTTGCGGGTGATGGAGGCTGAAGTGAACAGGGTCCTACAGCTCGCGGGCTCCACTGTAGTGCCCATCATGTACCAAGTACCGAGGAAGGTGAGTTTTACTTTAGTTACTGTATGCCACGCCACGGAATGGTGTATTCTATTATGTGCCAGACTTGACTTCGACATTAAAAGTAATCATATTGTAGGTACATTTTTATAAAAATCTATTGAAAGTAAAGTGTTAAGATAAGAAAGGGCATGCTCCGTTAGTTCGGACATGTAGAAAGAATGCAAGATGAAAGAATGACGAAACAGATATACAATGCGAAAGTGGAAGGATGTAGGAGCCGAGGAAGACCAAGACTAACCTACCATGACCAAATTGGTCGTGTTTTATCAGAAGGTGATGTCAGGAGCCTTAGGAACCAGCGAGCGTGCATGAAAAGAGCTATGAATGTGAAAGAAGCGAGTGCAGTGTGTAAGGACCGCGTCTTATGGCGCTCGGTTCTCTCTGCCTACCCCGCAAGGGACCTGGCATGAAGATATAAATATACATTGAAAGTAAAAAATATTCTAGGATACGTGGTGTTAGGAGTTCTAGTTACCAGCGAGCGTGCATAAAAAGACGTGCTATGGATTTTTTTTACACATCGTCGGGAAGTATACAACCTTGATGTAATGTAGTTACCGTAGCCTGTGAGCGCGATGCCACCTCTGCTGCTAACATAGCAACTCCTTAGGAGCTTACTGATGAACTCACTCACCCGCAGGAACACAACAACCCTCTAGAGAGTTATTTGGCTACGGTTTTCTGTGAGGTGGGTCGTTCTTCCCCACATGGGCTGCTTAGATAACCTACTTCTCTCAATGACTATTAACCCGTCAAACGACGTTATATACCTGTTGCCATAACATACATGGTTTGATCAAACCGCTCGGCACGCAATGGGTCAAGGGAACGAGCGAGCTGTCTACCTTGAACTTGGCGTGTAGATACTTTAGTAAGTAGATATCTTCTACCAGCTAACCCCAGACATCATGTAATTACAAAGCGTTTTGTTTTGTTTAATGAAATTAATGCACATGTGTGCTATACAATATGTATATTTATTTATTTAACTTATTAAAGGACTCCATATGTATTCTATTGCATTAAACACAGTGGCAGAGGGGAGCCTAACGACTTTCTTACATAGGTGTTCTATATGATCTTTTTTCAGCATGCTCTTCTTTCAGCATCCTTGTCTAACTAATAGTACGTGCCTTATATATTTGCACAATATGGTTATTGGCTTTATCTGTTATGACCACAAAATTCAACGACAAATTACTTTTTTGTATGGTGCCATATATCGCGATAGTAACCTAATTTACTTTGAAACTTAAAAGGTAATTGAGGCTTACGAATAAACCCTATTTTTGAAAAGTATCTATCGAGTTTATCCTGTCTGCCTAGCCCGCAAGGGATTTGGCGTGAAATTATGGATATATCGATATATCTATCGAGTTCCAGCGGAGTCGTTCGTCAGAATTCTGTCTGTCAATACTATCTTTGCACTGATTTTAACGGCGTTGCCATTATTAATACACAAATTATCGATTATTACAAAAATCCAACTTAGCTCTTTACACTAGAAAAAAGAAGTATTTCTTTTCACTGTCATTTTCATCTGGCAATGACGATGAAACACGTGTTTTGTGTTCAGAGCTACCGCGACTACCACGCGGACTTGTATCCAGCGACGAGCGGGTGCGTGACGTACGTGAGCGCGGGCATGTGGCTCGACCGCCACGACCACCCCGTGCCCAACATCTCCATGCATCCGGACGCTAATAACGCACAACAGGTAAACTACACATTGTTATACTCTCACCTCTCTCTTAAAAAGTGGAACGCCTTGCCTGCACATGTGTTCCCTCCTCCTCATGTAGAAAACATACAATATGGGATCCTTCAAACGAAGTGTGAAGAAGCATCTTGCGGGTCAGCATGGCAGCGTCAACTGATAGGACACTGTGTAGCCTTTTGTCAGTTGCAGTTGCGATTTGGGCTCCTCTTTCACTTGCCATCAGGTAAAGAGGAGCCACTACGCTGAACTTATATAAAAAAAAGCCTTTGAACGTCCCTGAAAACTAAAGACATTGGGCGTTTTGTAACCGGCTTCGTTAATAGTTGCGGGGACATAAAGTAAATTTTAAATTAATCCATTTTTTATACATATTAATTAAAGTTAGGTAACAAGATTTATATGTTACGTAATATGTATGATAATTTTCTTTAATGACAACCATTTTCATTCACAATTACCGGTTATTATAGATTTTCATGACAATATATCTATTGATTTTGTCATTTTTTGTTATACTAATTAATGCCAGAGAAATCAACCTATACCCTTGTATCAAAATCATATCCTATAAAGTATTTCAAATACAATATTCAACTATGTATTATTACATCCGTGTTTCTCTTTCAATTCCACACACATCACACATAAATGAAAATACAACGACAGTCCCGCATTCTACACCCTGCTTCACTTATTTTTATTTGTATTTTCACCGTATTCTAGGCTCTCTATGATGTGTGATATATATTTTGCGCCCTTTATTTTTGCCCGCCAACGGCTTTCCGCAGTAATTTGCCTAATGTTTTTTTACTAGCTGCTTTCATTTATTATGTTTACCGACCAGTTTATTCAGAAATGTGTAGTCATTTGCGTGGATCAGTTAGGTAGCTCGTAAATCGATATTGATCGTAGGTTGACTGTGAATAGGTTTATTTATCTTGAACTATTACGAATTTAAGAAGGGTACGTTAAGCCGTGGGCCCGCCTGTTGTCCAAGATTATTGCTAATCCAAATCCAAGTTCCCATCAAGTGGCTTGGACGTTAGTCTTTGTCAGTCTTAAACTGTGGAGCGGCTGGGTGGCGTACCCGCGTAACTCCTTACATTGAAGAAAATCTTATTCCAGTCGTGGGATCAAATTAGGTTGATGTGAATGAATAGCTTGTGGGCATGGTATATTTTTACAATTTAATGTTTGGTTACACTAATGTAATTCGCAGTGTTTTAGTAAACATAATGAAAAATAACTAACTATAACGTTATCAGTATCTATTTTTATATCACCCTGTAGTTGCGTTTGGTTCTGTTGTGGTGTCCTTTTTTTATCAATTTCTTTGGTGTTTATAATTTGCGTTTTTTTTATTTATTAGAGTGTGGTGTTTTTGTAGTTAGAACTGGGTATTTTTTCTAACGTAAGTACGTAATAACTTGAAATTATTTTAATTTTATTTACTATACAGGGTAAAGGCTTTTTTATGTGGCTTTTGGATGTGTTTGTCGCGTGTATTTGTTTTCCAGACATATCTCTTTGGTCACAAAATATAAATAATTTCAGATTCATCGTGGCAACTTGGAAGAAATAGTTGAGGCGATCGTAGCTATGCCGCTACCGAAGAAAGGCGAAACCAAAAAGCCAACCATACCTGCCCAGATAGAGGAACAAGTGAAACCGATATCAAAACCACAACCAGAACCGAAAGATGAGGATCGTATAGACTTTGTCAATGTAAAAGACTTGATAAAAGGCATGGAGCGTCAAACAAAAGAGCCGAAGGACGTAAAAGAAACCAACGGATTTCACAAGAAAATAACAGATAACGGACATGAGAATTACAATGACAAGAAAAGTATTGATTCAGAAGCTGATAATATTGAAAATGTTCAAGAGGTTAGCGAAAAAATCGACATAGTTACCGAGAAGACCGACGAAAATACCGAAAAGACAAACGAGGACAAAAAGACTATAGAAAAAACAGATAGTGCCGAGTCTAACGAGTCGTCGTTATCTAGAAGTAACAGCTTGATAAATGGCGTGCCGATTCAGGCGCCTAAACCATTGCCCAGATCATCGATTTCGGAACCTGGATCTGGGGAAGAACACCATGAAGCGCCTAAACCTAAACCTAGGACCACAGCTGTGCCTATGTCCGGTTATAAGGTATTAAGAGTTTGTGGTGTACTGTAGTGGCGGTTTCTTTAGCTATGTACATTCATTTGCACCATAATCTGACATTTTTATGTTACGTTTCTGTATAAGATTTTATTAGTAAAATTTCCTTAGGCGCGGTATAGTAATGTCTTGGATTAGACGAAATGTTAGATGAAATGTTCCCCTTTCCTAATTTTAATTGGTAGTTGAAATTACGAATTCTCTGTGAATTGTTTCCAGATATGTATAATATCTAAGATAAGGCCTTTGAATGTCAAAGAAGCGAGAGAGGTGTCTAAGGACTGAGTCACGTGATGGTGTATACTCTTCCGCTGTCAACGGCAACGTCGCCTTCCTCATTTAGAGACAATACGATAACTTTCCAGTTCCAGTTATTATTTGCTTGTAGTCTTCACTACTCAGTCAAGATATCTTCTGTGTTTTTGCAATTTTTTGTATTTTTTTTTTGTTTAATAAGAAAGCCTTAGAAAATTTCATTTGAATTTATTATTTCGTTTATAAACACTAATGTTTTTGAGAGAAAAAAATGTGTAATATGAATGTATAGATATTTAAAATGACCGAAGACTTATTTTAACTTATTTATACGTAATGTTGGTTATATTACTTCCCATCTTTACATTCACATAAAATCAAATAGTAAAATTTGCAATTGTATAAAGTTTATTCTCTTTTGGTTTCATTTGTGTTTCCACAATTGTTTTGTTATCATGTTAAAAGTAGTAGAAGTGTGCCGTGCAGATGAATCTACCTTGCCTATAGTGTAGTTAAATATTTGTTTGTGTGAGTGCTAACCAATCGTAGTACTGGGAACATACGAGCATTTGTGTGGATGTTTCGTTTTTAGACGTAGTATTTGTTTTTATGCGGGTTTTGCTCGACTAACCTAACCTTATACTACTATTCATGTTGAATGTCGAGCAAACGTCGTGTGTAATTAGTTGTTACTATATGATTTTTATTTCTGTTTTTACTTCTTTCTTGTTGAATTTATCTCCATGGATAAATGGTATGTGAGTAACCTTATTATAACATTTAAATTGACAATGATCCTTGCCTGTTTTATAGCCCCGTCTGGGTCCAAAACCCTTCTCTACGTCTTCGGGCAGCGACGAGTTCTCCTTCGACAAAGTGTTTTCGGTGCCCGCTGTGCCCGGCATGACTAAATCAGATTCTGGTGAGTTTATGCCTATCATTTCGTTTCAATTAAATAAAGCGGCGAGCGTGCACGACAAGAGCAATAAATGTTAAAAAAGCGAGTGAAGTGTGTAAGGATCGAGTTATGTGGCGCTCGGTCCTCTCTGCCTAGCCCGTAAGGGATTTAGCGTGAAGATGTAGATAGATTTCAAATTAAACAAAATCTATATTCTATTGTCGTTCATCCTTTTATATTAAATCTACGTTAGTATTCGTTGTTTTTTTTCAGCAGAGGTAGAAAATTTTCTTTTGCATTTAACAAATTGGTAGATAGAAATAGATACTACTACCTCTACCACAGAGTTATCAGGCCATTCGTATGAGCGGTTCCCGCTGCATATATTGATATTGACGAGCTCGGTGGCTCAGTTGTAAAAGACGCGACTTTGACACCAACGCTCGTGGGTTCGATTCCCACACAAGACAAACATTTGTGTGCATGAATATGTCTGTTTGTTTTGGTCTGGGTATTTTCTATGTATAATAAGTATGTATTTACAAAAAAAAAATGTATTTACGTATGTTTATCAGTTGTCTAGTACCCATAACACAAGCTTCGCTTACATTGGGGCTAGGTGGCGCTGTGTAATTTGTCCGACAATATTTATTTATTATTATTTATATTTCACTGATCGTCACAGTAATTGTAGACGGGCATTGTTTCCTTCTTTCTTTATTCGAAACTGCTAAGATTTTCCAGCCTCAAGGAAAGCATCGGGAGAAAACCCGCTTCTCCTAGAAATTATATTTCGTAAAACATGTGGTCGAACGTAGAAAATAACAGTTTTTTATATACAACGTCGGGAGGAATGAATGCATTAGGGTCCCGTCAATCGTAATGGAAACGAGATAAGAAGAAGAATCCAATCTTTTCTAAAGTCTTGCTTCTTCGGATTTCCGATTGGTAAAGGAGCAATTTCTAAAATCAGCGTAGTGTTCATTTTGAGTTGACCAATGGCAA
Organism: Pyralis farinalis; assembly: GCA_947507595.1. NCBI lineage: Eukaryota > Metazoa > Arthropoda > Insecta > Lepidoptera > Pyralidae > Pyralis > Pyralis farinalis. Next base: position 21,375,059 of record OX382258.1, read on the forward strand.
GGGTTGATACCATCAAGGTAATTTTTTAGGCGAGTGATTGATGCCCATTCAGCTTATAGTGCGACTTTTAATTCGATTCAGTAAATTGACAGCTCCAAATGCCAAACCACCAAATAATGTTCCCATGTAAAAATGACTAGTGTTGGGTAAGTGAATGATTGTTTCATTTAAATAATTGTTAAATCTCGATTTGTTCAATTTTATTACACTTAAGCTATTTAATTGTACTTTGTAGTCCGAGAAAGTTTGTGACTCACATCCTATATAGCTCGGGAGCGATGTTTGCGATTGACTACAAAAAATAACGATGTTAAGTTATCATAACATGCACAAAAAGACGACGACGTGTGATGATAAATAATAATAAATATTGTCGGACAAAATACACAGCGCTATCTATCCCTAATGTAAGCGAACCTTGTGTTATGGGTACTAGACAAATGATAAATATTATAATACATTTTTGTAATTTCATACTTATTATTATACATAGAAAATACCCAGACCAAGACAAACAGACATGTTCACGCACACAAATGTTTGTACTATGTGGTAATCGAACCCACGAGCGTTGGTGTCAAAGTAGCGTAACAGGTAAAAAATATGTACGATAACTTAAAAATAATGCACGTAAATTGACATGGAAAAATGTATTATATTTAATTACTTATCTGAATAGAAAAGTTGTTGCATGAAATCGGAATAGCTTTCCCAGTATTTTTTTTCCCACAAGCATTGACACGGCCCGCAAAGCATTGAATATAAATTCTACAAAAATTACGACTTCGGATCGAAACAATTTCTTCTTCTTCGTTCGTAAAATTACGCTATGTTGACTCGATATATTCTCTCGAGCCTGTAGGGTCGCGAAATTTTCTCGCTACGCATATTTGTTATCTACAAATTGCGATAATTAAGTAAATAATAGTCTATGGATTAGGTAGAATTGTTACTGGTTTCGTATTCAATCAGTTCTGCCTATTATGTTAGATATTAATTTATTTTAACGTGATACTGTTGTAAACCGCGCTGTTAGGCTACTTTGACACCAACGTTCGCTAGTGGGGTTGATTCCTACACAGGACAAAAATTAGGTGCATGAATATGTCTATTTGTCTTGGTGTTTTAAGAGTACTGTTTATGTGTACTGTGTTCTGGAGAAGTACCTCCACCTCATAGAAAACCGGAGCTAAATAACTGTTCTCTGGAAGGTTTTGTGTTACTGCGTGTGAGTGAGGTCACCAGTAAGCTCCGAAGGACTCGCAGTGTTAGCAGCAGAGGTGGCATCGCCCGAGTGATACTTAATATATTGCAAGCGTTTATAGGCTATGTAACCATATTCCATCACGTGATCCATATGATTGTATGCCTCCCGACGTTGCATAAAAAACGCAATTTCATTATTTACAATGTAATATTAGTAAATTGTTAGTCGAAAATTAATTTTAGATTTTTATATTACTTCTAAACCCAGATTTTGTTTACGACCAAATTTTTAAATTAATTTCTATGCGTGGTTATCTACTTATTTATATGTTATGTAGATCTCTTGCGGGGTAGGCAGAGAGAACAATAATTATACTAAAAAAACTATTTTGACACAACATGGTTGCGCGATCTACGCTTTAGTGGTCTTATTTTTACAAAAGTATTCTTGCTTGCAATCGTCTGCCATAAGATTGACACTTTAGTTTGCTTGTGATTATTTAATTCTACTGGGACCTTTTGGATTTTCGTAGCGGTTGCGCTTTTAAAGCAGGTTTCACATTATTAACATATTCTTTTCCAGCGACCTCCCCTCTCACCGGTACAGCAACTACGCCCGTTACATCTACTCCCAACGTCAAAGAAGTTACTGACGACAAGGAGAAGTCACTGTCGCCGACCAGCGACGTGGAGATCGCACCTAACAAAGGTAAGTCTAGAGGAAATTGTGTGGTCAGTTTCTCATTTATGCTCCCATTTATAGTTTCATTTGATAGAGTATTAAATGAAACACAGATACGTCCTTTTCCCGATTTGACGAGCTCGGTGGCGCAGCGGTTAGTAACGCGACTTTGACACCCAACGCTCGTGGGTTCGATTCCCACACATGGCAAATATTTGTGTGCATGAACATGCCTGTTTGTCTTGGTCTGTTTGTTAATACCTTGGAATGAAAAATGGAACCTTGGAAGGAAAATGGTTTAAGGATGGAATTCACAAACTTTCTCGGACAACGAAGTACAATTAAAATAGGTTAAGTGTAATAAAATTGAACAAATCGAGCATTAACAATTATTTAAATGAAACAATCATTCACTTACCCAACACTTGTCATTTTTACAAGCTTTTATTTTTACATGGGAACATTATTTGGTGGTTTGGCATTTGGAGCTGTCAATTTACTGAATCGAATTAAAAGTCGCACTATAAGCTGCATAGGCATCAATCACTCGCCTAAAAAATTACCTTGATGGTATCAACCCTTGCCATTGTTCAACTCAAAATAGAACACTACGCTGATTTTAGATTACGTACGGTGCATTAAATCAGCACGTCTGAGGAACCACCACCTTACAGAAAACCGCAGTCAAATAACAACTCTCTGGAGGGTCGTTGTGTTCCTGCGTGTGAGTGAGGTCATCAGTAAGCTCCTAAGGAGTTGCTGTGTTATCAGCAAGCATCGCGCGAGTGATACTCAATGTATTACAAGCGTTCATGGGCTACGGTAAGCGCTGTATATCAGGTGGGCTTGTCTGCCACCTGACGTATAAAAGAAATTGACAAGCCCGGTAGTCTAGTAGTTAGCAAAGATTACTTTAACACCAAGGCCCGTGGGTTCGATTCCCACACAAAACAAACAGTTGTGTGCATGAACATGTCTGTTTATCTTGGCTTCGGTGCTTTTAAGAGTGATAGTGCGCATTAAATCAGGCCTAAAAGAAAAGTACTTCCAAGTTACAAGTCACATCAAATATCAATCCATGTTGTTGTGTTCCTTCGACTGAGTGAGGTTACCAGTAACGTGCAACCAATACTTTCTGTATTACAAGCGTGTTCACAGGCTACGGTAACCATTTTACATCGGGGCTGAATGCTTATTTGCTACCTGACGTTGTTTAGAAAAACAGTGCTACAGAAAATTCTAGAATCAAAACATTCTGTGCCTTTCGTTTTAATTGGTGCTCTGCGCAATTGATGCCGTTCGTAGACATCAGTCTAAGAGTCGTTACGAGACGAATTGTTGTAAGCCTTTATAGGAAACATAGATATTCTTGACGTACTCAATGTATTCGGCAATTTTCACCACGTCAACCTTAACTCATCCCACTGCAGAGATACAGGTCTCCTTTCAACCGAAGGGGTTTAGAGCATACTCCACCACGCTGCTCAAATGCGGATTGGCGGAGGCCAGTGTTTTCCAGCCACCCGAGGGCCACTGACTTAGCTTAACGACTGTCATCGACAACAGCCGGAATCGACAGCTTAACGTGCCCTCCGAAGCACGGAAAAACTCGAGATAGACAAACCATCGAGGTCTCTCTTCGGCAACTTCGCTGAACGTAAATGCTTTATGCTATTGTGAACATTTTAAATTTATATGTATATTTAAGTTTATTTGCTTTGTTTCACAGAAGAGTATACAAACGGCAAATCTGATACAAGTTTAGAGGAAGAGATGAACTCTTCAGACTCCGGGTACAGACCGAAGACGCCCAGCACAGCCGAGAGGCGGAAACTGTTTGAGAACACTGAGTAAGTGTCTTCATCACAGTTTGTTAGGATCACGATTCTGAATATACAAATATTTATCTGACCCCATTACATCAAAATAAAATTGTAAATTAAGGTAATAAAATCTGTATAGAGATCGTCTCTACAACCTGGATGCACTGACAGCTTTGCTTAACTTATAAATAATGAAACCGGCAAGTGTGCGTGAAAAGGTCTATAAATGTTAATGAACCGAGTGAGTTGTTAACTTGTTTTATTTATCTATTTATCTCATAAATAGATAAATAAAACATAAAGAAAGCACAGGGTGCCTATACTATGTGCTGTAGGCCGATTCTACTAAAAAACTGCAACTTCACTGCAGCGCCGCGTGTGTTAAAATGCGTATATTTTGACGTTTCGCTATACGTCGCTGCTGTCAGATCGCTTAAACGGCTGAACGGATTTGAATGAAATTTGGCACGTAGATAGATTATGATTTGGATTAACACATAGGTTACGTTATTTGACTCCACGCGGGCGGAGCCGCGGGCAGCAGCTAGTATAACATAATACAACGTAATAATGCTTCCTAACTTTTAAGTGTCTTATATATTTTGTAATTCACCTCGTTCCGATTTCCAAATTTATTGAATCACCTCGTAGGTGATGTGTCAGTTTTGAATTCAATTTAATTTACTGCATAGTAGTGCGTACCTTTTGTTCGATGGTCGCAGTTTTAATGACGACCTTCACACGAACGTAGACATTTGGAGAAACACATCCATGCTCAAGCTTCACATACAAACATCTTACGATACTTTGAAGTGCTCTAAAATATTATATTCCTGAACTTCACGCCAAATCTCTTGCGGGGTAGGCAGAGAGAACCGAGCCATTTGACTCGATGCTTACAAACCTCGCTCGCGTCTTTACCATTCATTGCTCTTCTTATGCACGCTCGCTTATGTTGTAGAGAAAAATACTTTTACAATCCTTAAAAATGATAAAAAAAATCCCATTAATAAAAAATTAAATACCTACGTAGAGATTTGACTGTGTATTGTATACCGTATCCGTTCCGGCTACATTATTTTAGTACTAAACTATATGTAGACCAATTTAGCTACTCTCATGAAACACATATAGACACTCAGACATTCTTCACGTAACGGCTCGGCGTAAGCGTTACTAAAATCGTAACGCCAATATGTTTTTCCCTCTTATGGCGCGCCTAGTCAAAAACACGATTTTATAAATACATTATTCGAAATTGAAATAGTGATAGCAGCAAAAATCTTTCAGTGTATCCGAGTACGGTCTTCTACGCACAACTGCCCTATGCTTTGCGCCTATTTGGTAGGTGATATCCTGCTTACCACGTCATGTAGTGTTTCCGATTCTTGACTTGATGATGAGCTCGTTGGCGCAGTGGTGTAACGCGTTGTTACACTACTTTGACACCAACGCTCGTGGGTTCGATTCCCACACAGGACAAACATTTGTGTGCATGAACATGTCTGTTTGTCTTGGTCTGGGTATTTTCTATGCATGATAAGTATGTATTTACAAAAAAAAAATGTATTTACGTATGTTTATCAGTTGTCTAGTACCCATAACACAAGCTTCGCTTACTTTGGGGCTAAATGGCGCTGTGTAATTTGTCCGACAATATTTATTTTATTATTTATTTGTCTTCAGTACGTATATGAGCGAATAAAATATGCGTTATTTTGTGCAGGTGTGTGTAATAAGTTTGTTGATATTTCAGAGGCAACCAGTCGATCGCGGATCGCCGCCGCGCGTACGAGGCTCGTTCGGTCAGCGTTGCCGTCGAGTCGGACACGCCGCCGTCGCCCGCACCGCTGCGGTAAAAATATAAATAGTCTTTATTTGCCATTGGGCCCTCGCAGGCACTTAGACACGTCTTACATTTTTTAAATTGTCTTATTGCATCTTATTCAAATCTCTTACTATTTTTCTTTTTTTTATCTAAAATAATTAAGATGAATTTATGGTGATATCTATTTGACAATTTGGAAGGAGACCTGTGTTGGCAAGTTTCTTTCGGTACTTCTTCGTCGCCAATGGTCATTTCTGAAATTTCTAGCATTTCGTAAAGAAAATTGCCAAAACAGGTCAGGTATTTGAAAAGAGACAATTGTCAATTAAATATTACAGTAAAATCATGTGAGCATAATGTATATAGGTATTTAGTATACACATGACTCAATATCTATTTATACTCGGGGTACCCATTGTGCTTACATCTCAAGAGCATGCCAGTTTTCTTCCATGTGCGAAATGTTTGCTTCGTTTCGTCGAATTGCAATTTCTCGTCTTGTTCTAGTTAATGCTTTAGCGAGACGAATATACACTTCACTAGGCATTGATTTCGGAAGTTCTGAATATTTAGACTGTTAGATCCTCACCTACTCTGACCTGGACCCACACTTACTGTGAATGTGATTAGCAATTGCATATATTTTTTCAAAATCTCCGTTCGACTGAAAATAAACATTGAAATATCCAAGGTTTATTAATTTCTGAGATACAACTCTTTTTGTACAGCAAAGTGACGTCATTGTACTGCAGTTGGAGTGTTAAACGTGATCTTTTTTTTTTGATAAGCTAGGCGCAGTCGTGAATGACGTGACTTTGAGACCATAGCTCGTGGGTTCTATTCCCACACAGGACAAACATGCGTGCGTGAACATGTCTGTTTGTCTTGGTCTGGATTACTTAACCTTTCGAAACCCGTGTGGTCATATATGACCGCGAAATGTATGGGAAAAGGTATATAACGGGTTCTGAAGGCTTAGAGAGGTAGGTTGCGCAGCAAAAGGAGGTACTTCCCCAAACGGGCTGTATGGGGAAGTACCTCCACTCACAAAACACCTAAATAACAAATCTCTAGAGGGTTGCTGTGTGAGTGAGGTCACCAGTGACCTCCCAAGGAGTTGCTGTGTTAGCAGCAGAGGAGGCATTGCGCAAGTGATACTTAACCTGTCAGACCCCGTTATATACGTTTTCCCATACATTTCTTGGCGGAAAAGCGGTCCGCGGGTATTGAGAGATTAATCTATTACAAGCGTTTATAGGCTACGGTAACCGCTTTATATCAGGTGAGTCGTATGCTTGTAAGCCTGCTATCAGACTTAGCACGCCTGGGTCATATTTGAACCACAAACCCACAACCTTCATATCACCACACAAATGTCAATTTCTTTCTCTGTGTACTTTTCGAAAACATACAATGAAGAAATTACAAAGATGTATATTTTGCAGATTTTTTATGTGTTTGTCTATCTTTTACCACACATTCGTTCAAGTATAGTCTATACTGTTACCAATATCCTCTCAAATTAATCATCTTCTTTGTTACAGCCGCCGAGATTCTCTCAAGAGTCGTAAAAGTCCAGATCGCGAGGAAAAACGCGCATCCGTTCCAAATGTTACAACTAAGCGAACATCGACCGTTTTTGGTATGTTTATTTTTCTTCTTCTAGGCGTACTCTAGTTTCCTAGTTCTTTAGGATTGATGGGGTCCACTACCCAAGCCTAAGGATTTGGGGAAAACACTGATACTAAATGTTAGTACACTACATTTAGTATCATTTGCATGGTGCAAGCGTTTATAGGCTACGGTAACTACTTTACATCAGTCGGGTCATATGCTTGTATGTTTCCCGAAGTTGTATATAAAAATCGGCCAAGTGCGAGTGGGACTCGCGCACGAAGGGTTCCGTGCCATTATCTATAAAAAAGGCAATAAAATCACGTTTGTTGTATGGGAGCCCCCTTAAATATTTATTTTATTCTATTTTTTAGTATTTGTTGTTATAGCGGCAACAGAAATACATCATCTGTGAAAATTTCAACTGTCTAACTATCACGGTTCATGAGATACAGCCTGGCGACAGACGGACGGACGGACGGACAGCGGAGCCTCAGTAATAGGGTTTCGTTTTACCCTTTGGGTACGGAACCCTAAAAACATATATTTCGACAACAGGGAACAAGAATTATACGTTCATCAAAATTTTTGTATATAGTTTCTATTTGAGCAAGAAATTAAAAAGTGCAAAGCATTTGTGGGAAATTAAAATATTTGAAAAGGTCGGATGTGACGTAAAAGTCCACGACAGGAAACGTCAACGTTAACATGTATATCGGTTTCTTAAATTGTTCCATAGAGGGAGAAGGTTGTTCATATGACGTATTAGTAGAAAATAAAAAACTGTAAAATTGCAGCAGAACATATTACTTCTTTAACCTAATCCCTCCACTTGTTTGTTTGATGTCATGGACGATGACATCACATCAAGCGCGCCAGAATGGCTGTTTTTAATTTCATAAACATAATACTGTAAATACTTTTTAGTGTTAAATATTTTTTTACTGTTATATAGCGATAAGTATTGAATAAAAATATAAAAAAATACACTAGTAACCGCAAAACAGCAAATTTGACTGATACAATTTTGTAAAGTAAGTTCATAACTTAGCGGTCATCCTACGTGGTGACTTGGTGTTTTCTTTAAGAGTCAAAGCGAACCCCAGCTCCCCACCTGCTTGTGACTGCTATTTAACTATCGAGGCTGTGGCGAAAGAGAGGTAGGGTGCATCGAAGTTGCCTGACTGGAGAAGTACCTCCATCTCACAGAAGTCCTCTTCTAAAAAACAACGGGGTGTTGTTGTGTTGCTGCGAGAGAATGAGGTTAGCGATAAGTTCTAGAGAAGTTGAAAAGTAGCGGAGATGGCAACGCGCGAGCTATACATTTTTATATTAAACAACCATACGACTGATGGTAAGCAGTTATTACTGACACTTGCAACACCATGGGTGTCACTAGCGTGATGCCGACCCTGTAAAAGCCTCTTCACGCCTTTCTTGAAGAACCTCATGCTGTAATCCCTAGGATAAACCTCGGCAGGGAGTTGATTCCACAACATAGTAGTAGTAGAAAACTACGTTTGTACCGCACAGTACGCGACCATCGCGCTTCCAGTGTGTGCAAATGAATTCCTATCCGTAGACAAGCGAGCTTGCCTCTTGTATTGCAAGCATTTATAGACTAGCGTAACTGCTTTACATATGTTTGTTCGCCTCCTGACCGTTTTATATAAAAAAACTTACGTGATCAAAATGTGCGTGCGTTATTTATGTAACACGGTGTCTATATGGACATGTGTTGGCAGGCAAGGTGTCCAAGTTCCGTCACCTGAAGGGCACGCCGGGCCACAAGTCCACGCAGGTGGAGAACATCAAGAACATCAGTAGACAAATATCTGGCGAGTGCAATGGTTTTTATGGTAAGTAACTTTGTTCAAGTAATACACGCCAAGGCCTTTACGGAGTACGCAGAGACAACCGAGCACCATATGACTCGATGCTTGCACACTTAATTCGCTTCTTGAACATTCATAGTTCTCCTCATGTACGCTCGCTTCGCTCGCTCGGGTTTATGCTCTAAACCGTCCGTCACGTTACTCAATTGCGGATTGGCTGAGGCTAGTGTCTAAAGGGCACTGATTTAGCTTAACGACTGTTATCTAAAACAATGGCCGGGACCGACGACTAAACGTGTCCGCCTAGGATCGTAGAAGGTCGACATATATAAATTCATCCATAGGCAGGCTGCTAGCGCCGTTGCTTAACCTGCGTGTTCTGTTCGAGTGACGACGTCGAGCCGCTTAAATCAAAAATGTCAAGTATTACTCAATTACCGTATATACTTTATATATTTTGACGAGCTCGGTGGCGTAGTGGTTAATAACGCTACTTTGACACCAACGCTCGTGGGTTCGATTCCCTCACAGGACAAACATTTATGTGCATGAACACGTCAGTTTGGCTTGGTCGGGTTGTTTTCTATGTATCATAAGTACGTATTTATAAAAAACAAACATATTTTGGTATGTTTATCAGTTGTATAGTATCCATAACACAAGGTTCGTTTACTTTGGGACTAGATGGCGCTGTGTAACTTGTCGGACAATATTTATTATGTTTATATTTTATACATTTTCCATTCTGTAAGGATTGGTGTGTGAGTTGCTCACCATTATCGTAGCAGCATAGTGAACATCACTTGGCGATTAGCAAACACTGCTCGGACGAGAGAGACAAGGCGCAGTTTAAATTAATAAGAAGCAAACCTTGACGACTGTTGTGTTCCTGCGAGTGTGTAAGGCCACCAAGTAGTTTTTGAATGAATGTCCTCCACATTGTGAAATTCAGTTAAGTAATAGTACTTCGTACATTGCCTTCAGTCTTTATTTGTACAAAGTTACATACTTATCTACATTTATATTACATATATATATATTAAATATATATATATATATATATATTTAATACATAATTAATATATGTATATATATATATTCTTCTTAATATTCTTTAACATGTATACCTATTTAGATAATACGGAAGAGCGGAGTTTGCCAAACACAAGTAGCTTATACTTACCTGTAACGTAACTCCGAACACTGTAATAATAAGTGAATCATGTTAACTGAAATAAATATTTTGTATTATTTTGTAAGTACGTGTAGTAAGGAGTTACTGCAGTAGCTTTAGGATTAAGAATGCCTGAATGGCACACTTTGTGGACCAAGCGTTCATAAGCTGAGGCAACGCCGTTCAGATCAGACTGTTCTTGCTTGTTGATACTCGTACTATACTCTTTATTATAAATACTCGTCTTCTCTAGCGAATGGTGTTCGATGTGCTGTACCCCTAAGCGGTGGAGGAGGTAGAGTGGGCGTGGTGGAGTTGCCTACAGGTGCGACTCCGATCGCCCGAGGGGTCGCAGCTCCACACGGTGGAGGATATCAGCCGTTTGCTTTGCTCCACCCAGCTCCACTGCAGGACTGGGCCTGGGACCCATTCAATGATTGCCGCCTGCTCGTGGCCTGCGATGATGGCTTGGTTAGAGAGTGGATTATACCGGAAGGAGGTAGGTGTTTATATAATCAGTTATTTTGAGAAACCTCTTGTATTTTTATAGTAGAGAATAGATATAATAGAGATTTATTTCGAAAGACATCATGTAAAAATCAGTATCTTCGCCAAATTCTGGCTTAGGTAGCTGACCCCGCCTATCCTAATGGATTAGGAAGAAGGTAATTTCCGAAATTATGGTATTTAAAAAAATAAAAGATTGAAGCTATTCACGACAAATGAACAAAAATAAATAAGATTAAGTGTCCGCGTAACCCCAATTGCAAATAAATACATAGAATACACTTTATTTGCATAATACAGAATTTATGGAAATACATTCAAAAATGCGTGAATAGGTTTTTAGAGGGTCGGCAACGCGTGAGTGACACCCCCGGTGTTGCAAATGTCCATAGGCTACGGTGATTGTTTACCATCAGGCAGGCCGTATGATTGATTGCCACCTTGTGGTATAAAAAAAAAGGTTCGTACAATTGGAGAAATGTACTATGTAACAAGGCGGTCTTATTGCTTAAAGCAGGTCCAGAATTGCAGTCAACAGTGTTGGACTGGCAGGGTCGCGGCGTGCACGCTTCTGGTGCCGACCCCAAAATAAACATAAATACATAGAAAGTGTGAAAATTTCCTGAAAACACTTGAATTATAATCACTTAAAGATAAAATAATTATAATGAAACTATCAAAATAACGTTCTTCATAAGTTTATTTATTTTGTTTCATTAATTTGACACATAAATTATGAGTTAAAAAGAACGCAACTCAATATAAATATCAACAGACTTAACAAACCTAACAATCACGTGTGCACGTCGCTGTTGATCAGTAGTGCAATGCGCTTCTATCTAGGTGTAACAGTATTTTTGGGAATGAGACTTGCAATAATGTCTGCATTGAAATATCGATAGTCCAGAAATTTCGTCACGCATAACATCACTATAAGAGTCCTATAGCATTATTTTGTTTTATTTTTTTATTCTACGTCGGGAGGCATACAAGCATACGGCCTACCTGATGTTAAACGCTGTTACCGTAGCCAATGCTGCTAACACAACAACTCATTGGGAGCTTACTGGTGACCTCACTCACACGCAGGAACGCATGTAGCGAGTTGTTATTTGGCTGTGGTTTTCTGTGAGGTGAAGGTACTTCCCAAGACGGGCTGCTTCGATGCGCCCTACCTCTCTTAATTATGACTTAAGGAGTTGGCATTTAATTCTACTGTATCTTCGCCAAATCCTTGGGCTTAGGTAGCGGACTGGATTAGGAAACGGTATAACGCTGGGAAGAAGAAAAAGGAAGTTGATATTTATTTATTGGTAATTTACCTATTTAAAAACACGTTAGCAAGTTTCTTTTAGTATTTCGTGATCGTTAATCCAATATCTCAACAGATAGATGACTCGTAGCAATATGAAAAAAAACCCAGTTGAAAATAAATGATCTCCTACAGGCCTACAAGAATCAACGAACTCTCCGGCGAGAACGTTCTCAGCTCATCCCGACAAAATCTATCTGATCCGTTTCCACCCCACCGCTTCGGACGTACTCACGACGGCGGCACACGACCTCACCATCAAGATATGGGAGCTGGAGTGCGAGCCGCCCAGGGCTGCCATCACACTCACTGGCCACACCGATCAGATATTTGCCATGGACTGGTCCCCCTGCGGAGAGTATCTCGCCACTGTCTGCAAGGATGGATTAGTTAGGGTGAGTTATCTTTCAATAATATTTAAGAACCTTTTTAACAACTCCCTAGAGGGTTGTTGTATTCCTGCGTGTGGGTGAGGACACCAGTAAGCTCCGAAGGAGTTGCTGTGTAAGCAGCAGAGGAGGCATCGCGCGAGTGATACTTAATATATCGCAAGCGTTAATAGGCTACGGTACCCGCTTTACATCAGGTGGGCAGTATGCTTGTATGCCTCCCGACGTAGTATAAAAAAAAAGATTCCATTTAACCAGTCAAGCTATCTTTTATCATTCATAAAGTGTTAATTAAAATGTGAGTTATGTCGTCAGATCTACAAGCCCCGCTCGTCCCCGGAGCCGATCCGGTCCGGGCCGGGCCCGGCCGGCAGTCGCGGGGCGCGAATAGTATGGGCCCTGCAAGCCACGCATCTGGTTGTTACCGGATTCGACAAGTGAGTATTGTTATGTAACCATCACTTCCCCCACTGAATCAAAATTCAAATAAACACACGACAAACAAGTGTATATTTTGCTTCACACGACACGGTAATGCTATGCTATGCTGCTTATCATTGAAAGCTTAATTTACAACTATATTTATGGTGAAGGATTGTAAACTTTAATATGACGGCACATCGAGAGAATCGGCTCAAAGTCATTCGATTTGTCTATGCTATCCATTTCTGATCGAAACAGAGTTGTCTGACGGGACACCGAACACTGGAGGGGCGGCCACATTGGGTGGACTTCACTTTTGACTCGGGTCGAGGAAGAGCTCGCACGCATCCACGTGTTCGGTGGACGTTGTAGTTTCAATCAGAAAATATCTCGTTGATCAGTTGTAATTTTACGGATTTCTACATCTATGAATATAGAGAAGTGTAATTACGTTGCGATCGTGATTTTAATTCAGTCTCCTCGCCCGATAACCTACGCCGCTTAGTTTATATAGTTCTTATTACCACCTAGACATGGAAAGCCATCCGAGACGAGGCGAAGTCCCTTTAAATAAAATATACAGATTATTTATTATTTTAGACTTCACCACCGATTACCGTCGTCTCACTGGCGTATGCACGACTCACAAATCAATAAAGCACTTGACGTTGCTTGAAGGCCCACATCACTCGTCAAAACATAGTGTTCAAACATATTGACCAATAGGAGGATATTTTACCGATAGGCGATAGATGACGAGATGTTGATCTGTAAATTAGCCAATAAGAGCTGCACGTTCTACTTTACCCCCCGACCCGTAGCGATGAGTTTATTTACTACGCAAAATCTTGTCATTGCGTCTCCTAAGATGAGCTCGGTGGCGCAGTGGTGGAGCGCGCTGTTACGCTACTTTGACACCAACGCTCGTGGGTTCTATTCCCACACAGTACAAACATTTGTGTGCATGAACATGTTTGTTTGTCTTGGTCTGGGTATTTTGTATGTATAATAAGTATGTATTTACAAAAGGACTATTTACGTATGTTGTCTAGTACACATAACACAAGCTTCGCTTACTTTACATGGCGCTGTGTAATTTGTCCAACAATATTTATTTATTTACTAGTTGTTTTTTTATTTATTTATTTACATTAATATAAATAAATAAAATATCTAAAATAAAAATAGCCTAAGTTACTGTTTATTACATCAGCTATCTGTCAAAGTCCCGTCAAAATAGGTCCAGCCGTTTCAGAGATTAGCCGGAACAAACAGACAGACAGATAGACAAAAATTGTAAAAACGTTCATTTTGCTATATGTACCGTGTATACATCCATATGCATTTAGTAAAAAGCGCTTATTTTAATATTACAAACAGACACTCCAAATTTATATATCTGTATAGATTTATTTATATCCTTCATGGCACGAGTTGACATGGTGAATCCGACGTTCCTACACTCACGCTGTTGGATAAGTCACTCATGTGTCAGCAGTCAGAAACGCTGTCCTGGTTTGATATCACGTGTGGTGTCCAGACCGCGATATGCGTACACTTGTTATGACAATGATCGCCATGTGAGACCAAACCTGGTCAGGCACACTGAGAGGCATACGGGTCCACCGGATGTAAATTGGTTACCGTAGCCTATTAACGCTGGTAATACATTAAGTATCACTCGCGCGATGCTACCTCTGCTGTACTCACAGCAACTCCTTAGGAGCTTACTGTTCACCTCACTCTGACAGAAAAACAATAAACCTTCCAAAGAGTTGTTATTTGGCAGCGGCTTTCTGTGAGGTGGAGGTACTTCCACTGGGTGTTTTTAAGAGAGGTAGGGCTGCTTTGATGTGCTCTACCTCTTTTAAAAACACCCACTTCAAGACAAATACACATGTTCATGCACATAAATCTTTGGCCTGTCTGGTAATCGAAGCCACGACCGTTGGTCTCAAAGTCGTTTTATTAACCGCGGCGCCACCGAGCTCGTCTCCCAGGATATGCAGGGGCGACAGGGACAGGGAGTCGTTTGTACCTTGCCATAGCGTGCACACGTGGTAATAATCTTCGTGTGATATCTAGCCTATGGCGATTTGCAACACCAGGGGTGTCACTCATGCGTTGCCGACCCTGAAATAACTAACCCTGACTAATAGACTTGATTCGTATTCGTCGTAACTAATGACGTCGCGCCTTGAAAAGTCCGCCATTGTCGACTGAACGGCAAAAGCTCACTTAGGACTGACGGAGGACTTTGTCTTAAGGAAGACTATACCAATAATAAATTTTACTAGACCTAACCTATGAAAGATCTGGCCTTCCCTCTGGGTTGTGGAGGCCTGACGGCCGTCGCTCCTTGTAACAATCAGTATCTTCGCAAAATCCTTAGGCTTAGGTAGCGGACCCCGCCAATCCTATTAGATGGAAGGCGAATCTGTTAGGACGTTACGCGCCCTATGGATTTTTGTCGATAGTGGACCGTTTTCCGGCTAATAAACTGAAATTATCTGTCATTTGATTTTCAGCGAGCTCGGTGCCGCAGTGGCGATTGACGCGACTTTGACACCAAAACTCGTTTGTTTTGGTGTCAAACACTGGACAAACATTTGTGTGCATGAACATGTCTGTTTGTTTGCAATTTGATCTAACCTGCCTTGTGTGCTCCGCCACCAATTAGTTACGTATGGTAGGTAATACAGGCAGGTTAGATCAAGTTGCATGTAAATTTGACTTTCGCAAAATAACGCCTGAACCTATTAACTATGTCTGATTGTCTTGGTCTGGGTGTTTTTAAGATGGCCACGGCGGCACATCAAAGCAGCCCGTCTGGCGAAGTACTTCCATTTCACTGAAAACTGCAGCCAAATAACAACTCATTGGAAGGTTGTTGTGTTCCTGCTCGTGAATGAGGTCATCTGTAATCTCCTAAGGAGTTGCTGTGTTAGCAGCAGAGGTGGCACCGCGCGAGTAACAAATGTATTACAAGCGTTCATAGGCTACGGTAACCGCTTCACATCATGTGGGCCGTATGGTTGTATGCATCCCGATGTTGTATAAAGATATATATTTGAATATAGACTTACGTTAATTTTTAATAATTTGCTTGCTATTTGTTTGTTTATTTTTGAGCGAGAAATACAGCTGGCTGGTACTAGTAGTAGTAGTTTTGACGAGCTCGTTGGCTCAGTCGTGAACAACGCTCGTGGATTCAATTCCCACACAAGGCAAACATTTGTGTGCATAAACATGCCTGTTTGTTTTGGTCAGGATGTTTTTAGAGAGGTAGCGCCTGCCTGGGGTAGTACCTCCACCGCACAGAAAACCGCAGCCAAATAAGAATTCCCCAGAGGGTTATTGTGTTCCTGCGTGTGAGTGAGGTTACCAGTAAGCTCCCAAGGAGTTGCTGTGTAAGCAGCATAGTAGACATCGCGCGAATGATAATAAATATGTCGTAATCGTTAATAGGCTACGGTACCCGTTTTACATCAGGTGGGCCGTATGCTTGGCCGTGCCTCCCGACGTAGTATAAAAAAACTAGTTTTAAGATTATATTGGTGTTGTTTTCGTGCAGGGTATCGGAGCGTCAGATCCTGGTGTACAAGGCGTCGGATCTGTCGGCGCCGCTGTGCACGGTGGGGCTGGACGTGTCGCCGGCCATCTTGCAGACGCACATCGACCACGACTCCGGCACACTGTTTCTTACTGGCCGGGTATGACACTAAGCTATTTTTACTATACTTCATAGATTCGGGTGAAAGTCTTTACGGGCAACTTTATTTGATTGAAAAAAAAGGTGTATGCTGTGTTACGATCCAAGACAGTCTCTTGATACACTTTGGCTGAAGTCTTCACTCCTTTTTTACAAAAATGAAGAAAAGATTACAGACGTACGATGATGATCATGTTGTATCCTTCCGACCACTGCTTGCTTGTTGTAGTGCTCTTCAATCGTGAAAATTTTTTCATCAGTAAAGAGGATATTTCTGTGCCTTTCACCTGCGTGTCGGATCAAAAGGCGTTTTATCGACCCATTCTCTTGAACTGTAGGTATTGATTTAGGGCATGTCCTGTATATCGTCAATAAGCTCTGAGCTTAAGGTCTTGCTTTATTATACGCGACAGAGTCCTAGCGGGAATCAAAATTTCTCGCGATATGATTTTTTGTTTCTTAATGGGGTTTGGGCGCTTCCCGAAAATAAAAAATAAATTCCACCATTGACACGAAATATAATGGGGTTTTAAAAGACAAATTGACGTTTGACAGGTGCTGTCAACTCTTAATGCTTCTTCTTTTTGTGTGTTGGCAATTTAAATTTGTTAATTAGTGTGTGATTAAATATCAGATATTTGCACACCTGCGCGCATTTTGAATACGGAATGCATGAACGGAAATTCATAATTGTATGACAATTGCGTTTTAGCACAAAATAAACTTGTATTCTGTCAAATAACATGTTTTTGTAAATAACATTTGATTTGAAAAATGAGACTTCTATTTATGTTTAACGTTGTCTTCGTGTACGTATATTTTATTGATATATTATATCAATAACAACTCATGATATACATTATATGATATGCCTACTGTTGTTGTTGTCAGGGTGACTCCACAATCTATTGTTATGAGGTGACAAGCGAGGCTCCTTTTGTATGCGCTCTGTCTCATCACCGCTCGCCCACGCTGCACCAAGGCATTGCCTACTTGCACAAGAACTTGCTCGCTGTCGAAAAGGTTAGTACTGTAATAAGTTATTACTACACGTTGATATACTAAATTGTATTTGTATCGTATATGTCGTACTTTCGGTAGAAAAGGGGCATAATTGCAACTTTTGAAATTACCCACGAGAGCCATTTCAAGTTTTTTTTTTGCATTTGATGTCGTCTTGTTATGATAACATCTGACATTAACATTGTATATAAAGCTACTGCAACACCGACGCTCGTTGGTTCGATGCCTACGCGCCAGACGCCCCGCAATCTTGTTTGCCACTCGTCGTAGTATAAAAAAATACGTTTATCATATGCCATGACAATTCGTTCCAGGTTGAATTTGCCCGAGCGCTTCGACTCACGAATGGAAACATTGAACCGCTGTCTTTCACCGTGCCCAGGATAAAGGTGAGTACAGTCGAAAGCACCCTACACACACACACATATAGTCGCACGAATAATTTACGAGCGATACATTGTATGGCTTACTGTTACAGGCTGGTTATCGAAAGCTGGCTCGTAGCACAATGATACTTGGTGCTTGAAACCATGAGGTTTCTCCGTCACTCAAACGGAACGAAGCTTATGTGGCGTAACAAAAACTGACAATGTGTAATCTGTATATGGTTAAAGTTGTTACATCATCATGCCTAAGAGATCTTGTTGTTTCGCAATATCTCTTAGTCATACTGATGAACACTAATACATGTCAATTGCTACAACTGTTGACACCACACACCACGGCGGACCCCGAACCATGCGTTGTAGCACTTTTACTATATAAGCCAAAATCCACGTGGGTGTGAAAAACCATGTTCGAAAAATCCCATTTCGGGTCGCAGCGATCCGGAATTTTTTGTAACGTTCGTTATTGTATGCAACCTATCACACAAAAAGCTGGCGCTATAGCTTTTTATGCGCCATATTGCATACAAATGCGAATATAATTGTAATTAAAATAATTATTTTAGTTACGGCGGTGACGGTAGTTAATTAAGTCAAATTGTTGTATATGTTTTTAGAGCGAATTGTTCCAAGATGATTTGTTCCCGCCCACGCTCGTGACGTGGCAGGCGTGGCTCGCCGGCCGGGACTGGCTCGCGGGGCACAGCGTCAGCCCGCGCGTGCACAGCCTGCAGCCGCCGGGCATGGAGCCGCGTGAGTATACTCCCTCTATTCCCGCTGTAGACGTCGATTAACGAAAGCTGGCGGTACAGTCATGTCTATAAATTTGTATACAGCCGTAAAAGTTCAAAAGCATGTTTTTTTATGCACCACTAAGGTAGCAAATACGGTCTACCTGAATTTTACCTTTTGTATAAAACAGTGTTTTTACAGAAGAGACACCTTTATACATAAACTTAAAAAGCAGAACTTTATCTAAGTATATTAAAATTTGTTATGCAATATGTACGTAGTTAAATATATTCAAAAATTGCTCGTGTTAGTAATTTGATATATTTTGTGTATCGTTAGATTTGGATCAAATTATCGTATTTAGATTAGATATAGTTTTTAATATTATCCATATAGGTTCCTAAAAATGCGATTTTTGACAAATACACAAAAACGTCGAACAAAACTCGGTCGCCCGGTCGGCTCGGTACTCTACATATACAAGAATTGATTGGTTAAAGATTTTTAAACAACGGAAGGCATTCAAGCATGGGGCTCATCTGATTTAAAGCGGTTACCAGATCCTATAAATGCTTGCAATACATTCAAGTATTACGCGCGTAATCACCTTCGCTGCAAACACAGCAGCTCCTTAGGAGCTTACTGGTGACCTCGCTCACTCGTCAACAATCCTTCGAGGTGGAGTTGCTTCTCCAGACGGGCTACTTGGATGCACCCTACCTGGATGTATTCAGGCTTGAAGTCTACTATTCAGGGAGTGCTTCGGAATATCAACGCACAATGCCGTAACATGTTAGCCGATGTCAGCGACTCCGCCGGCGTCCGGTTCAGACTTGGATCGGGTCACAACATGTAATTTATAGCTTGAAAAATCTGAATACTTTAAGAGAGGTAGGGCGCATCAAAGCAGGGTCGGTCAGCGCACGAGTGACCCCCTGGTGTTGCAAATGACCATAGGCTATGGTGACTGTTTACCATCAGGCATGCCGTATGCTTGTTTGCCACCTTAGTGGTATAAAAAAAAAAAAACTTGTTATTCAAGAAGAACCGCAGCAACTCTTTTTAGGAGCTTACTGGTGACCTCACTCACGCAGAAACACAACAACTCTCCAGGGAGTTGTTATTAGTATATATATAATTATTATTAGATTGTATATGTTTGTTATGCAATAAAGGATATATATTAGACTAAAGTTTTTTTTGAGGTGGACCTACTTAACATTCGGTCTACATTGATGCGCTCTATCTTTATTAGTTTACCTTAAAGACTGCCATATATTGAAAAGGACGGGACCGACGATTTAACGTCCGCTCCTAAGCACCGAGGAACTCGAGATAGCTAAATACATCATAGTCAGGCTGTTGTTGAGATTTTCTTTACAACGTCTAGAGGCGTACAGGCATACGGCCCACCTGATGTAAAGCGGTTACCGTAGCCTATAAATGCTCGCAATACATTAAGTATTAAACGCGCGATCCCATCTCTGCTGTTAGCACAGCAACTCCTTAGGAGCTTACTGGTGACCTAACTCACACGCAGGAACACAACAACTCTCCAGGGAGTTGTTATTTGGCAGCGGTTTTCTGTGAGGTGGCGGTACTTCCCCAGACAGGCTGCTTTGATGCGCCCTACCTCTCTTAAAACATCCAGACCAAGACAAACAGACATACATGTTCATGCACACAAATGTGGTCCTGTGTGAGAATCGAACCCACCAGCGTTGGTGTGAAAGTAGCATAGAAAGATTGTCCTGTGTGGGAATAGAACCCACGAGCGTTGGTGACAAAGTCGCGTCATTCACGACTGCGCCACCGAGCTTGTCCAAATCACCGAGTTTTTATGTTTTGAGGATCTGTTCTCGATGGCTGCAAGGACCTAACCAGTGATTCGTTATTTGTAGTATCGTCGCACACGACGCCCGTGCCCGCGCGTACGTCAGACAAAGAGAAGCTTCAGCAGAAGCCCAAGCCTGACCTCATTAAGTCGCACGTGCCCATGGACGTCAAGGACACACAAGATAGCGTGAGTATACAACGTTACTATCACACCAATCTATTCTCATCCTACCTTTGAGATACGGCTCGCTCTTTAACTGTAGGGGATTTAGAGAGTACTCCGCCACGCTGTTGAACTGCAGCTTAATTCATGGAAGGTTATTGTAAATTGCTGCAAATATAGAAATTCCAATGGTCGATACCTAGTCCGGCTATAAGTTCTGTTACAAATGAATATGCATTTATTTTTTTATGAAGTAATTTAATCTTAATAAAACTTATATGTACATATTTATGGAAGTCTCAGCAAAAAATAAAAAAGGATTCTATTCGAAATGGCCACCTTTGGCTTTGATACAGGACTTTAATCTCTCTGGCCACGAATCTATGGATTTACGCACTTTCCATGGGAAATTTAGCCACTGCTTGCTCCAGAGATTTCTGAGACACAATCTCAGCGTGTCGTTTAGAGCAGGACATATCCTCTAAAACGGACCATAATTTGTATTCTAAGGGGGCTAGACGAGGGCCAGCTCTTATAAAGTCCGGAACGTTGGTTTCGAGCCAGGCTTAGGTAGTTCGTGCCTGGTGACCAGGTGCCATGGACTTTCTGGTGGCTGGACGCTTCCAGCTGGACTCTTCCAGCTGGAAAGTCCACGGTACATTTTTAAAAAGTGTATTGCTGAGAGGTTTCACAATACGATCCAAGACAATCTCTTGTTATACTTTGGCTGAAGTCTTCACTCCTTTTTCACAAAAATGAAGCTTTGTGACTTCTTGATAAGACACCCCCACCAAACCATTACAGACTCAAAATGATGACCACGTTGTACCTTTCCGACCACTTGGGCGATTTCTTTAGAACTGTGTGCGTACAATTTGTCATTTTGCTTGTTATAGTGCTTTTCAGTCGTAAAATTTTTTTCATGAGTAAAGAGGATATTTCTGTGCCCTTTCACCTGCGTAGCGGGGACAGAAGGCATTTTGATCGATCCACTCTCTTCAACTGTATGTAGGGATTGATTTAGGACATCTGTATATCGGCGATAAGCGCCGAGCTTCAGGTCTTTTTTTATTATACGCGATAGAGTCCTAGCGGGAATTTGAATTTCCTTTGTAGTTCTAACAGCACGCTGTCGCCCCGATCTTTTATGGTCTTCAACAGAGGAAGTGTTGGTATGTCTGTCGATAGTACCTACGATACACGAACATACGGCTGACACCAAGCTTTTAAAGTGTCTGGAATATGACCGACGGCTCCATACCTACTTTGTGCAAGACAATCACTGCAATACTATTTTCTTTAACACCCCATTCTAAATTGTAATTTGATAATAAACACCAAAAAATTATGTATAACGGCGAGAAATCGAAAGAAATTTTTAACATAATAAACGCGTTCCATTTAAAGAGCAATTGACGAGCTCGGTGTCACAGTGATGAAACGCGTTGTTACGCTACTTTGATACCAACGCTCGTGTGTTCGATTCCCACACAGGACAAACATTTGTGTGCATGAACATGTCTGTTTGTCTTGGTCTCGGTATTTTCTATGTATAATAAGTATGTATTTACAAAAAAAACAATATTTACGTATGTTTATCAGTTTTCTAGTACCCATAACACAAGCTTCGCTTACTTTGGGGCTAGGTGGCGCTATGTAATTTGTCCGACAATATTTATTTATTTATAATTAAAGAGTTGAAAAAAAAGTGTCTATGTAACAGTATTTATGGCCAGACTAGTTATGTATATGAAGTTAACACTATAACTGCATCGGTCCGATGCTGGGCAACTTTTTTTATACCACTAAGGTAGCAAACAAGCGTACGGTCTCATGTGAAGCAGTTACCGTAGCATATCGACACTTGTGAGACTACGGCCGTCTTTCCTCCCCCAATCAACTTGTCTGCAATTTCAAACTCCTGAATCTATAAACAATCAACTTGTGTTTGAAACTTTCACTATAGCATCAAAACAGCAACTCCTCAGGAGCCTACTGGCAACCATACGGCCCACTTGATGTAAAGCAGTTACCGTAGCCTACTAACGCTTGTAACATATATCACTAGCGCGATGTCTCCTCTGCTGCTTACACAGCAACTCTTTAGGAGCTTACTGTTGACCTCAATCACCCGCACGAACACAGCAACTCTCTTGGGTGTTGTTATTTGGCTGCAATTTTCTGTGAGGTAGGTCGGTTCGCTTTGATGCGCCTTACCTCTCTTAAAGATCTATTTACGTCTCCTAAGATTCTCTACATGGCGTATTAAGCCACGAAATACCAATGAGACTGTACTTAATTATTTTTTCACAGATAATGAAGTCAATGAGCGCCAAATTGCAAATGGACTTAAAACTTGAACAAGACAGCATGGAGGGAGTAGAGGAGGGAGAGTGGGACCAGTGAGTCCGCAAGTGCAATTTTATACTCTACTATAGTCCTTTCAGCTTAAGAAGACATGTTAACATGGGAAGAAGAATCATTAATAATGGAAGCGCGCTTCTGCCTCACTATGTTGGACGTGTCTTCGTATTCTGGAAATAGTCTAGCTTAGTGTAACGAGGCTCCCCAAATTAGTTTGTTTATTTTATGGTTCGTTTACACCATTAGATTTTGTTTATATTCATACTCGTATAGGGACTGAGTTTTTAATTCTCAATCATACGTTAAAAAGTCGCCTCGTGTAAACGGAACAATATAAATAATAATAACAAACCACATTGTGCTGAAATTTGAACTTTATACGTACGTTATAAGGTTTGAATTATCGAGTTTTTAACATAGAAGTCGTCTAAAACCTATAGAAGGAGAACTCCCATATTTTATAGGACTTTTTCCCGATTTAACTGCGATATACAGCTCACTTTTAACTATTCCTAGCTTTACTCAATAATAAAAATAATGGTATTTTTAGGTATATAGAGTCGCACGCATAAGTATTTTTATTAATTTTATACGATATGCATAAGAAATACTGTTAGAAACTATTACTATTACACGGCTAGCATTGCGCATTACAACATAGCATGGTTTTTCTTTCTAATTTCGACTAATACTATAAACTTTATAATTAATAATTGGTTTTGTTTATCCTTATTATCATTAAAAATTAGGGGTTTACAAATATTTTTATTGTTCCTACGGACAAACGACGTGTGTAGAACGTCTTATGACTTAAGGGGGTTACATCGCTCGACGATATTGAATGGTACGTGCCTTTCATTCTAAAAGCGAATGAGAGAAGCAATGATGTCGCTTAAAGGCGCCAATCTTATGGAAAAATGCAAGATCATTATTTACAAAAACATTAAAATAAATAAAATAAACGATTTAATTCTATAAAGAAGACGTTATATTTTTGTTGGTGCAACATACTTGAAGATATACATATACAAGACAAGTGGCGAGTCGTTAAAATGTAGACAAATTAGCCATTTATGGTATAATTTGTTAAAATCGAAACTTAGGCAAATAATTTCTATAATATGTTAAATGCACGAAAGGATTTATATAAATACTTATTTTAAAATGTAATTTCTTTTTGCGTTTCGATCGATGTAATTCCCCTAAACAATTATTTGTGTGTTGTAACGTGCAACGTTTTGTTCAGCTAGATTGTTTCTAACGTACCCAGCAATTTGATACAAAGTATCAACATAACGCATTTGTTATATCATTATTTTTTATATTGTATGATAAATCATGTGAAATTACTAACGGCAATTAGATACAACTTTTAAGATGTCTTACGATCTCAGTAATGGTAATTTACGATATCAAACGTAAAATATACTGTAAAGTCTTAACACGTTCGCAATTTTGCTATTGTATTTCCATTAAATTAGTTGTGATTTCTGACCGAATATTAAATTTGATGGTTGAGGCATTGTTTGTGTCAGAGTCGATAATAATAAGCAATTTCAGCCAACATAATCCTCCAAAAAAAGTGCGTGGAGTCCCTCCGCGCGGAAGAAGTGAAACTTCACACTGTTTACTTCGCTATAATATTGGACGCTACTCGTTGCTAACGTATAAGTATACTACGTGCATGCGTTCGAATGCCACGCATTCACTCTCGCTCTGTCTCTTTCGATTCCTCCTCCATGGTCGCGTTAAACGTTTAACGCAACCTTGTTGGAAGTCGCATTAGAAGTTTCACTTCAATAATCATATGTGTTGTCACGTGTACCACAGAAAAACTTCAATGCGCTCATCACAAAAATTTATGTTTTTTCATGAATGTTGGTAGTATCTGGCCAAGAAAATACCAAACATAACTAGTAATACTCTTAAATCCGAATAGATTTTATTATGATCGATGTTGATATGTTTACCATTATGGCGGAAATTTAATTGAATGTAATATAATGTATCGATATGTATTTCAAATAAAAACACTCAAATCAAAGCCTTCAATGGGATCAGTGAAGTGAAACTAGCGTGGCAGTGAAAATAAATACTACATTGTTAATTAAAATAAAAATGAAGTGAAATAATTAAGTTGCCACGATGACTAAACATAACATTACACAGCAATTGGTTAATATTTATGATGCTTATTGCTGTAAAAAATATATATACTTAGTTTTCATGATAAACTCATTGTATGCATGTTTCAACATTATAAATAGGTATAACGATAAAGTAAGATATGAAATAAATATATTTTTAATGACATATTTGATATGTACAAAATTAATAAATGATCTTTTAAAGGGTCACAAACTTGAATTGTTTTTCGGGTGTAAATCTAGTTTCGTGTAGGAGCGCTTGAAGTTGAAATTAAAAGATTTTTGTCTGTAATTTAGAAATATACAGACAAATAGTGCCTAGACCTATATATTCTAAGGTTTTTGATAAATAACTTGTGAAAGAGCGAACGTGTTAAGATTATATGGTACAGGCGATTAGTATCTCTGAGATAGCCAAACTTCACGTGTGATGCAGTTAATGGCGTGCTCATTTTCAGGTGCATTATATTGATTTTATGTATTTTTATTATATTCACTATATTTATACACAATATTTTAAGGGCATGCAATGTATTAGCCAACTTGTTTCATAAAATACAATTATAATCTATATTGATGCTGTTCAGAAAAGAATACAGTATTTGAATATGAAAATGACAAGATTCATAAAAGTTACGAGTGACAAAATTACCTTTGCCTTTTCTTATATATCTTATAAAAGTGCAATAGTTTTCATTTTAAACGTATTGAATTGGAACTTGTAATAAATGTCTAGAAAAAGTCTGTATGTGCGTGGAGACGACTCATATTATTTATTTACACTCTAGTTACAAATAATAGTTGTAAACAAACATACACGGTTTTAAAGTTTTTCCGTTATAAAGACAAAAATACGATATAATTTCTAGATACAATTCGCCACTTTGATCCCTTACAGAACTGTTTTCGCAAAAACTTGAAACGCGTGTCTACTTATTTACTTTGCACAATATTTCCAACTGGATATGTTTTAATTATGAATATTCTATGATCCAGTTGACTCGAGAAATCTGAACCTTTAATACTGCCTACGTAACTATATTATGGATCTTGTTTTTATGCATCTTGTACTAATTCTAAAGCTCAAATCCCTGCTCCGATTCGTTTTAGTATAAATTTGATATGTATAAATGCACATGGGAACCAATAACGTACTAACTGATAGAATTTTTCAGGTTGTTATAGTGACCGTCCCTCAAATGAAAACCGGAGCAATAATATACAACACTTGTTTATTATCTATGACTTTTTTATAAAGTCACTGAATAAATATACAAAATAAATATGGTTACTGACATTGATATATTTAAACAAACACGGAGTGACGAAACAACGTATTCGTTCCGTAAATGACGTTTGTCATATTCGTTCGTAACTGTGAGACACACGACCTTTTGTCCTATTATTATTTTCTATTTTATCACTTTATATTTTCTATTCTGTCACTATATAGTGATAAAATAGAAAAGGACAGTCAACTGTGTCAACGTAAGTGTCATGTACTATAAATTCTGTGACTGCATAACATTCCTATATGCCATATTAAATGCATTTATCTAACGTATTTTATATATTTAAATAAATCTTGCTGTTTTATTATGTACCACGAATATAAGTTACCACGACATTATAGGCTAAGCTGTTGATTTCAAGCGAATTAACTTTTATGCTGATTTAATTTTGAATCTGGCACGAAGCTCAGTTATCAATACCGGTCATACTGTGAAGTATTGGCAGTGAACAGGATACCGTGTCATACTGTGACGGGATAGGGCAATTCACGTTCACGCTTACCGAACATTGATTCAAAATTTCAACAATTTAAATCTATAAAAACAACTGATATCACATCATATTTTTAATCTTTGACGGTTATTCATCAGTATTGTTACAAGGGGACTTCCCGCCAATTATTAATAGTAATAAAACATGTATAACTGAAGATCTAACATATATGTATATTGCATTATGAGATTATTGCGTCCTTAAGGGGCGTGTAACATTGTGTCGTGGTTATAAGGACATTTGTGCATCTATGTGACATTGTGCAATGAAGAATTTATTATTTGATTGTAGGCACGATAATAATGAGACTATCGAGGATGAGTGAGTATTGAGTGAGTGAATGGAATGAAACTATTATTAATTATTTTATTTAACTTTTACTCACACTTTAAATTCTAACGTTTGCTCTCTTTACTTGTACAAATATTAATCTCGTTAAAATAGTAAATAGTTAAAAAACTAATAAATAATTTATATTCTATCCACGTGTGAACAAGATGGTTGTCCTATTTTTTTATACCACTAGTGGGTAAACATCCATAAAATCTGCCTGATGGTAAACTGATATGGTTTAACCTATCACAATTTCTTTTATTCTTATCGAGCTCATATTACTTTATAAATATTACGTTCTAAATTTATTTGTTTTTTTGCGGAATGCAAAGTTGTCAAAGTAAGTTATATCCGTGGTAACAATTACAACGTTTATCTGTATGCATAGTTGGATAACCACGTTTACTCATATCTTGTGGTCGATAAGTGAAGCCGTCAGGCATAGATAGTCGCATACGCATGGTATATACACGTACTGTAAGGAATCATAGGGTACCCATACTTATTAGGGAATTGAAGTTATGTAACCAATATTTTCGATAGTAATCAATATTAGGATCATTATTATATATAAGCTATGGAGTCGGTGTAATTATTTTAGTTGGAATTTTGTTAAAATTTAAAATGCGCTACGATATTTTAGCACGGTTATATTTAACCGTAAAATTAAAATATCATAATTTTGCCGAGTGTATTTAATATTTGAAATATCCGAATCTATGTACAGCCGAGGGCAGATCACGCTTGACATTGAAAATGTAATTTTAACTCTTATTATATATGGAGTAAGAGCGATACAAATGTCAAAGTGGTAGCTCCTGTTACACTGTCGATAGTTATTTTCTATCGGTCTGTATATATCTTCACGCCAATTGCCTTGCGGGGCAGGCAGAGGTAACCGTAGTAAAAATTGGATCGAGTCATCTCGCGACATTTTCTACGGTCCACTTACGCACTACTTGTTGGTATTATAGACAGAACTATTTAAACGGTACTAAAAAAAATATCGATTTAATAACTAGTCTTTCGCGGCCACGATCCGCTAAAAGAAAGAAAAATATATAGCCTTGCGGATTCTACTTTTTTTCTTACTTTTATTTAAAATCCACTTGCAAATCTTTTAATTCATTTATTTCATCTTTTCTTCAAGTGCAGTTTGTTGTATTTTAGTCTCTAGACTTAATTCGAAAGTGCATTTATACAACAGAAATTTAGAATTACTAGAGAAAATTTCGAACAATTGTTTAATTTGTCATTTTGCATAGTATACAAATTCTGACATGAGCTCAAATAGTTGCTTCAGAACTGGTTGCATCTGACAATCTCTCCTTTCTGAATATATTGTGTAGACTCACCTTCGCGAATATAGATACTTGTTATTTCATGCTACAAGGTTTGCATATCGTTCGTTTCGATCAAAATGTTTACAGCGACTCCATGAAGCCTACTTTTGTATATGAGACAAATGTAAATCGCATATATTAGTACCGCTAGATGCCATAACACCACGTTTGCTCAAAACGCCAAAGAAGTTATGTTCTTGTCACGTTAACATTATTTATGTATTGTTATTTATATATCGGCACACGTTTGATCAGTGCGTCTTGAAAGTGATTTGTAAGTTTTAGACCCATCTTGTGACTTAGTTTACGCGGCTCTAGTTTTTTTGCTTGCGGTTTACCGCCTGGGCAGTGGAGGTCTGATGGCAGTCGTTCCATGTCAACAACAGTATCTTCGCCTAATCTTTAGGCTTAGGTAGCGGACCCGGCCAATCCTAATGGATTAGGAAATTGGTAAACGCTAAAAAGAAGATTATCTGCTATTAAATATAATGTGGTCATAATAATATTCTGTTGCCATATACTTTTTTCTATATATTCCTTATAATTATAATATACACGTATATACAATATTGGTCAAAAAAGGAATCGACGATAATAAGATTCATGAGACGTATGTAGCAATTATTTCAGATTTTGAGAAATACTCAATCATTCGATACTAGATCTCTAAAAACCTGTGTTATTCTATTTACTTCAAAGTCTAAAGGCCAGTGATCAAACGTTTTTAAATATGACGCTTCGGCGATTTTTTCAAATATCAAATTGACGACTATATCTTCTCTAAAAATTAGATAGGGACTATTACTATAAAATTAGTTATATCTTGGTATGTTTTAATGTAATTCCAAATGTCTACACAGATAAGTATTACGTTAATATAGAATCTCATCTTTATTTAATTTAGGGTAATTTAATACTCATTGTATAGTCGATTCAGGGGCTCGTGTATAGTAACTGCCAGATTTGAAACTGTTTCGGGTATTAAATGAAAAATTAAAATAAAATAAAAAAATGTTTTGTGTACGCTGCGTCGGAACAGTAAAATGAGGGTCGCATCTTTATGTTTTACTGTTATTCTTCGGTCAACTCACGCGCTGTTGTCGTCCCGTCGCTGCAACGTGTGATACCAATCATGAAACACGCTTAGCACCAACTACCAGTCCAGTACCAGTCGACGGAGTCGCGGCACTCCTATTTCTGGGCGCGGAGTTTAAAGAAAAATAAAGAATTTTCTGTGATTAGCGAACACAATGCGAGTAAATTTGATGTAAACTGTACTCGCGACGGCATTTTATCGTCGGCTGTAACTGACTCCTACCGTCAATATATGCACTCGCCGCTGCGACTGTTAATTTTGCCACAGACTAGCAGTGTTAGACTTCGCAATATACAGACCTCGAACGTCTTACAGTTTGTGAATGGTTTTTAAACTGTGGTTATACTAATAACCGTCGTTGGAAGAACTACGCTGTTGGCGCTGGTCCAGTTGGTTTCATGTACATGATGACTAGTAGCATATTTTTTTATAGGTAACATAATCAAAAAACGGTCTTGTCCTTTGGGTCGTCTGTAGGTGAATGATGAACTTATTTATTAAAGTATTAACACGCGTATAAACAATATGTATGATATTCGTATATCCATCTGATTCTATCTCCCTCGCACATTATAAGTGCGAGTAGAGCGACGCTACACTGGGGAGTTTCATACATACGCTTTCTTATTAATTACTTAAATATTTACGAATAGATGTAATTTTATTCACTAGTCAAAAAGTTATTCTTTAAAAATATTTTCAAATGTATTAATTTTATGAGATAAGATATTTTTCTTTTTTTTCCGAAGCACGACCAGTGTGGTTTTCCCTTTCCTTCGGTATATAGAGTGAAAAGGAGAGCACTGAACGTCAGTCGTGCTGACACAGTAACTATTGCACATATTTTCATATCGAGTAACAGCTGTAAGCTATAAATATAGTTTAGGAGGACGCACCATTGGTAAAAATCCAGTAATGATAATATCTCCCTAATATGTATACGCGAATAGGAAATATGGCGCTGTTTTGTTTTAACAGTACATGCCTATTTTGTCATTGATTAGGAAAAATTTTGGTTGACATCCTATTGTAAAAAGACCTGGAATTAGCTGTGAACAAAAGATGCGTAATCTTTAAAAGAAATGTAGACGATGAATCTGCTTGCACAATATAAAATTTGATTTGAATTATGAGAATGATTTGATTGATATGATTGAATCCACGTGTTAAAGATGATGCAAGTCCTTTCAAGATTGGTAGAAATTTTAAACCCTTATACAGCTGAGGTAGTTTCGTCTCTCTAAAATTTCCTACAAAGACGCGATAAATATCGTCACTTGTTGATGGTTTTTTCGTTGTTCATGGTCATGTTGTTGCTACGATGTTGATCTTGGATTCGATTCCAGAATTATAATTAACATTCTTCTTTCACAAAACGCCATATTTCTTTATTGTGTTTTCAAATCAATTAGGAACGCAACAAAATAATTATTGTATGACGGTTCTTTGATTATTAGTTTATGCTTTTGAGTATTTTGAGGTTATTTATATATTAAACCTACTATTTTTTACTTCGATGTGTGAAAGTTACGTTCAATACACTTCAATATTGTGAGTTTATATAATATTTTATAATTTTTATATGTGAAAATTATCTCAAAATATTTTTATTCAACTAGGTTCTTATTAATTCTTTACTTATACATATTTCTAACTCATAAAAAAATGATCAGTTTTAGAACCGTCACACAAAAAATAAAATACTCAAATCATTTCCATGACAAAGTTGTGAAATGACAATAAACTGATCTTGAAACGAAATTAAACTTCCATGATAATGAAATTATTTTCTCACTTGTTTAAATTTGTAGTTACAAATTTTAAATATATAAGACCAAGACGCATTTGCATTTCAAATGGTCGGAAATACGGCTTTACATCCATATATAAAATAGTAAAATGAGGTTTACAGTAAGTCGCATGTAAAATAACACGCCTTTATACAGGCATCGTTCTCTGTCATAAGACGAAATTCTCCAAAATAGAACCTGCCTCTCAAAGTGTACGGTCGTATTTACTATTTTGACTAATTTGATCAAAGATCTATAAATATTTAAGTTTTTTTTTATTAAGATTGGAAAGTTAGTGCCAACATCATTTTGTTAACATAATATTTACGTAAATTGGCGCAATGAAACCTTTTTACTAATGAAAATAGCATATAAAACCAATGATATATCTAAACGGGACACCCATTAATTTATTTATATTAGTAAAAGGCGTTCCATCTGACCACAGATTAGTGTTTGTGTGAGTGCGTGTATTTATGTATTATG
This sequence comes from Pyralis farinalis, assembly GCA_947507595.1. Classification (NCBI taxonomy): domain Eukaryota; kingdom Metazoa; phylum Arthropoda; class Insecta; order Lepidoptera; family Pyralidae; genus Pyralis; species Pyralis farinalis. Next base: position 21,407,048 of record OX382258.1, read on the forward strand.
GATGTAGTGTACCTACAGATATCCTAGCGTAAGGCTCAACATTTGGAGATATTTTTATTATTTTGCATTTTTTTATTAAACTCTTGCTAAATTTTGAATTGTTTTAATTTTGTTATCCTTTGACCATGTGATTTTAGTAAAATAATGACAAAAGAAATTATTACACTGCGGTTGTTGTATCACGGGAGCCACACTGAAGGTTATTAGAATTGGCCATTAACAAAAGTTGCCCTTTAGATAGCTACAGTTGTACTTGTTTCTGCTACGGCATCGTCTGCATACAGCAGACGGTTCACCACTAGGTCAACTGTGGCGAAGCAGCATAAATAAACTAATAAAATATATAAGTAAATATGATATACATAAATATATATTTAATAACATATAAAACATACACATATACATAAATGCAATACACTATCTACATACAAAAATAAAACACTTACCTTCAAGATCCACAGTCGTGTCGTGAGCCAGTCGTCGAGCATCGTCGCGTCGTGTCGGGAGATGTCACATGAAATATCAACAACATCAACCATGCGTAATCCTGCATTCATCGATCTTATTCGCTGTAGAAAACTATCGATATACAGAATAAACAGCCTAGCAGACAGCATGCAATCCTGTTTCTGAGGGTTCTTTACCTCTCTCCAAAAGAGTTTGGTATTTGCCTCGAAGTTTTTCGCCAACCTCTCTTCCTTATTCATAATTTGTCTTTCATACTTCTATTTCACTAAAACCTTGATTTTTTTCTTGCGTAGACGGTACATTTCTTTCTTCTTCTCTTGATACTTTCATCAAGAGCAAAGATGATACATAATCCAGCCACGCTTTCCTTTTTCTTGCTACGGAGGATTCAACCTCCGTATCCCACCTGGCATCTCCTTTTGTTTTATACCTCTTTGCTACAGCTACATGATTCTTTTACATTATCTACCACACTTTCTTTCAGAACTTTCCAGCAATCATTCACATCCGTGTCGAAAAGGCTGGCATTCGCAAGTCTTTTGCTTACTAGATGTACATACGTTTTTCTTACACTTTCATCTTGCAATTTTTCGCTCCTTATCCTTTCAGGATCTCCGAAAGGGATGCGCAAAACGCAAGTCTTACAAACCGGCTTACCACCAGGTAGTGGTCCGTTTCAAGAGTGGGACCTCTAAAGGCTCTTGAATCCATTATAGTATTTCGGAGACATCTACCTATTAAAATCATATCAATCTCACTTTTTTTATCATTCTGTATCCATGTGTACTGTGAAGATCCTTGTAATGAAATCCATTGCATACATAAATATAGAATTAATTTACCCGCTTCGTTCACACTCTCCATAGGGATCAAGGACAGCTTCATAGCTGTCTCGTTTGGCCCCAATACATCCATTCTAATCTCCACACATGATCACTCTTTCATTTATTTTTTCTAGTTCTTCGACACACGCTGAGCTTACGGAAGCGTAAGCTTGGACCTGAAATATTCGCGCGATAAGTCTAGGCCTAACCAAACAGTAATCTGTTACACCAGAGGCCAAGCGGAAGGAGAGTACGACACCGACACCGGCACTTGTGTTATCGTCCCGGTCTACTCCAGATCATAGGGCCATCACTCCACCGGGCAGATCATCATAGTCGCTCCCATTGCGCTTAGTCTCTGTCACACACTAAGCATCTAAGCGTCTCTCAGTCATTACGTCCATCAGCTCGTTCATCGTATCACTCAATCCAGCTTTCATATTCCACGTGCCTATGTAGAACTTGGCTCTTCTCGACCCGCCGGAATTAGCGCTGCGTGGTGGGTGGCGGGCTGACGGCCCTCACAGCCGCATGCAGCTATGTTCGCACCGACGGGGGCTCATCGGTGCGTGTCGTCTTCAAGGGACGCTTTAACCCGCAAATCGGTGCGCTTTTTTTTATACCACTAAGGTGCAAACAAGCATACGGCCTGCCTGATGTTAAACAGTCACCGTAGTCTATGGACATTTGCAACACCAGGGGTGACACTCATGCGTTGCCGTCCCTCTAAAAAAATCTTCACGCATTTCAAGAACTCCATGCTGTAGTTCCTTGGAAAAACCTCGGCTGGGAGCTCATTCCACAGCTTGAGTTCTCGGAAGAAAACTTGTCTGAAACCACACAGTACGCGACCATTGCGGTTCAAGCGTGCGAGGGGGAACTCCCCACCGTCGGCGAGCGGTGCGGTTATAAAAAGTAGCTGTCGGCATCATTTCGAACAACTCTTCAGAACACAACCCGTTGTACAATCGGTAGAACACACAAAGAGAGGCAAAATCTGTCCTTTAATTTAAGGGTTCAATACCGTGTGTAAGTTTAGGATTGTCGACAATTCTCACAGCTCATCTCTGAACAGAATCACACGGTCCAAGCTGGTATCCAGGTGCTCCCGCCCAAAGGTGACTGCAGTACTCCAAGTGCGGTCTGACTTGAGACATATATAAGTCTGCCTTGCACTGAAGTACTGCTTAGCCCTGTTGAGCACACCCAAGTTTTTTGGATGCCAGCTTGACTCTCCAGGTGATTTTGATATTGCACATCACTGGAAATCTCGACGCCAAGCATCCTAATACTTTTGGTGATGGTAAGAGGTGTGTTCTAGAATTTAGGAACCACAGCAAATGGACTTAGCGGTGAACGCGCAAACTTGTGTCTTCTTGGGGTTGAATTCGACCAAGTTAAACCGCCCCCAGTCAGATACTTTAGCCAAAGTACCATCCATTTCAGACACAAGTTCCTTAGGAGCTTACTGGTGACCTCACTCGCACGCAGGAACACAATAACCCTCCAGGGCGTTGTTATTTGGTTGCGGTTTTCTGTGAGGTGGAAGTACTTCCCCAGACGGGCTGCTTTGATGCGCCCTACCTCCCTTAAAACATCCAGACTAAGACAAACAGACATGTTCATGCACACAAATGTTTGTCTTGTGTGGGAATCGAACTCACGAGCGTTGGTGTCAAAGTCGCGTCATTCACGACTGAGCCACCGAGCTCGTCATCCTCTTAAGGCGACACATCGAAAAATTAGACCAACTTTCATCGAATAGTATAGGCTAATGACTAAACTGACGGATCTAAGATTTTAATATAAATAACTTCATTTCTTTATCTTGAATTTGCTTGCTCAAATACGCGATTGTGTAAAATTGATTCGATAATAATTACTTTCGAAAACACCTCCTGAAATTCATTATTTTTGAAATTACAACGAAGTTGTTCTGTTTATACGCTTCAAAATTACTTAAATCTATTAGTAATATCTATGTTTATAATATGGTTGCTGCATATTTTGATAAGTGAAACATGAAATTTTTTAAAAATATTTTAAGTTTATGACAATTTCTAAGCGATCACATTCGTCTTGGGTGCTACGTGTTTTCGACCTTATTGTGCGGTAATGAGGATTATAAACGCGTTGACTAACTACATCCAGCCAGTCTGGCTGCAGCCCGCTTCGAGGTAAGACCTATGTCGACTGTCTGCTCGAGCTCGCTCCATTTACATCGCGACACCGAAGTTTTTATAATTAATAGTTGTAAATATTCAATATTATAGTATTTAGCGTAAGTGTATTATTATTAGATATAAGTAGTAAAAAATATTATAGGTTTATATATATTTATTATACTGTTGTAATAATGGGGAACACTAAAAAGAAAATATATAGAATAAAAATACAAAGAAAATGTTCGTAGAATGGCGGAGGCGAACAAGACAAGGTATTTATTTTTTTTAATTATTATATTCATTAAACATATTATAATAACATTGTGTAGACATATTTCTAGTTTTTAGAACAGTTCCTAGGTATGGTTGGCCCAAGCTATTTAATTCCTCTTCAAACTTTTTTTTAATTTTGCTTACTTAATAACTCTATATAAAACTGCATTAATTAAATAAGAGTTATTTTTTGCAGGAATAAACAGTAACATTTGATAATTGGTATACATTATCCACAGGCTGACCGCGTACCTATATAGGACGTCAAACTCCTATTATGTCCATTATAATCTGACCGAACTCCGACTTAGAAGTTGTACGTCGGTGGAGGTCAGGTTACGTTGGAAATTTATACCAATAAGGTTCGCGCTCTCAGCACATAGCAACCAGTGGAGACTCTTAATTTCTTTGTATTAAAATAAAAACTTATAAAATAGAATATTTTTGCTGTTTTGTTTTTTAGGAGAAACTTACTAAATAAACATATTCCACCAGAAGAATCACTACTCGATTTATATGCTACTTTAACGTAAGTGTCATACGGGACGACAAACTCATAGTAACCATTATAAGCTCACCGAACTCCGACTTAGACATTGTACGTAGGTGAAGGTTAGTTTACGTTGGAAATTTATCCAATCAGAAGATAGAAAACCAGTGGAGGTTTTTTTTTTTTTTTGTATTAAAATAATTACTAGTAAAATAGTATATTTTGATAGTTTTTAAAAAAACTCGGTATGTTTCATGTTAAAGAAGCGAGCGAGGTGTGTAAGTACCGAGTCATGTGGCGCTCACGAGGGATTTAGCGTGAAGATATAGATAGATAGTATACTTATACCCATGGTACTCGTGAAAACAAATAATATTTACTATGAACCAACACTGAAAACACAAAAAAATCATCTATTCTATACATTGTGGTTAGTATTGAACTATTGTACGGATTAGATTTATTTTGCAACATCAGAGATGGTCCTGGTTCTTTTTTCTTGAGAGTTTAATAAATAACAAGGAAACGTACAACAATACAAAACACAGAGTATACATAAGTAAAATACAATAAATGTCATTATACTGAAGTTAAAGTTATGAAACAGCAAGAAAATCATTTGTCACATGTTTTTTTTAAATATGAATAGATTATAAAATCTATTTGTATATATGTATATTAGGGTGTCCCTTATTTTTCAAAGTTTTTATTTTCTAACGCATATGTCTTAGTTTTGTTCATTTGCTTTTAAAACACTCGGAAATTAATTTTTAACTTATTTGGATTACGATAATCCGTGCCGAATTACATCGAAACATGTTCATACAAGTTGCGCGGCAGTGCCGCACGTACTCGCGGTATTCATTTGTTCAAATTCAAAGTCAAAATCTTTCTATTCCGTAAAAATGGCTACATTTGTTTGGAATCGTCACATTTTTAGGGTTCCGTACCCAAAGGGTAAAACGGAACCCTATTACTGAGGCTCCGCTGTCCGTCCGTCCGTCCGTCCGTCTGTCACCAGGCTGTATCTCATGAACGGTGATAGTTAGACAGTTGAAATTTTCACAGATGATGTATTTCTGTTGCCGCTATAACAACAAATACTAAAAAATAGAATAAAATAAATATTTAAGGGGGCTCCCATACAACAAACGTGATTTTTTTGCTCATTTTTGCTCGATATTGATAACGGCAACAGGTAGACGCTTGAAATATTCACAGAATATTTAGTTATATATTCACTTTAAGAATAAATAATTAAATCAAAATAAAACAAATATTTAAGGGGGGCTCCCATACAACAAACGTGATTTTTTTTGCCGTTTTTATATATAATGGTACGGAACCCTTCGTGCGCGAGTCCGACTCGCACTTGGCCGATTTTTTTTCCCTACCGTGCAGTTTATGACTAGGTGAGCACTGATAAAAATACTGCCAAAAAACTCAGGCATCCCTCTTTTGGTATCCAAACAAATTTACATATTTTGTTAATTACATTATAATTGGATCGACTCACTCCCAGGCATTTTTATAATTAATATAGTCAGATACTTTATAATATGCCCTGCTACACAATTTGGCTTTAATAGTAGTTTTAAATTTGTTTATTGACAAATCTCTTATATTGCTGGGAAGTTTGTTATAGAACCGTATACATTGCCCCATAAAATAATTACTTGTTTTGTGGAGACGGCTTGCATATAACACAAGATTATGCTTATATCTAGTATTTATGCTATGAGTATCACTCTTTTTACAAAATGAGTCTATGTTTTTATGGACATACAAAAGATTTTCATAGATATATTGCGATGCGACTGTTAAAATATTTATTTCTTTGAATTTTTCTCTAAGGCTCTCCCGGGGACCAAGTTTGTAGATAGCTCTTATGGCTCTCTTTTGCAATAAAAAGATGGTGTTAATATCCGCGGAGTTACCCCAAAGAAGAATTCCATATGACATAATACTATGAAAGTAGCTGAAATAAACTATTCTAGCCGTATCAATATCAGTGAGCCGTCTAATAGTTTTCACTGCATAAGCTGCAGAACTTAGTTTTCCTGATAATTTTTCAATTTGTGGGCCCCTTTGTAGTCTGGAGTCAATTGTTATACCCAAGAACACAGTTGTCTCCACAGAGGCTAAATTAGTTCCATTAACATGTACATTGGTAGCCACCTGCCTTACATTAGGTGTTGAGAACTTAATTACTTTAGTCTTTTTATCATTTAAAAGCAGATTATTAACACTAAACCAATGAATAACTTTAGAGAGAGCATCGTTAACTTCGTCATAATTACCTAACCGTCTATTAATTTTGAATGTCAGTTATTCTCGTGATTAATACGTAATGTTTTAACTTTTATAAGATGGCAGTGGAATTGAGAAGCAATAAATCAAGTATTTTCTTAGTTGGAGACGTAAATTATCAAATAATAGGCGCAAAATTACCGTCTAACCGTCAAGTTCTTCCTGTACTTTTTTATAAAATTCGCGAAGTTAAATTGACTGTTAGTGAAAGCGCATACCTAGTCATTCGAGAGTGTATTATATTTAGGGAAAAACCTAGGATCCCTACCAGAGCTATACCTAATTGTGTAAAATAACTTGTGAATCTTCACCAGGAGGGAGTTGCAAAAAAATTCCAATTTTCTATTTCAATTTCAATCTAATTCAATCTGATAATTTTATTTCTCTTATTTATTCGAAATAAAAAAATCCTGTGTTTACTCGGCGCTATCAGCCATTATGACACTCGAACATCTATAACTTCAAGCCAAATCCCTTGCGGGGTAGGCAGAGAGAGCCGAGCGCCACGTGACTCGATCCTTACATATCTCACTCGCTTCTTTAACATTCATTGCTCTTCTCATGCACGCACGCCGGTTTCTAGGGCTCCTGACATCACCTTCTGATAGAACATGACCAATTTGGTCATGGTAGGTAAGTCTTGGCCTTCCCCGGCTCCTACATCCTTCCACTTTTGCATTGTATATCTGCTTCGTCATTCTTTCATCTTGCATTCTTTCTACATGCCCGAACCATCGGAGCATGCCTCTTCTTATTTTAACACCGACGCTCTCTTTCAGACCAACTCTATTTCTAACATCATCATTACGAATACGGTCTACAAGCCTTACGCCACAAATTTTGCGCAGCGCTCGCATTTCAACCGCGTTTATTCTACTTTCATGCTCTTTCTGCCATACCCAACTCTCGCTTCCATAAGTTAGCGTTGGAACCAACACTGCATTGTGTATAGCGAGTTGTGCCTTCTGGCTCAGGATTTTACTGCCAAGAAGTTTTCCCAACGCTCCATTCACACTATTCCCAGCACTCACTCGTCTTTCCACATCTGCGGTGTACCTTCCATCCCTGCTGAAAGCGCATCCAAGATATACAAACTCATCCACTTGTTCCAACACTTCATCATCAATCGTAATCCTTACATTAGTTCTGGATTCTTCTCTTTCAAATACCATTATCTTTGTTTTCTTCGCATTCAGTAGTAAGCCTTTCTCCATACAGTCGTCTTTCATCGCTGTGACCAGTGTTTGCAGTTTAGATGGTGTATCTGCTAACTAAACATATGTGTCCGAATCAACAAATGGCCCGCTTTAGCCTCTCGATAAACAATGTTGTATTATGTAGCTGGTGTTTCATTCTTCTTAAGGGGGATACATGCCGTCCAGTGGCGCCTCAAGGAATAAAATATCGTATCTTAGCGTGGAAGATAAACATTATAAAGTCATGTGTTGCGTGTGTTACAAATACAATAACGCACTTTTACGTCATTAAACCAACAATTGAAATGTTTTGCTTTCGTTGTTATAGGCATAATTGCCAAAAAACGGCCTCTTTTAGCACTTTTGCTTATAACAACGATAGTGGAATATTTTGAGTGTTGGTTTAATGACGTAAAAATACTTTACTATCTTCGTAATAAATGCAACATAAGATTTCATAATGTTTATCTTCTATGCTATAATATGTTTTTTTATTCAATGAGGGCGCCACTGGACGAGACCTAAGTAAGAACAACATAGATACCAAGACATGTTAACTTGTAGAGATATAAACATAAAACGATGTCATTGATTTCTCTTTCAATAAACTTTTAAAAGTGAATACGTTTCTGTAGTTTTTTATTACTATTATTACTATTGTTTTCCGTCTAGCTTAAATAAATATGTTTGGTTCAGTATGTATAAAGCTAAATAATAATTAAATCAATAATTTTTATTAAATATTGATATTATAAATTTTATTTAAGTGTGACGCGACTCTGTAGCTTTTCTGTTCGTTTGCATTGACTATACGTTGACCCCAGGTTACCTATTAGGCGCTAATTTCAAATTTTACAAATCGAGCGTCGAGTGTCAATTGAGGGGCGCGGGGTGATTGGGCGGAGCCATTTTAAAGCTTCACGATCGAGGTGTCGCCTTAACTAGGTAAACTCATCAATATAGGTCTCTTTCAAATCGCCAATTTCAATTAATTTATGCAACAGCTAGGCATGATATGCAGACTGTCATACGTATCTAATATCTTCTAAGCTAAATGTGTTATCTCATATGATGTAAATTTCATGACAGACTACATACGGCGATTTTATGTAGGATCCGGTTTTTTCTTTTGAGCGCGGAATCATAAAAATAGCGTTTCTCAATTAAAAGCGTAGCATTTATTAAAATATACATTCCTAATGAGACATGTTATACTGTTATTCATTACATTGCATAACACTCGGAGAAGTACAATGTCACATTGAAATGTAATGGTATAGGGGCAAGCGGATCGTTTACAAACACTTTAGTTGATTGTTGAATTAAAACAATGAAAAAGTCATCACGCGCTAGGCAATTACCCCAAGTTTTCCGGACAAGACGTGTGTGCGACATGCAATTTAACTCACCAGTGTAATTGGATCTATCCGTCCTTCTGTCCGAAATTCCGAATATGGATCAATGAGCCGAGTATAAGGCATGGCCTTCGCAATGCTCAAGACGTAAACTTTTAGCAACGTAAGTGTACGGCGTTTTATTATTACTAGGTACTCTCAGGTGCAACAATAAAATTATTTACTTGTGTACAATAAATAATTAATTAACAGTGAGCAGATTTTATAGCAGAGAAATTACTGGGTACTGTGACGAAACAGCCTTAGATCACAAGATTGGCAGCGCGCGATTAACATTCCCGTGGTGTTGCGAGCGTCACTAGACTGCGGTGACCGCTTACTATCTAATGCGGGCGCATGGTTGTTTGCCAATCTGGTTGTATACCAGACCAGGACATGCTAATAAAAGCCAAAAGGTGTTTTAAAGGCCAATGGTAAAATCACAATATTCCAGGGCGGAAAGCAAGCAATGGCAATGACATTAATTATGAACTTGAATTGGCTTCCCATACTTCGACTGACTCAACGTAAGTAGGCAGAGAGCACATTAGGTGGCGCACAATAACATACTTAGAGAAAAAGAAGTTGATACTAAGACCTGTGTACTAAAATTACCTGTGTACTGTGTACATATACATTCTATATCCACAATATGCAGTCGTGTCGACAATAAAAGCAACGTTTTACAAAACGTAAGTATTAAAAAAGGTAGCTTGAAATATATAGCTTTCGTCAATCTTTATAATATTACATGACTTTGTTTTTGCCGCTATTTTAACTGTCATAATTCATTCAACCGCTTGATTCCGCCATGTTCATTTCCACAGAGAAGATAAAACGGTTTAGGCGGTGTTTCGACCACGACTGTCTGTTGGAAACTCAATTTTGATTATCTATGTCTTTTGTAATCGTAGATTATTGATTGTTCGCAATTTGTTCTTGCGTGTGGTTTTGCTACAGATAAATAAGGATTAGTTTCAACCATAGATAACAGAAACAACGGGAGATGTGACATACTACGTGAGTTTACACAGGGACGGTTGTCGCCTAGTTTCACCCTACCATAAAACACTCACACACCTAAATAAACAAAAGATGTCATTCTACGCACACTAGTACATCGACACACTTTTATTAAGACGCTGTCATTGGATATTTATTTAAACAACACCCAAGTAAGCACGCACTACTACAAACACTGATAAAGCGACTTTGCTGGGACACGCGGATCGATATGACTTTGTCGATATTGACAACGTTATATCGATCTATGATATATCAAGAAGTATAATGTTTGTAATAAAATATTTATGGGGTGTAAGTGGATCAATGTCAACTTAGAGCCAAAGCCAACCCCACTATACTATATAACAATTCCCTGGAGGATGATTGATTTCATGCGAGTTAGTGAGGTCACAAGAAGTTGAGTTACTGGATTGGCAGCGGAGGTGACGATGAAAATATAGATGAAATAATAACTACAGTAAAGACTCATAATTTTTATCTAATACTAGCAGTCTATTGACACTTCGTATCGATAAGTGAAGTCAAAGCGCACCCCTAACCGACAGCAGAAATAAGCGGCCGTATCTCGAAACTGCACACACAGTGAACGAATAATATCACTCGCTTTACAATGCGTATTGGGAAACGAGCGGTGGCGACTACGTAATGGTAGAAAAGCAATGTATGATTAAAGAATGAGATGTTGATTATTTAAAATTTGCGTCGTGGTAAGTTTCGGGTAGAAATGGCGTCGGAGAATTTTTGAAATTAATTTTGTATTTATGCTTATAAAACGTAATATTATTTGTACTTACAGGTGATAAGTGATTCCATTTAATTTAAAGTTAACCACTGCACTTCTATTTTTGCAAATTGCAACAGCACAACTTGGCATTTTGCTAAAACAAGGAGCAACGTATCTCAATCGAACTTGATTGCAACTAACTAACTGTTCTTGGCAATGTTCTCGTTTTGAGCATATTGCGGCGCTACCAACCACGCCCCCTCTTCACATCTCCCGTTGTTTCTGTTATCTATGGTTTCAACCAAAAGGGAAGTTGGAAAGGAGAAGTACACACAGCTTAACCCCTCGCGATACGTCAAATGTATGAATACACATGGGGTTATGGGTGTAATAATATTATATATATATTATATATTAAAATCATTTATATACTTGAGCCTACTACGTTATATTTCCTATATATCTCTTAATTCAGTAGCATTCTAAAAATATATATCGTAGAAGATGTTTATCGTCCAGAGTATTTCCGCTAGTCTCTAGCATCTTACACATGTTTCACAATTGTGCCGCGTATCTATGGTTCCAAGTTCAGAGGTCGGGCGAGTCAATCAGGCGGCCTTGCGTCTGCCTCTCTGCATGCGCTATTCTAAGTACCTATATTAGTTTCCGACGCACTTCGCTGTTTTGATTATTATATCAAGATGTAACTAAGTATGTGGGAAAACTCAATTCACACGAACATTGTATTGTATATGCTACTTTAACACGAAGGCTCGTGGGTTCCTTACTCACATAGGACAAAAATCTGTGTGCATGAACAAACCATTTTTATTTGATCTGGGTGGTTTCAAGAGAGGTATGGTGCATCAAAGCAGCCCGACTGGGGAAGTACCTCCTAGACAACCGCAAGCAAATAACAAGTGAATGGTTGTTGTGTTCATGCGAGTGAGTGAGGTTACTTAGTAAGCTCCAAGGAGTTTCTGTATTAGACGCAGGGGTGATAACGCCACCTAAAAAAAGTACTCCGGCGATGATGCAGGTCTAAATCTTAGCGCGCGTTGGTTGCCCAGTCTAATCAACTTTGTGGAATTTTCTAGAAAAATTGGATTCCAAAATACTTTGAATTGGGGGTTGGTCAAAGACATGTACTCAGTATAAATCTATTTCGACATACTGGCATATAAAGTCCCGCCACGTTCGAACACTCACATATTCGGAGTGCGAAAACTTGAGCAACATTCGAGCGGCATATGTTGGTCGCAATGTAGCTGGCAGGATAAATGACAGCAATTTGTTGACTGCGCCTAAGGGAGGCTTGATTGCGGCACGCGTCACAGTTGAAGTGTTGACCAGACCCAACTGTATACCTACCTCGACCAGCGAGTAGATACATTATGTCTCGGCAAAACAGAAATGCCCTGATATGATGCGATGCAGTAACCTGTATACCTACTTGCTTTAAGAGATGGCGATCAAAGCACCCCGTCCTGGCATGTATACCTCCTCCTCACAAAAAACCGCAGCCAAATAACAACTTCCCGAAGCGAGGTCACCAGTAAGCTCCTAAGGAGATGCTGTGTGAGCAGAGGTGGTATCGCGCGGGTGATACTTAATATATTGCAAGCGTTCATAGGCTACGGTGACCTCTTTATATCAGGTGATTTGTATGCTGCATACCGCCCGACGTTGTATAAAAAAATATTGTTCATTTCTTTTTGAAGTTATACTTCTTTAGGCGCGTTATGAAAAAATGATGAGTGTGAAATTTTAAGATGCGCGCGCATCACTGTAACACAAAAGTTACAGGTTGAAGCTGCCCGCTAAACGGCCGGAGTAACCATGGCAACGGCGGCGGCGGCGGCATGCATCTACGTTCGTACCGGATTGTACCTAATCGGTACCGAAAGCGCACAAAGTACTTTAAATCAAGTGCTAATAAATTACATTCAGTAGTGATTTAAATTGAATATATTGATTAATATTATTTAATGATGCCAAAGAAGTATAACTAACTTCTCACGCGCGTACATAAGTACAATACAGGAGGCATACAAGTATACGGCCCTGATGTTAAGCGGTAACCGTAGCCTATGAACGCTTGCAACATATTAAGTACCACTCGCGCTATGAATGTGTAGCTGTGTTAGCAGCAGATGTGGTGAGGTTACCTCACTCGCTTGCAGAAACACAACTACCCTCCAGGGAGTTATTTGGCTGCGGTTTTCTGGGAGGTGGCGGTACTTTCCCAGACGCACTGCTTTGATTTGCCCTACGTGTCTTAAAATTATGAAAAGCTCAGTATAAACACTCGTTTTCCATTTCCAACTCCGCTCCGCTACCAACGCAGCACATCCCACAAGTTCTAGTAATCTTATTCACAAAATCACAATAAAGCACTGTGTACATATGGCAAAACATTTTCTTTTGCCGTAATCTGTAAATTGTCTGTTGCTCACTTTGTTGAAATACAAAAAATACAATTACGCGTCTCACCTCTGTTGCTAAAACAGCAACTCCCCTGGATCTTACTGGTAATCTCGTTCAATCGCAGGAATACAACATCCACAGTGACTTGTTACCTAGCCTTGGTTTTCTGTAAGGTGAAGGTACTTCTCCAGTCAATCTTCTTTGATGTGTCTTACCTCTCTTTTGCCTGCGTCTCATTTGTTAATTAGCAGAATGCCACCACGTGCAGAAAGATGTACAAAAGCTGTCAGTGGTCACCCTGGAACACGTCGAAATTAGTACACTGCTGAAGGAAGAAAAGACATTAAAGCCTGTAAGCCAGTCTCGCTGATGTTCAATTAAGATTAGCGACATCGAAAACAACAATCAGTAGGGTTCGTACGGAAATATTATCTTTAAAAAGTATTGTTTCCGTAAGTAGGTCGCCTGAGATCGATAACGTTAACACGCGTCATGGCGCGCAGAATGCATCCGTATGCAGTTTAATGGCATCACTGACTACTGTCGATCATGAGCAACGTACCGTGCCGTGCCGCCCGCTCCTCAACAGAGCCGTCTACAAATGTAAACCCGTCAACCCTGGGGCGTGATTATGGAAAAGTTACCCGTAGAAGTAAGTTACTTCATTATCATCCCACTGGTCAAGTTGTTGCGAGCCCAACGCAAAGCTTTGTAACCGGGCTCTCGCCAAGACCAGTGCGATGTGCAGGACTTCATAAAAGTGGCAAGGAAGAAGAGAAAGAAGCCTGCAAACCGCAAGTTCTGCGACACTGCACAGTCCGGACGGTTACAGCTACGTGTGGAAATACTATCGACGCCGTTGTACGTTTTTCGATTACACTGGTCTACAGAGGTCAAACAGGTTGTAGTCCAGTACCAATAATCCCTCCAAATCTCATTTCAATAGACCATTAATTTCCGAGTGGGAGACTTTGTACAAAAGTCGTCTGTGTGGGTACCTCTGTCTCACCTATTTCTACCGCCAAGCAGCTATATTTATATAGCTGTGTTCCGGTTTGAAGGGTGAGATATGGCAGAGAAATTGCTGGGTACTGTGACGAAACAGCCTTAGGTCAAAAGATTAGCAGCGCGCGAATAACAACCCCCTGGTGTTGCGAGCGTCAATAGGCTGCAGTGACCGCTTACCATATAATGCGGGCCGCGTGCTTGTTTGCCAATCTAGTTTCATAAAAACAAAAAAACCACACATTCGCCTAGTCCTAATACTTGCCGAGACCTTCATGGGCAGTGGCGTGCACAGAGATTTTTGACAGGGTAGGCAGAATTTTTTTAAAGCTATTAACTTACCAATAAATACAGAATGTTGATTTTGGTTACCCAATCTTGTGGAAATAATGATGTATGTGATCACTTGTTTTTTTTTCACCGAAAGATAGTTTTGAAAACATTTATTTTCCCTACACACACCACATGAACAACTTTCGCAGTGAATATCATCATATTTATCAACTTTAAAACTTTAAAATCTTATTTCGTCTGCTACCAGTCAATCGATTCAAAACAAAAACAATGGCGGCCGTTTTAAAATCAAAATAAAATTGAACATCAATTTTATACGAAAAAAAGAAATGGCAATATCTTTCACTATAATTATATGCAGCAAACTACTTTTTAAAATAGTTACGTAGCAATGCTCGCGACACTTCGGTGATTTACGTTATAGTTCAGCTGAAAAGACATTGTCTATACTTTGCCATTGTGTGCGTTATTTGTGTTATTGTGGGCAATGTAATTATAGGAATGCACACTACAGTATTTGTATTAACAACACGGCACACATACGTAAATTTAGACAGATATAGTTAGTGTCTCTGCCGTAAAAAGCTGCCAATGCGGCGCTAGTGTAGCGTAGCGCCTAGCTGCGATTTGAATATGACTAGCGATGACTTTAATAACTTACCGATACCGATAGATGGAGCTTTTAATTTTTTGTTTTTGATACGAAATATTAGTTAATAACTATGTTTAAGAATGAAACATCGGATGGTATTTATCAAATTGATAGGGTAGGCAATGTCTTTTTGCCTATATGGAGTGCACGCCACTGTTCATGGGTATATTTTCCCATTGATATCCCCTGGAGCAAGTCACAGCGGGTATATACACACATCAAAAGTGTCTAGGGATCAACATATATTTTTGCAATAACTTTTCTCCTGATTGATATTAATTAAAATTTTCTTTAAGGATTCATCAAATAAAGTGTTTTCGTTTGTCTACAGTAACGATAAACCAAGTCACCTTTGCATTAATAAAGAAATTTGCCATTTTCATAATAAAGGGATTTTTGACATTTGAACCACTAACATTAAAGTTCGAAAAAAAGACTGAAATAACAGTTTTCTTAAAAATTTTATTGGGTAACTTAAACAATTAATAATCCGTGTTTCTACCGCGAACACTAACAACACAAGAACATCGGTTTGGCATACTCAAAATGAGTTCATCCAAATCACGCTGTGGAATGGCCGCCCATGTTCGTTGCAACAACAAAAAAAGGTCTTCTTGCGACTGGATACCCTCCATATTCGGCAGAGCTCTTCTCTGTAGCATATCCCATGCATGGACACGGAGACAAGACCGATACATTCAAATCACAACTCGAAGAGCTCCAACAATAACCGCCATGATGTTAGCCGTGACGCTTCATCACTCTTCAGGGAACTTAATTAGCGACCAAACAGTCAGAAACCGCTTGCATGAAGTGAACCTTCATTCCCGAAGACCGCTAAGGGTACCACCTATAGCAATGCACAATCGTAGGATTCGATATCAATGGGCTCTTGAACACAGAAATTGGGCAGAAGAACAATGGCGTTTCGTGTGCTTTTCTGATGAGTCTCGTTTTGGTATGAGACCGGATACAAGACGTATACGACACTGGAGAACCCCTGGACGCCAACAGCGATTAAAATCCTGCCAGGAAGTCCATCCTTATAGTGGTGGAACCATCATGGTATGGGCGGGTATTTGGATCGACGGAAGAACTGAGTTGATTTGGATCAGAGGCAACCTCAACGCTCAAATTTATGCTGAGACGATTGTATCAGACGTCATCGTTCCTCTACAAGTGCAAATCGGTCCCTTATTTCAGTTAATGCATGATAATGCACGACCGCACACCGCAAGAGTTGTAAGACAGACTCTCGCCGCAGCTAACATCAATGTCATGCCCTGGCCTGCTCAGTCGCCAGACTTGAACCCGATTGAGCATGCATGGGATATGCTACAGAGAAGAGCTCTGCCGAATATGGAGGGTATCCAGTCGCAAGAAGACCTTTTTTTGTTGTTGCAACGAACATGGGCGGCCATTCCACAGCGTGATTTGGATGAACTCATTTTGAGTATGCCAAACCGATGTTCTTGTGTTGTTAGTGTTCGCGGTAGAAACACGGATTATTAATTGTTTAAGTTACCCAATAAAATTTTAAAGAAAACTGTTATTTCAGTCTTTTTTTCGAACTTTAATGTTAGTGGTTCAAATGTCAAAAATCCCTTTATTATGAAAATGGCAAATTTCTTTATTAATGCAAAGGTGACTTGGTTTATCGTTACTGTAGACAAACGAAAACACTTTATTTGATGAATCCTTAAAGAAAATTTTAATTAATATCAATCAGGAGAAAAGTTATTGCAAAAATATATGTTGATCCCTAGACACTTTTGATGTGTGTACATACTACTCTGTGTAAAAAGTATCGGGAATATGTCAATAAAAAGACCCGCGTAAAAGAGGTCGTTCTAATTTTTTTACTGCATGTTGGTAGCACTGTACTGATTTAGCGCGCAAAATTTGAGCGGGATCTGTCATTTAATTTGTTTTAAACTACACTTTTTGTTGGTCATAGTTTTGAGTCCTCGGCGATTTTTACAATGGAAAATATTGTTGAACAAAGAGTGTGCCTTAAATTTTGTGTTTCAAATGATATTTCATGTGGTGAATCACTAAAAATGTTGCGAAATACCTACGGCGAATCGTGTATATCGAAAACAAGGGCTTATGAATGGTATAAGGCTTTTAAAGAAGGCCGAGAAGTAGTAGTAGACTTGCCTCGTTCTGGTAGACCTTCAACCGCTACGACCAGAGAAAACATCGACAGAATCAAGAAGCTAGTGCTCGAAAATCGACGTATGAGTCTGAGAGAGTTGGCTAGTGAGGTGAACATATCTTTTAAGTCCGTCCACAACATTCTTATTGACATTTTAGGCATGAAACGCGTCGCCGCTCGACTAGTTCCAAAAGAGCTCAATTTTGTTCAAAAAGCGCAGCGAAAGCATGTCGCTGAAGACATGGTTTCCCGAGCTTCTACGGATCCGACCTTTATGAAACGTATAATAACTGGCGACGAGACATGGGTTTATGAGTACGACATGCAAACAAGCCAACAGTCTTCAGAATGGCGTCTCGAAAACGAGCCGAAACCCAAAAAACCGCGGCAAAGTCGCTCCAAAATCAAGGTGATGCTGACAGTTTTTTTTGACTACCGTGGTGTGGTTCACTCCGAATTCCTTCCAGAGGGAGAAACAGTGAATAAAGAATATTATTTAGGCGTCATGAAGCGTTTGCGTGAGAGTATCCGCCGAAAACGTCCAGATTTGTGGCAACACAACTCATGGATGCTGCACCATGATAATGCACCATCACACACAGCCATTATAGTGAAAGAGTTTTTAGCGAAAAATTCAACAAAAGTTCTCGACCAAGCACCGTATTCACCTGATATGGCTCCGTCTGACTTTTTTTTATTTCCCAAGTTAAAATTACCACTTCGAGGAAAACGTTTTGAGTCGATAGAAGCCATAAAAGAAAATTCGCTGAATGAGCTAAAGGCCATACCGCAAATAGCCTATGAAAAATGTATGGAAGACTGGGTGAAGCGGTGGAGATGTTGTATTGCAAGCGATGGGGCCTACTTTGAAGGCGATAAAATAAATTTAGATGAATAATTTGTATTTTTTGTTTTATTGACAAATTCCCGATACTTAGTACACAGAATGTACATCACATATAGTATACATTATATCAACTTTCTCGAAGGGGCTCTATGCGTTGAATGCATATCGCCGTGCACGTCTATCAAATGACCGAGATCAATACCCGTGATTTTAGACATACAATATTAATATTTGGGGGATGTAACACACACCCTATCGCTATAGGCGATGGGACACGTCATAAACTTCTGGCATACCTGGACGATCACGATTTGATCAGAGGCAGTCAATGCGGTTTCCGCTACGGTCACTCCACTGGTACACGTCGGTACATATTGATCTTACACACCGTTGGCGTTTGGCGATTGAGATTCAAGGAGAGGCGTTGTCTGTTAAGATAGATAGGGCGAAGGCATTCAATCGAGTCTGCCATCTGGCTCGTTTATTGAAGTTACCATCGTACGGGCTGCCCGAGGCTTTGTGCAAATGAGTTGCCAGCCTCTTATTCGGCATCCGCATAAAAGCCATCATAGATGGTTGCTGCTCCGATAACATGTATATGAAAATTCAATATATATATATAGGTATATGTGTATGTAATACAAATATCCTTAATTGCACGAAATTAAAATTGAAAACAAATAATACTTACGAAGTAAAGTACAACAGAAGATCCTATCGCTAAGCGATCTCTTTTAGATGACCTTAAGTTAAGAGAAACTTATTATCTTGAAATAAAATAAATAGGTGTGTAAAGCAAATGACATCAACAGAAGTTCGCTGGACATCAATAAATATGGAGATGTCACATAACTAGTCTGGCCATAAATACTGTTATAAAGAAACGTTTCTTTTTTTTCAACTCTTTAATTATTTTGAATGCGTTTATTATGTTATAAATTTCTCTCGATTTCCCGTCGTTTTGCATATTTTTTGGAGTTTACTCCTTAAGAAACGATTTTGAGTTATAAGGCCCGGTATGGAAATATTAAGAGGAGTAAAATTAAGTGAACGCGTTATATTAACAATAAACGTTACACTCGTCCGCTTAAAAAGAGACGAACATATACATCTGTAGGATTTAACGTGCGAGAGAGTGAGATAGAAGTATCTAAAGGATTTAACTGATTTTTTGTTTTATAGAAAGTCGGAAGACACACGGCTCATCTGATGTAAAGCGGTTACCGTAGGCTATGAACGCTTCTAATATATTAAGTATATAGTAAGAACACGAACGCGATTGCGAAGGCGAACGCGAAGGCGGACGTTAAGGCGAACGTGAAGTCAAAGATACCGACCGAGCGTTGTACGTGTGTTGTACGCGCGTTTGGGCGCCTGCGTATTACGAAGCTTGGTACATTTTACGTATTTTTATGTACTATTAAACAAATCATCAAGCGATTAAAGTTAAAAAAATATTGGCAAATTTGTATTGGTAAAGAAGAATCCGAAAAACACGTAAATGCTGTTAATTCGTAAGCCTGTAGGATATGAAATATAGTACCTACACATTTATGAACAATATAAATTTTATTCTTATTATTTCAGAAGATACATTCGTTTACCATCTTGTTCCATTCGATATATATCATAATTATCGTTCGTAAGAAGTAAACTTCAGTCGTGCGTCGGGGCTGGCACATACACACACTTTTTTCGTGTTTATTATCAAATTACAATATGGAATGAGGTGTTAAAGAAAATAGGATTGCAGTTATTGCCTTGCACAAAGTGGGTATGGAGCCGTTGGTCATATTCAAGTTTCTTCAAAAGCTCGGTATCAATCGTTTTTTCGTATATCGTAATATCGACAGGTATACCAATACTACCTCTGTTGAAGACCATAACAGATAGGGGCGACCGCGTGCTGTTGGAACTACCCTCCCTGATACGCAGGGTAAACACCAGAACCAATAGCTTCCTGAATATCATTGCTGGTATGGTAGATGGACCCATGCTCAGGCAATAGACATGATTACATTTTAGTGTTAATATTACGAGTTACGAACATATACAGGAGAACATTGTTATGGACAACAAGATGCGCACGCGGGTAAAGCCGTAGGTAAAACCAAGTTTTGTATGCTTGCCGTTTGATTTCAGACTCTGTTTCGCAGCAATCCGAGGTAATCACTGGATCAATATTGAATTGATAAAAACGCGTCGAATAAATATCTAAAAATATAAAATATAAATATAAATAAATAAATAATAAATATTGTCAGACAAATTACACAGCGCCATCTAGCCCCAAAGTAAGCGAAGCTTGTGTTATGGGTACTAGACAACTGATAAACATACGTAAATACATTTTTTTTTTGTTAATACATACTTATTATACATAGAAAATACCCAGACCAAGACAAACAGACATGTTCATGCACACAAATGCTTGCCTTGTGTGGGAATCGAACCGACGAGCGTCGGTGTCAAAGTCGCGTCATTCACAACTGAGCCGCCGAGCTCGTCTTATCTATATCTAAAAAAACTTTTTTTAGAAACAGTCAGAAGAAGATGTCAACCAATAATATTATAACGTAAACTAAAGGCAAGCGTTTAGAAAGCCATCGCCGTCGACGTGACTATCGCACAATATTACTTCTTAACAAAGTATTTTTTCATATTATGTTTGCTATCAAACAACATAATCCGTCATACTACAAACACGGCAGGGTGGGTGAAGCGTTGAAAAATGCAAAAAACTGTGGAAGTAGGGCGCGTACATCAAAAGAGAGTTTAAATGGCTCACCGGGGGAGGCGACACTGCTTCTGTTTATAAAGTTGAGCCACGAAATTAGCGAACGATGATCGCTTTTGAAGTGAACGATGTTGTTCTGAAATGCGTACATTTTGACGGCAGCGACGTTTGACGAAACGTCAAAATCAACGCATTATGACACACGCCGCGCTGCAGTGCAGTTGCAGTTTTTTTAGTAGAATCTGTCAACAGGAGTGAATTAGGATAAAAGTGGCAAAGTCACGTTTCTTGCATGTTTTATAAAATGTGCCTTCCACGCAAAGTGCATTTTGGAGATATTAAAAACAGTGCAAGAGAATTCACAAAGATATCGAACAGTTATAGAATATTCAATCTCATCCATAGTAATGTCTTCATGGTACGCTGGCACTGCCGAGTCAATCACAGATTCATTCACAATGCCAGCGTCATGGACATAATCATACATTTCTCTAAAATATTCACTCCACCGTTCTAACACTTCCTGAGTGTCAGCAAGAATGCCACCAGCTTTACATCTTATCTTGTCCATTCTGGATGCTGACGAACCACTTCGAGACTTCTTTACCTCTCTCCAGAAGAGTTTGGTATTTGCATCGAAGTTCTTCGTCAGCTTCTCTTCCTCACTCATATGTAGTCTTTCACGCTTCTCTTTCACTAAGGCTTTGGAGTCATTCTTGCTGATAAACACACGTACCTAAATACATTTCTTTTGTACATACTTATTACACATAGAAAACACCCAGACCAAGACAAACAGACATGTTCATGCACACAAATGTTTGTTCTATGTGGGAATCGAGCGTTGGTGTCAAAGTAGCGTAACAGCGCGCTCCACCACTGCGCCACCGAGCTCGTCGAATATATGTGTGTAAAAAATAATTTACATTTAAAAACCTTTTCAGGTAAATTCAACAAGTAGCGTTCGGCAACGGCGTTTAGATAGCAATAGTCTGACATAACCCGTACAGCCGACGTAAGAGTGTTAAATATTTTATGGCGGTACGGAACTATTCGTCTACATACGGCCGGTCCTTTTCATTCATAGAGATATGTCTCCATTATCATATCATAGCAATATCTCCATTAATATCCAACAAATCATACATTATATTATGCATTCTATGTGCTCCCATATCGACAGCATTGATTTTACTTTCATAGTCCTGTAGCAACTTCAAACACCCACCACTACTAGTTCAAACTAAGCACACCTCCATGAACAGTCAAACGTTTAGACAGACGTCAAAGTATATTTTTCACCAGAGGGATACATAGTACAAAAGTCGTCTGCATGGATACCTCTGTCTCACCGATTTCTACCGCCAAGCAGCTGTATATTATATAGCTGTGTTCCGGCTTGAAGGGTGAGATATGGCAGAGAAATTACTGGGTGGCAGCGCGCAAGTAACATTATGTGTGGTGTTGCGAGCGTCAATAGGTTGCGGTGACTGCTTACCATCTAATACGGGTCGCATGCTTGTTTGCCAATCTAGTTTAAAAAAATGTGTTATTCACTTTTTATACAGTGTCGGAGGTATACAAGTATACGGCCCGATGTAAAACGGTTACCGTAGTCTATGCCACCACTGCTGAACCAACAGGTACTCCTTATGAGCTTACTGGCGACCTCACTCACTCGTAGGAATACAACAAACCTGTAGGGTAGTTGTTATTTGACTGCGGTTTTTCTAAAAAGTGGAGGTACTTCTCTAGGCGAGCGGCTTGGAAGCGTCCTACCTCTTACAACGCTTATGTTATAGCCGTACATTAAGGGTTACCATTCATTATCTGGTTACTTTCTCGGAGATGTAAAGGTTAAGCCGAGTTCAATTTAATATTACCCTTCCTTTTCATTAATTTCATAAATGATAACACCTACACGTTATTTTGAGCTTTTCGTAAATTATATTCGTTTCAATTTATAGGATTTACTTATTACATTTGTAAAATGGTTCATATTTGGACTATAGTATTATATATATATATATATATATATATATATATATATATATATATATAGTGTTGCATATTATTCTATATAGTTAGTTATAGTTTGACGAGCTCGGTGGCTCAGTCGTGAAAGACGCGACTTTGACACCAACGCTCGTGGGTGTGATTCCCACACAAGACAAACATTTGTGCGCATAAACACATCTGTTTGTCTTGGTCTGGATGTTTTAAGAGAGTAGGTAGCATCAAAGGGGCATCGCACGAGTGATATATATTACAAGCGTTAAAAGCCTACGGTAACTGCTTTACATCAGGTCGTCCGTATGCTTGTATGCCTGCCGAAGTCGTATAAAAAAAATATATGCTTCTGAATGCCGCCATCTGAGTACCTCTTAAGTGCTTCCTCATCTTCACCTATATATATATATTATAGCAATAAAATATATTTTATAACGTAGTAGTACTCTTACGTCGGCTGTACGGGTTATGTCCAACTTTTACTTAGGTACTTATAACTGTCTACGCTTTGCCTTTACCAGGAAATGCTTATAAAGTTTCATCTATTGCTATCCCCCAGGGGTACTGGGTGATCAATTACTAGCCCCTATAAAAGAATATTTTGTCTTCTAAAGTGACATATAGGGCCGTACCGTATCCTAGAGCTAAACATCCGACATAAAACAGTATATTTGAAGAGTTCGATGGCGCAGCGGTTAATAATGTGACTTTAACACCAACGCTCGTGTGTTAGATTCCCACACATCACAAACATTTGTGTGCATGAACATGTCTGTTTGTCTTGGTATGGATATTTTTAAGGGAGGTAGCGTCCATCAAAGCTGGCCTCCACCTCACAGAAAACCGCTGCCAAATAACAACTCCCTGGAGTGTTTTGTGTTCCTGCGAGTGAGTGAAGTAACGATTAAAGCTCCTAAGGAGTTGCACGTTCATAGGCTTTGATAACGCTTTACATCAGGTGAACTGTATGCTTGTATGTCAAGTTGTATAAACCTATTCTTCTAGATAACAAGCAATAATACGCTACACAGAACGTTAAACGTGATCTGTCGTTTTGAAGAGCCTGTCGCGATAGATTTGATTGAATTTTTCTTAGAATGTTGAAGTGAAACGCGTTTGTGTGACGTAGCGGTTTCGAACGCGTCTTTAAAGTTATCCTTTTTTTATATTACGACGGGTGGCGTACAAGCATACGGCCCACCTGATGTAAATCGGGTACGGTAGCCTATTAACGCTTGCGATATAGTGATTATCACTCGCGCGATGCCTCCTTTGCTGCTTACACAGCAACTCCTTGGGAGCTTACTGGTGACCTCACTCACACGCAGGAATACAACAACCCTCTAGGGTGTTGTTATTTGGCTGTGGTTTTCTGTGAGGTGGAGTTACTTCCCCAGACGGGCTGCTTTGATGCGCCCCACCTCTCTTGAAACATCCGGACCAAGACACACATGTTCATGCACACAAATGTTTGCCTTGTGTGGGAATCGAACCCACGAATGTTGGTGTCAAAGTCGCGTCATTCACGACTGAGCCACCGAGCTCGTCATCCTATCGTAATTATCCCACTTATTTTATAACACCTAGGGGATGAAAAGCGTACAGAGTGGCTGATGGCAAACAATCACCGTAGCCTATGCACATTTGCAATACCAGAAGCATCATGCATTACCGACCGTGTAAAATCTCTTGATGCTTTTATAATACTCTCTACCGTGATAATTGTATCTCTCTTACTCTCTCTGTGGTCGTTCCCTCATGACTGAGGATCGTGATCATCTGTGGAAGTGGATGGTGTGCACCTAGATCGTATGATCTGCCTCCATCTGTTTCTGTTCATGGCGTCTCTGACGACCGAGCAAAACTTGCCTAGCTACCGAACAAAATAAAAAAGAAATTCGGTTTATGAAGAAGTATTGAACTACAGCACTTCTTACTGCTTCGTTGATTTTGTCTGTTTACAAGGCTTAAACGGGAGCAGTGATAGACCAGTGGATGAAGATCAGATCTATTACCCAACGGTTCAAATCCTGGCGTTGGAATGTACCACTAAATTCGTGTTTTTGAAGTAAAACTTCTTTACGCACGCTTGACGTGGGGAGTAAGCTGGTGAAGGCGAGGGCGAGGCGAACGGTAGTTGAGAGGGAGATACAAGTTAGTGAAGATAGAAAGAGAGAGAGTTACGTTTCGTATATTACTGTAGGGGCAAGAGAGAGAGGTGCGAGCACGAGAGGGGGGGGGGGGGAGGCGAACGGAAGTTGAGAGGGAGATATAAGTTAGTGACTTTTGGCAACCACTATAAATGTTGTGTGAAAAAACTACTTCTAAGCGGTAACGTTCAATAAAGTTTATGAAGAAGAAGAAGAACCAAGTAAAATTCCCAGTGAGCACTCTCCGTGCGTGCGTCGGTCCGTCCGTCGCGAAATTGCCTATAGTCTGTAAGTTTTACTTCAGTCGTTTGGGCACACAAAGCACACTCGTTTTTTGAATTGAACATATTTATAGTTACCACATGTTCGGCGTCAAAGGAAAACATCGTAAGGAAAGCTGCATATCCAAGAAATTATATTTCACAAAATGTGTGACCTGACCTCAGAGAGGTCTGAGTTTCCCTCTGGGCTGTGGAGGTCTGACGGCGGTCGCTCCATGTAAAAAATAGACAATAGACATTAATTTATTTGCCACTTCAATACACACATACAGCAAGTTATAGTGCTATAGTAAAGGTACCTAGGTTCTAATTACTTATATTTATAAACATTTTTTTTTTACATGCATGTGTGTTCTGCAGTAATGCAAAAAGGCCATGGCTCAGTATATTTTTGCATGAGAACTTGCAAAAACACTGATTTTCAGACATGACCTGTGAAGTGCGAGTGCAACAGGTTTAATTCGATTATATGTAGTTGTGTTGTGTGATAGGTGTGTAGAATATTTGTATTTATATGTTGTGTTATAAAGTGTAAATAGAGAGTGAGAGATTTTAAGGAACGTTAAAATAGTATTGTCGTCAAGTCCTCAGGCTTACGTAGCGGACCCCGCCAATCTTAACGATGTAGGAAACGGAATAAAGTTAGGAAGTAGAAGATTTAGGCCTAAACGGGTTCAAGATCACTTTCATTTGCTAAAGCCAAACCTAGGACCACATAACGTATTAAAGGATTTTAATTCCTTAGAAAGAAACTAACACTTTAAAAATTAAAAAAAAAAATCAAGGTGGTTTATTATCCTTGTAAGGGCCTACAACAGGGCCTGTTTGTAATTTTCAATATTATTTCATTGTAAAAGCGTGGCGACCTTTATTGTAAACATGAACCGTTCTAAAATATCACGTACTTATTTGATATAAATGCTTGAATGCGAAATAATAAAAAAATAAAACACCCGATATTTTTACATTGAAATTAAATAGATATATAAATAATTTCACACATCTGTTTAGATCAAATCATGGCGCCGCATAAAGGTACCGCTCACTCACCAAAAGGCTGTGTTTTAGCGCCTGAATATCTCGCAAGAAGCCGATAAATGATTCGTGAACTAGCCAATAAGAACTGTGCATTCTACTTTACCCTCCGAGCCATAGCTGTGACTTTAGTTAAAAAGCAAAATAGTTTTATTGGGTCTCCATTGGTCATTTCCTACATGGTTTAGGTTAGACAGATATTAGATCATTAGGGCTTGGTTGTCAGTTTCTTTACTCAGAATTATGGTTAGATCCAGATGTATGAGATATCGTTGGAATCCTTACGATTTCCATAACATAATACGGCTAACATAGGCTATGTGACATTATGTTACAAACAAGACAAACAAGAAGAAACAATATTGTGCAGATTGAATTTTGATCGATCTTAACTTTGCGAATGTATCCGAGATATCAAAATCAAATGAAGGGGGATTTTAAAATGTGTTTCAAAATTACGTATTTTTATTTGTTTTTTTTTATTATTATTATATGAGAGTTTAAACTTACATTTTAATTAATAAAATATATGTAATCAACAAAGAAAGCGGCGAGCATGAAAAGAGTGATGAATATTTAAGACGCGAGTGAGGCGTGCAAGAACTGAATTATGTGGCGCTCTTTGCCTATCCCGCAAGGGATTTGGCGTGACGTTATAGATAGATAATATAATCAACTGACTTCATATTTTAATCATTAATCTACTTATTAGTTAAGTAGTGTTTTTAGGGTTCCGTACCCAAGGGGTAAAACGGAACCCTATTACTGAGGCTCCGCTGTCCGTCCGTCCGTCCGTCCGTCCGTCCGTCCGTCCGTCCGTCTGTCACCAGGCTGTATCTCATGAACCGTGATAGTTAGACAGCTGAAATTTTCACAGATGATGCATTTCTGTTGCCGCTATAACAACAAATACTAAAAAATAGAATAAAATAAATATTTAAGTGGGCTCCCATACAACAAACGTGATTTTTTTTGCCGTTTTTATAGATAATGGTACGGAACCCTTCGTGCGCGAGTCCGACTCGCACTTGGCCGATTTTTTTAATTTCTTAACAAAATTGAATCTTTTATTCGGGAACCCTAAAAATGGAAATTGATTCTAGAACTTGCGCCGAGATGTCTACTACAATGATAGCATGAACATCGGCATTGCATTACGCCTCCTTGGGGACATAACTTGCGACTTTTCCACTAATGAATGCGGGACTTTGCTGTCTTCGTCACTCTGATTGATTGTCGCGAAGGATAAAGCGAGACAGATTATATTCCAGAAACATACGTCCTAAAGGGTCTTTTATGAGGTAGTTTGCGATGTGGCGACAGAGTCGTGTATGAAGTTTGTATGGTTTTAACACGCTCTTATTGGGAGTTGCATGCAACTATGTAATTTATCTTGACAATAGAGCGCAGTCCGAACTACAATACATTAATGGGGGTTTATGGAGCTATACTACATTCCAATTAAGAAGTCCCACAACAACTCTACACGATCATATTCTGCATGTTTTACACACATACATATACAGTAATTGGTTATGATAGTAAATCACTATTTGAATTTATTGAAAAATATATTTGAGTTTATTGTTGTAAATGTATATATATGATGACGAGCTCGGTGGCTCAGTCGTGGACGCGACTTTGACACCAACGCTCGTGGGTTCGATTCCCACAAAAGGCAAACATTTGTGTACATGAATATGTCTATTTGTGTTTGTGTTGGTCTGGATGTTTTAAGAGAGGTTGGACGCATCAAAGCAGTCCGTCTAGGGAAATACCTCCACCTCACAGAAAACCGTATCCAAATAACAACTCCCTAGAGGGTTGTTAGAGGCCGTATGCTTGTATCCCCCCTCGCCCCCTCGACGTAGTATTAAAAATATATATATATATTTAATTTTTACTGGGACTTAGTAACTGAAATGAAGTGTAGCTTGACTTTTAATAACACTGCTTTACCTTGGGATATTTAAAACAAAATATCACACGGATATATCCACTGGAGCTACTACTATAAATTGTAAGGGTTCAATAATGTAAGCCTGTACGTTGACAATCGCACTATCTACGCTTAATTATCCACGCTATCCACGCTTGATTACCAGAGCTTTGGTTCAATAGTTACACGACAGGGGGACGATGGCAGGCATCGTCTACTTATACGTAGGTCACACTATAAGTTTTGCGTAACTTAAAAAAAACAACATGTTATAACCAAAATATTATGTTTATTGCTTTTCAAAATACTCTTTACATTTTAAACATTTTTTCATGCGATCGAACCATTTTTTAAAACAGGAGGACCACAGATCTGAAGGCATGTTTTCTACGTGCTGATTGAACGCTATCACTGCCTCTTCGGAGATGGTAAAAGTGAAACCTCTCATCAAATCTTTGATTTTAGGGAAAATACAGAAATCACATGGTGCTAGGTCGGGGCTATGTGCAGGATGGGTAACAAGTTGTACTTTTTCGGAAGTTAAAAATGACTTTGTTTTGTTGGCCGTGTGTGAAGAAGCGTTGTCATGATGTGATGGAACAGCACTGCATTGTGTACAGCGAGCTGTACCTTCTGTCTCAAGTTTTTACTGTCAAGAAGTTTTTCTAACGCTCTATTCCACTATACACACTATTGTCTTTGTTTTTTATTTGTGGTGGTTAGAAGTGGATCATCCTGCTGCGCAATTTTTAACAGGGCATGGAAACTTTAGGGCGAAGCTGTTTTCGTTTAGACTTGTGTGAGTGTTCTACGACAAATCATGAATTCGAGCAAACAGCACATCATGTTCTCTAGGAGTGCGATCTCTGGCGTCGGGAGCGGGACGATATGTTAAATTCCTTGCGTGTCACATCCGGGGTAGTATACCATTCTGATTTGGTGGCAACAATGGAGAATTACTAGGCGTTTAGGCGGTTCTGCAATCTATATTATTGGAATCGATGTGTTAGGTAACGACTCACAGTTTAGGTCCCAATAGTGTTAGATGTTTGATAAACCGTGGTGCACGGCAGTTGAGCTTCACTTGACTAGCCATCTCTTTGAGATTTTTAAATGCCTTATTTGTCATATTGTTGTCTCTCACTTTGCCAAGAGGGGAAGTCAGTTCCAAAACTTCCTACTCCTACAAATTTCTTCTGATTAAATTCGTTGTGAGTTCCAAGGCAGCTGTAGTTTAACCCCCGTGACAGCAATGAACTTCACTGTTAATTGCCTTTTTGGTGGTCGCCGCTGTTAATTCTGGCTACGCAGGAGACACAGTGGTGGGCCTGTCCCGTTATACATACTATTACTATAAGGAGAAGTTATACGAAAATCGGTTCTGATGTAACTCGTTTTTTACAGTTGGTCTCAGGGTCTAAAACTGCAATCATCCTTTTCGTATTGTAATCCAAAATTGAAATTGTGTCTAGTATTAATCAATTGTAGAAGCTGTTACAAGGACTATCTAATGGCCAAAGTGTTACACTTGATTTTCGGTCGATTGTACCATTTAACATTTGCTTATCAATTATATACTTGCCAACTTACAAAATGGAAGCTAATGCTTTGTTCCTCCGGTTATTATAGGACAATACAAAGTTGTATTGTTTTGTATGTGCCGGTTTTTACCTTTATTCATACTCACATACTGAATCGGTGGTCAACGAATCGAATAAAAAACTAAGGAGACATATGTATTCAAATATTTATTTGATCTTTTTTGGTTCCTTCTGAATTCTCCGGAAAATAAGTAATAAATGTTTCTTTTTTTGATACAGTTGTAAAATGATTTTATTAGATAGTTAATTGACTATTTGTGGACAAGGTTTGAATAATCCAAAAGAAATCAATTTTATGAACAAATTGCAGCTTAGGTAATGAAAATGCTCTTGGATAATTATCACCTGAAGTGGTCATGACGCGGACGGGTGTATGGCATTACATCAATCTTTTCATGGTTGTTGTATCCATATTTCCGTGCACACTTATGCATGCAAATTACTGTCAATCAAAAGCAAGGAAAGTTTTAGATGGGCAAATGTGAAGTTAGGCATTGCATATGGCAGTTTATTATTTATCAATAACATTATTACTGATTAAGTGAAGTTTAAAATATTTTTTGTTCGTGTGGTGTGTCCTAAGAAAGACCTTAACACGTATATATATACGTTTTTTTTTGTATTTAACTACAAATTTGCTAGTTTTTGAATCACATTTACAAAATGTCACAATTTGGCCGTTCTTTCGCTATAGCCGAAGATTACATTTCGACAATTTGGTACATTTTCAAAATGGTGCTGTTTTATTCATATGCTACAAGAATACTATAGCTGTCAAGCGGATATTTATATGAACTACATAGATCTCAAGAAAAACGCGCATACTTCTTTACTTTACTTCCTTATAAAGGATGAAAATATATAAGTCTAAATCGCGAGTCTAAATACACTAATCGTTTTGACTTACATATAAATAAAAAGGTAACATGGAGATCGATTAAGGGGTTTACCTTACGAGGTACGGCATTCTAGAAATGATAACATTTTTTGTATATTTTGAGTCCACATGTTCCAATTTTAATAAAAGATCCAATGATATAATGTATTAAATACAAGTATTTTATTGGATTATAATACAATAGTACTTTTGTTTATTAGCAAAGAATATGAGAAACTCTACAGTTTTCTCAGTGCTCATGCCCGATAGTCATAGTAGTAATGGTATTTAACAGTAATGGGGCTGCTTCGCCATACATTCTGATGTTCGATGGCACCGATCGCGGACCTGTGCACTAATCTATACAACTTGGATGTGACAAGTGACATTGTTTAAGGCAAGTTAAAAAAAAGCTTTTTTCAATAACATAGTCTTACCTGTGCTTGTTTTATAATTGTATTTTATGTCCAGTGAGTGTTACAACAATGGTATGTGTCGCCAGTTTTTACATTTTCTTTTATTGTAGTAATTTTCCGTAGTACATAAACTATATAGCTACATTTGTGTTTGCGTGAAATGAGCTTTGAATGTTAAAAATGTGAGTAAGACATGTAAGGAGTCAAGCAGTTTATTTTGCTTCTATTAAGTGTGAAATTTACCATCAAGGACCAATTTATTTATAATGTGCGAAAGTTCTGAAACGAACTTTCGCACATTTTGGGATTAAAAATCCGATCTGAATCTTCTCCCCCGGCTACGCATTCATCTTGATTATCGTTCATAAGTCGTTGTATACTTTCGGGAGACATGCAAGCATACAACCCACCTGATGTAAAGTGGCTACCGTAGTCTATGTACGCTTTCATTACAGAATCACTCGTTGTCACCCTTGCTACTAAGACAGCAATTCCTTAGGAGTATACTCGTAGCACCGCAACAACACTCCTGAGAGTTGTTGTTTGGCTGTGGTTTTCAGTAAGGTATTTCGCTAGTCGCTTTAATGTGCCCTATTTCTCTTAGAAACCTAGACCCACATAAACAGACATGTTCGTACACACGAATGTTTGTCCTGTGTGGGAATCGAAATCCCTTAGTGTTAAAGCAGGCGCGCGAGCGAAACTCGCTTGTGTTGCAAGCATTTATGTAAATAAATAAATAAATATTGTCGGACAAATTACACAGCGCCATCTAGCCCCAAAGTAAGCGAAGCTTGTGTTATGGGTACTAGACAACTGATAAACATACGTAAATACATTTTTTTTTGTAAATACATACTTATTATACATAGAAAATACCCAGACCAAGACAAACAGACATGTTCATGCACACAAATGTTTGTATCGTGTGGGAATCGAACCCACGAGCGTTGGTGTCAAAGTAGCGTAACAGCGCGTTCCACCACTGCGCCACCGAGCTCGTCTATGTTAACGAGCTCGTTATGTGAACGAAAGTGAACTTTGGCTCGTAAACTGTATTACGAACCGAACTGGCAACTTTAAACTTGGTGACAGGTCGTGGAACTCAACCTTCGAGGCGAACTGTAGTCTCGAGATTACGATGTAATTATTGTAATCTCCACAATATTAATATTAAAATTGAATTGTTATTAGCTTCAAGAGGCCGCTGGTATTATTTTTAATTTCAGGATAGTAAAGTTTGTTACCGATTTTTTGGTTTTTAATTATTTGCCTGACAATTTTAAAAGCTTAAGAATGACATTACACAAAAAAGGATTTCATAAATGGCTCTTAACAAAATGTTATGTCTGACAAGTTTGTTGAATTGTAATTCAATATATAATATACCTTTTCGATTGTTTAGAAATATGTTACTATTAATTACCGAAATATTTGCACGCTTTGCGAGGGCAGAAGAAGTTGAATTATCTAATTATATTACCTTATATCTAACTAATACCTTGGTATAAAAAATATTACTACTTACAATTTAGTATGCAAAGGTTTATATATAAATTAATATAATACCCTTTGCATAGTAAAATGTCCATAGACAGGCTGCGGTCGACGATGTGGCAAGACGATATGTGGCAAGCGTTCATAAGCATCGGTAACCTTTTGACATCAGTTAGGCCATATGTATGTCTTCCGACGTTCTATACAAAAAATGAGCCTTGGCTGTTACAGAAACGAGTGAAATGTGTAAGCATCCAATCATGTGGCGCTCGGCTCTGTCTGCCTGCACCGAAAGGGTCTTGGCGTGAAGACGGAGTTAGTAGTACTAAGAATGAAAAAGTTGTTCAAATACCAATCAACCTATATTTTTACGATAATTTAGCCACTAGGGCAACGCTTGCTCACTAGGATATACAATATTATATCTAGTTAACATTGTTTCGTCATAGCTCAGTGGGTGGAAAGTATCCTGACCTGGAAAACTTCTTGATGGCCGTGGGCATCAATCTTGGCTGCTCGTCATATGTAACCAGGTCAAGACTGACAGCAGTTACGATAAATAATTGCCGTGTTAAAAATCTTTGTAAAGCGCCATGAAACATGCATTTATTTGTCTGTTATTTTATTATTATAAATATTTGGGCTGAAAACCTCAATCTTACCGATTAATATAGGTACAAGGTATAAAGACCATACAAGTCCACCTGATGTAATGTGGTTACTGCAGCCTCAGAACGCTTGCAATACAGAAAGTACCGCTTTCTTGTACAAGCTTTGCGACTGTCATCTGTCGTCAATAGCCGGGACCGATAGCTTAATATTACAATCGGAATATTGATGAACTCAAGATGACTCCCTATCCCATACAAAGTTAGACTGCAGTTGACGCTGCTTGGCTTACGTGGAACGATAAATTTGTAATTTGCGCGACAATATTTATTTATTTACATACATATCATCACGCCTGTTTTTCATTTGGGTAGGCAGAGACTAGGGAACACCTGGTGCACCGATCCAAACATTCCTCTCTCACTTCTTCCACACTCATCAACCTCTTCCTGCATGCTCTTCGTTTTGGATGCTTTTGATTTGGGCGATTGTGTGGACAAATCACCAATTTGACAATTTTAATATAAGTAAATAAATCCATATTAAATGCATAAATATTCACAATGTATAAAATATGTATTAAATTATATAGTGTAACAATATGCATGCCGGTAACGACGAAAAAAAGGAAGGTAGTGAAAATTAAGTAAACAAAAATAATCGATGCATTTAAATTTATTTCATAAATACATGCTAAATATATAGAATACATACAATGTATAAAATACATATAACATTATATAATGTAATAATACCTAATGATGCCTGTAATGATGGGAAAAAGGTAGAGAAACTGAATAGAAGTAAAAACAAAAATAGTTTATATATTTAAGTGGTTTTTCATAAATACATACACGAATCCATGTCAAATACATAAATATGTACAATGTATAAAATACATACAAAATTGTATAATGTAATAATAATCATGCCTTACATGCCATGCATGGATCGATGGAAAAAAGGAGAGAAACTGAATAACCATAAAGATTGAAACAGAGAAGGGTGAATTGAGACGTAGAATTAGATTCCATGCAATTGATTGAGAGATAATGAGATTTAACAAAAATGTTGAATGTGTAAAATATATGGAAAGGGGCCATTCTTCTTTAACATTAAGAACGTACATAAAAAGTAACAAAACAAAAAGTAACAATGGCGAATTACTAGTAGTTACCATGGCAAAAAAAATATCATTATATTAAGAATTTAATACTGTATAATTTTTAATTTGTTATCCAGGCATCCTTTAATTAATATTTTATTAATCAATTATTAATATAAATTAAGTAAAGAGTAATTATATAATATTTCTGAGACTTTGACTGTGCATGTGTGTTTGTATGCAGGTATATGTGTGTAAATTGAGCGTAATATTTTGTTCTATCTATACACGGTATATATAATATATAATTTTCTTCCGGATCATTGCAGAAATTGAGCTGACCTTTTTATAGTCTAACACAGCTTTATTGAGATTTTCCATTAGGTAGTGGTATTTAATGATATAAAAAATATGAAATATTCCAAATATTAAATCGCAGCTTAGTGATTGGCAAAATACAATAAATACCACCTATATTCACTTTCAAATAATTATTATCTAGTATATTGATTTAAAAGTATACTGAACTTACAATGCACGTCATTAAGCGTGCAGTCCACTAACAGTAGCGTTAAATATTTAAACGGTCGCGTGACGGTATCGATCTGCAGGGACATTGTGAATTACCGTCGACAATGTTAGGCAGCTAAAATCGTGCTATTTTAAACTACATTGCTTACCTATCGGTGACTTGCTTGTTAGTACGTTCAGTTAAGACAGCAATGTACGTCATCCACATGTACTCTATCGAACTCCAAGTTACGCAATAGCTGATCGCGCCCCACTTCGTACCATTAGTATGTAGAATAGCAAATATGCAGTAGGAACACTGTGTAAAAGCTGTCATTCAAAACGTTGGTTCAGTATCAGCTTGCGGGCGGATTCATCCATGTTGGCGGTATCGATTTAACATAGACCTTTGTTCCACGGGCTTGTTTAACACAGTGTAGTTAAAACAGTGAGGTTATTACCGTTAAGGGGCACCGTAAAATGTATAATGGTGTACCAATAATGTAAATAATGAAATAATAATGTAATTAAATAATTAATTAATGACTAAATTGATAGTGTTTTATCAAAACGTGATGTTAGAAGAATATCATTTACTCGTATCAGTAACTCATTTCAGTCAATTTCATCAGTCTGAGCTTATAATTTAGCATTATGTTAGTATTCAGGTTAAATGAAGTGATAGTTTTATGTTTCCGTATGACAATGTAAGAGTTTAGATCAGAACCAAAATCACATTTATCATGAATTTTAAATTTAATGCTCTCTTCCTGTTTCGTAACTTATTAGAACGTTCGTCTGCCTCTTTAGTTTTTCATTGTGCATCAGATGAAGATGGTCTATTCGTGTAGCAGATTTAATAAATAATAAATAAATAAATAAATAAATATTGTCGGACATATTACACAGCGCTATCTAGCCCCAAAGTAAGCGAAGCTTGTGTTATGGGTACTAGACAACTGATAAACATACGTAAATACATTTTTTTTTGTAAATACATACTTATTATACATAGAAAATACCCAGACCCAGACAAACAGAAATGTTCATGCACACAAATGTTTGCCTTGTGTGGGAATCGAACCCACGAGCGTTGGTGTCAAAGTCGCGTCATTTACGACTGAGCCACCGAGCTCGTCAAATAATAGCTAAATCGAGTATTAGTTTTGCCTTCCTCTGCGTCTACATCCTGCCACTTTCGCATATCCGTTTTCTCGTGCATTCTTTCTACAGGATTGAAACAGAAGGACCAACGGAGATGCAAGATTCTTATCTTAATACCAAAGCCATCTTTCAGTGTCTTACTTAAATTACCATCGCGTACACAGTCTGAAAGCGTTATTTTAGCGTTTTACCTTCTCAAATTAGCAGTAAACCTTCTGTCTGTACTGGGTCCTACACTTGTAGGTTTTATTATTAGCAAACAATTACCGAGATACAGAATAAACAGGCGAGTACACAACACACAACAGTGCTTGATATAATTGACGTCAACCCAGGCCGACAAGATGCCGTCTACCCGTGCTCGTGCTGTAGACCTTATATTTATATGTGACCTACAGAACCATGCTTCAGAGGTACATGTTTCTCCACGATACTACATTTTTTTTATACAATGTCGTAAAGCGTTACCGTAGCCTATTAAAGCTTGTAATATATTAAGTATCGCTCGCGCGGTGCCTCTTCTGCTGCTTACACTGCAATTCCTTAGGAGCTTACTGGTGACCTTACTTACACGCAGGAACACAACAACCCTCTCGGGGAGTTGTTATTGTGTGAGTGGGAATCGAACCCATGAGTGTTGGTGTCAAAGTCACGTCATTCACGACTGAGCCACAGTGCTCGTCAGCTGAGACCTATTCCATTTCGGAATTTTTCCTGTACCAATCACAATGTTCGATCGAATTTCACTTTCATTCTCCTCTCGATTATCTTTGTATACATTTTTCCTGCTAAGCTGATCAAACTAGCTAGCAGTTTATCTGCGACCCCTTTATGATGAGGGCAAGATGCCAGCACGTCTCCATTCGTTGGCACCTTCTCGGTTCTCCAGCACAATTTTCAGGTAATGGGGTGCATGTGGTTCACTATCGTCGTTAAAGTCAAAGCCAATCTCACTCCCACGTGGTAATAAAATTATTAATAATCTACTGTAATACTCTACTGGAGCTACCTAGTAATTAGACTAGAAAAATATTTCTACCTGACAGAAAACCACATCTTCAATCCCAGAAGGTTACTCTCCTGTGAGTGAGTGAGGTTACTATCTAAATATCCTCACTTCGATTGAGATCATATCAACCGGCTGACTTTTTATTTTTCAAGCTACTAGACTAGCTATTGCTACTTTTAAACCAAAGGGCGTGGGTTTGATTCCCGCACAAGATATAGCATTGTGTACTTACATGATTATGTTTGTTGTTACTCATGGTCTGGGTGCATATATATTATGTCCTTAAAAAAAGTGTTTACCAGTTGACTAGTACCTGTAGTAAAGGTTTCACTTAATTTAGAATTTGATGGCACTGTATATGTTGTGTTCGAAAATTTTTCATCCTAGCATTATTTCTTCCTTCCTCCTTTCTTGATCCATTATTATTGGCGAGGTCCACTACCTAAGCCTAAGAATTTGGCGACGACGCTGATTTTGACATGGAGCTACTGTTGTCATACTCCACAATCCTAATGGAAAACTAGACCTTTCTTAGGTAAGGTCACAAGTCTTTCGAAACTATAATTTACATGCAATTTGATCAAACCTGCTTTGTGTGCTTCCACCACCAATTAGTTCATGCGGCCTAGCGCCGGCCGGCACCCACCCACTACTGTTAGTACGTGCTACATGCCGACGCTGCCATGGCTGCTCCGGTAGTCTCTGCCTCGGCTGCTGCGGTCGTCCGCCATCTGGAACAGAAACCGCATGCCCCCACCACCACCGTCGCTGCCACGACTGGCCTGGTCGTCGCTGCGACACGTGTTTCGCCTCTCCACGAGGCATCATCAGGCGTTGTAGACGTGTAGACGTGTGAGCGAAAAGATATTTACTAGTGGGGAATGGTTTACGTCAGTCTGTTTGTTCATGAGAGTAATTTTAGAAATTTTATGTTTATTAATTTCTAATTGTTCCCTAATATTTAAAAATAAAATTAGAAATTAATAAACATAAAAATTCTAAAATTACTCTCATGAACAAACAGACTGACGTAAACCATTCCCCACTATTAAATATCTTTTCGCTCACACCATTCACCCCCACCCTCAATTCAATATAAGGGACGGCACTGCGATGGATTTGTCACTTGTAGCATGTTATTCTTACGATTAACGTCTACAACGCCTGATGATGCCTCGTGGAGAGGCGAAACACGTGTCGCAGCGACGACCAGGCCAGTCGTGGCAGCGACGGTGGTGGTGGGGGCATGCGGATTCTGTTCCAGATGGCGGACGACCGCAGCAGCCGAAGCAGAGACTACCGGAGCAGCCATGGCAGCGTCGGCATGTAGCACGCACTAACAGTAGTGGGTGGGTGCCGGCCGGCGCTAGGCCGCATGAACTAATTGGTGGCGGAAGCACACAAAGCAGGTTAGATCAAATTGCATGTAAATTTGACTTTCGCAAAATAACGCCTGAATCTAGAAACTATAATTTCTCCGACGTGAAGATTTCCTTACGATAGTTAGTAGATTTAGGCATTATTTTGCGAAAGTCAAATTTACAAGCAATTTGATCTAAACTAGTTTGTTTGCCTTCGCTACTGATTCGGTACCGTACTCGATACCGCATTCGATATCGCAATGATAATGATAAACTTGCCGGTAAGCTTAGCTCCGCTGCATATGCAGTTAGGAGAATCAGGTAATTGACGGATGTAGCTACTGCGTGCTTAGTCTATTTCAGCTACTTTCACAGCATTATGTCGTATGGTATGGTATACTGTTGTGGGGAACGGCAGCTGACATTGAGACAATGTTTATCTTAAAAAAAAGAGCCATTCGCTCTATTTTTAACATGGGCTCCAGAGAATCCCTCAGGGAACTGTTCAAAGAAATAAATATCCTCACTGTTACTTCTCAAAATATTTATGAAAACATAATGTACGTCCGTAAAAATTTAAAAACGTGTTCAAACTTCAGCGAAAAACTTAGACGTAGAAATAAGTTGTGTATGCCGGTACATCGGCTTGCTAGGACTGGTTGCCTTTTATAAACAGATCTGTCCTTTCCTGACAATGTATTCACAAAGCACATTAAAAATACTCTCTGTAAAAGAGCTTATATTAATGAATATGTAACTGACAAAGATGTTTGGAAATAATTCAGCACAGACTACCTGTCCTTAATAATCTTTAATTTTACTATTTGATATCATTATTGTACCAATATGTTTTTGTGAATTTTTTGTAATATGTATGTGTTACCGATGGGGGACATCCTATTCAGCACAACGGTACAGTTTTGGTCTCTAATTACAAACCACTAGATCATGGAGTTAGGGATCACGACATAAACGCTCCTTCTGCACATAACACTCGATAATATAAAAATAGTTCGATCAAACGTCGTGATATTGTCAAAAGTTGTCATAGCGTGAGCTAATACTAAATTCTCACATAGATAGAAGATTATTATGATTATCAGATTTAAACTACTCAATTCTTCTTTCAACTTTTACTTACTCTACGTATATTCAATTGCGATCGCATTGATTGACGTAGATAAAATACACAATGGTGCTACTGTATATTAGCTATTCTGTGTTCCACCTTTGCCCACTCACCCTGTTTACACACAGTTTTTCGTGAGCTTAACTGAAAGCAGGTTCCAAGCCGTCCTTTAAATTTTAAATCTTTAAAATTATCTCAAATAAGGTCAGTGATATGTGAATTTGGTTACTTGTTTGGTAGTTAAGTTTTTAGTGAATTTATAAGTTTACTTGGTTGCGGCACATTGCGGCAATACTGCGTCTCACTGTTTTTGCTTGTTATTAATAGATTGTGAAGTTACTAGTGTCGCTGTGCTTATTTTGTTGAACCTCATACAGGAATAATGGTAACGCGACGTTAATGTAATGTTTTCATTGGATAGTAGGCTTTTATTTAACATAAAAATATTTATATGATTCAATATTGTGGACAAATTATGGTAACAAATAATGTTTATTAATTGTCATATTTTTGTTACAGAAACCAGAATGATTTATTTGCCGATTATTGCCGTTTTCATAGCTTCAGTTGCTACTAATGAAGTTGAAATAAAGCCGTGTGCAACTTGCGTCAAGTTGAATGAAACCTGCTACAACATATCGTATATATTGACTCTCAACGTAACTTTTAGAAACAATGTCGTCATCCCCAAAATGGGCATTCTTCATCGTGATAACATTCTATTCTATAGCTTTGAACCAATAATTGAGGATCCCGAATACTACAAGGTTGCTTTCGTGCACTTGGACAAACCAGAAATAGAAGGTATCATCACCGATGATCATGTAAAGATTTTAAATTTTGGAACATTCGACATTGATCAATCTAAAGCGAATGTTTACTTGGGAGGCAGTGACGGTATTTTCAAATATGAAAATAAAAAGTTAAGCGCCTTCAGCTCGAGAGGTGATACTATTACAAGTTTGTTTTACAATGGAATGGTTTATTTTGTTGATTACAATGGGGAAGTCATAAAGTCTAAGAACAACGATAATTTCAATAGTCGCCTTACTGTAGAAAAAGAGAGAATCAAGACGTTTGTTATGACAAAGAGTGATGACATTGTTTATTTGAGTGACAAAGGATTATTTCTAAATAAGAAGTACGATGGAACTGTGTTACTTACACACTATCCCTTTTATAGAGGAGTAACAGTGGATCTGGATGGTGGTATTTATGTTTGGTGGTTAAACGAGATTTACAAGGTCATTGTTGATAGCACCTTGGCTAAGTCCCGTCTTGTAAAAGTTGGTACGATGAAAGAGGAAATAGGAGCAATGACATTTGATAACAATAATAATATAATATTTAACGTTGGAAGAGATCTCTATAGAATGACGGAGACCAACATAACTAATTGTTAATGAATAAGTAACAGCAGTGGCTTGGTGCTAGTAGAGTTAAAACGTGGACAAAAGGAAGGAAGCTGCTTTAGCCATAGTTATGTTGTCATATTTTTTCCACTATTATTGCATATTGTCTGCAAAGTGACCAAAGAAGTTACACTATTGAAGATGTTGCACAATATCATCATAGAAGGCCCTGAAAAGGCGAGTATTATGGAAATTTATAGGACTAAATTGATGAGATAGTGCATAGTGACAAATAGAAAACAAAGCAAATGTGTTTGTCCTGTAGTTTGGAGATTAACTTCCACCTCTAAGTTATTTTAGCAGTCTTTAGGAACTGTAAACAATATAAATAAATTTTATCTGTGCTTTCCAGTACCAAGCCACGGAAATGATCTGTGATTTAGTTTAACGAGTGTGTAGTGTTGTAACCTTGCGCCTCGCGTCGGGTGTTATGTCATGATTACATTGATTATGTAGATATCTGTTATTGTTAGTTCAGCCACTGCCGTGGTCATTGTTTCTGTTTGAATTTTAAATTGTTTATTAAATGATTGTGCTAACAGAAAATGCCGAAATCTGTAAAAATATTTTTAGAAAAAATACACGCAATCACCACTCAGTCCCAAATTAGGCGCAGCTTGTACTATGGGTGTTGGACAATCTATCTATCTATAACTTCACGCCAAATCCCTTGCGGGATGGACAGAGAGAACCGAGCGTCACATGACTGGGTCCTTACACACCTCGACAATTAATAATATAGGTAAATACTTTTTTTTGTAACTACACCCTTTTAAGACATAGAAAATACACACATATATACAGACATATTTTTGCACGCAAATGTTAATGTGTAAATGTGTACGGGAATCGAATCCATGACCTTTAGTTTAAAGGCAACTTTGCTAATGAGAGCTGACTGGGGAGCTGTAAAAGTATTTATTCTAATGCAAAATAAAAGATACGAATAGAACTCTTACTAAAATGTATTAAAAAATAAATCAATAAGCGTTGTTAATGTATTTAAACTGTTATTATTTATGTTACGAGTATTATGAATAAGAAAAACAGTTTATAAGAAGAAGTGACCGAGTAAACTGCAAATTAATTACAGGTATGTCTGTAAATGTATTTTTTTTTTCAATATTGGAGTAAAACGATTCGCAAATACCTATTTATTTCGAGCGAATCTCGACCGGGCAATGACATCTTAATGCCCTCGTTGACTTTGGCGACAGAGTCTAGGCACGTTTGAAGCAGTGTTCCATACTGCCTTAAACATGCCTAAGACGTGCCACGTAATTGGGCGCGTTTTGTGAAGTAATATAATTTAGTGTGTAAGCTGAAAATCACTCATTTCACGTAGACCGTAGAACTGAAATTTAACTCTTAATAAATTCAGAGGTTATTTTGCGAAAGTCAAATTGACACGCAATTTAATTTAACATGTTTTGTGTACTTCTGCCACTAATTAGTTAATGAGAAATAGCGCTGGTCGGTACCAACCTACTGCCATTAGTAGATGCACGCAGTCGCTGCGATGGCTGCTCCTATCGTCTTTGCCTCGGTTGCTGTGGTCGTCTCTGTGATTGCCCGCCATTTGGAACAGGAACCGCATGCTACCGCCACCGTTGCTGTTCTGGTTATTCGTAGCATGTTATTCTATCGGCTACCATCTACAGCAGAGGATGCCTTGGGGAGAGATGAAACACGCGTAGCATAGATCAACAGAACAGACAGAGCAGCAACGGTGGCGGGTGCATGTGATTCCTATTCCAGATGGCGAGCAATCACAGATACGAGCTCAGCTATGGCAATGACGGCATGCGTCTTAATGGTAGTGGGTAGGTGCTGGTCAGCGGTAGTGCGCATGAACTAATTGATGGCAGCACACAAAACATTTAATTGTGTGCAGTCACGTGACTATTGCGTGACGTCATATTCCAACGTGCACTGCTCGTTTCGCAATGTCGACCATTCCAGCTCATAAATACAGTTCGTTCATTACAGCAAGTAACCATTTGTTAGCTGCTGTAACGGGCATAAACCATTGGAAAGCACTCTATTGACGTAGTATATGACGTCATACTCGATTATCGCATGGCTGTTATACTAGTATGTTCTAGAAAGGTAACAATCACGAGACCTTCTTTATAGTATACAAACTGAAAGTTCCCAACACGTGTAGAACCCATGGCTTTGGAAACTATGAAGTTAGAATTATCATGATTTTGGTAGAACAGGTAGCAATGATGTCTAAAATTGCTACCCAAAATCTTTAAAGTATAAAACGTATTTTTTTTATATTTCCTTCCTATAATATTTGACATCACATCATTGCCAGACATATCGTGGCAACCCCGCGCCGGATACTCTTAAACTTTAATAAAATGTAATTTTACTTTCCGTATAGTATAAAAGCTGAATTTAAAATACTAATACTAATAAAAGATTCTCTTTTCCATAGATTTTTTTTCGTGAACGTAAGAATAGAGTTACGATACAACACAACCCAACGAGCTGTAAAATCATATTTTTTTACACACGAATTTTAACAGAATGAAGGAACCAAGGGTTTAAGGGTTATCACGAAACGTCTCGTCCGAAGGCCCGATGACCAATCTTTTGATC
The DNA here is from genome assembly GCA_947507595.1 of Pyralis farinalis. Classification (NCBI taxonomy): domain Eukaryota; kingdom Metazoa; phylum Arthropoda; class Insecta; order Lepidoptera; family Pyralidae; genus Pyralis; species Pyralis farinalis. Next base: position 21,450,753 of record OX382258.1, read on the forward strand.
TTATAAAATTAATAATTTAATTACAATTTTCCTTATAAATTTGTTAACCTATTGACATAGTGGAAGTGTACTATTTATTAATATTAAATTTGTACCCCTGAATATAATGTACAAAATAATATAGATACTGTACCGTAACGTATTAGCCACCGAAACAAGCTTCATTTAGTTGGCTGCTCTACCGTAGCCAATGTACATGAATTGCAGCAGGCTGTACATAAAAATCTGCTGAATGGAATCTGCTATTCTGTATGGTATTTGTTTGCGAAAAAGCCGTCGACTCCAAAAAATCCTGCTCCCAGCTAGTAGATCACCGCTGTCTTGGGGTGTCCAGATGCCCGTACAATACTGCGGCAATGCCTGTCCGCGCCTATTATATCACTTAGGTGTATTAATATATAACTTAGGTGTATTAATATATCACTTAGGTGTATTAATATATCACTTAGGTGTATTAATTGTAAAAGGTGCCACTTCACTGCAAAATCTTCCATTTACTTAATTCGAAACAGTTTGAATTGGACGTAAGAAGATTCTAAAAGGATTCGGAATGATCTATTTATCTATTATATTATCACACGGTTAGCCTGAGACATGAAAATCGTGGAATTAAGTCTAATATATGAATGTACTTGGAGTTTAGTGGCATAACACGTCTAAAAAGTAATTAATTAAAAATATAAAGTTGTTTATTGTCTAAACATATTACTTAAAGTTTGTCTTAAGCACAATAAATTACATACATGTGTTCAGTATTTATATTTTGCATGTTAAACAGTGAACATTTTGTTTTCTATTTGATGATGTATTAAAGATTCCTTGACGTACATTCGTGTAGCCAGTTATACGCTAGCTTTCTCTGTGTTAAGGTATGTTGGTACCTTCACTTGCATAATATCAAATATGTTGTAATAAAAAAAAATGATTCACTGATTTTACCAAAGTTAATAAAGTATATTTTATACATAACACTTTTTTTATATTCTTGTGCTCCTGCTCATCTCTACCGTCTGTCTGTCCATTCACACAATGTCATGGTCACAAGCCATACATTCTGGTACAAATGAATATGCATTTATTTTTTTATGAAGTAATGTAATCTTAATAAAACTTTCTCTCGTTTCAGCAAAAAAAAAAAAAAAAATTTATTCGAAATGGCCACTTTTGGCTTTGACACGGGCCTTAATCTGTCTGGCCACGAATCTATGGATTTACGCACTTTCCATGGGAAATTTAGCCGCTGCTTTTTCTCGGCGTGTCGTTTCGAGCAGGCCGTGTCCTCCCAAACTGACCATAATTTGTAGTCTAAGGAGTTCAGATCTGAGCCAGACGAGGGCCAGTCTTCAACTCTTATACAGTCCGAAACGTTGGTTTCGAGCCAGGCTTGGGTAGTACGTGCCTTGTGACCAGGATCATGCTGGAAAGTCCACAGTACATTTTTAAAAAGTGTACTGCTGAGAGATTTCACAACACGATCCAAGACAGTCTCTTGGCTGAAGTCTCACTCCTTTTTCATAAAAATTAAGCTTTGTGACTCCTTGATACGACACCCCCCACTAAACCATTACATACGCAGAATGATTACCACATTGTACCTTTTCAACCACTTGGGCGGCTTTCTCTAGAACTGTGTGCATACACTTTGCCATTTTGCTTGTTCAAGTGCTCTTCAATACTGATTTTTTTTTCATCTGTAAAGAGTATATTTCTGAGCCTTTCTCTTGCGTATCGAGACAGAAGCCGTTTTGATCGATCTGCACTCTCTTCAACTGTAGGGATTGATTTAGGGCATGCATTTCGACGATAAGCGCCGAGCTTCAGGTCTTGTTTTATTATAAGCGATAGACTCCTAGCGGGGATCTTCATTTCTCGCGGTAAGGTTTTTTGTTTCACAGCATTAACGGCCTTGTAGTTCTGACAATACGCGGTCGCCCAATCTCGATCTTTTATAGTCTTCAACAGAGGAAGTGTTGGTATATCTGGCGATAGTACGATATACGAACATATGGCTCATACCAAGCTTTTGAAATGTCTAAGTAAAACGGCGGGAAAACGAAAGAAGTTTTTAACACAATACACGCGTTTCAAGTTCAAAATAAAGAGTTGAAAAAAAGAAAAGTTTCTAGGTAACAGTTTTTTTTATACTACGTTGGGAGGCATATGTAAAGTGTACGACCTGATGTAAAGTGGGTACCGTAGCCTATTAACGCTTGCGATAAATTAAGTATCTTACTCTTGACCTCACTCACACACAGGAATACAACAACCCTCTAGGGAGTTGTTATTTGATTGCGGTTTGCAGTATTTATGGCCAGACTAGTTATGCATGTATAGGTAAATAGATTTACCGCCGCGGACGGTTTAAACTGTGTTCTATTAAGCTATATGCAAACTTGATGAACGTTTAATCCCTTTAGTGCAACTACTACACCAACTAATTCAATCCACTGCTGGAATATGGGTCTCCCTTCAACCGAAGGAGTTTAGAGTATACTCCACCACGCTGTTTAACTGCGGATTGGCAGAGGCCAGTCACTTCAAGCCCCTTAAGATCACCGACTTAGCTTAACGACTGTCATCTATCGACAACAGCCGCGACCGACGGTTTGACGTGCCCTCCGAGTGCAGAGAAGCTTGAGATAGAAAAACTCATTTATAAACGGGTGCAGGCTGCGGTCGACGTTTCTTAACCTGCGTGATCGATTAGAATGACATGTGCATCGACGTCATCGAGCTCTCATTCTTTATAATTGTTTGTAAAAAGGTAAGACAAGACTAAACTTTTGTAAAGAGATTTTTCTTAAGTCTTTGTTATGTTTATGATGATGTTAATTTGTAAAAAATGTTAATTTCCTAACATCCATTCTTAGTGGGCTTTGCAAACTAATAAAATTCTAAAAATATTCATTATTCATCAATGAAAGGTATTTTGATTATAAAGTGGTTGGGTTTAGGTCACATTCAGTTCTTGACTTGGCGGACTAAGCCGGGTTAAGACTTGGTTTAGACGGCTGGGTCCGTGTAAGGTTAACTCAAAAGTCTGGTTTCGGAAACCTACTTTATACATGATGAAACCGGATGAATTTTAATGCTCATTTCTTTTTTTATTATTTAAAGTTTTTAATATTCACCTTCCCTGCTCTCATCCTGTCTTTCGCGCTGTCAATTTTACTATTGTAATATTAAACTGTAAGTTGTTTGGGAACTAACCAATTACTTCTTTTTTTATCATCTCCTTACATATATATCTATATTATGTTCTATTTTATCTAGCTACTTTCAATTTTATTGTTTATTTATTACATTTATATTTATTTCTTTTCTTTTATTATTATAATGATCTATTTCGTTTATATAGTACTACCGCGCCACTCGCCTACCAAATTCCAATTAGACACTCAAAGGTTGACTGGAAGAGATTCCTTATAGGAATAAGTCCGCCTTTGTACATTTAATAATGTGTTTCATTTTAATTAAAAAATTTCCTAGTTATTTATGTATAGTAAAGATATAACAAACAATAATTAAACCTTTGTGATGTCCTATATGTTGTGTTTGTTTTTCGATTTAGTTACAAATTGGCAACTGCTCTAGGTCGGCAATTTACGTAAGTCTTAACCTTTTGTACAAGGTTGTTACAAGGCCCTTCTACCAAGCATAGTCACTTACTAACCTCAACCCTTACATGGATACCTATTCTGAGTTATGGCGTTAAAAGCAATGTCATTGGTTGGAACATTAGGGTTGTCAAAAGAAGAAATTGATTTTTTTATTTGCTTTGCAAATACGTACAACAAAAATATGTTGAATACCTCTGTTTTATGGATAATTTCTATTGCGGTCTTGTTTACCCGGTTCGCCAGTTCCTTGGGGGGTAGGCAGGGATAATCAAGCGCCATACGACTTCGTTCTTACTATTTTCTTTCTTTTCTTATACATCGTCGGGAAGCATACCCGCTTTACATCAGGTGGGCCCTATGCTTGTATGTTTCCCGACATTGTATTAAAAAAACCATATAAGCATACGGCCCAAGTAAGTAAGTAATGTGGCTGACTTAGCCTATGAACGCTTGTAATATATTAAGTATGCCTCTGCTGCTAACACAGTTACTCCTTAGGAGCTTACAGGTGGTCATTCACTCGCAGGAACACACAACAATCCTCTAGGTAGTTGTTGTTTGGTTGCGGTTGTGTGGTGTGTTGGTGTCAAAGTAGCGTTCCTGTCTACCGCGCTACCGAGTTCGTCTTCTTCAGCCTTCGTCTCCGCCAGCGTTCTTCGACTCATATCCAATAAAGGTTTATGCTTCTTCCCTGAGGAAGCCACGCGAGCTTTTTGATGCGCTCTACTTATATTCTTTGAGTTATCCCATTTCATAATCCATTACGAATGGCGGGGTCCGCTTCCTAAGCATAAGGATTCGGCGAAGATACTGATTTTTACATAGAGCGAGAGTCGTCAGTACTTCATAATCTCGCCCTACCTCTCACAAAAAAGCAATCAAATAGTTCATGTACATAAATGTTTGTCCTGTGTGGGAATCGAACCCACGAGCATTGGTTTCAAAGCAGCGATATTAATCACTGCGCCCCGAGACAATTACCAAGCCTACTTCTTTCTATTTTATTCTTACTAATTTTCTTTCATTTTCTCTAATAGTAAACAACAAAATAAGTACGGGTTGTTTACATTTCATACACGAACAGGTAAACATAACAAAACGTATCTGCGATAGAAGTTTACAATAAATAGAACAATTGGAATAACAATTAATTACGCACAGCAATTAACAAGTGCAAGGTCATACAACAATTTACTCCATTTAACAATCAACAGACTACAACTGTTTATAGACTTGTCCATGTGGAAGTCAAGGTAACGTATTTTTAGACCATTTTTTGGATGGATGGGTCCGAGGAAGGACGGGATTTTCCTACCACGTCAAATTGATCGTGTTTTATCACAGAGTAATACCGAAGGGTGAGCATGTAAAGCGCCATTATATAAATGTTATGAACAAATAAACCACTTGACGGCGCACATGGGCACCCCTCACTCACAAAAACGTACTGATTAATGGTAGGATATTTTTTTTTATTGTCCGACAAATTACACAGCGCCACCTAGCCCCAAAGTAAGTGAAGCTTGTGTTATGGGCACTAGACAACTGATAAAAATACATACGTAAATCCTTTATTTTTTGTAAATACATAGTTATTATACATAGAAAATACCCAGACCAAGACAAACAGACATGTTTATGCACACAAACGTTTGTACTGTGTGGGAATCGAACCCACGAGCGTTGGTGTTAAAGTGGCGTAACAGCGCGTTTCACCACTGCGCCACCGAGCTCGTCAATTTTAACCAATAAACCGTTAAGTTGATCCGTGAACTAGCCAATAAGGGCTGCGCATTTTACTTTCCCCCTAACCGTAGTGGTGAGTTGAGTTTCTACGCAAAATCGTCTCATCGGTTCTCCACAGTTTATTTCCTTCATAAGCCTATCCCGCAATGCAAATGGCATAAAAATAGTGAAAGAATTACCCTTTCCGTTTTACCCTTTGGGTACGGAACCCTAAAAACCATCACGAGCGCAAAATCGTGTTTTATCAGAAGGTGATTCCAGAAGCCAATGAATGTTAAAGAAGTGTGTGAGGTGCGTAAGGAACGCGTCTTATGGCGCTCGGCTCTCTCTGTCTACCCCGCAAGGGACCTGGCGTAGATACATATACAAGCTTTGAAGCATCGACGAGCTCGGTGGCACAGTCGTGAAAACGCGACTTTGACACCAACGTTCGTGGGTTCGATTCCCACACAAGACAAACATTTGTATGCATGAACATGTCTGTTTGTCTTGGTCTGGATGTTTTAAGAGAGGTAGGGCGCGTCAAAGCAGCCCGTCTGGGGAAGTAACTCCACCTCACAGAAAATCGCAGCCATTAAGTATCACCCGTGAGATGCCACCTCTGCTGCTAACACAGCAACTCCTTAGGAGCTTACTGGTGACCTCACTCGCACGCAGGAACACAACAAACTTCTAGGGAGTTGTTATTTGGCTGCCGTTTTCTGTGAGGTGGTGGTACCTCCCCAGACGGGCTGTTTGATGCGCCCAACCTCTTTTAAATTTCTTTCTATCTCTTAAATTCTTTTATGACCTCATCAAACCAATACATGTCTACTAAAAGATAATTTTCAGTACGATACAACTGCAACCTGTGCAAAACCGACTTATGTCATGAAAAGTTTGTGTTATGAAAACATAAGAACGAGTGAGAGTTAATATTCTAAAAAAATATTTTTCAAAGGAGAAAAATAGCAAAGTAAAATCCACTCAACAACAAATGCGACAGAGGATGGCGCAGACGTTTGAACTACCACGTTTTACCCCTCTAAGCCAACAAGTGACCACTCCGCAGCCGCCACTTCAGTACTGACTTTCATTGGGTACCATTATTTTCCAGTCTTCAGATGTGGAGTAAGTGACGAGTGGGGAGAGACTAACTATCGTGTATTTTGATTTACGTGCCATTTCAAATGTCATAAATAAATAAATGAATTGTAGTATATAGATTTAGGGTTCACTGTATCCCTAAATCTATATACTTGATCTTCTTTTTCATTGGATTATTATGTACTAGAACCGACACCGCAAACCAAATGTTTGCGCTATACTTTGTTGCCGATCGACAACAACTCTTTGCTGTACTGCGTTGAACGAAACGCGAAAGTGCCATGAAAATCACGGCGCTTTTGATCTTTTGGTCGCGAGAAAACTGCGCCTGAGAAGCGATTTAGTGCTGTATCTTCGAATCTTTGGGATAGATATCTAAATTATTTCAGCGCTGCAGCGGACCGTCCGTCTCAATGTTCTTTTTAGCGTTATTCCGTTTCCTAATCCATTACGATTAGTGGGGTCCGTTACCTGAGCCTAAGGGTTTGGCGAAGATTTTTACTTGGAGCGGCTACCGTTAGTCCTCTGCAACCCAGAGGGAAAACCAGATCCTAAGTTGGGTCACACGGCTTTCGAAATATACATTCTTGGACTTGCTGGTTTCGTCACGATGTTTTCCTTCACCGTCGAGTGAGTGATAATTACGAACATGTACATAATACCGATAACAGGAATTTAGTGGTACATTCTAGGATTCGAACCTGGGACCAATCGGTCTATACGGCGGTCCTTTATCCACTCCTCAAGTTCATTGTAACGCATGTCTATAAATTTAGTTTATATTTTTTGTGAAATGTTTAAAAAAGAAAAGTCCCAATTGAAATCATTGACCATAATTAATATTGAAAATTTCGGGCCAATATAAGCAGAATTTGATGCCTCCAGAAAGGGCATGCTCCGTTGGTTCGGACATGTAGAAAGAATGCGGGACGAAAGAATGACGAAACAGATATACAATGCAAAAGTGGAAGGATGTAGGAGCCGAGGAAGGCCGAGACTAACCTACCATGACCAAATTGGTCGTATTTTATCAGAAGGTGATGTCAGAAGCCCCAGGAACCGGCGAGCGTGCATGAAAAGAGCTATGAATGTCACAGAAGCGAGTGAAGTATGCAAGGACCGCGTCTTATGGCGCTCGGTTCTCTCTGCCTACCCCGCAAGGGACTTGGCGTGAAGATATACATACATACATACATTGATGCCTCCAATTCTTTCCTAATTTTAGGATAGTATTTATTGATATAGCCAGAAGGTGTGAACCTCGCAGCATTGTTCGAAAGATACTTTGATGCAATTTTTTTTTCATGAATAGTAATGCTGTGATAATTAAGTGCAAGAAAGCTCTTTTGCCTCTATAACATTGATTAACCTATTGATCTCTAGTTCGGTAGTAATTGAGTTCTTCTTGGCGCACAGATCACTGTTTGCGATTTTAAGCATAAATATAAAATTTTATCCTATTTTGTAATAATAACTCATGCAAAAGCGTAGAATTTCGGTACACGATTCATCATCATCATATTCACACGTAAATATCCATGGAGTATCCTTATAGTCCTATTAGTCCTTCATTATAATTTATAATATGGTAGTTTCATTTCATTAAAATTTCATTAAAAAAAAAGAAATGATTTTAGGCCACTTTATCTATATGTTATTCGTTGTTATTTATTATATATATGATCTTCCGTTATTATTTAATGTATATAAACTCACACACTAATTCAGAAGCAATAACTGTGTGGTTATCTACGAGTTATAACCCTTTTCTAATATGTAGGCGACATCCGCGACATCTTTTGGTTTGTACCGATCCATGCAGTAGTTGGCAAGTTGACCCATTTTAGGAACTAACAAAACAATGTATCACAAAAAGTATGTGGATTTATTTTATTTAATAATAGTTTCATTGTTTACTCGATGGCTGTAAAAATATCTTAGATCGTTGTTGGCAAAAATAACATTTTTGTAATACATATAAAATGATATTTTGCCAACGAATCTACTATTAGAAATCTATTTTAAGAGAGGCAGTACTTCCGTCTCACAGCAAACCGCTGCCTAATAAAAATTCACTGGAGGCTTGTTGTGTTCGCAAGTGTGATGAGGCAGGAGAGTACGGGTAATAGTTGCGCTCCTGCGAGTTAGTAATGTCTCATGAGGATGACTGTGTGTATACAATACTATTAGTATCAGGAGTCTAGTAATCAAGATATAATATTAGAGGTTGATGGACGTACATATCACCCATTATTACATGTAGTTTGAAGGAAAATGGTGTGTGAGTACTTTTTATTTTGAGCGAGTACGACGAAATATAGGCATGAATGAAGAGAGTTGTATCTAATAGTACGTGGATGCATACCTAATGCATGCCTCTCTATGCCTATATTTCGTTAAGCTGTATTTTAAAAAACTTGCTTACCGACAGATAGGTTGACTCCTTGTTCATTTCTTACATATCTAATAATACAACCCTATTCCTGCACACCTTTCTTAGATTTTAGTCCGATGTGGTACTCAATAAACAAAATTAACACTTACTTCAGTTACTAACATCGCTTTAGAAAACTTGGAGGGCGAGTTTTCTGTAACTTAAATTTAAACAAAATGCAACGGCGTCACATGTTGAATATGTAGACTCTTGCCCATCATCTAATAAAAACGCTAATGGTCGTTTATTTTTCTATCTTCTTTTTCTTTAACAATTTCACTGTATTAATATGTCTATCACTTGATTTCATTAAGTAGCAGACGTGTGTGTATTTATCATGTACATTATTTATTTGAGACCTATTAAAGACTCTAATTCAAATGTAGTACATCACGTATTCGTAACAAAAATATAAATGTATAATACGTATTATTTAGGGGTGACTCATAATTAAACAAATACCGCTGTTTTAATATCTTATTCACCAAGTTGTCTCGAGCACTCGAGCAGTACGATTTCACATTGAATTTTAATAAAAATTCCAGCATGAACAAAAATAATTGACAATACTTATAAACTTTATTAAGTTTAAAAAAATAGATGCAATATTTGTAAGCACTAATAAAGATTTTTCTTATACTCAGATTGTGAACTACGGTTATAAAATATCTCATGTTTATGGGCTACAAAATTTAAGTCAATTTTACCGGGGGTGAAATAATAAAGTATGCCTTACCATAATGATGACGACCTACCTTCGGGGAAATGGTTATGTATTCATGAACACGCTAAAAATCTAACCAATGTAGGCTTTATGATTGTTTGGTTTTTATTTATAACTTAATTTGTATAAGGCATAAGTTAAATTAATATTAGATAAAAATAACTTTAACTTTATCACTCTTTTATTACGGGCACATGTTTGAACTTTACAGGGTGTAACTACGAGAACGTTCAGTATGGAGAACTCTGAAACTATAAGAGATAGAGAAATGAGAGATAAGAAAAATTGCATTTCAAATCCTGAATTTGAATTTTTATATTAATGTGAAAATAATATCTATCGGAACAACAGTTCAACATGAAATTTTGTTGATAAGTAGGAAAAAAACATACGATATTCTAGTTTATTCACTATCAACGTCGGTTTAGTTGTCTTTAAGTTTTAAAAAGTATTTTTTCATAATCTTGAAAGTTTGCGGCATTAGAAATGAGTATTGCGTTAATATTTTATTTTATGAAAAAAGAAATAAATACAAATTATATTTGTGAAAGAAAAAAAAATAACAAAATATTATTGCATATTCTATTGAACTTGGCTCACCTTTGTACTCAACACAAATGGCTTTGGTATCTTGCATCTTTGATTGTGCGAATTGGCGAACAATTGCGCATTGATAATGTGAGTGAGATGGTATTTGTAATTTAATTAAATCTAGATGTACCTTTAAAATTATATTTCTTTCTTTGTGTATTGTTTGTCAATAAATTACTATTTTATAAAATCTACCGGTTACCTTTTAACAACTAAATATTGTGTAAGTAACTATGTAATAGTTCCTTCAATGCACATTCTGTACTTCCTTTTCTTTTTGAGCTCATGTCTACAAATTGATTTTAGAATGTATACATACCTATTTAATTATATTTAAATATTTTCTCATGTAAATGATTAATTTCTCAACATGTTGTAATGAGAAATTAATAATAAAGATTCTTTAAACTGAACCCTACGATTCGAGAATCGAATCTAAGCATTTGACTAATGCTAGAGAGTCCGATATCTTAGAGTAGTATCTAAGAAAACAAAAAGTACTATGTTATTTTATTACTAAAATTGGTCGTGTAGACTGTAACTAAAGAATATTACCAGAATGTATTGGTTATATGCTGTATTAAATATTTATAACGTTATAAGACACATCATGCAAAGCAAAGGCTCACTCGTTCTTTAAGTGTTATAGTGTGTACGAAGAAGCAGCTCTTCCATAACATTAACAAATAATATTAGCAAAATACTTAATTACATAATACAGGCTGGATTTATTAATACGAATTTCCAAATAATGTTATTTAAGGCAGCGTTAAATTGAAAAGAGTGCATAGATTTTGGTCTACCCAAAAAAGCAAATTGTGTTTGTGTACATGTGTTTTATTTATTTAATAGTTGCATATATCAGTGTTAACAATATTAACTTGAAAAATATACATGGATTAATGTTTCGTACTAGCTAACCCTCCAAAACCCATGCACACATCATGATCGATTCGCATTGTAGTAAGTTAACAGTTATTGTTATCGATGTTTATGACAAAGAATTGTGAACTGTCAATTTAAGTAATAATATAAAAATTATACACAAGGAAAGTATTAGACCTGATCGTTAGACCTAGTAATTAAATAGCCTATTTATGTAAAATGTTATGTAGACCGATAGTCATGTTAATTTATACTCTAGATTGCAGAATTAAATAATATTTTTGTAATGAAATACATTTATCATAATTATTAAATAATTCGTTAAAGTTATCCCATCGCTATTATTATTATCAATTAATTATAAATTATTTATCTGCCATAAGTGAGTGATTCTAAGAATTGATGATGTTATTTCTAGCTAACACAAAGCAAAAAGTTGTGGCTGGCGAATGCGGTAATTCGTGCATAGATATATGTCAATATGGATGTGCAAAATATTATAGAATGTATAATTTTATATAGATAAATTATTTCGGAAGTCTGTCTTTTGGAAGACAAGGAGGATATTTTGAAATATTCTAGACGCGATGTATAAGTTGAAAGACTCCTGGATAGGTCCAAATCGTCTGAAAAGTATTGATAAACAGCGCCTCTGTATCCCCTCAACATTATGAATATGAGTTATATAATATGGCCACCAAACTATTGAGCCACATTCGCAGATAGGTCTTATAAGTGTCTTATTTAAAAGAAGTTGACTATATGGCTTCTTGAATTGTTTAGTTATTCTATATATACAGAATTGTTGTTTATATATACAGAATTGAATTGTTTAGTTATTCTATATGTACAGACTTGCTTTACAAGGAAGCAAAAGTGCTCAGAGTTCGACAATTGTATGTATGGCGAGTCTGCTGTGCTCAACACAAAAAAACACTCAATTCCCCAGAATACGGTACCCTAATCAAAAATCGCGTGTTTAGGTTGACACTACCCCCAGTTCGCACGATGTTCGCAAAGAGGCTACCTCTCTTCTCTCACCCTTATGTTTACAATAAGATAAACCGGCTATGTTCCATCAAAAACCTATCATCATACAGTGCTAAGAAAGTTATCAGGAACTGGCTACAGGACCTTAACTATGATGAAACTGAAAGACTTCTCCCACTGACTGATTAACTTGTCGTATCGTAATACATGCTGACATGCAATCACTGAACCCATATCTACACTTGCCGCTCGACTCACACATACACATTCACCCATACACGCACACTCACCCACACATTCCAAAATCGCACTCATACACTCTGTACACATGTATACACGTCCATCACATTCACTCATAATCTCTTGTTCTTATCGATATTTTGTTATATTGTTTATTTGTGTATCAAAAATGTTTTTGTTTTAGCTATAAAGCAATGTATAATTCAGAAGTAACCGGATCTTCTGTAGGTAGAACCAAAATGTTAATCACTCCTTGGTTACTGCGATACAGGCCTGCGTGCTTAGTGCAGTAACTATTGCAAATGTTGTAATAATTAAGTTTTATGTGCTAATAAAGTTTTTACTTACTTTACTTACTTACTTACATATAAATCCAAGAAGTTGGTTGCATCTTTTTTTTTATACCACTAAGGTCGCAAGCATACGACCTGCCTGATGGTAAGCAATTACCGTAGCCAATGGACATTTGCAACAGCAGGGTGTCACTCTTGCGTTGCCGACCCTGTAATCTGCCTACTATGTAACTGCCGCTGACGAAAGAATAACTTCGTGTCAACATTATTCCAAGGTCTTTGACGACATTCTTTCGTTCAAGCTTATGGCCGTTCGAACTATAATCATATACATATTTTGAATATTTAGTAGAAAACGATATCACAAAACTTTTTCAGATTTAAAGACGTGAAATTTGCCCTACACCAATAATTAATTGTATTCAAATCTTGTTAAACTTTTAAACAATCACTAGCACTACCAACCGCACGGAAGATCTTTAAACCGTCGGCATAAAGCAAAGCTTCACTGTCTATCTGTTTTACTAAATCATTGATGAATAACATGAACAGCAGAGGACCCAAGTGTGAGCCCTTCGGCACACCAGATGTTACAAGAACTGGAGTAGACACATGATCCCTGATCGTTACTATTTGACTACGCTTTGAAATATATGACTCCACCCAGCGTAATAACACACCATGAAATCCGTAATTAGCGTTTTTCTAATAAGTAAATAGTGGTTTATTTTGTCAAAAGCGTTCGAAAAATCGGTGTATATTGAGTCCACCTGACTTCGTTTATTAAACGCGTCACATATAAAAGTGTTTTTGTATGTGACGAATAATTGTTACTGTATACAATGAATTTGTGTGAAAGTAGTATTTATGGCAGCTGTTAGATATTCATCATTGTCGCAATTGGATTTATAAACTTTATGTTATACGTAACCGGACAAGGTTAGTAGGAGTTGATTAGTTTCCCGTCAGTCGATAACTAAGGGCACCGTCGATTATTTGAAAGATTTTTTTTCTAACACTAAAGATTAAGGTAAAAATTTTTTATTTACCATTGCGCCCTCGCGGGTACTTAGACACGTCTTCCTTTTTAGGGTTCCGTACCCAAAGGGTAAAACGGAACCCTATTACTGAGGCTCCGCTGTCCGTCCGTCCGTCCGTCCGTCCGTCCGTCCGTCTGTCACCAGGCTGTATCTCATGAACCGTGATAGTTAGACAGTTGAAATTTTCACAGATGATGTATTTCTGTTGCCGCTATAACAACAAATACTAAAAAATAGAATAAAATAAATATTTAAAGGGGCTCCCATACAATAAACGTTTTTTTTGCCGTTTTTATAGAAATGGTACGGAATCCTTCGTGCGCGAGTCCGACTCGCACTTGGCCGATTTTTCTTTTTTAAATAACTTGCATTTTGAAATGACCATTGACGAAAAAGGAATGCCGGAAAAACCTTACAAATATGGGTCTCTTTTTAAGTCGCCAATTAGGTACCTACATATTCCAAAAATTCATGTCAGCATATCGGTATAATAATGATGAATAATGATATAAACTATTAGGAGTAACATTCATGTAAGACATACATAGTTTACGTGTGTTTTAATTTTATTTATTCGCTAATTCTGTTTGTGTAGGTAATGGTAAATTTTACGCATTTCATAAATTACACAAATAATAAATATGTAAACCAGTGAGAGACTATGTACAAAAGTCGTCTGCGTGGGTACCTCTGTCTCACCTATTTCTACCGCCAAGTAGCTATATTTATATAGCTATGTCATAGTATAATCAAACAAGTAGGTTATCTGCATAGATACGCACCGCTTTCGGTTTGTATGTGTGACAGAATTTATCGCTGCCAAAGGAACGCCAGTCGTGGCTACGCCGCGGCGCCGTGCTTAATACGGCACGCGCCTACGCACGCACCGCCGCCGACGCCGCTGCGCTCCCGCTCGTAATAATTTGTACGTGTACCTACCTACTTTAACTACAAATTCGTAAAGATGGCTAAAAAGTAAAAAGATTTTTATTTTTTGTATCAAATGTGTAATTTTGTTATAAAATCACAAATTCCCTACAGAAAAAAATACTTTTAATGCCTATTTTATTGCCATTTTAGGCTACTGTAAAAATATACAATTTCTGAATATAATTTTGATAAGTGTAGTAAATCTAAAAGAAAAAAATAGTTGTGTAAAAAAAATGGGTGCGTGTACTTATGTACGCGCGTGAGAAGTTATACTTCTCTATCATTAACTAACAAATCCCTGGAGAGAAATTGTGTCCATGCGAGTGAGTGACGTTACCACCTCACAGGCAACTGCAGCCAGATAACAATTCCCTGGACGGTTGATGTGTTCATGCGAGTGAGCGACGTTACTACCTCACGAGAAATATGCTCAAAACTGCAGCCGAATAACAATTCCCTGGAGAATTGTTGTGTTCATGCGGGTAAGTGACATTAACACCTCACAGAAATCTGCAGCCAAATAACAATTCCCTGGACGGTTGTTGTGTTCAGGCGAGTGAGTGACGTTACTACCTCATGGAAAACTGCAGCCAAATAACAATTCGCTGGACAGATGTTGCGTTCATGCGAGTGAGTGACGTTACATGGCTGCAGTTTTCAGTTTTTCCGTAATAACGTCACTCACTTGCATGAACACAATAACCCTCCAGGGAATTGTTATTTGCCTGCAGTTTTGAGAATATTTTTCGTGACTTAATGAGCGGTTTAGCGGGCAGCTTCAACCTGTTACTTTTGTGTTACAGTATCTTAAAATTTCACTCATCATTTTTTCATAACGCGCCTAAAGGAGTATATAACTTCAATACAATAGTCAGCTCCTGGTCTATGTACAAAAAATAATTAAGAAAAACTTTGTGTTATAGATCCCTGATGATTCACCTACAGGGGAAAATTGTTTTGTATATAGATAGACTATGCATTTTTGACGATTGTATAAACTATAAGCGACATCCCTACGTGTTTAGGCTATTATCCTTCGCTCGGGGGCCGAGTCGGCCTACTTGTTTGATTATACTATGGCTATGTTCCAGTTTGAAGGCTGAGATATGGCAGAGAAATTACTGGGTACTGTGACGAAACATCCATAGGTCACAAGATTGGCAGCGCGCGAGTAAAATCTCCGTGGCGTTGCGAGCGTCAATAGGCTGCGGTGACCGCTTACCATCCAATGTGGGCCGCATGCTTGTTTGCCAATCTAGTTTCATTAAAAAAATTTATCAACATATTCTCTGTACTACATCTTTACGATACCGAGCTTCTGAAAGCGGACTGAAATCCGGTTCGTGTAGTCCTTCAGAAGGAATTCAATTCCGTCATACACTGCGGTGAAACACCGGAAGTATGGAGTCGCACGCATTCTTGATGAATTCCGACCTCCCGAACAAGCCGAATTCTGAAAGGGCTTAGCACCGTAGATCACATACATACTTTGCGCCAGATTATGCAGAAGACTGAGGAGTATAATTTGCCCTTATGTATGGCGTTTTTCATTCGGTTGAGATATGGGCGGTGCCACAGTGTTTCCAGCGATGCCAAATTGACTGTCGATACATTGAAAAGGCAATGATGTGTATCCGAGTACTCACGTGCCCAGGATTAGGAGCACGAAACCGATTCAAGTGCAAAAAGTATGACTGGGCGACGTCATATCCCCGAAACTCTTCACCGCAGCATTGGAAAGCGTCTTCAAGCTCTTGGACTAGATACGGTATAAACATCAATGATTCAATGATCGAATACATCACTTACCTTCGATTTGCCGAAGATATAGTTCTCAACTTGAAGTAGCTATTGCTACTATTACCGTATTATTGCCATTGAACAACCGGGCTCGTCAAAATTTCATATATAAATCCCGTAACATCTGAGATAATTTCTGTGATTTTTTTTAATGGGGAAAGTTTATATTCCGGCTTTATGTTGTAACTCTCATATGGAAATGGATGGCGCTACAGTGTATCGATTATTTTTGTACAACGTCGGGAGGCATGGAAGCATACGGACCACCTGATGTAGAGTTAAGTAGTATATGAACGCTCATAATACATTAATTATCACTCGCGCGATGTCACCACTGGTGCTAACACCTCAGGAGCTTTTTAGTAATTTCACTCACACGTAGGAACACAACAACCATACAGGGAGATGTTATTTGGTTGCGATTTTCTGTAAGGTGGTTTATATGTGAATTCCTCACTATTCAAGGAGAAAAATAACCTAGATGTTTGTCCAGCATTGTATAAACGCCATTAACACCGAAATTCATAGTAGAGTGTCGCTTACCAGTAATACAAATATCTGTAAATTCCTCAGAAATACGAGATAAGAGATGATTGTAACACAATTCGGATTTATCCGAACATCAGTTAATAATATAATCTCGTAGTCTCAAGAACACTGGGCCCCGGGATTCGCGTGGGATCGAATAGAACGCAGGGAATCGAGGGCGTTACGCACAATAGAGTATTAAGAAAATTAACAGTAGCGTAACGAGCGCACTTAGCTCCTTTTGACACGATAACCAATACTCGATTTGATCGTCACTTTTTAATGTAGCAGACAGTAAGCTTCTTGCTCTGCACTAGTTAAATTATTATTTATTGTTTTAAAGTAGCCATCAACCGATACCGATTTGATTGTGAATAAAAAAAATCTTAAAAATATAATCAAATTTGTGTGATTATTTCTATGGAGTTATTGCACATATATCTCTACTGTGGTCACGGGCTTAGTGAGATAGAATATAAGCAGTAAGTGAAAATCATCTAAAAGCCTGTGATAATTTTAAAATCTACCAACGCCAAGACTAGGGACAGCATATTATCAATTTTACTGTTTTCATTTATTTTTTAGGATACTGAAGTAGTACATTAGGCCACGAGACCCATCTGAGAGTATATCAGGCCGTACTGATGCCTCCAACATCACGGTCATCTCTCGTATTTGAGCAATCCTGTGAGAAATTATTCAAATAATAAGCCGCGTTCTCGTGTAACAGACTCGACGGTAAGCGCATTTCTCATCTTCAGTGATATCGACCTTTTTGATTCTCATTTTTTAGTTTCAGAAATTATATTTTTTAGGAATTCGTATAAAAAACAACAGTTACAAATCCGTGGCATTCTATCCATTCGTATGTAATAGATACCATTCTTTCAAACATTCTCTTTTATATACGAAATTTGTAAAGCGAATAATTTATATAATTATAGTTCATAAAGGTTTATGTAAATGTTGCATTATACATTATACTGTACCTTATATCGAAGACGTATAAAAAATCTGTAACAATAAAATTAAACTATCTATACACATTAAAGAAAAAAAATTATATTTCTCAGGGAGTTTTTCAGAAATCATCAAAAATCTTCACTGCCGAAGTTTGTTAGTGAAATAATTCTCAACAAACAAACTTAGTGTTGTGGTTGTAGGAAAGTTTGGTTCCAGCCAATACGTGCTTAACCTTAAAGTTTCTGTCCGTCTGTCTGGCTTGAGTTTGGATCTGTTAAGTCAAGTTTGAGTGAAAATGAAAAAAAAATGAGATTTATAATTAGGTGAATTGTTCAGAAGGCATTACACAACTTAGTTATATGGTACAAGCAAAATATGGATGAAATATGGATGTCGGTACGCGGTTCAACTCGTACTTGACCCGCTTTTTTATACCACGCTGTTTACTTTCTTTTGTCTATCGATGATTGCACTTGATGAGTGTAAAAATTTCAATTACATAATTTAATATGACAGGGGGTACATACATTAATAAATTCCTGAGGCGACAATAGGAAATATAAGATAATCTAAAATCTAAATAACGTAAAGATGAAATTTAATCGTCGTAAATAAAGAAAGAAAATACTGTGATTGACTGTGAATCATGTAAAATGTTAATAATTAATTCGTATCGTTTATATAATCAGTTACAGAATATTAACATTTGTCTAATAAGTGTGAGGATAAACGTTTATTGAATAAATTTCACAACAAATTTGCACTCAGTCAAAAGTAACAAATTGTATTGCTTAATAGCCATGCAATATATATTTTTCTAGAACAATTTTTTTGAACCAGACATTTATGTGTATGCGCTATGAAACGATTTTATAATTTAGTTGAAATCTCTGTGAATGTGATTCCAGTCAGTTGTTTGTCAAAGTTGACTTACTGCGTGTTATATATATACAGATGTAGTAGCGTAGGCGTAGATATCTACAACCACATACTCGAATAATCATGATTTATAGTCTGTGTAGCTATTAAGTATGGGCGTTTCCGGGAATGGTAAATGGGGATTTTGGACGTCAATTGATTTGCATTGAAGACAGATTGTGGGTGAGAAGTAAATAGATTAATATTGTGACTTTTGTATAGAGAAACAGCGATGCAAAGAGATGGTGGTAAAGACACTTATATGAGTGATATTTTGTTAAGAGGGCCTTATGTCTGTGATGTTTTGTTAAGTTACAAATAATTTTGATTATTGCTACAAGTGGTCACAATAAGCAATAATTAAAATTTTGGTTACTTGCACATAGATAATACATACAAGATATGTTTAAAAAACACAAATATGGTTCTACAGTGCCAGTATTGAGTGTTATTTTGGAATTGATCTTAAATTTAGCGTTGTTAATAAAAACAAAATGAGCGTTCACTTAGCTTTATTCGCCCTCTTAAAGACTACGTAGAACGGAACGGAATGTACGTCATTGAAAAAGATACGGTGTTCCTGAAAAAAGTTTATGGAGCATGCATTCATGTAGCGTTGCTTGATAAATGGTAAGATGTTTAAAGCAACATAACCAGCATTTAAAATGTTATTGTGCTGTGGATAATTGCGAAGTGTAAACATACGCGACGTAACACATGTAACATTTTGTGAGAGTGCTAAAACGGCGGTAGTAGAACTTTTACAACATGCAGGTTACTTGAATGTAACATAAAAGTAGCTTATTTGTAACAAACAGTAAGAAATACATAAATAAAATAATAAAATTGAAGGACAAATTACACAGTGCCATATAGTACCAAACTAAGCAAAGTTTGTGTTTTGTTACTACGAGTAGTTAACTGATAAACTTACGTAATACCTTTTTTTTGTATATATATATATATATATTAGAATACATTGCAAAGACCCAGTCCAAGACCGAAGAGGGATTCGAACCCGAGTTTGTTAATTCTTAAATTGTTAACTTCAATCTGGAGTTACCATTAGTTTTTCCATAGCGGCGCTAGCTAGATTTTAATCAAGGCTGTAGGGAGAATAGATTATGAAATAATAATCGAAGTTAATGTTTCTCGTAATCGCGAAGATATTTGGAATAATTTCTGGAGTTTCAGAAACTATAGAACCTTTTCCATAACTTTATTTTGTAGTAATTTTATTTATGCAGACAACCATCATAAAATATCTATTATAACAAAATAACTATATTTTTACTATTTGTACGTATACTTTTAATCGTAGAAACCAAGTGCTTTGTCGTTAAAAATAAAACCGAACAACACAATAGGATTTTTAGCGATTCACACTTCGATGGTTTTTATTATTTGTTTGCACTGTGTTCACATCGAGTTCATAGTTGTTTCAGAGTTTTATAATAGTGCAAATACAAAAAAAAACCGTTAAAATATACGTTATCTGTATGAGTATCATGTAATTTCCGAATTTTTATTATTTGCCATAAAATTCTCTACAATAACACATATGAAATATAGAGGCTGCTTTTAAAAAGTAAAAAAGACTTTCATACAGTGCAAGATCAGCAGAAAGGTTCCTTTGGCATCCCTTGGTGTTCAGAAAATCATTTTTTTTGTTGTATTATTGCAACTTTTTTCTCATCTAATAGACATTATTGTGGAGGTCGAGAGTAAGTGAGTATACAATGAATCCAGGACGAGCAGACCGGCGAGGTCTGATTTATAATACTAATCTAGCAGTCATAATTACGGGCATGTACAGTGCTTTTCTCAAACATATGTGGGATTCACGATCGGATGAGACCAAAGTTTCCTAGTCTCGCCATTATGTCGTTCATAGACATTTTTATTGTTTAATCTAGTTATTTTTGGCAACTATTTTTGTTTACTAATTAGTACTAATTATGAAATAATTTCCACATTGATGACATTTTGAGCGCGATTCAACATACATGTGAATTTGAACTTTATTTTGTAGAAGTTTTTCAAGTAGAATCATTATACAATATATGCTATAAAGTGCTCTTTCTTTTCGCATCAGTAAATGAATGCTCGTGTCTCCATTATCACTGCTCGGCGTTTTGCCATCTATCAATGTGCAGTATTGATAATTAATTTAGTAATTTTCGATAATTTTTGATGTTCACATACTAGTAGAGCCTTAAGTTATACAGTTTTCGTCGTTTATAGTTAGAGCCGTTCAAAAATGTTTAACAGTGCCATCTTCTTTGCTCAGCAGAAGAAGGTCATAAGCCCATTTAGCTAAAATCTCTTATGAAACAACACACTTGTACATATACTGTAGGTACAATCTATCAGTAATAATCCGTTGATTGTCTCAACGGGTATTAAGGGCCCTCTTCCAGCCTGTGACCCTATCGATATTAATGACTCTATCGTCGTTTCTATAAAATCCGCCAGTTTTATCGAGGCGAATAAAGTGGGAGGAGCAGATTACATCGCAGATTCCGATTGAACGGCCGCAGTTAAATCTTATTACGATCATTATTCTAAAGCGTGAAGGCGTAAAATCGCATACGCTTAGGACATAAGATTCGAGACGACCAAGACATTGCAAATTTCATAGAAAAACTAAACAGAATGCCCACGGCAGCCGCTATGGTGATTTCTGGGAATAATGAACTGGCTTCTGGTTAGGAGAACATATAAATTACATGTAAATTATTGTTTTAGTCTGTATTTTTATTAATAAGCTATATTTTATTTAATAAATGGGGTTAGATACACACCCTATTAATTAGAGATGCGCTGAGTAAACTTTTACCGAGTAACCGAGCATTACTCGGTTTTATCTTTACCGAACCGAGTACTCGGCGGTTTATTCCAGTTCATGCTTCCCTAAGCCAGAACTTAGTGTTCCTGCATCATAGGTTGTCTATGTTAAACTTTGAATATTACTTAATTTATATAATTTATACCATTTTCCATTTTATGATTTGAATGTTAATTAAATTAAATTAAATGTTAATTACCTAAATTTAATATGCCTAATTATTTTCATTGTCTCTATTATGAGAAAATAATATTTTAACAATAAATTACATTAATGGAGTACTAGACATTTGAAACGAGTTACTCGGCCGAGTACAATTACTATACAATGTGGCGAATTCATCGAGTACCGAGTAATAACCGAGTACCGAGTACTCCGCGCAACTATACAATAAATCTTAATTGGACTGGTAATAAAATGATAGATCTTGAGACTACACCTCACAATCATATAAACTCTATAGATTTCTAATTTTAGTATTAATGACTAGTTTATCGTAGATAGGTTTCAGTCTTACTGTACTGGTAAGATTTAGTAGCGTAGTAAACACATGCTGCGTTTACGCTTCCATTGCCACACCGTAGCAAGTGCAGTCTTGCTACACTACTTCGTCATGTCTGACTAGTATCGTTGCGTTTGTGATGTCGTAACAGCCATAGATTTGCTACGCAATTACGTAGTAAGTTGATTAAGCGCTCTCAAAATATTTCCGCTTTTTACATGACTGCCCAAAAAAGGAGTGTTTGTAAGGTTCATGTATATAGTTGAAAGTTTCTTTATTCCACTTTATTAGATTCCTTGTGTAATCCCCGACAATATAGGCTTGACACGTCATAATAAAAACAATATAACGAATTATGTATTCAATATTGTGTAGACTGAAGAAAAAACGATTTTGTAAACATATTGATTTGGGTAAGGGATTGAAAAATTATCTCAAAACTATATTAAACGTAGTATTGTCTTAGGTTTTCGCGATTGTTACACATTGAATTAAACAATTTTTAACGGAAGTATCGCGTATTTTATTTATTTTGTTGAACCTGACGTTTCGAACGCTTTGCAGCGTCCGTGGTCACAGGAAGACTAAGGTGGTATTTGTCTTTGGCACCGGCTGTGCCGAAGATGTACAAACGGTACGTAGATGATACTTTAGTTGTCATACCCAAAGATAAATGTCTATATTCCTACACCACCTTAATTCCATCAACAACAAAATCAAATTCACCATGGAATTAGAGGCAAATAATTCACTAGTATTCCTTGATATATTAATTACCAGGAAACTTGACAACTCACTTACTCATACAGTGTATAGGAAACCCACCCATACAGACAAATATCTCAATGGTAACTCACACCACCATCCATGTCAGTTAGCTACCGTAGGCAAATCTTTGTTTCAGAGAGCACAAGGCATCTGCGACGCTGAGCATCTAGAGGAGGAACTCCAACATGTCAAACAAGTACTGCGGAGCAACAGTCACAAACTCCCTCACAGAAGCCGCCCGAAGCTACCTACAGTTGAACGTCAACCTGCCATCTTACCATACTTAAAGGGAGTCACAGACAAAATTGGCAACATCTTACGGCGAGCTTCAATTAAAACTTATTTCAAGCCCCATAAGAAGATCAGTCAATTTCGAAGACCTATCAAGCCTAATATCCCCTTACAAGATGCAGGAGTATACAAATTAGACTGCGAATATGGTTTATCATACATAGGGCAAACAAAGAAAAGCATAGGTACTCGTGTGAAAGAACAAATTACTAACATGAAGAATAGGCGCGATAAAAACTCTGCAGTATGTGAACATACACTGGACCAGCCAAAACATTACATCCGGTTCGATAAACCACAAATCCTCGCCAAGGAGAATCGCTACATGCCGAGAATGTTGCGCGAGGCTATTGAAATAAGAAAACACCCCAATTTCAATAGAGAAGATGGTTGGCAAGTACCACCTGCTTGGGATCCAGTCCTAAAAATAATCAAGTCCCAAACCCAAAGATCTAAAAAATGTTCTGACACTGTGAGCGATTTTTATGTGAATCGGAACATATATAATAATCCATCCATGTCGGTAGATGTAATAATTAAATAACTAATGTAAGACAAATACCACCTTAGTCTTCCTGCGACCATGGACGCTGCAAAGCGTTCGAAACGTCAGGTTCAACAAAATAAATAAAATACGCGATACTTCCGTTAAAAATTGTTTAATTCACTATATAAAACGTTTAAAGATATTTTAATAAATGAAACAAATATAATCAAATAACTAACTTTCTACTTGATATTTTTTTCAATACTCGGTGGCGCAGTGGTTAGTAATGCTCCTTTGACACCATCTCTCGTGGGCTCGATTCCCACATAGGACAAACATTTGTGTGCGTGAACATGTCTGTTTGTCTGGGTGTTTTCTATGTATTAAAAGTATATATATACAAAACAATAATAATATTACGTATACAAGGCGCTATGTAATCAGTCCGACAAAAAAATATTAACAAATTGATTTATTTAATATTGTATGATTTATTTCTCTATAGCATACATTTAGAAAGATAACTACATTAACTACATTTTGCTCTATATCGGCATACCGCCGGAATTATCAAAAGATATTTGATAACTGACTCATATCAAACATTGATGAACAATAAAACACACTCTCAGGCAAAATTTCATGATTCACTAAACCCAGCGGTTTGTGCTCAAAGTCACAGTCGAAGTAAATTTGTTCTGAACTACAGATATAGAAACATGGAAAAGTGCAGCAAATCGATGCAACTATCTCGATATACAATACAATGTGTACTGGCCTTCATAGGTGACGCCAAATTTATAATATAAGCTGTACATTAGAAAATCAGCCAATTTCTAGATGTAGGTAATAATCATCATTATGGGGTTTCGTTATAATGTTTTACTTCACCGCCGAGCAAGTAACAATCACAAATATGTAACAATCACAAGTACGTAAATTCGAAAACACGAGTTTAGCGGTACCAGGATTCGAGCCAGGACAGTCAGGTAATAAGGTTGATTCAT
The DNA here is from genome assembly GCA_947507595.1 of Pyralis farinalis. Lineage (NCBI taxonomy): Eukaryota > Metazoa > Arthropoda > Insecta > Lepidoptera > Pyralidae > Pyralis > Pyralis farinalis. Next base: position 21,475,444 of record OX382258.1, read on the forward strand.
TTTATCCACTAAACTATCACTGCCACGAAACGAAACGAAAATGCTCTTAAAATAATCAACTCTCTTTTCGTATGTATTATAGTAACGTTATTTAGTTTAATGTAGATTTTTGAAGTGAAAACTTCTTTACCGGCTTGTGCACTTTTTGGGATGAGTAAAAAATGCTAAACTCGCGTCAGGACACGTGATTTTGGTGAGAATTAGAACTTAAGTTCGCTGCAGCGCTAAAACATTAGTTACCTCTAATTAAACAATTAAAACGTGAAGCGCTAGATCGTTCATAGGGCTTTATTTTCTCGCGACCAAAACGTTGTAAGCGCCATGAAATTGTTGGCGTTTACGCGTTTCGTTCAACGTTTACCAACATCGCTGTTGTTTAAGCGGCGCAGGGCGCTTGCGCGAGTGTGCGTGTGTATTTGAGTTTTAAAGATTGTCGATGATGATGCTGGTTATGATGATGGTGAAAGAGTCGTTGAAATTATGGATGAAAGTTGATTTTTCTGAGAGATAAACTTTTTAATGTAAAATAATTATAATAGTTCTGAAGTGTTAAATTTTTAATGTAATATAAATTGCCATGTTTGTGTACGATAGCGCAATAAATGAATATTGAATTTTACCACATACATGATAGTAATTTTATACTGATAAATAAAGCAATTCGTGCGAAATTATTCCCTGACCATTCCAAAATATTTAAAAATGCTCAACGTTAATGTTCAAGTTTTCACTTCTGCCGGCATTCCCGAAGTGCAACCAGTTTTTTTTTTATCTCTCAAATCGATGACATGTTCCTCTATCTTTAGTTTTAAAGTTCCCCATGGCGACCCTTCTCAATGCTGCACTGTTTATATAGATACGGTCATGTTGCCCCCTATATTGCTGTCGATCGCTAGTCGGTAAACAGGAAAATCAACAATGTTTATTTTCACGCAACTTTCCTGTTTGTTTACATGATATTTGCTGCCTTAATATTAATTGTTTCACGTCACTAATTGAAATTGTGTTACATCCAATGATTTATGTTTCCAAAGTGGCACGATTAGTCGTCTACTTTCCACTCGGCAAGTCGCAAACTTGTGAAAATCTCATGTGTTGTACAATACTCAGTTAGGGTGGCACGAGCACACATTGTGATTCGGGCCACAATAGCTTATTTGGCCCGGTTGATGCCAGTCACGCGCGGCTGAGAAAGGAATTCATTTGTAACGAAAAAGTTGTGACTCAACGTCGGGCGGGCGAACTGAGCTGTGAAATGTAGAAAGAGCAAAAAAGGTTTTGCTTTTTACACTACGTCGGATGACAAACAAAGACCGACTGACGTTACGGTATAACAGCTACTGTAATCTATGAAAGCTTGCCATAGAAGTACTAATAATATAGATAGCTCGTTGTCATCTTAGCTTCTAACGCATCAACATACAATATAATTTCAAGGAGTGTTCTATTGTCTGAAGTATGAAACAGGGTGCTAATTATAGCATTGTCCTCTACCTCTCAATTGGTAAAATTGGTAAGGGTAGGATAAGTTTTTTTAATACCACTAAGGTGACAAACAAGCATACGGCCTGCCTGATGGTAAATAGTCACCGTAACCTACGGACATTTGCAACACCAGGGGGCATTGGCAATTCATGCGTTGCCGACCCTCTAAAAACCTCTTCACGCCTCTTAAAGAACCCCATGCTGTAGTCCCTTGGGAAAATCTCGGCTGGGAGTTCATTCCACAACTTGAGAGTTCTCGGAAGAATATTTCTCTGGAACCGAACAGTACGCGACCATTGCGGTTCCAGCGTGTGAGGGTGAACTCCCCGCCGTCGGCGAGCGGTGCGGTTATAAAATAAAGCTGAGGGCCCCATATCAACAATTCTTCAGTACACAACCCGTAGCACAATCGGTAGAACACACAAAGGGAGTCGAAATCTCTCCTTAAACGTAAGGGTTCAATACTGTGTGTAAGTTTAGGATCGTTAACAATTCTCACAGCTCGTCTCTGAACAGAATCACACGGTCCAAGCTGGTATCAAGGTGCTCCTGCCCAAAGGTGATTGCAGTACTCCATGTGCGGTCTGACTTAAGACTTATATAACATAAGTGTTTTTCCTCTGCTTCAAGTCCCCACGTTGAAGTACTGCTTTGCACTGTTGTACACACCAAGTTCTTTGGACGCCAGCTTGACCTTTTCCTCCAGGTGACTCCAATATTGAACGTCACTGGAGATCTCGACACCAAGCATCCTAATGCTATTGGTGAAAGAGTAACGTTGGCTCTAACTCTAATAATTCCTTTTTTTATACAACATCGGGAGGCATACGAACATACGGCCCACCTGATGGAAATCAGTTACCTTAGCCTATTAACGCTTGTAATATATTAAGTATCACTCGCGCGATGCCTCCTCTGCTGCTTACAACAACTCCTTAGGAGCTTACTGGTGACCTTACTGACACGCAGGAACACAACAACTCTCTAGGGAGTTGTTATTTGGCTACGGTTTTCTGTGAGGTGGAGGTACTTCCCCAGATGGGCTGCTATGATGCGCCCTACCTCTCTTAACCCCTTACATCACATTGAAAACGAAAATAAAATCCAATTCATGCACAGTAATTTGTCATGGTCCCTTCAACCGAAGGGGTTTAGAGAGGGTTACTCCACCACGCTGCTCAATTGCGGATTGGCGGAGGCTAGTGTTTTCAAGCCGCCCGAGGGCCACTGACTTAGCTTAACCACTGTCATCTATCGACAACAGCCGGGACCGACGGTTTAACGTGTCCTCCAGTGCACTGAGAAACTCGAGATTGATAAACCCATCCATAGACAGGCTGCGGACGACGTTGCTTAACCTGCGTGTTCGGTTAGAATGACTCGCGCAACGACACTATCGAGCTCTCGCTGCTCTCTGAGCGAACCCAACATTGAGCTATTGCCCATTTGTATCACTGCGACATACAAGATATTGACACATAAATTAAAAACTATTATACGAGTATTATTGGTTATTTGTAAATTGTTGCCTCCCTTTGCTTATTAGCATATATACTCGTATTTTATTACTCATGCGGGATAAGCAATATCTTTGCGCCCGTTGATACGAGGGATAAGTCGCTTTTTGCCCATTTTAAAATTACAACATTAGTTTTGAGTAAACCACACTCCATTTGAGTGCGACAAGCGATAAGTAAACTTGGCGTACGTAAATTTTCCTTGGCGCACGGAAATTGATGAGAAAAAAAAAACGCCCCTGGACCCCAATTTTGGACCACGGAATAGTTCCGCATTCAACTTCGTTCTCGCGGGCAATCGACAACTTCTCGCACTAGTTGCACAATATACTACGAGTGTAATCTAAATTAGTTTTATATTGCATGCCTCTGCGTACAAATAAAGCTTTTATCTATTTATCTATCGTTCTATTTTTATAATACTCGTATTAATCTGTGAAACCACTGTGTTTAATGTTAAGTTTTTTTCTTTCTTAGCTCTTCACAACCGCCATACAAAAAGCGCTTGAACATTTAAAAAAGTTGGAGAATGCGAAATGTCGCGAGCGCGCATCCGTCCCTTACTTGCCAACTGCTTTCTCCAATCGTAGTATAATTTTGCGAACTTCAGTCTTCGTTCACAACTTTTTTCATGACCGAATAGTAGGGTCTAAGAACTTGTAGAATGCGTCAATTTAGAGTTCAGGTCTTATTTCGCCTTGAGAGGGTTTAATATTTGTTTCGTAAACTTTGTTTGCTTTTTGTTTGTTTTGATTTGGCCATTTACAATTTTTACTGAGACTCGTACATAAATACCGAGCCTTTTAGTCGAGCGGTTTGTAATAGCTAGTTTAACATCAAGGATTGCGAATTCGATTCCCAAATAATGACAAATGTTGTTTTCGTTTTCAATATATTATTTATTACATCGCTCAAATACCGTACGTAAGGAAAAAAAACGTATCCTTAGTTCATAATCTCATAACAGTTGAAGTATATGATATGTAAACTTCTAGAACTACTTCATTTTATTTATACAAGGTCGGGACGCATAAGGCTCACCTAATGCAAAGCGGTTACCGGAGCCTATGAATGCTTGCAATAGAGGAAGTATCACTTGCGTACTTTTTTCATTCCATTTAATGGAATGTAAAAAATACGCAATTGTCTATTTGTCCATTGTTAATGTTACCCACACCACAATTTGTCCATTGTTAATGTTATAAGTCTCGCAACTCTTGTCCCGTGGCCGAAATCTTAAAAAAGGGCTGCGAATGGTTTTTTGCTATATCGAGCAAACTATTCGTTGAAATGAAAAATTGTGATTCAGATTCAGATTCAGATTTTTTATTTGTGAAAACATTATTTATTGCAAATTAAATTCTCTACGATTTTGGTCCCATAACTTTTAGTTGTAGAATAAAAAATAACAAAGATATTAACGAAAATAGATAAAAATTTGAGAACAATTTTTCTTTTAGTCGTCATATTTTTTCTGGTTTCCTCTGGTTTTTTCTGTTCTTTTTCTGGTCGCCATCCCTTCTGCGACACGACTTCAGCAGCTTACAGCATCGGCCAAATGAAATTTCTGACAACCCTGGAGAACCGTCCTGAGTTAGCTAGTGGAACAGCATAATTCCTCAATGAGAGAGTCGACCCTACTTTGGTCACTGCCGTTGGCGAACGTGTTTTCATCTCTTTATATAGTGGCTATAAAGATGTTGATTCTCTTAACAGTCTTAGATATAAACGATTCGCCAAGTCAGGGACCAAGAATACATTTAATTTATCTTCACTTCTTCCAACACAAGACGCAGCCCGCTTGCACAGTGTACAAGTCTATCACCAGGTCCAGTCATGGCTCGGGAATTATAACGACCCTCAAGACTGGGGCTGGAAAAAGTATGGACAAATATTGATGTCTGTTCAAAGTTCAAAATCTCTAGCACACCCTCAGCTTCTAAAGTTGATATTCTGCCGATGCAAAGGAAATTGTGGAGCATAGTGTGGACGTCATAAGGTAGGTTTCAAATGTCTGCAGTGTGCCTGAATTGTCGCAATCCTCCGATGTCATTTTTTTGAAATAACCAGAATTTTTTTATATACGAATGTAAGGTAAATTTGAAATCGAGAATTTTGTTTTTTATCAGTTAGTAGCAATTGATGAGCTTTAGTGCTACAAATGAAGGAAATATGCAAACTGTTGAAAAAAAAAGTTGGCAACATACACATTCATAGAGATGTCTTCAAATTTCATTATTGTAGCGATAAGTCCCACAGCGATTTGTTTTTCTATTTTTATTTTAATACAACATAGGGAGCCATACAAGCATATGGCCCACCTGATGTAATGCGGTTACTGTTCCCTATGAACGCTTGCAATACATTAAGTATCACTCGCACGATGCACCTTTGCTGCTAACACAGCGACTCCTTAAGGATGACTTAAATATAAAAACAAATCGCGGTAAGTTCCGTACCTGATTCTTCGAAACCCGTGTGGTCGTATACGACCGCGAAATGTATGAGAAAACGTATAATAACGGGTTCTGACTGCTCAAACAACCGAGAAAGTCTAAAATTTCTCCAACTTTTTAATAATGTTATTTGCCGAGAGAGGAAAGAGAGAGGGAGGGTGCGACCGGTTAAGTACCTTCACTTGGCAGAAAACCATAGCTTAAAAACTTCATGTACTCGTAGAGTTATTACGAGTATGTTCTTGCGAGGGAGTGAGGTCGGTAAGTTCACAAGGAGTTGATGTTAGCAGTGGGTGTGGCAACGCGTGAGCGCCTCTTCCTCTATTGCTATTGCTATTGCTCTATTGCATTCATAGGCTATGATAACCACTTTACATCAAGTGGATTGTATGCCTCCTGACGTTGTTTAAAAAAGCTAGCGAAAGCGAATGGGTGGGAAAAGAGGGGTGTTGAAGTTTCATAAAATGTAAACAAAATTCTCATTTCACTCGAACTCCGTATAGAATCGCAACTATACGAAAATTCTCATACGTTTAACAACCGTAAATAATATGTTTACTTTGTAGAATCCGAAATATCTAGGGTTGCCGTAGCTTTTTTTGAAACTAAATAGCATTTTTTTAATCTATCTATCTATAATTTCACGCCAAATCCCTTGCGGGGTAGGCAGAGCCATCCAAGCGCCCAATAACTCAGCCCGTATACACCTCACTCGCTACTTTAACATTCATTGCTCTTCTCATGCACGCTCGCCGGTTTCTATGGCTACTGACATCACCTTCTGATAGAACACGATCAATTTGGTTTGGTAGATAAGTTTTGGCCTTTCTCGGCTCCTACATCCTTCCATTTTTAAGTTGTATATCTGTTCCATAACTCTTTCTTCCTGCATTCTTTCCACATGTCCGAACCAACAGAGCACGCCTCTTCAGATTTTAACACCTATGCTCTCTTTCAGACAAACTCTGTTTTTAACATCATCATTGCGACAGTCTACAAACGTTATGCAACAAATTTTGCGTAACGCTCGCATTTCGATCGCATTTATCTTACTTTCATGCTCTTCCTGCTATTCCTGCCTTCTTTAGCAAGCGTTGGGACCTGCACTGCATTACGTATAGCGAGCTGTGCCTTCTAACTCAAGTTTTTACTGCCAAGAATTTTTCCCAGGGCTCAATTCACACAATTTCCAGCACTCGCTCGTCTTACCACATCAGCGGTGTACCTTCCATCCCTGCTGTAAGCGCATTCAAGATATACAACTCATCCACTTGTTCCAACACTTCATCATCAACCGTAATCCTTACATTAGTTCTGGTTTCTTCTCTTTCAAGTATCATTTTTTTAAGTTGCAAAAATATAGCACTATTGGGAAATTCAGGAAAACTTGTTTCATTATTATTATATTTATTTTCCCATGTGCATTTGTTTTTAACTCTTCGCTTTGACCGTCAAAGTTTTATTATTTTTGATATAATTATAGGAATTCGAACAATTCAGATTCATATAAAAAAAATGTAATTAATTTTTAATTAAATTAAAAAATATTTTATATATTTCTTCTGGCGATTTTATATTAATGACGGAGAAAAAAACCGTAAAAAAATGTATTTGTTAAATTTATATTTGTGTCTTTGATCGTACTAGCAATGAAAATGTAGTATTTTTCGTACTATATTTTATTTTTATAATATACTAGCTGACCCGCCTCAGGATCAATAAATGGTGTGTTAACTTATTAAATGGTATAAATTCTTTTAATACCTATTATCCTATTCCGGACGAAGACAAATCCAAAAACACAAAAATCATAAAAATCGGCCCAGCCATTCTTGAGTTGGTGTAACTAACACGACTTTGTTTTATATATGTAGATATGTAGTATATTTTTTATAGTACAATTGACTACAATATAATGTATATTGTATATATAATACAATATAATATATTATAGTACCTACGGGTGGGAACCCTAGAAATACCCCAGTTATCTGAAAAATATATCGTTTCGATAGGGAATATAATGGTACGAACGCTAATTCCACGTCGCAATAGACGATTCGTTGACAAATTGGGAACATTTCACGGGAATCTGTGCCGCGACGGGGAACAAATTGAGACTATTAGTGTACAAATAATTGGTGCCATTTACATAGAATTAACGTGGTGTCCGCGCAAATTATAACCTGGCGCATATTAAAAATCGTCGTTAGATTTGATATTTTTTTTTTATACAACGGCATACAAGTATACGGACCACCTGAAGTAAAGTAGTTACCGTAGCCTATTAATGCTTGTAACATATATCACTCGCGCGATACCTCCTCTGCTGCTTACACTGCAACTCCTTAGGAGCTTACTTGTGACCTCAATCACACGCAGGAATACAACAACCCTCTAGGGAGTTGTTATTTGGCTGCGGTATTCTGTGAGGTGGGGGTACTTCCCCAGACTGCTTTGATGCGCCCTACCTCTCTCTCTCTTTTCTAAGAAAGGTAAGGCCAGGAGGGGCAAGACCTCCACTTTACAGAAAAACCGCAGCGCACACAGCAATACCGCGCGTTTGATTTAATGTATCAAAAACGTTTATAGGCTACGGTAAGCGCTTTACATCAGGTGGGCCGTGTGATTGCATGTCTCCCGATGTTGTATAAAAAAATATAAATTAATGGTCCTTGCTCGCAAATGTTTTTGTTATCCGATAAACTAATTGGAAATAAAAGCCATCCTTTCATACCGGGGGGTTTTCTTGAAGTCGCGCATCAACGATCCTTATCTGCACATTAGTTAAACATTTTACGTAGACTCAATAAATTGTAGTGGGCGGATCTTATCTCTTTGCATTTAAGTAGAAACTGAGCTCCGACAAAACGATAAGAATAAATTATACTCTATTACGATATAAAAAATGGCTGCCATTTAAATGGTAAGTATTATCTTAAAAACTGTGACTTTATTTAAATTAGAAAGAAACGTCTTAAGATGAGAACGTCTCTGACTATGGGTTGATGGGAGCCGTGTTCGGAGTATCGCTGCGAGATAGATTCAGGAACACAATCAGTAACTCTAGTTCTCCTATTCTTTTTTTTATACACCTAGATTAGAGGTAGGGCGCATCAAAGCAGCCCGTCTGAGGAAGTACCTCCACCTCACAGAAGACCGCAGCCAAATACCAACTCCCTAGAGGGTTGTTGTGTTCCTGCGTGTGAGTGAGGTTACCAGTATGCTCCCAAGGAGTTACTGTGTAAGCAACAGAGGAGGCATCGCGCGAATTATACTTAATATATCGCAAGCGTTAATAGGCTACGGTATCCGCTTTACATCAGGTGGGCCGCATGCTTGTATGCCTCCCGGCGTAGTATAAAAAAAGAAAAAAAAAACAAGCATGCGGCTCGCATTACCACAGGGATGTTGCTCGCGCGCTGCCGATCTTGTGACCTAAGGTTACAGTATCCGGTAATTTCTCTGCCATATCTCACCCTTCAAACCGGAACACAACTATATAAATATAGCTGTTTGGCGGTAGAAATAGGTGAGACAGAGGTACCCATGCAGACGAATTTTGTACAAAGTCTCCCTCTAGTAGATTCAGTGTGGAACTATTCATAGTAGAATTAGAACTCTAAGGATCAGTAAGCTGAAGTGGTAGCGGGTAGTATGACATAGTTCGAAGAATCGATGATCATGGAAACAGAATGTTGGAATGACACAAACCAATAGTCAGTCAAATGTTGACTGTACATGAAGGCAACTCGCGCTCACCGCTACGGATCGGGGGCAAAATAGAACGCACAGCTCTTATTGGTTCGTTCGCATATCAATATGGCGGCACTTATCGTCTTATTGGTTAAATTATACTCCGGTTGGTCAGTAGGCTCGAATTGCTGAAATATTTAGGCGGTAAAACACAACGTTTACTGTGTATTATATATTGATATTGATCCGCGAACGAACCAATAAGAGCTGTGCATTCTATTTTGCCCCCGATCCGTAGCGGTGAATTGAGTTACTACGTAACATCGATCTCACAGGCTGTTTCCTTCATGGCCGTATGCCTCCTGACGTCGTACAAAATGTTAGAAATACTTATGCAACTCTCTGCTTTTTTTGTGCACACCTCTGACTCAGCACAAGTCTTCCTGAACTAAAAGCGGAAGAGATTTCTCTTGAGGGATGGTGTGTGGGCACGCAGGCGCTGTCAGGGATGAAAAATCTTCAGTGATATTTAAATAATATTATTGCGGATGATACGTTTTAGGTACATCTCTTAATTGTATGAGTCACACCCCTGGTCTGGCCCTTCAAAAGTTATGAAGTCCTCAGTTATTGAATTACTACAGACCCGTATCTGTTCTATTCTTCCTCTCGATAATTCTTTCGCCTGTGGAGAACCGATGAGAACGAATTCGCGTAGTAACTCAATTCAGCGCTACGGGACAGGGAGTAAAGTAGAACATGCAGATCGTATTGGCTAGCTCAAGGATCAACATTTTTGTTTATTTTTTTTATACTACGTCGGGAGGCAAACAAGCATACGGTCCACCTGATGTAAAGCGGGTACCGTAGCCTATTAAAGCTTGAGATATATTAAGTATCACTCGCATGATGCCTCCTCTGCTGCTACACAGCAACTCCTCACGAAGGGCGGCCACAATGTCAGAGTATAGTCTATCAAGAGCACGTCTGTGGCCTCGGTTGCTACAATATAAATCAGCACAATTTCTACATTCGATGGGAAATTGAATTTGCCTCAATCGCATATGCATTCATCAGTATACTTTTTCGTCTGTTCACCATTTCTATCGCCCCACATTATATTTTTATTCTCATTGAATTCAATTGTATGTGGCAGCTTACGAGTTAATAAATTAAAATTACACTCAATAATGAGTGGGAAGTGATCAGACCAAAAAGTATCATACTTAACATAAATATTCGCTACACAACGCCTCGCTGATTCAGTAACTATACAATGATCTAACCAGCTGCATGACCCATGAACGTCACTTATGTATGTGTATGTCCCCGAGTCCGCACCAAGGAAATCAATATTAATACATGCCCACCATTGTTCATCACAGAAATTCACAAGTTCATGGAAAAAACAATTCATTTAAATCTGCGTTATAGTCTCCCAACATGAAAACTGATTCGACACCATATTCATCTACAATAGAACTCACCGTACTCAGACAGTCCGTAAATTCTGGCAGATTCTCCGGCGCGTTCGTAGGCATATAGACACTCAACACTATCAGTGGTCTATCATTTGTTGTTATTTTAATAGCACAGATACGGTCATTACCACACTGCACTACTGACACCTGCCGAAATACATTGTTCCTAAACAGCAAAGCCACGCCTCCATAGGGACGTCCACGGGCTATGCCCGCAGACGTGTCCACTGCTGAAGTTCCAGTATATCCGAAGCCGCTGTCAATTGTACCGAGATATGGAATGTCATCAGGCATTAACCATGTTTCCTGTAGGGCTATCAGGTCGCAGGTCCGACATAGTTCTCGAATACTGTCCACTGAACGTTTTACACTTTTACAGTTAAAGCTAGCAAAGCGATATAATTGATTATTCTGTTCCATTTGTTTATTTTTTGTAGCCAGTTGCAGGTAAAAAACCGCTCGTTGATCTGCGTTTAAAATTTATAAAACGCCTAAAAATAATACCTCGAGGCCATATTTTCTCATTTAGGTACAAAGACAATTTAGATTCGAGAACAAAAAATTTGTAAGCCTTGTGTCCCTTTTCGTTCTTCATAACTATTTTCTCCAACGTTATTATTATATTAGCATACGTGGCATCGCATGACCGATACTTAATTACAAGTGTTCATAAGCTATGGTAATCGCTTTACATCAGGTGGTCCGTACACACGTACAACGCTCAGACCCTGTAATGTACACTCTGATCTTCTATCTCATTCTTTCGCATGTTTATTCCTATAGATGTAGACGTAGATATATATATGTGGTTGTGTTTTTACTGTAGCTTTTTCGTTTTATCGAATTTTCGAATCACAACGATGCTATAGAAGTTTTCACTTCAAAGATACGCATTACGAAACATAAGATGTAAGCTACAAACTTATTCGGTGAGATTTTTGTAGTTATAGAAAGATTTGCTCTATGGATTAGTTGAACAAAACTTTTCGAAGTAAATCATAAGGTCGCAATAAATTAAATCGAATAAACGTGAAAATATTAGCACGGTACATTAAGCAAACTATGGTTGGAGCCTTAACTCCCAGCAGAGCTATTCGAACTAGAAAATTGGCACAGTTTAATAACTTGCTAAAACAGAAAAATTTTGTACATCAGGTGGGCCGTATGCTCGTATGTCTCCCGACGTAGTATAAAAAAGGTATAAACAAGCAGATAAATATTTTGTATTTACAAAGTTTCTACTGTAAACCAATGTCAAACATTTCAACAGGAACTGCCATACCTCGGCGGCGAAAATTTTTCGCTTGTCTTTGGGTTCGAATGTACCTTACATTCATGAACATACATCCATTTTAAGGTTCGTTGTCTACGTACGCTTTTGACGAGCTTGGTGGTGCAGCAGTTAGTAACGGTACTTTTACATCGACGCTCGTGGGTTCGGTTCTCACACAAGTCAAATACTCGTTTATAGGTATGTGTGCATGAACGTGTCTGTTTATCTTGATCTGGGTGTTTTTGAGAGAGGTAGGGTGCATCAAAGCAGCATCAGGGGAAGCACCTCCACCTCACAGAAAACCGCAACAAAATAACAACTCACTTGATGTTGTTGTGTTCCTGCGTGTGAGTGAGATCACCAGTAAGCTTCTAAGGAGTTGCTATATTAGCAGAAGTGGCATCGCATGATTGATACTTAAGGTATTGCAAGTGTGTTCACAAGCTACGGTAACCGCTTTACATCAGGTGAGCCGTAAACACGTACAACGCTCGGACGCTGTAATGTACAGTACCTTCTATCTCATTCTCTCGCACGTTTATTCCTATAGATGTAGACGTAGACAGATATATGTGGTTGTCTTTTTACTGTCGCTTTTTCGTTTTATCGAGTTTCGAATTACAACGATGCTACAGAAGTTTTCACTTCAAAAATACGCATTACGAAACATAAGATGTAAGCTACAAACTTCTTCGGTGAGATTTATGTAGTTATAGAAAGATTTTCTCTATGGATTAGTTGAATAAAACTTTTCTAAGTAAATCATAAGGTCGCAATAAATTAAATCGAACAAACGTGAAAATGTTAGCACGGTACATTAAGCAAACTATGGTTGGAGCCTTAACTCCCAGCAGAGCCATTCGTAATAGAAAATTGGCACAGTTTAACAATAACTTGCAAAAATGTTGAAATATAACTTGAAATTATAAATAAACCCCCCACACAAAAAACCAATGCAATTTAACACTATAGAAATCGTATTTTATTAAAATTTTTCATTTAAGTTTTAATGAAGAGTGTACTAGAATGTTGAATATCCTGGCTGCGGTATCAGCTCATCGCGTTGCTGCCATTATATTGTTATGTAGAATCAAAAATACTGATCAAAAACGAATCCAATTATGAAATATTACTTTTTTAAGAGTGTACTAGTGTGCTGGACATTCTGGCTACAGCATCAGACCAAGGATTCCATAATCTTGCATAGTGTGTAGCACATATGGTTTCAAATTTTAGGTTACTCATATGTTAGAACATAAAATAAATACCCAGTATGCGTCTACGGTCCCTACCGCAGCTAAAAGGGATGGAGACCTAGAAACGGCTAGACAACCTGCTAGACAACCTGATTTAAAAAAAAAACATTTAAAGCAGTTTACCCATTTAAGAGCTACGGTGCTACAGACAGACACACACACATAGCAGTCAAATTTATAAAATTCCTCTTTTTTGCGTCGCGGGTTAAAAAGTAACTGCGAAGCTTTTAAATGTAGAATAAAGAACAGAAAGTACTCTCACTCTCCTTTGTTACTCTTAAGAAGCATTAACATTCGAAGTTCGATTGTACCTCTTATTTCTTACGGCATAAGTTGCATAGGTCAAAGTGTAAAGATCATGACGTAAATTCATTGAATGTGAAACTCACTCACTCAATATCTATCATAATATACCTAGCAATAGACTAGAACACTCTTCAAAGTACGAAGACGTTCCACCACCCTTATTCCCACTGCAGGGTCTCCCTTCAAAGTCAAAGTCAAAATCTTTTTATTCTGTAAAAATGGCTACATTTGTTTGGAATCGTCACAATTTTTTTCCCTTTCGTGCAGTTCATGTCTAGGTGAGCACTGATAAAAATACTGCCAAAAAACTCAGGCATCCCTCTTTTGGTATCCAAACAAATTTACATAATTTATTAATTACATTATAATTGGATCGTCTCAATCCCAGGCATTTTTATCATTAATATAGTCAGATACTTTATAATATGCCCTGCTACACAATTTGGCTATAATGGTAGTTTTAAATTTGTTTATTGACAATTCTCTTATATTGCTGGGAAGTTGGTTATAGAACCGTATACATTGCCCTATAAAAGAATTACTTATTTTGTGGAGACGGCTTGGATGTAACACATTATCTAGTATTTATGTTATGAGTATCACTCTTTTTACAAAATGAGTCTATGTTTTTATGGACATACAAAAGATTTTCATAGATATATTGCGATGCGACTGTTAGAATATTTATTTCTTTGAATTGTTCTCTAAGGCTCTCCCGGGGACCAAGTTTGTAGATGTGTAGATGTAGCTCTTATGGCTCTCTTTTGCAATAAAAATATGGTGTTAATGTCCGCGGAGTTACCCCAAAGAAGAATTCCGTATGACATAATACTATGAAAGTAGCTGAAATAAACTATTCTAGCCGTATCAACATCAGTGAGCCGTCTAATAGTTTTCACTGCATAGGCTGCAGAACTTAGTTTTCCTGATAATTTTTCAATTTGTGGGCCCCATTGTAGTTTGGAGTCGATTGTTATACCCAAGAACACAGTTGTCTCCACAGGGGCTAAATTAGTTCCATTAACATGTACATTGGTAGTCACCTGTCTTACATTAGGTGTTGAAAACTTAATTACTATGTTTCATCAAGTCAGGAAATACACCAGATGCCACACAACAATTGAAAATTGTAGCTAAATGTGGAGCGATTGAAATAATAATAGAAGATATGGTTTTGACAGATAGACCCCACAGATCTTTAGTGTTTTTCATATTTATTGATTTAAAAGTGTTCAAAACATCTTTTGGGCTTACAGCTGAAAATTCAAATATTGTGTCGCATTCTACCACGCTCTGTTTGAGAACCAGTTCAGCAGCTATAGAAGAAGACCTAAGATTTCTCGTAGTAATAAGAGGAATTTTAGAAAAATATTTTTCAAACTCTGTCGCAATTTCTACATCATTTTTGATATCTATATCATTTATCTTTAACTGAAAGTCTCGACTATGTACTTTCGCTCTACCCGTCTCATTATTTATCATATTCCAAACAGATTTAATAATATTTGTTGAACGATTAATTTTATTTCTTAAATATATAGACTTAGCATTGGAACAGGCTCGTTTAAATATTTTAGCATAATTTTTTACAAGTTCTTGAAAAGTCGGATTGTGATTACAGGTCCTTTCTTCATAAAGTTCATACAATTTATTCCGACTTTTGTAAATACCAGGAGTTGCCCAATCACTGAATGTCATACGGTCACTTGCAGACAGATGTTTTGGAGTAAAGATTGCATTAAATTCACTAGTGATTAAGCTAAATAACGAACTGTACAAGTGGTCCGGAGTACCGTGATAGGGCAACAATACATTTTTTTCTGCTATATTAGACTTAAATCTTTCTAAGCGGCTTTTACTAAATGGTATATAATTTATTTGCTTTCTTTGTATTTTTGAAGAATTTGGAAATGTAACCAACTGACCTGAATGGTCTGACTGAACTTTATTAATTATAGATTGATACGAAGGTTTTAAATTGCTAAATATATTATCAATATATGTAGCACTTGTAGCAATTACTCTTGTTGGCTCTGTAAAAATATGATGCAAATTGTTTGATTTAAATAAATTTAAAAAGTTGTAGGTAACAGTATTTTTCTCCAAGATATTTATATTAAAGTCTCCACAAATTATAACAGTTTTATGGCTATTAGATAATTTATTTAAGGCATCCTCCATGATATTTGAAAATTAAGGTTCATAACAATGAATCGTTCCAATTCAATGCATGAAATCTCTACAACTCGCTCAACAGAGAGGCTCACAATGTCACACCTTTCTTTAAATTTAAGCAACTTATTTAATAATATTAAAGAGCCACCATGTATATACTTCTCTCTGATGAATGAGCTTGCAACCTGGTGGTTATTGAAGCTGGAAATGAATTGAGGGGGTTTTAGCCAATGCTCAGTTAGACATAAAATATCAATATTGCTACAATTCATAAGCAACTCCAATTCTAACTCCTTTCCTATCATCCCCTGAATGTTTTGGTGCACCAGGTTGATACAATTATTATTATTTCTATATTCTTGACAATTTACAATTGATGGGGATATTGTATTATTATTACTTTTAGTTCCGTTTTTAATATTGTTATTATTACTATTTACATTGCCAGAGTAAAACTCTATTGTCTTGTAACCTAATTTAAAGAATTTGGAATACCTTCCAAGGTAGGTACCATTACCAAATTATCTAACTGCTCAAAGAAGCAGGGTTGTTAGCCAAACTTTTGGCTGGTTTCATAAAACAATATGATAGCGAATCTGCTATTTGTCTTTTATAAAAATTGCTAAGATAAAATTTATCTTCTGACAAATTATAATGTTTACTATTAAATATATTTATGTCAAGTATATGAAATTTGTCATCATATTATGTCAATTATATGATGACAAATTTCATTCAACCGAAGGGGTTTAGAGCATACTCCACCACGCTGCTCAAATGCGGATTGGCGGAGGCCAGTGTTACGACTTAGCTTAAACGACTGTCATCTATCGACAACAGCCGGGACCGACTGCTTAACGTGCCATCCTAAGCACGGAGAAACTCGAGATAGATAAATCCATCCATAGACAGGCTGCGGTCGACGTTGCTTAACCTGCGTGTTTGGTTAGAATGACATGCGCAAAGACGCCTTCGAGCTCTAAGACGTTCACGATTACATATTTATCACTTACTAGGCGGTGAAGGGAAACATAGTGAGGAAATCCAGTGGTTCGGGAGATTATATACATATAGTAAGACGTGTGACCTATAATCTATGAAAGACCTGGTGATATCAGGAACCCTAGAATCCGGCGAGCGTACATGAAAAGAGTTATGAATGATAACAAAGCGCGAGAGGTGTGTAAGGACCTCGTCGTGTATTAAGAGAGGTATTGCGCATCAAAGCAGCCCGTCTGGGGAAGTACCTCCACCTCAAAGAAAACCGCGGCCAAATGACAACTATTTATGTTTATATTATGTTTTTGCGTGTGAGTGAGAATACCAGTAAGGTCCTAAGGAGTTGCTGTGTTAGCCAGAGGAGGCATCGTGTGAGTGATACTTAAGTACAAGCGTCCCTAGGCTACGGTAACCGTTTTACATCAGGTGGGCCGTAGGCTTGTGTGCCTTCCGACGTTAAAAATATGTGGATCCCAGTTCGCTCTGCATTCCCCTCAAGTGACTGGGCTTGAAGATATAGATAGACTAGCTATCCGCCCCGGCTTCGCACGGGTGATATGATCACTACCAAACTTCACAGGATCACCTGCTGGGCTAACCTGCAGATTTACTGAAAATTTCATCAAATTCTGCTCAGCCGTTTTTGAGTCCATAGAGGACATACATACAAACATTCATTTTTATATATATAAATTGGCTATTGTTGTTTTATATCTTTAGCCAACTGTTTGAGTCTCGAGGGGAGTCAGTCGCGCGTAAATGACTTCGAAAAACCCTTGCATGCCCTTTTGTACCCCCTTGTCGTATTCCCTTGGTGAAAGCTTGGTGTTGGAGCTCATCGTTTCTCCTTTATTGACATTCAATTCCGTGCAAAGAAAATAAATATGGACTAAAAGCAACAAAGTAGTTTAATATAATACCTATATTATTCTTTTATGTGCAATTTGATATAACCTGCTTTGTGTGCTTCCGCCATCAATTAGTTCACGCAAACTAGCGCCGCCTACCCACTACCGTAGGTACAACATGCCGTTGCCGCCATGTTGCTCCGGTAGTCTCTGCCTCAACTGCTGCGGTCGTACTCCGCCACCATTGCTGCAATGACTGCCCTGATTGTCGCTGCGACACGTGTTTCGCCTCTCCACAAAGCGTCCTCAGTAACTGTAAATATTAGTTGTTAGAACAACAAGTTACAAGTGACAAATCCATCATAGTGCTGTCTCTTATATTGATTTGAGGGTGGGGGTGGTGCCGGCCGGCGTTAGTTCGTATGAACTAATCGGTAGCGGAAGCACACAAAGCAGGTTAGAGCAAATTGCATTGACTTTAGCGAAATAACACCTGAATCTATTAACTATTCTTTTATACTATATACATAAGAACCTAACAGACGCTGTCCTGCTCAAAATTAAAAAAAAAAACCGGCCAAGTGCGAGTCGGACTCGCGCATCAAGTGTTCCGTACCACTATCTATAAAAACGGCAAAAAAATCACGTTTGTTGTATGGGAGCCCCCCTTAAATATTTGTTTTTTTTTAATTTAATTATTTATTCTTAAAGTGAATATAGAACTAAATTTTCTTTCTAATTTAATCTAATTCTGAATATTTCAAGCGTCTACCTGTTGTAGTTATCAATATCGAGCAAAACGAGCAAAAAAAATACGTTTGTTGTATGGGAGCCCCCTTAAATATTGATGTTATTCTATTTTTTAGTATTAGTTAAGTTATCTGTTAAAAAAGTATCTGTCTATTTATAATTTCACGCCAAATGCCTTGCGGGGCAGGCAGAGGGGATCGAGAGCCACATGATTCGGTCCTTACACACCTCGCTCCTTTAACATTCGTAGGTCTATTCATGCACGCTCGCCGGTTAAATACAGTCAATTTGGTCATGGTACTTGGCCTTTCTCGGTTCCTACATCCTTCTACTTTCGCGTTATATATATGTTTCGTAGTTTTTTCTTCCTTCATCTTTCCACATGTCCTAACCAAAGGAGCTTGTCTTTTCTAATTTTAATAGCGACTCTTTTTTTCAGCCCAATTCTGTCGTAATCAAAGCTTTTTAAATTTAGATACTCGTACCTATACAGTAGGTAGAGGTTAGAATAATTAGAGTAATTATGTATGTAGGTTATTATAATGTGCCTGAAAAGAGCTATGAATATTAAAGAAGCGAGTGAGATGTGTAAGGATTGAGTAATGTAGCGCTCGGTTGTCTTTGTCTATCCCGCAAGGGATTTGGCGCGAAGTTACAGATAGATAATAATTTCAAGGTACAAACATATGGCATAATTTAAGTAGAGTTTAAAATCTTACTCGGAAGATTTTATGATTGTCTTTGGTAGATTATCTGTTAAAAAATGCAAAATCTTCTATATACTTATATAAAAATGAATGATTGTCTGCATGACCTCTATGGACTCAAAAGCGGCAGTGCAGATTTTGATGAAATTTTCAGTGAATCTTCAGGTTAGCCCAGCAGGTGATCCTGTGAAGTTTGGCAGCGATCATATCACCCGTGCGAAGCCGGGGCGGATAGCTAGTAATATATAAAACACTAAAATGTTTCTACCTATGTCCGTTATAGACTTTGAAACCATTCATCCAATTGTGATGAAACTTCTGGGTTATATTCAACACATTAGGTTTTTTTACACATTAGGTTTAGGGATAAAAAGGGGGGTGGCGGTGGAGGGGAAACGCCTACAGAAACCGTGCGAGGCACAGCTAAATGACTTCAATTATAATCTTGTAATTCAGTTTACTGAATCAAAGCTACCTATTTTTTCTATAAAATATAATATTATATACACTGCGAAAATGCTAGTAGGCTAGTGCCATTATTAATTTCAAGCTATTGTTCATTGTCATTACTGTAAAACGCTAAATTATGTTAATATTAATACTAGTACTTAGACAAATATTCCGACGTGGATTTATAAACACCTAGAGGCATTTCTCGTCTGTAATTAATTTCAGCACACACTCGCACTAATTTGTCAGCGTATTCTGAACGCTGTCAGCGCGTAATCAACGTCTTATGCCATTTGTCATCACTAATTATACTTAGGCTTATTTGTAATAAGATTTAAATTCTATTGTATTACTTATTTTCTGCACTGTATTAAATATTTGGGTGACTTTTAATCTGTTTGTAGGTAAATCGCGCATGGAAGTTATGTGAAATTGCCACCCTTGATTTTAATCTCTTTCATCGTCAGTGTGAAATTTCTTCGTCAAAGCTATATTGAGGACAATATCTATTTTTGGGGACAAATAACAATGATTTAAGACCTAATTTAACCTACCAACTGTGCGTAGGCGACTAGGTTTGTTCAACAGAGCGTAACACAGACTGACGCAGCCTATTTCATGTTTTACACTTCCAGGATGTACTACTTATAAACAAGTGTTTTTTTTATACTACTGGGAAGAATATAAGCGTACGGCCCACCTGATGTAAAGCGGGTACCGTAGCCTATTAACGCTTGCGATATATTAATTTATATCACTCGCGCGATGCCTCCTCTGCTGCTTCCACAGCAACTCCTTGGGAGCTTACTGGTGACCTCACTCTCACGTAGGAACACAACAACCCTCTAAGGAGTTGTTATTTTGCTGCGGTTTTCTGTGAGGTGAAGATACTTCCCCAGACGGGCTGCTTTAACCATCCCTACCTCTCTTAAACTTTGTGAATTATTTACAATATACTAGCCTCTGCCCGCGATTTCGATATCGTGTGGATCCCGTAAATTATTAGTAGATATTCTGCTAATAATTTATTAGGAGAATATGTCTTTCTCCAGATTCCGCTAACGTCTCACATTAGATGGGAATTATGCATGTTCGCACCCGATGTAGTCTTCTTCTTAACTTTATCCCGTTTCCTAATCCATTAGGATTAGCGGGATCCACTACCTAAGTCTAAGGATTTGGTGGAGATACTGATTTTGACATGGAGCGACTGCCGTCAGACCTTCACAACCCAGAGGGAAGACTAGATCTTTCTTAGATCACAAGTCTTTCAAAATATAATTTCTTGGATTTACCTCACTATGTTTTACTTCGCCGTAGAGCAAGTGTTAATTACAAATATACACATAAATTCAAAAACACGAGTTCAGTGGTACATGCCAGGATTCGAACCGAGGACCTGTTGGTCAATAGGCCGTTTCTTTATCCACTGAGCTATCACTGCTTACACCCGATATAGTATGTACAACAAATATAGCTTTTATTCTAAGATGTGCCTCGTAAGGCACAACCGCCACATGGAGCATCCCTCGTGTGTGCGACGCACCTGAATTTGGGCTGAAGGACCTTTTTTAATATAACGATTAGAGCCATCCACATGATGTAACGTGGTAACCGTAACCTATGAATACAGGAAATATCACCAACATATTTCCGCTGCTAACATTTTTTAACATATAACAGAATATACTTAACAAATGGATCCCGCAGGACTTCGGTATCTGCACAATTTTTTGCATAACGAAATCCCGTCGGATATCGAAAGCCGCACCAGATTTTGGCGTTCGGGGCCTCGCACCTGTCAAATGCTGGGACCCAGGAAACATGAAAATCTTCGGAAAATGGAAACAGCGCCAAATTTTCCGCGCAAATACTTCGCAGTATTTGGACAAAAACAATCGTCACGTGCGAGTCCGACTAGCGTACCGAGGGTTTCGTAAAAATATCTTTCGCAAATTAAAAAAAAAAACACAGTTTTCGGATTTTTCCTTTATTTGTGCTATATGACATTCCTTCTTACCAAATTTTATGATTTTAGGTCAACGGGAAGTACCCTATAGGTTTTAATTCCCTTGCAAGTGACAAAATACGCGAATGAACGAGCCATAAACAGCCGTATCTTTTGATTGCGTTCACTTAGAAGTTTGATTTATTCACTGCCCGAAGGGATTGCAGAGTATTTGATACTCATTTCAGCTTGATAATTTTACCCGTTCCCGCGAAAAAGGGCCTTGACAGACGGATAGACAGACAGACAGACGGACAACAAAGTGATCCTGAGGGTTCCGTTTTTCCTTTGAAGTACGGACCCCTAAATATCAATTATGTTAACAAACAAAATCTATTTTAGTTTAATTTTTCGAATTCAGTACACGATACGTTTACTTAGGTGCCTAAAAGTTGATACTAGATTTAAATTCGTTTACATCCGGCGAGACCACCGACACATAAGCATAGAAGAGAACACGCGAAATATTCTGCATGCCTAGAACAAATAAGTCACCTGGGTTAGTGATTCTCAATCGTAAGTACATTCGTAGACCTTATTCTCTGTAAAGTATTATGCAAATCAAAAACAAAACTGGCCTTTGCTAGGATTGATCACAGAAATCTTAGAGTACACAAGTATGTTTGGATAATTTTCTTATTTCATTCAATTATGAACGTAACAAATACAACCATTTTATTGCTAATTTCAATATTTTGTACTAAACTTGACTACGATAAATATCACATCCCGAAAACTTTCTATACAGGCACAAATATCTTCAGATTCTACTAAAACCAGTTTAAATTTTTTTTTATTAAAGAACTACTATTACTAGTAAAAGCCCTGACGAAAGAGTGGTAGCAACTACCTGAAAACATTTCAGCTTCATTTGCTAATTAGAGTGGTGAACACCTTTAAAGTTTGAGGGTATTTGACAACAAAAGCTCATGTCACGTCGGGGTCACCAATTATGACGAAGTTCATATATGTTGTGTGGTGATCACGTCGGGTAATATGTCGACTTATTTAAACCACAGTTACCGGTATAATATATGGAATGTTTTTATTTTAGATTACACTAACTTATATACTAAAAATAATTATATACATGTACAATAGAGGGGGAAGGTCGCTGAGTTAGGAATATGTGTTCTGGTGTACGTGCGTGATTGAATATTGCAAAATTAGCAATGTTAATACACTTTCTACAGGCGCGTCACGTATGTATAAGGTCGCCATATAGTTCTCAGTAGTTTACAATTCTAAAGTTAAATTGTTACCACTATTCTTTTAATTGGAGGCTGAGCTGAGGTACTGTAATTTCCAATGGAGGAATACAGTTTTTCCAATAGGATTCCAATATAGAAATAGAAAATTCTGTTTCATATGGTGATTCACTGTATAATATGGTATGTAAGTGGCGCAATATCACCTTGAGAATCAAAGCCAACCTGCCAGTAGTACACCCTGCCAATTAGCAATCGAGACTGGTGAAAGAGAGATAGGCCATAGCGATACAGCTCCTAAGGAGTTGCTGGGTTAGTAGCAGGGGTAGCATCGCGCGAGCATTACTTAATGCATTGCGAGTGTTCATAGGTTACGGTAACCGCTTTCCATCAGGTGAGCCGTATCCTTGTATGCCTCCCGATTTTGTATAAAAAAAATGTATGTTAGGATGTAAGTGGGTAGCTATAGCCTTCATAGATAAAGCCAATCTGCACGTGGTAGGGTACATACCGAGGTAGGACACAGCGATAGTCCTCCAACTGAATTACCTACGCCTTATAGAAGACCGCAGTCAAGTCAAAATTCCTATTGTTGCGTACATACGAGTGAACAGGAAGCTCGAAATTGCTGCATTAACCGAAGGAGTGGCAAGGTGACAAACTCCTTCGGCCGTAATCATTCATAGTTTATGGTAACTGCTGCAGATCAATCGGGTTGTATGCATTATGTTAACCATGCATATAAATGTGAAAGTGTGTTTGTTTGTCCTTCTTTTACGGCAGAATGTCCTATCGCTCATAATACTATTGAAACGGGAATACAATTCTAATGTTGTTTGATAATAAGATAGAAATATACATCCTCTCACAAACACGGATAGTGAACGAATAGTGAATCGTTGGTAGAGAAATACGTTATAATCACTACAAAACATATATTTTGATGATAAATATCACCTAAAAATGTAGTCTTATAAACAAAACTCAAGTATTAAAATGGGTCGTACAAAATAGTAAAGCGCTCAAGTTTCACACACAGAGACCGTGCATTGTAGTGTGCATGTAGCATCTCGCCGCCGTATTTACGATCGCTGAAATTTCGAGTTGCATTAGATTGCGTGCACGCTCTTAAAACTTTTCTTAACCAACATCTGAAGCTATTTGTTCGTTAGTTTTCAGGATTCTCTATCATTACTTAACCTTGGGAATGATAAAATGGCCAAAGTTTTTTTTAAAGATATTTCCACATCGCTGCCTTTATGATGGCGCATTCTTGAGGCCTACTTAGGAACCATGAAGTCACCTACTTAGATTTTTAATTTAAAGTTGAAAATTTAAGTCAAAATTCACCGAACGTAATTTTTTCACTTTAAACCAACATTTTTATAACTTTCATCAAAGTTACCAAGCTGATTATTTTGTGCATAAAAGTACAACACATGAAGAGTCAGTGGCAAAAAAAAAAAATTAAATTATTCTACTTTTTTTAGAAATTTTTTAGTTGCTCAGGTTAATTATTATTTATATATTAGTTATTCTCAAAAATTAAAAAATAATAATAACTCGCAAACTATGAAAAGTCGTGGAACATTCTTTAGGGTGATTCGGACCCCATGATACGAGGGGCCTAATTTTTTTTGACGTATAAAAAAACGTCAAATAATCTATTTTAGGTTGAAAATACGAATTGGTCATCAAGTGACTGACGGTCACAGGTTGTTGTGCTAACCTCCATGGTTGGAAATGTTCATGACAAATGAACTGCGCGCTGTGCACATAAATGAGTTTCGTCTGTAATTACTATTACACCTACGAACATGGAAAGGCTGAAATCTACGAAGTTGCCTATTAGGGACACGGAAATTAATTTCGTTGAGTAATTAGGAAGAATCTACACTATTACTCAGTGTATAGTGCAGATTCTGAACTTCAACGTTACTAAAATGTAACTTTTGTAGGGTAAAGTGTCGAGTACAGACTCGTTCATGGAGTTGCGAACTGTCCGCGCTAGTATGTACCAGCAACAGGGTCACAAGGAATATTTTTATTAAAGCATGATTTATTCACTGCCTCTACACTCCATCTATAATTATGACAAAACTTTTAATAAGGCATGTCTCAACATGAAATATTAAAAAAGAAAAGCTTGCCTTGGACTTTTAAAACGATATAGGTCAAAACGTGTGTGCGTGTATATGTACCGTCGGTAAGTAAACAAAAGTTTGCACTTACCTATCGTTGAAGTAATTAACCCGATATTTTTATAGTCACTATCGTAACTTAAAGTAATTTAGCTCTGATAAGATTTCCATCTTAATGTGACCAGTAGCTTATCAGTAATTTTACGAAAATGACATTTTCACACGTTGCCAATAGACTAAATTCCACTTACCAAAGGCGGCAAGTGAGAAAATGGAGACCTCAATCATTAACTATTTTACTGTACGTACTGTATATTTTGGAAAACAATTTTCTACACAGAATATCAAGTAGACCTTAAATTTGAAACGGAAATATTTATTTCAACAATGGACAAGTACAATAACAAATGATTAAAAATAAAATCAATAACATGGTTAGAGTATTGTTAATAGCACTTTTTCGTTTCGATCAACCATCGCAACATTATTTCAATTATTACATAACCTATAGTTAAGCTGAATACGTTGAAATCGATGAGTATATTGTATTCTAGAGAAAAATACAGGCCAATTAACAAGTCAGTAAATCATTAATAATAATTTAATAGCAAACTGTACTTATGATTTTTTCTTGCATTAATTCCCACTGACGTATACTCGCCTCTACTTCGAAGAGCTCAGGCCTAGTTACATTTACGATGTAGATGCCGATTTCCATAATGAGGTATTAAAAATAGTTTTCTATAATTTTATATATGTATACGAGCATTTTTTTTACATATTTAAGTAGAAAAAATGCAGAAAGAAAGAATTACGAAATAGATATACAACGCGAAAGTAGTAGGATGTAGGAGCCGTGGAAGGCCAAGACTAACCTACCATGACCAAATTGATCGTGTTTTGTCAGAAGGTGATGTCAAGAGCATTAGAAACCGGCGAGCGTGTATAAGATGAGCAACGAATGTTAAAGAAGCGAGTGTGGTGTGTAAGGGGCGAGTCATATGGCACTCGGATTTCTAGAATATATAGAATATATTGAATCTATCTCGAAAACGGCTCTAATGATTTTGATCAGTTAATATTTAGATAAGGTGTTGCCTTTTAAGTTTCTGTAAAGAAGATATAAAAAACTGCGGATTGTGTTAAACACTAATACCAGCTATTGTGTATCTGGTCGCACCGTATGTATGATCTATCTTTTACGATTCCATAGGACCCTGGTACGTAACGCATTAACTGCGCTCTCATTTTGCACACTCTTTGCATGTTACTTGAAACGATCAATTTCTGTATATAAATAATGTAAAAATCGCTAAAAAAGCTCGGTCGTACAAATACTAAGGGAAATAATCTATCTACCTATAACTTTACGCCAAATTCCTTGCGGGGTAGGTAGAGTTTCTGGTTTCTCGACCTTTTTTATTTCCCGAGGCACGAGAATTCTCGGCCAGGATTTCTCAAGTTTCTCGAGTATATCGAAAAAATTAGAAATTTTTAATGAAACACAATGTTATTTTATTTGTAAATGTATTTTTTTACTTTATTACAAATTAGACTGATAGATAAGATTAATTAAATCAAATGGTAATTTTTTAGTTGCCATAAATTGCACTCCTTAATTAACAAATCAACAATAAATTATACAAGCTATACTCGGCTGGTCTATATAAAGAGTAGGGCAGTACTTAACTTTTTTATAATTATTGCGTCCCTACCCGTTCCCAAATGTACAATAATCTTTAATTTAATAAAAGATAAATTGTATTAGTAATAGACAGCGTGCGATACTCTAGACTCGTCACGTGGGTGTTGTTATATGCGTGTTTTTTTAGTTACCTAGCGTACGAAATTGATTTCACGAGTTTTCGAGGTGTTGAGATCTTTTTTCCCGTCTCGACTTAAGACAAATTTGTCGAGAATTCTTGCCTCAAGAATTCTTCCTTCTTCTTCTTCTAACCTAAACCTCACAGACCTCACTCATTCTTTAGCATTAATTGCTCTTCTCATGCACGCCTGACATCATAATAATGGATATAATATAATAGTAAACTAAGGTATAAATAAAGTGACCAATAATTCAAACATATAATTTGGCATTTTAACCGAAAAATAGGTAGCCCGGCTAGCTAGCGGCCGCGGCGGTTGGGATACTGGAGGCCTTACCCTACATGAGTTCATTAGCAACTGTAATTTAACAAAATGGCATGGCCCAGCACCGCCAAATGGCTACTTGACACGTCTTAATGCGTCCTTAACTAACAGTAATGTGCTGGAAATTCCCAGCATTATTACTGCAATGTTTCTTTTTATGTTCTACTTACCTAATTTTTCGCCACCACATGTAAAGTACCTACTATAGACTATCAACGTTCGCAGTACGGGAAGTAGTGCTCGCGTGTTGCCATCCCTGTTGCTTATACAGCAATTCCTCGGGAGCTTCACATATACAACTCGGTTGTATATGTGAAGGAGGAGCTCGGTGGCGCAGTGGTTAGTAACGCTGCTTTGACACTTTGCTCGTGGGTTTGATTCCCACACAAGACAAACATTTGTGTGCATGTAAATAAATAAATATAATAAATAAATATTGTCGGACAAATTACACAGCGCCATCTAGCCCCAAAGTAAGCGAAGCTTGTGTTATGGGTACTAGACAACTGATAAACATACGTAAATACATATTTTTTTGTAAATACATACTTCATATACATAGAAAATACCCAGACCAATACAGACATGTTCATGCACACAAATGTTTGTACTGTGTGGGAATCGAACCCACGAGCGTTGGTGTCAAAGTAGCGTAACAGCGCGTTTCACCACTGCGCCACCGAGCTCGTCAGTAATGTAATGTTTATTAGTCTTGGCCTGGGTACTTTTAAGAGAAGT
This sequence comes from Pyralis farinalis, assembly GCA_947507595.1. NCBI lineage: Eukaryota > Metazoa > Arthropoda > Insecta > Lepidoptera > Pyralidae > Pyralis > Pyralis farinalis. The sequence continues at coordinate 21,503,089 of OX382258.1, forward strand.
CGGATGCAACAAAGCAGCCCGACGGGAGAAGTTCCGCTATCTAACAAAAAACCGCGGCCAAATAAAAACTCCCTAGAAGGTTGTTGTGTTCCTGTATGTGAGTGAGGGCACCAGTAGGCTCCTAAGGAGTTGCTGGGTTAGCAGCAAAGGTGGCATCACGCGAGTGATAATTAACATATTACCAGTGTTCATTGGCTACGGTAATCACTTTACATCAGGTATGCTTGAATGCCTCCCGACGTTGTATAAAAAGAAAGATTATAACACGAAGTACTCTGAGGCTATAATGTGATTCCACTGTGTACTATATAATGTGTACTATTTCCACAATAAAAATTGGGTGATGGCGGCGAGGCAGCGAGGCTGTGACGAACTGCGGCGCTTGTGTGATTTTTATTTGTTTATACTAACTTGCGGCACAGCGTGGGTGCGACTCTGATTTCGTGTACAGGAAGCCTAATTTTTTTTTATACAACGTCGGGAAGCGTACATCATACGGCCTACCGGATGTAAAGCGCGAAGTATCATTATGTACTCCCGCAATGCTGCTGACACAGCGACTCCATAGAAGATAATGGTGACCTCCTTCACACGCAGAGTCACAACAACCGTCAACGAAGTTGTTACGGTTTTCTGTTGTCCTCTGTGGGAACTAAACCCTCGCGTTGGTGTCAAAGTAATGTAACAGCACGTCTCATGACTGCGTCACCGAGCTCGTCATTAAATAATTGTCATTCAAAGTTTTGATTTTACAGGAGTATCTCATTTAAATGCTATTAAATAAAAAATATATTATATTAAAAACCAAAGCGTAAAAATATTAACTGTTATCAAGTAAAGAAATATTATGTTAAAGAGCTCAAATTTTATATCTCGAGATTCTCCGTGCTTACCGTGGAACCAATAACTTAACGCGCCCACTGACCACGGAGAATCTCGCGGTAGATAAACCCATGCATAGATAGGCTGTGGTCGACGTTGGTCAACCTGCGTGTTCGGTTGGAATGGCACGCGCCACGACGCCATCGAGGAACTATAATATTTTCTACTAAAAAATTCGCACCTAACAAGTTTTCGTTCAAAGAAGCACAACCAAGAAAACTTCAGACTGATATATTATGTTAAAAGTCGACACTCAAGTCACTGGTTCCAATAAATCCAATATAATCGGATTAGAAAGGAAATAAATATCTCGAACAGCTACATTATATCTCTATCGCTAGATATTTGCGAACCCCAGGATTTAGGCCATAATTTTCGGGATCCGCCAACGTACAACTTGCATCCCGGCGGGACTTCGGCAGCGGGAAAGTTAGATGGGATATCGTTTTGGCAAATTTCGCAGTTTTCGTGGTAGAACTATACGTGTACTTATATGTCAGGTGAGAAGCCATTATAGCTTGAGACGGATTAGGTTGTTGTGCCGACTTCAAAAAAGAATAATGCGCTTTTATGTTAGCAGTGTATTATTTATCCACATAGAGTTGGGTTGCTGATCTTCCGTCCTAAGAAGTTCAGCAACTCATTTCTCTGTCGGACTGTCTAAATGTGTCACTACGCGATTTTGATCCATGATCCATGAACTGAACGCCAATAAAACCTGCGCGACCCGTAGCGGTGAATTGAGTTCCACCTTAATATCGATCCCATTCCATCCATAGATTATTTCTTTTAGAGTCGTGTCATAGTAAGAGTTTAGTTCCAAAAGGACTGAAAAAAAAAATTTTTTTTTAGTTAAATATGTTTATTTTTCAACAAATCGCATGTCAAATCCGGTAGTGTACTTTCAGATGACCTAGGATAAAGTAATTTCACTAAGAGCAAAACGCAACGCCGGAATCGCATTGGTCTCGTACTGTGCGGTTACACAGTAGTTTTCTTTTTTATGGTTCCCTACCTCAAAAGAAAAAACGGAACCCTTATAGGATCACTTGGTTATCCGTCTGTCAAGCCCCTTTTTTTCAGGGACAAGTGGAACTATCAAGCTGAAATTAATATCAAATACTCACGTCTGCAATCCCTTCGAGTAGTGAAAATCAAACTTCTAAGTCAACGCAATCAAAAGGTACGTCTGTTTATGCCTCGTTTAGGCGCATGCACGTATTTTGACACTCGTAAGGGAATCACACCTATAGGGTACTTCTCGTTGAACTAGAATCATGAAAATTGGTAGGAAGCAATGTCATGTCGTGAAGTAGTGTCATAAGTGAATAAAAAACCGAAAACCGTAAATTTGTACTTTCAATACAAAAAAATAATTTTTTTTTCAACAATAATTTGCTAAAAAGTTTTTACGGAACCCTCAGCGCGCGAGTCGGACTCGCACTTGACGGACTTTTTATTTATAATGCAACATTAAGTAACAGACAAGCACACGTGATGTAAAGTTTAAACCTGATGCACACAGCACTACAGCACCATCCTTCTAACACTCTTCAGAATTTACTGATTGGGAGTTGTTATTTGGCTGTAGTTTTCTGTAAGATGGAGTTAATTCTCCCGGTCGGGCTGCTTTGATGTGCCATAACTCTTTTTCGCCAGAAAATGGTGTGTAGAGCACTGTATTGAACCAAGTTATTTTAATGTATACATATGTTATTATTAAAATCTAAATTAAATTTAATCCCTTTCTAGATATTTCAGTGCTACATGAAACAAGCAAAAGGCTTAAATATTTGATGTCAAAAGCAGATAATTAATATGAGAATCCGTAATTATTTATATTTAAGCATGATTAAAGTTTTAATTGATTTCGAAACTTCCGACTTGGTGACTCGAATCATAGGTACAGGGGCTATTAATTATTGATGGTAATTTAAGTAACAGGAGAGTTCTGTTACATTTGAATGAAAATTATTGGGGTTAAGTAAGCTACTGCCGTCTGTAGAGATTATATATTTAACTAGTCTGGCCAATAATATTGTTATATAGAAACTTTTCTTTTTTTCAAGTCTTTAATTATTTTGAATTGGGAACGCGTTTATTACATTAAAAACTTCTGTCGATTTCCCGTGGTTTTACATATGTTTTTGTGTTTATTATCAAATTACTATATGTAATGGGGTGTTAAAGAAAATAGAATTGCAGTAATTGCCTTGCACAAAGTGTTTATGAAGCCGTCGGTCATATTCAAGACACTTCAAAAGATTGGTATCAGCCGTATGTTTGTATGTCGTAATATCGACAGCTATACCAACACTTCCTCTGCTAACGATCATTAAAAATTGAGGCGACCGCGTTCTGCTAGAACTTAAAAGGCTGTTAATGCTATTACAGCCAAAATTCGCCGAAACCTTATTAGGAAACAAAAAATCTTATCGTGAGAAATGAAGATTCTCTCTAGGACTCTGTCGCGTATAATAAAAATATTCTCTTTACTGCTGAAAAGATTCATTTTTGTGAAAAAGAGTTGTAGACTTCAGCCAAAGTGTATCAAGAGACTGTTTTGGATCGTGTTGTGAAATCTCTCAGCAACACTCTTTAAAAACATACCGCGGACTTTCCATCAGGACTCTGCACCTGGTCACAATGCACGAACTACCCAATCCTGGCTCGAAATCAACTTTCCGGGCTTTATAAGAACTGAAGACTGGCCCTCGTCTAGCCCAGATCTGACCCCCTTAGACTACAAATTATGGTTAGTTAGTACATGGCCTGCTCAAAACGACACGCCGACATTGTGTCTCTTAGGAAATCTCTGAAGCAAGCAGTGGCTAAATTTCCCATGGAAACAGTGCGTAAGTCCATAGACTCGTGGCCAGACATATTAAAGGCCTGTATCAAAGCCAAAGGTACATCTAACTTTAATTGCACGCTGGGCGTCCTGTCGATTTGCAAACGAATCTTTGGCGAAATGACGTAATACAGTTGCAATTTAAGTGCCTACCTGGACGATAGAGCTTGAATTTACGATTTTTTGGTGTACAAGCACGTGGAATTGAAATTTGAATGAATATAATAATAATAATATATTATTTAATGGATACTTATATAGATAAACTAGAAATGGAAAACCTCGTCAATAAAAAAAAAACCGTCAAGTGCAAGTCCGACTCGCGCTCTGAGGGTTCCGTAAAAAATATTTTCGCAAATTATTGTCGCAAAAAAAGTTTTTTTTTGTGATTGAACTACAAATTTACGGTTTTCGGATTTTTGCCTTTACTTGTAGTACATGATACTGCTTCTTACCAAATTTCATGATTCTAGGTCAACGGGAAGTATCCTATAGGTTCTGATACCCTTGCGTTGTCAAAATATGCGCATAAACGAGGCGTAAACAGCCGTATGTTTTTTATACCACTAAGGTGGCAAACAAGCGTACGACCTGCCTGATGTTAAGCAGTTACCGTACTCTATGGGCATTTGCAACACCAGGGGTGTCACTTTTGCGTTGCCGACTCTGTAAGAACCTCTTCACGCCTTTCTTGAAGAACCCCATACTGTAGTCCCTTGGGAAAACCTCGGCAGGGAGCTCATTCTACAACTTAATAGTTCTTGGTAGAAAACTTCTCATGAACCGCACAGTGCGCGACCATTGCTGTTCCAGGGTGTGCCGATGAATGTGTTGATTAAATTGACTTAGGACTTTGATTTTTTCACTGCTCGAAGGGATTGCAGACCTGAATATCACATATTAATTTCAGCTTGATAGCTCCACCCGTTCCCGAGAAAAAGGTCTTGAAAGACAGACAGACGGACTACAAAGTGATCCTAAGGGTTCCGTTTTTCCTTTTAAGATACAGAACCATAAAAATGATCTAAATCGTTAGATCCGTTCCCGAGATACATGAAATATATTTATATACGTACAAATATTGTTCATTTAAAATACTACTAGTACTACCAATACTACTACATTCACACCAAGTCCCTTGCGGAGTAGATAGGGAAGGTTAAATTTTAAAGTCATAGATAGGATAATTTGTAAAGTTTTACCTAGGAACCATAAACGTTTCCGTAATGAATAGTCGTCATTCACGGATGATGTTGTCGTTCATGATCTGGTCTGGTGGAGAAAATAATGCATCATCCCAAATCTCCACTGATATATAATAGTCTTGATGAACTGGGCTGTTTCTGACTACCTAAGTACAGAGGGTACAAGCTCCAGCGAGGAATAGACAACGAGGTTTTTAAGCAACGTGAGGACAACGTGATTGCAGACACTCAAGCAGGTACTCTGCCTGTGCAATCGAGGGGGATAGAGTGGGCATGATATCCCACTACGGGATGAGAATGTTGTTATTAGTGAGGCCGGTGTTGCTACCGGTAGAGCTGGAAGAACCACGAACGATATTTCCAGTGTTCGGTGTTTCCAGCTGTGGACGTCTTTCCGGAAATACTGGCGCCGGAAATAAGCACCGTACGCCACTGGCGATGGCGCAAAATGAGCCGGGGTCCAGGTGTCGCGAACAGATGGAGCTTGCATCTTCAGTAATATCAAAGGTGATGGAGAACAATTTGTACGGGTAATCAGTCGCTGGCCTTGAATGACTACATCAAATATTGAGGACAGGACGGGAGCCAGGTACCCATTCATCATAATGGCTAGAAGCAGGGATATAGAAATAAATTAGCATCATCATACACGACGAAAAACCACTTTATGATTTCAACCACTCTGTATTCACGGAACTTGGTAACTAAGTGTAGTTCTAATGATCCATCTACTTGTCTTAGGTTTTCGCGATTGTTACACATTGAATTAAACTATTTTTAACGGAAGTATCGTGCGCTTTATATATTTTGTTGAACTTGACGTTTCGAATGCTTTGCAGCATCCATGAAGACTTCCTGCGACCACGGATGCTGCAAAATGGACAGAACAAAGATGCTGCAAAATAATTAAAAATAGTTTAATTCAAGATCTATCTACTTATCTTTAATTCACGTCAAATCTCTAGCGGGGTAGGCAGAGAGAACCGAGCGCCAAATGGCACAGTTCTCACACCTCACTCGCTTTTTAACAGTTGCAGCTCTTCTCATGCACGTACGCCGAAATACACACGAACGACACGAACACGCAATATCGACTCCCTGAAGGGTTGTTGTATTCATGCTTGTGAGTGAGGTCACCAGTAAGCTCCTAACGAGTTTCTGTGTTAGCAGCAGAGGCGGCATAGCGCGAGTGATACTTAATATATTGGCAATCGAACATAGGCTACGGCAACCGCTTTACGTCAGAGTTATGCTTGCATGTCTCCCGACGTCGTACAGAAAACAGGCTTTGTAAAGCATTTCTACTAAATGGAAGACTACAGTTGACTAATGTCTACTAAGCACTGCTACTAATTAATTTTAGCAGTTTTCACTAATATCTACTACTACTATTATCTATCTTTAAGTTGTAACAGCTTCATATTTCACCAAATTACTCAGTTGGAAATGGGTAAAACTTATTTGGCAACACAATTCAAACAGGTATTAGATAATGTTGAATTTACAACTATCTGCCAATGAGCATCAAATACATGGATTATAATGTTTATTAGCGGGAAACGCGGCTTAACTCAGCGCGTAGCGGGATCCCGAAATCCGGGAAATTTGCACCTATTATCTGGGGATCGGGATTTACCGGGATCTCGGTATTTCGGAAGCGGCAACAACAAATCCAGCGCCGTCGTGCGATTTCTCATGTTTATTCTTAAGAAAGGGGAAAGGGATCGTTTTCCGTCTGGTTCCATATTGCAAAATTTGCATTTCGGTCCGCTCCGATTAAATTGCTTTTTTAAATTTAATTATGTTTATTGCCAAAAAAAATCTGCATTTACTGTTGTTATTGTTTTGTAGTGCCTCTCAGTTTTACAAACTAATAAACCGCTTGACTGTGCAAGAAGGTACCCCGCGCTCACAAAAAGTTGTATTTTAGCGACCAAATATGTCAGCGATTCGAACCTACCGACCAATGGGATATTTTAACCAATAAGACGATATTTGACGCGAAGTTTATCCGTGACCAATAAGAGCCGCGCTTTCAACTTTATCACGTGTAGGGATGACTTTATTTACTACGTAAAATGGTGGCATAGGCTTACATATATAGGTGGCTTCATATGCTATTTTACTAGCAAACTTCAAAATAGGAGTTATTAGTGCATCCTATCACGTCGACTGTCGTTGAAAGGATTTAAAAAAGTCAATACTTGTTTTGTATTATTTTTAACGTGATTAAAATATTGAGTTTTTTACACATTCTTGCGAAGTTTAATAGGCGCAGTTCGCATCGAAGCACCTCACAGAAAACCGCAACCTAAGAACAACGGTGTTGTGTTCCTGGGCGTTAGTGAGGCCACCAGTAAGCTCCAAAGGAGTTGCTATGTGCAGGTGGCCTGTATGCCTGTATGCCTCCCGACGAAGTATAAAAAAATATAATATTGCCATATTGCAAAAAATATTCTGATATTTTGTTACTACACTTTTCTAATTTAATAGTAACTTCTTTTTCTTAGCGTTATCCTATTTCCTTGATCCTTAGCCTTATTCATTAGGATTGGTGGGCCCGGCATCTACGTTTTAGGATTCAGCGAAGATACAGGTTTTTCTATAGAGCGACAGTCGTCAGTCTTCCTCAACCCAGATGCAATACCAGATTTCCTTGGGTTAGGTCTTTCGAAAACATTATTTAGTGGTACATGCCAGAATTCGAACCACTTGGTTAATAGTTTAGATTCACTGGACTGCTTTGATGCTATCTCTCTTAAAAATACACAGACTGAAACAAACAGGCATGTTCTGTAACCTCTCTATAAAATTATTGTAGTTTCACCTATAATAATAATAAACCCCGCAGGGCAGCTTGTGGCGAGCTGTTGGTGCGTAACGACACCACGGGTACCCGAGTGCTCCAGAGAGTCGATCAGGGCCTTCGTCTCCGGCGTGTCTTCGTCGGTCGGAGTGGAAAACTAAGAAGGCCCGCAGGACTCTCAGCTCTGGCTTGCCTTCATTGGCCGTCCAGAGAGGAGTCGATAGAGTATATCGCTCTAGCAGGTGATATGCTCTAGGGGTGGAAGTATTAAAGGGCATAACGCCGCGAGTAACTTCGGAGAAAGCGCAGCACACCTCTCAACACCCCTGAGTCACTCACACCGGTGTTGCCCCCGGCCGACTTTCTCTGGCATTTCGGGGGTCCATCTACTGAGTGGCGAGCCACCGCCTGCCGGAAGTAACATCAGATATGATAGTTATGGCAGGCGTCCGCTCCTCTTTTGCAATAGACCGGTTCTAATAATACCTCCTCATCTCATTTTAATAGCCCACTTTTTTCCGACATATTTCCAATAGGCCCAATACCTGCCGTGACCTGTTCATTGGTATATTGTCCCACTGATATCCCCTGGAGTGGGTCACGGCGGGTGTACAACATTACATAGTCTTTTCAAAGGGGCCTCTACGCGTTGGATTCTTATCCCCGCGCACGCCTATCAAATGACCGGGATAATGCCCGTGAGAATAATAGAATATAATAATAAAAATAAAAAATACTACTTCTTTATTGTCTTCTCACACAGTTTGACACAAAAAATAAAATATATATAATAATATACAAAGGTGAATAATGTAAACTATGCGACCTTACATTTGTGTAAAACATTTTAGTGTGAGAAGCTGGTACCTGAAGTAGGCTTTTATAAGCCTGTATTACAGGACGTAATTCATATTCATGTAATGTTATTTATTTTATTATTATTTATATATTTTTATTTATTTTATTTTTTATTTATTTATTTATTTTTTATTTACCTTTGATATTTGTATGAGCAAATTTGGATTTTCTTTTACAGATACAGCTACCTCATATACTCGTATATATAATGATGCCAATGTCAGATATTATATTTCTTGAAATAGGGTTCGCAGCTGTCGGTCGGTTTCAATTTGAATATTGCTCTATCTTTTTTGAGCTTTAAAGACTTATTCTTTATCCGTAGAATTGCCCCAAAAACGATCCCATATCTAAGAATCGAAGGAACTATGAACATGATATGCGACCAATAAAGCGCTGTAATTAAGTACTGAAGATATTTTTTGTGACGCATATGTATTCTTACTAAGTTTTTTTAACCAAATCCTTTATATGTATTTTCCAGTTCAGTTTTTTATCAATTATTAGATCAAGAAGTTTAGTGTGTTCTACTTCTTCGATATAGTGATTCTGATATTTAATTACATTAGTGGCTGTACAGGAAAGCCTTTGACTGAAATGCATAGCTTTCGTTTTCTCCAGGTTTATTTTTAGATTATTGTCATCTAACCATTTAATAATACATTCTAAGGTAGTGTTTAAGTTACGTGCATAAGTATTTTTATTTTTGTACTCAATCGTTATTGTACTATCATCAGCAAAAAGGGTCATTAATAATAATAATAATAAACCCCGCAGGGCAGCTTGTGGCGAGCTGTTGGTGCGTAACGACACCACGGGTACCCGAGTGCTCCAGAGAGTTGATCAGGGCCTTCGTCTCCGGCGTGTCTTCGTCGGTCGGAGTGGAAATCCAAGAAGGCTCGCAGGACTCTCAGCTCTGGCTTGCCTTCATTGGCCGTCCAGAGAGGAGTCGATAGAGTATATTGCTCTAGCAGGTGATATACTCCAGGGGTGGAAGTGTTAAAGGGCATAACGCCGCGAGTAACTTCGGAGAAAGCGCAGCACACCTCTCAACACCCCTGAGTCACTCACACCGGTGTTGCCCCCGGCCGACTTTCTCTGGCATTTCGGGGGTCCATCTAGTGAGTGGCGAGCCACCGCCTGCCAAAAATAACAGTCAGATATGATAGTTATGGCAGGTGTCCGTCCCTCTTCTGCAATAACCCAGTACCAATAATCCCTCCAGACCTCATTACAATAGACAAATCATTTCCTACACATTCGCAATAGTCCCAATACCTGCCGTGACCTGCTCATAGATATATGGTTCTATCGATATTTTTAGGAGCGGGTCTCGGTGGGTGTACAACATAACATGAAGCTTCTTAAAAGGGCCTCTACGCGTTGGATCCATATCCCCGCGCACGCCTATTAAATGACCGGGATAATGCCCGTGATTAAAAATAAAATAATAATAATAATTTATTTCAGACACATAGATCCATATGCAATGTACAATAATGACATACAATAAAAGTTAATTTAAATTAAGATAATACATATTACACTTAAATTCATAATTATATAGTTAATTGTAAACGGCTAAGATGATTCACAGACGGTGACATGCAGCCCATGCCTGTACACCAAGGTCGTTTGAATTCTGTCGTAAAGACTCTTCACTATGACGTTCTTGCACGTGGCAACTCTGGACATGAAAGAAGCAACGCGGTGTCGCTGTATGGCATGAAAACTGTTCACACGTGCCTCCATGAACATTTCAGAGGCGCTACAGTATCGCTTCAGTCCCATGAGATGTCTAAATGCGTTGTTGTAAAGTACTCTGATGCTGTTAAGAGATTTACACGTGTAATCAGTCCAAAGTTGACACGCATAAAACGTTTGACAGAACGACCTGAATAATGTAATTTTTACGTCACGTGACGCCTTATTGAATTTTCTTGCCAGCATATTGCCAATTACACACAAAGCCCTTCTCTGACGTTCCATGTCAACATCATCTTTTAAGGTGGATGTTAATGTGTGCCCAAGGTACTTAAACGAGTCCGTTATTTTCACAGGCTGTCTGTCCACCGCTACTTCAGGTATATACTGCGGTCCCTTTCCCGCCCTAAATACCATCATTTCCGTTTTCTTAGCATTATAAATTAACTGATGTTTTTTCGCAAATGCTTCACAAATAGATAGAAGTTTTCTTAACCCTTTGATGGAGGGACTGAGCAAAACCATGTCGTCGGCATAGCTTAAATTATTAACGTACCTGCCATCCAAAAGAAGCCCGACAGGTGTACTACTCAGCTCTACAATCAAGTCATTTATGTAGATATTAAATAGGTCGGGAGAGGTAATGCCACCCTGTCTGACTCCACATGACAACATGTAATCCTGCGATGTCTCACTGCCCCATCTAACATTATTGATCTGGCTACGATACCAATATTGAAGTAGATCAACCGCTTCCACGTCCATGCCGGTATTCCTCATTTTACGCCACAGTATTTTATGATAAACGGTGTCAAAGGCACAGCTCAGGTCGAGAAATCACGCGTAAACGGTGGTGTCGCGATCTTTGTAATAATTGACGACTTGTTTCAACGAAAAAACGGCCAAGTCAGTAGATAACTTGGGGCGAAAACCAAATTGACCATCATCGATTGTTAAACAAGGCACCATTCTTGAGTGTATTACTCGTTCAAGTACCCTGGCCACAATTGTAGCTAGTGATATTGGGCGATAGTTTGCCATTTTCGAGGGATCGCCTGTTTTGTTTTTAACAATAGGAACAACGAGAGTACGCATGAGATTACTCGGCAAGTAACAATGCTGCACGCAGAGATTAAAAAAGCGCGACAGTACTTCACAAGAATGGCCAATTGGTTGGTTTGTTATTCTAGGCAAGTTAAGGTATATAATAGACAGTAGGGGCCCCAATACACTACCTTGGGTTACACTATATTTAACTGTTCATTCTTTTGATAGATAGGAAACTTCCTGTTTAGTATCAAGATTTAACCTTGTAATTTCGACATAGTGTTTCCTATGTTTCAGATACGGTTCAATTAACTTTAACACTGTACCACGAATACCACATGCTTCCGGTTTCGTTAATAATATATTATGGTCTACGTAATCAAATGCTTGGGTCATGTCACAGTAAATAGCACGCACAGGCGTTTTTTTTGTCAACATTGGTCCTAACAGCATTCAAAAAGTCATATATAACCATATTTATTGTTCTAGTTTGTTTGAAGTTTTTTTGCTAATTTACTAAAATGTTATTTTTTACCAAATAACAGTTTATTTGTGTGTACATGTACTTTTCCAGTAGTTTTGAAAATATAGGAATGAGAGCAATCGGTCTATAACTTTTCACCTTATACCTTCTCGCCCGTGAACATAATGTTTAATAAAAAATTATACGTTACTAGATAAAAAGTAGATAGAAATGTAGTTCTTTATGGGCATGACTTTCGCTTAGTTATAATTGAGTACATGTTACTCTGCAGGTACCATAAACTGAAGCAGTAATGACGTCTAGACGAGTTTTATTAGTTCAGTTTCTAAATAAAATCTCTTTACTCATTTCTATGATAACTGAAATTATTTCATTTTTATCAACGTCGGGAGGCATACAAGCATGCGGCCCATCTGATGTAAAGTGGTTACCACAGCCCATGAACGCTGGTAATGCATTAAGCTGTACGCCGATTCTACTAAAAAACTGCAACTGCAGGGGGCATCAAATCAGCCCGACAAGTGTAGTATCTCCACCTCCCAGAAAATCGGAACCAAATAATAAATAACCAGGTTGTTGTGTTCCTTTGAGAGAGTGTGATTAGTAAGTTCAAGTTCCTAAGGAGTTTCTGTGTCATTAAGGGGTGGCAACGCGCGAGTGATAATTCATGTATTGCAAGCGTTCAAATGCTACAATAACCGTTGTACAGCAGATGGGTCGTTTGCTTGCTTGCCTACCGACGATATTGTGTAAATAACATTTGAGAATGAAAGTTAAAATAAGGAAAGTCAAGTGCGAGTGACACTCGTCGATGTTTCCGCACGTTTCTTGGATCGCCAAGTAAGTTTGTTTATGTAAGATACATATAAAAAAAACTGTCCCAGTTAGAAACATCATTTTACTCTTCATCATCTTTACGGAAATCTAACTCAAACGTAACCTGAATCTGAGCCAAACCTCTAGGGCAAGCGGCACTAGTACAGTCGCGATGTACCTTCGTTCAACAGCAAAACTTTGTTTTTGAAAAAAAAATCATTTACAAACAATCTTAAACACTTCAGTCAGAACTTTTGATAATTTCAGTTAAAAATTGTTAGACTTATTTTTTATGTCTATCTATCTATAAATAACTTCACGTCAGATCCCTTGCGGGCTAGGCAAAGAGAACCGTGCGCCACGTGACTCGATCCTTATACACCTCACTCGCTTGTTTAACATTCATTTCGGCCCCATCAGTGCGAATTTAAGTTGTTACATTATAATTTCTTATCTTATGTGGTATATTGATGTAGGAGAAAGTGGCTAATATTGAAACTATTTTCATATTATAAAAGAGAGCCATCCGCTCTATTTATTACCAGGGCTCCAGGGAATCACTTAGATAACTATTCAAATGAATATCCTCACGGTTACCTCTCAGTATATTTATGAAAACATAATGTATACTAGTAAAAATATAAAAAAGTTTTCAAAATCTTAGAAGCAGGAATAGATTTGCGTATGCAAGTACATCGGCTTGCTACTATTGTTGTAAATTGTATTCGATTCTATAATAAATTACCTGAAACAGTCCTGTCCTTGCCTGACAATATGTTCAAAAGGCACATCAAAAATACTCTATGTAAGAAGGGTTTTTACAGGATCGATTAATATCTTGCTTACAGAGATGCCTGGATATGATTCAGCACACGTATTAATATATCTTTAACGGTACCACTTGTCATCATTATACACTGTCATAAATTTATTGTAATAGAAATTGACGATTTGCTCGTAGATTAAAAGAAAAAGAGATTAAAGCTATGAAAAATGAATAGGATACTATATAACTTATTTCCTTCATGCAAACAGCCTACGGCAATTCCTTACGACTTTACTGGTAGCCACTTTCGTTCACTTTCATATGAGATTAGTTTGTCTTCTACAACGTTCTTGCTCTTTCTGAGCGACATTACTCACTGAGCTATAGCCCGTTTGCGCTACTGCAGCACACGCGTACCCTAAAATAAGACATCCTCATCACACTATGTATATTCTTGTTTGTAACCTCTTATGTGTGTTTTAGAAGCAAAATAAATGATTTATCTCTCTTATCTAACGTCGGGAAGCATACAAGCATACGGCCCACCTCATGTAAAGTGATTACCCTCTTCTATTACCGCTTGCGATACAGGAAGTATTGTTCGTGGGTTACCACACCTGTTGCTAACACAGCAACTCCATATGAGCTTACTGGTGATCTCACTCATTCTCAAACGCAAAGTAAAGCGCAACAACCGTCCAGGAAGTCATTATTTAGCCGCGGTTTTTTGTAATGTGGATGTATTTCTGCCCAGACACCCAGACCAAGACAAGCACAACACCAAACAGATCTAACCCACGAACGTTGGTGTCGTAGCGTTACTAACCACTACGCCATCGAGATCGTTAAAATACCTAAAGCCCTAAACAGTCGTAACTCTCTAAAATGTTTGCCTGCCGACGTTTTATAAAAAAGTGTCGTAAAGCCAATATTTTCCTCCAATTCTCAGTCTTCAAGTATAATATGTTAGTGTTATTTACACAGGACCGCCAAAACAAATGAATACGCTCGTCTCCAGCCTTTGATTCGCTTGGCTGCCATGAATTATTCAGTATCCCCACATTCGTAATACTCCTGACATTCCGCGTTCATTCCGTGATAACCCGTATTTGTTTTGAAAAATTCGCTGAATTATGCATAATATCCTTTTGATATCGCAGACTCGACTCGTGGTCGTATGAGCTGTCACGATGTGTCTGTTCTGTGTGTTTGTTCTGTAATCTTTTTCACGGTTAATTTTAATATATATATATATTCCGAAGGTATTCTGAGAGTACAGCTTCTCTCAATGAAATCACGAAACAAATTAACGAAAGTTTCATATTGAGCGTCGCGCTCTGATAGCGGAAGGGGGGACAACGCGCGAGTAATGCTTCGTGTATTGCAAGAATTCATAGGCTTAGGTAACTACTTTACATCGCTGGATCATATGCTGGAAGCATATCGTATAAAGAAAGCAGAAACTACGAGTGTTTGTTACAATGTCATAATAAATTTTAGTAAGTAAGCTCTTAGGGGTTAGTGCGCTAGCGGCAGACGTGGCATCTCGCAAGCGATATTTAATGTATGTCAAGCACTTATAGGCTACGGTAATCATTCAACATTGATTTGTATAAATGAAATATTTCTTATAAAAACATACAACATTTATCTATTCTTGTAATTTAATTATCACACAGGCATCTTTTCTACAATATTTCCACTAAACTAGTATGTAATTCATTCTCGTTTAGTAGAAATGGTTACTTTTTCTATTTTCCTAAGTGTAAGTGGGTGATCATTATCGTTAGAGACAAAGCCGTACTCACTTACGCGTGGTGATCCTGCGAACTATTGAAAGAAATCTCTGGCACAGTGATTTTTTGAAAAGCAATCCCACTGAAGATAAACCTCCACCTTGGAAGGTATTAAGTTTCTGTGAATGAGTAAAGTTACCCGGTAGCTCCTGAGAAGTGGCTACAACAAAGGCAGAGGCAACACGCGGGTGATACTCTTTATACTACAAGCGATCATTGAGTACGGTCATTTCTCATAAGGCGAACCGTATGCTTGTTTACGCCTAAGGAATTGAGAGACACAAGAGAGATAAAGAAACTTTTCATCTTGCGTCTGCAGTGCGATGTTGGGCCGTAGCTTATTTGCGGACGCTACACAAACGCTATGTATCATTGTGGTACATACCAGCTTTCGATAACTACCCTGAACTTCATTTATGCACCAACAATCACTACCACCACACCAACCCTTACCCATCCCACTACAGTGATACATATCTCCCTTCAACCGAAGCGGTTTAGAGCGTACACCGTACGCTGTTCGACTGCGGATTATGGAAGCCACAAACGTTGAAATCTTTTTTTTTATATTGGCTCAGCATAGTGGCTCCGCTTCGCCTGTTGGTAAGCGAAAAGAGGAGCAAAAAATTACAGCGGCAACTGACAAAGGTCTACAGTGTTCTGTCAATTGACGCTTCCATGCTGGCCCGCGAGGTGCTTCTTCACGCTTCGTTTGAAGGATCCCATGTTGTAGGAAGGGGAAAACATATGTGCAGGCAAGGAATTCCACTTTTTAATAGTTCGACAGAGATAGGAGTTGCCGAACTTTTTAGTACGTGAAAAAATGTCCTTAACAGTGGAATGATGACATCGAAAGCGTGCACGTGTGGTTCTATGACAGAAGGGAAAGGGAAAATAGTTCTTCAGAGCACTCACCATGGCAAATCGACGGCTTCAGTGCCCTTCGAAGCCCAGAGAAGCTGGTAGATAAAGCCATCCATAGACAAGTCATCGAGCTCCTCTCGCTGTACAACCGAGTCTGGTAATATTCATTAATCTTTGTTTGCAGCCGCGTTCCTCCGGCCCGTACCCAGCGTAAGTAATAGAGCTTCGTTCGTATAAAACCAACAAATAAACACACGGTGGTATTTACGATGTACAAATAAATCTGCCGATACACTCTCCGATTTAAGCGAACACACCAACACTCCATCTATTGTTATTACGGGACGTTCACATATAAAGCCCTCGACAGACTGGTGCAGCGACACGTGCATCCCTTTATCTTCATTTTTTTTTATACGTCGTGAGATATACTGATATACGGGGCTATCTGATGTATACTACGACACCTGCAAGGAAAAACTTCGTAACTCATTTTTCGTAACTTTGGACGAGAGCGCGTCAAAGATTCAAAAAATTCTTATTATGCTCTGTTAGGCATAAGGCTTTAATGGCGTCAAAAATTCAAAACATTCTTAGGCATAAGGCTTAACAGAGCATAATAAGAATTTGTTGAATCTTTGACATGCTCTCCTCTAAAGTTACGAAAAATGAGTTACGATGTTTTTGATTTGATGTGTCGACTAGTTGCAGTGAATGCTTCTAATACAGGAACCTAGGTTGCCCATACTGCTAACATAGTACCTTCTTATGGTCCTTGTGGTAACTTCACTCACTTACCTGATCGCAACTCTTCAGTTATTATATCGCTGTCTTCTGCGAGTTGGAGGTATTTCCCTTGACGCGCCCTACATTTTAAAACACCCTGATTAAGACAAACAGAAATATTCGTGCACAGATACGTTTGTCCTATTTTATCGCTAAGTGGAAATCGAACCCACGGGCCTTGATTTTAAAGTAGCAATACTAACCATTCCACCATCGGTCTAGTCAAAAACCGTGTGCACTGAGAAATCCTTTCTCCGTATTATCGTTAATGAGTATTCTCAACGCTATTGTTGGTCAAAATGTCATTACAGCTCCATGCATGTGCAGCATGATACTGACGTTTATACTGTTCTTATGCAGTACGTAATAGAAAATAAATTCGAACGGCAAGTCACTCAGCTCATGCACGCCTCGGCACCATTGTCGATGTGCCAAGAGCTTTAATTTAATATGCACAAGCACAGCAACGAATGTCGATGTATAAAGTATTGGACGTAATGCGATTTTAATGCGGTGGCATGGACCGCAGTGCGAAGCGACCGTCGGAAATATTACGAATTAATACTCGATACCAACCCGAATAAAATGAACGGAAAGCAAAATTGTCGGTATCTACGGCCGTTATGTGCAATTTGGAATATTTTTCCAGTCCGTTACTCGTGTAATCAATTTTTGAAGTGAAAACTTATTTAGGCACGTTCAGCATTTTTGGGAAGGGGTAAAGGCACTGAACCGTCACGTTCAGATAGATATATACCGGTCCGGTCATAAGTTCTGTTATAAATTAATATGCATTTATTTTTTTACGAAGTGATGTTAATAAAACTTAACACGTTATTAACGTTAACACGTTAACACTTATCTCGTATTTAAGGAAGTTTTAGCAAAAAATAAAAAATGATTCTATTCGAAATGACCACATTTGGTTTGATACAGGCCTTTAATCGGACTACGCCTAAGGATTTCGCGAAGATACTGATTGATTGACATGGAGCGACTGCCGTCAGACTTCCACGGTGCAGACGGAAAATCGAACCTTTCTGAGGTTATACTACTTTCAAAATATAATTTCTTGAACGTGCATGGTTCCTCACAATGTTTTCCTTTACTGCCGAGCAAGTGTTAATCTTACTTATACTATAAATGCGAAAGTTTGTATGTATGGATGGATGTTTGTTGCTCTTTCACGCTTAAACGGCTGAACGGATTTGAATGAAATTTGGCACGTAGATAGATTATGATCTGGATTAACACACAGGCTACGTCATTTGACTCCACGCGGGCGGAGCCGCGGGCAGCAGCTAGTTACACATATATATACATAAATCCAAAAACATGAATTTAGTGGTACTTGCACACACAGCAGGATTGCAATTAGTATCTATCGGTTAAAAGCTGATTCGTTATCCACTAGGCTATCGCCGCTCTTAAACTAGCTGAATTTAAAAACCAGTTAAACCAAACCATAATCAGAGTAATCGCCCTGATTTATATAACCTCCATAGTTTGCAGCTTGCCTGAACAGATGTCCGAAAGTTTTGGATGCATTTGTCAAAACAACGCTTGGAACTGAAAAGTGAAACATTTCCCATTCTGTGGTTTTCAGTTTCCGTTTCTATTATACCTCGGTTGGATGCCAAATAAGGTGCACCCTTATTCTGTTCGTTCCTTCTGATGTCATGCGGCTAGATAGGGACGTATCTCAATCAGGAGAACGAGTCAAGTATAACGCAGGCACGTATAAACATTTCCGAGACGAACGGAAATATTATTGACCCGAGACATAAATTATCACAGTGTAAAACTTCGTCAAAAATCACTCAGTAGTTAACATTAGACAAACAGGCAGTCAGATAAGTATTTCAATAGTGGAAGTATTATACGTAGATGTGTTTGTATATCTGTTTGTTATAACGACCATGAAGTACGACAAACCGTCTCAACGAAAGCTGCACTAATTGTGTATCACGGGTATATTTCGTCCGTACTCAGCAATGGTTTGATTACTTGGACCAAATTCTGTGGATATCGAAGGTCTTGAAAGTTTAAAAAAGTACATTCGAGCTATGAGTAATGAGCGGAACGAGGACTCTTGGAAGCCACTTTTTTTTAAACTTTATATTTTGTCACAATCAAACATATCCGAGATGTTTGGTTATTTGTCAACTGTTGTAATCAATATTTAGAAAGCGGAGTGGAATGAGCTAGAGGCAGACCAGACTAAATATTATGAACGGTGTTGCATACCTCTTTTCCTTTTATATTCTTTTTATAAATGTTATTTAAATTTTGTATTTGTCTTTGCTCTTTTTCTATGTCTTTTGTTTTCCTTGTCAAAAACGTATTACATATTGAAGTGCTACATATAATTTAGTATTATTTTCCATCCATTATTCCCTTTCTTATAATTTAATAAGTACAGTTCATTGCTTAGTCGTCTGCAATAAACGGATTATATCGAGCTCCGGGTGGAAATACGCCTACCGTAATAATGTATTCGACATGTGTATATCACTTTGCAATACTCTACACTTGAAATTGTAATTCTCACAACATGAAATTGTTAAATGGTACTTATCAGGAACACCGTTCCTATATGAAATCTATATGTTTTACTGTGTGTGTGTGTGTTTGTCGCTTTTTTTTCGAATATTCGAATTTTGAATTATGCTGTGTTGCATACCTCTTTTCCTTTTATATTCTTTTTATAAATGTTATTTAAATTTTGTATTTGTCTTTGCTCTTTTTCTATGTCTTTTGTTTTCCTTGTCAAAAACGTATTACATATTGAAGTGCTACATATAATTTAGTATTATTTTCCATCCATTATTCCCTTTCTTATAATTTAATAAGTACAGTTCATTGCTTAGTCGTCTGCAATAAACGGATTATATCGAGCTCCGGGTGGAAATACGCCTACCGTAATAATGTATTCGACATGTGTATATCACTTTGCAATACTCTACACTTGAAATTGTAATTCTCACAACATGAAATTGTTAAATGGTACTTATCAGGAACACCGTTCCTATATGAAATCTATATGTTTTACTGTGTGTGTGTGTGTTTGTCGCTTTTTTTTCGAATATTCGAATTTTGAAATCAGATTCGGATTCAGCATAAAAAAGTAGAATAGGAATGTTCAGGAACACCGTTCCTATCTCTTAAGGAACATGGCCAAAATGGCCGACAAATTAAAAAAAAAACAAATTTTGAATCGTTATATAATTAACGAGCCAGGTGTTCCTATGGCAATGCAAGCTTGCGCATTCTCAACTGGTTTTAAATTGAACTGGATATTGAGAAACTGTTTGTATAGTGTGAAAGAATTCTGTGAATGTAAGAATCGCTAATATCTTGGCATTATAAAATTGATAATTTGTAAACATTTGACAATTTGTAATTTAATTTTTCTTGTATTTGTAATCTGTTAAAGTATTGTCTTCCGTAAATGCACTAATTAAAAATTTCTACGCATGCATACAGACTGAATACATTGTACAAAATATTATGTATTTTGTGCATGCATATAGGTACATATAAGAATTAACGTCATTACTGAGTTCTAGAAGTAAATTTGTTGGTTGCCTGGCTGTATGTTTGCAGGTGCATTACGCGAATATATGTGATTTCCTCTATCTTTTAATAAAGATTATGGTCGAATTTAGACCATAGGGGGCGAACACGAATAACTAAAAATAACCTCTAGATTAACCCACATTCTCAATTCTCAATACACGCAGTGAATGAAGTTATTGTTGTGTCGATAATTTCCGCAACTGAGCCCAGTTTGACCCAACGCGTCGCCTTAAGTGCTTTCGCAGATTTGTGCAACTTAGTGGCTTCATTGCATTGTGTTGGATATAATACGTATTTCATTGTAACTTTCTGGGGTCAATAGGCCACATGGGGACTTTGACATATCACGTCTAAGTACGATACACACTCTTATGTCGTAGTGTTAGAACAGTTTTTTTTAAAACATTACATTATATGTAGTTGTTGTAATATCTTTGTTTTTACTTTTATTGTACGTGTATTATTATAAACTTGTTTGTGGTTTGTTGATTTCTTTATTTATTATTCACAATAATAAAGAAATAAACAAACCACAAACAAGTTTATAATAATACACGATTAAATAGTTAATAGATTCAGGCGTTATTTTGCGAAAGTCAAATTTATATGCAATTTGATCTAACCTGCTTTGTGTGCTTCCGCCACCAATTAGTTCATGCGGTCTAGCGTCGGCCGGCACCCACCCACTACTGTTAGTAAGTGCAACATGCCGACGCTGCCATGGCTGCTCCGGTAGTCTCTGCCTCGGCTGCTGCGGTCGTCCGCCATCTGGAACAGAAACCGCATACCACCGTCGCTGCCACGACTGGCCTGGTCGTCGCTGCGACACGTGTTTCGCCTCTCCACGAGGCATCATCAGCGTTGTAGATGCTAATCGTAAGAATAACATGCTACAAGTGACAAATCCATCGCAGTGCCGTCCCTTATATTGAATTGAGGATGGGGGCGGATGTGGACGGTGGAAGCACACAAAGCTGGTTAGATCAAATTGCAAATACACGATTAAATTAAGTATAAATCTTTCTTGCAAATTACTTATTGCAAACTTCACATCGAAGTGATAGCTGAATTAAATATATAAACAAAGTGAAACCCAAAGCACGTGTAAGTTAAATCCGCTTATTGTAGTATGTGTGAGTCATGCGTGCGAAATATTATCGTACAATAATATACAACGTGAGATGTGAAGTAGTGTGAGTGTACGTGAGTGTAGTACTTGAATGAAAACGGTGCGAGAGATAGTATGGAGACATGGCTGCACGCCGCTCCAATAATCATACATATATATTATGTTTATTTATATTAGCAAATTATCATTACATTCTAAGATTGAGAGCGAGCATCTTCATTGTACGATAAATTAAAACTAAATTACAATGAAATTAGATTTAGAAATACAATTTGTCTAACTTCAGAGAGGGTGAATTGAAGCTAAGAATAATACATTCTTCTTCATAGCCCTATCCCGTTTCCTAATCCATTAGGATTGGCGGGGTCTGTTACCTAAGTCTAAGGATTCGGCGAAGATACTATTTTTTTAAACGGTGTGACTGCCGACAGAATTTCACAACCCAGAAGGAAAGCCAGACCTTTCTTAGGTTAGGTATATTAATTAATTATATTTCACTGCGGGCCGTGGGAGTAGCTCAAGGTCGCTTAGCGTGCTATGGAAAGGTTATACTGAGGTTTCTCTGCGTCATAGAATAAGAAATGGCAGTAAAACAAAGATAACCGGTATAGGCCAAAGGATAAGCAAGCTGAAGTGGTTTTGCCAAAAGGCCGCGATAGATGACGTCATTAGCCGTGTGGTTATGAAAGTTATGAAGAAATGGATACCCGGAGATGGGTCATAGTGGGTCAGCTGTATTTCCGCAATTCGAGCATTCACATTTTAACACTTATGCATATGTCGGCAGAGCCAGAGGGCGTGTGTTCGAGTAGTTTTGCAGGCCAAATACCAGGAAAGTTAATAATCTAGTCTGTTTCAAAAACAATAGATAAGAGAAAGAAAGAGCGCCACATGATTTTAACCTAAACTTATCACGAAGGTAAGATAAAATAATATACAAACTTATATAAAGAGAATGTGTTTATGTATTTATACTTTACCGTCGCTTTCAGACACAATTAACAGGAAATATAGATTAACTATCATATATCCATATTCCACATGGCATAGTCAAATATAATTAAAGAGTAAATAAATTTCCTTTCATATGGACAACATATATTCATATATATTCATCTAGTTCAGTTTATCACGTTTTAAACCTAGATTACACATACATATAAATTTACCTATTGCATTAGGCCTATGCATAAAGTCGCATACTCTATAAAACAGTTGTACATTTATACATATCTAATTACTATTTGTGTGCATTATTGGGTTAAAACATTTATCTTTTAGAAAAGTTAACATTTCAGAAAAAATTCCGAGACATTAAAACGATCACATGATTGTAAGCGGGGTTTCGGGCATTATGACAAGAAGAAACCAGCATTGCTCCTCTTATGTATATATATATATATATATGTATATAGAACCTGGAACTGCGTACTGCAGGTTGCGGTCCGTGAACACCTTGCAGTCCGCGAGTTGGCATCGCAGCTATTAACTGCGAATTACGACGGTGAATTACGACCTAACCTTAGTCTGCAATTGGAAGAAACTAACCTTTAGATCCCCGACATCAAATTACCGGGAATGAAAACATCCTCAGCTTCACGAATCAATTACTAAGACTTACTCGGTATTGAAGGTTGAGTCTGATTGGAAGGTCAAAGATCAAAACCTCGTGTCAACTTATTAGTTTAAAAGTCATATTGGATGGCCCTGAGGAAGCGTGTGGCCTCCCGCCAAAACGTAATTTATCTGCCAAAAACAAATCTTTTTTTTTGGTTCTTTTTATCTCCGAGGGGAAAGGCAAAGGGATCTAGCCTATACAGCCAAGTCTTCAGTTTAGAACCATTTGAAAATCTTAATGCTATGTTCCAACTTCAGGAACTGTGCTGAAAAATTACTTAGTCAAAGTCAAAGTCAAAATCTTTTTATTCCGTAAAAATGGCTACATTTGTTTGGAATCGTCACAATTTTTTTCCCTACCGTGCAGTTCATGACTAGGTGAGCACTGATAAAAATACTGCCAAAAAACTCAGGCATCCCTCTTTTGGTATCCAAACAAATTTACATAATTTATTAATTACATTACAATTGGATCGACTCAATCCCAGGCATTTTTATCATTAATATAGTCAGATACTTTATAATATGCCCTGCTACACAATTTGGCTTTAATAGTAGTTTTAAATTTGTTTATTGACAATTCTCTTATA
This sequence comes from Pyralis farinalis, assembly GCA_947507595.1. Taxonomy (NCBI): domain Eukaryota; kingdom Metazoa; phylum Arthropoda; class Insecta; order Lepidoptera; family Pyralidae; genus Pyralis; species Pyralis farinalis. Next base: position 21,526,869 of record OX382258.1, read on the forward strand.
TTGCTGGGAAGTTTGTTATAGAACCGTTGGGAAGGGTACCTAGACCCAATCAACCCAGTTTAAATACCACCCGTAAGACGATAGTGATTTTTACAAGGTTGACTTCTTGATGAACTTTTTCACGTCTGCTATAAAGTGTATAAACGTGTAATATTTGAGTTTTTTCATTACTGTATAATTTCACTAGCACTTATGTTACAAAAAACTATCGAAATTGTCACATAAAACTATTTTTATAATAAAATTTCAAGTATAACAACAATGTCACTCATCAAAAGCGCGGGAAGAAGCCAAAAACAAATCTATTAGTTCACGGCTATGTGCTGTCACTATGATGAATTAATCTTCTTCTTAACAGATGACGCTGGCAGCACCGACATTCGCATCATGGAAGTGTAGTTTTACACCGTAACAACATTGATGCTGTCATAGTAAAACATGTTCCAAATACAATGATTCATATTATGAAGTTTATTTTAATATAGAAACTGTTTGATATTTCCGATTTTTAACACCTAAACTAAAAAAACTACATAATAAGTATATTTTTTATATGATATTATTATATATATTATTATATTATTATTTTTTACTTTTTATATGATATGCGTATGATTCAAAACGAAAAGTAAATTTCATGCATATTCCCTATTAGTTTAAAATTTTGTTACTTTTTACTTGCTTAGGTGGGATTCAAATTGGGATTCCATTATGCTATTTGTATATAACGTTGTAAAATCCCGCTTGCGCTATCTACCTGCAAAGTTCTGAACATTTAGTGGACATAGCAGCCCATCTTTGTGGATGGGATTCAGCAGTAGCTACGAGGGTTCGGTGCTATCATATTATATATTTCTATCTCCATGACACACAACACTAAATATGGACAGGTAAATAACCAGTGAACAAAATATATAATAGTAACTAGTAGAATTGTGTCGTAGCGATATAAAGAGGCAGATATAAAGAAGTACGAGTAATTATCACCTGCTCGGCGGTGAAGGAAAACATTGTAAGGAAGCCCGCACGTCCAAGAAATTATATTTCAAATGACGTACCTTACTTAAGAATGATCTGGTTTTCCCTCTGGGTTGCGGAGGTCAGATGGCAGTCGCTCTATATAAAAATCAGTATCTTCGCCAAATCCTTAGGCTTAGGTAGCGGACCCCGCCAATCCTAATGGATTAGGAAAACGGGATAATGCACAGAAGAAGAAGTAATATAAAGAAGCATCAACTCAACGCATTATTTGATCGAAGAGCAAACCACTGCAGCAATAAAACTGCGTATATTATACAGCATGTGCATGTTATATATATATATATATATGTAAAATACTATGCTTATGTACGTGTATGTATACTGTAGTTTTAAATGGCTAACTATTTAATCGAAAAATAATATGGGAATCTTTGGAACGTGAACTATTCCAGGAACCTGTCGGGTAAAGATAAAAGTATCATCTCAGGAAGAAACTCTTAATCCAAGTACAGTCACATAAATCAGATTCGGAAACAAAGAAATATAAATAATAAATTATCCCCCATAATTCAACGGCAGAGTGGGAGGGAGAGGATAAATCAAGGTGAGACAGATAATAGCGTCCGTCCCAGGCAGGCTTGCTGATGACGTTTTAAAACAGAACCAAACAAAAACTCGCCACGCCCGGGGATCCCTAAATGGTGTCAATGGCTTTCAATTACCGCCCACTTGGAGATACAAAGCAATGGAAAAGGTCTTTACGAAATATATTCATTAACAAATAAAAACCGTAGGAACCATCAAGGCAACGAGGCTTTTTTCATCTTTTCTTGATTGGTTATGAAGGAAGTATTAAAACATATATTTATGTTTGGTTCTCATCTACAAAATTGCCGATTTATGATGCAATTCAAAGTTCTTTTCATTCAATTTAATACTCCCATTTCAAATTAAAATATCGCTTCGAAATTTCTTTAATCAGCTATTCTTTTTTTTTATTTTATTTAGTTTTCAATTATTCTTTGACGTCGCTGTCTCTGAGGCCACAAAAAAATCGGAATGGCACCAACGTGGCATTGAAGGCACACAAAGTCAACGACAATTCTAGATTTATGTATGGAACAAAACCTCCTTTTGTCGAATACTTTATTTCATCATACGGATATTCGCACGTGTACATGGAGACAGAATGATCAAAAAAGGGTAATTTCTATGATTTTGATACATAGACATCTCTGAAATTCTATAATAGATACAACCGCCTTTAGAGTCTTGAAACAGATTACTAAGCCGATTTATTAGTCTTTTCAAGAAGTGGATGCACTGATGAGTGCGTATTCCTTTCGGAGATCATGAAAAGATTGGGAGCGAGAAAATGCAAGATGAAAGTGTAAGCAGTACGTATGTACGACTAGGAACCGAAAGACTTAAGAATGCAAGACTATCCGACTCAAAAGTGGATGATTAATGGCAAGTTCTGAATAAGAGCATAGTAGATAGTGTAAAAGGAGCATGCGAAAGATGCATCAAACGTTGAAAAGACATGCTTGGTGGAATGCGGAGGTTGAATCGTCCATAGCAAGGAAGAGGAAAGCGTGGCTGGATTTATATTATACCTTAACTGAAAGTATAAAACAGAAAAAGAAAGAAATGTATTATGGATGCAAGAATAAAACCAAAGCTTTAGTGAAAAAGACGCGTGCAAGACTAATTATGAATGAGGAAGAGAGGCTGACGAAAAACTTCAAGGCGAATACCGAACTTTTTTGGAGAGAGGTAAAGAAGTCTCGGGGTGTTTTGTCGGCATACAGAATGATACAATGAGACAAGATAAAATCTAAAGCTGGCTAATTCTTGCTAACATTCAGGAAGTGTTAAAACGGTGGAGTAACAATTTAGGAAATGTATGACTATGCGTCGGACGCTGGTACTGAGAGTGAAGCTGACGCTAATTCCACATTGTCAGCGACCGAGTAGTCGTCGCTGACAATGTGGAATTAATGGTCAATACGAAGCGTTAAAATTGGAAAGTCAGTGGAAACTGGACTAGACACGCCAGTCCTCGTACTATTGTGTAATAAAGATTTGAAAATAGAATGAAGGTGAAATCCGATGGAATGCGTGGGAGGTACAAGAAGGGTTCCGAAATGTTCCGTGTTCTGTGGTTTTATGGATAAGAAAGCATGTGTGCGAATAAGTGGCAGTATACCACCCTAGTTTGATAACAAAATTGGTATCAATCAGGGTTGCATGCCGTCTGCATGGCTGTTCATTCTATATCTCGATAGTTGTCTGCAGAGAATAAGGTCAACGAATGCGCAATAGTGACCTAGTGGTGAACTGTCAGCTTTATGTAGATGATGCCGTATTATTTATTAGCAGAAATACCATATGAACTGCGAACACTAGTCACAATAAAGAAGAGAAAATACTATTGTATGGAGATGGGATTACTACTGAATGCAAGAAAAACAAGGGTAATGGTGTTTAAGAGAAGAGAGACACCTGTGAAGACACGACACCTGACAAAAAATCCATTGACATCCTAACTTGCGGAGAAAATGGACGACCAGGACTGCGCCTGAGAGGAGTAGCCTTATATATGGACGACAGCGAGGAGAGAGCAGGGATTGCCTTCTGCAATGCCTTGGCAGGGAAAACGGTCACGATCTCGCCGGGGCTCGGAGCCCTACTGAACGGAAGCACACGCAAGACCACCATGCGGCGCAAGATGTTCAACGAACTTTCAAGAGTGACAATCGGAAACCAGACGTGCAGAATAGTGCGAAAGAACAACAAAACTATCGCACTGTTCTGCGCGGAGGACGAAGTCACCGAGTTCGAACAGATGTGCGCAATGCTGAAGTTCATAGGGCAAGGAGCCGAACCTGCTAAGATCATTAGTGTCGACGCCATGGTCGTGGGATACCTCAGTGGGAGAACTAAGGACTACGAAGGAGCTCTCCTGGCCTCGCAGAATCACGAGATCGTGATATACGAGGACAGGGGACAAAACTTAAGTTTCCTTAAGGCCCAATCCCGGGACCCAGGTGCCAAACTGATTCCCAGGGACTGCTGGGACCACCCGATTGTTAACCCCCACGTCAGAGGGTCGGAACGTCTACAACAACGGGTGATGCAGGAAAGGTGCCTGGCAGAACAGAAGAGCAAGGAACCCAGCCACATACTCTCCACCATATTGGCGACCCTCAACAGGAGTGTCCAATCGGTGGCCCAACCTTCCGCAAGAAAAAAAAGAGAAGTGGAAAAGGCTCTGTCCATGGAAGCGGCGGTCGAAAAGTTCATACAGATGCCTCCTCGCCACGGATCGGAGCCTCCCGCTGGCCCCCGCACCAGAGCAGACATGGGACAAGTGATCCCCCCCAAACTCAGACCGGCTCGGGAGCCGCAAGACCACATGGTAAACGCCTTCATCGAGTTCGTGGCAGTCACCAGAGCAACGCGGAAAGTCAACATGGATACCTGCAACTCCATCTTGCACACTTATCACCGCGGCTCACAGGAACTGCTACGGATAAAATTAGGCGAAGCTGAGGCAGCGATCTACGACAGTGACAGGAACCTAGTAATACTGGGTAACATGTCGGGGTCGTACATGGCAGCATACAGCGCAACCAGTGGTTTTGTTCCCCTGGACGAGAAGAGCGAGGAAGGGAGAATCACATTCGAAACACCGACCGAGGACCCGGTGGTGGTGGTAGCCAAGTGCACAAGGGTAATGCTGGACGACAGGATCCTCGATATGGCAGAAGCCATAGCGGGGGACCTGTTCAAAGGCGTAAGCCCGGAGCATTGGGTGAGACCCACTATCACGTGGGTTAACGGAGTCCCCGGCTGCGGGAAATCCACGTGGGTGGTGTCACAAGCCGACCTGGCTGGAGACATCATAGTGACAACGACAACTGAGGCCGCCACTGATCTCAGGGAAAAACTGGAAACGCGTTTTGGCGACCTAGCCAAAAAGAGAGTGCGGACTATGGCATCCCTACTAGTAAATGGACTACATAAGGGCGAAACGTGTACACGCCTAATGGTGGACGAAGCCCTTATGAACCATTTCGGATCCATAGTTATGGCAATACAACTAGCCAGAGCCAGTGAAGCCCTGCTGATCGGAGACGACAACCAGCTTCCCTACATCGACAGGAACAATCTGTTCACCACCCTATACAACAGACCCAACCTTGTGACGTCAATCTCCCAAAATCTCCTTTGTACGTACAGGAATCCACAGGACGTAGCGTATGCCCTTAGAGAAATCTACAGTGGCATATACTCGGCCAAGACTCGCACTAAATCCCTATCGCTGAAGCGGTTTACAGGGGAGCGGATCCCAAAACAGGACAACACGCTTTACCTTGTCCACACCCAGGCTGAGAAGGCACTCCTTATCAGCCAGGGCTATGGAGCAAATTCGGGTTCCCGCACCCTAACCATACATGAAGTACAGGGACTAACGTGCGAGTCAGTGATTATTGTGCGCACAACCTCCAAAAAATCCCACCTCCTCCAAAGTGTCCCCCATGCCGTTGTCGCGGTCTCTAGACACACGGACAGCTGTGTATACCACACAGACTGTACCGATAACGACGCGACAGCTCGGTTTATCCAGCGAGCCGAGACCGCGACAACGGAACACATCAGGGACTATAACCTTAAGATGGCGATGAGGGCGAGAGACGAGAAGGTCATCAAAAAGTTGACCCAAAGCTCCGAAGACCCAGAGAGCGGTCCCTCCTCCTCCTCCCAAACCAGTAGACTGAGAGAGGGGAAGAGCGTCATGGCAAGGCTCCGGGATGCCATCTCCCTTCCTTTCCGGAAGAAATAAATGTAACTAAAGCAGAGATAGAGATGAGAGATGCCAGCAGTCGTGCTCACTAAAATGTCTAGACGGGCGGCGGCGTTGGGGGGCGGGTCATCGAGTTCCCTAAAATATGGTTGAACACGGTGATGGCTGCCCTCTGCGTCAACTCGTGAACGGGTGCCGCTCGGAGGGACTGGTCTGCCCGCGTCTCTCGTCCCTCTTTCTGCTTAAAACAAAAACTAAAATAAAAACTAGTAGCACTTATTGTAATCGCACTTGCGGAGCGATAAATAAAAAAACTAACAATCTGATAAAAAAAAAAATGACAAACAAACAAAGGCACGGGCCAAAGAGCCTGTGGATATGACTACTATTAAAAAAAAAAAAAAAAAAAGAGAAGAGAGAAGAGAAGTAAGTAGTACCAATGTAAAGGATTACGGTTGATGATGAATTGTTGGAACAAGTGTATGAGATTGTATATCTTGAATGCGCTTTCAGCTGGGATGGAAGGTACACCGCTTATGTGGAAAGACGAGTGAGTGCTGGGAATAGTGTGATTGGAGCGTTGGGAAAACTTCTTGGTAGTAAAAGCTTGAGCTAGAATGCACAGCTCACTAACCCAGTGCTGGTCCCAACGAACGCTAACTTATGGAAGCGAGAGCTGGGTATGGCAGAGAGAGCATGAAAGTAGGATAAACGCAGACGAAATGCGAGCGTTGGCCAAAATTTGTGAAGTAACGCTTGTAGAACGGTTTTGGTACGACGATGTAAGAAACAGAATTAGTTTGACAAAGAGTGTCGGTGTTATCTCGGACTGATGAAGGCCAAGATTTACCCTGTCATGAACAAATTTAATGAATTTTATTTTCAAAAAATTAGGGATTCGTACGATATATATATATATATTCTATTTATTCTTTACCAAATATAATTATTTCAGGCTTTTCATTACATTATATCATTACATTTTTCCTGTCATATGCTCAGCTCTAAACAAAGCAATTCTTCAGGAGCTGATAGATAACATCCATTCAGAGAACTGTTTCTCCTGTGAGATAGTAGTATCCCCAGTCTGGTTGCTGTCTAATTTTAAACCTTCATGGTTGTTTCCATTACTATTGCGGGGCTTACCGCGATTTCTTTTTATATTTTTCCGGTATTTTGGCGACGTTGCAGACGTTACAGTCACGGAATGACTGGAGACTGAGTAGATGTCAGTTACGGGCAGACATATTTGTCTAGCGTCATTCTGCGTAGCTTATTATTAGGCGCCTTACACTATCGAGAAAGTAGTAAAACATATCGCGGTATGTCCCGTGCCTGTAATAGTGAAGTATAGCTGTGTCTTACACCGTTTTCATCACGACCTAGTTTAGAAATAGAGCAAATGAGAATAGAGAAATGTTTTACAGATAACTTAGACCCGGTCATTATTACGTTCAATTTACTTATAACAAATTTAATAAAAGGCGTGCAGAAGAGGACGGTGTCAGCACCATACGACTCGTGATACAAATATATATAGATTGTTTACCGTCAGGTAGTCTGTACGCTTGGTCTGTTTCGTAACTGCTTGGCTACAGTCGTGAAGGAAAACGAATCAAATTTCATAATAACGCTTAACCAAAAACTACAATAACTTTTGTTAAACAAGTTCAAGTTAGTTGTTATTACTAATCGTAACTTGAACAAGTAGTCATATTTCAAAATAACTGTAGACGTATAAGCCTCTCGTATGGCGAAAGAGCGTGTAACTACCCCCACTGTTAACACAATAACACAGCATCTCCCAAAGTTACTGTTAATTAGTTATTAGAAAGCTCTTAAGTAGGGAGAGTTATGTTCTCCCTAGTGAGTGAGGTCACCAATGAGCTTCTAAATGTATCCTCCTTAACGTATTGCATGATTATATAGACCACGGTAACCGCTTTAAATCAAGTGAGCAATATGGTTGTATGCCTTCCGACGTTGTATAAAAAGAGTACGTGTCTTGAGGTAGTAGCATTGTCAGTGACAGCTTGGTGGCTGGACAAGGTGGTGGTGGTGGCCAAGGAACCTTGACAGAATACATGAGATTTGTGACTGTGCGTCACTCATTCGAGCTGCAGCTGGACGGTAGTTGCCTGTTGCCTTTCGAAGTTACATAAAAAAAAACAATCAACACAATGATGATGATTCATCCAGTGGCGTTCATATGGCAATGTAGAGAGTACGTGCTAATGTTATTAACAACTTGTTGATAGTTAAATTCAGTACAGTGAATCCGCCCGGTACTATGAACGGCTGAAAATATGATTTAAGTCTCCACCCGCCCGCGGTCACGAGGCCCTCGTCTCAGTTATGTAAGGCTGGCTGCACGCTACACTTGAAAACGTCATTGAAAAATAGTATAATGTAAAGATATGGTCCACGGTTCGAATCCAGACATGTACCACTAAATACGTGTTTTAGGATATATCTATATATATCATCATTCCCTTGTATGTAAGTAACTGCTTTATATTTATTTTATTTGCACATAAATAAATATTACTAGATACGGCTAATTGTATTCATTCATTGCGTTTATGATGACAGCTTAATATTTTTTTTTATACTACGTCAGGAGGCATACAAGCATACCGCCCACCTGATGTAAAGCGGATACCGTAGCTTATTAACGCTTGCTATATATTAAGTACCACTCGCGCGATGCCTCCTCTGCTGCTTACACAGCAACTCCTTGGGAGCTTACTGGTGACCTCACTCACACGCAGGAACACAACAACCCTCTAGGGAGTTGTTATTTGGCTGCGATTTTCTGTGAGGTGGAGGTACTTCCACAGACGGGATAAAGAGAACCAACCTATTAAGAAACGGATCCTGATCCTTGGTTGGAATCCTGGTGTCGGTATTCATCACTAAATTCATGTTTTGTGGATTTATGTACATATTTGTAATTGTTCTGACGATGAAACGATGTTCGACGATGACAGAAAACATCTCGAAAATATTATATTTCGAAAGACTAAAGACTAACAACTCCCTAGAAGGTTGTTGTGTTCCTGCGTGTGAATGAGGTCACCAGTAAAGCTCCTAAGGAGTAGCTGTGTAAGAAGCAGAGGAGGCATCACGTGAGTGATATGATTTAAAATATTACAAGCTCATATAGGCTACGGTAACTGCCTCCCGACATTGTATAAAAAAAAAGTCGTGTGACCTAACCTAAGGTCTGGTTTTCTTTGAAAGGTTTAGGGTTGTGGACCCCTGACGGTAGTCCCACCATATCGAAATTAGTATCTACGTTAAATTTTTAGGCTTAGCATACCTCGCCATTTCTAACGAATAAGGAAATGCCATGACACTAGGAACAATAAACAGGTTGCGGTAGACGCTCCTTAACTTGCGTGTGTGATTAGTCCGATACATATCGATGGCATCGAGTTATCTACATTTAGGCTCGTCTAGGATTTAATTTAGGTGAAAATATTTAATTAACATTTTAAGTCGGTTATTGCAATTCCATATAAATAGATAACGGGATGGTGTTTGTACATTGAAAACTTTTTAGAATTGTGATCCAGCAGGACTCTACTATCGATACAGTGGCCACAACATTTCGGTCCGACAGGTCATTACACGCTCGGTAGAAAATTATTATTAAATGGCATACACATACACACACACTTAATTACTTTTTCACAACTGTCATTTCCAGGAGGATCAATCAATGTAATTTTGTAATAAAATAAAATTATTATTAGTGTTTACTATTTTTGTTAGCAGTTAATTTAATAGTTGTATAAGTAGGTATAGTAACGTGCTTAGAAATGTATGCTATAAATAAACAAACATTTGTTGTGGTGGAGCGACTTCTTCTGACACACGTGCTTTCACGTAAAATAAGAAGTCAACCTCTCATGATGCATGCATTTTGCGACAGATATATATGTGTGTGTACACACACACGCACATTAATCGTAATATTTATATTTATATATATACACACACATATATGTATATACGAGTATTATGATAGCTAATATTCCGAGTCTTCCAACAATAAAGATTCCCGGTACAAAAAGTTGTCGGTGCCTTATTGTTTCTACAAAAAAAAAAGAATGTAAAAATTTTAAATACCGTCAAATATAACGAGGTATAAATTAAATAGAATTCACATTAATTTTCAGATTTTTCACGTTGCCTACGCTGGTGAAGGCAAGGCGTAGCGAAACTCCTACGCCGTAGACATCTACGTCGTAGCTAAAAGGAAGTGCGGCCTTCATTGTAAGAACCGCGTTTATTAATTTGTTGTTTATTTTACTATATATTATCAGGAATTTGTGTAATGATGATGAAATACGTGTATTCGCTAGACGGCCCGATTGCCCACGATTGTAGGTAGGAGAACATTACATATTTCATAACTACCACCCGATCAAATTTTATTACACTCCTCTACCGTAATTTGAACATATATAAAAATGCAATAGGTACATACAAGTAGGATTGTAATATAACAATAACGTATGACCACTCTAACACGGCAGCAGTACTTCTAAACATACCGTATAGCTATTTATTGTAACTGTTTAGGGGGCACTACAATACGACCAGACCGCGTACATTTCGGTTTCTCATGAGCAGATTCGGTGACACTGGAAGGTAATGTGCCGATACCCTCCTCCCGAATATAAGAGGCGTCGTCCCCCTCGCCAACGCACGTTTCCGGATCAGGAGGTGAAGTCTGAATGTTCGAGGGCTTTTCGAATGCAAGGCTGATAAAGTGTGCCCATGTCATTGTAACTATCATACGTCCACAAACTACTGTAGGATTTATCACCGATTTCTGTTTGACTGTATAAATTTGCGTTCATAATTTGATTTGCATGTCGTCTCTAAACAATATCCGAACCGCTTAGAGACATACACAACTTTACCGACTCGCGCTACTATAACGTCCTAATACCACTTAGGTTTTTGTGTAATTTTATCGTTAACGGACAATTGCTTTTTTATTCCACAAAGATACTTTTGTTGTCGACATTGGTATGTACGCATCCTGTACTTTACACTCACCGGGTGTAGAATGCAGTATGCGATTGTTGAGTGTGTCCTTGTTTGTGGTATCACCGTAAGCGAGTCGAGTTTACTTCGGAGGTTCCTGCCGAACATTAAAGTCGCGGCCGACACACCGGTGGTCCAATGAGGGGAGTTCCGGTAGTGAAACAAACAATGATTTAAACGATAGCCTATTTGTTTGGTCGGCCCATCTTTTATTGCGTTATTAATAAAACGCTTACATATCCTAACGGCATTTTCAGCCAACACATTACATTGAGGCGAATAGACTGGTGAAACATTTGTTTAATATTACAAGCAGAGCAAAAAGTTTTAAATTCCTGTGATATGAAGGTTTTTGCATTATCGGATACAAAACAGTAAGGGTAAACCGAAATGTATAAATATTTTTAGTAATTTACCAATGAAGGTTCAATTTGGTACTTCTATGCACTCCAACCATTTTGAATGTGCATTAATTAAAATAAGGTAGGTACATTTTACCATGAAATTAAGGTGCACCCTTTCAAAAACCGAATTAGGTCATTCCCAACTCTCAATCGCGGTTTTTGCTCTACCAGCAACGCATCGCTCACAATTTGCAACTAAGTTTTAGAAATCCTTATCTAAGGTTGAATACCAACAACCCTCCCGGGCAGCCATTTCCATTTTAATGACCCCTAAGCGTGCCGCGTGCAACTCCTGTATGAGACCTTTCTGAAACACACCGGGCACTACGACGGGATGTCCACGTAACAGAATGCCGTTGTCAACGTGCAATTCATGTTGATATTTCCGGTATACCAGTAATTCTGGCCTTGTTGGCCACCCCTCTACAACTTACCGTACCACTTGTGATAGCACGTTATCGGTCGCGACCGCCGAGCATAGCTCGCTCGGCGATGCGGGTAGCGCGGCACACGCCGCCGCCGCCAAAATGCTTACATACTTCGCGTCATTCTCACCATCCGTTATGGCTATAATCCCATCAATAGACAGGCTTCGATATACGGCACTTAACCTCCGTGTTCTATTAGAGTGACACGCACAACGACGCCATCGAGCTCCTAAATATCACGGCACATATCTATGTTATTCCACGTTTACTTATTCAAGTAGTTTGTAATACCTAATCTTAGTTTAATTCCTTAAACTGAGATTAAATTATAGAGTGGGGATCTTATAATACAGGCTTCGAACCTAATTTCTCTAGATCACTCACAAATTGTATTGTTATAAAACATATATTACGTTAACGATTTGTAAATCTAGGTATACTGTTGATCTGACGTAAATTTGTTGGAGATAAAATCAATATTTGTTTTTTTAATATACCTATCAAAGTTCTTTTTTAACTAGTAGTTTAATTGTGTAAAAGTAACACAACACAGGCAGAATTTCACTTCGCATTTTCCTCTATACAACGTCAGGAGGCACACAAGCATTACTTAACTTTTATTCAGCAAACAAGGAGGAAACCCTTGAATCTGTGATGGAGTATGCGGACCGGTTGCGCGGATTATCTTCGGGTTGCGAATAAGGCACCGTGCTCGAAATGTGCCTAATGGATCGGTTCGTGCTAGGTAGCGATTCGAAAGTCGTACGGGAGAAATTATATCGAGAAGACGCAACACAGATGAAGATGGCTCGAGCATTCGAGCTGACTTCTGCCATTGAAAGTCCATAAAGAATGGTATATCCAACAAGTTGTGTGAAGACCGTTAATGTATAAAGGGGTGCATCAGGCGAGCGGAGGCAGCGGCGCCTGCGCGGGCATCCAAATCCTCTCCTAAACTCTCGGCAGTCCATCAAGTGTACCGTATCACAGAGCACGTCCTCTCCAACTTTCAAACGGGACGCCATACTGGCACTATGACTTAATTTATAAGCTACACCAAATGGAAGTGTCAGATAATCTCGTGCACATCTTACGAGACTACTTGTCAAATCGCGTCAGAGTACTCTTTCATGTCCGCATCCTGTCTGAGCCGGAGTCTCTCAAGGCTCGGTGCTCGGTCCTATCCTATTCACGTTGTACACCAACGATGTTCCCAAGACTGCCCACGTAGAGTTAGCCCTCTTCGCCGATGATACGGTGCTCTACACTTCCTAACGAGCCAAATCCAACATATCGGATAGGCTACAGAGAGCGGCTAATACTTTAGGCGAATAGTTCCGATGTTAGCGAATCGAGGTGAATCCGGAAAAAAGTGCCGCAGTGTTCTTTTCTCGGGATCCACAAGGTTTTACGAGATCCAATTGAGCACAGGACTGTGAGCCCCATAGTTTTCCCGATCTATCCCATGGGTAGAGAAGGCCAAATATCTAGGTGTCATCCTAGATTCCAGAATGACGTTTGGACTTCACATCACCGCTGTTAGAAAGAAAGCCGCCTTCTTCTTAGGCCGGTTCGCTCCTATATTCAGGAATATCCCTCTAGGAAGTTCTTATTTGGCTCCGGTTTTAACTTCCCTAACTTGTTCAGTTGTACTAAAATACAGTTTCACAGAACGGCTGTAGAACATGCCGACAGTCTTAGGTAGTACGAAATATATGCGAATGTATTTTAATTATAATAGAATTTATATGTACCTGATAATGATAATGCCAATTTTTGAACAATATTGAGCGCATTAGATTTATCTGTAAGGCTCAATATTGTATGTAAATAATAAAAAATAAATAAATAATAATATAAATAAATAAATAAACGGGCTGTTTCGATGCCTTATCTCTCTTAAAATACCAAAGCTAATACTAAAAGGCATGTTCATGCACATAAATGTTTGTCGTGTGTGTCCAATCCAAGTCCAAGCACGTTGAAATTACGAGTGTAATAATGCACGTGATTGAATTTGTAAAATTTAATTTTGTGAAAATCAAGTTTTCAGGCAATTCGATCCAAACTACTTTGCGTAAATCAAATTGTCTGTAAATATATGTATACCATATAGAGATTTGATAGAGTTTTAAGGACATAAACTAGTTGTTATCGGGGGGGGGGGGGGGGGGGGATCTAAGCTGGCGAAGTTGTGGAGAAAAGGTTCTAACCATTTCTAGATAAGTTCTAGGTATTGAACATCATTGTACTTGGAAATTATTCTGGTTGGATCTTTTTTTATTTCGGACTTTAGTCGTGCGAAGGTTTCAGACCTTTCTGATTACCTAAGTATAGTTTGAAATAGAGACGTATAGACCTACTTTATACATTATCTATACTTATCCTCATTATATAGAATAACTAAGAATCGAACAATAAATATACACTTTACCAGCAGCATATTAATACACGTATACTTTTAGGATTCCACTCCCTTTACCTTTTTATGTGTGTTGCTTTCGTATGCCCGTTCATCGGGCACAGGGCTGTATCTTTTGAATCATAACAAATTTTTAAGCGTCCATCCACTTAGAAAATTTTAGCGTTTGTTCCTATGGTCTTCCTATGGTCCAAAACAAATAACAAAAGTAATTTGTACTTAACTATTAAACGGTCACTCATATGAGAACCGTTTTTTCAGCGTTTTTCTACATGGTGGTACGAAACTCTTCGTATGCCATTCTGCCTCGGGCTTGGCTGTTTTTATAGACACAAGAGCAATATATTTTGCCATTTTATCCATTGTACATTTATTTTTCCCCGTAGTTTGCGAACGGCCTGTCCCACAGAGGCTGAGTGGGCGGGAGGCCACAATATTCGTCCTACTTTCATCGGGTTTGATTTACGAGGAGTGCAGAGTTAGGATGCGCAGCCGTTGTAATGGAGCTGATTAAATTTTACTACCCTTTAAGGGTAAGTTATTGTAAGGGAACTCTGTGTAACTGTGTTGAAAGGATGTGTTACTTGACAATAGTTTCAAAGGTTTCACTATTCGAATTACATGTTGGAGCATTATAATTTATACTGTCGTTTTGTCTGAATTGTACATTATTTTTTTTAAGAGTTTACCGTAGTACAACAACTCATCCACTCATTATATCCTGCAGGGATACAGGTCCCCTTTTAACTTTGAACATTACGAATATATAAATAATCTTTACATATTTGCCTAAAATTGTACTACCTAAATACTCGTATAATAATTTATATGAAATGAGAGTTTGGGAATTCATGTTACCTAAATTATTAAATCATCTGCCCTCCAATAATATGTAATAAATTGTTAGATAATAGTAACATGAATTCAAAAAGAAGTAAATCTGCTCTGAAGAATTTTTATCTGTCTCTTGATTGAGTTTCTTAAAGCCTAAATGTATCATGATATAGTTTATGCATTTAAATCTATAAATATACTTAAATATGTTATTGTATTGCATCGAGTCAGTGATTTCGCCGTGCCACGCATAAACATTCGTCAGGTTTTTGTGGACGGCTATATTATATGTAATAGATTGTATCCAATTACGTTGATAAATAAATAACTAAAGCGGTTTAGAGCATATTCTATTACGCTGCTCAACTGCGGATTGGCGGAAACCAGTGTTTTCAAGCCGCCCAAAGGCCACTGACTTAACTTACTACACTTACTAAGCTTAATGCCAACAACCGAAACTAACGACTGAACGTGCCCTTCGAAGCACGGAGAAGTTTGATATAGATAAATTCATCCACAGACAGGCGACAATTGACTTTACTGAACCTGCGTATTCGGGTTACCTGCGTGCTCTGTACTAAAATGATTTTATCCTTCAAAAAGTTAATGCGGAGCTCCTATTACGTCACTTTCACACTGTCATGTTGCTTTCACACTGGCTACTTTTAACCAAGACTCGTAGGTTCGATCTATACAAAGCAAATTTTTGTGTGCACGAACATGTTTGTCTTAGTCTCGGTTATTCTTCTTCCTAGCGTTATGACGTTTCCTAATCCGTTAGAATTGGCGGGGTCCGTGCATAAGTCCAAAAACAGAACTTTAGTGGTACATGCCCAAGCTAGGATTTAAATCGGGGACCAGTTGGTCAATAAGTTGTCTCTTTACCCACTGGGCTATCACTGCTTCACTCACTTCATCACGTCCCGGGGTAAGACCTTTGTGGAGGCGGCGCGGCTGGCCGAAGTCGGAGTAGGACTGGTGGTCAGCCGTATAGAGAGGCTTGGGCTTCGGGTCCGTTTGGACAAGACCGAGGCCCTCCTCTTCCGTGGGACCGGCAGACGGGGCCCTCCCCCCGGAGCACACTTCCAAATAGGAGGAGAGAGGATAAGGGCGAGTGCCCAGATGAGCTACCTGGGTCTCACCCTTGACGGACGATGGACCTTCGGCCCCCACTTCGAGCGGTTGGGACCGAAGGTCATCAGAGCTGCGGCGGCGTTGGGTCGCCTCCTGCCCAATTTGGACGGGCCCAGCGCCGCGTGCAGGCGGCTGTACTCCGGCATCTGCCGGAGTATGGCCACGTACGGTGCCCCCATATGGGCGGACGCCCTCTGCGCTCGGAACAGGGCTCAACTGCGCAGAGCGCAGCGGGTCATAGCGCAGAGGGCAATAAGGGGGTACCGTACGGTGGCTTGGACGGCCGCGACCGCACTCGCTGGCGACCCGCCCTGGGAGTTGGTGTCGGAGGTGCTCGCCGAGGTGTACAACTTCGTTGCTGAAAGGAGGAGTCTCGGCGAGCGCCCCACGTCGGTGGAGGTGGGGCGGTATCGCCAGCGAGGGCATGTGGAGATGATGCGGAGGTGGGGGGAGGACCTGGCGCAGCCGCGGTATGGAGTCCGAGTTGCGGATGCGCTGCGCCCGGTCCTGGAGGCGTGTATGCGCCGAAGGCGCAAACCCCTCACCTTCCGCATGGTGCAGGTGCTCACCGGGCATGGGTGCTTCGGTGAGTACTTGCACCGGGTCGCGAGGCGGGAGGAGCGGCCAGGCTGCCACGATTGTGTCAGCAGTGTCCTCGGCCGCGCCACAATCGTGGCATGAGACGGCGGACGGGAGTGCGGCGTAGGCGCTACGCGCACCTACTGCCGCCTCCCTAACCTGTGGGACAAGGGGTCAGGATGGGAACCTGGCCCCATAATGGTCCCGCCGCCGGAGGGGCTGTCCCAATTTGCCGGGACGGCCCCTAGAGAGAAGAAGTCCGGCCCCTTTTGAGGGGCTGGCCAGTCGCAGTGGTGCCCTGTTGCTGACAGATCCGGGGCACCACACCAACGCGGCTGATGGCATTTCGCGGGGTCGTTTAGTGGGTATACCGTCGGACAGCCGACGGGGAGTCCCACACTACCACCGGAGGCCACCCAGGCACCGGTGGTGTGCGCAACGCATTTTTCCCCGCGTCAATAAAAAAAAAAAAAAAAAAATCACTGCTTCACTGCTCCAGTAGTCTGGGTGTTTTCTATGTATTATAAATATGTTACGTTAGGTAACCTATTTATAATACAAAGAAAACACCCAGATGTATAGCATAAAAACACGAATTTATGTATGTTTGTCAGTTATATAATGAAATAATGAATATGCAGTGACTTTTCAGGAACACCGTTCCTATACTAAATCTATGTGTTTGTCTGTGCGTTTACCTTAAAAAAGTAGAATAGGAATGTTCAGGAACACCGTTCCTAACTCATGGTCAAAATAGCCGACAAATAAAAAAAAAATTGCATTGTTATATAATTGACGAGCCAGGTGTTCCTCTGGCAATGCAAGCTTGCACATTCTCAACTGGTTATATATTGATAGATAGTATGATATATTTTTCTCTGTGCAACATACGGGAGTAAACAGAAAATATTTATAATCCTGATCTCACTCTGTATTCGTCCACTGCCGAACATAGGCCTCCCCTCTAGAGGGCCATTCGTCTCGACCCTGTGCCACCTGAATTCATCGACTTCCTATAAACATCTTGTGACGGGTCGTCCCACACTGCGTGTATTAGTACGGGGATGTTATTTGAGAACCTTTCTTCCCCAGCGGTTGTCGGTTCTATGAATTATGCGGCCGGCCCACTGCCGCTTCACCTTGTATGTCCTTTGGGCTATGTCGGTTACCTTAGTTCTACTGCGGATATCCTCATTTCTGATTCTATCTCGCAGAGAAACCCAGAGCTCTTTCCACTCTTTCCATAGCACGCTGAGCGACCTTAAGCTTTTCCATAGGGTCGTCAAATATTTATAGTTTGAATTAGTTAGATATAATTCATACTATGTATTAACATATCTCTTTAACCCAACGAAACAACCTCAGAAATACGAGTAGCACAGACTATGCAAACGATAATGTGTCATAGTACAAACTACAACTGAAACAATTTACGTATCGTCCTTTGTTTCAAATCAGTCGAGTCGAAATCCGCAACAAATATATTATAACAGTATACCAACATGCAACATAACCTACAACCTAATCAACGATGCCATGTATGTAATCGTTGATTATTTTGTGAAATACTGGATAACAGATAGATAAATCGAAATGCTGGTAGTTTAATAATATCTTTATGCCACCTCTGCTGCTAACACAGTAACTCGTTAGGGGTTTACTGGTGACCTTTTTTTTTATATTTTTGTGACGCGGGGAAAAATGCGTTACGCACACCACCGGTACCTGGGTGGCCTCCGGTGGTAGTGTGGGACTCCCCATCGGCAAACCCACTAAACGACCCCGCAAAATGCCATCGGCCGCGTTGGTGTGGTGCCCCGGATCTGTCAGCAACAGGGCACCATTTACTGGTGACCTTGCAGGAACACTCTGCACAACTGCGAGTTGACATTTCGCTGCGGTTTTCTGTGAGATTGAGGTACTTCCCCCAAACGGGCTGCTTTGATGCGCCCTACCTCTTTTAAAACATCCAGACCAAGACGCACAGACATGTTCATGCACACAAATGTTTGTGCTGTGTGGAAATTGAACTCGCGAGCATTGGTGTTAAAGCTGCGTTATTAACCACTGCGCCAAAGAGCTCGTTAATTATATATAATCTAACATACGGTGGGTGCACTTTATCTACAACTGAGGAATACTCAAATAAGGTTAAATGATGATTACTTCAAGAAGCTTCTGGTAGAACGCGTCGGTTCCGTATACTAAGCGTCTACACTGAATAGCAATATCATCCCAAGCATTGTAGGTCAATTACTGTCAAGTTGATTCAAATTTAGCTACTATAAAATTTACTGTGACACGGAACTGTTACTTACAAGTGTTTTGTTAATAAGTAAGTAACGCGCTACTTCAGTTAAATAGACTAGTTTAGTTAATTGAAACGGCGCGTTACTTACAAACCCTTGTTACTTGAAGCACCTTATTTACACGTTATTCATTGGTTCATTAATTGATTGTGGTATAATTAGCACTAACTGTATATAAAATAAGTAGAAAAGTTGTGTTAACTCGGATGGTATTTATAAATATGCCACTAAGTTGGCAAACAATCATACGGCCCACCGTGAATAGTTACGTTGCCAGTTGTAGACCCTGTATACTTTGTGCTGTTGAGAATGTATTATAACGGATTTAAAAAATAGATTTTATATCCACCGCTTATCTTTAACTTCACGCCAAATCCCTTGCGAGGTAGGCAGAGCTCGTCAATTTCTGGGGTTTCCTGGTATCATCATTATCATGTCAGCTTAAGGACGTTCACTGGTGAACATAGGCCTCCCCCTTAGACTTCGGCTCCCTGCGATCTTCACAAGATCGTCAGTCTCATCGTGTGGGGGGCCGTCCAACGCTGCGTTTTCCGGTTCGTGGTCGCCATTCGAGAACCTTTTTACCCTAACGGCCATCGGTTCTCCGAGCTATGTGGCCTGCCCATTGCCACTTCAGCTTGCTGATCCTTGGAGCCACGTCGGTAACTCCAGTTCTGCTGCGGATGTGCTAATTTCTGAGAGTATCTCGCAGAGAAACTCCGAGCATGGCTCTCTCCATCGCACACTGTGCAACCTGGAGCTTTCGTATGAGGCCCATGGTTCGGGACCACGTTTCTGTGCTGTAAGTCATCGCTCTTGGCATCACCTTCTGATAAAACAACATCAATTTGATCACGGTAGGTAAGTATTTGCCTTCCTCGGCTTCTACATATTTCTACTTTCGAGTTGTATGTCTGTTCACTGCTTATATTTACTGCTTATACTTACTAGCTGTGCCCGCGACTTTGTCCGCTTGGAATATTATTTATTTATATTAATAAAAATAAATCATTTTTCTAAAATAAACGTAGCCTAAGTTACTCCTTATTACATCCGCTATCTGCCAGTGAAAGTCCCGTCAAAATCGGTCCTGCTGTTTCAGAGATTAGCCTCAACAAACAGACAGACAGACAAAAATTGTAAAAATATTCATTTTGGTATATGTACCGTGTATACAAATATACCGTGTAAACCCATATGCATTTAATAAATAGCGGTTATTTTAATATTACAAACAGACACTCCAATTTTATTTATCTGTATAGATATTTGAAATGTTTATAGATCTTACTCGTAGCTGAATAGCAGGATAAAGGCACAACTATATTTGTAAGTATAAAAAGGTAGTTTGATTAGGCAAATAACCCATTTCAACAACCCCAATCACGAGTGAACTACCAGGAAACTGATGAGAAGTTGTTGCATTAGCAGCAACGGTGTAATGTCCAAGTAATACTCTCTAATCGCTAGCGTGCATTAGGTAGAAGACCGATATAATTATTAGCGAGAATTCTGGATAAAACCATCATAAATTCTTCAGATCAGAAAGGCAAGACTAGTTATACATCTTAATGAATGTCGTTTTCTTCTTAGCACTATTCTATTTCCTAATTCTTTAGGATTGTCAGGGTCCGCTGCCTAAACCTAAGGATTTGGCTGATGGCTGATTTCTGCATGGAGCGATTGCCGTCAAACTCCACGACCCAGGGGGAAAATCAGAACTTTTTTTGTATACAACGTCGGTACGCATACAAGCAAACGACGAACCTTACCGTAGCCTATGAACGTTTGCAATACATTAAGTATCGCTCGCACGATGCCTTTTCTGCTGTTAAGACAGCAACTTGTTAGGAGCTCACTAGCGACCTCACTCACACGTAGGAACACAACAACAGTCTAGGGAGTTGTTATTTAGCTTGTTGTCTGTGAGACGGAGGTATTTTCCAGAGCAATACAAACATACTTGTCCAGGCACACAAAAGCTTGTCATGTGTGGGTCCATGAGCGTTGGTGTCAAAGTCGCGTCATTCACGACTGTGCCACCGAGCTCGTCTAAAGACCTTTCTTAGGTTACGTCTTTTCATACGTTCTCACGATGTTCTTCTTCGCCGCCGAGCGAGAAATAATTACAAATATGTATATCAATCCGAAATTACGAATTTAGTTTTAGTGGTAGGTATATGTTCACGCCTGGATTCGAACCGAGATCAGTTGGACAATAGGTCGGTTATTTATCTAATGGGCTATCACTGCTTTAGAAATGAACGTCGTAACCGTATCAAATCAATTGAGCCGACGGAGTAAAAAATCACATTATACAATCGTCGACGGAGTGGTCACAGCGTAATGAGAAAAAAGTTCGGAGCGATCTTCAAAGGACTTCTGTAGAGGTTACAAACTTCTGTAATAATTCGATTGGAAGCCTTCGACCGGTTTCCAGTGAAATGAAACTCAAGTACAGCTGCAATTATTTCACAAAGTATGAAGCCTTTTTGCCTTTTTCGAGGAGTTCGATGGGGTTATTACGCGGGGTCGGCTCATCGAGCACGTAAGTTACACAACGTCGACCGTAGCCTTTGACGAGCCCGGTGGCGCAGTGGTTAACTCTACTTTCAGCTCGTGATTTCAAATTCCAACAGGATCTATGTTCATAAACATGTCTTGTACTGGGTGTTTCTAAGGTAGGGTGCATCAAATCAGCCCATCTCGAGAAGTACATCCACTTTATAGAAATAATAGCTACTTCTGGAACGTTTTTGAGTTTTTGTGAGTGAGTGATGTCACCAGCAAACTCCTAAGGAGTAACTGTGCTGTGCTGTGTTAGCAGTGGAGGCGGCATCGCGGGAGTTATAATTCATGTGTTCTAAAAATTCATAGGCTGCATCCCAGCATTATATAAAAAGCCTATCTATGAGTGAGATTCTTCACATGTTAAGGCATTCACAAAAAAAGTATGTGTGATTTATATACACGCGTAAGAAGGTCTTTTGGGGAACGAAACGAAAATAACTCCAAAAATTTCATCCCCGGTGAAACAGCAGTATTATAAGTTATTAATAAATATCATTCATCATTATATTTAATTTAAAGACCCATACATATGTGTATTCATATATAAATATATGTATTTATATAAAACACGTGTTGTAGATATTCACAAATAAGTATTTGAATAACTACTTTGGACACAGTAACGAACAAATCTTAAGAGACATTTACCAACCAAATTTGTGGTGTCGATTTTGGATGTCGCTGTCGTAAAAAATATTTTTCCCTATATTTTTTACGACAGCGCCGATAGACGTATCTATCGCTTCAAAAATGCAAATTTTAGGGAGAAACTCACAAAGTAGTTTAAATTAGATTGCCTTGTATTACACAGCGTTGGGATGCATATAACACATGGCCCACCTGATGTGAAATAGCCTATGAGCGCTTACACAGCAATTGTTCAGGAGCTTTCTGATGACCACATTCATTTACAGGAACACAAAACCCTCCAGAGAGACATTATTTGACTGCAGTATTCTGTGAAGAAGAGATACTTTGCACATATAGCTGATTTGTTGAGCCCTACCTCTCTTTTCTCCCTTCTCTCGCAGTATGGGTCACATGCAAGGTTGGCGTTAATTCTAAAGATGATAGAGAGCTTTGAGAAAGCTAGGGCGCATCAAAGCAACCCGTCTGGGTAAGTACCTCCGTCTTCCCCCTTACAGAAAATCGAGGCCAAATAACAACTCCCTGTGGGGTTGTTATATTCATGCATGTGAGTGAGGTCACCAGTAAGCTCCTTAGGAGTTGCTGTGTGACCTCACTCACACGCAGGAACACAACAACTCTCTGGCTCTGGTTTTCTGTGAGTGGAGGTACTTCGCCAGATGCGCTGCATCGATGCGCCCGACCGCACTTAAAAACACCCAGACCAAGACAAACAGACATGTTCATGCACACAAATGTTTGTCCTTTGTGGAAATCGAATCCACGAGCGTTGGTGTCAAAGTCGCGTTATTTATCGCTACACTACCGAGTTCTTCGATATTTTCATTCAAAATATCAAAATTTCTCAACTGTAAATAATCTCGTTTATGAGCTAGGACTTACTGACGAAGAGGCAGCAACGTATCAGTTGTACTGTACAGTACCTACTATTTTTTTACACAACGTCAGAGGACATACATGCATACAGCCCACCTGATGTAACGCCTATGAACGCTTATAATACACTAGCTTATGCCCGCGGCTTCGCACGCGTAGATTTTGGAATTTCAGCAGTTTTACTTATTTTTATTTTACTTCTTATTTTTTAGTACAGTCGGCATCAAATGGTTAGTAAAAGTATCAAATATCCTTATTTGTGTAGTAATGAAGATATGTCACGGCCTGTTCGGTTTTCATTAACTATTTGATACTGGCTGTATACACTCAAAACAACTCTTTATTCTCATCAATGCCTATTTTAAAAACATAAAAGTTTCAAGCCACTTAAAAAAATATCTGCCTTTGTTGAAATTCAAAAAAGTCTTTCTTATCTCTCATATGCATTACAAAAGGAACCTATTGGTGAGTCAGTGAATTAGACAGGAACTCCATTTCTATTATAGATTAGCGTCTCGTTCAAACACACTTTCAACCCCAATTTCACCTCACCTCACCTCGCTAAGGGTGGAATTTTTGAAAACGTTGAAATCAATTTTTTTTTGGATTCTAATAGAGAGTATTTATACAAAGTTTCAAGTCACTAACTTCAAAAAGTTTCCTGCTCCATACAAACTGTCAACCCCCTTTTCAGCCTCTAAAGGTTGAATTTTGAAAAACGCTGAAATTACTTATTTGACGTCTTGATTGAGAGTATATTTACAGTCTAAATCAGCTCACTTTAAAAAATATTAATTTCTTAATAATTCAACTTTTAGTTCAAGAAATACTTTTGACCTCCATTACACCCTGGACCCAAAACACGACAGGGTGTTATAAGTTAGACATGTGTGTGTGTGTGTGTGTGAGGGTGTGTGTGTGTCTATGTGATTCTGAGTCTTTCTGTGTCATCGTAGCTCCCGCACGGATGAACCGATTTAGATTTTTTTATTTTTTGTTTGAAAGGTGTATTAGTCGGGAGTGTTCTTAGCTATGTATGGTGAAAATTGGTCCAGCACTGAAATGAAAGGGCGAATGACGAACTGACTTTATGGACTGTTGGGGAGGTTTTAAATTTTAAACAGTTAGATATTTTCTGCATTCGGGTTGCTCACTTGTAGACCGCGGCACATCCGTGCGCGCACGGCCCGCTAGATAGAAGAGTTTCGACAGGTTCGAATCGGATAATGTACGTAAAAACGAAAATCTTTTATACTTATTAGTTTAGAAAAAAATATTTTACATTTAGTTCATGACTGTCAATGAAACACCTTAATATTGAATTTCAATCGAATAACTTCAAAAACTTAAAGTTTCATACTAACGTTGCATCCCCGTTTTACCGCCCTTGAGGGATGATTTTTGAGAAAAATATTTTACTCGTGTTTCATGCCTTTCAATAAAGAACCTTCATGCTGAATTTCATTCGAATAACTTCAAAAACGGCTAAGTTTCATACTAATATTGCATCCCCGTTTTACCGCCCTTAAGGGATGATTTTTGAGAAAAATATTTTACTCGTGTTTCATGCCTTTCAATGAAGAACCTTCATGCTGAATTTCATTCGAATAACTTCAAAAACGGCAAAGTTTCATACTAACTTTGCGCCCCCGTTTAACCCCCTAAGGGATGAATTTTGAAAAAAATATTTTACTCACGTTTCATGCCTATCAGTAGAGAACGTTCATGCTGAATTTCATTCGAATAACTTCAAAAACGGCAAAGTTTCATACTAAATTTGCACCCCCGTTTTACCCCCTTAGGGGATGAATTTCCAAAAATCCTTTCTTAGTGCTCCCTTACGTTATAAAAGGAACCCCTGTGCAAAATTTCAAGTTTCTAGCCCTTATAGTTTAGGCCCTGCGTTGATATGTCAGTCAGTCAGCTTCTCCTTTTATATATATAGATATAGATGATTTTTGAGAAAAATATTTTACTCGTGTTTCATGCCTTTCAATAAAGAACCTTCATGCTGAATTTAATTCGAATAACTTCAAAAACGGCTAAGTTTCATACTAACTTTGCATCCCCGTTTTACAGCCCTTAAGGGATGATTTTTGAGAAAAATATTTTACTCGTGTTTCATGCCTTTCAATAAAGAATCTTCATGCTGAATTTCATTCGAATAACTTCAAAAACGGCAAAGTTTCATACTAACTTTGCATCCCCATTTTACAGCCCTTAAGGGATGATTTTTGAGAAAAATATTTTACTCGTGTTTCATACCTTTCAATAAAGAACCTTCATGCCGAATTTCATTCGAATAACTTCAAAAACGGCAAAGTTTCATACTAACTTTGCGCCCCCGTTTAACCCCCTAAGGGATGAATTTTGAAAAAAATATTTTACTCATGTATCATGCCTATCAGTAGAGAACCTTCATGCTGAATTTCATTCGAATAACTTCAAAAACGGCTTAGTTTCATACTAACTTTGCATCCCCGTTTTACAGCCCTTAAGGGATGATTTTTGAGAAAAATATTTTACTCGTGTTTCATGCCTTTCAATAAAGAACCTTCATGCCGAATTTCATTCGAGTAACTTCAAAATCGGCAAAGTTTCATACTAACTTTGCGCCCCCGTGTAACCCCCTAAGGGATGAATTTTGAAAAAAATATTTTACTCGTGTTTCATGCCTTTCAATAAAGAACCTTCATGATGAATTTCATTAGAATAACTTCAAAAACGGCAAAGTTTCATACTAAATTTGCACCCCCGTTTTACCCCCTTAGGGGATGAATTTCCAAAATTCCTTTCTTAGTGCTCCCCTACGTTATAAAAGGAACCCCAGTGCAAAATTTCAAGTTTCTAACCCTTATAGTTTAGGCCCTGCGTTGATATGTCAGTCAGTCAGCTTCTCCTTTTATATATATAGATTAAGTATCTATCACTCGCGTGATGCCAACTCTGCTGCTAATACAGCAGCACTGCAACTCCTTAGGAGCTTACTGGTGACCACACTTACACGCAGGAACACAACCCTCAAGGAAGTTATTATTTAGCCGCGCTTTTCCGTCAAGGTGCATCCCGAGCGGGCTGCTTTGATGTAACCCTAGCTATCTAAAAACGCAAATCGTTTTGTGGATTAGCGTTTCCCCAAAAAATGGGTAAATGCCAGAAACACAGAAAAGTCCCGTTTACACCACCCCAGTGCATAGTTCCACTTTATGTCAGCGCTTCCCGGGATTGCGCTAGTAGGTTCCCGGGCACGGCGCATAAATCCCGGGTCCCGGGAGAGAGCGCGTGTTCCACGTAAATAATCACCGTACTGAGTACGTCCACCGTTTGATGAACTAGTTCTTGTTGATGCGTAACTTTGCATAAATTTCATAAGTACACAACATCCCTTACGTCGTGCATACCTATTAGAAACAAAAGTACATACAAAAATACAATAGGATACATAAAATTTTACATTTCTGAGCTTAATACGTTTGAAATTTAAACTAGTTTTTTTTATACTACGTCGAGAGGCATACAAGCATACGGCCCACCTGATAAAATCAGGTATCGTAGCCTATTAACGCTAGCGATATATTAAGTATCACTCGCGTGATGCCTCCTGTGCTGCTTACACAACAACTCCTTGGGAGCTTACTGGTGACCTCACTCACACGCAGGAATACAACAACCCTCTAGGGAGTTGTTATTTGGCTGCGATTTTCTGTGAGGTGGAGGTACTTCCACAGACGGGCTGCTTTGATGCACCCTATCTCTCTAAAAGACCCGCTACTTCACGCCAATTTTCTTGCGGGGTAGGCAGAGAGTACCGAGCGCTACATGATACAGTCCTTGCAGACCTCACTCGCTTCTTTAACATTAATTACACTTTTTTTAAAGTCGGGAGGCGTACAAGCATAAAGCGGGTATCTCAGCCTATGAACGCATGCAACAAATTAAGTGAGATGCCACCAAGCGCATTCGACGAACTCGATGGCGCACTGGCGAAACGTTACGTTACTTTGACACCAACGCTCGGGTTCGATTCCCACACAAGACAAACATTTCTGTTTGCATGAACACGTCTGCTTGTCTTGGTCTGGGTGTTGTTAAGACAGATAGGACGCATCAAAGCACCTTGTCTTTGGAAGTACTTCCACCTCACAGAAAAACCGCTGTCAAGTAACAACTTGTATGCCTCCTGACGTTGAATAAAAAAACTTCTGCTGTTGGGACGCAGCAACCATCCAGAGAGTTGTTATTTGGCTGCGGTTTTCAGTGAGGTGGAGGTTCTTCCCCAGACGGGCAGATTTGATGCGCCCTATGTCTCTTAAAAGCATCTCTTATATATATTCTCATACATGCTCGGCGGTTTCTTTTGCTCCTGACACCGCCTTCTTCTAAAATATGCCCAATTTGATCACGGCAGATGAGTAAATTTAAATTAGGCTACAACAAAAATGTTTTCAACACGGCTGCTAATAAAGCAATTCCTCAGGAGCTTATCTTTGGTTCGAACATAGAGCAGCATATCTAGAATTATGGTAGGGTTTTTTTTTTACTTACACCTCTGCCATGGGTAAGGCTCTTATTATTGCAATACCCATTTAGTACACAATTTTTCATCATTCCAAATATAAACAAACACATTCATACATCACACTCTCTTTCATTCCACAATTCATTCTTTCATTCATCATCTTTCAGTTTTATTTTCCAAAATAGCGGTAGGTGTTGCATATATCTACTAGCGGTAACAAATAATCAGCGCGCTAGTTTAGAACCTATAGCTTCACGCCAAATTGTTTACGGGGTAGGCAGAGGAACGGAGCCCCACATGACTCGATTCGCACACCTCA
This sequence comes from Pyralis farinalis, assembly GCA_947507595.1. NCBI lineage: Eukaryota > Metazoa > Arthropoda > Insecta > Lepidoptera > Pyralidae > Pyralis > Pyralis farinalis. The sequence goes on from OX382258.1 coordinate 21,554,764, forward strand.
CTTGCTTCTTTACCATTTACGGCTCTTATCATGCCCACTCGCCGGTTTCTAGGGTTCCTGACATCAACTTCTGATAAAACAGGATCCGTTTGGATGGGTGAGCGGTGGTGGCTTTCCTCGGCTCCTATATCTTTAGAGGAGTCTTCTTCTCAACGTTATCCCGTTTCCTAATCCATAAGGTTTGGCGGTCTCCGCTACTAGTTTTTCCCTCTCGATTCTGGAAAACCAGATCTTTCTTAGGTAAGGTCTTCACTTCGTAATATAATTTCTTGGACATGAAGGGTTCCTCACGAGAACCTCCTTCACCGCCGAGCAAATGCTAATTACAAAATATATACATAAATCCAAAAACACGAATTTAGTGGTACATGGCACGATTCGAGCAGGGGAACTGGTCCCCTGATTGCTGAGCTGATTATTGTTCAGATCCTTTAAAACACTAAGAGACAAAAAACACACAAATGGGTATAAATTTAGATATATATTAATATATATATATAATATATATAAGAATCTCTGGAACATTTTGCCCGGATATGGGGTTGACGGTGACCTACTCCGTGCTGTGCAATCCACTTATGAGGATTGTACAGCATGTGTGCGGGTGGACGGCAGCTTGTCGCCCTGGTTTGATGTCAACATTGGTGTCAGACAGGGATGCGTGCTGTCGGCTCGGCTGTTCATCCTGTATCTGGACAGTTGTCTTCAGAGAATAAGAAATATGAATGTGGGAATGCGAATGGGTGACTCAGTGGTCAACTGCCTGCTTTATGCAGACGATGCGGCATTAATAGCAGAATCACCATCCGAACTGCAAACACTAGTTACAACAATGAAAGATGATTGTATGAAGAAAGGCTTACAATTGAATGCGAAGAAAACCAAGATAATGGTATTTGAAAGAGAGACAACCAGAACGAACACTAGGATTATGGTTGATGATGTAGTGTTGGAACAAGTGAATGAGATTGTATATCTTGGAAGTGCTTTTAGCAGCAATGGATGGTACACCGCTGATGTGGAGAGACGAGTGAGTGCCGGGAATAGGGTGAATGGAGCGTTGGGTAAACTTCTAGGCAGCCGAAATCTAAGCCAGAAGGCACAGCTCGCTGTACACAACGCGGTGCTAATTCCAACGCTAACTTATGGAAGTGAGAGCTGGGTATGGCAGAGAGAGCATGAAAGTAGAATAAATGCGGTCGAGATGCGAGCATTGCGCAAAATTTGTGGCATAACGCTTGCTGACCGCGTTCGTAATGAAGACGTGAGAGAAAGAGTTGGTCTAAAAGAGAGTGTCGGTGTTAAGATAAGAAAGGGCATGCTCCGTTGGTTCGGACATGTAGAAAGAATGCGGGACGAAAGAATGACGAAACAGATATACAATGCAAAAGTGGAAGGATGTAGGAGCCGAGGAAGGCCGAGACTAACCTACCATGACCAAATTGGTCGTGTTTTATCAGAAGGTGATGTCAGAAGCCCCAGGAACCGGCGAGCGTGCATGAAAAGAGCTATGAATGTCACAGAAGCGAGTGAAGTATGCAAGGACCGCGTCTTATGGCGCTCGGTTCTCTCTGCCTACCCCGCAAGGGACTTGGCGTGAAGATACAACAAATATATTAATATATGTTATTTACCCACTTCCTCTCTGGTTATTAATCTATAGTCACGTCGACTTAACGAAATATAATAATTACCATTAACACCGCGCTATGTTTAAAAAATTAAAGCAACAAAAACAGCATTCTCCTTTCCCTCCAATTTTTTTTCTCCGCTAATTGTGATGAACGAGGTGCTTTCGCTGGCAAAACCGCCGCTTGAATTAAAGATTCTTACATGTAATTTATGTTACAATTTACTGTTTATTTTTTACGCAGTGTTGCCAGCTTGCAATTTTTTATTCTCCCCCTATTTCTTCTTCAATTTTGCGCGGCGTCGGCCTTTTATAGCCAGTTTAGGATTGCGTTTTTCTTTGTTCCGATTTACGACGTACGTGGAAAGTTATTATCTGGTTTGAATTGCATGCATTCTTTCTTCTTCTTACCGTTATGCCGTTTCCTTTTCCGTTAGGATGGGCGGTTTCGCTACCTAACCCTATGGATTTAGCGAAGATATTGATGTAGAACTGCATGCATGCGATTATGTCATTTCATTAATATTTATATGTTTGTTTAGTTAATAGATTCGGGCGTTACTTTGCGAAAGTCAAATTTACAGGCAATTTGATCTAAACTACGTTGTGTGCTACTAATCGGGAGCGGAACCCCCGATTAGTTTGTGCGAACTAGCCACATGGCTGCTCCTCGGCTGCTGCAGTCGTCTCTGCAAGTTTTCGCCATCTGGAATATGAACCGCATGCACCGGCCACCGTCGCTGCCCTGGCTGCTCCGGTCGTCGCTGCGACCCGTGTTTCGCCTCTCCAAGAGGCATCTTCAGGCGCTGTAGATGGTAGTCGTTAGAATAACATGCTACGAAGTAGTTCACACGAACTAATCGGGACCGGAAACACACAAAGTAGTTTAGATCAAATTGCCTATTTATTTATTTATCAACTTAAATATATCTAATACGATATATTGGGATCTAAATCTGTAAGGGTAGTTGTAAGTTGATAAATAAATAAATAGGCAATTTGATCTAAGCTACTTTGTGCTATATTTTTTTGTATGAATTACGAATGTAGCTCGTATGATATTGTACATAATAATATAAGTATATATGAATTTTGATTCTTTTAATAACTTTAAAAAAAAATTGAAGTTTTTAGGTTGATGTGACTAATGTATGTTCGTCATTTCCGCATTTACATAATTGACAAAAAATATTTTATTCATTTTAATATCCACTAGGTATGTTTTTGTTTCAATTACTTAATTAAAGTAATTTTATGATTTTTTTATTAATTTTCATTACGATTTGGTACATGACACTTACATAACATGTACATGACAGTAGTTTTTATTTGTCTTGAAGCCAAATAAAATGGTATGGTACCACTACCATTGGCACAAATACAAGTAACACAAATTTGTATCTCTAGTACCACTAAAGAAATGTCAGGATATTCTCCGTAATTGCAACTGATAATGTCGGATCTGGAAAAAAAGAGAGGTAGAGCGCATCAAAGCATCTCGTCTGGGGAAATACCTCCACCTCACAGAAAACCGCAGTCAAATAACAATTCCCTAGAGGGTTGTCAGTAAGCTTCCAAGGAGTCGCTGTGTAAGCAGCAGAGGAGGCATCGCGCGAGTGATACTTAATATATCGCAAGCGTTAATTGGCTACGGTACCCGCTTTACATCAGGTGGGCCGTACGTTTGTATGTCTCCCGACGTAGTATAAAAAAAACACAAGTGCTAGTGAACTTATGCTGTAATAAATTCCTGTCTATGGCGAAAACCTTGTAAAAATTGCTATCGTTTTATGGGTGGTATTTAAACTTCAGTATAGGATCTGGAACCCTTTCCGAGTAATTTTTAAGCAGGGTCCCTGAATCTGGGACATCTACAATAAACAGGACTTTAAAATGGTCCTAAAGCGAAGAGTTTTCTCCAACAGATAAACTAAGACGATGGTTGCATGGCTCTGCCTTTGTCTTTCCCAACGCATGGGAAGAACTTAATAAAAATAAAGTCTGAGTATAGTTAATTTGTTATCATTGGAACTCAATGGTCTAGGAAGTCTAATTCTCCATTAAGGGTCATCATATCTATCTGTACCTTCTAACTTATACACAGTATTTACATTCTTTACTTGGGTAGCAAGCGAATATTTATTATTTTAATATATTTTAATCACATACAAAGTTAGTTTTATTATTTGCAGAATCATTTAAAAGAAACGATGAACTGATTCATTATAATCACCAATAACTGAAAATAGTCATCGGCCTTATTCATGTTTCTCTTCAATATAAACGTCAATATTCATCTAATTAATTTTAAGACTCACGAAAACTCGCCTATTACAACTAAGGACCAGAGAAACTTTAAAAACAGACCATGCTAATATATTAAACAAACAAATAAATATTAAAAAAGCGAGTCAAGTATGTAAAACTCGGTGGAACCGACTTTGTACAAAAGTCGTCTGCATGCATCTCTGTCTTACCTATTTCTATCGCTAAGCAGTTATAAATATATAGCTGTGTTCCGGTTTGAAGGGTATGGGAGAGAAATTTCTGGGTATTGTGACAAAACATCCTTAGGTCACAAGATTGGCAGCGCGCGAGTAACATCCCCGTGGTGTTGCGAATGCGGACCGCATGCTTGTTTGCTAATCATGTTGTATAAAAAAAACTCTGCCTTCTATGCCTACCCAGTAGAGCATCTGACGTGAAGATATACACATATTGAATTTTTTAATTTTTGTGATAATAAAATTATTATCTATGTCAAAAATCTACTAAATAATAATAAATATTGTCAGACAAATTACACAGCGCCATCTACTTTGACTTTGACTCCAAATTAAGCGAGGCATGTGTTGGGAACTTGACAACTGACAACCATAAGTAAATACATTTTTTTGTAATTACATACCTATTATACATAGAAAATATTCAGACCAAGATAAACAGACATGTTTATGCACACAAATGTTTGTTCCGTATGGGAATCAAACCCACGAGCGTCGGTGTCAAGTTACGTAATATCGCGTTTCACCACTGCACCACCGAGCTCGTCATAAAGAATTGATTAACTCGAATTTCCAGTTTGAATCGAACCCCGAGCGTCGGTGTCAAATTACTGTTTCACCACTGCGCTACCGAGCTCGTCAAATTAATAAATTATTTTTTAACATCACGATATTACTCATGGAATTTGAGAAAAAAGAAAGAAAGTAAGAAAAAACGGTTTCCACGAGATACTTATACGCGCGACTGAAGTTGCAGCTTGCGGCAATTTATAGTATAATGCATCTAGCAAAGTATTCTATCTGAAAGCTCCAATTCACTAATGTTATTCTAACCTGTAAAACGTCTGAGCTAGGTGAGTTTGCAGCCTGAAATCCTGCCAATTATCTGCAACTTGCAAACCTGCAGCGTGCAATTAATAAAACGGCCCGGATAATCTCCCCCGGGATACAATTTATCGAGGCAAGTTTAGCGCTGCGCACGGTGGCGCTTTGAGCGCTGCACCTACACTTAGTTGCGTTTAGATTGGATAGGAAATCTACACACGAGCGATTCCTTTTCGTCTAGTATGATTTTTAGAAGTTGTTATTTTATTGCCAGATGGGACGTAAGTCACGCTCCATTATCTTAAGGACTATATATATATCAGATGTTTAAAATTCATAAATTATATATATGTGTGTGTATACACAATGTAGGAAGTGCCATTCGCGCGTTGTCTCCCTTGCTGATAATACAGCAACTCTTAGGAGCTTACTGATAATCTCCCTCACAGGAAAACCCAGAAAAATACAAACAGATGTGTTTACGAACACAAATACTTGTCTTGTGTGAGAATCGTACCCACGAACGTTGGCTTTAATGTACTACCGAGAAAAGGAATTGCCTTTATAAAGCATTCATAACTTTTACTCACAAGCTCGGTAGTGGGGTGGTTAATAATATATATGTCGTAATTATATTTTTAAGTTGCAATTTAAAGTGAATAAATGACTACTATTGCGAAGTGAAGAAGTACTGCGTTGACAGAGAGTTTTTATCCAATTCATACCAGTAAGGAGGTCAACTTGATTGCAACGTACAAGTAACACAGTACTCTATGGTGTACTAACATGATACTGCCAATTAATATGCTACCCGAACAAATAAATTCGCGAGAAATCAACATTTTCACCGATACAGGATTCAATATTGTGACTCTTAGTATTTATACGAGTACCAGCTCGATCACTGCTGCCATAAAAATATCTATCTATCCATAACTTCACGCCAAATCCCTTACGGGGTAGGCAGAGAGAACCGAGCGCCACTCGACTTGATCCTTACATACCTCACTCGCTTATTTAACATTCATATAAAAAATATGTTTGTTTTAATATGAATTGTCGTCATTGTATAGCCAGCCTTACATGTTAGTTAGAGCAATGGAGAGTTTGGTTGCTGCCTACTTAGATTTTAATGTTTGAAGTAAGGCTTTGTTAATGGAATTTCTTTGTTGGTTAAATTAAATTACTAATTCCAACAAGATAGCTCCTTATAAGCTTACTGGTAACCTCACTCACACGCAGGAACACAACGAGGGACTTGTTATTTGTCTGGGGTTTTCTGTACGGTACCGACGAGCTCGGTGGCTCAGTCGTGAATGACGCGACTTACCGACGCTCATAGGTTCGATTCCCACACAAGATACACATTTGTGTGCATAAACATGTCTGTTTGTCTTGGTCTGGATATTTTAAGAGAGATAGGGCACATCAAAGCAGCCCGTCTGTGGAAGTACCTCTAACTCACAGAAAATTGCTACCAAATAACAACGTCCTAGAGGGTTGTGCTCCTGCGTGTGAGTGAAGTCACATGTAAGCTCCTAAGGAGTTGCTGAATTAGCAGCAGAAGAGGCATTGCGCGAGTGATACTTAATGTACTACAAGCGTTGATAGGCCACGGCAATCGCTTTACATCAGGTGGCCTGTATGCTTGTATCACTTCCGACGTTGTATAAAAAAAAACGTGTGCGTCTCGGGCGCCCGACGGGACGCGGCGGACGGCCCGCGGGGACGTGAGAGAAAGGGAAGCCAGACAGACTGGTGCCGTAACGCGTTACGTAACGATTATTGCGAACCCACGAGCGTTGGTGTCAAAATAGCGTTACTACCACTGCACTACCGAGCTCATAATTTTATTTAATTACTTAATCCATAGTTGACAACTGACTGTTGTCTTGTTAATATTCATCCCTTACCTCACAGCTCGAAAAGCATAGCTCTTTGCCAATTCGTTCCTGAACAAAATGGCCAAAATCTGAATCATCCTCTATAACCCTAATTAGGTTGAGTAGGTACTTCTATACAATTTCGTAAATACTATTAACATCTGTTGTAAGTGATAGCTCAGTGGAAAAAAAACCCGCGGTACCGGGTTCGATTTCTGGCGTAGGAACGTACCACTAAAATCGTCTTTTCGAATTATATACATAAAGTGTGCCTCAGAATGATTTTCGTTTTTGAATTTCTGACCGATATTGCCATATGATCCGGACTTTTTTGGCTACAGAAATGCAAAACCAGAAGGGCTACAACCGCAACACCTTTTTCCAGCAAGATGGAGCTACTTCTCATGTTACAAATGACTCATTAGCTGTTCTTCACGATTTATTCCCTGAAAGAGTGATAAGTCGCCGAGGAGACATCAATTGGCCATCGAGGAGCCCTGATTTAACGCCTGCCGATTTCTTCCTATGGGGCTACCTAAAAAGCAAAGTTTACAATCCATTGCCACCCAACCTTAATGTTTTGAAGCAAAGTATCACTGAAGAAATCAACTCTATTCCAAGAGCGATGCTCCAGCGAGTTATTAAAAATTTTCGCTCCAGGTTAAATGAGTGTGCACAAATGAATGGTGCACATTTGCAAACGGTTGTTTTTCATAAATAAACTTCAAGAATTGCTCTTTAAATTAACATTAAATAAAACGAGATTTAATTGATATTTTCTTTTTTATTTAACATCTACAAACGAAAATCATTCTGAGATTCCCTTTATATGTACGTATCACTTGTTCAGCGGTGAAGAAATCCCGCAAGTCCAAGAAATTATATTTCAATTGACGTGTGGCCTAACCTAAGAAAGATCTGATTTTGCCTCTGATTTGTGGAGGTCTGAATGGTAGTCGCTTTATTTAAAAATCAGTACCTTCGCCGAACCCGAGGCTTAGTTAGCGGAACCCGCCAATCCTAATGGATTAGGATTTTAAGAGAGGTAGCGCGCTGTAAAGCAGTCCGTCTAGGGAAGTACCTCCACCTCACAGAAAACCGTAGCCAAATAACATTTCTCTGTAGGGTTGTTGTATTATATATACAATATAATTTCTTAAGACGTGCAGGTTTCCTATCGATGTTTTCCTTCACCGCCGAGCAAGTGATAATTATGAATATGTACATAAATACGAATTTAGTGATACATGCCAGGATTCAAACTGGAAATTCGAGTTGATCAATTCTTTATGACGAGCTCGGTGGTGCAGTGGTAAAACGCGATCTTACGTTACTTTGACACCGACGCTCATGGGTTTGATTCCCATAGAGGACAAACATTTATGTGCATGAACATATCTCTTGTTTTGGACTGGGTGTTTCTAAGAGAGGTAGGTAAGAGGGGTAGGTTTCCAGGTTGTTGTATTCCTGCGTGTGAGTGAAGTCACCAGTAAGCTTCTAAAGGGGCAGCTGTGATAGCAGCAGAGGTGGCATCACGCAAGTGACACTTAATGTATTACAAGCATTCATAGGCTACGGTAACCGCTTTACATCAGGTGGGCCGTATGCTTGTATGCCTTCTGACATTGTAGCTACCAAAACAATGTTTGCAAACCAAGTGGGCCGCTACGAAAAGGTTTCTGGGAATTACTACGGGAACATATACGTATAGGAGACTAGACACTTACTGTCAAATTTTAATGACTTGTTTAGCCTTTGATGGGTCGAAGTTTATATACTGAGGGTTTTTAATGACATCCATAAAACTGTGGTAGCTGGAGCAGAAACTTTTATTAGGTGTAAGGTTATAAGGTTCATTGGCTATTTGAACTGTACTATTATGTGCAAGGTTCAAGGAGTTTCAGGTTGTAATTCTTATATTCTAATGCATGCAGTAGTCATTTTTACAATTTAATGTATGTAGTACTAAACGTTAACCCTGGTAGAGTACAACTAACTTTCATCTAAAATTATTTACATGCTTCTATATTGATTAATTTAGAATATAATAACTTCATTTACATTCATTTAGAGTAGGTAGCTTTTTTCATGCACTATCGCCCATTTCTAGGGCTCCTGACATTATCTTCTTTTGAAACTCGACCATCTTGTCTGTGGTAGGTGAGTCTTGGTTTTCCTCCGCTCCTTCCACTTTTGCATTGTATACCAATTTCGTTATTCTTTCATCCTGCATTCTTACTATATGTCTGAACCAAAGGAGCATGCCTTTTCTAAACATATCATAAGTGAATGCGATAACAGCTTTACAGCGTAAAAGTGTTACAGCATAAATTTTGTGCAATGTTTGTATCTCGACTGCTTCTGCTTCTTCTGCCATGCCCAAGTTTTAGCTTTCATTTATATTACATAATATGGGATAAGTATATAATGAAGAAAGTCAGAAACATTTTAGAAATTATATACTTATTAATTTCTAATTTAATAACACACTTCTTCAATTATGTAAATAAATCAATTAATAAAAAGTAACATATTTGAACACCTGTGATAAAAATGAAAAGTATATTGGTAGCAGTAGGTAGCAGCAAACCCGAGCGTTGTAAAACCAAGGGGCAATTTCTTTACTCTGCTAGGGTTGCCATTTGTGTTATTATAGTCGTATATTTAAAATATTTATTATCCCTAGTTTTAAAAGTAATTTAATGACCTAATGTTGTTAATAAAAATTACGATATTTTTGTGAATCCGGGACTGGTTTTGAGTATTGTTCGATTGAAACAAACTATTTAATTAGCGACCACTAGGATGGGAATATTTGGATAGGAGTTTCCCGACAACTAAAACTTTAAAAAAATATAAATAAGAAGGTCTCCAAGTCTCACTATTACACGCTGTGGTGCACACTACAAATAAACAAAGGAGGCACCCTCGAAAGGGCCTGCCTACCTTTCGTCAGAGCCTTGTTTGTTAATCAGCAGGCATGGAAGCAGTCGGACAGGGAATGTATTTTCGCCTCACATAAGACCGCAGCCAAACAACAACTCAACAACAAACTGTTGTATAGTAGTGTTTCTGGGAGTCTAAAGCTACCAGAAATTGCTGGGTAACTGAACGATAGGCCTTATATTTTAGGCGTTCTTACAGTACGATACTTCACATTAGCTGTGTCGTATGCTTGTTAAACTCGCTACGATATATCGGTAAAAATAGGTTCACAGTAAGAGATGAAGTTATGATGTAAGAAAACATAGGAAAAACGTATAATTTAGTAGTAGTGTACCTTCACGCCAGGGCAGGTGGAGAGAATCGAGAATAATAATTTAATAAATACCCAGAGATGTTTCAGAAAGCAAACGAATACAAAAAGTACTTATCTAAAGACTAAACAAAAGTAGTGTTGCCGATATCAAAGCCCCAATTATATCAGAAATTTTATTAATGATTTTTTATTGACTAACATTTTACTGATATTATATAATTGGATAAATTTGACATTTTAGACAAGATATTATATGTTTACAAAATAGTTATAAAGTATCTAATTAATTAAATTACAATATTGTATCAAATTTGCAGTCATTGTGAAGTAACTATGTTAAACATATATGTGCACGTCATATAGTTGTTTCAAAATATGTGGAGAGTCAATATCAAACGAGACCTGAATGTAATCATATTTTATGCAATAAAATTATTATTTTATTCTAATTTAAAACGTATAAACGCATGGAAAAATCTAGAAGGCTTCAGGTGGTAAAAAGAGGAGACAGCCCTAGCTTTAATAAGACCATGTAATCGAGAAATGGTATACAGCATCGATGCAGCGTAGTATCGGCACGAAGAGGGGTTTGTTTGCTCGATGCTTCTGAATATTTATATTTTGTTCACGTCGCATTATGTGTACAGTTTATAAACTAAACAACTACTTAGAGGTTTTGCTGTGAGTGAATGAGGCAACGATGTTTATGTAATCACCAGATTACGTGTTCGCAACAGCTAAAGTTTTGGTTTTGTTAATCAAACTTTCAGAACCACAACTGGCTCTTATTTAGATTAACGTTTGTAATAAAAGCGTGTCATTTGAATAACATATTTAATTATGTGCGTGCCATATAGTAGTCTTATACTTGTGTTATTTGTTTTTGGTACGTAATAAAAAATATATATGCAGTCACGTTTTTGACGAGCTCGGTGGCGCAGTGATTATAGTAACGCTACTAAGACGCCAACGCACGTGGGTTCGATTCCCACAAAGGACAAACATTTGTATGTATAAACATGTTTGTTTGTCTTGGTCTGGGTATTTTTAAGGGAAGTAAGGTACAAAATATGTTACTCACAGCCGGAGGACCCAAAAAACTAAAATTATTTCAATTAATTTAATTAATATCAATTTTACAATTATTACCTAATTTAGTTCTGACCGGTGTTTGAAACCAGTGACGTATCAAAAGGTAGATACGTTATACGCTAACATTATTGTATTTTAAAATGGCGCAAGTACTACTATATCTACCTATCTAGCTAGAGGGTTGTTACGTTCCTGCGAGGCCCCCGGAAAGTTCCTAAGGTTCTGCTAGCAGCAGAGATGGCATCATGCGAATGATATTTAATTTGTTGCAAGCATTTATAAGCTATGATAACCACTTCACATCATCACCAGAGGGAGACTTTGTACAAAAGTCGTCTGCATGGGTACTTCTGGCTCACCTATTTCTACCGCCAAGCAACTATATTTATATAGCTGTGTTCCGGTTTGAAGGGTGAGATATGGCAGAGAAATTACTGGGTACTGTGACGAAATAGCCTTAGGTCACAAGATTGGCAGCGCGCGAGTAACATCCCCGTGGTGTTACGAGCGTCAATAGGCTGCGGTGACCGTTTACCATCTAATGCGGGCCGCATGCTTGTTTGCCAATCTAGTTGTATAAAAAAAACTTTATATCAGGTGGGTCATATGCTTGGATACCTACCGAATGTGTAGAAAAAAATACGAGACTTATGGGGGTTTTACCAATTATCCAAATATTTTATACTAAATACCTATAACTTAACACCAAATCCCTTGCGGTATAGGCAGAGAGAGCCGAGCTCTACATTACTCGGTCCCTACACACTTCACTGGCATCATTAACATTTATAGCTTTTTTCATGCACGCCCGCAGTTTTCTAGAGCTTTTGACATCACCTTCTGATAAAACACGATCAATTTGGTCATGGTAAGTCTTGACCTTTCTCGGTTCCGACATCATTCTACTTTCACTTTATTGTGTTTCGCAATTCTTTCGTTCTGCATTCTTTCTACATGTTCGAACCAACGGAGCGTGCCTTTTCTTATTTTAACACTCTTATTTCAGAACCAGTGTTTTTCAACGTGTGGGTCGCGACCCTATGCCTCCATATGTCTTAAAGAGTAAAGCGGATCGCGGTTTGAGGTATTGTCACTTTCACCTTTCTGCGAAGACGTTGGCAACACTGTCCATGTTAAGATATGCCTGTTTTAGAGAAAATAAATTAACATATTGTACGGATTATATACTTAGTCTGGCCATAAATACTGTTACAATTAAAAATAAACAAAATATTACATTTGAATTTGGAATCTGTCATTTTTATATGATTGTTCATTGTGTTTTCTCATTTTGGCGCCAATAAATTGTACAATATTTTGCGATATTAAAATGGAGTGGGGTGATAAAGAGAACCGAATACACAAAGAAGGTATGGAGCCAAATGCAATTTTTAAAACTCTCCATATGCTTGGTATTAGTAAAATGTTTGTGTACCGGGCTATTAATAGGTACAATGAAACCGCCTCTGTTTGTGACAGAAAAAGATCTGGCTGTCCACGTAGTGTTCGTACGAAAAAGGTGGTCAAAGCAGTAAGGGAAAAAATTCGAAGAAATCCTGTCCGAAAGTCCTGTCTGAAGATTTTATCTCGGGAGATGAAGATAGCACCTAGAACCATGTCGCGTTTAAATGATGACTTAGGACTTGCAGCCTATAAGAGACGTACTGGTCATTTCTTAACTGATAATTTAAAAAAGAATAGGGTGGTAAAATCGAAACAACTACTGAAGCGGTACCTACGCAAAGGGAGGTAAAAAAAAAAAATGTTTACGGATGAGAAAATTTTTACAATTGAGCAACATTTTAACAAACAAAATGACCGTATTTATGTTCAAAGCTCTATGGAAGCTTCCCAAATAGTCGACAGAGTGCAACGTGGGCACTATCCGACTTCAGTGATGGTTTGGTAGGGTATTAGCTATGAAGGAGTGACTGAGCCATACTTTTGTGAAAAAGGTATCAAAACATCGGCACAAGTGTATCAAGATACCAATCTTGAGAAGGTAGTGAAGCCCCTTAACAACACCATGTTCAATAACCAAGAAGGGTCCTTCCAGCAAGACTCGGCGCCGGGTCATAAAGCTCGGTCTACGCAGTCTTGGTTGGAAACGAACGTTTCGGACTTCATCAGAGCTGAAGACTGGCTGTCGTCTAGCTCCGATCTTAATCCGCTGGATTATGATTTATGGCCAGTTTTAGAGAATACGGCTTGCTCTAAACCCATGATAATTTGGAGTCCCTAAAACAATCCATACGATTGGCAGTGAAGAATTTTCCCATGGAAATAGTGCGTGCTTCTATTGATAACTGGCCTCAACGTTTGAAGGACTGTATTGCAGCCAATGGAGACCACTTCGAATAGGTTTTTTATATTTTAAATTGTTTTATATTTATGTATTAAACTTACACACTGTAATAGTAATAAATGTTATTTGCAATAGAAATTTTTTTTGCTTTGTTTCAGTATTTATGGCAAGATTAGGTATTTATAACATAAAAAAATATTATAGGTATTTATAACATAAAATAATATGCCTCATCCGCTGCTTACACAGCAACTCCTCGGGAGCTTGCTGGTGACCTCACTCACACGCAGGAACACAACAACCCTTTAGGGAGTTGTTATTTGGTTGTGGTTTTCTGTGAGGTGGAGGTACTATCCCAGACGGGGTGCTTTGATGCGCCCTACCTCTCTTAAAACATCCAGACCAAGTCAAACAGACATGTTCATGCACACAAATGTTTGCCCTGTGTGGGAATCGAACCCACGAGCGTTGGTGTCAAAGACGCGTCCTTCGCGACTGCGCCACCAGGCTCGTCAATAATGGATACTTAAGGTATTACAAGCCTTCATAGGCTACGCTTAAGTATCACTCGCGCAATGCTGCTAATACAGCAACTCCTTATTAACTTACTGGTGACCTCACTCACACGCAGAAACACAACAACCCTCCAGGGAGTTGTTATTTGGCCGCGGTTTTCTGTGAGGTGGAGGTCCTTCCCCAGTCGGCCTTTGGCAGTTGCTTTGCTGCTACCTCTACTAAAAAGACCAACACTAAGAAAAATAGACATATTCATGCACACAACCGTTTGGCCTGTGTGGGAATCGAACTCACGAGCGTTGATGTCAAAGTCGCGTCATTCAACACTTCGCCAACGAGCTCGTCAATAAATAGTTAAATAGTAATTAATTGTTAGGACATTGATGTGTAGATAGATCATGGACTATGCTAATTAAGTCCCACGGCCCTTTCAGACTAATTATTCAGTATCTGCAGTTACAGATAATTTAACAACGATTAGAGATAGGCCCACCGTAATGGCCGGTGATCCCAGAATACATTTGAATACTGCTATGCTATGATAAACAATAAATTTTAATAGAAATATATATATATATATGTCTATATATATATATATATATATATGCTCGGTTTCTTAGAGCTCGAGCTTTTCATTGCGTGAGGCGTCGTTGCGCGTCATTCTAAGTAAACACGCAGGTCAAGCAACGTCGACCGCAGTCTGTCTATGGATGGGTTTATCTATTATATATTCGACGTGCTTCAGAGGGCACGTTAACGTGAGTCAAGCATGACAGTCGTTAAGCTAAGTCACTGGCCTTCGAGCGGTTTGAAAACGCTGAACTCAGTTAATTAACTGAGCATCGTGGTGGAGTATGCTAAAACCCCTTCGGTTGAAGAGGGACCCATTTTTTGCAGTGAGATGATTTAAGAGTTGGTGTAGTGGCAGTAGTTGTAGGTGTCTTAGGCTTGTGTCCAAAGGCTACGGTGACTGTTTACCATCAGGCAGGCCGTATGCTTGATTGCCACCTTAGTGGTATAAATAAAAGTCAGACTGCCGTCGACGCTGCTTAACGGCAAAGTAACGTAAACGACGCGTTTCACCACTGCGCCACCGAGCTCGTCTCGATATATTCGAGTATGTTACCGGTCTAACCCGATTTCAGGATAAACTAGTTTTGCCTAGGCTAAACTAATTCTTCCTAGATGCAATACGATAAACTGGTATAGCCTAGGCTAAACTAGTTCGTCCTAAGCCCGATAGGATAAACCAGTTTAGCCTAGGCCAAACTAGTTTAGCCTGATAGAAATACACACTCTTAGGAAAAACTGGTATGGCTTAGTCTAAACTAATTTAGCCTAATCGAAAGTAATTGAGCGAATATGCCAGGACTTGTACATGCGGGAATTCCCAGTCGTGCCCCGCGCCACTCCTCACTTGACATTTTGCATCTAGTTGCCAGCCTTGCGTTTAAATATATATATATTTTTTTAATTATTGCAGTGAGTTTACGTATTAAGTTACATTACAAAGTTTTTTTTTTTTTTGATTATGGATGAACGTACGTCAAGTCGACGAGCAGATCAAAAACAATGGAGGGAAAAGTTTTTGGCGGAAATTATACAAAGTGAAAATAAAGTCTTCTCTTTTTAATGTGTTATCATCAGACCAATATTTAGAACTTGTTGAATAAGTTGAAGATGCAGAAAAATCTGAAAAAAGACACCTAAATTTCTAAATTTAAACTGTAATAATTAACTAAACGTACGACCGCATGGCTGGAAACTAGATGCAAAATGTGGAGTGAGGAGTGGCGCGGGGCGTTCGGGGCGCAACTTGGGAATTCCCGAATGTACAAGTCCTGATATGTTCGCTTAATTACTTTCGATTAGGCTAAATTAGTTTTGACTAGGCCATACCAGTTTGTCCTGAGAGAGTGTATATTTCTATCAGGTAAAACTTGTTTGGCCTAGGCTAAACTGGTTTATCCTATCGGGCTTAGGACGAACTAGTTTAGCCTAGACTATACCAGTTTATCCTATGGCATGTAGGAAGAATTAGTTTAGCCTAGGCAAAACTAGTTTATCCTGAAATCGGGTTTGGCCGGTAACATATACACCAGTATGTTTCGTTTCAGAGTGTGAAGCGCCGTCGACGGCGTTCTCAGCGGTCGACTGTCGCGAGCACTGGAGCACGCGCAGGGCCGGTGGGCCGGCACCAGGCTCAACTGGGCCGTGCAGAGCGCCACCGCAGACTGCCTACACCTGATGCTCGTCGTTGGTATCAAAGTTGCGTTAGTAATCGCGGCGTCACCGAGCTCGTCAGTTACTCAACATCGCGTGCATTCATAGGCTACGGTAACAGCTTTACGTAAGGCGAGCCGGATGCATGTATGCCTCCCGACGGTGTATATAAAAAAAGGTAATGAACTAGCCATAAAGAGCTGCGCGTTTTACTTTGCCCCGAACGGTAGCGGCGAATTGAGTTACTACGCAATGTCGGTCTTATCGGCACTCCATAGGTTATTTTCTTCATCACTTATTTGCTTTATGACGTCATATATAAAGTAGTAAGTCATTGGGATTGCCTACAGAAGTGAGAATATAAAATTCATTCCAAGCATACTGTTAACATTAGCTTGTTGGTGACGCGGTCACTCGTAAGTCGGTTATACGAAGCCATAACATTTCCCTGCACAAAATATCGCTCAATGCGCCGCAAAATTAATATATAGACATTATTATTCGAAATTAGAATTTTTATATGCAATTTGATCTAACCTGCTTTGTGTGTTTCCGCCACCAATTAGTTCATGCGGCCTAGCGCCGGCCGGCACCCACCCACTACTGTTAGTAGATGCAACATGCCGACGCGGCGATGGCTGCTCCGGTAGTTTCTGCCTCGGCTGCTGCGGTCGTCCGCCATCTGGAACAGAAAACGCATGAAAGAAATTTGGGCGATATATGACAGTCAGTGGCTTCTGGCCTCCACCAATTCGTAGTTGTATGATACAATATGATCTAAACGTGAAACGTAAATAAAGATACCAATACATTAACCGTGACCCCGCTCGTAAGAACAGCGGGAACACGACAACCCTCCAAGGACTTGTTGTTTGGCTACGATTATCTGTGGGGTGGAGATACTTCCTCATATGGGCTGATTTAATGCGTCCTATCTCTCTTAAACATACCCAGACCAAGACAAACAGACATGTATACAAATGTTTGTACTGTGTGGGAATCAAACCCACGAGCTTTGGTGTCATAGTAACGTAACAGCGCGTTTTAATACTGCGCCACTGAGCTCGTCAAAAAAAATGTAAGGAGCTCAAATCTTTCAATATAGGTCTCTATGTAATTCTATGAACCACACACTGCGCAGATCATATATCTTTCATCGTAAAATATCTTTGAGCACCGACATATATTGAAAGATGGTAACAATATTATCTGTTTATACAAATATATCTTTTTTAATTTTAAGGGAGGTAGGGCGCATCAAAGCACCCCGCGTCTGGAAGTTCCTCCACCTCAAAAGAAAACCGCGGACAAATAACAACTCCATAGAGGGTTGTTGTGTTCCTGCGTGTGAGTGAGGTCACCAGTAAGCTCCCAAGGAGTTGCTGTGTAAGCAGTAGAGGAGGCATTACAAGCGTTAATAGGCTACGGTACTCGCTTTACATCAGGTGGGCCGTATGCTTGTACGCCTCCCGACGTAGTATAAAAAAAAAATCTATAGATACAAATATGCCATAGGATTTTACCTGTAGGTCAAAACAGGATGGTCTACGATGAGACGGTAGCAGTGATTCACTTACGGTATTTTAGAAATGTTTTATATATCATATATCAGGCATGCAAGCATACGGCCCATCTGATATAAATTAAAGTGCATATAAAATTTACAAATATCCCTAAAGGTGTATTTTCGATGGATTCCCTAGGGGTCCACTAAGATCCATAGAAAAGATACCTTTATGAATCGTACAATATATCGATCGATATATTTGTGACGCGAACCCCTAAGATTTTTTACTACTTAAAGCGATCATCGCGCCTAAAATTCACTTCGAAAACGTCAACTAACAAATACACTATGTAAATGTATGTATCTTTTCTTTTTTATTTTTGGTGGTTAATTTACGAGTAATTTAAAATTATGTTCTGATTTTAATGGATTTGGTTTCCTCCTCTCATCTATTGCAGTGCCCATCAGGGTCCATAATGGTCTGAATGTGTTTTCTTATTTACACCACCTATATATGTAACATTATGGAAGCAATAAAGACATTTGATTTGATTTGAAGATAAAATAAAAATTGATTTACTAAATGTTGCAATAGCCAGCACCCCTATTTCAGAGAGGCAGTGGCGCGGTCGGTGTGAACGAGATGAGCCCGGTATGCTCGGCGTGAATCCGTTCACACGAACAAAACGAATTGGTGGAGGTGCACCTCTACACAAATATGTTACCATCCCGTACGGTCACAAGGGGTTTCCATTTATGCCTATTGGAGTGCTTGGAAGCTTGCTCTTGGAATCTTTTAATGTATACATTTTCAATTATGTATATGTATACACAAATTAGAGTGTTTGCATAACCTACATTCTGCCAACACTGATTTTATTCTCTACCGGACAAAATCCATATTATATTGACGAGCTCGGTGGCGCAGTGGTGAAACGCGTTGTTACGCTACTTTGACACCAACGTTCGTGGGTTCGATTCCCACACAGTACAAACATTTGTGTGCATGAACATATTTGTTTGTCTTGGTCTGGGTATTTTCTATGTATAATAAGTATTTATTTACAAAAAAAAATGTATTTACGTATGTCTAGTACCCATAACACAAGCTTCGCTTACTTTGGGGCTTGATGGCGCTGTGTAATTTGTCCGACAAAAATATATATATATTTCCTCTGGGGTTATCTGCAGGAGCAGATAACAACTCCTTAAGAGTAAGCCTAATTGTTCGAGTGGTTGTTAACTCGTTAAATAAGCCCTTATCAAATATACAGCCTAACACAGTTCCTATTCTGCCCTAGCTTTTCCTTATTCATAGGTCCATAATAGATTCTACTGAAAATCTACTATTGTTATGTATGAGTGTTTTAGTGACTTCTAAGCTAAAATACTCTGTATGTTGGGATGCAATGGCCCGAGCTACATAGTGTCATTTGCTAACAGTGTATGTGGAGGAATATATGTGAAAGAAGAAGATGAATGAATTGTATGGACATTAAGCATGATGTACGATAGTACATGAATGTTAGTTCACACATTTCATAATTTAAAGGTCAGCAGCTAAAGCAGACAACTTCGAGTCTATTTACTCAGGTAAAATTATTTCCTAAAAAGGGGGATATGTAACGGTTTATCCGTTACAATCTGCAGAAAAATCACAGTTAAAAATTTTCTAAATTAAAAATTTTCTTATCCAAATCCTAATCCTAATAATAATAAAAGTATCCTAAAGTAAAAGTAACTAAAGTATCCTATGTTACTTCTGATATCTCCAAGAATATGTGTACAAAGTATATATTATATATATATATATATTATATATAATATTATAAATGTGAATGTCCGTTTGTTTGTTACGCTTTCACGCGATCATCATGAAACTTTGTACACATATTCTTGGAGGTATCAGAAGTAACATAGGATACTTTTTATTAAAAAAAATGCGAGCGAAGCCGCGGGTAAAAGCTAGTAAATAATAAATGAACGTAAGCAAACAAAATTCATTCAAATCTTATCTTAAAACGTTACAACTAACGCCATCTGGTCGATAAGATACATACTTTGTATTATAAATCTGTGCTATCTACCACAGAGATAGTAATAGGATAAGTTAAATCTATTACTTTATAATAATTAAAAACCATCAAATTACTTTTAAAATGTAATTGTAATATTCTGTTATAAAATATTTCTCAATTTAGATTTTATATCAAATTTTTTATATTAAATTTTATTTTTTATTAATAATTATATTAGGTTGATGCATTTAGATTTGAACACACTTTTTGCACACCGCCATTGTCTCAACCTACACAAAATTTGATGTTTTCTTAATACGGTGGCCTTAATTACGTGGAGTTGGACAAAATCTGTCCTTCAGCGCTCTCTGTCTTGATAATTTGTAACGTTTTAAACAACTGCCAACTTTGCACTTTTATGTTAGATGTTAAATGTCTCAAGGTGTTGCTAAAATAAAGTGAATAATAGTTCTGACATTTGTCACAACGTTTATAGTATTTGTATTTGACAGTTGTCTTTGTCTGTATTACATTCCATTAAACATCATGGCACCAACAACTTGAGCGCTTTAATTTTAATCCAACAAAACTTCATCCATCTCTTCGAGCAATGTAATGATCGTCCATTTTGGTCCTTCGAGCCGGATTTATGAAGAATCTGCTGATGGAAGATTGCAAACATTATTTTCCATAACGGATCCTATTTAATTGCGAACACCGATATTATGGTGGGTCCACCATAATAATTAGGTTAACCGAATGCGACTTGCGAAGAGGTGTTGTTTTATGTTTTATATTCATTTTGATTATACACGCTTAGCTTTTTCTCTTCGCGGCAAGCATCGAACGGCGGTGCCAGACACACTGATTTAACACTTTCCGTTTGCGAAATATTTGTATTAAAAGTTATGTTAGACTCAAGTCCCCCCCCCCCCCGTGCCAGCGAAATTATTATTTGGAAATGTAAAAAAATCACGGTAATTATTATTATTCTCCTTTATGGCGATCCTGGTGTTCACGCCAATGTCTTACTTGTGACTTATAAAATGTATGTACATCGCCATACAGGAGTCAACCGGGTGTATGTATGTTTGTATATCTTCACGCCAGTGGGCCGATTCTACTAAAAACTGCAACTGCACTGCAGCGCGGCGTGTGTCAAAATGCGTACATTTTGACGTTTCGGTATTCTGTTAAACGATCTGACAGCAGCGACGTTGCAGGAATGTTGCAGTAAATGAATCGCTATTCTGTTAAACCTGCACTGCAACTGCACGTTTCCTGCAATATAATCGTATTCTGATAAATTGTTTTGACATTTGTATACCGGTGACAGATGTTTTGAACCTTTGGCACCTCACTCACCAAGCGGATAACTCACGTTTTGTGACTTCACTTTTTTTATAAGGTGGAAACAAGCATTCGGCTTTTTGATGGTTGTTGGCGATGCCACTCTACTGCCTCTAAGGAGTTTATGTTACTGTTTTGGTTTTCTTTTTTATGACTGACGTTTGTCTCTGTTTCGGAATATGATTTAGATTTCCAATGGTTTTCTTATAAGTTGTATCTGTGTTCGCTCTATTATAGTACAATTCAAGAATAAACGCTGTTTTTATAATACCACCCGCGATCGTCGGTCGGCAACATATGACTGTTTACCATTGTAGCGTTCTGCAACGGCTACAATGGTAAACAGTCATATGTTGCCGACTATCTAAATATCTCTTGACGCCATTTTGATGAACCCCATGCTGTTGTTCCCGGGAAAAGCTCGGCTGGGAGTTCATTCCACATTTCGAAGAACATTCCTCATTTTTGAGTGGGCTATAACAAATCTGCCCACTCCACCCCTGGTGTCATGGAGAACAATGAAAAGGGCATTAACTGAGCAGACGTAAGAGAAACGTCTCGATCTATAATTGAACAGTTACCCGTAATCCGAGGACATTAAAAGTGAAAGCCAATAAAATGCCACCGGCCTGATGTCGGGCGCCTCGAGTTATACTGTTGTCTTTATATGACCCCAGTAATGTGCCTACAAATTTTAAAGATATAGATCTTTGTGCCGATGTACAGACAATGTCAAAGTGACTGGGTGTGTTCAATAGATCGAAGAGGAACTTGAACACGAAGCTAGACTTTGGTTGGCGACCATCTGATTTAATAGTTTATAGACTAAGGCGTTGTTTTGCGAAAGTAAAATTTACCGGTAATTTGATCTTAACTACTTTGTGTGATTTTGCTACTGATTAGTTCATGAATGTGTGCCGGACGGCACCCGTTCACTACCGTTAGTAGATGCATGCCGCTGCTGCCATGGCTGCTCTGGTCGTCACTGCCTCGGCTGCTATAGTCAAAAATAAATTTTGCCCCTGCGGCAGTGATGTCGATTAGTTTAGACACCATGGACTTTTTTGTCAAAAAAGTGCAGGTCATTTCTTCCGTCATGCCGCACTCAACGATATTATCCGCCTCTGTCAACGTTCCAGCTATTTTGGAATCCACCGGACTAGCCAGGGACGATGGACGGCGACCCGACTGGACGTCGTTAATTTCATGGAAGATGGGGAGGGTTTTAGTGTGGGACGCAACTTGCGTTGACACTCTGACCTCTTCTCATCTCCATCGCACTACCATCAAAACAGGCGGGGCGGCTGAGATGGCGGAACTTATAAAAATGAATAAATACAGGGGTATTGGCTCCGACTACAACTTTGTTCCTTTCGGAGTTGAGACTATTGGTCCGTGGGGTCCAGGCGTGCAGTCTCTTAGTAAAGAACTAGCGAGACATCTGGTCGACGTCACTGGCGACCAAAGAGCTGGTAGTTTTTTCTCGCTCAGCGCACCAGTATTGCGATTCAGCGCTGAAATGCTGCCAGCATCGTTGGTACAATGCCGCGTGTGCCATAATTTTTAGATTTATTTCAGGGATGTTTTTTTTTTAGATTTATTAGGTAGTAGTAATATTCATTTTAGATGTAATTCAGTTTTAGTTTTATTGTGTATTTATTTAATTTTAGTTAATTATCTGTTGTCTAATTTTAGTTATTATTATGTAAATATGTAAATAAAAACTTATCCATAAAACAATTTCTAGAATAACATGCATGAATTCATTTTGTAATGAATTCATGCATTGTAATGACTAACATATACAGCGCTTGATGCCTCCTGGAGAGGCGAAACACGTGTCGCAGAGACGATGGGGCAGCCAGGGCAGCGGCATATATTTACTAACGGCACTAGTTCTCATGAACATTTGGTAGCGTAGCATAAGCGCACAAAGTAGTTTAGATCAAATTGTCTATCAGTTTTTAATGCCACGCTGTTAATTTCTCGCCAGTGTTAGAAGCTTTACACAATTTTCATTTCTCCCAGAATTCCGGGAGCCTTTTCCAGTGCGCGCAAGGCATAATTCTGGCGTCATACAATCTGGTAAAGTTCATCCTCGATCATCTTTCTTTAACTAACCTCCCGGTGCTGTCGTTTTCGTCCTCTCTGATTCAGTGGGTGTTCTTCAACACTTCTCTTCAGAAATAAAGAGCATCTAAGCGGCTCGACTGGCGAAGTACCGCCATCTCATAGAACGCCACAATCAAATAACAACTACCTGGAGACTTGTTGTGTTCCTGCGAGTGAGTGAGTTATTTTTATACTACGTTGAGAGGCATGCAAGCATAAGGCCCACCTAATGTTAAGCGGTTACCGTAGCCTATAAACGCTTGCAATACTTTTAATATTACTCGCGCGATGCCACCTTTGCTGCTAATACAGCAACTCCTTGCGATTACTGGAGACGTCACTTCCACGTAGGAACATAATGAAAGAGGAATATAGAGTTGTTATTTGGCTTCGGTCTTCTGTGACGTGGAGGTACTTCCCCTGACAGGCTGCTTTGATTCGGTCTACCTCTCTTAAAATGATCATTCGTCGGCAAGGAATACAATTGTAAAACGGGTTATCATATTATCCGTTGCACTCTATAATGTATTAAGAGAAGTTGTTTTATGAGATTAAATAAATATAAAAAAAAAATTATACACTTATTTTCTTTCTACAAAAGTTGAAAATAAAACTAGTAGTTTGAATCTCCTTTCAGGCAAAAACGTGCCTGTACCAGGAAACTTCACTCTTTTATCTTAAGTTAAAAGTAATAAAAATACTTATTTATTTATACATCCCATTTATATTCAATTACGCGCTACTAGTATGCAACAATAAGAATGAAAATGATTTCATAATGCAACACATAAACACTAGTTATCCATACACTAGATACCCACTGTCAGTTTTGACGAGCTTGGTGCTCAGTCGTGAATGAAGGGACTTTGAGACCGACGCTCGTAGATTCAATTCACATTTGTGTGCACGAACACGTCTGTTTGTCTTAACCTGAATGTTTTTAAGAGAGGTAGGATCAAAGCAGTCAGTCTGGGGAAGTACCTCCACCTTACAGAAAACCGCAGCCGAATAACAATTTTCTAGACTAGAGAGTTGTTGTGTTCCTGCGTGTGAGTGTGGTCACCAGTAAGCTCCTAACGAGTTGCTGTGTTAGCAGCAGAGGAGGCATCGCGCGAGTGATACTTAATGTATTACAAGCGTTGATAGTCTACGCTTTACATCAGGTGGGCCGTGTGCTTGTATGCCTCCCGACGTTGTAAAAAAAAAATCCACTGGGTTAAGACTGCTCATTTTGTCTTGGACAATAGATTGTAGAAAAAAGCCATTCCAACAGCCGTAACTAAGTATAAAATCACATAATATTTTAAGTTTTACGTTGAGCAGCCATACGTTGACATGTTCCCCAAACAACAGTTAAACTTAACTGCCTCTAAAACAATCATTAATAGTCGTTTTACGAGACGAGACGCGGGGTATTATTCCGTCTTGAGCCGATTTTCTCCAGCATTAATTTGAGGACGTAAAACGATTGTTTTGTAATGAACTCAGTATTAAGTTCACTTATTTATTTTGTGGCCGTTACATGTTGTTTGTATACCTACACATATCTACACACCAGGCCAGGGTATTGTGGGAATAAAACACCTGATGTAAAGCGGATACCGTGGCCTATGAACGCTTGCAATACATTAAGTATCACTCACGTGACGCCACTTCTGCTGCTAACACAGCAACTACTTAGGAGGTTACTGGTGACCTTACTCACATGTAGAAATACGACAACCCTCCAGAGAAATGTTATTTGGCCAAGGTTTTTTGTGAGGTCGAGGTACTTACCTGCTTTGATGCGCTCAACCTCTCTTAAAAACACCCAGGTCAAGACAAACATATATGTTAACGCACACAAATGTTTGTACTGTGTGGGAATCGAACCCTTGAGCTTCGGTGTCAAAGTAATGTAACAGTGCGCCACCGAGCTCGTCATAAAGAACCCGCCTGAACTCGAATTTCTACTTTATATTCTGAAATATACATATTTTTATATATTATGTACATAATTGTAATTATCACTTGCTCGGCGGTGAAAGAAAACATCGTTAGGACACCTGCAAGTCAAACAAATGATATCTCTATGTAACCTAAGAAAGATTTGGTTTTCCCTCCGGGTTGTGGAGGTCTGACTGCAGCCGTTCCATGTGGAAATCAGAATCTTCGCCAAATTCTTAGGCTTATGCAGCGGAGCCTGCCAATCCTAAGGAATTAGGAAACGGGATGATACTAGGAAAAAGATTGTCCAAGACAAACTACAATCTTTATAAGGTAGTCAAGCCATCAAAACATTATTCTTCGAGTGTAAGTAGATCATCATCTTTAGACACACACAGTAACCTCATAAGCACGTGGTATAGTATATATATATATAAATATAGCCTCCTGCGAAAAACAGATAGGGCGATATTTAATCTATTTATCTATAACTTCACACTAAATCCCTTGCGGGGTAGGCAGAGAGAACCGAGCGCCACGTGACTCGATCCTTACAAACCTCACGCACTTCTTTAACATTCATTGTACTTCTTATGCACGCTCGCCGGTTTCTAAGGCTTTTGACATCCCGTTTTGACAAAACACGATTAATTTCAAGGTAAGTCTTGGCTTTTCTCGGCTTCTACATCCTTCTACTTTGGCGTCGTATATCTGTTTCGTAATTATTCGTTCCTGCATTCTTTCTATATTATGTCGAAATCAACGGAGCATGCCTCTTCTTATTTTAACACTGACACTCTCATTCAGACCAGCTGTATTTCTAGCTATAATGATGATCATTGTGAATACGATCTACAAGAGATACGCCACAAAATTGCGCAGCGCTCGCATTTCGACCACGTTTATTCTTTCATGATCTTTGTGCCATAACCAACTCTCGCTTCCATAAGTAAGCGTTGGGCCAGCACTATATTACCTTGCCGCCTTGTTGCATAGTATATTTCAAATAAAGTGCAGTTTTACAAATAAAGTATATTCTATTTATCTATCTATCTACATTGTACAGCGAGCTGTGCATCTGACTCAAGGTTTAACTGCCAAGAAGTTTTCCCAACGCTTCAGTCACACTATTCCCAGCACTCATTCGTTTTTCCACATCAACGGTGTACCTTCCATCCCTGCTGAAAGCGTATCCGAGATATACAATCTCATTTACATGTTCAAACACTTCGTCATCAATCGTAATCCTTACATTGGTTCCGGTTTCTTCTCTTTCAAATACCAGTATGTTAGTCTTCTTCACATTCAATAGTTTCTCCATGTAATCGTCTTTTATATCTGTAATCAATGTTTGCAGTTCAGATGGTGTTTCTGTTAATAGCATGGCATCGTCTGCATAAAGCAAACGGCTCACCACTAGGTCACCCATGCGTAATCCTGCATTCGTTGATTTTATTCTCTGTAGACAACTATCGAGATACAGAATAAACAGCCTAGCAGACAACATGTAACCCTGTCTAACACCAATTTTGACATCAACCTAAGGTGACATGTCGCCATCTATCCGCCTACATGTTGAGAAATTCTTGTAGGTGGACTGCTCAGCACCACAGTTTCTTTCGCACTGACTGCGCGTCTCCAGTCCGTTAGGACCCTTCCAGTTCTCCAGCATAGATGATCATCTCAGCTGTGATTACATCAATTCCCGCTGAGTGCAACGGGCCACTACCTGGTGGTAACCCGGTTTATGGGACTTTTCCTGATCGGGTTATAACAGTTATTTTAGTAAGGCGAGCCCTTCACACCTTCACACCTTCACACCTGATGGAAAACTGCAAAAATAAAAATGATTATACAAATATAATAAATAACAGGTACACTCATCTAGATAATGAAATTTTTTATTATTATTAAATTTTATATTTTTTATAAAATGATCATGTAAACTGGAGTAATAAATAAATAAATATGTGACATAGCAAACGGCCTCATATTCGAGTATTTTAAAGATAATAAATATCAAAAGAAGCTTGTTTGTTCACCCTTATTTCAATCTCGGTACACAATTTAATAAAAAGGATCCCAAAGCCATGAACACATAATTCTATAAATCTCTAAGGAATTTGCAATTTATCTGCAGTAGGTGTCGGCTTTAAGAAGATTTCCTATGAAGCTATGGCAGGGCGGCGCGAAACAAGCTTGTGGTTGATTTAAGACGGCATTTTCTGGAATTCCGCTTCGGGAATGAACGCTCTGACATTTAATGTAAACTGAATTATATGAATATTAAGAAGGTAGCGCATGTTGATATGGTTCCTTAATTCCATTACGGATTATGCACATCCTGAACTATAATGGGCGGTAAACCATAACTGCCCACCAGGAGTGTTCGCTGCGACTTAGTTCTCTTCTTCATAGCAATGTCTCATTTCCAAATCCATTATGTTTGGCTATCTATGCCTCTGGATATGGCGAAGATATTGATTTTGACATGAAGCTATGCTCAGCAGTGATAGTCCAGTGGAAAACGTGGTGATAAATACAATTTTACATACATACATATCATCACGCCTGTCTCCCATTGGGGTAGGCAGATACTATAGAACGCTAGGTGCACCGATCCAAACATACCGCTCTCGCCTCTTCCACACTCATCAACCTCTTCATGCATGCTCTTCGGTTTTGGGTACTTTTGATTTGGCCCTTTTTCAACACGTCACCAATTTGATCTATATGTGTGCGTCTAGGGCGGCCCCTCCCGACATCACCATTCACTCTTGTTGATACATTTCTGCTTTCGGTTTGTTTTCGTAACTCTTTTGTCATTCATTCTTTCTAAATATTAATAATTAATACAATTTTAATCAATTACAATAACTTTAGTCATTATTTTCCTACAGTTTATCATCAGGTGGGAAGTAAAGTGAGCCCCTTCTTAAAAATACAACTGTTACAACCCGGTTTGAACAACCTGTGCCCGGTTTGTAGGACTTTTCAAGAAGTAGAGGCATTGGCGAATGCGGATCCCTTTTGAAGATCATGAATGTCATAACGATCACGAATAAGGAACGAAAAACTGCAAGATGAAAGTGTAAGGAGAACGTATGTACATCTACTAAGCGACTACTAAGCTTTCCAACTCAGATGTGGACGGTTGCTGGAAAGTTCTGAAAGAAGTTCTATTGACCAACTGGCATCTTCCACTAAATTCATGTTTTTCGATTTATATGTGTATTATTTATTTTATCTATCTATAACTTCACGTCAAGTCCCTTGCGGGGTAGGTAGCGAGAATGGAGCGCCACATGACTGGAGCCTTACAAACCTCACTCGCTTCTTTAGCATTTTTGCTTTAATATTATATATTATTACAGATTTATATGTTTTCTGATTTATATGGACATATTTGTAATCGTAATGAAGTTCTCTTTCAGACCAACTCTCATATCTTAGAACACGAACGCGGTCAGTAAACTTTACACAAATTTTGCGCAATGCTCGCATCGCGATTATTCTACTTTCATGGTCTCTTTGTCATACCCAGCTTTCACTTCCATAAGTTAAGCGTTGGGATTCGCCTTGCATTGTGTACAGCGAGCGAAAATTTACCCAACGCTCCATTCACGCTGTTTTATCCCGTTTGCTAATCTATTGGGATTGGGGTTCGCTACCTAAGTCTAAGGATTTGGCGAAGGTACTGATTTTTACATTGAGCGACTGCTGATCTTAGGTTAGGTCACACATCTTTTGAAATATAATTCCTTCAACGTGCGGGTTTCCTCACGATGTTTTCTTTCACCGCCGAACAAGTGATCTTGTTATTCTATAACACGAATTTAGTGGTGCATGCCAGGAATTGAACCGGGAACAAATTTTTCCATCGGTGTACCTTCCATCCCCGTTAAAAACGTTTAGTGAAGCGGTAGCCACACAATATTTAAGAACTACACTATGCACATTTTTCTTACGAGTATTTCATGTTATGTTTTTTTTTATACACCGTCGGAAGGCATGCAAGCACACGGCCCACCTGATGTAAAGCGGTTACCGTAGCCTATAAACGCTTGCAATACATTGAGTATCACTCGCACCTTTGCTGCTAACACAGTAACTCCATAGGAGCTTACTGGTGACCTCACTCACACGCAGGAACACAACAACCCTCTAGGCAGTTGTTATTTGGCTGCGCTATTCTGTGAGGTGGAGGTACTTCCCCAGACGGGCTGCTTCGATGCGCCCTACCTCTCTTAAAATATCCAGACCAAGACAAACAGACATGTACGTGCACACAAATGTTTGCCCTGTGAATCGAACCCACGAGCTTCGACCGAGCTCGCCAATTATGACATGTATATGCGGATAAATAAATGAAATACTGGCCGTAAGAACTTATATTTCCTTGAAGGGAAGTACACAGAAGGGAAAAGTTCCTAAAGGATTTAAGAAGATTACCGCTTGATATCAGGACAGGCACGCATGAACTCGCGGGACTTGTAATCGTTTATAAAGGCTATGCACTATGAATTTCTGTTTGAAGCTGAGCATGTAATTTATCTACGCGTGGGCTTTGGAGGGGATTCGGGGAGATTATGTCGGAGGCTCGGCTCGACATGATAGGGTGGGGGGCTCCGTGCGGTTTGTACAGATTTATTCTCTAGAATTTCATTCAAGTTTGTTGAACTCCTTTTTGAACAACTCGATGTGAAGACCGCAGTCAGATAAGAACTCACTAGAGGATTATTTTTAACGAGGTCGGTGGCGCAGCGGTTTATTAAGCGACTTTGTCACCGACACTCGTATGATCGATTCCCTCACAAGATAAACATTTGTATGCTAGAACATGTCCGTTTGTCTTGGTCTGGGTGTTTTTAACAGAGGTAGGGCGCATCAAAGCATCAGTCCGTGTGGGAAAGTACCTCCACGTCGCAGAAAACCGCAGCTAAATAACAACTTCCTAGAGGGTTGTTGTGATCCCTTGTGTGAGTGAGGTCACCGTAAGCTCCTAAGGAATTGCTGTGTTAACAGCAGAGGTGGCATCGCGCGAGTGATACTTAATATATTACAAGGGTAAATAGGCTGCGATAACCGCTTTACATCAGGTGGATGCCCACCTGATGTAAAGCGGTTACCGTTGACTATGCTGGTAACACAGCTACTCCTTGGAAGCTTACTGGTGACCACACTTACACGCAGGAACCCAACAACCCTCTAGGTAGTTAGTTAGTTAGGAGGTATTTCCCCTGAAGGGCTGCTTTGATGCGCCCTACCTGTCTTATAATATCCAGATCGAGACGAACAGACATGTTCATGCACACAAATGTTTGTCTTGTGTGGGAATCGAACCCACGAGCGTTAGTATCAAAGTTGCGTTATTCACGACTGCGCCACCGAGCTCGTCTACTATAATAATAGTAAGTCATTATTACTCTACTGTCTCACATATTGAGTCCTTCACATTGGTACTACGACTAACATTTAAATCGGCTGAGGATGCCTCGTGAAGAGGCAGAAAGCCATGTTACAGAGACGACCAGATCAGCTAGGGTAGCAACGGAGCATGTAGTTCTTGTTTCAGGCAGGCAATTGCATAGACTGCAGTAGCCGAGGCAGAGATGAACAAAGCAAACATAGGAGATACGGCATGCATATAATTAGATCCGTATCTCCTATTAGTGGTAGTGGTTGGGTTCGAGTCGGCGTTACATCGCATGAACTAATTGATGACGGAAGCACAAAAAGAAAGTTGGATCAAATTTCACGTGATTTTCTCTAAATAATGCCTAAATTTATTAAATATCTCCCCTAATTTATAACATATTTAGATTTGTTTTCTTGGGAATTTCTTTGAGTTTTGTCTTTTTGTCTCTGATGAATAAAATGCAATACATGTGCACAGCTGTGAAGCTCGCTGTCGCCCGTGGCTGGACTAACGCAGTATGGGGAGGGAAGTTTAGAACAGTTAAAATAGTTTCACTGGCGTTCAAAAATGGGCAAAAACGAAACCTGTGAAGGTATGAATGAATTATGGAATGAAAGGGAATATGATGTATGAATGTGTTTTGGTAGACAATAATATTGTAATGTTAAGAGCCTTGGCCATGGCAGGGTTGCAAGAATAAATAAAAAAAAAATCCATGTGCACAAATGCCAAAGCAATTTCTTATTTTTTTTACCGAATACTTTAAGTGAAATGGTTGATAATATTTCTAGATGAATTTATTTATATGTATATCTTCATGTCGGGTTTCTTGCGGCGGCGGTTTCTTTGCATTTCTTGCGTATGTAGAGAGAATCAAGAGCAGCAAGACTCGGTCCTTACACAGCTCACTCGCTTCTTTAACATTCTTCTTCTTAGCGTTTTCCCGTTTCCTAATCCATTAGGATTGGCGGGATCCGCTACTATGTCTAAAAATTTGGTGAAGGTGCTGATTTTTACTTGGAGCGGATGCCGCCAGACCACCACAATCCGGAGGGTAAATAAGACTTTACATAGGTAAGGTCACACGTCTTTCGAAATATAATTTCTTGGAAGAAAAGAAAGAAAGGAAGGAAGGAAAACCGCATGATTCCTTCCTTCCTTTCTTTCTTTCCTTCACCGTCGAAGAAGTGCTAATTACAAATATGTACATAAACCCAAAAACACGAATTTAGTGGTACAAGCCTGGATTCGTATCGAGGACCAGTTGGTTATCCACTGGCCTGTCACTGCTCTTATACACTCATACAATATTCGCTTTTTTAACATTCATAGCTCTTTTTATGCATGCTTGACATCACTTTGTGCTAAAACACTGTCTTGTCGTGTCTTGGTCTTCTCGGCTCCTATTTTTTCCACTTACGCATTGTATATCTGCTTGGTCATTCTATCGTCCTATATTCTTTCAATACATACAAATCAATAGAGCATATCTTTTCTTTTCTTAACACTGACACTTCATTCAGACCAACTCTTTCTTACATCATCAGTGCGAACGCTGGCAGCATGCGATACGCCACGTAGTTGTCGCAACTCTCGCATCTCTATCTATCTATAACTTCATGCAAAATCCCTTGCGGGATAGGCAGAGTGCACCAAGCGCTACACGACTAAAGTAGAATAAATACGGTTAAGATGCGAGCGACCGCATTTTTTTGTTAGTTTAGTTTGAATATGTACCGACTCCGCTAATACACTCCGTTGTGTATTCTGCATTTTAGTGAATGAAAAAGCAACGTTGCTAGCTAAATTAGGACCGTAGAAAAAGCTCGAGGACTTTCATGAAAATGTTATTCATTGTATATATAGTAAGGAAATCTGAAAAAATAGAACGATATTTTTACGGTGTAAACCTGCACTTCCATGTTATCTGCAAATATCGGTACTGCCAGCGTCATTTGTTAAGAAGAAGATGAATTCATCATGATGGCAACACGTACCCGTCAACTGGTAGGTTTGGTTTGACAGATGAATTCCGGCTTAGCAGAGGCCACGTTTTTTCGGAGCTCTTTTCAATATGTGACTGTGAGTGTCTAAATTCTTTTCGAGTAATAAACTCGACCATTCAAGATTAGGATAGGTTGGCACGAGGTTGTGCCCTTGAGATTGAATAAATGGTTCTAGCACAATTGTGAGCATAGCGTCATCGCGTGACCTTTCAATTCCGAACTGAGTTTCGATCGTAATTCACCGCCGAAAGTCGCAGGCGCAATGCCAACTCGTGGGCTGCAATATGTTCACGGACCGAATCCCGTAGTACGCAGTTCCTGGTCGTTTACACATATATACATGAGAGGTGCAACGCTGGTTTCTTCTTGTCACAACACCCGAAGCCCCGCTTACAATCAGGTGATCGTTCTAATGTTTTGGAATTCTCTATGAAGTGTTAACTTTTCTAAAAGATAAACGTTTTGACCAAATAATGCACTCAAAAAGTAATTGGATCTGTACAAATGTACATCTGTCTTATAAGGTATGCGATTTTATGCATTTACGTAAGCCTAATGAAGTAGGTAAATTTAAATGTATGTGTAATCTAGCTTAAAGCATGATATCCTAAACTAGATGAATATATATGAAGTCCATATGTAAGGAAATTTATTTACTCTTTAACCTGTGAGACCCCGTTGTGCGGACCGCGGGTAATGAGAGATTCATTATATTTTAATCTATCATGTGGGATATGGACATATGAAAGTTAATCTATATTTCCTGTTAATTGTGTCTGACAACAACAGTAAAGCATAAATACATGATTACATTCTCTTTATATAAGTTTGTGCATTACTTTGTCATACCTCCGTAATAGTTTTGGGTTAAAGTTTGTGGCAATCTTTTTTTTCTCTTATCTATAATAGTTTGAAACAGACTAGATTAATAACTCTCCTGGTTTTTGGCCTGTAAAACTATCAGAACACACGCCCTCTTGCTCTGCCGACATACGCATTAGTGTTACAAGTTACAATATAATTAAGGCCAAGGTTTTCCTATTATGACCAAATTGATCGCGTTTTATCAGAAGGTAATGTCAGGACCGTTAAAAACTGGCGAGCGTGCATGAGAAGAGCAAAGAATGTTAAAGAAGCGAGTGAGTTTTGTAAGGATCGAGTCATGTGGCGATCGGTTCTCTCTGCCTACCACGTGATTTGGAGTAAAGTTATAGATAGATATAATTAATGCATAGTGTCTTCTATGGATGCAGTTAGCAGATATTGTCTTGTGAAAATGTGGTATTTATATTACAGCGATAGAGTCTATTTAAGTAACAAACTATTAGCGAACTCGGGGCGGAACATACAAACAAAAAATAAAGTCATAAGAGTTTATAATATGCATCATGTATGTGGAGACAGCAAATAGATTGTAGCGCCGAAAACATGCCGACTTGTTTAAAATAGCGCGGGAGATTCCTTAGGAAACAACAAAACTCAAAATTTATATTTGAAAGATAATATATATATATTACGTATACGTGTATAACCCTAGCTATGACTCACACATATTTGGACTGAAACGTTTTGGCAAGTTCCTATTTTTAAATCCTAAAAATGTTTCTTTGAATCTGGAGATGTTTCAGTCGCTTTAAAATCGGTCCGATTTCAAATGTGCAGTCTCGAGCTTCCCTTTGAGTCGAACCACTCGGGCACCTGTTTTCTACAACTCGACAATTTGTAGAAAGCTAAATTGAATATATGACAAGTCTTTAAATAGATTTACTAGCTGACCCGGCGAACGTTGTTCTCCCATATAAATATTTTCTTATTGTTTTTTTATGAAATATACTTTACCATCTATTCTCGTACCTACCAAATATACATAAAAAAATCATAGAAATCGGTCGAGTCGTTTGCGGAGGAGTACGACCACATACACCGTGACACGAGATTTTATATATGTCGCATCCGGTCATGAGTATGGATATATAAAACGAAACGAAAGCACGCGAACGATGGCGCGCTTTGGCAGTATCAAGAAGACAACACTGGGAGAAAGAGAGAGTTAGTGCAAACAGCAGCAAGTGACGAAGTCTTGGGACCGTCCTCTCGTGTCGTATTTTCCTGAACATTGATTACAAGTGTTAATTTAAAATTATAGTGTAATACAAATTGCATTGGATTTCTCATTGCATGCCCGCATAATATCGGATAGACCGAAAAATCATACGAACACGATATATATAAGATTGGAAACTAAGTTATGTGTAGACTCGAAATGAGGCGAAGAGTTAATAATATTTTTTTACATACAATATAATAATAATGTGCAATTTTTTATCGAGATAAATATATACGTGCGGATTCGTGCGAATTAAAAGCGACTTGCGTATTTTTTTTGTATGATGTATATCTTCGCGCCAGGTTCCTTGCGGGTTAGACGGAGAGAACCGAGCGCCATAAGATGCGGTTCTTACACACCTCACTCGCTTTTTTAACATTCATCGCTCTTTTTACGCACGCCTGCCGGTTCCTGGTGCTTCTGACGTCTCCTTTTAATAAAAAGTTAGTTGGTTGGTCTTCCTCGGCTTCTACATCCTTCCACTTCCACATTGTATATCTGTTACATCATTCTTTCACCTGTTTTCTACAACTCGACAATTTGTAGAAATCTAAATTGAATATGACAAGACTTTAAATAGATTTACTAGCTGACCCGGCGAACGTTCTGACATATATATATATATATATATTTTATGTAATATAATTTACAACCTATTCACATACCTACCAAATATATATAAAAAAATCATAAAAATCGGTCGATCCGTTTTGGAGGAGTGCGATCACAAACACCGTGACACGAGATTTTTATATATGTCGCATCCTGTCCAGTTCCAGCGCTCGCATTTCGACCGTGTTTATTCTACTTTCATGCTCTTTCCACCATACCCAGCTCTCGCTTCCATAAGTTAGCGTTGGGACCAAACTGCAGAAGCTGCGCCTTCTGGCTCAAGTTTTTACTGCCAAGAAGTTTTCCCAACGCTCCATTCACAACTATTCCCAGCACTCACTCGCTTTTCCACATCTGCGGTGTACCTTCCATCTGTATCATTATCATTACTGTGATAATAGATGATATCTATATATCATCTATTATCACAGTAATCACTAGTCAGTATCTATATAATAACATATTATTATTACTTGAGATTCAAATGCTCTAATAACAATGGAATCACGATATTATTTCTATATACGATCTATTCTTGTACATTTAATCTTGAATATTTTTGAACTGAGCATTTTATTCTCTCTTTTATATTATTATATAATCTTGAGATTGTGTTTAAAATCGAAAATAATATTAACAAAAATAGAAAGGACAAAGTCATGTATAGATAGGTAATAGCAAACTCGTCATTATACTACTATACCTCCAATAAAAACGAGTATGTCTATTACAAAGTTATCCCTATCACAGACGTGAACCCGGCACAACAAAAATTTTGCCATTATACTCTAATATCCCAACCTTATGGTAAACAGATTGGATTGCAGACCAGTGAACAAGAACAAATAGTCATTTACCTATCAGAAACCTGCATGGAACAAATAATGTTGATACAGGATAGGTAATTACACACGACGCCGTCAGATCCCAATAAAAAAGGTAAAAGTTAAGTACACAAGATTACGAAAGAGCATCAAGTGGTCTTTAGTAATCTTCTGTATGCAGAAGATGACATCATCATAACCGAAAACTGCAAGGACGTAATTAAGAAGATCAATTTACAAGGAACTTTTATCTTGACTCCAAGAAAAGATTGTGATACCTTAATAGAGAAATTGAACATCTTATTGTCTTAGGTTTTCGCGATTGTTACACATTGAATTAAACAATTTTTAACGGAAGTATCGCGTATTTTATTTATTTTGTTGAACCTGACGTTTCGAACGCTTTGCAGCGTCCGTGGTCGCAGGAAGACTTAGTCTTCTAACGTCAGGTTCAACAAAATAAATAAAATACGCGACACTTCCATTAAAAATTGTTTAATTCAAATTGAACATCTGTATAGCAGCGGAAACAAATACTTCAGAAATCATAGTAATTATAATACTGATAATCGCCTACGTAATCTATAGGAAGATTCAAAATCCTCTGAAACCGACTCCGCTTTCGTCATCACATGATTTCGCTCTAGAGGAGGGAGGTGTTTAAGTGTTGCGAAACACCAAATATCCGCTTCGCCAGCAACATCGACCATATGCGTTGAGAATCACTTTTATCTGGGTCATGCGTCACGGCCTCGTTAAATGTATCCATACAGCATTTAGATATTACTTATAAACCCTGTAATTAGCTAGTAAGACCGATTGTGATGCTCTCTGACAATAAACTTCTCTCACAAAACGCCTTCTTGATTCCTGCGCCTACGACCCAGGTTCGCGTCATATTCGTACGATTGACGTACATAGTGACGCGCATACCCAGCTTACAAATAGTAATTACTTATTTACTAATCTTGTTTATTTCTGGGCTCATATTGATTGATACTTAGCCACTATCACTGAGCAGTGACAGCCTAGTGGATAAAGAACCGGCCTTGTGACCAACAAGCCCCCGGTTCGAATCCTAGCATATATCACTAAAATATTTGTATACATATTTGTAATTATCACTTGCTCAGCGATGAAGAACAACATTATGAGGAAACATGTCCAAGAAATTATATTTCGAATGACGTGTGATTCTACCTAAGAAGGATCAGGTCTTCCCTCTCAGTTGTGGAGGTCAGACGACATTATCTTAGCCAAATCCTTAGGCTTAGGTAGCGGACCCCGCTAATTCTAATGAATTAGGAAAACGGAAGGAAGCCAAGAGACTTAGCCACCTTAAAAATTATGCAGTAATGAGTGTACAGAATACGCCATCATTCATTGCTTGCTGAGCATAGACTTCCACAACGGTCGATCCAAAGTCCATTGTATTCATCGGCTCCCCGCGATTTCCGCCAGATCATCGGTTCATTGTGTGGGGTGTACTCTGCGTTTTCCGGATCGCGAACGCCGTTCAAGAATCATTCGAGTGGGTACTTTGAAAAGGGGTGAGTGGAAACTTTTGGACATAAGGAGCGAAAACAGGGGGCGAACGGGTGCGAGACAGTTTGAGGTCACGCGCTTATCTGAAGCTAATAATAGTGTTATTTGAAACATATTTTTATATTTGATAGCCCAATTCTTAAGGATGGTTATAGGTACATCCCGCTATGGGGAGGACGAAGATCGGGAAATGGTTAGTTACTTAGATAAATTTAAAATTAAACTTTAATGATTAACGCATTTTGACGTGATAACATCTTATAAATCGATGAACGCCAGCTGCACGCACGAAAAAGTGTCACTTTCCGTCTGAGCCGAGCGTGCAAGCGAGAGCGCGGAACAAGCGATAGAAAAGCACGATCGACCTAAGCGTTCGGCTTGTGACGCATCTATCTCTCTTCTACTCCATCGGCCGATGCGTCCGAGTAGAAGAGAGACAGCGGCAGCACACAACCCACACGTGAACTGTTTTGTCAACTGTTGAATGTTTTCTTATGACGATATCACGTAAAATTATAAAAAACGTAAACCGACTTTACAGACAACCAATTTTTTTGTTTAATGTATGAACTCTATCTGGTGGGGGTCAGTGGACTCATCATCATTATTGCAGCCGAAGGACATCTACTGCTGAACATAAACCTCACCTTAGAATTTTGCATCGATCGGTCCTGTGCCACTTGCATCCATCGGCTCCCTGTGTTCCTCACAAGATCGTCGGTTCATCAAGCGTAGGTTCTACACAGCGTTTTCCAATTCGTGGTCGCCATTCGAGAACTTTCCTGTTACAATGGCCAGTGGGTCTTCGTGCTATATGGCTTTCCTACTAACACTTCAGCTCGCTAATCCTTAGTAATATCGGTAAGCCCAGGTCTGCTACAGATGTTCTCATTCCTGCATCTACATTGCAGATGATCTCCGAGCATGACTCTCTTCTTCGCACGCTGTGTAAACTTGAGGTTCCGTATGAGACCCATAGTAGTGGATCACATTTCAGTGCAGTAAGGTAACACTGCCAACACATGGACTTATTTCCTAAAAAAATCCTACGAGACTTTTTTTTATACTATGTTGGGAGGCATACAAGTACATGGCCCACCTAATGTAAAGCGGGTACCGTAGCCTATTAACGCTTTGCGATATATTAAGTATCACTCGCGCGATGTCTCCTCAGCTGCTTACACTGCAACTCCTTGAGAGCTTACTGGTGACCTCACTCACACGTATGAACAAAATAACCCTCTAGGGAGTTGTTATTTGGCTGCGGTTTTCTGTGAGGTGGAGGTAGTTCCCCAGACGGGCTGCTTTGGTCATGTGCGAATCGGACTCGCAAACGAAGTGTTCTGTTCCATCACAACCTCATAGAAAAAATAAGGAAAAACTCATTTGTATGGGTCCTCATACAAGAAATGTGTCTTTTCGGTATATTTTGCATTAATTTCTATTTTTTTCTATTTATTGTTATATAGGCTATTGTTATATATACTCAATGAAAACTTCAAGTACCTACTTTTACAGTTCAATTTTAAATTTACAGTTCAAAAGATACAGTCAGGCGGACGGATAGACACACATACAGATAGACGTACAGATAGTCGAACAGGTTAGCGGACCCTTATTAGAGATCCGTTCAAACCTTTTTAGTAGGGAACCTCAAAAACCTATAAACTGTATTCAAACTAGAAATATTTAAATCACTAATACAAAACGTAGTTTGCAAGATGCGAGCAAAACAAACAGATGTTCGTGACGTAAAAATAAATATAGAAAATAACATTGAGCCATAACAGCGAAGTTTTTATTTGTGTGGCTATCAAATTCCGTTGTGATGGAAGACAAATAAATTGTTCAACTCCCTATTGTGACACGAAATATCAATGAAAGTAATAAAGACGCCTTTTTCCTGAAAATTCTGTTGTCGATTTATGAAAGCCATTACAGATTTTATTATGCGGTCTACTTACCTTTTTTGATTAGCAGAAAATCTACTTTCTTTAGCCCGGTGTATTTGTTGTTTCTTTGTAATACCTCCGTTGTACCTTAAATAGATATGATGTAATTTTATTTATTGTATATAAATGTTATTATTTCACTTACTACAAAACAACTGGACCAGAGTAAGAAGTGCCACACGATCTTCCAATATCTACAAAAGGCTTTCGATACAGTCTGTGTTATATAAAAATTATCAATCTGATCAAACACAGAAGATTAAAAAGATAAGCGCAGAACTAAAGTAAAGTTTGTGTTCCGCAAAGAAGCGTATTTGGACCTAATCTGTTCCTAATTTACGTATATAAATTGGATTAGTAGTTTTTTGGCGATAATTGGGAAACGTATATACATTTTCTAGTAGTAGTAATTTGTTGACGCTAAATATACAGAAAATTAACTAAATATTTTTCTCTTTCACAAATAGTTAACTAATTCTGTGTCAAATTTCACTGTAGTGATAAATGTAATTGCAGATGATAAACCTTATGAATACAAAAGGTTGACAAAATAAGGTTTTATTTTGGACCAGAGAGTGTCTTGGATACTCACATAGAAACCTAAGTTTGGATCTTTAAGCTAGAGAGACATGTGGCTTCCACTGAACTTCGTAAACAAATATAAATAAAATATATATATATATTCGCAGTATCTGAAGTTTTGTATATGTAGAAATGGCTGTTTGGAGTTCCTTTTGGGCAAACAAATTGCCTGTATTAGGAATCTCTGTTCCTCGTACAAACAAAATCTTCTTATGTACTAGACATATATTATGTGCTATTTACAACATTTTATGTTTACTATATGTATTAAAGTATATTCACATACACATCCTCATCTATCTATACATATGTTTACTTACGCTTATTATACAACTATTTTACATTTTGCATAGGTACATTGCTTTAGTTCAATTTATTGTAACCTGTTCAATTTATTTATAAATCTTAATTTAAGACCAATTCCAAAGAAACGCTCAATACAGCACTGAAGAACCATATTTATATTTTTGAGACATATTCTGTCTTTATTATTTATGTACAATTAGTCATAATTTTGATTATTGCTAAAAGTCGCCACAATAAGCAATAATTATAATTATGGTTACTTATACATAGATAATAAATACAAGATAGGTTTAAAAAAAAACAAAAATATGATTCTTCAGTACCTGTATTGGGCGTTTTATAGAATTGGTCTTAAATTCAGTGTTATTAATAAAAACAAAATGAGAGCGCCACTTAGCCTTATTCCCGTTCTTAAGCTTCTAAAGTTTTGGACGTAGCAAAGAGCTGAATCTTTAAAGAAATAAAGCTTCGTTTGTATTTATACATCTGGAGTCTTACAAACATTCGGTCTACCCGATGTAAAGTGGTTATTATAGTCTTTGGACGCTGGCAATACATTACATCAGGTGGGATTTGTATAAAAAAAGACCTCCGCGAGCCAGAGGAACAACCAGATCATTTTTGTTTCTGTATAAGTATTTTTCGAGTTATGTCAAGTATTTTTCGAAATACAATTTCTTGGACGTCCGAGTTTTCTTACGATATTTTATTTCTCGGTTGTCTGGTACACGCCCACTTCAAGATTCGAACCATAGACTAGTCAATAGTCTGGTTCGTTATCCACTACTACTGGTCATAACATGTCAAGAAGCATAAACCATAACATAGCTACGTAATTTTTTATGCGGCTATTAAATTCCGTTGTTATGCAAGATAAACAACTTGTTGAGCCTATTATAACAGGAAATATCCACGACAATAATGAAGACACCTTTTTTCCTGAAATTCTGTTGTCGATTTATGAAAGCTACTTCAGAGATTTCAGTTTACCTGTTTGATTAACAGAAAATTAATGGTCCGATCTGTTTGTTCTTTTTTTGTAATACCCTTCTTGTATTGTTTTATAATGGCAGACGAGTATACCACCTACCAGATGGTAAGAAAACCAGAACGAACGTAACTCGTTCTGGTTTTCTCTCTATAAAATATATTATTTTTTATTTCACATTGAGTTGTAAACCAATCTTTCCTTACAATCGTCTTTCATCATAGTGTTTGCTCCCGTTGTCCTCATTCCATCGGATTTCACTCCCGATTATTGGTTTGACAGGAATCACGCTCTGGTACATGAACCAAATAATGTTATATAAATCTGTTATCTTCAGTATTTCACCTGTTACCGTTTATACGGAAAATGTTTTTTTTTTATTTGATCATCAAATACGCTGATTTGTCGCTGATCTCATTTAAAAGTACAGCCTGCCTGATAATAAGCAGTAACTACTGCGTTACTGATCCTGTAAATAAATACGATCAAAACAAGATAACATTTATGTTCTTTCACGATAAACTAATAAAAAAAGCGACAGGGAACATTGTAGAGCGAGGTGCGACTCGCACTTTACAGATTTTATTTTAGGAATTGAAAATATCCTGTCCTGC
The DNA here is from genome assembly GCA_947507595.1 of Pyralis farinalis. Taxonomy (NCBI): domain Eukaryota; kingdom Metazoa; phylum Arthropoda; class Insecta; order Lepidoptera; family Pyralidae; genus Pyralis; species Pyralis farinalis. Next base: position 21,596,869 of record OX382258.1, read on the forward strand.
AGTTTTGCTTACACAGCAACTCCTTGGAAGCTTACTGGTGACCTCACTCACATGCAGGAACACAACAACCCTTTAGGGAGTTGTTAATTGGCTGCGGTTTTCTGTGAGGTGCAGGTATTTCCTGGCTGCTTTGATGCGCTCTACCTCTCTTAAAACATCCAGACCCATACAAACAGATATGTTCAAGCACACAAAGGTTTGTCTTGTGTGGAAATCGGACCCAAGAGCGTTGGTGTCAAAGTTGCGTCACTCACAAATGAGCCACAGAGCTCGTCAAATTAATAAGTATTTCAAGGTGTATAGGAACAGGTTATCGTTACTTGTATCTTATTTAAATTTATTTACTACTTAGTATTTGAACTTGTGCTCTGTACATAATCTCAATTATATTCATAAACCTTAAGCTAACTGAAATTACCGTAATCAATTTATCATTGATTATAAACATACTGACCGATTGAGGCAAAAATGTATTAAATAAAGTATTTGCTATTGCATTTTAGGCTTACAGTAGCTGTATTCAAAACCAATATAGTTTCAGGTAAGATTATAATGTATGTTATTTTTTTTTTGTACCGTGGCAAATAAAAGTACGGCCTACCAGATAATAAGCAATTACCGTAGCCTGTGTACACTAGCAATCGTTGGGTTGAAAAATGAAAATATATTTATTTCCTACAAACACATATTATTACAATTTAAAAGTACAGCAATAAAGTGGATGTAGACTTAAATTAATAAAAAATCGGACAAGTGCGAGTCCGACTCGCGCACAAAGGGTTCCATACCATTATCTATAAAAACGGCAAAAAAATCACGTTTGTTGTATGGGAGCCCCCCTTAAATATTTGTTTTATTTTAATTTAATTATTTATTCTTAAAGTGAATATATAACTAAATATTCTGTGAATATTTCAAGCATCTACCTGTTGCCGTTATCAATATCGAGCAAAAAAATCACGTTTGTTGTATGGGAGCCCAACAAACGTGATTTTTTTGATGGGAGTTTTATTCTATTTTTTAGTATTTGTTGTTATAGCGGCAATAGAAATACATCATCTGTGAAAATTTCAACTGTCTGACTATCACGGTTCATGAGATACAGCCTGGTGACAGACGGACGGACAGCGGAGTCTTAGTAATAGGGTTCCGTTTTTTACCCTTTGGGTACGGAACCCTGAAAAGATTTCCATTGGTTGTTCCACTAGGCAAGCCTGTATCAGAACACCCAAAAAAGGTTATCACTAGCGCGTTGCCGTCTCTGTAAAAAATGCCTTATGACTCTTTAGAATTTACATTTTGAACTTCATTTTATACCCTGGAGAAAAATTTGACAGTAGGTTCATTCAAGAACTTTAACAACAGATGTATTTATAGGGATAGAAGAGGTTTATCATTTGGGACGAAGCCAATCTCACCTGCGTGCAGTGCAAACACTGATTAGCAAACGAGGCTTGGGTAGAAAAATAAAGATAAAGAGAACTTATACTTAACTAGCTGCACCCCGCGACTTCATTCATGCTCTTTCTTTTTCCTCGACTTCTAAGAGTCAGATCGTCATGTTGAATAACCTTTTTTTTGTATACTAGTTCGGGAGGCATACAAGCATACGGCCCACCTGATGTAAAGTGGGTACCGTAGCCTATTAACGCTAGCGATGTATTAGGTATCACTCGCGCGATGCCTTCTCTGCTGCTTATATAGCAACTCCTTGGGAGCTTACTGGTGACCTCACTCACGCGCAGGAACATAACAACCCTCTACGGAGTTGTTATTTGGCTGCGGTTTTCTGTGACGTGGAAGTACTTCCCCAGACGGTCTGCTTTGATGCACCCTACCTCTCTTAAAAGTCTATAACCTTCCTCACGGATTAGGCTATCAAATACATATATTTTTTTTCAAATCTGACTGGTATTTCTAGAGATTAGCATATCCGAACAAATAAAATTCATTCACTTTATATATTAGTATAGATGAGACGCAATCTGACTGGCGAAGAGACTACACTTACAAGCAATTTGATCTAACCTGCTTTATGTGCTTCCGCCACCAATTAGTTCATGCGGCCTAGCGCCGGCCCACTACTAGTAAATGCAACATGCCAACGCTGCCATGGCTGCTCCGGTAGTCTCTGCCTCGGCTGCTGCAGTCGTCCGCCATTTGGAACAGACACCACTTAATCATTCTCCAAAGCAGGGTTTAGGGTGGCAACTGGTGAATAATCCTTGCAACATTAACGTATATTAAATGTGTGTAAAAGTTACGGTAAAAGTGAAATTACCGAACCTCTTTCACATCAGGTGGATCATCAGGTGGATCATATCAGGACGAGCTCGGTGGCGCAGTGGTGAAACGCGCTGTTACGCTACTTTGACACCAAGGCTCGTGGGTTCGATTCCCACACGGTACAAACATTTGTGTGCATGAACATGTCTGTTTGTCTTGGTCTGGGTATTTTCTATGTATAATAAGTATGTATTTACGAAAAAAAATGTATTTACGTATGTTTATCAGTTGTCTAGTACCCATAACACAAGCTTCGCTTACTTTAAGGCTAGGTGGCGCTGTGTAATTTGTCCGACAATATTTAATATTTATTTAATATATACTTCCTTTTTACCCGACGACGTAGTATAAAATAGTGGGTTAGATCTAGTAGCGTTATGAATTCATTTAAGACTACCAGAGTATTAGCCCACAGCAGGATACAGGCCTTCTCTCTAGAAAACCACTCGCCTCGATCCTGAGTCACCTACATACATCAGCACTATAGATGTCTTCAGGTCGTTGCTCCATGTCCCACACTGCGTGCATCAGTACGGGGACTTTAGAAAACTAATATTCATTACCATTAATTACCTTTCGATTATCACAAATATATACATCTATCTATCTATGTATAAGTTCACGCCAAATCCCTTACGGGGTAGGCAGAGAGAACCGAGCGCCACGCGACTCGATCCTTACATAAGATATAAAGATATACATATGTATAATGTATGTATATAACATAAGATATAAGACGAGCTTGGTGGCGCAGTGGTGAAACAGTGGTTCGATTCCTACACAGAACAAACATTTTTGTGTGCATGAACATATATGTTTGTCTTGGTCTGGGTGTTTTTAAGTGAGGTAGAGCGCATTAAAGCAGCCGGTCTGGGGAAGTACCTCCACTTTATAGAAAACCGCAGCCAAATAAAAAATGCCTGTAGAGTTGTTGTGTTAGTACGCGTCAGTGAGGTCACCAGTAAACTCTTAAGAAGTTGCTGTGTTAGCAGCAGAGGCAGCATTGCGCGAGTGATACTTAATGTGTTGCAAGCGCAAATAGGCTAAGCGCTTTACAACAGGTGGGCCGATTGCTTGTATGCGTCCATCCGTAGTAGTAAAGCACACCAGACAGTTACAGTCGAATATAATAGTCCTCGCGTAGGCATTTTCCGCACGCTTAGTTCCATCCTCTAACTTAAATGGTGGTTTACTAAAAATCTTGAAATATACGAGTATATTATGTTATTTATAACGAAGAGTCCCTATACCAATTTTCAGACTTCTAGCTTCAAAATTTGCGGAATCCAAATTTCCATACCCTAGTTTAAGGGGATGGAGGGGGGGGGGGGGGGGGGCAATTTAATACCATACCAAACTTCAACTTTCTAGGACTTCTGGAAGTACCCTAAGAAATTTTATGATGAAGAAATTTATGATTTATATTTAATAAGTCCACTATTAACATCATATCCCAATAATTTTGTTTATCTGGTATAATCTAAACAAATCCTAGTTATAAAGGTTCAAAAAACAACGAAGCGCTTTGAGAAATGGTAGGTAGTGCCTTTGCGCTTCGCCTGGATTGTCTTGGCAGGGGTACGGTTGTAACGCCAGATTATTACGTAATTTAATAGGCCCAGGTCGCTATACACAACGTTAACTTATGGAAGCGAGAGCTGGCTTTGGCAAAGAGAGCATGAAAGTGGAATAAACGCGGTTAAAAGGCAAGCGACTCGCAAAATTTGTGGCGTAAGGCTTATTATAGACCGCGTTCGCAATAATGATCTGAAAAATAGAGTCAGTTTGCAAGAGAGAATCGGTGAAAACTATCTAAGAAGAAGGATACTCCGTCGGTTTGCTCAAGTAGATATGATGCAGAAATAGATATACTATTACTAAGTCGAAAGGATGTAGGGCCCCAAGAAAGGCAATTACTCGGCTACCATGATTAAATTGTGCTGTATCAGAAGGTGATGTCAGGAGACTTAAAAACCTGCAAGTGTGCATGAGAAGAGTCATGAACATTAAATATGCGATTGTGTATGGATCGAGACTCAATGTCGAGCACGTCACATAGACAGATAGAAGTACATTATGCTTGATCTATTTGGAATTTTAGAAAACGCACGCAAAGATTGACTAGAAGAAATCTAGAGATTAGTTCGCGTTACAAAACTACTGTTAGTATATTATCAAAATAATACTGTTATGTATAATAATATATACAACATTAAAGGAAAAACACATGAGTCCTTGAAGTTCACTAGTTAAATAGCAACATTAACAAATCATGGTCACTCGTACATAATAAAACAAAGCTATTTATCTGGAAACCTCTGTACCTCAAACAACAGTGGCCATAATAAAAATTTATAGGCAATTTGCCGAAAGAAATACTGCCTTGCTGCGTAGTCTTTTGTGTTTTACTAATGAAAGAATTTCTTTGGCGGCTGCCTGGTAAGGGCGGATACACGCGAGCTACCTGCAGGAAACATACTCATGTTCTTGTTTTTTTAATTATATACATGAGGAAAAATATAGTTGACAATGTTTTAAAAATATTTTCACACTTCATTTACTATTTATATATCAGTCTTTTAAGTCCACTGTATCCATAGACAAAACAGTTATTCATATTTTCTTTCACTTCTTATAACTTTTCTTATAGTTGTATTTAGCACTAAAGAGATAAAGTGTTAATCTAAAACATATTCACAGAATTAGATTAACAAAATTTCTTTGAGTCCGACCCATGCGTATTAAATATATTATATACTAGCTTTTACCCGCGGCTTCGCTCACATTTTTTTAATAAAAAGTATCCTATGTTACTTCTGATATCTCCAAGAATATGTGTACAAAGTTTCAGGATGATCGGTTAAGTAGTTTTTGCGTGAAAGCGTAACAAATAAACGGACATTCACCTTTATAATATTATATTAGGATTAGGATATGCGTATTATATTTCAATGGTCCAAAATTCAACTACATGATAGATTAAAGGAAATGGAAAAAAAATGTATACCTATTTTGGATATGAACACTGTTAACTTGTAAGCCCGATAAATAGTAAATGAAGATCATAAATAGATTTTTCAAATATTACACTGTATTTTTCCATATGTATGTAATTAGAAACACATAATCATCAGCATATTTTCATGTAAGAAAATATGAAAAACTTTATTCAGGAAAATTTTATTCAGGAGCACCTGGATACCAGCTTGGACCGTGTGATCGATTCAGAGACGAGCTGTGAGAATTGTTGACAATCCTAAACTTACACACGGTATTGAACCCTTAAGTTTAAGGAGAGATTTTGCGTTCCTTTGTGTGTTCTACCGATTGTACAACGGGTGGTGTTCTGAAGAGTTGTTCGATATGATGCCGACAGCTACTTTTTATAAACGCACCGCTCGCCGACGGCGGGGAGTTCACACTCACACGCTGGAACCGCAATGGTCGCGTACTGTGCGGTTCCAGAGTAGTTTTCTTTCGAGAACTCTTAAGCTGGGAATGAGCTCCCAGCCGAGGTTTTTAGAGGGTTGACAACGCATGAGTGACACCCCTGGTGTTGCAAATGTCCATAGGACTATGTACCATCAGGCAGAACGTATGTATGATTGCCACCTTAATGGTATAAAAAAAATTAACGACATGGTATATAAAATTAAATTATCCTCAATAATGTTCAAGTGTCAGCAAATACCGTTCTTTTGTTGCGGTAATTGCTTCTACTTCACCTAACATTATAGAAATTTAATTTGTAAGCCCTCAAGGAGTTGATGTGTTAGCAGCAAAGGTGGCAAGCAATACATTACATCAAGTTGGTCGTATGCTTGCTACGCGTCCCAACATAAACCTCTTAAATGCGAGTGGGACATTTGCACTCAGATGATATTATTATATGATATTTTCCTTGAAGTGCATAACTGTGTAGTCCAGTGGATCCCAACGTTAACTGGACCGCGACTCACCTAATAAAATAACCAATTGCGGTACTCGCGTCTTGGCTGTCATAAAAAAAGTGGCATAACCATTGGTGATGCTCTGGCGATTCTTAAGCTAATAATATATGAGGCGTAAAATATTGATGTTTGGAAATTTCGTATCCAACAATTTTCTATATGTATCTTCCCGCTAAGCCCCATGAGGGGTAGGCAGAGGAAACAGAGCGCCTCATGTCTCGGTTTTTGCACATCTCATTCGCTTCTTTAACGTTCATAGCTCTTTTCATTCACGCTCACGTTCCTATGGCTCCTGGTACCACTTCTGATAACACACTATCAATTTAATTATGGTTAAGTGAGTGTTGGCCTTCTTGCAACAAATTTGAAAGAAAGAAAGAATTGTTTACTTGGTTACATTAACATGCTTGTTATATTACAACCAATTATACATAAATGCACCAAAACGGCCTCCGCTCAGCATGTGTCGTGGACCGTGGTGTGGACCACAACACAACGTTAGTCAAGTTACTCGGACTCATTCTTTCTTTTCTTGAAATTGATGACATTAATGTATCAGTATTCCAAGTAAATCCCGGTTTTAGATATTCATGCTCATGTTTTCCGTCCTTACCGTTCAACAGCTGCCTAACGACTTTTGGACGATCCATCGGTGTATCGTCCTATATTTCAGGGCCCACTGGATGTTCACTCACGACCCACCAGTGAGACGCGACCTATAGTTTAGGAAACTCTGGTGCTATTTGATGATTTCTAAAAAACTGTACTACTTGGTAACAACACTATGTTTCTTATAAAAAACATGAGCTAACCTGGAATGAACTTAATCTAAATTTGTCCAAAAGCGAATGAATCCTGATTCACCAATGCGAGACGTAGGTGTACGTTACGTCGATTTTTCTCTTACATAATCAATTTTGACACTAAAATATTAACTGCTTTGAACTACGAGAAATTCTTAGACACTTCTAGTCTGAAAAAAATTCCAAGTTAATTGGACAGACCAGCTTAAGCATGAGACAACTTGCGACTATACCTAGCGACTAGTCGCCCGTGTAACATTAGCCTAAGTAATGAAAGAATTTCTCGAGAGCCTCCGCAGTGAGGTTCGCGCAGTGTATCGGGAAAAACATGAATTTTATTATTAATGCTGTTTTAACATTTTTTTAACGCCGGCACGCAGTATGGTGTTTTCATAAAACGGTGTAATGTTCGAAACATATTTCATCGAGTTAAAGTACACTTTTGTATGTTTATCGCTGAAGGTGTACTACAATAGATGAGCCTTTGCACGCTGCTTCGCTTGGATCAAGTTAACACGATAATAAAGGTGAGCTCGTCTGCTAAATCTGTAGCAGAACATACCGCCACAAGTTACTGCTGTTAGGTATACTGATGGAGAGGATATTCTTCGATATTTCTGAGAAGATACTTTTTCATCTCTAAAGGCTAGTAACGTTAGTTTCACATTAAGGTTCGTTGGCTCGATTCCCACATGGGGCATACATTTGTGTCTCATGTCTGTTAATAATGTTCTGAAATTTTGCGTAAGCAGCTTATGTACGTGCGATAAGAGTGAGGAGGGCAGAGACCATTTTTGTAGTTTGGCACAAAGTATGCCGATCTACGTGAGAGAATGATGGACGGGATTCAGCATAGCGAAGAGTAACGGGGCCGGTGTACTTTACGAATCTGGTGTCGTCGGCGGGGAACTTCGTGGCCTTCCGCGGGTTCGCCCGAAGGAGTGTGGACGAAACAGCTCTAAGAGCCCAAGAGCGAGAGGGGGTAGAGCGCCACGAATAAGAACAATGATAGAGTAACTACGACCGCCTTCGGACAGCAGCGAAGGCGTCTTTGTGCTTGTTGCCAAAAGACAAGCAAAATAGAGAATAGAGAAACAAAAGCAAAATAGAGACATTGTGGAAAATAATTAAATAGCTAGTAGGGTACCAAGCGTTGCCCACGGCACGAAAATACGAGATTGGTGGAGCCATGGGAAGGTGGCAGTAGAATGTTTGTCTAGATCTGGGTGTTTTTAAGACAGCCTACCTCTCTTGAAAACATCAAAGCACATCTAAGCAATGCGTCTAGAAAAGTATTTCCACCACACAGAAAACTGCATCGAAATAACAACTCCCTGCAGGGATGATTTGTGAGTTCTGCGAGTGAGCCCGGTCTCCATTAAGGTCCTAAAGAGTTGCTGTGTTACCTGCAGAGATACTTAATATATTACAAGCATTCTTAGGGTACAGTAACTGCTTTACATCAGGTGCGCCGTATGCTAGTATGCCTTCCGACGTTGTATAAAAAAAAAGCTCACGATACCAATTTTTGCTTAAGGTTTGGGCGGAAATAATCGATACATATACATTGGTTCATACTTTCTGTCTAATGATCAAACTAGAGAGAGAAGAATTTGCTTTAAGAAAAAATAAGTCTTCACGAGCTACGTACCTAATATTTAAACACGATGAGTAACTACCTGGTGGTTAACCGAGAAGTCCAAGACGAACCTTCTTCAATTCCCAGTCAGTAAATTTTCGTGATAGGCTATTACAGAGTGACTGCCGTTAGATCTTCACAATCTAGAGGGAAAACCAGACCATTCTTAGGTTAGGTCACAAGCCTTCCGAAATATAATTTCTTGCGTATACGGGTTTCCTAAAAATGTTTTCCTTTACCGGTGGGTCTCGAGAAGTCTAGTGGTAACTTCACTCGCTCACAGGAACACAACAAATCTCTAGGGAGTTGTTATTTAGCTGCATGTTTCAGTGTGATGGAAGTACTTCCCCAGTCGGGATGCTTTGATGCGCCCAACGCTCCAACCCAACCCTATCTTGTTCTCCTTCTCACTAGCTTGACGAAATCAGGCTGGTCAGTTCCCTTGCAATGTACGTAAAGAGAACCGAGCGCTATATGCCAATACGGGGTTTATACACACCTCGCTCGCTTTTCTTTCATTAATTAATTTAACATTCATAGCTCTTTTCATGTACACAAGCCAGTTGCTAGGGCTCTTGACATCACCTTCTGAAGTAAAAAACCAGCTAACTGCAAAACAGGATATACCTCCAATGACGCAGTGTCACCTGCGCAGGCAAAATGTTATTTATTGCAAGTAAAATATTTTTGATATTTGATATCTTTTTATGCATGAAAATCAATCGTGAAAATATTGTCACGATTGAAGAGCTAGAACTGTGTGCGTACACCTGATGTAAAGCAGTTACTGTAGCACACAGTTCTAAAGAAGCCGCCCAAGTGGTCGGAAAGGTACAACTTGGTCTTGGATCGTGTTGTGAAACCTCTTAACAATAGCAATACACTTTTTTACTACGTAGATCTCAAGATGCACATGGACAAGACTACTAGCATCATGTCGAATGTCCATGTTTTTGAATGACATAATAATCGGGCATCTAAGAGCTCACACGCAAGTACACAACAACCATCTACGGAGTTGTTATTTGGCCGTGGTATTCTGTAAGGTAGTGGTACTTCCCCAGATGAGCTGGAGTGCCCTAGCTCTCTCAAAATACCCAGACCAAGACAAACACACGTCATGTCTGTGCGGGAATAGAACCCACTAGCGTTGGTGTCAAAGTAGCGGGACAGCGCGTTTCACCACTGAGCCACCAAGCTCGTCAATTTTCAGACTTGTTTTAGAAAGACAAATTCATATGTTTTTTTATGCAACAGCGTTAATAATAAATTAGGTATGCCATATCGTCATTACGCCTAAAACATAGCTGATGGAATGTTGAATATTTTAGTCTCGTATCAGGTGTGAGATAAAACCTTTTGTTGCTTTCTTTTCCACTAAATCACTACTAATGTCTTGGTGATTTAGTACCTGACCTCCAGACATAATGGACGTGACCACGGCGTCCTTGTGTGAGTGGAATGAATGGACTTTATTTCATAAAATTTGTAAGCGGCAGTTCTCACTTATTTTATTATGATAATGTTGCCATTATATACGGAAAAAAGGTGTTTATTTATTCATTTCATTGTTTTTTTTTTATATAATTACCCAACATAATTATATTAAATATTATTATTTAATACGATTGTGGTTCTTCTTCTAAGAAAACAGAATGACGCTAAAAAGCGTCATTTTTACTCAAAGGTACATGTAATGCAGGGAAATGATCTCAAAATGGCGACGCTTTCCCCGCCACCGCGCGCAATGCGTCACAGTCCTCACTCAACGACTTCATTAATTCTTAGGCTATTAGGTTATGTAGTAGAATTTTTGATACGTTGTAGGGACACAGTGCACGCAAGTTGTAGCGTCAGCAGTTTTGCGTTGCACATTGGGCGAATGGAATAATCTACCAGTCGCGCCGTCGCCCAGCAACTGAACGCACGTAGCCCTAAGATATACCTATAAGTGTATTTACTGGGAAGAACTAATAAAATGGTAATCGAACCTCTATCGAGTGATTTATATCCGCCTAGGCATTTCCCAACCAGTTCACACCGAACACTACCTTCTGATTATATATAAACCTTAAATAGGTGACTTGTATAATGTCTTGTACCTTACAATATGTATGTATATAATATATATATATATATATATATATATATAGCTAAAACACCAAACTGTATCCCCCATTTTTACATCATCAGTTTTCTGAATTGCCTCCCACTACGGAAGCAAATTTGAAGACGTATTCATCAAAAAATATAGTAAAATAAGGAAGTATGCCAAAAATATCCATTTCCCTCACAAACAGGATAACATTATAATGGGGTAAGAACCCCAACCTATTGATTACAAGTCACACGCCATTAAGTAGGCGGGGAGCGATGCATCCGATGTCTATCTCCCCAGAATGGGGTAAAGATGGATGGCGGGCCACCAACGGATACTTCGAAACTCTAGTAAGATATTCAATAAAGGTTTTCCCTTCGTCAAAGTGCATCCTCAAGATCGTTTCCAAAAACTATATACTTTCCACGCCTTATTGGCGTATTGGGAGATGTACTCAGAACATTGAAACGGCATTTACTGTCGATTCATTTGAGGCATGCTCCATTGCAATGACGTAAGATCGTTATACTTTATTAAACTAAATTAAAATTGCTTGTATCATTGTGATGGAAAATAAAGGATTATTATTATTATTTCTTCTTATATTACGGGTTTATCCCGGTCATTTGATAGGCATGCGCGGGGATTTGGATCCAACGCGTAGAGGCCCCTTTGAGAAGCTTGATGTAATGTTGTATAGCCGCCGTGATCTTCTCCAGGGGATATCGATGTGACAATAATAAATAATAATAATAAATATTGCCGGACAAATTACACAGCGCCACCTAGCCCCAAAGTAAGCGAAGCTTGTGTTAAGGGTACTAGACAACTGATAAACATACGTAAATACATTTTTTTTTGTAAATACATACTTATTATACATAGAAAATACCCAGACCAGTGTTCATGCACACAAATGTTTGTACTGCGTGGGAATCGAACCCACGAGCGTTGGTGTCAAAGTAGCGTAACAGCGCGTTTCACCACTGCGCCACCGAGCTCATCAATATACCCATGAACCAGGTCGCAGGTATTGGGACTATTGCGAATGTGCTGGAAATTATTGGGTTAATGAAATGAGATCTGGACGGATTACTGGTACTGGGCTATTACAGAAGGGGGACGGATTATTATTATTGGTTTGGAAATGTAGAAAGAATGTAGGAAAAACGGATTACGAATCAGATATACAACGTAAAATGAAGGGTGTAGGGGTCGCAGAGGCCTAGACTTACCTATCATGACCACATTAATCGTGTTTTGTCAGAAGGTGATGTCAGGAGCCTTAGTAACCGGCGAACGTGTATAAGAAGCGAGTGAGGTTTGCAAGGATCGAGTCGTGAGTGAGTGAGTGAGTTGTCCCTGTTTACACCGCAAGGGCTATGGTATACAACGTAAAATGAAGGGTGTAGGGGTCGCAGAGGCCTAGACTTACCTATCATGACCACATTGATCGTGTTTTGTCAGAAGGTGATGTCAGGAGCCTTAGTAACCGGCGAACGTGTATAAGAAGCGAGTGAGGTTTGCAAGGATCGAGTCGTGAGTGAGTTGTCCCTGTTTACACCGCAAGGGCTATGGTATACAACGTAAAATGAAGGGTGTAGGGGTCGCAGAGGCCTAGACTTACCTATCATGACCACATTAATCGTGTTTTGTCAGAAGGTGATGTCAGGAGCCTTAGTAACCGGCGAACGTGTATAAGAAGCGAGTGAGGTTTGCAAGGATCGAGTCGTGAGTGAGTGAGTGAGTTGTCCCTGTTTACACCGCAAGGGCTATGGTATACAACGTAAAATGAAGGGTGTAGGGGTCGCAGAGGCCTAGACTTACCTATCATGACCACATTGATCGTGTTTTGTCAGAAGGTGATGTCAGGAGTCTTAGTAACCGGCGAACGTGTATAAGAAGCGAGTGAGGTTTGCAAGGATCGAGTCGTGAGTGAGTGAGTGAGTTGTCCCTGTTTACACCGCAAGGGCTATGGTATACAACGTAAAATGAAGGGTGTAGGGGTCGCAGAGGCCTAGACTTACCTATCATGACCACATTGATCGTGTTTTGTCAGAAGGTGATGTCAGGAGCCTTAGTAACCGGCGAACGTGTATAAGAAGCGAGTGAGGTTTGCAAGGATCGAGTCGTGAGTGAGTGAGTGAGTTGTCCCTGTTTACACCGAAAGGGCTATGGTATACAACGTAAAATGAAGGGTGTAGGGGTCGCAGAGGCCTAGACTTACCTATCATGACCACATTGATCGTGTTTTGTCAGAAGGTGATGTCAGGAGCCTTAGTAACCGGCGAACGTGTATAAGAAGCGAGTGAGGTTTGCAAGGATCGAGTCGTGAGTGCGTGAGTGAGTTGTCCCTGCTTACCCCGCAAGGGCTATGGTGCGAAGTTATATATATTTTTTATTAATCTTACCTTTCGTCAATTGCCTCGTGGGGTAGATAGAAAGAACCGGGCGCTACATAGTTTGATCCTCATACGCCTCTGTCGCTTTTGTAATCATTTTTTATACAACATTGGGAAGCATACAGGTATGTACCAACTTGATGTAAAGTGGTTACCGTAGCATATGAACGCTTGCAGTATATTAAGTATCACTTACGCGTTGCACCCAACCTCTCTTAATATCACCCAGATCAAGACATGCACACAAATATTTGCCCTGTGTGGGAATCCAACCCACGAGCGTTGGTGTCAAAGTCGCGTTATTAACCGCTGCCACCGAGCACATCGTATGTAATTGACTTGAACGACCTTAGAGTCTTGATTTTATTACTAATTGGGTTGACGTATATCTGACCTTCTAAGATGTCTCGAAATGATGGATGCATATAAGGTATATTAATGCAAATTATACAATTTCACATCATTATAATTGTACCGATGATGCTCTGAAAATGTTCACTGTGAATGTACTGTATTATCCTATTGCTTCAAACTAACATTGTCTATAGATAAATATATAAGTATCGTGTATCTCGGAAAATGAAAAGAGTTTTGCTTTTTAAGTTTATTTTTATGTGTATTTTTTAAGTTTATTTTTATATGTGTATTTATTAAGTTTATTTTTATGTGCATTTTTTAAGTTTATTTTTATGTGTATATGTATATCTTTCCTGAATAACATAATTTTACAAAAAATGAAGCTGGATCCTCCAGGACTTACTCAATGGACTATTTCATAAAAGACGTAAGGAGAAGTTTTTTTACAACGTTCGGAAAGCACGCAAGCTTACGGCCAACCTGATGTAAAGCGGTTACCGTGGGCTATGAACGCCTGTAATAAATTAAGGATTACTCGCGCAATGTCTTCTCTGCTACACAGCAGTTCCTTCGGAGCTTACTGGTGACCTCACTCACACGCAGGAACAACTCTTTAGGGAGTTGTTATTTGGCTACGGTTATCTGTAAGGTGGAGATACATCCCCAGCCGGACTGTTTTGATGCGCCCTATCTCTCTTAAAACACCCAGACCAAGACAAACAGACATGTTCATGCACACAAATGTTTGTCTTGTGTGAGAATCGAACCCACGAGCGTTGGTGTCAAAGTCGCGTTATTCACGACTGCGTCACCGAGCTCGTCAAAAAGTAAGTCAATATTGGGCAAGTACAAGTCTAGTATTGACTATTAATAATAAGCTATTTACACTTCCTGCCACACAGCCATCTACATCACGGCAACCCTGGCTCATCAATATTAATGAATAAAGCTAAAGAGTTCAATTATATGTTTGAACGGAATAATCTCTGGAATTACGAATAGGAATTTAAAAAATGTTTTTGCATTTGATAGCTCATTTCTTGAGGAAATTTATAGGCAGTTTAACATACAAATATAAACCAAAGAAGTCCATGAAAAAAAGGATATCACCTAAATCTTATAAAAAACAATGACTACAAGTTAAAATTGAGGTTTCATATGGCTTTATTTTATCATTGTCTATTAGCAAGTTGGAATGCCATTTTATGTACTAGAAAACTACTTTTCAAATTAGGTACAAAATTTTCTTCCTATGGCCTAAGGCCTAAGCACCATTCCATTTTCTAATCCATTAATATTGGCTGGATCCGCGCTTAACCCCAAGGACTTATCCTATCCACAGTCTTGTGACTCTCGGTTCCCTCTACTTATCTCTCAAAGACTTGGCGTAAAGATACGGATATATAGATAACCAGTTGAGAATTCGCAAGCTTGCATTGCCAGAGGAACACCTGGCTCGTTAATTATTTAACATTTCAATTTTTTTTTTAATTTGTCGGCCATTTTGACCATGTTCCGGTTCCGGATAGGAACGGTGTTCCACATTCCTATTTTACTTTCTTATGCTGAATCCGAATCTGAATGTCTGAATGTCAAAATTTGAATATTCGAAAAAAAGCGACAGACAAACACACAGACAAACGCACAGACAAACATATAGACAAACATATAGAATTCATATAGGAACGGTTTTCCTGAAAAGAAACTCACGTCATAAAGTCGATTATAGTAAAATCAAGGCATGTGTAACGAAGTAGATGCCACTTTTTTATTTGAAGAAATATTCATTTTACTATTGAAATAACTGTATGTTCAGAGAATGCATCACATCACTTCATAAAGAGAGATAATACAAATATGTAGATATCTGTACGTACAGACAGACATGAGCATTTCAAACCGCGTTCGTTGAACTTAGTTTTCTGCATCTGCAGCTTCTCGCATCCCACAATAAAAACTTTAGCTCCGTCAGTAAATGCGGTGAGCATATAGAATCGGAGATGTATTTCAAATCAAAATGCATAAAGAACGATTGAATACGTTCCCTAGTCGTAAAGATAGCTTTTGTAGAGTTTCATTTCACTTGATTCATTTACGTAGTTTCCAGAGCAAAAAACACATTTGCCATTATCACTTGTTTGGCAGTGAAAGAAAAAATCGTGAAAAATCACGCACTTCCGAGAAACTATATACCATAAAATAATTAACAAAATAAAATACCTACTTCATAGATAGTTTTGTCAGATTTAGACGGCAACAAATTATTGAATCGACCACACGACGACAAATCATTGGTGGAAATGATAAAGCTACGCAATCTGTCTTCGGCTCGACATTGAAAAGTTTCGATGGCCATCTTTATCAACTCTATTTAACTAAACAAATTATACTTCTGAATGCGAATTCTCGACATTTTTTTTTTGTTTGCTATAAATACCGAAATCGTTATATGTGTGCTTTTGATATTTGAGGAGTTTTCTCAAATCTTCATGAACCCCACTATCAGAACTGAATTTTTTGATATTAAAAAAAATGTCGGTTAAAAAGACGAGCGACCAAAAAGACGTCAGATTTTTCCTCTGGGATTATTGATTGATTTTTTTATACACCATCGGGAGGTATACAAGCATACGACCCACCTGATGTAAAACGGTTACCTCTCTTAAAAATGTAGAAAAGTTACTAACCAATAAAAGCTTCAAATATATACAGCAATCCTTAGGATCTCACTAGTAATTCCAGTAACTAACAAGGTGTTGTTATTTGCAAGCAAGTGTTAAAGTAGCATTGTTATCTACTCCGCCCCCGGGCTCGTCAACAGATGATGTTTAATCATGGATAGTTATGTATTGGGTTATCTAGAGGTGGAAGTGACGAGAAACCTTTTATGTTGCTATCATAGCAACAAATCTTTAAACGTGGTATACAAGGAAGTTCTTTTCAAATAACTTTATCCGCTTATTATTAATCCTCTTTGCTTTTGTGGAAGTGAAAATAAAGGGTTTTATTTTAGAGTTCAACAACAATAACAATGGTAGCAGCAATTGTAACTGCGGATACCGTCGGTGGATATCTGCTTATTGGCAGTGGGTGGTTTATTATATTTAAGATAACAAACAATTGTGCAGAAGATTACACAAAAATTTGGGTGGTTGCACAATCAGCACCTGTGGATAATAATGAAATAGGACGGTAGGTAGTTACGTCAATTTTAGAACCATTTTTGTGCACATTTGTACCATTCGAAGTCTTCCAACACTGAGGTCTTCCATACCTTCTCATAGACTTTTATTGTATGGGATTTAAAGAGGCTTATTAATTGATTCTTCATTTAGTTTGAAGAACAGGGGTGGCAAACGATCAGGTCCTGGACCTTTAGTAATATCCAACGACTTAAGTTCTTTAGTTAAAGTCTCCATTGAGACATAGATATCCGTAAGTGCATCATAATAGTCGTTAGCCAGAGGTAAACTCTCTGCTTCAAGATTATTTAATTCACTGCTTCATACACTAAGCTGTTTTTGGGGTCATCTGAGTGAACGTCACTGTATACTATAGTGCTAGGAATTCCAGATCTAATTTTACGACCGCCAGAATGTATTAATGTTATAACGCAAACCGTTCTCAATGGATTCTATATAATTACGGTACATTCCTTCAATATATATATATAGATAAAGATAATGGTATTTGAAAGAGAAGAATCCAGAACTAATGTAAGGATTACGATTGATGATGAAGTGTTGGAACAAGTGGATGAGTTTGTATATCTTGGATGCGCTTTCAGCAGGGATGGAAGGTACACCGCAGATGTGGAAAGACGAGTGAGTGCTGGGAATAGTGTGAATGGAGCGTTGGGAAAACTTCTTGGCAGTAAAATCCTGAGCCAGAAGGCACAACTCGCTATACACAATGCAGTGTTGGTCCCAACGCTAACTTATGGAAGTGAGAGTTGGGTATGGCAGAAAGAGCATGAAAGTAGAATAAACGCGGTTGAAATGCGAGCGCTGCGCAAAATTTGTGGCGTAAGGCTTGTAGACCGTATTCGCAATGATGATGTTAGATATAGAGTTGGTCTGAAAGAGAGCGTCGGTGTTAAAATAAGAAGAGGCATGCTCCGATGGTTCGGGCATGTAGAAAGAATGCAAAATGAAAGAATGACGAAGCAGATATACAATGCAAAAGTGGAAGGATGTAGGAGCCGGGGAAGGCCAAGACTTACCTACCATGACCAAATTGGTCATGTTCTATCAGAAGGTGATGTCAGGAGCCCTAGAAACCGGCGTGCGTGCATGAGAAGAGCAATGAATGTTAAAGAAGCGAGTGAGATATGTAAGGATCGAGTCACGTGGCGCTCGGTTCTCTCTGCCTACCCCGCAAGGGATTTGGCGTGAAGTTATAGATAGATAGATAGATTCCTTCAATAAAGTTTGAATCGCTGGCGCTATTCAGGAAACTTTTCATAATCTATTTTATTTCCAAATTTCTTCCATTTAATCCACACCCCCATTTTATTTTTAAAAATGTGTATAAGAGGTCGAGAAAACCACATAGGAAACTAATGAGATTTAAAAGGATGTTGAGGAACATATTTAGATAGTATAGAATCCTAGTTTATCTCATTAATTACTGTATTTATTGACCTATAATCGCCCCGGGAAAAACAGTATCTTTATGACGGAGAATATACCATACGTTTTTATGGTAGAATAAGACTTAAAAATGCAGAAAGTGGAGGCTGAAAATTGTCACCAAAGGATCTGCCGGAGAAGACCAAGAACTCGAGAAGAGAAGAGCAAGAGACGAGAAAAGTTGTTGGTACTACCTTTTTTTATACCAAGTCGTGAGGCATAGAAGCATACGGCTCACCTGATGTAAAGTGGGTACCGTAGCCTATTAATGCTAGCGATATATTGAATATCACTCGCGTGATGCCTTCTCTGCTGCTTACACAGCAACTCCTTGGGAGCTTACTAGTGACCTCACTCACACGCAGGAACACAACAACCTTCTAGGGAGTTGTTATTTGACTGCGGTTTTCTGTGAGGTGAAGGTGCTCTCCCAGACGGGCTGCTTTGATGCGCCCTACCTCTCTTAAAACATCCAGACCAAGACAAACAAACATGTTCACGCACACAAACGTTTGCCTTGTGTGGGAACGAAAAGTCGTGTCATTACATAAATCAGAAAACTGTTGCGGTGATTGATCTGGGGTCAGCCATTGCATTTTTCATGTAAAGAATCCACTTTTCGTTATATGTCACAATTCGATCTAATATAAAGAATATTTTTAATATTATTTCTGTAATGATTCAATAAGGCAACACAAATTTCAACACGCCATGCTTTCTGCAAATCAGTCAAATCATGAGGCACCCATTTTTGCAAATGAGTCAATATTATAGGTAAGGTAACGTTAAACAATGCCGCTAAGTTCTGGGTAGTTTGACACGGATCGGCTTTCACCATCTCCTTCAATTCAACGTTATTCACCTGTGTGGGTGGTCTTCCACGTGGTTCGTTCTTCAAGTCGAAGTTTCCATTACGGAAGCGTTTAAACCAAAAACGCACGGCGCGTTCATTAGCAGTCTCCTCTCCAAACGCAGCATTGATATTGCGAGCTATTTCTGCCGCGTTAGTTCCACGTCGGAACACGTATTCAAAACTCATTCGGATTTTCGAAGTATTCGTCTTTCCCGACTAAGCTGAATAAAAAAAAAACATTTGAAATTCAAAAATCAAATGTTGCACATTTTTTAAAAGGACAATCTCATAGGTATCATGTAAAAAAAGTTTCACTCGAAAATCTCACACCATGAAGGTTTAATGTTAATTCAAAGTATCTATTACTATAAAACGGCAATTTCATACTTTAACTCCTATTACTTACTAGTGTGTAATACTGAAGTAAGGTAGTGAATCATGGGTTTGGCAGGAGAAGCATGAAAGTAGGGTCAAAGCTGTTGAAATGAGAGTGCTGAGGAGTATGCGTGGGAGTTAGAATGATTGATAGAGTAAGAAATAACGCGATACGAGAACAATGTGGAACGAAAAATAATGAAGTGACAAAAATTTCAAAAAAATATGCTGAGATGGTTTAGACATTTGGAAAGTATGGATGGCAAAAGAGTTACGAAAGAAGTGTATCAGGCAAAAGTGAATGGTGACTTCGGGAGGGGCCGCCCTAGACGATATGGATCAAATAGCTGATGTTCTGAAAAAGGGTCAAATCAAAAGCATCCGAAACCAAAGTGCATGCCAGAAGATGTTAATGAGTGTGGAAGAGGCGAGAGAGATATGTTTGGATCGGTTCACTTGGCGTTCCACAGACTATGCCTACCCTAATGGGAGACTGATGTGATGATATGTGTGTATGTATGTATAATGTATATATATATATATATATCGAATTTATGATATCACTTACTTACTCACAAGATCTATCGATTTACATAATTTTCTCCACTTCTAATTACTCAATGGTTCACAGCTAAAAGGAATTTAGCGCATCTCTTAATCAAGAATAAAACTTCTTTTATTCACGTGCAAATGAGGAGGACTGCTTCTTTTATGGCAATTTTTATACTCAAACCGATTTGTTTGTTGCTTGTGAACTGTAAAACAGAAATTAGGATAGTCGTCTACAAGTCGAGTCAGGGTTTGAGTATATTCTATTTCTTTGTCGAGTCGATTAGAATTCTGTGGTTTCAGCTACTTGTTATCTGTGGAGAAACTCATATAAAGAGAAATTGAGAGAGATTTGGTTGTTGAAATCTAATTTTTCTTGTTGATCTACTGCATCGGGAGGCATATAAATATACGGCCCAGTTGACATAAAGCGGTTAGCTTATGAACGCTTTCAATACATTAAGCATCACTCACGTGATCCACCTCTGCTCCGATACAGCAACTCCTTAGGAGCTTACTGGTGACTTTACTCACACGCAGGAACACAACAACGCTTCAGGAAGTTGTTGTTACAGTATATATACCAAGACAAACATGTTTGTTTGTCTGTGTTGTTGTGTTTGTATAAAAAAAAGAATACTCTGTACTATCAGCGAGTGTGGTAAGCTTCAAATAGTTCTCAGAGTTTTGCAAGCATACCTATGCTAGCATTGGCTTGAGATTAGGCTAGTTTGCCACCTGATATAGGCAGGTTGTGCCTTGTTACCTCAGTGGTATAATACACGCTGGAATCACACCACGACCAATTTGGTCATGATAGAAGAATTTAGGCCTGCCTCTTATACATCTTTCCACTTTCGTATTGTATATCTGTTTCAATATTCCTTCAACCTGCATTCTTTCTACGTGCCCTTCTTCTTATCTTTACACCGAATACCTCTAGATCAACCTTTTTTCTGACATCATCGTTAGGATTTTTTTTATACAACTAGATTGGCAAATAAGCATGCGGCCCGCATTAGATGGTAAGCGGTCACCGCAGCCTATTGACGTTCGCAGCACCACGGGGATGTTACTCGCTCGCTCCCAAATTGTGGCCTAAGGATGTTACGTCACAGTATCCAATAATTTCTCTGCCATATCTCACCCTTCGAATCGGAACACAGTTATATAAATAATGCTGCTTGGCGGTAGAAATAGGTGACACAGAGATACCCATGCAGACAACTTTTGTACAAAGTCTTCCTCTGGTAACATCCGGTCAGCAAGTGTTACCTCACAGATTTTACTCAATGCTTGCATCTTAAACTTGCTTACTTTATCATAAAAAATAAAGAAATTATAAGTAACTGATTAAAAATTAAACTAATTAGTTAATTGATTCAGGCGTTATTTTGCGAAAGTCAAATTTACATGCAATTTGATCTAACCTGCTTTGTGTGCTTCCGCCACCAATTAGTTCATGCGGCCTAGCGCCGGCCGGCACCCACCCACTACTGTTAGTACGTGCTACATGCCGACGCTGCCATGGCTGCTCCGGTAGTCTCCGATAGTATATATATGTTAATCGTAAGAATAAGAATAACATGCTACAAGAACTTGTAGCATGATTAACGTCTACAACGCCTGATGATGCCTCGTGGAGAGGCGAAACACGCGTCGCAGCGACGACCAGGCCAGTCGTGGCAGCGACGGTGGTGGTGGGGGCATGCGGATTCTGTTCCAGATGGCGGGCCACCGCAGCAGCCGAGGCAGAGACTACCGGAGCAGCCATGGCAGCGTCGGCATGTAGCACGTACTAACAGTAGTGGGTGGGTGCCGGCCGGCGCTAGGCCGCATGAACTAATTGGTGACGGAAGCACACAAAGCAGGTTAGATCTAGTTGCGTCTAAACTAATTCAAAATTTTGGCAGCGATCTGATCACCCGTGCATAGCTGGGCTAGTATCGTAT
Source organism: Pyralis farinalis (assembly GCA_947507595.1). Classification (NCBI taxonomy): domain Eukaryota; kingdom Metazoa; phylum Arthropoda; class Insecta; order Lepidoptera; family Pyralidae; genus Pyralis; species Pyralis farinalis. The sequence goes on from OX382258.1 coordinate 21,618,764, forward strand.
ATATAAGAAATGTTGTCAGAATACGTTCCGTATAGATTCCGAAACAGCTGAACCAATTTTGATTAAATTTTCTTCTTCTCTCTTCAGGTTAGGCCAGCGGGGGATCCTGTGAAGTTTGGTAGCAATCAGATCACCCGCACTAGATCATACGTGCGGAATCGGGATGGTCGCTAGTGCTTTACAAAGTAAAAAATATTCACTTACGAAGCCTCCGCATTATGCGTCCTTTCCGTGTTAAGCCTGATGCAACATAAATCGTTTACCTAAACGCCTTAAGTCTTTCCCCGGGGTCGTTTTCTGGTTATAATGCCTAAAACTGTCTGAAGGGACCCACGGAGGGACATGTAAATGCGTCACATAGGCTTGTTCAGACGGCCCCGGGCGAGAAGATATCTTCGCAGGGCATCTACACACGAGAAAGGGTTTTTGGTATTTTTTTCATTTTTATGGCAAAGTAGCAGGATATAATTGACATGAAAAGAAGCTTGGCAATCCCAGATTTTTAACGGCGATTGGTTTTTGCTTTTATGATGAACTGATTTTTAAAGGAGGCAAGGTATAGCAATTTCAACCGCAGTTACACTATAGATGGGTATATCTATCCCGAGATTCTTCTTCCGGAGGTCATGTTAAGCCATCGGTCCCGGCTGTTGTCGATAGATGACAGTCGTTAAGTTAGCCTTTGGGCGGCTTGAGTACACTGGTCTCCGCTAATTTGCAATTGAGCAGAATAAAGAGTATGTTCTAAACCCCTTCTATTTCTTATACAACGCCGGGAGACATACAGGCGTACGATCCACCTAATGTAAAGCAGTTACCGTAGCCTATTAACGCTTGTAATATATTAAGTATCACTCGCGTGGTGCCTTCTCAGCTGCCTTCACAGTACCTCTACTGTTTAGGGCGCATCAAAGCAGCCCGTCCGCGGAAGTACCTCCATCTCACAGAAAACCGCAGCCAAATAACAACTCCCTAGAGGGTTGTTATGTTCCTGCGTGCGAGTGAGGTCTCCAGTAAGCTCCCAAGCAGTTGCTATGTAAGCAGCAGAGGAGGCATCCCGCGAGTGATACTTAATATATCGCAAGCGTTAATTGGCTACCGTACGCGCTTTACATCAGGTGGGCCGTATGCTTGTATGCCTCCCGAGGTAGTATAAACAAAAATCAGGGTTGGTGTAGTAATTTGTTTCGTTCCTTGAGTGATATTTAAAGACTACAGTAACCATTTACGTCACATGAGCCGTGTGTTTGTTTATCATCTAATTTAGTTTTGAAAGTAATTTCAACTTTTATAACGTGAATTTAAGAGCTATCATCGCAATACTAAACCTGATTCGAATTTCGTACCCTGCAATATAAATCAGAGACGAATTTGGGGCAATGGCAATTTAAGTTCGAGTGTTTTACAGAGCGCTCTACCATGTATGGAGATCTTTTTCTTAGCGTTATCCCGTTTCCTAATCCATTAGGATTGACGAGGTCCACTATCTAAGTCTAAGGATTTGGTGGAGATACTGATTTTTACATGAAGCGACTGCTGTGAGACCTCCACAACCCAGAGGGAAAACTACGAGTAGATCATTCATAAGGTAAGGTCATACGTCTTTCGAAATATAATTTCTTGGACGTGCGGGTTCCTCACGATGTTTTCGTAAGGAAACCCCCTTTTTTTTAAAACATCGTGGGAAGACATACAAGCATACGGCCTACCTGATGTAAAGTAGTTACCGTAGCCTATTAATGCTTATAATATATTAAGTATCACTCGCACGCATCCTCTGCTGCTTACAGAGCAACTGCTCAAGGAGCTCACTGGAGACCTCACTCACATACAGGGACACAACAACCCTCTAGGGAGTTGTTATTTGGCTGCGGTATTCTGTGAGGTGGAGGTACTTCCTCAGACGGGCTGCTTTGATCCGCCCTACCTCACTTAAACATCCAGACCAAGACAAACAGACATGTTCATGCACGCAAATGTTTGTCTTGTGTGGGAATCGAACTCACGAGCGTTGGTGTCAAAGTCGCGTCATTCACGACTGAGCTACCGAGCTCATCAAAATTACAAATATGTGCATAAATCCGAAAACGGAAATTTAGTGGTATATGCCGGGATTCGAACCGGGGACCTGTTAGTTGCAAGGCCGGTTCTTTATCCACTAGACTATCGCTGTCCAATTCTACCACGTATGGAGATACTAACGAGTAACTGTGATATGAGTTGATTGGTTAATATTTTGATCAATGGATATATTGTTTCACAGTTGCGCGGGCGCATCGCTACGCGTAGTATGTGTTCCCGGTTGCGGCGCTGTGTAATTAGCAAATACGACGAATACGTTGAAGTGTAATAAATATAATATGTGATAATGATAGACAAGTTATAGTCGTACATACAAAACAAAATATCGGTAGCTGACGAAGAGACTCTAGTGCGAATTTGCGTATCTGCTGTTACGATTGAAGAATCGAACGATCTATCCGTTCGAATAAATTGTCATTTACCGTCGCTCGCAAGATAAAAGATTAAAAAAAAAAGATAAAAAATATTTATCTGCCGTTGGGCCCTTGCGGGCACTTAGACATGTCTTATATTTTTTTGAAATATAGTTTATTGTATCTTATTCAATTCTCTTACTTTTCTTTTTTCTTTTTTTAATCTGCTAGCATTTCGGAAATGCCGAATGAAACTTGCCAATATAGGTATCTTTTACATTTGTTAATTAGATTTGCTTTCATATAACATGTTATGGAAAAAGTTGCAAATACCGGCAGAACTTATCAGTATTTTTAAGTATTATTGGTACGGAAATCAAGTCAAAAATGTACGATGGGCGGGTGTTGCTGAGCACCTCGATTTGAAAAGAACATTTAAATTTAAATATTTGGGACATGTACTCGCCCCCGAACCTTAAAGACGATGCAGACATCAAAAGGGAGCGTAGGGAGTCCCAGCGCTCGCTTTTCTTTCCACATCAGCGGTGTGCTTTCCATCCCTGCTGAAAGCGCATCCAAGATATGCAATCTCATTCACTTGTACCAATATTTCGTCATCAACCGTAATCCTTACATTGGTCCTGGTTTCTTCTCTTTCAAATACCATTATCTTTGTCTTTCGCATTAAATAGTAAATCTTTCTCCATACAATCGTTTTTCATTATTATGACCAGTGTTTGCACTGTTCGCACTTCAAATGGTGTTTCTGCTAATAGCACGGCATCGTCTGTATAAAGCAGACAGTAGACCACTAGTCATCAATGCGTATTTTTTCAGGCTTCGTATTGAACATTCGATCTCATTACCTTCCTCGGACGCCGTCATCGTGGAGTAATCATCAAATTCATTCTCATTGCCAGTGTCCGAGGCATAGTCTTACATATCTTCAAAATATTCACTTAACCGTTTCAACACTTCCTGAGTGTTAGCAAAAATGACACCAGCTTTATACTTTATCTTGTCCATTCTGGATGCAACGAACCACTCGGAAACTTCTTTACCTTGCTTCTTTTGCACTATCCACCATACTTTCTTTCCGAACTCTCCAGCAATCATTCACATCTGAGACGGAAAGGCTGGCATTAGCAAGTCTTTCGCTTACCAGATGTAATAAATACATTTATTATTATTATTATAATGATGGTATAACGAAGAAAATGACTAAGAACCAAAGAAATCCAATGAGTTCCTCAATAATCTCTATGGTTTGTATGGCCTTTGTGGACTACAAAAAGCCTTTGATTTTTTTATACAACGTTGGGAGGCATACAAGCATACGGTCCACCTGATGTAAATCGGGTATCGTTAACGCTCGCAATATATTTAGTATCACTCGCGCGAAGCCACTCTGCTGCTGCATTGAACCTTACTGGTGAGAAAGTAAAGTAAGAACATTATGCAACACACTTTTCGCCACGTAGCAGATCCTCATACGCCGCAGTGGCTTTATATGCATACAATCGCCATAGACATAAGTCAGAAATTCCACATTCCATAAATGAGAAAAAAGTCGTAACATTGATGACGACTTTTTTCATAAGAGGTGTTCAAATCGGAAGATGAAAGGATAACTTAAGCAGGTGAAGTCATGTTGGTAACAATAAGTGCGATTGTGGCTCTGATCCACTAGGCTAGGACTCTTTTATTGCACTGCTCTTACACGCTATAGAATCTGTTATAGTTCCGTGCATATTGCGGCATGCTGTTTCCCTGACGTTATTGCCAGCAACAAGTTAAGAAGAATATGTTATTAAAATAAACAAATACGTCCGTGTGTAACCACCATTCGCTGGTAGTAGCTTGATTTATGCGTAGCCGATCGCCTGCAAGATTAGTTTAACGGTCTTTTTGTCCCTGCTTATTCGATAAACCCGTCGGAGGGTAATATTTTGATCAACAGAATATAGTTTGAATGTTGACTATTGTCTCTTTGTATATCCGACGAATAGTAAACAGGAATATGTCGATAAGTATTTCTATAATCATAGCTAGTTGTTTATGGTGCTAAAAATTTACCAACCTCAGAGTCGATGTCATCTTCAATTGCACGTGGTCAGATATTATATTTTACTGGAAAAATATAATCAATTAAAATTTGCATATGTAAATTAATAATTATTTATAATAGTGTTACTACTGTAAAGAACATCTAATAATATGTACTTAACTGATTATTTTTGTACGCAGACGAGTTTGGCAAGATATGTGTATCTAATAATGTATAACTAACACCACTACGTGTATACCATATCTTATGCAAATAAATGATTCAGATTCTGATATACCAAATAGTTTACACTAATAGTATTTAAAAATAAAACAAAAGTACTTTTTGATTACCTTTTTCAAAATAGCTTTTCGTTTGTTTTCTTAACTACTACTACTATAACTTCACGCCAAATCCCTTGCGAGGTAGACAGAGAGAACCGAGCGCCACGTGACTCGATCCTTACATATCTCACTCGCTTCTTTAACATTCATTGCTCTTTTCATGCACACCCGGTTTCTAGGGCTCCTGATAAAACACGACCAATTTGGTCATGGTAGGTAAGTCTTGACCTTCATCGGCTCCTACATCCTTCCACTTTTGCATTGTATATCTGCATCGTCATTCTTTCATCCTGCATTCTTTCTACTTATCCGAACGAACGGAGCATGCCTCTAGTTTCTAAACTATAATCATAATATGTATTTTCAAAAGCCTTGTTTAAAATAAATCCTATTTTATATTTCTTTTTAAATACTTACCGTTATTTATCATATAAAGGAATAGCCTTATGTTAAATATTCAATTTTTAGGTGGTAACCTAACCAAACAACTTAGAATTTCATCCCCTATTTACCATCACTACTATTTCAGTTTCAGAGGGCGATGTCGGCAATTTTAGTTCTTCGTCGAATTTACTCGCTCTGGAATTCAGGATTCAGAGAAAACTTGAACATAGTTCTCTCCATTGTTTACTGTAGGATTTTAACTTATAGATTAGTCTAACGGTTAGTGTCTAAGTCTCCACACTGTAGGATAAAGCCGTGAGAACACGTAATGGTAAAGAAATATAATCAGTACACTAGTCTAAATACAGATCAAATACGACAATAATCAAAATCAGTTCCTTTCCACTAATCATTTCGAGTCACGTTTTTGAATTGTTTTTTTCGTTGTATTCTGTTTCGCTCAATCGTCAATTATGTGCAATTTGAGAGCTTGTAAAGTTGTTTGTAAGTAAAAAACTGTTTAAATGTCCTAAAATGCGAATTTAAGAACTGCTTACCAAAAATTTCATTTGTATGAAAATGCACTGCTTTTAAAATCCGTAGTTAAGTATTTTTTTAAAACTTATTAGGATATTTCTTGTGCGTGCGCTGTCGCTAGTACCTATATAATAATATTTTTTATTTTTTTATACAACATCGGGAGCCATACAAGCATACGGCTCACCAAATGTACAGCGGTTACCGTAGCCTACCATAGCGTAGATTTTACACCAGAGGCTAAGCGAGAGGAGAGTACGATACCTGCACCAGCACTGGCATGATCGTCCCAGTCTACCCCAGACCAATCCCACCGGGCAAATCATCGGTGTCGCTCTCCTTGTGCTTAGTCTCTGTCACATACAAAGCATATAAACGTCGCTCATTAATTACGTACATCAGCTTGTTTTATATTATCACTCAATATACCTCTTACATTCCACGTGCCTATGCAGCGCTCGGCTCTCCTTGACCCGCTGGAATTGGCGCTGCGTGGTGGGTGGCGGCCCCCATCGCCGCATGCACCTATGTTCGCACCGACGTAGGCGGATCGGTGCGCGCCACCGGGAGACGTCCTAACCCGCACATTGGTGTTTGACAGTATCGAGATTGACTTTTCAAATATTACACCGAACCCTACATATTTATTTTCAGCCACTTTATATCCGAGCCATACGCTTGTTACAAGGCAGTCAGTTTCCACTGCTGTAACAATAGTAAGCACAGGCAAGCAACCCATTTAGCATCACTATTTCATTACCCTTACCATCGCTATATCATAAGGCACACAAAGACACTCACAGACACTATATATACATGCACAATTAGACAATTCAGCCATCTATGTATGTGACTCTATGCACGGAAAAAGGGGATAAACAAATAATCATAGAACATTTGTAGACTGTGTAGTATAAAAGCAAAGAACATTCGTTCCTTGGATTTTCTCATATCGAGAATAACTGGACTTCAAGACTTTTCTTTTATATTTCAAAAGGTTCATTTGCATATATTTTATGCTACATGCAGTTGCAAAAAATTCTCTCTTCTTAGCGGTATCTCGTTTATACCGAACAAGTCTCTAAAGATCATCGAGAAACTTTATTAGATTTTTTTGTGTACTATGTTGGGTGGTCAACAAACATACGGCTCGCCTGATGTGAAGCTGTTAGCGTAGTTTACAAGGAATGTTGCTTGTGTATTGTTATCACCAAAACCACATCTTTCTTAGGTTAGGTCGCACGTGTTTCGAAATATAATTTCTTAAACGTGCGGGTTTCCTCACGATGTTTTCCTTCAAGCCAAGCAAGTAATTTTCGTTTAGATTTGTGTCATTACCTTTATCTGAGTGTTCTAAGACAAATCATGAATTCAAGCATACAGCATGTCATGTTCTCTGGGAGTGTGATCTCTGGCGTCGAGAGCGGGACGATATGTTAAATTCCGTGCATGTCACATCCGGATTAGTATAATATTCTGATTTGGTGGCAATAAGGGAGAATTACCAGGCGATTAGGCGGTTCTGCAATCTGCAAAACCCAGGACTTTCTAGAGTGTTCTTGCAACTTACTTAGGAGGAATATTTGTGATGGTGAATTTAATCACGTCTATATACCGCTGTAAATTCCTAGAGTATTTCAATGGTCGTGCAAGGTCACCACTAAGCTCCTGAGGAGTGGCCGTGTTAGCAGCAGGGGTAGCAACAAGCGAGCAAGCAAATGTCTACAGACTATTGTGACTGTTACTTTAAAAATATACTATAATATTATGAGCGCCAAATGGTGTTATTATACTCGGTTCCCTCTGCCTACCCCGCTAGGGACTTGGTGAGAATGTTTACTACTATTACACCAACGCTAACTCATCCCTCCCTTCTACCGAAGAGGTTTAGAGCATTCCAGGCCAGTGTTTTCAAGCCTGTCATCGACAACAGCCGGGACCGACACCGAAGCATAAAGAATCTCGAGTTAGATAAACGCATCCTTAGACAGGCTGCGGTCGACGTTGCTTAACCTGCGTTTTCAGTTAGATGACACGCGACGATGCCGTCGAGTTCTCTGTGAAGTATCTGCATATGTCTGATGATTAAAGAAGAAGATAAAAGCTAATAGATAAGACTTTCATAGTGAGCGTATACAAATCTATTTCCTCTGGAATCCGTTATTGTTCCCACATTTGCCCGACTCTACAAATTAGATGATAAAATCCATGTGCCCATTATTTTGAATCGTCCGATATTCCCTTTCGGTATAATTGGCGGCGCACGTGAAACCCCAGCATAATAAATTATGCTCGGAACTAGTTAATAATATCAAATCTGTACACATTTGTCGAAAACCCAGTCTGGCCAATACCCAACGAAGTAATCGATGCAGCTATGTTCTGTATTCCGTGAACACTGCATGCGATAGCCGCAATGTAAATGCTTATTGCTATGTAGATACTGCAAAACTGGACGTTGTGTATGGCTCGCTGTACAAGAGTATACTATTCTAGAGAGACTTAATTCTAAGTTCTTATTTAAACCAAATTAGTCATTTATTTTTAGAGTTTCTTATCAAAAAAAGATGATAGTGCCGATACAAATTTGTACACTCACCGAACATGGTGAAATAAGTGGTGTGTTATTATAAGGTGGTGTCAGGAACCCTATGAGCGTGTATGAAAAGAGCTACGAATGTTAAAGAAGCGAGTGAGGTGTAAGGATCGAGGAATGTAGCGCTTGGTTGTGAAAGAATGCTCAATTGGGTGGCAGACAAGTCTTTATATAAGTGAATACTTAAATAGTAAACGAAAAATTATACTGTTTTATTTCGCATTTTGTAAATTGTATTATTGTAATTATGACACATATTAATGTTAATTTACTTGCTTAGTGAACGGCTAATTAAAATATTTTTAACTAAATATAATTTCATTTGTAAAACATGTGAGTATGGTGCCACTGACATGTCAGTGCTTACTAAATGTGTAACACTGTAATTGCCTAGTATTCCTAAAATTATCACCATTGTACCACATTTAAGGCAATAAACATTCGTTCATTCCCCGAAAGGAACATGGTGGGAAGTTAGAGAAAGATAGATTATCAAAAAGAGAAAAGGGTCTATTTTTTAAAAGAAGTTGGGGCAACAAAACAGCCCGACTGGTGAAATACCTGCATAAAGTGTGTTCTATGAGTATGTCTTTCAGCTCCTGAGGAGTTGCTGTGTTAGCAGCAGGGGAGGCAACACGTGAACGATACTTCGTGTATTGCAAACATTCATGTCAAACTTATATATGGTGGACCGCATGGTTGTATAATTCCCAACATTGTATAAAAATACCTGTATGTTCATTTTCCTTTATGTCACTGATACCATTTTACCCTATAATTATATCTTTATTTTATTTTTATTTATTTATTTTATTTATTTATTCACAACCACAGTACATAATTATATTACTCATACAATAGTATCCAAAATAACATAATTTCAGGTGCAATTCGAGTATACGTGGCATCTGAACTGGTATGAATGAACATACTTGTATCTCAGATGCCACTTACATTCACAAAACGCAGGACGATGTGTGTATTATGCTACACTTAAAATTTTAAAACAATATCCGTATAATTACCAATATCAATACACGAACACTGTACCAAATCAAGAAAATCGGGCAGTAATAAAATAAAAATCAAACACGTAGATTACATTTTAGATTACATTATTACAACAATAAAAATAAAAATAAGGTACAGTCGGTCGCAGACCAGGCGCAACAGGACCGCTTTTGAATCTTGCGAGATGTTCAATGCAGTGCAGCTGCTGCGCCAGATATGCAGTCCACCGCACCGATAACAGTGGATTTTGTAAGAAAAATTAAGACATAGTAACAAGAATATTCTCAGTCTCGTCATAACTTTGCGTCAGAAGCCATTCAGTCAACACATTCTTACATCTGCTTTTTGTCAGCGGGTGTAGTACTAACAGTTTATTAAGTTTGTTGTATAGAAATGAGCCTGTAAAGAAGAAGAATTTTTTTATAAAGGTAGTATTTATTTTTGGAATGTTACATACACTATAGTAACGTCGCTTAGTTTGGTAGATGTTGGGGTTATTAGGCGTTTGAGAGTATTTTTTAAGAACTGTATTGAAAATATATAGTTGTCTGACTGTGAGGAGGCGAAGAGATTGATATAGTTCATAGGTGGGAAAGCGTATAGGACGAAAAGTGGACACTTTTAGTACGGCTCTGACAGCCCGTTCTAAAGTGAGCATGGTGGTTCTATTCGAGCCTCCCCAGACTGTAATACCGTATTGTATGATTGACTGGCAAATTGCGTAATATACCATTTTGATCAAGTGTAGATTTCCAATATGTCGCAAGTTTTTGAATACGTATATTAACTTGCGCACTCTTCCAGTCATACTCTTGATATGTTCTGTAAAATTGAGGTTTTTATCTACGATAATTCCGAGATATCTAATTGATTTCGTCCTATCCAAAACCGAACATTGACATTGCTGATTATTTTCACATGTATGTGCAATGAGAGACAGGGACGAGGATGGCTGAGTATTGTTACGTATAGAAAATGTTATATATTTAGTTTTTATGGCGTTAAGCGTTAGAATGTTTTGGTTCAGCCAGTATGACACAACGTCAAGGCCCTCCTGGGCAAATTGAAATACTTTGGGCCACGAGTCTCCAGTAAAGCAAAGGGCAGTATCATCTGCGAAAGAAACAATTTTACTATTTTTGAGCTGCAGCAGACTTAGGTCATTTATGTAGCAGAGAAAGAGAGTCGGACCGATTATACTACCCTGTGGGACTCCATAGGACGTTATCTCTTCGTCACTGATGAAATTATCGACGGTAACACACTGTCGGCGATCAGTCAGGTAATCCCTGAGTAGTTCTAGTTGAGAACCCCTGATTCCCATTGACTCTAGTTTGTTCAGGAGGATGGAGAAAGAGACCGTGTCAAATGCCTTTGCCAAGTCGAGGAAAACTGTCAAGCATTTTTTCCCACTATCTAAATTTGTAGCCACATAGTCTATAACATCGTGGACAGCGTCAGAAGTAGACTTATCTCGTCTAAAACCATATTGTTTAGGTGAGAGTAAGTTTTCTTTTTCCAGATAGTTTACTAGTTGTTTATTGATTATTCGTTCCAGAATTTTGGACATTGCAGGCAAGATTGATATAGGGCGATAGTTATTGACACAATCTCTAGCTCCACCCTTGTGCACAGGTCGTATAACCGATTTTTTGAAAGCTTGGGGAAACGTTCCGCTTGCTAGACTGAGATTACATACATGTGTTAGAGGCCCAGAAATAAGTTTTATGTACTGTTTCAAAAATGAGGGAGAAATTCCATCCCAGCCCGTAGCAGTGTCATCTCTTAGTTCCATTACAAGACGCGCCACCTCATCTTCATCGGTATCCAAGAGGGCAAAAGAGTTAGTTTTTGATTGTGGAGATAAGAAGTTAGCAAAGTTCATAGGTTTGGCTCGATTATTAATATGAGTGGCAAGTTTAGATCCGATAGTTGCGAAGAATTTATTGACATCAGATAAAGATTTTTCCGGCGATTCATTATAATTCAATAGTTCTTTTGGTTGCTCGTGATTTTTTTTCGTGTTTATTATGTTATTAATTATTTTCCATGAACGTTTAGGATCGTTCCCGACCTCGAACAACAGATTTCTTTCGTAGTCCCTTTTTAGTTTCTTGAGTAACCTGTTACAATAGTTCCTGTAACGCGAGTATGTTATCTTGAGGATTTCATTGTCAGGAGACACTTTGAGTTGTAAGTGCAGCTTGTCTCGATTTCGAATGCAGCGCAGAACACCTGGAGTAATCCATGGTTTAATTGTTTTTTTACGTCGCGACACACTGCATATCTGACTGCTAGCTGTTATGGAATTATTAAGAAGAGAAACAAGGAGGTCTGCAGCTATATTCGCATTTGTAGCATGATAAATTGGGCTGAAATCTATACTGTTCATGAGAGATTCGAGCTTTTTTCGATCGATTTTAGTACGGGATTTAGTTGTGCGCTCTATACGTTTATTTAGTTCAACTGAAAGTAAAACCGCGCTGTGATCCGTAATTGATGTATTAAGAACTAATGTCGTGGCTGCACAATTTGTTTTCAGGAGAACATGGTCGAGACATTTGTCGTTACGTGTTGGAAAGTTATGAGCAGGTAGCAGACCATGAAAAGCTATTAAGTTGAGGTATGACTGGATATGTAAGTCACTGTTGTTGGGATCTTTAATGTCAATATTCATGTCACCGACCACTGCAACAGTTTTGTAGGAATCAATCGACGCCAATATTCTATCTAGTGATCTTTCAAAAAGGTCAGTATTATTGTACGACGGTGAACGATAAACTGCAATAAGGGCAATGACTTGATCTATTGTAACGACCAGACAAGTCCCTTCCGAGAATTCAGGTTCTTGTACACTAACATTCAAATCTGTCCTTGCATATATCACAATTCCATCATTCTGATTCTTATTACAAGTGCTATAATAAACTTTATACCCGTCAATACTCGGAGGATCTGGGCAACAGGACAGCCAACATTCAGTGAGTACTAACAGGTCGCAATCAACGTTGAGTCTGGCTAGAAGCGTCATAAAATTGTGAATATTACAGCCAATACTACGAATATTTTGTGTAAGGATGTTTAGGCATCGATTTTTCTGCGGTATAAGGAGGTGACAAGATTCCGGTTCGCAGATCTGGGAATCACACACTTTTAATGTATCAATAGTTTTCTGGAGCTTTTTTATCGAACCAAATTTAAACTTTTTAGTTTAGGCGAGCAAGGTAGGCCCAATATAAGCGACTGTGTTATTCCATAATAATTGTGCAAGAGGAGACATGTGTTGACCGTTAAACATGGCAAAATGACAATCGTGGATTTGTGTATGACTTGAGAATCATTTGATTTTGTGTATATATAGACTGCGGTGCGTATTTTCGTTACTATGTGTTTGTTATGTAATGCGCTATAGCGCAGGCAGTATAGAATAACGGTAAAAAACAAAAACAAAGAGACAAACCGCGTATTATTAAAATTGCCTCTCTGTTTCCCACTATAAAGCTTAGAATGCATGAAATTGATCAATATTGTTACACTAATAATATACAAGAGCATTAAAAAAATATACAGGTTAACAAAATATTCATTAAACAGTATTGGTCGCAATAAGTCTAGTCATTAGTGGCCTGGATTTTTAAGACTAATAAGTAGCGCTTCATCCGTAGCCGAAACAAGCGGCGAACCTTCGTTTCTTCTCAACAGGACTTTCCCGTTTGATGTCCAACAAAATTTGAACTCGCCAGACCTAACGAGTTCGCGACCCAAGTAGTGTAACCTTCGAGCTTTCGGGGTAAGGTGTTCGGCAATATAAATATCACGAATGTTGTGTTGTTGACCGATGCAAGCAGTGTTCAAGCGCTGATATTTGTTCGTTAGGTTGTATTTTTTTACCGCTGCCAGGATTTTATTTTTAAGAATAACCGTTGAGAGGGACACCAAAATTATTCGGTTTTCAGACTTGCCAGGCAAGCGACGAATGTCAACAATGTCATTGGGTAAAGTGTTGACTGAAACCGTTTTCGTTATTTTCGTAACCATCTCTAAGAGCTGTTCCTGAGATTCCCCCGCTATGAGTGGTACATTTCGAATTTCCTAGTCATTTAGGTATGATTTACGACATTGTTCTTCACTATTTTTTTCTAATAGTTGGAGCCTCTGCTCACATGTGTTTGATTTTTTCTCCAGGCTTTCTACTTTTTCAGTTAGAACGTCGAATTGAGATGCTAAAAAGTTAATGGATTTCTCAATTTCGCTGTTAGTTTTTTGCACGTCAGAAAGCTGATTCTTAATGTCGCTAAAATCTGAACGAAATTCAGAAAATGTTGACTTGTATTCCTCTTTCCAGGTAGACATTATATTAGATATCTGGTTTTTAAACTCAATAAGAGCACTCTCCAAGTCAAAGTCCCTTGTTCGTTTCGGGAATCTGGAAGCTGAATATTCTTGTTTGGCTTTTTTGTTCAGACTGGGGTCCGAGCCATACATAGGATCTGAATCGGTAGATACTTTCGTCGGTGTTCGGTGCATTTTAAATTTGCATACAATGAATTTAGGCCTAAATGTCACTTGCCGTCGGGCTCAGGTGGCAGCGGATCGTCGGTCTCAGGTAGTTATAGCTCGTTGTGTGTGTACGTCGCAGTGACGTCACGAGGGTCACGCCCCTAGGTAACTTGCTTCTGCGCCGGTGGGAGGTGACGTATGCAGCCAATTAGGAGCGGGTCACCGACCGATAAGGCTTTGTGAGTATTAGAAACAATTGTTATCTCACTCACCGATTTAGTGCGTTCCCTGTCTGGCCTGTTATTTGAACTTCTCCAGTTTGTTGTTTCCCTGTTACTTTAGATGTTTATTTATTATATTTACATGAGTTTCCGAATATTAATATTTGAGATTTTTTAATTAATTATGGGTTTGAAAAGGTAATGCGGATCACTACAATCACGTCCACACACGGCGGAGTCCGGAGAGGAGCCTTTATCTCCTATATTTATATGTATGTATCACGCTAGGTCTCTTATGGAGTGGACAGAGAGCAGCGAAAGCCTAAGACGCTGTCTTACACACCGCGCTCGCTTCAATAACATTTAGTTTTCTTTTTATGTTTCATACACGCTTGCCGGTTTCTAAACACGATCAACTTGGTTCTAGTAGGTGAGTCTGGGTCTTCCACGGCTCATACAAGCTCCCACTTTCATATTGTGTATCTGTTTCGTCATTCTTTTATCTTGCATTCTCTCTACATGTCTGAACCAATGGATGTCTTTTCTAATTTTAACACCGACACTCTATATCAAAACAACTATTTTTAACTTAAAATTATCATTTCGTATGCGCTCAGCAAGCGTAACGCGCATACGAAATGATGATTTCACCACATATTTTGTGCAATACTGGCATCTCGTTCGCATTTATTCGAACATGGACGCTAAAGCAGGACGATAAGGTGTCGTCCAACCGTACACATGCTGTACATTCCTCATAGGTGGATTGATGCAGGTCACCGTAAACCCCACACCCGGACAAAATATCCGCAGTGATCCTTTCACATATAAAACGTTTTCTCAAGATAAACAAAACCGCAGAAAACATTCTGGTCCATAGTTGGATACTTCTCCACCATATTGCGATATGAAAATCTTGATCCCTGTCTCCTCTGCCATTTCGAAATCCACGCAGTGATTCCCAAAGCATTTATCACACATGCAGTTTTCAAGCATAAATTGCTCAAAACTCAGAAAGCGTAGAGACGTTAGAGAACTTAGTTACCAACCAGTTTGATCATCACAACTGTATCCATATCTATTCCCGCTGACTTGCCATTTTCAGAACTTCGTATCGACCATTCAATCTTATCCATGGTACATGGTATGCTGGTACTGCTGAGTCAGTTACTCACTCATTCTCAGTGCCAGCATCCTGGATATAATCATATATTTCTCGAGCGAGGTTTCGCAGAGACGACCATGGAACGGAGCAGCCATAGCAGCGACGGCATTCATCTACTAACGAGGGTGAAGTGTTGCACATAAAGCAGTTTTGATAAAATTGCCTGTTATAAGAAACAAATCATATCATCATGGCAAATAACAATGAACCATTTGCAACATATAATGAAAAATACGGAGTATTAAACAAAATGATCAAATTACATTACCAGGAAAATATAGATATAGGTAGGTACGATTGTATTGTAGTATTTTCATTAAAATAATCACAATACTATATTTTATATGCACATTATTTTAAGTTGTTTAATTTATATTTGAATTACTTAATCTTATTTTATGCACAAAAATATATATGGTTAAATACATGTAATAGCAGTTTTCTTGCACAACGCACAGATATCATCAAAATTATCAAAATTAAACAGATTGTTATACAGGGAGGTAATGATGCCATCATCTTCGGTACAATCTCAGGGCACGGGCACCCTTTTCCACTTTAATATTTAGATATAATTTACTTTTTATTTTTAGTTTACTAATAGTTTTTTTAAACATATATCATGAAATTGTACTAGCTACGATTCATAAATAAACATAAGGATATAATAAACAAACGAAAGATACGCGATGTACATACACTTGAATTTGGATACAAACTAGAATATTTTTTTCCTACGTAGCAAGACTATGCACTATTTTCGTGCTTTATCTCTTGCCAGTATACAAACAGAACGTCGCTATTAGTAGTAGTAGTTGGCAGAGTGACGTTTAATATTTAATGTAAACTCATTAAAACTTGCTCGGTTCAATCGTCTGTGGATTAGCTGGCACTCTATCACACCGAAGTGTGATTTAGTCCATGTTAAAAAGATTCGATTTCCTTTGTATACATTATTGCACATAAGTTAATGCATTATATGGTTACAAAGTTTTTATTAATCACACATTAACTAAACTTCTAATCGTCGTTAATCTTTGTAAATAATAACACATATACCTGAGACACTCAGAAAGTTTTGCGAAAATAAAAACAAGGGCTTGGAATTCTTTGTGAGTTCCTAAGATAAAATCCTAAGTAATTCTGACTTCACATGTGTGTACCTTACCTATTGTAAAATTATTATGTGAAGTTGGAATATATATATATATATATTCTATAATGGTTTGGTTGGTGCTGTCTTATAAAGCAGTCACAAAGCTTCATTTGTTGTGAAAAAGGAGTGATGCCTTCAACCAAGGTGTATCAAGAGACTGTCTTGAATCGTGTTGTGAACCTCTCAGCAATACACTTTTAAAAAATGTACCGTAGACTTTCCAGCAGGACTCTGCACCTGGTCACTAGACACGGGCTACCCAAGCCTGCTCGAAACCAACGTTCCCGACTTTATAAAAGCTGAAGACTGGCCCTCGTCTGGCCCCGACTGAACCCCTTAGACTACAAATTATGGTCAGTTTTAGAGGACATGGCCTGCTCGAAACGACACGCCGACATTGTGTCTTTTAAGAGATCTTTGGAGCAAGTAGTAGCTAAATTTCCAATGGAAACAGTGCGTAAATCCATAGATTCGTGGTCAGACTGAGTAAAGGCCTATATCAAAGCCAAAAGTGACCATTCCGAATAGAATCATTTTTTTATTTTGTCTGAGACTTCCGTAAATATGTACATATGAGTATTATTAAGATTACATTACTTAAAAAAAATCCACGTTCATTTGTAACAGAACTTATGGCTGGACTAGGTTTATACTCGTATAAAACACAGTATCTAGAAAGAGATCGAGAATATACCAGGCCACTCAGAAAGTATTGCAAAAAAGTTTTTATGTAGGCTGGCTAGTTACAATCTATTTTGAAAATATGATTATTTATAAGTAAAAATAGGTACGTTCTAATTTCAAAATTTTCCTCCACATTTTTTGCGAGCTAATTTAAGTATTCTGTCTCATTCAAAATTGGATCTGCGCTGGGAACACGCAGTCACGATTTCAAGTGTCGCCTGAAACTGGACGAATCGTACGATAAACTTCAAATGGTATTCATGGATGTAAGCCCTTCCAATGCAACCATGTATCGTTTGTATAACGAATACAAGCGCAGTCGACTAACTTTGGAGGATGAAGAAAGAAGTGGTCGCCCTTTGACGGCTGTTACGGAAGAAAACGTGCTAGTGCTAGTGCTAGCAGTGAAAAATTTAATCGAAAACAATAGACGAGTTAATGTTATCAGGAGGTTCAGCACATACTGTAGATTGGATCAGGAAGCCTTCACGAGAATCTACACTTCGTGTGAGGAGGATAGTTCCACGCTGGGTGCCGCACAACCTTACCTTTGTTCAGAAGTAGGCCCTGGTGGAATGGTGCCGTGATATGATAATCAAATTAGAAGCAGGCTCGTCTCGGCATGTTTACGACATTATTACGGGTGATGAGTTCTGGATTTATCGATACGATACAGAAATGAAGCGCCAGTCGACAGTTGGGGTGTTTCGAAACGAATCAACACCTACCAAAGTGAAGCGATCTAGAAGCGGGGGGAAGATCGCGAGCTTTTCAATTTGACTAACTACTTGGTATCAATTCCTTTACACAACCAAAGAAACATCAACGCCGAATGGTGTACTACCAAATACTTGGTAGAAGTTTTCTCTGTTCTGAGCAACAAGCGACCACCGCGTTTCACGGGCTACTGCTCCACCATGACAACGCGCCCGCGCACAATTCATTCAAATCGAGGGACTTCCTGGATAGCACGTCGGTCAACCTCCTGGGTCACCCTCCTTACAGGCCTTACCTAGCACCGTGTGACTTCTTTTTATTCACGAAAATAAAAAATCAGCTCACAGGGATACAATTTTCGTCGCCGGAAGATGCGCCGTCAGCGTTCGAGCAGGCAGTAAATGAGGTGTCTGCGGCGGACTGGAAAAAGTGTTTCAAACGAAAACTCGTTCACACACATGAAACTTTGTATAGAGGCTGGTGGAGAGTACATTGAAAAAATTTAATAAAAAAATATTTACCTTTAGAACATTATTTTTTCGTAAAAATTTCTGAGTGTCCCACGTATGTCCATTTAATAGTCTAAAATTATTGGAGTAACAAAAGATAGTCTACGGTTTAACTACGTATTATAAATGTACAGACAGTGGCTTGCAAAACTTGATTTGCAGTTATAATTTAAATGTAAGTTTTATTTCCCCGACATTTTTGGAACTTCATACAAACTTAGTCTATCGAACAGCTCAATTATGGCCGTGAATATATTTAACGAAAACAATAGAAGTGTTACGCGTAGATTACTTTAAAGATAAATTAAAGGTCCATCCTTAAAAACATTTAGACACAATGAACAAATCTCAGTCGCACTACGTTACACTTTGGTGTAATATGGCGTCAAATACAAATAAAATGGTTATGGATCATTAGAAACTATTTACCAAATATTATTTAGGTAAGAAATATCCCTCAGAGTAATTTTGATCAAATGTTGTACAAATATTGAATCACAGCCACCAATATACTAAATATAGACAACGATGTTTAGCATTATCCCTATAATAATTTGTAAATAATAAAACATTTATTTATATTTATAAATGTGAAGAAAACGCAGTTCAGTATTATTTATTGTTTTTAATGATAATTGTTTTTTGTTTAATAGCTTGATACGGGTTACAACACTCCAACATCACAATCAGACCACGTCAACGATTGTCACCATTCGATGTAGCAATCAGTTTAGGGGAAATGTTGACAGTGTATGTGTGAAGTGTTGTGGGAGAAAAGTGTTAAAACTCAGTTAGGGAAAATGTTGACAGTGTATGTGTGAAGTGTTGTGGGAGAATAGTGATAAAACTCAGTTAGGGAAAATGTTGACAGTGTATGTGTGAAGTGTTGTGGGAGAATAGTGATAAAACCCAGTTAGGGAAAATGTTGACAGTGTATGTGTGAAGTGTTGTGGTAGAATAGTGATAAAACCCAGTTAGGGAAAATGTTGACAGTGCATGTGTGAAGTGTTGTGGGAGAATAGTGATAAAACCCAGTTAGGGAAAATGTTGACAGTGTACGTGTGAAGTGTTGTGGGAGAAAAGTGATAAAACCCAGTTAGGGAAAATGTTGACAGTGTACGTGTGAAGTGTTGTGAGAGAAAAGTGATAAAACCCAGCGCATGCCCCGCTCTAATTGCGGTATCCACAATACGTTCAAATCAATCAACATTATTAGCCATAAGTAATAGCTATAATTGTATTAGGATAACAAAATAATTTAGACACCGGTAGACCGAATAAAAAAAACATCATTACACAATCATAGAGTTCTATTTACTGTTAGATACTCCTGGATGACCCGGCGCCTTCCTAGACTCGTGTCTTCAGAGTTAGACCCAAAAACAAAAGGGACTACAGCTTTGACGTCACTTAAATCCGGTTACCTTTCATAAAGGCGAAGAGGATTTTTGGGAATGTTAATATATTGAAAACGTTTAGTATTTTTTTTAGTTTCTATATTTAAACCGAAAATTCAATTGACATATTGCTGAAATTTTGATTTTCGATTGTTAATACCGCCTTGCAAGCGGAACTCCGACATACAATTACGCGAAAACTATATATAGAATATAGAAAATATGAGGAAAACACCAGATATGTTTTTTTAATATCACGTTGGGAGGCATACAAGCATATGGTCCACCTAATGTAAAGCAGTTACCGTAGCCTATTAACGCTTGTAATATATTAAGCATCACTCGCTCGTTGCCTTCTCTGTTGCTTACACAGCAACCTTAGGCGCCTACTGGTGACCTCATTCACACGCAGGAACACAACAACCCTCTAACGAATTGTTATTTTGACAGCGGTTTTCTGTGAGGTGGAGGTACTTCCCCAGACGGGCTGCTTTGATGCGCCCTACCTCTCTTAAAAGTTTGGTAGCTGATGTAATAAAGGTGTATCGACAGGTGTGGGTGGGTGGGAAAGACACTGTTCTGCAACGCATTCTCTGGAGAGATAATCCTGAAAAGGAAATAGAAGAATAGGAGTTAGTGACAGTAACATTCGGTACATCACCGGCACCATACTTAGCTGTCCGTGCGCGGCAACAGTTAGCTCACGATGAAAGCTAAAATCATCCAACAGCTGCAAACATCATCTTGAAAGACTTTTACATGGCCGATATAATGACAGGAGCTGAAAACATAGAAGATGGTTATATAATATACGAGTATATAGAAATGAATGCTGTATTAAAAGAAGAGTGGTTTTGAGTTGCAATAATGGGTCAGAAATAGTGACGATTTACTAAAAAACTTAAAGAAGAAAAAAGGGGCAAGGGGGCAGATCTGAAGTTTATATATTTTTTTTTATACCACTAAGGTGGCAATCAAGCATACGGCCTGCCTGATGTTAAACAGTCACCGTAGCCTATGGACATTTGCAATACCAGAGGCGTCACTCATGCGTTGCCGACCCTCTAAAAACCTCTTCACGCATTTCTTGAAGAACTCCATGCTGTAGTCCCTTGGAAAAACCTCGGCTGGGAGCTCATTCCACAGCTTGAGTGTTCTCGGAAGAAAACTTCTCTGGAATCGCACCGTACGCGACCATTGCGTTTCAAGCGTGTGAGGGTGAACTCCCCGCCGTCGGCGAGCGGTGGGGTTATAAAAAGTAGCTGTCGGCATCATTTCGAACAACTCTTCAGAACACAACCCGTTGTACAATCGGTAGAACACACAAAGGGAGGCAAAGTCTCTCCTTAAACTTATATTGGATAATATAGTGAAAATACTCGGATTTCTTACCTGCAATCTCCGGACTGATGTCTTCCAATGATCCGTTAATCTCCCACCGCTTGATTTGGAACCTGGAACTAAAATAAGCTATATCTGATATTTCGCGACAATATGATCCACTAGGATGATTAGCGCCAAGTATAATAAAAAAAATCTAAATTATTTATTTCATTTAAATACACAGTGTTTGTTTACATGTTTTTGAGGCTGTCTTTGAAGTATTTAAAATACTTGTGACAGGCAGCAGCAGCAGGACAGGACCAGGTCTTTAAATGAATTTACTGATTCAAAAACGAAAACTTATTGATTTAAAACAGAACAATATAGTGCAAACATATGTATTTATTTATTTATGCTATATACACTTATACGTTTGACTTTATGCGAACTTGATGCCGTGTGTGTATGTGTGTTTGAAGAAAAACGTGTCCACTTCTGTTCATATGTAACAAGAGTGTAAATAGGTAAAGTACGCGTGTGTATTTTATTGCTTTAAATTTGTCAATAAATTTTAAGTCATAAATCAGAGGTTTATGTGGCGTATTTTTTATTTGTTCTTCTGTATTAATTGCATGTCCGAATTTATTTTTCAATAAAAATGTATAATTCTATACACATATGGTTTACTTTTACAAAGAAACCTACCCTAACCTACCCTCCGCGTGAAAGTTGTTTTTGTTTCTGTGTTACTTTCGTGTTCGTTTATCTGACAGGCCCCAACCAGATTTTTCAACCGGTGACAGCTTATTATTAAGACATTATTTTGTACTTAGAGAAAATAAATCCTACTAATATTATAAATGCGAAAGTTTGTAGGTATGGATGGATGTTTGTTGCTCTTTCACGCTTAAACGGCTAAACGGATTTGAATGAAATTTGCCACGTAGATTGATTATGATCTGGATTAACACATAGGCTACGTTATTTGACTCCACGCGGGCGGAGCCGCGGGCAGCAGCTAGTGAGATATATTTTGTACCTTAACAGTTTTTGATTAAATGATGTCTCCATGTAGTGTCTAGATAGCGGACCACTTACGATTATTTTTATTGTTATTATAATTTCACATCGGTCAATAGTGCTGGGAGTTAGAAACTATTATGTACCTTACAAATCCAAAATTTCGACTTTCTTTGGGTAATATGTACGGGTACTTCACAAGATATTCGTTAATTAAATAAGCGTCCAGCCAGCGGGCCCCTTTTTAAATTTTACTCTTTCATATCATACAATAGTGTTAGGAGTTAGAAACTATTATGTACATTACAAATACAAATTATCGACTTTCCAAGATATTTGTTAATTAAGTAAGCGTCCAGCTAGCGGGCCTAGCGTTAACTAACCTTGCGTTCGCACAACACAATTACGTCTTTGCGCTTTATTTTAAAACGGCATTAGTGCGTGAACAAGATGCACATTTGCATTGAGCAGTCAGAACCCGTTATATACGTTTTCCCATACATTTCGCGGTCGTATACGACCACCCGGGTTTCGAAGGGTTAATAAATTATTTTTATCTTTCCGGATTGGTTTACAGGAGAAGGGCAAATAAGGTTTTATCTGATGTAAGTATTGAACAGAACTCGAGTTTTTTAAGTCCTAATTTAGGGTCTGGGCACGATTTTTGGAGACTAGACTCGTAAATGAGAGCTTAAGCCTTTTTGTCAGTGACAAGACTCACAAACCCTCACAATATGACTCGAGAACTCGAGTCTTTTTACAATAATATATTTAAAGATACTTTCAAGTTCATTGTTAGTTCCGAAGTCTTTTTAGAAAAACTGAGTTCCATTTCCATTCTGTTGATATACATTTCTAAGCTATAGTGTTGTACAATCGGCGTCCGTCACTTCCACGAGCGAACCATTTAGGAAAAGTGTTAAATTTATCGATTAATTTATGTACTTCTTACAAATCATTCAATAAATAATAATTAAAAATATGGACAAATTAAGTGCTTTTATTTACGTAAATTAGATATTCCTAGATTTTAACACCCGGGAGCATAAGACAATTAAAACCCCATTGTGTCTGGAATGTGTGGCTCAGGCTAAGAATAAGTTATTGAAAAATATTTTATAATCAATAATTTGTCAAAAATGACAAAAAGACTAGAAAACTCGAATCTTTTTGAAGTACTCATATTCTCCAATAAGACTTAAGTTTTTATGAAGAACTTGAGTTTCACAATAAAAACTCAGTTCTACGAGTCGAATTTTTAGCATTAGGATTCTACGTAAGGATTCAAGGCTCAGAACTCGGAACTCATTTTAGTTGGAGTCTTGCGAGCTCTGCCAAAATGAGTCCTGTCCCTAAATTAGGACTTAAAAAAGTTGAGTCCTATCCTTCACAAGCTATAATGATATATCTGTTGTGATAAATACTTAATAGTAAGTATAGTAACATAGACAGGTAATTTCTAGTTAGTGTTAATTTTGTAGGCACCATATAATAATGTCTTACCTCGTTTTACGCCAGTCGATAGCAACAAGTCGGTAGTAACATTATTCCAGTAGTCCAGAAGTTCCAGTAACATTATTTTTAAATAAGAGGTCAGAATTATATCTTTGATCGAATTTGTGAAGATTCCGTCCGTCAAGCTCATTGCCTCCACAAAACTGGCAAATAGCAGTGTTTATAATCACTTAGCCGAAACATTTTCAGAAAGCAAAAGTAAAATTGTATATATACATTCTGTGTACTAAGTATCGGGAATTTGTCAATAAAACAAAAAATACAAATTATTCATCTAAATTTATTTTATCGCCTTCAAAGTAGGCCCCATCGCTTGCAATACAACATCTCCACCGCTTCACCCAGTCTTCCATACATTTTTCATAGGCTATTTGCGGTATGGCCTTTAGCTCATTCAGCGAATTTTCTTTTATGGCTTCTATCGACTCAAAACGTTTTCCTCGAAGTGGTAATTTTAACTTGGGAAATAAAAAAAAGTCAGACGGAGCCATATCAGGTGAATACGGTGCTTGGTCGAGAACTTTTGTTGAATTTTTCGCTAAAAACTCTTTCACTATAATGGCTGTGTGTGATGGTGCATTATCATGGTGCAGCATCCATGAGTTGTGTTGCCACAAATCTGGACGTTTTCGGCGGATACTCTCACGCAAACGCTTCATGACGCCTAAATAATATTCTTTATTCACTGTTTCTCCCTCTGGAAGGAATTCGGAGTGAACCACACCACGGTAGTCAAAAAAAACTGTCAGCATCACCTTGATTTTGGAGCGACTTTGCCGCGGTTTTTTGGGTTTCGGCTCGTTTTCGAGACGCCATTCTGAAGACTGTTGGCTTGTTTGCATGTCGTACTCATAAACCCATGTCTCGTCGCCAGTTATTATACGTTTCATAAAGGTCGGATCCGTAGAAGCTCGGGAAACCATGTCTTCAGCGACATGCTTTCGCTGCGCTTTTTGAACAAAATTGAGCTCTTTTGGAACTAGTCGAGCGGCGACGCGTTTCATGCCTAAAATGTCAATGAGAATGTTGTGGACGGACTTAAAAGATATGTTCACCTCACTAGCCAACTCTCTCAGACTCATACGTCGATTTTCGAGCACTAGCTTCTTGATTCTGTCGATGTTTTCTCTGGTCGTAGCGGTTGAAGGTCTACCAGAACGAGGCAAGTCTACTACTACTTCTCGGCCTTCTTTAAAAGCCTTATACCATTCATAAGCCCTTGTTTTCGATATACACGATTCGCCGTAGGTATTTCGCAACATTTTTAGTGATTCACCACATGAAATATCATTTGAAACACAAAATTTAAGGCACACTCTTTGTTCAACAATATTTTCCATTGTAAAAATCGCCGAGGACTCAAAACTATGACCAACAAAAAGTGTAGTTTAAAACAAATTAAATGACAGATCCCGCTCAAATTTTGCGCGCTAAATCAGTACAGTGCTACCAACATGCAGTAAAAAAATTAGAACGACCTCTTTTACGCGGGTCTTTTTATTGACATATTCCCGATACTTTTTACACAGAGTAGTATATATATGTATTAAATTAACGTAGAATATGCTGACTGTGTAATAATCATATCATTTAAATTTTTTATGTAAGGTTTTAGAAGTTATTTAAATTTCTAAGTTCTAAAATTGATATTTGTTTGGCGTTGTCTGTAATTTCAAAATTATTTCTATTAGTGTCGACATGTTTAGACATCTTATGTTTTTGTACAAACAGATTAAATATTTTAATTTCTAACTGTTATATTTGCTCTTTTAGTTTACACAGCTACCTGCTTAAAATTGCTACTCTTTTTAGGGTTCCGTACCCAAGGGTAAAACGGAACCCTATTACTGAGGCTCCGCTGTCCGTCCGTCCGTCCGTCCGTCCGTCTGTCACCAGGCTGTATCTCATGAACCGTGATAGTTAGAGAGTTGAAATTTTCACAGATGATGTATTTCTGTTGCCGCTATAACAACAAATACTAAAAAATAGAATAAATTAAATATTTAAGGAGGCTCCCATACAACAAACGTGATTTTTTTGCTCGTTTTTGCTCGATATTCATAACGGCACCAGGTAGACACTTGAAATATTCACAAAATATTTAGGTATATATTTACTTTAAAAATAAATAATTAAATTAAAATAAAACAAATATTTAAGCGGGGCTCCCATACAACAAACGTGATTTTTTTGACGTTTTTATAGATAATGGTACGGAACCCTTCGTGCGCGAGTCCGACTCGCACTTGGCCGATTTTTTTGCTCATTTTTGCTCGATATTGATAACGGCTACAGGTAGACGCTTGAAATATTCACAGAACATTTATTTATATATTCACTTTAAGAATAAATAATTAAATTAAAATAAAACAAATATTTAAGGGGGCTCCCATACAACAAACGTGATTTTTTTGCCGTTTTTATAGATAATGGTACGGAACCATTCATGTGCGAGTCCGACTCGCACTCAGTTTTGTCGTTGCCCGCAGTATCTAATTCCTTGCCTGTTGGGTAATATGAAAGTATGTTTGAAAAGGGGTATGTTTATCTTGTGAAGTAATCCCATAGAAAGTCGATATTTTGGACTTGTAGGTACATAATGGTTTCAAGCTCCTATCACTATTGCATGATATGAAAGAGTAACATTTAAAAAGGGACCCGCTGGTTGGTCTTTTATTTAATCTACGAATATCTTGTGAATTACACCTAATAAATAATCATTCTCCATCCACCTTGTACTTTTTTGTCACCCTCTTTCCTTATTTTCTTACCTTTTTGGTTTGTTAATGATAGTAAATGAAAATCTATGTAAATATTAATATGGAATAGGTAACTTCTATTGAATTAAACATTATTGAATTATCGCGTGTTTTATTTATTTTGTTGAACCTGACGTTTCGGACGCTGCAAAGCGTTCGAAACGTCAGGTTGGTCGCAGGAAGGCTTTAACGAAACATAGGTAAATTAAGTTTCTAGAAACACAAAATATGTAAATGAAGCAATCTGGCATTTAAAACTTCATCATACCGTTTTCGAGCAATTGAAATTCGAACAGAAAATTTTCGTGAGTACGATAGGTTACCCTTAAATCCACATTACTACGTGCTACCGCTGTCGATAGTGTGTACGAACTGAACGTGATTGAAACACAAATCCACGATCGTGATTGAACGTGTAATTGGCGCCATGGCTCTGTAAACTTTTAAAATGTTTCTAGTTAAAAATCTTTAACACATTTTTTGTACCTACCGCAACGTGAAAAAGAAAACAAAACGTCTGTCAGACGGCCAATCAGTGCTCAGCAGAGAGCATGCTATTTGAATTCTAAATTCGAATCGAACGCCAGCTCTCTTGGATACAATTGAAATACATTGTCAAGTGGACGGTCACACGCGCTCTCTATTTTTCCTTATTCCCTTGAGATAAATGTATGAAACGAATTTTGACCATTTGTGCTGTTCTGAAGTATCGTCAGGGGATTTGTTTGGAGTTTAAACGATTTTATAACGGACGGAGCGAGACGTTGTCTTTGGAAAGCTGAGAGTCGTATTAATAGTGGTCACTACTACCGTAATGTAGTTATACTGATTTCTGAGGAAGTCGCAGTGTTAGCAGCAGGGGTTGCATGAGCGTTCACATGTTCGGAAACTACTTTATTTTAGGTGGCTTATTATAAATAATAACAAAATATATCGAGATAAATATAGGCAGATAGACAATACAAACTTGAATACACAATTTAATATAATTAGGATTATGTATGTATATCTTCACGCCAGGTCCCTTGCGGGGTAGGCAGAGAGAAATAAAAAATTAGGATTACACACCTAAAAATTAAAAAAATCTCATCTCTACTCCTTATGTTTGTCCATCTGTCTCAGATACCATCACCATCTGTTGTCTCCAAATTTTGTTTAAAAGTACAGACGCATGGAGCCAAAGTCACTGTAATTTTCCTAATTGATTTTTCTAACACGTTTAACACAGTTATTCACGACATTCCGCTTGCCATACTCAACACCTGAACTTATTATCGCATTGGGTTGGTTTTCTTCATTTGAGGTCTATCCACCGATCACCGAACTCATTGTCCAAAAAAGCACGTAGGTACTAAAATAAAATAAAATAAAGTCCACTTAAATATGTCAAGGAACGTCATCTAAAAATTCGTTTAGCACTGAACGAATCATGTGCAGATAGGTACGTGATTCCGGTTGAACGTCCTTCAATCCTTAATGGTACGAGTAGGTAGTGGCCATTTATTATAGCTGCCCAACATTCACATTGAAGAGTATCTGATGTGCATGCTCCTTTATTTTATAGGGATTATTGTAACTTCACCAGGAGCGTGGAGAGCTTGTACTCGATTGTAATGATACGGATGCATTCTGATGGAACTTATCAGCTTCCCCACAAAATATTGGCTAACTCCGAATCGGCGAGCTGCTTGTTTCTTCCTCAATGCGAATAGCCAAGTTAGGTCGTCCTCCGCCGCGGGCATGGTTGGTGATCCATAACTGGCAATGGTTTAGAAGCCTTTGATATGTATTTAAAATCAAATATGTATTTGGCGCGCAATGATTTGGAATCCCACGTATTACTTCATCTTTATTATTAAGATTTCAATCAATCAATAATCAAGGAAAGCTAATGATTGGCCAGAATACGTGATTTACATTAAAACAATACACACAAGCACAACAAAACATTAAAATTATTTATTTTGCAAGAACGGTACCTTAAAAGTAACAAATATATGACTTTCTTATCATCCGAGAGTAGTAAAAGTCAATTATAAATGTACGACACCAACCCTTATGCATCCCACTGCAGGGATACGGGTTTCCATTCTACCGAAGGGGTTTAGAGCATTCACGCTGCTCAAATGCGGATTGGTGGAGGCCAGTGTTTTAAAGCCACCCGAGGGCCACTGACTTAATTAGATTAACGACTATCATCTATCGACAACAGCCGGGAGCGACGGCTTAACGTGCCCTCCGAGCACGGAGAAACTCGAGGTAGATAAACCCATCCATAGACAGGTTGCAGTCGACGTTGCTTAACCTGCGTGTTCGGTTAGAATGACACGCGCAACGATGGCATCGAACTCTCAATAAATATATAAATGTACTGAATTAGATGAATTTTGGGGAGTTTATTAACATTTATTTTAGGAACATTTTCTTTCCTTCTTTATTTAATAATTGCACGTGAATTGAAAGCATGGAGGACATTAACCACATTTTATGATCCCGCCTCAGGTATGCAGAATGATGGATGAGGTCCAGCGCACCGAAGAGGAAACTGGACCGTGTATTTCACAAAACTAATGTCGTCGGGGGAACGTACGTCAAGTATAACTAAATCATCTTTTTTTATTCAAGGTTAGTTGTACGTGTAGATTGCATGTGGGACAGATAATTGTCCAGATTGTCTTGATGCTCTACCTCGTTATCACTAGAGACTATTAGTTAACTAGCACCTGAGATTGGCTTTGACTCCACAAAGGATGGTGAAGAAGTATGCATTTTGTGAAATATTCTTGAGTTGAGCGATTTCTGGCGGGGAAATTCTTATGGGCTCATGTCACCAACATGATAAAGTATCTGTAGCATATTTATAGCTAAGAGTACGAGTTTTAGGTCTGTCCGTACTGGCTTTGGTACTATACTAGTTGCAGCCCGTGACTTCGTTCACGCGAATCTCGGTCTTCTTCTTAGCGTCATCCAGTTTCCTAATCCATTAGGATTGGTGACGCTACGTAAGCCTAAGAATTTGGCGAAGATACTGATTTTTACATGAAGCGCCTGCCGTCAGATCTCCACAGTCCTGAGAGGAAACCAGATCATTCTTGGGTCACACGTCTTTCGAAATATAATTTCTTGGACGTGCGGGTTTCCTCACGATGTTTTCCTTCACCGCGGAGCTAGTGATAATTACAATCACAAGTCCGCGCAAATCTCGGTATTCCGTGAAGACTGCTTTTTTTACTTTCTCCCGTTTTCCTCAGCTACTAAGTGTCGTATCTTGTAGTTGAAAAGCCTATATAATCTTCCTCAAGAACTTGGCTACCAAATACAAGAATATTTTTTCATTACCGACTGGGTTTCAGATATTGGCGCGTTGGAACAAACAAACAAACTTTCTTTTTATGTACAACGTCGCGAGGCATTCAAGCTTACGGTCTACCTGAAGTAAAACTGTTACCATAGCCTATTAACCCTGGTAATACATTAAGTATCACTTACGCGATGCCGCCTCTGCTGCTAACACAGCAACTCCTTAAGACCTTACTGGTGACCTCACTCACTCGCACGAACACAACAATCAAACATTTAATCACACATTGACCAAATTATAGTCTGACATTACGAAGTATTACTCAAAACTTTGACATTGGATATGGATAGCCATTAGAATGAATATCATGAGTAACTACAGGATTCAAACCAGGACTAATCAGTAAGTAGCTGGTTCTTTATCTACTGGTCTATTTGGTCTCGTCGAGTCAGTAATTAGAGGAAATATTCTTGGACATTGTTTGTAGTCATCAAAACACTGAGGGCCGCAAGTCAATACTGTAATCCGAGCGCAGTTTTCGTGATCACGTTCCAATGTTGACGCGTGTCGATGTGCTGTCCGACTATTTATCCAATTTTGTTACACAAACTGGAGATATTATTGACGGAGGCCAGAGATTTTATGTACGAAGTTGTATCTTATTACTTGAAATGAACAATTCTTGTATACATTTCGTGCATATTGGAAACTTTCAACTTCGACTATAACTTCGACTAAATTCGTATTCTCGGATTTTTGTACACACTAGTAACTCGCTCCGGCTTCGTACTGGCGATTCGATTGCTTGAAAATTTAATCGAAATCGATCCAGCCGTCTTCGGATTCATACGAAACGTACACACATCCATTTTTTTTATGTTAAAAGGAGATTTGTCACTTGCTTGGCGGTAAAGAAAAACATCGTGAGGAAATCTGCACACCCCAGAAATTATATTTCGAAAAACGTGCGACCTAAGAAGAAAGGTCTGGTTTTTCCTCCAGGTTGTGGAGGTCAGATATTAGTCGCTGTATATAAAAATTAGTGCTAGCTAGACTATTTTACAGAATAAAACTAGGGAAGTTAGGGCCTGCGGCGCAAACGCAAGCGCGCTTTTTATCTTTTAAATAGGTAACAGCAAGCTGTGTAGCAAGCGCGCTTGGAAACTTAGTGCGTCAATCTAAAAAATGCTTGGGCATTTCATTTTATAATTAAATAAAATTAAAAAAAATAAGTTAAAAAAGATAACTTAGTAAAAATTACCAAAAAAATGTTGAATATTCAAAATTTAATATTTAAAAAAATAAGTTACTTTTTAAAAAATAAACTGAAAAATTTTGATATCGAGTGCTGCGATTACTGCGACGGCCTCGAGGCATCTTGATGAAATTAGAATTAAAAACCCAAAATTTAATATAATTTAATATAATTTAATAAAAGACTAATTTATTAAAAAACTAAAAAAACAAAAAGGAAAAGATGAAAAAAAAATAAAAAAGAGGAAAAAGGAAAATTTAGTACTACCACTGCAAAAGCACTGCTCACAGTAGGGACAAATCTTCTTGGACCGATTTTTCTGGAACAAAACTTCTTTTTTTGAAAAACAAATTTCAACTGGCACAACTACGACATCTAGGCTACACGATCACGAAAAAAGGGGGTTTCAAACTATTTTGGTTTTGGAGAAGTAGAGCGTACAAAATACCGAGAAACTGGAGGTCGACCTCACATATTGCTCGCTTGCTATCGCGCGCTTGCAACAATATGAAGTGTGAAGAATTAAAAACTTTTGCATTTATCCGGATTACATTCGCCATTTTTACTTTTGACACACAGGTTGTCGCGAGTGTTTCTGTTCGCCGTTTATTGTCACTATTTCTTAAATGTATTTGTTGAAGTTGTTGTTATTCGTAAGTTTTATCGTAGTGTCACGTTTTTACATTCTGTTATTGCTGAGTTTCCGTTATTAGAACATTGTTCTGGGTAAAAATGTGAACCTAGACTGAGTAGTTTTTGCGCTTCAATTCGCCAAAGAAAAAAGTATTTCAAGCCTATTCCAATGCGTTCTACGAACAAGGAGAATGTTCTTAAGATATTTATACATGTAGAAAAGACTTAGCCTCTGTGTATTGATACGTAAGTATGAGAACTTATGGCTTCTTTATTTGCACTTTGTCGCACGGCATAATGAATGAACTAGGAGTAAACCACCCTTTAATTCTATAGATACATGTGAAAAAATGATGATAAGCTTGCCTTACTGCAGCACTGTCCTGAGCATTTTCAATTTTATATTTCACAGTCTAGTGATTTTTAATTATCTATCTTCTCAGCGTAATCCCGTTTCCTAATCCATTAGTATTGGCGGGATTCGATACCTAAACCTAAGTATTTGACGGAGATACTGATTTTTGACGTGATAACGTCTTATAAATCGATGAACGCCGGCTGCACGCAGGAAAAAGTATGACTCATTGTGACGTTTTGCCTGAGCCGAGCGTGCAAGCGAGAGCGCGGAACAAGCGATAAAGAGGCACGATTGGCCTAAGCGTTCGGCTTGTGACGTATCTATCTCTCTTCCACTCCATCGGCCGATGAGTCCGAGTAGAAGAGAGACAGCGGCAGCACACAACCTACACGTGAACTGTTTTGTCAACTGTTGAATGTTTTCTTATGACATTATCACGTAAAATTATCGTCCGTAAACCAATTTTTAAATGGAGCAATTGGCGTCAGACTTCCATAAGCCAGAGGGGACACGAGACCTTTCTTCGTCACCTCACAGAAAACTGCAACCAAATAACTACTCTCTAGAGGGTTGATGTGTTCTTGCGAGTGAGTGAGGTTACCAGTATGCTCCTAAGGGGTTGCTGTGGTAGCAGCAGGGGTAGCAACACCTGAGTGATACTTCCTGTATTATAAGCGTTTATAGGTGTTATGTACATTTACCAATTTACACCAGGCGGGCCGTATGCTTGTATGCCTCCAGACGTTGTATCAAAAGCTACATTTTTAATGTCGATGTTTCATTTTCTTTAAAAAATATGTATAGAATAACTTCGATTTGATTTTAATCGAAACAGTATTTAGGTAGCAAGATACAAAGTTGTCGTTTATGAAAACCACTGTTCGAGATAACACTCGCAAATCCTCCGTAAGTCTTATGAAAAGATGTGCTGATCGCAGGTTTTGAGCAAAACACATTAAACACAGATTTCGCTCCAATGCAAGATTCGCAGTAGGTAAAGCTTTCTAATTTAAGTTGGTGTTCGTTACGAAAACAGATTCCGCTGTCGAGGGAGTTCAACGTGACCTCACTGTATGTAAGTCATAAGTGAAAGCGGACAACACACTGAAAAAATAGGTGGCCGTCACGGGACGCCCGGCAGATGTGAAACATTTTAAGTGAATATTCGATTTTTTAATAAATAAAGATTAAAAACCATTAAAAATATGCAGTAAAATAATGTAAAAGAGTAGAGTTTTGTTAATAAAATGAATATGTTATTACACTAATTTTAATAATAATTCCAAAATACATTCATTTTACAAAAAAGAGGAATTGTCCTAGAATTGAAACTTAGGTATAATGTAGATTTGCCTTGCATAAAGATTCCACATTAGACTCTTTCTTAGGAGGGGTTACACTTTTGGGATTCTTGCAAGTTAGTTAAGTCGTCAGGAAGGACAGCCTCACTGCGTTGGCAGCGGAGATAGCGATATACGTGCGATATTTTACGTTGCAAGTGTCGCGGTACGCTACGATACGATACGCTACAGTAACCGCTTCATTTGAGGCGAGCATTATTGTTGTTGGCAACTGACGTAACGATGTTCATATTTGATTCTTTTAGCTTTCAATTTATGAGAGTATACTTAAAAATAATTTCTCGTAGTAATTAAATATATTGTAATTATATATATTTAAGAACTATCATTATTTTTAATTTAACTTACGTGGATGAAATTTGTAGGTATGTTCATATAACAATTTTTTTTTCTTCACTTGTAAGCAAATACATTCAAAATGTTTTGATCAGATCCTAGAGTCATCATCATCATCACAGCCTGTATTCGTCCACTGCTGAAAATAGGTCGCCCCTCTATGAATTACCCTCGGATACAAAAGTAGCTATTTGAATACTATAATTAGTTGATCATGAAATATAGAAGAATCCTGTTTGATTTTTTAACTGAATGTTCTAGAATTATGTTTGTACGGTTAATGATCATTTTAATTTTGATAAAATTTAATGTTTATTCATTTTTTATTATTCGGGAGTCTTAAATTAAAATCAATTTGTTTTTTAATTTAAATTAGCAAGTTACGTTTACGATGTATAATTTTAGTTCAGGTTAGACTTTAACTTGTTTATCACTGAAATACAACTAAGTTTCCACAATTTCAAAAGGGGTGTAACGATTTTTTCGATGTAGGTATTATTTTCGTGAGGAAAATTATGAGAAAGCAGATCAGTGTGACTAGTATTTTTTTTTTAAATTTTAACATAATCATGTTCTTTCTGGTCTTGATTAATATGTTTAAATTGTTTAAATGCGGTGTAAGATATTTCTATAAGATTCACTAGACAAAAATCATTTTTTTTTCTTTATCGAAACGCTTTCGCTTCTGCTTTTAGTCCTCTTGGTAAGAGAGTTCCTCGCTTGCCAACTTAAAACTCACTTATTTTAACTAAAGTTTGACTTTCGGTACATACTGAATCCTTGACTTTGACTAAGTTCTTTTTGTAATGAAGAGTGGAAGTTTTACGAGGTACCAACAGATAAACCTTGGTGTCGACTAGTATATTACCAGCAATGTCTCGTCAAATAGTGAAAGTTGTTCACAAAATTATTATGTTTAGAGTAAAAGCGGCGTCTCTTGTTTTTTTTTTGTATTTATACATTATATATATATACTATATATATGTTATCAGTCTATATAAAACAATATTTGTGCTTTGGCATTAACAAGACATCGAACTCATACTGAAGGTGCAATTTAATCTAACCTGCTTTAAGTTGCGTTTTACAATCGCACGGCTGGGAGTTCACCCTCATACACTGGAACCGCAATGGTCGCGTACTGTGCGGTTCATGAGAAGCTTTCTACCGAGAACTATTAGGTTGTGAAATGAGCTCCGTGCCGAGGTTTTCCCAAGGGACTACAGTATGGGGTTCTTCAAGAAAGGCGT
Organism: Pyralis farinalis; assembly: GCA_947507595.1. Classification (NCBI taxonomy): domain Eukaryota; kingdom Metazoa; phylum Arthropoda; class Insecta; order Lepidoptera; family Pyralidae; genus Pyralis; species Pyralis farinalis. Next base: position 21,653,578 of record OX382258.1, read on the forward strand.
GAAGATATTCTTACAGGGTCGGCAACGCAAGAGGGACACCCCTGGTGTTGCAAATGTTCATAGGCTACGGTAACTGCTTACCATCAGGGACGCCATAAGCTTGTTTTCCACTTTAGTGGTATAAAATAAAAACCGATCCTAAGAAAGATCAGGTTTTCTTTCAGGTTTGTGGTGGTCTGACCGGCGGTCGCTCCATGTAAACATCAGTGTATTCCCCAAATCTTCAGGCTTAGGTAGCAGACCCTGCCAATCCTAATGGATTAGAAAAAGAAGAACACCAGGGGTAAGTATTATACTAGGGAAGTTAGGGCCTGCGGCGCAAACGCAAGCGCGCTTTTTATCTTTTAAATAGGTAACAGCAAGCTGTGTAGCAAGCGCGCTTGGAAACTTAGTGCGTCAATCTAAAAAATGCTTGGGCATTTCATTTTATAATTAAATAAAATTAAAAAAAATAAGTTAAAAAAGATAACTTAGTAAAAATTACCAAAAAAATGTTGAATATTCAAAATTTAATATTTAAAAAAATAAGTTACTTTTTAAAAAATAAACTGAAAAATTTTGATATCGAGTGCTGCGATTACTGCGACGGCCTCGAGGCATCTTGATGAAATTAGAATTAAAAACCCAAAATTTAATATAATTTAATATAATTTAATAAAAGACTAATTTATTAAAAAACTAAAAAAACAAAAAGGAAAAGATGAAAAAAAAATAAAAAAGAGGAAAAAGGAAAATTTAGTACTACCACTGCAAAAGCACTGCTCACAGTAGGGACAAATCTTCTTGGACCGATTTTTCTGGAACAAAACTTCTTTTTTTGAAAAACAAATTTCAACTGGCACAACTACGACATCTAGGCTACACGATCACGAAAAAAGGGGGTTTCAAACTATTTTGGTTTTGGAGAAGTAGAGCGTACAAAATACCGAGAAACTGGAGGTCGACCTCACATATTGCTCGCTTGCTATCGCGCGCTTGCTTGTCAATAAATTTTAAGTCATAAATCAGAGGTTTATGTGGCGTATTTTTTATTTGTTCTTCTGTATTAATTGCATGTCCGAATTTATTTTTCAATAAAAATGTATAATTCTATACACATATGGTTTACTTTTACAAAGAAACCTACCCTAACCTACCCTCCGCGTGAAAGTTGTTTTTGTTTCTGTGTTACTTTCGTGTTCGTTTATCTGACAGGCCCCAACCAGATTTTTCAACCGGTGACAGCTTATTATTAAGACATTATTTTGTACTTAGAGAAAATAAATCCTACTAATATTATAAATGCGAAAGTTTGTAGGTATGGATGGATGTTTGTTGCTCTTTCACGCTTAAACGGCTAAACGGATTTGAATGAAATTTGCCACGTAGATTGATTATGATCTGGATTAACACATAGGCTACGTTATTTGACTCCACGCGGGCGGAGCCGCGGGCAGCAGCTAGTGAGATATATTTTGTACCTTAACAGTTTTTGATTAAATGATGTCTCCATGTAGTGTCTAGATAGCGGACCACTTACGATTATTTTTATTGTTATTATAATTTCACATCGGTCAATAGTGCTGGGAGTTAGAAACTATTATGTACCTTACAAATCCAAAATTTCGACTTTCTTTGGGTAATATGTACGGGTACTTCACAAGATATTCGTTAATTAAATAAGCGTCCAGCCAGCGGGCCCCTTTTTAAATTTTACTCTTTCATATCATACAATAGTGTTAGGAGTTAGAAACTATTATGTACATTACAAATACAAATTATCGACTTTCCAAGATATTTGTTAATTAAGTAAGCGTCCAGCTAGCGGGCCTAGCGTTAACTAACCTTGCGTTCGCACAACACAATTACGTCTTTGCGCTTTATTTTAAAACGGCATTAGTGCGTGAACAAGATGCACATTTGCATTGAGCAGTCAGAACCCGTTATATACGTTTTCCCATACATTTCGCGGTCGTATACGACCACCCGGGTTTCGAAGGGTTAATAAATTATTTTTATCTTTCCGGATTGGTTTACAGGAGAAGGGCAAATAAGGTTTTATCTGATGTAAGTATTGAACAGAACTCGAGTTTTTTAAGTCCTAATTTAGGGTCTGGGCACGATTTTTGGAGACTAGACTCGTAAATGAGAGCTTAAGCCTTTTTGTCAGTGACAAGACTCACAAACCCTCACAATATGACTCGAGAACTCGAGTCTTTTTACAATAATATATTTAAAGATACTTTCAAGTTCATTGTTAGTTCCGAAGTCTTTTTAGAAAAACTGAGTTCCATTTCCATTCTGTTGATATACATTTCTAAGCTATAGTGTTGTACAATCGGCGTCCGTCACTTCCACGAGCGAACCATTTAGGAAAAGTGTTAAATTTATCGATTAATTTATGTACTTCTTACAAATCATTCAATAAATAATAATTAAAAATATGGACAAATTAAGTGCTTTTATTTACGTAAATTAGATATTCCTAGATTTTAACACCCGGGAGCATAAGACAATTAAAACCCCATTGTGTCTGGAATGTGTGGCTCAGGCTAAGAATAAGTTATTGAAAAATATTTTATAATCAATAATTTGTCAAAAATGACAAAAAGACTAGAAAACTCGAATCTTTTTGAAGTACTCATATTCTCCAATAAGACTTAAGTTTTTATGAAGAACTTGAGTTTCACAATAAAAACTCAGTTCTACGAGTCGAATTTTTAGCATTAGGATTCTACGTAAGGATTCAAGGCTCAGAACTCGGAACTCATTTTAGTTGGAGTCTTGCGAGCTCTGCCAAAATGAGTCCTGTCCCTAAATTAGGACTTAAAAAAGTTGAGTCCTATCCTTCACAAGCTATAATGATATATCTGTTGTGATAAATACTTAATAGTAAGTATAGTAACATAGACAGGTAATTTCTAGTTAGTGTTAATTTTGTAGGCACCATATAATAATGTCTTACCTCGTTTTACGCCAGTCGATAGCAACAAGTCGGTAGTAACATTATTCCAGTAGTCCAGAAGTTCCAGTAACATTATTTTTAAATAAGAGGTCAGAATTATATCTTTGATCGAATTTGTGAAGATTCCGTCCGTCAAGCTCATTGCCTCCACAAAACTGGCAAATAGCAGTGTTTATAATCACTTAGCCGAAACATTTTCAGAAAGCAAAAGTAAAATTGTATATATACATTCTGTGTACTAAGTATCGGGAATTTGTCAATAAAACAAAAAATACAAATTATTCATCTAAATTTATTTTATCGCCTTCAAAGTAGGCCCCATCGCTTGCAATACAACATCTCCACCGCTTCACCCAGTCTTCCATACATTTTTCATAGGCTATTTGCGGTATGGCCTTTAGCTCATTCAGCGAATTTTCTTTTATGGCTTCTATCGACTCAAAACGTTTTCCTCGAAGTGGTAATTTTAACTTGGGAAATAAAAAAAAGTCAGACGGAGCCATATCAGGTGAATACGGTGCTTGGTCGAGAACTTTTGTTGAATTTTTCGCTAAAAACTCTTTCACTATAATGGCTGTGTGTGATGGTGCATTATCATGGTGCAGCATCCATGAGTTGTGTTGCCACAAATCTGGACGTTTTCGGCGGATACTCTCACGCAAACGCTTCATGACGCCTAAATAATATTCTTTATTCACTGTTTCTCCCTCTGGAAGGAATTCGGAGTGAACCACACCACGGTAGTCAAAAAAAACTGTCAGCATCACCTTGATTTTGGAGCGACTTTGCCGCGGTTTTTTGGGTTTCGGCTCGTTTTCGAGACGCCATTCTGAAGACTGTTGGCTTGTTTGCATGTCGTACTCATAAACCCATGTCTCGTCGCCAGTTATTATACGTTTCATAAAGGTCGGATCCGTAGAAGCTCGGGAAACCATGTCTTCAGCGACATGCTTTCGCTGCGCTTTTTGAACAAAATTGAGCTCTTTTGGAACTAGTCGAGCGGCGACGCGTTTCATGCCTAAAATGTCAATGAGAATGTTGTGGACGGACTTAAAAGATATGTTCACCTCACTAGCCAACTCTCTCAGACTCATACGTCGATTTTCGAGCACTAGCTTCTTGATTCTGTCGATGTTTTCTCTGGTCGTAGCGGTTGAAGGTCTACCAGAACGAGGCAAGTCTACTACTACTTCTCGGCCTTCTTTAAAAGCCTTATACCATTCATAAGCCCTTGTTTTCGATATACACGATTCGCCGTAGGTATTTCGCAACATTTTTAGTGATTCACCACATGAAATATCATTTGAAACACAAAATTTAAGGCACACTCTTTGTTCAACAATATTTTCCATTGTAAAAATCGCCGAGGACTCAAAACTATGACCAACAAAAAGTGTAGTTTAAAACAAATTAAATGACAGATCCCGCTCAAATTTTGCGCGCTAAATCAGTACAGTGCTACCAACATGCAGTAAAAAAATTAGAACGACCTCTTTTACGCGGGTCTTTTTATTGACATATTCCCGATACTTTTTACACAGAGTAGTATATATATGTATTAAATTAACGTAGAATATGCTGACTGTGTAATAATCATATCATTTAAATTTTTTATGTAAGGTTTTAGAAGTTATTTAAATTTCTAAGTTCTAAAATTGATATTTGTTTGGCGTTGTCTGTAATTTCAAAATTATTTCTATTAGTGTCGACATGTTTAGACATCTTATGTTTTTGTACAAACAGATTAAATATTTTAATTTCTAACTGTTATATTTGCTCTTTTAGTTTACACAGCTACCTGCTTAAAATTGCTACTCTTTTTAGGGTTCCGTACCCAAGGGTAAAACGGAACCCTATTACTGAGGCTCCGCTGTCCGTCCGTCCGTCCGTCCGTCCGTCTGTCACCAGGCTGTATCTCATGAACCGTGATAGTTAGAGAGTTGAAATTTTCACAGATGATGTATTTCTGTTGCCGCTATAACAACAAATACTAAAAAATAGAATAAATTAAATATTTAAGGAGGCTCCCATACAACAAACGTGATTTTTTTGCTCGTTTTTGCTCGATATTCATAACGGCACCAGGTAGACACTTGAAATATTCACAAAATATTTAGGTATATATTTACTTTAAAAATAAATAATTAAATTAAAATAAAACAAATATTTAAGCGGGGCTCCCATACAACAAACGTGATTTTTTTGACGTTTTTATAGATAATGGTACGGAACCCTTCGTGCGCGAGTCCGACTCGCACTTGGCCGATTTTTTTGCTCATTTTTGCTCGATATTGATAACGGCTACAGGTAGACGCTTGAAATATTCACAGAACATTTATTTATATATTCACTTTAAGAATAAATAATTAAATTAAAATAAAACAAATATTTAAGGGGGCTCCCATACAACAAACGTGATTTTTTTGCCGTTTTTATAGATAATGGTACGGAACCATTCATGTGCGAGTCCGACTCGCACTCAGTTTTGTCGTTGCCCGCAGTATCTAATTCCTTGCCTGTTGGGTAATATGAAAGTATGTTTGAAAAGGGGTATGTTTATCTTGTGAAGTAATCCCATAGAAAGTCGATATTTTGGACTTGTAGGTACATAATGGTTTCAAGCTCCTATCACTATTGCATGATATGAAAGAGTAACATTTAAAAAGGGACCCGCTGGTTGGTCTTTTATTTAATCTACGAATATCTTGTGAATTACACCTAATAAATAATCATTCTCCATCCACCTTGTACTTTTTTGTCACCCTCTTTCCTTATTTTCTTACCTTTTTGGTTTGTTAATGATAGTAAATGAAAATCTATGTAAATATTAATATGGAATAGGTAACTTCTATTGAATTAAACATTATTGAATTATCGCGTGTTTTATTTATTTTGTTGAACCTGACGTTTCGGACGCTGCAAAGCGTTCGAAACGTCAGGTTGGTCGCAGGAAGGCTTTAACGAAACATAGGTAAATTAAGTTTCTAGAAACACAAAATATGTAAATGAAGCAATCTGGCATTTAAAACTTCATCATACCGTTTTCGAGCAATTGAAATTCGAACAGAAAATTTTCGTGAGTACGATAGGTTACCCTTAAATCCACATTACTACGTGCTACCGCTGTCGATAGTGTGTACGAACTGAACGTGATTGAAACACAAATCCACGATCGTGATTGAACGTGTAATTGGCGCCATGGCTCTGTAAACTTTTAAAATGTTTCTAGTTAAAAATCTTTAACACATTTTTTGTACCTACCGCAACGTGAAAAAGAAAACAAAACGTCTGTCAGACGGCCAATCAGTGCTCAGCAGAGAGCATGCTATTTGAATTCTAAATTCGAATCGAACGCCAGCTCTCTTGGATACAATTGAAATACATTGTCAAGTGGACGGTCACACGCGCTCTCTATTTTTCCTTATTCCCTTGAGATAAATGTATGAAACGAATTTTGACCATTTGTGCTGTTCTGAAGTATCGTCAGGGGATTTGTTTGGAGTTTAAACGATTTTATAACGGACGGAGCGAGACGTTGTCTTTGGAAAGCTGAGAGTCGTATTAATAGTGGTCACTACTACCGTAATGTAGTTATACTGATTTCTGAGGAAGTCGCAGTGTTAGCAGCAGGGGTTGCATGAGCGTTCACATGTTCGGAAACTACTTTATTTTAGGTGGCTTATTATAAATAATAACAAAATATATCGAGATAAATATAGGCAGATAGACAATACAAACTTGAATACACAATTTAATATAATTAGGATTATGTATGTATATCTTCACGCCAGGTCCCTTGCGGGGTAGGCAGAGAGAAATAAAAAATTAGGATTACACACCTAAAAATTAAAAAAATCTCATCTCTACTCCTTATGTTTGTCCATCTGTCTCAGATACCATCACCATCTGTTGTCTCCAAATTTTGTTTAAAAGTACAGACGCATGGAGCCAAAGTCACTGTAATTTTCCTAATTGATTTTTCTAACACGTTTAACACAGTTATTCACGACATTCCGCTTGCCATACTCAACACCTGAACTTATTATCGCATTGGGTTGGTTTTCTTCATTTGAGGTCTATCCACCGATCACCGAACTCATTGTCCAAAAAAGCACGTAGGTACTAAAATAAAATAAAATAAAGTCCACTTAAATATGTCAAGGAACGTCATCTAAAAATTCGTTTAGCACTGAACGAATCATGTGCAGATAGGTACGTGATTCCGGTTGAACGTCCTTCAATCCTTAATGGTACGAGTAGGTAGTGGCCATTTATTATAGCTGCCCAACATTCACATTGAAGAGTATCTGATGTGCATGCTCCTTTATTTTATAGGGATTATTGTAACTTCACCAGGAGCGTGGAGAGCTTGTACTCGATTGTAATGATACGGATGCATTCTGATGGAACTTATCAGCTTCCCCACAAAATATTGGCTAACTCCGAATCGGCGAGCTGCTTGTTTCTTCCTCAATGCGAATAGCCAAGTTAGGTCGTCCTCCGCCGCGGGCATGGTTGGTGATCCATAACTGGCAATGGTTTAGAAGCCTTTGATATGTATTTAAAATCAAATATGTATTTGGCGCGCAATGATTTGGAATCCCACGTATTACTTCATCTTTATTATTAAGATTTCAATCAATCAATAATCAAGGAAAGCTAATGATTGGCCAGAATACGTGATTTACATTAAAACAATACACACAAGCACAACAAAACATTAAAATTATTTATTTTGCAAGAACGGTACCTTAAAAGTAACAAATATATGACTTTCTTATCATCCGAGAGTAGTAAAAGTCAATTATAAATGTACGACACCAACCCTTATGCATCCCACTGCAGGGATACGGGTTTCCATTCTACCGAAGGGGTTTAGAGCATTCACGCTGCTCAAATGCGGATTGGTGGAGGCCAGTGTTTTAAAGCCACCCGAGGGCCACTGACTTAATTAGATTAACGACTATCATCTATCGACAACAGCCGGGAGCGACGGCTTAACGTGCCCTCCGAGCACGGAGAAACTCGAGGTAGATAAACCCATCCATAGACAGGTTGCAGTCGACGTTGCTTAACCTGCGTGTTCGGTTAGAATGACACGCGCAACGATGGCATCGAACTCTCAATAAATATATAAATGTACTGAATTAGATGAATTTTGGGGAGTTTATTAACATTTATTTTAGGAACATTTTCTTTCCTTCTTTATTTAATAATTGCACGTGAATTGAAAGCATGGAGGACATTAACCACATTTTATGATCCCGCCTCAGGTATGCAGAATGATGGATGAGGTCCAGCGCACCGAAGAGGAAACTGGACCGTGTATTTCACAAAACTAATGTCGTCGGGGGAACGTACGTCAAGTATAACTAAATCATCTTTTTTTATTCAAGGTTAGTTGTACGTGTAGATTGCATGTGGGACAGATAATTGTCCAGATTGTCTTGATGCTCTACCTCGTTATCACTAGAGACTATTAGTTAACTAGCACCTGAGATTGGCTTTGACTCCACAAAGGATGGTGAAGAAGTATGCATTTTGTGAAATATTCTTGAGTTGAGCGATTTCTGGCGGGGAAATTCTTATGGGCTCATGTCACCAACATGATAAAGTATCTGTAGCATATTTATAGCTAAGAGTACGAGTTTTAGGTCTGTCCGTACTGGCTTTGGTACTATACTAGTTGCAGCCCGTGACTTCGTTCACGCGAATCTCGGTCTTCTTCTTAGCGTCATCCAGTTTCCTAATCCATTAGGATTGGTGACGCTACGTAAGCCTAAGAATTTGGCGAAGATACTGATTTTTACATGAAGCGCCTGCCGTCAGATCTCCACAGTCCTGAGAGGAAACCAGATCATTCTTGGGTCACACGTCTTTCGAAATATAATTTCTTGGACGTGCGGGTTTCCTCACGATGTTTTCCTTCACCGCGGAGCTAGTGATAATTACAATCACAAGTCCGCGCAAATCTCGGTATTCCGTGAAGACTGCTTTTTTTACTTTCTCCCGTTTTCCTCAGCTACTAAGTGTCGTATCTTGTAGTTGAAAAGCCTATATAATCTTCCTCAAGAACTTGGCTACCAAATACAAGAATATTTTTTCATTACCGACTGGGTTTCAGATATTGGCGCGTTGGAACAAACAAACAAACTTTCTTTTTATGTACAACGTCGCGAGGCATTCAAGCTTACGGTCTACCTGAAGTAAAACTGTTACCATAGCCTATTAACCCTGGTAATACATTAAGTATCACTTACGCGATGCCGCCTCTGCTGCTAACACAGCAACTCCTTAAGACCTTACTGGTGACCTCACTCACTCGCACGAACACAACAATCAAACATTTAATCACACATTGACCAAATTATAGTCTGACATTACGAAGTATTACTCAAAACTTTGACATTGGATATGGATAGCCATTAGAATGAATATCATGAGTAACTACAGGATTCAAACCAGGACTAATCAGTAAGTAGCTGGTTCTTTATCTACTGGTCTATTTGGTCTCGTCGAGTCAGTAATTAGAGGAAATATTCTTGGACATTGTTTGTAGTCATCAAAACACTGAGGGCCGCAAGTCAATACTGTAATCCGAGCGCAGTTTTCGTGATCACGTTCCAATGTTGACGCGTGTCGATGTGCTGTCCGACTATTTATCCAATTTTGTTACACAAACTGGAGATATTATTGACGGAGGCCAGAGATTTTATGTACGAAGTTGTATCTTATTACTTGAAATGAACAATTCTTGTATACATTTCGTGCATATTGGAAACTTTCAACTTCGACTATAACTTCGACTAAATTCGTATTCTCGGATTTTTGTACACACTAGTAACTCGCTCCGGCTTCGTACTGGCGATTCGATTGCTTGAAAATTTAATCGAAATCGATCCAGCCGTCTTCGGATTCATACGAAACGTACACACATCCATTTTTTTTATGTTAAAAGGAGATTTGTCACTTGCTTGGCGGTAAAGAAAAACATCGTGAGGAAATCTGCACACCCCAGAAATTATATTTCGAAAAACGTGCGACCTAAGAAGAAAGGTCTGGTTTTTCCTCCAGGTTGTGGAGGTCAGATATTAGTCGCTGTATATAAAAATTAGTGCTAGCTAGACTATTTTACAGAATAAAACTAGGGAAGTTAGGGCCTGCGGCGCAAACGCAAGCGCGCTTTTTATCTTTTAAATAGGTAACAGCAAGCTGTGTAGCAAGCGCGCTTGGAAACTTAGTGCGTCAATCTAAAAAATGCTTGGGCATTTCATTTTATAATTAAATAAAATTAAAAAAAATAAGTTAAAAAAGATAACTTAGTAAAAATTACCAAAAAAATGTTGAATATTCAAAATTTAATATTTAAAAAAATAAGTTACTTTTTAAAAAATAAACTGAAAAATTTTGATATCGAGTGCTGCGATTACTGCGACGGCCTCGAGGCATCTTGATGAAATTAGAATTAAAAACCCAAAATTTAATATAATTTAATATAATTTAATAAAAGACTAATTTATTAAAAAACTAAAAAAACAAAAAGGAAAAGATGAAAAAAAAATAAAAAAGAGGAAAAAGGAAAATTTAGTACTACCACTGCAAAAGCACTGCTCACAGTAGGGACAAATCTTCTTGGACCGATTTTTCTGGAACAAAACTTCTTTTTTTGAAAAACAAATTTCAACTGGCACAACTACGACATCTAGGCTACACGATCACGAAAAAAGGGGGTTTCAAACTATTTTGGTTTTGGAGAAGTAGAGCGTACAAAATACCGAGAAACTGGAGGTCGACCTCACATATTGCTCGCTTGCTATCGCGCGCTTGCAACAATATGAAGTGTGAAGAATTAAAAACTTTTGCATTTATCCGGATTACATTCGCCATTTTTACTTTTGACACACAGGTTGTCGCGAGTGTTTCTGTTCGCCGTTTATTGTCACTATTTCTTAAATGTATTTGTTGAAGTTGTTGTTATTCGTAAGTTTTATCGTAGTGTCACGTTTTTACATTCTGTTATTGCTGAGTTTCCGTTATTAGAACATTGTTCTGGGTAAAAATGTGAACCTAGACTGAGTAGTTTTTGCGCTTCAATTCGCCAAAGAAAAAAGTATTTCAAGCCTATTCCAATGCGTTCTACGAACAAGGAGAATGTTCTTAAGATATTTATACATGTAGAAAAGACTTAGCCTCTGTGTATTGATACGTAAGTATGAGAACTTATGGCTTCTTTATTTGCACTTTGTCGCACGGCATAATGAATGAACTAGGAGTAAACCACCCTTTAATTCTATAGATACATGTGAAAAAATGATGATAAGCTTGCCTTACTGCAGCACTGTCCTGAGCATTTTCAATTTTATATTTCACAGTCTAGTGATTTTTAATTATCTATCTTCTCAGCGTAATCCCGTTTCCTAATCCATTAGTATTGGCGGGATTCGATACCTAAACCTAAGTATTTGACGGAGATACTGATTTTTGACGTGATAACGTCTTATAAATCGATGAACGCCGGCTGCACGCAGGAAAAAGTATGACTCATTGTGACGTTTTGCCTGAGCCGAGCGTGCAAGCGAGAGCGCGGAACAAGCGATAAAGAGGCACGATTGGCCTAAGCGTTCGGCTTGTGACGTATCTATCTCTCTTCCACTCCATCGGCCGATGAGTCCGAGTAGAAGAGAGACAGCGGCAGCACACAACCTACACGTGAACTGTTTTGTCAACTGTTGAATGTTTTCTTATGACATTATCACGTAAAATTATCGTCCGTAAACCAATTTTTAAATGGAGCAATTGGCGTCAGACTTCCATAAGCCAGAGGGGACACGAGACCTTTCTTCGTCACCTCACAGAAAACTGCAACCAAATAACTACTCTCTAGAGGGTTGATGTGTTCTTGCGAGTGAGTGAGGTTACCAGTATGCTCCTAAGGGGTTGCTGTGGTAGCAGCAGGGGTAGCAACACCTGAGTGATACTTCCTGTATTATAAGCGTTTATAGGTGTTATGTACATTTACCAATTTACACCAGGCGGGCCGTATGCTTGTATGCCTCCAGACGTTGTATCAAAAGCTACATTTTTAATGTCGATGTTTCATTTTCTTTAAAAAATATGTATAGAATAACTTCGATTTGATTTTAATCGAAACAGTATTTAGGTAGCAAGATACAAAGTTGTCGTTTATGAAAACCACTGTTCGAGATAACACTCGCAAATCCTCCGTAAGTCTTATGAAAAGATGTGCTGATCGCAGGTTTTGAGCAAAACACATTAAACACAGATTTCGCTCCAATGCAAGATTCGCAGTAGGTAAAGCTTTCTAATTTAAGTTGGTGTTCGTTACGAAAACAGATTCCGCTGTCGAGGGAGTTCAACGTGACCTCACTGTATGTAAGTCATAAGTGAAAGCGGACAACACACTGAAAAAATAGGTGGCCGTCACGGGACGCCCGGCAGATGTGAAACATTTTAAGTGAATATTCGATTTTTTAATAAATAAAGATTAAAAACCATTAAAAATATGCAGTAAAATAATGTAAAAGAGTAGAGTTTTGTTAATAAAATGAATATGTTATTACACTAATTTTAATAATAATTCCAAAATACATTCATTTTACAAAAAAGAGGAATTGTCCTAGAATTGAAACTTAGGTATAATGTAGATTTGCCTTGCATAAAGATTCCACATTAGACTCTTTCTTAGGAGGGGTTACACTTTTGGGATTCTTGCAAGTTAGTTAAGTCGTCAGGAAGGACAGCCTCACTGCGTTGGCAGCGGAGATAGCGATATACGTGCGATATTTTACGTTGCAAGTGTCGCGGTACGCTACGATACGATACGCTACAGTAACCGCTTCATTTGAGGCGAGCATTATTGTTGTTGGCAACTGACGTAACGATGTTCATATTTGATTCTTTTAGCTTTCAATTTATGAGAGTATACTTAAAAATAATTTCTCGTAGTAATTAAATATATTGTAATTATATATATTTAAGAACTATCATTATTTTTAATTTAACTTACGTGGATGAAATTTGTAGGTATGTTCATATAACAATTTTTTTTTCTTCACTTGTAAGCAAATACATTCAAAATGTTTTGATCAGATCCTAGAGTCATCATCATCATCACAGCCTGTATTCGTCCACTGCTGAAAATAGGTCGCCCCTCTATGAATTACCCTCGGATACAAAAGTAGCTATTTGAATACTATAATTAGTTGATCATGAAATATAGAAGAATCCTGTTTGATTTTTTAACTGAATGTTCTAGAATTATGTTTGTACGGTTAATGATCATTTTAATTTTGATAAAATTTAATGTTTATTCATTTTTTATTATTCGGGAGTCTTAAATTAAAATCAATTTGTTTTTTAATTTAAATTAGCAAGTTACGTTTACGATGTATAATTTTAGTTCAGGTTAGACTTTAACTTGTTTATCACTGAAATACAACTAAGTTTCCACAATTTCAAAAGGGGTGTAACGATTTTTTCGATGTAGGTATTATTTTCGTGAGGAAAATTATGAGAAAGCAGATCAGTGTGACTAGTATTTTTTTTTTAAATTTTAACATAATCATGTTCTTTCTGGTCTTGATTAATATGTTTAAATTGTTTAAATGCGGTGTAAGATATTTCTATAAGATTCACTAGACAAAAATCATTTTTTTTTCTTTATCGAAACGCTTTCGCTTCTGCTTTTAGTCCTCTTGGTAAGAGAGTTCCTCGCTTGCCAACTTAAAACTCACTTATTTTAACTAAAGTTTGACTTTCGGTACATACTGAATCCTTGACTTTGACTAAGTTCTTTTTGTAATGAAGAGTGGAAGTTTTACGAGGTACCAACAGATAAACCTTGGTGTCGACTAGTATATTACCAGCAATGTCTCGTCAAATAGTGAAAGTTGTTCACAAAATTATTATGTTTAGAGTAAAAGCGGCGTCTCTTGTTTTTTTTTTGTATTTATACATTATATATATATACTATATATATGTTATCAGTCTATATAAAACAATATTTGTGCTTTGGCATTAACAAGACATCGAACTCATACTGAAGGTGCAATTTAATCTAACCTGCTTTAAGTTGCGTTTTACAATCGCACGGCTGGGAGTTCACCCTCATACACTGGAACCGCAATGGTCGCGTACTGTGCGGTTCATGAGAAGCTTTCTACCGAGAACTATTAGGTTGTGAAATGAGCTCCGTGCCGAGGTTTTCCCAAGGGACTACAGTATGGGGTTCTTCAAGAAAGGCGTGAAGATATTCTTACAGGGTCGGCAACGCAAGAGGGACACCCCTGGTGTTGCAAATGTTCATAGGCTACGGTAACTGCTTACCATCAGGGACGCCATAAGCTTGTTTTCCACTTTAGTGGTATAAAATAAAAACCGATCCTAAGAAAGATCAGGTTTTCTTTCAGGTTTGTGGTGGTCTGACCGGCGGTCGCTCCATGTAAACATCAGTGTATTCCCCAAATCTTCAGGCTTAGGTAGCAGACCCTGCCAATCCTAATGGATTAGAAAAAGAAGAACACCAGGGGTAAGTATTATACTAGGGAAGTTAGGGCCTGCGGCGCAAACGCAAGCGCGCTTTTTATCTTTTAAATAGGTAACAGCAAGCTGTGTAGCAAGCGCGCTTGGAAACTTAGTGCGTCAATCTAAAAAATGCTTGGGCATTTCATTTTATAATTAAATAAAATTAAAAAAAATAAGTTAAAAAAGATAACTTAGTAAAAATTACCAAAAAAATGTTGAATATTCAAAATTTAATATTTAAAAAAATAAGTTACTTTTTAAAAAATAAACTGAAAAATTTTGATATCGAGTGCTGCGATTACTGCGACGGCCTCGAGGCATCTTGATGAAATTAGAATTAAAAACCCAAAATTTAATATAATTTAATATAATTTAATAAAAGACTAATTTATTAAAAAACTAAAAAAACAAAAAGGAAAAGATGAAAAAAAAATAAAAAAGAGGAAAAAGGAAAATTTAGTACTACCACTGCAAAAGCACTGCTCACAGTAGGGACAAATCTTCTTGGACCGATTTTTCTGGAACAAAACTTCTTTTTTTGAAAAACAAATTTCAACTGGCACAACTACGACATCTAGGCTACACGATCACGAAAAAAGGGGGTTTCAAACTATTTTGGTTTTGGAGAAGTAGAGCGTACAAAATACCGAGAAACTGGAGGTCGACCTCACATATTGCTCGCTTGCTATCGCGCGCTTGCAATTATTTTTTATATTTCAAGCGTTTTTTGAGATCATTTCGCTCCATCGTATAATTTACTTTCAGTCTTACTTCCGTTTACCTGTTATTTTTTTTTTTACACTACGTCGGGAAGCATACAAAGCATACGGCCCACCTGATGTAAAGCGGGTACCGTAGCCTATTAACGCTTGCGATATATTAATTATCACTCGCGCGATGCCTCCTCTGCTGCTTACACAACTCCTTGGGCGCTTACTGGTTACCTTACTCACGCGCAGGAACACAATAACCCTCTAGGGAGTTGTTATTTGGCTGCGGTTTTCTGTGGGGTGGAGGTACTTCTTAAGACGGGCTGCTTTGATACGCCTTACCTCTCTTAAAAGAAGTGAAGAAGTGTCCACGAATAACTCGTGGCCGTGTCTACGACACAACCACAGCCCATTGTTTAGTATCTTTCGATGTCAAAATCCCTGTTGCGATCGCAACGAGATATAAGAGTAAAGTAACATATGGCTTATATTTTTTTAAACAATGTCTGAAGGCATACAAGCATACGTCTACCTGATGTAAAGCAGTTACCGTTGTCTGTACTTGTGCGTTAAGTATTACTCGCGCGATGGTTCCTCTGCTACTATCACAGCAACTTCCTAGGAGCTTACTGGTGACCTCACTTATACGCAGAATCATACCAACGCTGTCGGGAATTGTTGTTTGGTTGCGGTCTTCTGTGAGGTGGAGGTTCTTACCCAGATGGGCTGCTTTGATGCGCCCTACCTCTCTTAAAAACACCCACACTAAGACAAACAGGCAATGCACAGAAATATTTTTCAGGGGGGGGGGATCGAACCCACGAGCGTTGGTGTCTAACGTAACAGCGCGTTTCACTACTGCGTCACTGAGCTCGTCAAATTTACAATTCTTTGACACCCGTCGGATTTTTTATAAAACTAACCTGTCAAACAAGCATGTGACCTACCTTAGTTAAGCAGTTACAGTAGCATACGAATTGTTGCAACATCAGGGGTCGCAAAGAACCTCATGCTTATAATCCCTGGGGAAAACCTCGGTAGGGAAGTCAGAGTACCCGGTCGAAAACTTCATTGGAACCGCACAGTTCGCAAACAGTGCGGAATTCCCAGCCGTCGGCGAGTAACGTGCCGTAAACAAAAACTCTTCGGAACATATCCTGTTCTACAATCGGTAGAACATATAAATGGTTCCATGTTTAGCTTACGGAACTCTAAAAGACAGCGTTTCGGATGTTGTATTTTTATTGCGGCAGGTAACAGTAAAATGTAAAATATACGCTCCTATAAACTACGTCGTAAAGTTCAAATTTCATATAACAAATAAGACTGAGATCCCCTTTGTTGTTCGTGAATTCAATTTCGCCCGATATGAGCATAGGGCGGGAGCTCGCAGGAAATTGTCTAAGAAAATTATGACACCATTTTAATAAACATTAGACGTATGAAAATTATGTACGTGTATCTTCACGCCAGGTCCCTTGCGGGTTAGGCAGAGAGAACCATCATTATCCGTTAATCCCGTTCGCGACGTTTTCGCTACGTAGCCCATGGTTCACTGTTGCTGCGGTCAATGCTGCTTAACCTGCGTAGTCAGTTAGAACGACACGCAAAACGATGCCATCAAGCTCTTTAGATATGGATTAGTTGTTTTAAATACAATCTTATTGTATTGATCAATGTGTAACAATCGCGAAAAACTAAGACAATACAATCTTATTGTATTTTATTCATACTTCACGCCACGTCCGTTGCGGGAAGGACAGAGAGAACCGAGCGCCATAACCCGCGGTTCTTATACGTTCATAGTTCTTTTCATGCACACTCGCTGGTTCCTAAGGCTCTTGAGAATCTTGTGATAAAATACGATCAATTTTTTTCATGTTAGGTGAGTCTGAGTCTTCCTCGCCTCCTATATCCCTCCACTTTTGCATTGTATATCTGTTTCGTCATTATTTCATCTTGCATTCTTTTTACATGTCCGAACCTATGGAGCATGCCTTTTCTTATCTTTAAACCGACACTGTCCTAATTAGATTTCATATTACTACTTCTATATCTTGACGCAAGGTCCCTTGCTCACTCACGTCTTTAACTTTCATCGCTCTTTTTATGCACGCTCGCCGGCACGCCGCCGCCGCCGCACGACAGTAATGCGATGAATTGGGCCCGTAATTGACAAACGAGACTTTGATAAAATTTAATGTTTATTTATTTTTTATTATTCGGAAGTCTTAAATTAAAATCAATTTGTTTTTTAATTTAAATTAGCAAGTTACGTTTACGATATATAATTTTAGTTCAGGCTAGACTTTAACTTGTTTATCACTGAAATACAACTAAGTTTCCACAATTTCAAAAGGGGTGTAACGATTTTTTCTATGTAGGTATTATTTTCGTGAGGAAAATTATGAGAAAGCAGATCAGTGTGACTAGTATTTTTTTTTAAATTTTAACATAATTGTGCAAAACTCTTTAGTAAGCACATTCTTTTTATACTTTTTTACTTTTGAATATACTCGTACGTCTTGTTTTTATAAACGTCACTATTAATAAAATATTGTAATGGACACATCGTATCGAACTACTTTTGCTTTTCCCCTTTTAGTTTGATCGCGTTCATTATTGGTCCTTCTGTGATTTTTAAAACCGGAGACGTAAAATGGTAAAGACGAGGAATCAAGCTCTGGTTGAGGCCTCGGCGCCCTCGACTGAGGACGTGCCTCCTGTCACCAGTGCTCAAGATCAGCCCCTACGTAGTGATGCACCCTGGGTAACGCCGCCGTCTAATGTAGTGGGCCCTGCGGCGTCGTGTCTTTCACTCGCGGCTAGCACTTCGTCTCGTTCCACCGTTAGAGCTCGAAAATTAGCTATTGAAGCAGAACATGCACGTCGTCTCGCAGAACTGGAATGTGCACATGTTGAGGCACAGGTTGCTGCACAGGCTGCGGCGCAGGCTTCGGCACAGGCTGCCGCACAGGCTGCGGCACAGGCTGCGACACAGGCTGCGGCACAGGCTGCGGCACAGCATAAAATTTTGCTTGCGCAACGTGTAGCTGCCAATGCTGAGCTTAAAGCACAGCTTGCTGCTCTTGAGAGCGGCCAATCTAAAAAAAATAGTGATGTAGATTCATGGGTCGAAAAGTCACGTAACTTTAATTTTTGTTCTCAGGAAATTGATACTCCCTCACTACCCGGCCAGTTACCAAACCAAGGCCACGATGAACTTCCTGTCAACGATCCTGTCCGTGAATCCTACGCGATGGGTACTCAATATATACCATCCACGCGTCCACTCCTAGACCGCCGGCCTTCCATGCAGGCGCCTACACGTACTTTATCTGGTCAGCTCCTCGATCCTACTTACACGACGGAGCGACTCCCTGCCAAGGGAGAATATTTGCCACAAAGAGTCGAACCACCACCTAGGTTTGATACGTATCAGGGCCAGTATTCAATCGTTCCTCTGCCTACTTTCGACGGTAAGTCCCACTTAGACTGGTTACACATATCTCGTGTTTTTACCGATACACAACATTCATTTCCGCCTTTAACAAACCTAGCTCGGATTAATTGTGCTCTAAAAGGTGAGGCTAGGGAGGCAGTTGCTGCGATTTTGATGAGTACTCGTGATCCTAATCTTGTTATGCGAGAATTAGAATTACGCTTTGGCAGGCCCGATCTAATAGTTACTCGCGAAGTCAACTCTATGCGAGCTCTCCCTAGAGTAGTCGGAGATGGGAAAGATTTGACCATTTTTACTTCACGAGTAAGAAATTGTGTTGAAATTATTCGCTTACTTAACCAAAAAGAGTATTTGCATTCTCCAGATCTTTTTAATGCATTGTTGTATAAGTTATCGCCGTTAATCAAAACTAGATGGCTAGACTATGCGTCGCAATTTGAACGCGGTAATATTTCCAGGTTAGAATTGTTAGCAGATTTTCTATCTCGAGAGGTAGAGCTACGCACGAGGTTCGGTGGTACTAACGAATTTTCATATAATCGTGATAGAATTCACTCTGTTTCCGAGCAAAATATTAAATCATCAAGCGAAACTAAAAAATCGATAATTTCGCCAATCTGTATGTGTTGTGAAAAGTCGCACAACCTACTTCAATGTGACAAGTTTGTGTCAATGACTGTTGACCAGAGATGGCGGTTTATAAAAGAAGCAAAAATTTGCCATAAATGTCTCAAAAAAGGTGGTCATAGATACAGTTCCTGTAAAGCTCGTATGAGTAAATTGCTTTTTAAGTCTGACAAACCTAAAATTGACACCGACAATAAACCTCTACATATAGATGAAGAAATAGTAGCTCAGACAAGCACGTCATCTGCATCAATTTTTACACGTCGTCCTTTACTTAAAGTTATAGGGGTCACTGTCTCAGGTCCCGCCGGGAGCTTGGATACATACGCTTTATTAGACGATGGTTCGACAGCAACGTTTATAGATGCGAAGGTGGCCTCGAAGATTGGTTTGAGCGGCGTAGAAGGACGTGTCCAGTTAGACTGCGTAGGTGGTCTGTCACGCAACACTGAGACGCGGTATGTAGATTTTAAAATAAAAGGTAGGCATTCTCCTACGACTTACACTATCCGTAACGCAAGGTCTATTAGTAGCCTAGGTATGGCTCACCAAACCGTTCTACCTAAAGACATATGTCACTATTCACATTTAACCAACTTGGTTGATGTTTTGTGTTATGAAAACGCAAAACCGACTATTATACTAGGGTCAGATAATTGGCACTTGACTATCTCAAAGTCTACTCTTAGAGGCACTAAATCTGAACCAGTAGCGATTAATACTAATTTGGGTTGGGTTTTATTTGGATTTGTTACTAGTAAATCCAAACCAGTAGACTTCATGAATTACGTTAGAACTGACAGTGACATTAGCAATGATGAAATAAAGCCTTCTCTTGAAGCTCTTATTAAAGAACAATATCACCTGGATGCTATCGGGATCTCAAAACACATGGCACGCAGTAGTGCTGATGAACGCGCTGTAGATATCTTAAAACGTACTGCAAAACGTCTACCTTGCGGTCGTTTCGAAGTCGGTCTCTTATGGAAGGCAGACGATCTGATTATACCGAATAGCTACGGTTTAGCATTATCGCGATTTTTGAGTTTAGAGAAAAAGATGATTCGCGACCCAGAATATGCCGCACGGTACCGGAAAAATATTGGTGATATTTTAGAAAAAGCATACGCGGAAAAGTGTCCTAAGAGTACAAATTCAATGCAATGCTGGTATCTGCCACATTTTGGCGTCATTAATCCAAACAAACCTGATAAATTACGCATTGTTCATGACGCTGCAGCTAAATCGAATGGAGTTAGCTTGAATTCGTTATTATTAACTGGTCCTGATTTACTGCAACCGCTTCTACATATCATTTTTCGTTTTAGGGAAGAGAGAATAGCCATGACAGCTGATATTAAGGAAATGTTTCCTCAGCTTAAGATTCGTAGTCAAGATCGGGACGCTCAGAGATTTCTTTGGCGTGACAGCCCTAGCGAACCAATTAAGACTTATCGAATGTCATCCATGATATTCGGTGCAGCCTCTAGTCCTTTTACTGCACTTTATATCAAGGACAAAAACGCCAAAGATTTCGAGAAGCAGTACCCACATGCTGCTCATGCAATATTATTTGACCATTATATGGATGACTATATAGGTAGTGTTTCTACAGTAGAAAAAGCGGCTCGTCTTGCCGCAGATATTGTAAATGTACATAGTCGCGCCGGGTTTGAGATGCGTGGCTGGATCTCGAACGATCCCGCAGCGCTGTCTCTTCTGCCAAATAATCTTTTGTATAAAGCACCTGTAGCTAGTCATACTGAAAATAGTTCGGCACTCTTAATGGTAAATAATGCGCACTATATTAGTTTAGGTTCACTTACACCACCAATTCGCACGTTAGGCCTCATCTGGTATCCATCAACTGACGTGATTACGTTTAATGTCAATATTGAACACAGTTTGCCTGACTGCCTCACCAAACGCATTGTGCTCTCTCAAGTGATGCGCATATACGATCCTTTGGGTTTTTTAGCTCCTATAACAATGAGAGGACGCATTCTTTTTCAAAATGTTTGGCGACTAGGTCTTGGTTGGGATGAGGCACTACCTCAAGTAGACTGTGAATATTGGAAGTCATGGTATGAAGACTTAGTTTTAGTTTCAAAAATAAATGTTTCACGTTGTTATATCACACACGAGGAAGTATGTCGTCGTGAACTTCATGTATTTTGTGATGCAAGTGCTCAAGCTTATGTTGCTGTTGCTTATTGGCGCATTTTGTACGCAAACGGTAACGTGAAGCTTGCGCTAATTGCTAGCAAGTCACGAGTAGCACCATTATCACCAACATCGATTCCGCGTTTAGAGTTGCAAGCAGCTCTATTAGCTGCTCGGCTTGCCACCACTATTTGCGAAGCTCATCGCCATAAAGCTTTAAGTCGCACCTTTTGGAGCGACTCTAAAACTGTTTTAGAATGGCTTAGTAATGATCCGAGAAATTATAAGCCTTTTGTTTCTCACAGGGTTGGTGAAATATTGGAACTTACGAACGTGTGCGAGTGGCAATGGGTTTCTAGTAATCTAAATGTCGCTGATGATGCAACTCGAGATAATCGTATACCTCTTACTGTAGATTGTAGGTGGATTAGGGGTCCAGCGTTTCTTTTGGACAATTTTAAACCTCGCCCTGTCTCATGTTGTTGTACATCGCATGTAGATATTCATACATATTCATGTTTCATCCCTTTAGTAGCCGATTCCCGTCGATTTAGTTCTTGGACTCGACTATTGAGAGCTACAGCTACTGCCCATAGTTATTTAATTTTACTACGCAAGCATTATCTGTTTAAGCGTGGGGTAATTGTTGACGAAATGAATTTGATTTCAGAATGCCTATTTTCATATGCTCCTCATGTACCCTCTGATGTAAGCGTCAAGCGTAGGCGCTCTTTACCATCTTGGACGGGACTAACTGCCGAAGATTTGAGGAGGTCTGAAATACACATATTATGCCAGAGCCAAATGGAGTCTTTTGAAAGTGATTATCATAGACTGAGAGACAATAAGCAATTAGCGCCACGCAGTCGGCTTAAAAATATTTCTCCAAAAGTCTGTACTGATCATCTGATACGGTTGTCAAGTCGAATTACTGCTGCACCTGATATAAGCACCAAGATGAAATGCCCTCCTATCCTTGATGGTAAACACCCTGCTGTCCGTTTATTGGTTCAACATATACACCAGAAGGCTGCTCATGCAAATTCAGAAATGGTCGTTAATGAAATACGCCAAGAGTATTGGATAATTTCACTTCGTAGTACAGTCAGATCCATTGTTAATAGTTGTCAGGTGTGCCGCATCAAAAGGGCGGTTCCTTTCCATCCCCCAATGGGAAATCTACCTGAAGCAAGACTAACTCATCACAGTCGCCCGTTTACATTTTCTGGTTTGGATTATTTTGGCCCGATCCAAGTCGCTGTTGGACGTCGACGAGAAAAGAAGTACGTAGCGCTATATACTTGTCTGGTTACACGAGCTTTACACCTAGAGATTGTCGACAGTCTATCAACAGATGCTGCCATGATGAGCTTAAGACGTTTCGTAGCACGTCGAGGTAGGCCGTCTCAAATTTATTCTGATAACGGCACAGCATTTGTTGGAGCAAACCGCCAACTAAGAGAGCTTTACGGAGAGGCTGTTGAAGACTACGCCGCTAATGAGAAGATTGAATGGCATTTCATACCACCTGCAGCCCCTTTCATGGGAGGAGCTTGGGAGCGTCTAGTAAAGTCAGTAAAGACTGCTCTACGTGTTACTATGAAGGAGAGAATCCCAACGTCGGAAGTTTTAGCGACCTTCTTATCTGAAGCTGAAGCAGTAATAAATTCTCACCCATTAACGCACGTTGCCGTCGATCAGGAAAGTGAAGAGGCGTTAACCCCATTTCATTTCCTTATTGGCTCTTCGTCTGGACGAGCTGTTCCTGCAAGTTTGGAAGACGCCGACCTTACAGGGAGGACAGGCTGGCGTAAGGCAGCACGATTAGCCGATCACTTTTGGTCGCGTTGGATTAAAGAATACCTACCGACCTTACATCAGAGGCGTGGAGGTGGGATTGCTCCTGAGATTTGTTTGGGAGATCTAGTTCTTGTAGCAGACAGCAATCTACCGCGTAATGTATGGCCAAGAGGTCGCATTGTTAACGTATATCCTGGGTCTGACGGTATTATTAGGGTTGCCGATGTTAAAAGTTTAGCCGGGATCTTAAAAAGACCATGTAAGAAATTAGTAAAACTTATCGTATAGTACCTATATAAATTTTGTTTGTCGTTTGTTTGTTTCGGTATCTATTGAATTTTGTTATTTTTTACCAACATTTAGTTTTGTTCAGTTTTGCATACTTCTTCTGAATGATTATCTGAATGTACAGTCTGTCCACCATTTATTAATACCGTTTCATCAGGTACAGTCTGCCTACTAACTTCGATAGGTACTTTTCTCCTCCCGGGAGAGATGTGCAAAACTCTTTAGTAAGCACATTCTTTTTATACTTTTTTACTTTTGAATATACTCGTACGTCTTGTTTTTATAAACGTCACTATTAATAAAATATTGTAATGGACACATCGTATCGAACTACTTTTGCTTTTCCCCTTTTAGTTTGATCGCGTTCAATAATCATGTTCTTTCTGGTCTTGATTAATATGTTCAAATTGTTTAAATGCGGTGTAAGATATTTCTATAAGATTCACAAGACAAAAATCATTTTTTTTTCTTTATCGAAACGCTTTCGCTTCTGCTTTTAGTCCTCTTGGTAAGAGAGTTCCTCGCTTGCCAACTTAAAACTCACTTATTTTAACTAAAGTTTGACTTTCGGTACATACTGAATCCTTGACTTTGACTAAGTTCTTTTTGTAATGAAGAGTGGAAGTTTTACGAGGTACCAACACATAAACCTTGGTGTCGACTAGTATATTACCAGCAATGTCTCGTCAAATAGTGAAAGTTGTTCACAAAATTATTATGTTTAGAGTAAAAGCGGCGTCTCTTGTTTTTTTTTTGTATCACATAGCTCTGGCAGTTGCTGAAGTCTATATAAAACAATATTTGTGCTTTGGCATTAACAAAACATCGAACTCATACTGAAGGTGCAATTTAATCTAACCTGCTTTAAGTTGCGTTTTACAATCGCACGGCTGGGAGTTCACCCTCATACACTGGAACCGCAATGGTCGCGTACTGTGCGGTTCATGAGAAGCTTTCTACCGAGAACTATTAGGTTGTGAAATGAGCTCCCTGCCGAGGTTTTCCCAAGGGACTACAGTATGGGGTTCTTCAAGAAAGGCGTGAAGAGGTTCTTACAGGGTCGGCAACGCAAGAGGGACACCCCTGGTGTTGCAAATGTTCATAGGCTACGGTAACTGCTTACCATCAGGGACGCCGTAAGCTTGTTTTCCACTTTAGTGGTATAAAATAATAACCTACCCTAAGAAAGATCTGGTTTTCTTTCAGGTTTGTGGTGGTCTGACCGGCGGTCGCTCCATGTAAACATCAGTGTATTCCCCAAATCTTCAGGCTTAGGTAGCGGACCCTGCCAATCCTAATGGATTAGAAAAAGAAGAACACCAGGGGTAGGTATTATATTAATTTTTATATTTCAAGCGTTTTTTGAGATCATTTCGCTCCATCGTATAATTTACTTTCAGTCTTACTTCCATTTACCTGTTATTTTTTTTTTACACTACGTCGGGAAGCATACAAAGTGTACGGCCCACCTTATGTAAAGCGGGTACCGTAGCCTATTAACGCTTGCGATATATTAATTATCACTCGCGCGATGTCTCCTCTGCTGCTTACACAACTCCTTGGGAGCTTACTGGTTACCTTACTCCCGCGCAGGAACACAATAACCCTCTAGGGAGTTGTTATTTGGCTGCGGTTTTCTGTGGGGTGGAGGTACTTCTTCAGACGGGCTGCTTTGATACGCCTTACCTCTCTTAAAAGAAGTGAAGAAGTGTCCACGAATAACTCGTGGCCGTGTCTACGACACAACCACAGCCCATTGTTTAGTATCTTTCGATGTCAAAATCCCTGTTGCGATCGCAACGAGATATATGAGTAAAGTAACATATGGCTTATATTTTTTTAAACAATGTCTGAAGGCATACAAGCATACGTCTACCTGATGTAAAGCAGTTACCGTTGTCTGTACTTGTGCGTTAAGTATTACTCGCGCGATGGTTCCTCTGCTACTATCACAGCAACTTCCTAGGAGCTTACTGGTGACCTCACTTATACGCAGAATCATACCAACGCTGTCGGGAATTGTTGTTTGGGTCTTCTGTGAGGTGGAGGTTCTTACCCAGATGGGCTGCTTTGATGCGCCCTACCTCTCTTAAAAACACCCACACTAAGACAAACTGGCAATGCACAGAAATATTTTTCAGGGGGGGGGGGGGGATCGAACCCACGAGCGTTGGTGTCTAACGTAACAGCGCGTTTCACTACTGCGTCACTGAGCTCGTCAAATTTACAATTCTTTGACACCCGTCGGATTTTTTATAAAACTAACCTGTCAAACAAGCATGTGACCTACCTTAGTTAAGCAGTTACAGTAGCATACGAATTGTTGCAACATCAGGGGTCGCAAAGAACCTCATGCTTATAATCCCTGGGGAAAACCTCGGTAGGGAAGTCAGAGTACCCGGTCGAAAACTTCATTGGAACCGCACAGTTCGCCAACTGTGCGGAATTCCCAGCCGTCGGCGAGCGATGCCGTAAACAACAACTCTTCGGAACATATCCTGTTCTACAATCGGTAGAACATATCAATGGTTCCATGTTTAGCTTACGGAACTCTAAAAGACAGCGTTTCGGATGTTGTATTTTTATTGCGGCAGGTAACAGTAAAATGTAAAATATACGCTCCTATAAACTACGTCGTAAAGTTCAAATTTCATATAACAAATAAGACTGAGATCCCCTTTGTTGTTCGTGAATTCAATTTCGCCCGATATGAGCATAGGGCGGGAGCTCGCAGGAAATTGTCTAAGAAAATTATGACACCATTTTAATAAACATTAGACGTATGAAAATTATGAACGTGTATCTTCACGCCAGGTCCCTTGCGGGTTAGGCAGAGAGAACCACCATTATCCGTTAATCCCGTTCGCGACGTTTTCGTTATGGAGCCCATGGTTCACTGTCGCTGCGGTCAACGTTGCTTAACCTGCGTAGTCAGTAAGAATGACACGCAAAACGATGCCATAAAGCTCTTTAGATATGGATTAGTTGTTTTAAATACAATCTTATTGTATCGATCAATGTGTAACAATCGCGAAAACCTAAGACAATACAATCTTATTGTATTTTATTCATACTTCACGCCACGTCCGTTGCGGGAAGGACAGAGAGAACCGAGCGCCATAACCCGCGGTTCTTATACGTCTCTTTAACGTTCATAGTTCTTTTCATGCACACTCGCTGGTTCCTAAGGCTCTTGAGAACCTTCAGATAAAATACGACCAATTTTTTTCATGTTAGGTGAGTCTGAGTCTTCCTCGCCTCCTATATCCTTCCACTTTTGCATTGTATTATTATTACTGTTTCGTCATTATTTCATCTTGCATTCTTTCTACATGTCCGAACCTATGGAGCATGTCTTTTCTTATCTTTAAACCGACACTATCCTAATTAGATTTCATATTACTACTTCTATATCTTGACGCAAGGTCCCTTGCTCACTCACGTCTTTAACTTTCATAGCTCTTTTTATGCACGCTCGCCGGCACGCCGCCGCCGCCGCAAGACAGTAATGCGACGAACTGGGCCCGTAATTGACAAAGACTTTGACATAAAAGAAGTGGGGAGCATTAAAGCAGTTCGATTGTAAAATTACCTCCATCTCACAGACAACAGTACCAAAATAACAATTCCCTTTTTTTCCAAACTCGGGTGGCATACAAGCAAAGCCCACCTGATGTTAAGTGGTTACCCTAGTCTAGATGTACAGTGGTGTACCCTATACCCTGTGGCAATACAGCTGTTAGTACAACTGGTATCACAACATCTCCTTAGGAGCTTACCCGTAACCTCAATCATTTACAGGAACCCAATAACCATCCAAGGAGTTATTATATGATTGCGGTTTTCTGTGAGATGCACCCTACCTTTCGTGTATGTCTTTTGAAACCCTGGAGGGTTGTTATATTCCTGTAGTGGGGTTACCACTGTGCTTCTAATGAGTTGCTGTTTTAATAGTGGAGGTGGCAACGCTGGAGCGATACTCCTTGCAAGCGTACATAGCTTATGGTAAGTACTAAACATCCAGTGAATCGTATGCGTCCTTGCCTCCCGACGTTGTATAAAAAAATATGCTAAGTTTTCTTTATCACTGACGTTAGAAAGCATCAAAAAGTTGTTTATCTACATTTTATAATTGCATGCTTAATTAATGAAACGTGCCTTGTAAATTACTTCTATGAAAATGTATTCTGTATTTACCATATTAATTAGAAGTCAGAAAATGTGTTAGTGACAAGCATTTAAGTACGTGGCCCGCTGAGTAGGGATATCCCCGCGGGCAGAGCTTCTGAGTGTGTAATGCTCGTATTTACTATAGCTTCCCGTAAATACGATCACCTGACCAGAATCGGTGTTAAGTGCGATATTTTTAACATTTCCCGTTGTTCAAATTCGAGTGGCTATACATTTTGTTTATTTTTAGGGCACCTCAAAGGGAACAATTGAAGGTTTCAAGTTGAAATTCATATCAAATGCTATAGTCTGCAATCACTTGGAGCACTGAAAAATTCAAACTTATAAGTCAACCCAATCAAACACTACGGCCGTTTATGTCCAATTTTTACCGCGTATTTTAACACTCGCAAGGGAATCATAATCGATAGGGTACTTCCTGTTGACCTAAAAATCGGAGTACTGTAAATTTGCAGTTTCATCACTATCAATAATACCTATATTCTTCATGTTGCAGTTGGTAAATAAACAGCGGCCAATGCATTGGCCGCCATTGACAACAGTTATCCAAAGGCAAAGTTATGTTTCTCTCTCAATCCGGTTTATTTTTTCGTTACAGCAACGTTAGGTGTTTACGTGGTTGATGAGAAAATTACAACGTTATCGGAAAAATAGAAAAAAAATAAGTTCATATCTTTTTTCAATATACAACATCGGGTGGTATTCAAACACTTGATGTAAAGAATTACCGTAGCCTAGCCTTAGGAGCTTACTGGTGACCTCATTCACACGCAGGAACACAACAACCCTCTAGGGAATTGTTATTTGGCTGCGGTTTTCTGTGAAGTGGAGGTACTTCCCCAGACGGGCTGCTTTGATGCGCCGTACCTCTCTTCTATTTATATCTAGTCTATTTGCTTTATACAGACGATGCTATGTTATTAGCAGAAACACCAACTGAACTGTGAACACTGGTCACAATAATGAAAGACATGGAGAAGAGCCTACTACTGAATGCGATGAAAACCAAGATTTGAAAGAGAGGAAACAGGATCGAACACAAGGATTGAGTTCACTGATGTAGTATTGGAACAAGTGAATGAGATTATGTGTCAAAGCGCTTTAAGCAGGGATGGAAGGTATATCGCTGATGTAGAGAGACGAGCGCGTGCAGGGAACAGCGTGAATGGAGCATTTGGTAAACTTTTAGGCAGCTGAAATGTAAGTCAGTAAGTATAGCTCGATGTACACAATGCGCTGCCAGTTTCCACATTAACCTATGAAATTATAAGCTAGGTATGATTGAAACAGCATAAAAGTAGAATAAATCCGATCAAAATGCGAGTATGCCCAAATTTTATGGCATAACCCTTGTTGACCACGTTCGCGACGACAGTGTAGGAAAGAGAGTTGTTCTGAAGAGAGTGTCTGTGTTAAGAAAGGAAAAGGTGTATATAAAATAGATAAAATAGACTTTGACAAGCTCGGTGGCTCAGTCGCGAATGACGCAACTTTGAGACCAACGCTCGTGGGTTCGATTCCCACACAAGACAAACATTTGTGTGCATGAACATATCTGTTTGTCTTGGTCTGGATGTTTAAGGAGAGGTAGGGTGCGTCAAAGTAGCCCGTCCGGGGAAGTACCTCCACCTCTCAGAAAACCGCAGCCAAATAACAACTTTCTCGAGGGTTGTTGTATTCCTGCGTGTTTCGCATTACATATCTTTTTTTTATATACAATGTCGGGAGGCATTCAAGCATACGGCCCAACTGATGTAAAGCAGTTACCTATTAACACTTGTAATATATTAAGTATCACTGGCGCGATGCCATCTGGCTGCTAACACAGCAACTCCTTATGAGCTTACTAGTGACCTCGCTCACACGCAGGAACACAACAACCTCTAGAGAGTTGTTATATGGCTGCGGTTTTCTGTGAGGTGTAGGTAATCCAGACTACCTTTATTAAAAACACTCCAGGACAAAGACAAACAGACACGTTCACACACAAATGTTTGTCCTGTGCGGGAATCGAATCCACGAGCGTTGTTGGTGACCAAGTCGCGTCATTCACCACTGCGAGCTATTCAAACTTGTCTCCATTCTAAGTTACACACAACAAGTATATTATAGTACCGAGATCTCTTCGACATTGATTCCTACTTAGCTGAGATCTTATTTTATTGAATTGTTCTATTGAACGACGCGTTTTTATTTGACTTCCACTCCTCACAAAGTTTGTATAATTAAAGTAAAGTAATAAAGAAAACGAATCCGCTTTTGATCATTTTCATTTCTTAATTAGGTCCCATTAGGAAATTTTCTGTTTCATTTCAACCAAAACATCACACTGCGTAGACACAGGCAAAAGGGAATTCAAATAAGGATGTTCACAATTGATTAACAAAACTTTTTTTTAGAAAACCACAATTATGTTACCTATAGATGCTTAACTTTGCTGTGGAAGCAGCAGAGGAGGCATCGCGCGAGTGATTCTCAATATATTACACGCGTTAATAGGCTACGGTAACTGCTTCACATCAGGTGGACCGTACGCTTGCATGACTCCCGACGTTGTATAAAAAAAAAACGTGATTATTTAGTTAGGTATGTTCATTTCAAAAATCGGTGTTTTAATAAATTATACATTCTGTGTACTAAGTATCGGGAATTTGTCAATAAAACAAAAAATACAAATTATTCATCTAAATTTATTTTATCGCCTTCAAAGTAGGCCCCATCGCTTGCAATACAACATCTCCACCGCTTCACCCAGTCTTCCATACATTTTTCATAGGCTATTTGCGGTATGGCCTTTAGCTCATTCAGCGAATTTTCTTTTATGGCTTCTATCGACTCAAAACGTTTTCCTCGAAGTGGTAATTTTAACTTGGGAAATAAAAAAAAGTCAGACGGAGCCATATCAGGTGAATACGGTGCTTGGTCGAGAACTTTTGTTGAATTTTTCGCTAAAAACTCTTTCACTATAATGGCTGTGTGTGATGGTGCATTATCATGGTGCAGCATCCATGAGTTGTGTTGCCACAAATCTGGACGTTTTCGGCGGATACTCTCACGCAAACGCTTCATGACGCCTAAATAATATTCTTTATTCACTGTTTCTCCCTCTGGAAGGAATTTGGAGTGAACCACACCACGGTAGTCAAAAAAAACTGTCAGCATCACCTTGATTTTGGAGCGACTTTGCCGCGGTTTTTTGGGTTTCGGCTCGTTTTCGAGACGCCATTCTGAAGACTGTTGGCTTGTTTGCATGTCGTACTCATAAACCCATGTCTCGTCGCCAGTTATTATACGTTTCATAAAGGTCGGATCCGTAGAAGCTCGGGAAACCATGTCTTCAGCGACATGCTTTCGCTGCGCTTTTTGAACAAAATTGAGCTCTTTTGGAACTAGTCGAGCGGCGACGCGTTTCATGCCTAAAATGTCAATGAGAATGTTGTGGACGGACTTAAAAGATATGTTCACCTCACTAGCCAACTCTCTCAGACTCATACGTCGATTTTCGAGCACTAGCTTCTTGATTCTGTCGATGTTTTCTCTGGTCGTAGCGGTTGAAGGTCTACCAGAACGAGGCAAGTCTACTACTACTTCTCGGCCTTCTTTAAAAGCCTTATACCATTCATAAGCCCTTGTTTTCGATATACACGATTCGCCGTAGGTATTTCGCAACATTTTTAGTGATTCACCACATGAAATATCATTTGAAACACAAAATTTAAGGCACACTCTTTGTTCAACAATATTTTCCATTGTAAAAATCGCCGAGGACTCAAAACTATGACCAACAAAAAGTGTAGTTTAAAACAAATTAAATGACAGATCCCGCTCAAATTTTGCGCGCTAAATCAGTACAGTGCTACCAACATGCAGTAAAAAAATTAGAACGACCTCTTTTACGCGGGTCTTTTTATTGACATATTCCCGATACTTTTTACACAGAGTAGTATATTTAATTTCTTAATAAAAAAAAATCTATTGCTTTTATGAATTGCCCTACTGATATTTATGGGTAGCTATTAGTATTAAAGTAATAAATGTATAAACGTTGTCTGACAAATTACACAGCGCCATCTAGCTCCGAAGTAAGCGAAGCTTGTGTTATGGGTACCAGACAGCTGGTAAATACATTTTTTTTGTAAATGCATACTTATGATACATAAAAAACAGCCAGACCTAGGCAAAGAGACATGTTCATGCACACAAATGTTTGTTCTGTATGCGAATCGAACCTACGAGTGTTGGTGTCGAAGTAGCGTTTTACTAACCATTGCGCCACTGAGCTCGTCAAAAAGTAGGTCTAGATATAGATAAAAATTTAAGAAAGAGAGCTGATCTGAAAGAGAGTATCGGTGTCATGATAAGAAAAGGAATGCTCCGATGGTTCGGATATGTACGAGTAGAATAAATGCCAGAGGAAAGAATGACGAAACAGATCTTTATCGCGAAGGTAAGGCGAAAGGCCAAGACACATCTACTAAGACCAAATTGGTCTTCGTTATTTATTTTCATGAGCTTAGTGGGTTCGATTCCCACACAAGACAAACATTTGTGCGTATGAACATGTCTATTTGTCTTGGTTAGGGTGTATTGAAGAGAGATATGTCTTTATATACAACGTTGGGAGGCATACAAGCATACGGTCCACCTGATGTAAAGCAGTTACCGTAGCCTATTAACGCTTGTAACATATATCACTCGCGCGATGCCTCCTCTACTGCTTATACAGCAACTCCTTAGGAACTTATTGTGGCCTCACTCACACCCAGGAACACAACTAGGGAATTGTTATTTGGCTGTGGCTTTCTGTGAGGTGGAGTTACTTTCCCACACGGGCTGCTTTGATGCGCCCTACCTCTCTTGAAACTTCCAGACCATGACAAACAGACATGTTCATGCACACAAATGTTTATCTTGTGTGGGAATCGAAACCTCCTCAAAAGATATGTCGTAGCAAAGCAGCCCATTTGGGAACCTACCTCCACGTCACAGAAACACATTAGGTATATTACTCATGTGATGCCTCTGCTGCTAACACAGAACTCCTTAGGAGCTTACCTCACTAGCATGCAGCAACACAACAACCCTCTCTTAAAAAAACTTAACCAGATCAAGACAAACAGATATATTCACGCACAGAAATGTTTGTGCTGTGTGGGAATCGATCTCACGAGCGTTGGTGTCGAAGTAGCTTTACTAATCCCTGTTCCACCGAGCTTTGTTCGACAATTTGGGGCATTAGCACGTTTTTAATATTCAGCAGGTTTGTCTGTCGTCATAATACGACGCGAGCTTAGCTGAATATTTTAGCGGGAATTTACCTATTGTGTGTGAAAGGTATTGCAACGTACGTGTCGCGGTTTTATATGAACCAAGTTTCACAGCCCATTAGAATTTGTAAGCAGGGCGAAATGGGATTTCGTTTCCGTATGCGATTCCACTGCTCGTTTTGGATCATTATTATGTATATGTATATACATACAAATACATAATAATGATCCAAAAACGAGTATATATACTTAGTCTGGCCATAAATACTGTTACAATTAAAAATAAACAAAATATTACATTTGAATTTGGAATCTGTCATTATTATATGATTGTTCATTGAGTTTTCTCATTTTGGCGCCAATACATTGTACAATATTTTGCGATATTAAAATGGAGTGGGGTGATAAAGAGAACCGAATCGCTGTGATTGCATTACACAAAGTAGTTATGGAGCCAAATGCAATATTTAAAACTCTCCATACGCTTGGTATTAGTAAAATGTTTGTGTACAGTGAGACCTCCTCTGTTTGTGACAGAAAAAGATCTGGCCGTCCACGTAGTGTTCGTACGAAAAAGGTGATTAAAGCAGTAAGGGAAAGAATTCGAAGAAATCCTGTCCGAAAGCAAAAGATTTTATCTCGGGAGATGAAGATAGACCTAGAACCATGTCGCGTATTTTAAAAGGTGACTTAGGACTTGCAGCCTATAAGAGACGTACTGGTCATTTCTGAACTGATAATTTAAAAAAGAATAGGGTGGTAAAATCAAAACAACTACTGAAACGGTACGCAAAGGGAGGTCACAGAAAAATTTTGTTTACGGATGAGAAAATTTTTACAATTGAGCAACATTTTAACAAACAAAATGACCGTATTTATGCTCAAAGCTCTAAGGAAGCTTCCCAATTAGTCGACAGAGTGCAACGTGGGTACTATCCAACTTCAGTGATGGTTTGGTGGGGTATTAGCTATGAAGGAGTGACTGAGCCATACTTTTGTGAAAAAGGTATCAAAACATCGGCACAAGTGTATCAAGATACCATTCTTGAGAAGGTAGTGAAGCCCCTTAACAACACCATGTTCAATAACCAAGAATGGTCCTTCCAGCAAGACTCGGCGCTCGGTCATAAAGCTCGGTCTACGCAGTCTTGGTTGGAAACGAACGTTTCGGACTTCATCAGAGCTGAAGACTGGCCGTCGTCTAGTCCCGATCTTAATCCGCTGGATTATGATTTATGGTCAGTTTTAGAGAGTACGGCTTGCTCTAAATGCCATAGCTTTTGTAAAATTGTTTTATATTTATGTATTAAACTAACACACAGTAAAAGTAATAAATGTTATTTGCAATAGATTTTTTTTTCTCTTTGTTTCAGTATTTATGGCAAGACTAGGTATGTATGTCTTCACGCCAGGTTCATTGCGGGGTAGGCAGTATAGGAGAGCCTATAAATACGCCAGCGTCACTTGGATTATGGTTTACTAGCTGTGCCCGCGACATCGTCCGCGTGGAATTTAACAAAAAAGTTATTGTTCAGTTGGCAGAGTTTACGATAACTTATTAATAAGCAGAGTCAAATAGCGAACAGCAAAATAATAATAGATATGTATTATGTACTTCGTCCGCGCGGAATAGTTATTTTTTTATTATTTATTTATATTAATGAAAATAAATGAAATTTCTAAAATAAAAGTAGCCTAAGTTACTCCTTATTACATCAGCTATCTGCCAGTCAAATTCCGGTCAAAATCGGTCAAGCCGTTTTAGAGTTTAGCCGGAACAAACAGACGGACAGACAAAAAAGGTAGAAATATTCATTTTAGTATATCTACACTGTATACATCCATATGCATTTAGTAAAAAGCGGTTATTTTAATATTACAAACAGACACTCCAATTTTATTTATCTGTATAGATTATCACCCAATGGTACAATAAATATACAGTATCTAATTATGACTGGTAATTATGTGCGCAGAACATCTGCTCCCCTGAATGTTAGATTAAAAAATAGCCGTTCTGTCCTTTTTTTTTGACCTGACTTTGTAGTTAGCTCCGAGTGGGCTGTTACTACGTCACCAGACTTAACTACCGGCCGTTCTGTCCATTTGACAATCCGTTTTATAGCTATTACAACAGTGTTCCCCCCCACAAGGAGATAGTAGTCAAAACCATACCAATAACTTGTAGTTATATAAATAACGCTTGCTGACCGCGTTGGAAATGATGACGGACGAAAGAGAGTTGGACTGAAAGAGAGTGTCGGTGTTAAGATAAGAAAGAGCATGCTCCGTTGGTTCGGACATGTAGAAAGAATGCAAGATGAAAGAATGACTAAACAGATATACCTACAATGCGTAAGTGGAAGGATGTGGAAGGAGCCGAGGAAGACCAAGACTAACCTACCATGACCAAATTGGTCGTGTTTTATCAGAAGGTGATGTTAGGAGCCTTAGGAACCGGCAAGAGTGCATGAAAAGAAGTGTGTAAGGACCGCGTCTTATGGGGCTCGGTTCTCTCTGCCTACCCCGCAAGGGACCTGGCGTGAAGATATACATACATATATAAATAATTACAGCATCCAAATTAAATTAATCCTTATGATAAGTAAGGACTATAAACATGTACAATAATACATTGGGCCTCCGGTACCGGTACCAAATTGTAAATTAATTTACAATTTGGTACCGGAACCAGTTGGTATTCCTGTAAATCCTCACTCCGCCCAAAGTAACAGCAATGTATAACTAAGTATTTATTAGTGCATAACTACGAGTAGTTATAAATAATATGTTTATTTTAGCATTAAGTAGTTCAATTCATAATAAAAGAAGCAAAATAGTACGTGAGAATATTGAACACCTCGCAGCAGAGAGAACCGAGCGCCATAAGATACTTCCTTCGCCGGTCCATAGATACTTCACTCGCTTTTGTAACATTCATAGCTCTTTTCATGCACGCTCGCCATTTCTTGGGGCTCCTGAAATCACCTTCTGATAAAACACGACCAATTTAGTTCTTCCCCAGACGGGCAGCTTTGATGCGCCCTACCTCTCTTAAAACATCCAGATCAAGACAAACAGACATGTTCATGCACACAAATGTTTGCCTAATAGTAAGCAGCTACTGCAACCTATAAACACTTCCAACAGCAAGGGTGACATTCGTACATCGTCGACCCTGTATAAAACGGGGCGTGGCCTTGAGTTTTTCGTGAATTCGTATTCGGAACTAAAAGGAAAATACAATGCAGCGAAATAATCTCAAAATGGCGTCGCTTTCTCCCCCCGGTGTGTCGTACTCCTTACCCAACGTAACAAAAATCTTTCATTCTGTAGCTATCAAGTGGTGTAAATAAATTTAGGATGTAAACGATAGATATATAGTTACAACACCAAATCCCTGTCCAATGTATCCCCCGACTTACTTATCATCTCTGTTTTCTGAATCGCTTTCCAACATGGATGCAAATTTCAAGTCGTCTATCTATCTATCTATAACTTCACGCCAAATCCCTTGCGGGGTAGGCAGAGAGTACCGAGCGCCACGTGACTCGATCCTTACATAACTCACTCGCTTCTTTAACATTCATTGCTCTTCTCATACACTCTCGCCCGGTTTCTAGGGCTCCTGACATCACCTTCTGATAGAACACGACCAATTTGGTCATGGTAGGTAAGTCTTGGCCTTCCTCGGCTCCTACATCCTTCCACTTTAACATTGTATATCTGCTTCGTATTTATTTCATCCTGCATTCTTTCTACATGTCCGACCAACGGAGCATGCCTCTCCTTAATTTAATATCGCGCTCTCTTTCAAACCAACTCTGTTTCTAACACCATGATTGCGAATACGGTCTACAAGCCTTACGCCACAAATTTTGCGCAACGCTCAATAAATTGTATTTACGTGAAAACCTCCTCATGCCTGTTTTGAAGAACCCAATGCTATAGTCCCTTAGCAAAGAGTCCGTTTCACAACTTACTGGTTCTCGAAAGAAAACATCTATGGAATCGCTCAGCACGCATTCATTGCGGGTCCAGTATGCGCTGAATTCCCCACTACCCACGAGCTATGTGATTGTAGAAAGAAGCGCTGACTGATCGGCCGTTACAATCTATAGAACACACAAAGGGAGGCGAGTCGCGTTAAACCATATTAAAACCATTAGAAAAATCCTTTCTCCGCGAAAACATCAATCAAACGTCAGAAACAGGTAGTAGAAGTTTGAACTCTTTGGCGAACTGGAGTCATTTCTCAAAATGACAGAGTTAGCGCTTATAAATCCGTGTCACACGCATACACTGGCCAAGATTTATATCGCCGAGGTTTTTCCTCGCGCTGTCAAAGAATCCGTGATATGAATACAGTTATTTATGGATTGAGTTCAATCACAGTGATTTACTGTAGCGTCGGTATTTTTTTGTTATATCACGTCGGGCGCCATACAAGCATACGGCCCAGCTGAGGTAAAGCGGGTACCGTAGCCTATTAACGCTTACGATATATTAAGTATCACCTATATTGAATGAGGTCATCAGTAAACTCCTAAGCAGTTGCTGTGTAAGCAGTAGAGGAGGCATCGCGCTAGTGATACTTAATATAGTACAAGCGTTAATAGGCTACGGTAACCATTTTATATGAGGTGGCCGTATGCGTGTATGCCTCCTGACATAGTATAAAAAAAACGATATACGCGGGGATGAAGTCGCGGGGTATATCTAGTTTAGTATATCTATGTTTAAATGGTTTATTATTTTTTATTATTTATTTAGTTCCAAATATTGTATCGCAGAGTTTAAAATGTTTATGACAATAGTTCGACTCAATTAATTCATTTAAGATGCATGCATACAAAACGCTACATTGTAGTTAATTTACGTATCATAACGCGTAATCAAAATTCTCACTGTAAATGAAATATTTTTTTATTCTTTTAATTGTCTTAGGGCTGGTAAGGTATAATTCTTGTACGTCTTTTGGGAGGCTGTTAATAATTTTTGGTAACATGTATTGATATGTTCTCATACCATATTTATTGTTATGTTTGTTTTTCAAGTAATTGATAGAAAAATAAGCCAATTAGTGGTCGTCTCATCATGGTTCGCTGTAGGTATATCTTAACTATGCTAAGACGGCAGATTTTTTAACGAACCCATTTTTAAATGGTAGAAAAATTGTATTAAAAAAACAATTAGAATTCGTTGAATTTTGTTAAGAGACAATCAACAATCACAATCAATGAGTATATGAGACCTATTCGTTGTTCCAAAAATGCTATATTAGTCTAGTGCAAATATTCATTATTTATGTATTAGTACCTAATCATCATCATCATATCAGCCGAAAGACGTCCACTGCTGAACATAAGCTCCCCCTTAGACTTCCACAGCGATCGGTCTTGTGTTGCTTGTATCCAACGACTCCCAACGATCTTTACAAGATCGTCTGTCCATCGTGTGGGGGCAGTCCAAAGCTGCGTTTTCCGGTTCGTGGTCGCCATTCGAGAACCTTTCTGCCCCAACGGCCATCGGTTCTGCGAGCTATGTGGCCTACCCATAGCCACTTCAGCTTGCTGATCCTTAGTGCCACGTCGGTAACTCCAGTTCTGCTGCGGATGCGCTCATTTCTGAGTCTATCTCGTAGAGAAACTCCGAGCATGGCTCTCTCCATCGCACTCTGTGCAACTTTGAGCTTCCGTATGAAGCCTATAATGAGGGACCACGTTTCTGTGCCGTAAGTCGTCACTGGCAACACACACTGGTCGAAGACTTTCGTCTTGAGACATTGAGGTATTTTGGTCGGGAAAATCTTTCGCAATTTCCCAAACGCTGCCCATCCGAGTTGGCTTCGACGAGATACCTCTTTCTCTTAGTTGGACCTACCTAACTAGACTCTTTGTCCTAGGATGACATACTGCCCAACAACTTCGACCTAATCATAAGGTACTCAAAAACAGGATGGTATTTTCTATGTATATATAATTAAGTATGTATTTAATCTAACAAGTGATAGGTCGTAGCTCGAAGGTTAAAGAACCGGTCTATTAACCAAGTGGTTCCCGGTTCGTATCCTGGCATGTGCCACTAAATTCGTGTTCTTGGAGTTTGATACACATTTGTAATTGTTTCTTGCTCGGCGGTGACGGTAAACGTAGTAAGGGAACCTGCAGGTTCAAGAAATTATATTTCAAAAGATGTATCACCTCTGGTGGTACGGAAAGGTCTGATTTTTCTTCTAGGTTGAGGCGGTCCGATGGTAGTCGCTCCACGTAAAAATCAGTGTTATTTCCAAATCCTTAGGCTTAGACAGCGGTCCCCGCTAATTTTAATGGGTAGGAAACGAGATAACGCCACATACAAAAATAATAATTATGTGTTAAATAAGTGAGGTCACTAATAATTCCTAACGAGTTGCTGTGTATGAATTGCACATGTTCATAGGCTGTGGTAACCGCTTTACATCAGATGGGTCATATGCTTGTATGCTTCCTGACATTGTATAAAAGAAATGTACAGTGATTTATACGGTACTAACAGACCTGAGAAAATTTTCTAGAGCCCGATTACTGTACAGGGTTCAATTTGTGACCCAACACATACAAGTCCAATCCGTTCAGATCAAGTCGTTCTTTGACATGTAGGTACAAAAGAACTGTATATATATATATACATATATACACACATCAAAAGTGTCTAGGGATCAAGCATTTTTATGCGGATTTCTTGAGATTGAGATGTGGCTTTGTAATAAAAAAATATATAAAATATATAAACGTATACGACACTGGAGAACCAATGGACGCCAACAGCGATTAAAATCCTGCCAGGAAGTCCATCCTTATAGTGGTGGAACCATCATGGTATGGGCGGGTATTTGGATCGGCGGAAGAACTGAGTTGATTTGGATCAGAGGCAACCTCAACGCTCAAATTTATGCTGAGACGATTGTATCAGACGTCATCGTTCCTCTACAAGTGCAAATCGGTCCCTTATTTCAGTTAATGCATGATAATGCACGACCGCACACCGCAAGAGTTGTAAGACAGACTCTCGCCGCAGCTAACATCAATGTCATGCCCTGGCCTGCTCAGTCGCCAGACTTGAACCCGATTGAGCATGCATGGGATATGCTACAGAGAAGAGCTCTGCCGAATATGGAGGGTATCCAGTCGCAAGAAGACCTTTTTTTGTTGTTGCAACGAACATGGGCGGCCATTCCACAGCGTGATTTGGATGAACTCATTTTGAGTATGCCAAACCGATGTTCTTGTGTTGTTAGTGTTCGCGGTAGAAACACGGTTTATTAATTGTTTAAGTTACCCAATAAAATTTTAAAGAAAACTGTTATTTCAGTCTTTTTTTCGAACTTTAATGTTAGTGGTTCAAATGTCAAAAATCCCTTTATTATGAAAATGGCAAATTTCTTTATTAATGCAAAGGTGACTTGGTTTATCGTTACTGTAGACAAACGAAAACACTTTATTTGATGAATCCTTAAAGAAAATTTTAATTAATATCAATCAGGAGAAAAGTTATTGCAAAAATATATGTTGATCCCTAGACACTTTTGATGTGTGTATATATATATATGTATATATATATATATATATATAACTATAAAGATATTGTTAAAACAAAGACAAGCCTAATTAATAGGCAAGAGATCTCTTCCAGCCATCCCCATATCTGCTATTAAACAACATGTTTTCTGAGTGAGAAAACATTTTGGCCGTATACGTACAAAATAAAGGCGTGTCAGGTGTCCAGTTTGAGCTCGGTCGACACTGGAATCCAATCTGGGAATGGAATCTGCCGATGTAACCGTATACGGACCACGCAACGCTGCACACCTCATCTGTTGAAATAACGCTTTTCAATGGATTGAGTTGGAAAACAAAATGACACGCTATTCCAGGAGCGTTATGAGGAAATGGAGTAATACGACGTTTCCACGACTCCCGTATCATAATGTAATTATATTTATTTATTTAGTTGTATCGCTATACATATATTCATGTCATAGAATGTAGTTATTTACTCTTGCAATAGTTACATTTAAATTGTTAACATATAAAGTACATACGAGATACTTACAGATGACATGTCAAACAGCGTTGTTATGGACGAACAGCGCCTCCTGGCACAATCATCATCTTGCTCAAAAGGAGGCTTCGGAAATTAGGTTAAACAAAATATTGTAAGAAAAGTAATAAAGATTATTATATTATACCCATTTTTTGCGTGCAAAGAGTTTTCAATCAGGCATTTAACATATTTTTTGTTTCAATTTGTATTCACTGTGGCGTTGGTCAAACCTTGATACCTAATCAGACGGCCCAAGCTAATTCATGTTACTTTTAAGTGACAAAAAAGGGAATACTTAGCAACTGGCGAGGGTGCATTAAAATAATTACGACCATGAAGAAGCAATGTGTTTAAGAACCGCGTCATATAGCTCTCGGTTCTCTCTGCCTGCCCCTCATGGAAGCTGGCTGGAA
The DNA here is from genome assembly GCA_947507595.1 of Pyralis farinalis. Classification (NCBI taxonomy): domain Eukaryota; kingdom Metazoa; phylum Arthropoda; class Insecta; order Lepidoptera; family Pyralidae; genus Pyralis; species Pyralis farinalis. The sequence goes on from OX382258.1 coordinate 21,695,073, forward strand.
GATATAGATATATAGAAAATAACGGGTTCCTAGTGTGTGTGTTCATTGTTGTTTTGGAACGGTTCAACGAATTATGATAAAAAATAAATATTGTCTGACAAACTAACGTAACCCCAAATAAATAAATAAATAAATAAATATTGTCGGACAAATTACACAGCGCCATCTAGCCCCAAAGTAAGCGAAGCTTGTGTTATGGGTACTAGACAACTGATAAACATACGTAAATACATTTTTTTTTGTAAATACATACTTATCATACATAGAAAATACCCAGAGCAAGACAAACAGACATGTTCATGCACACAAATGTTTGTACTGTGTGGGAATCGAACCCACGAGCGTTGGTGTCAAAGTAGTGTAACAACGCGTTTCACCACGCGCCACCGAGCTCGTCAATATAATTCTAACGATATTCTATTAAAGTTGATCCATACTTGGTTTCATGTCAATTAAGGAATTACTTGAAGTTAAAGTTAAGTTGTATGTATGTATGTATGTATGTATATCTTCACGCCAAGTCCCTTGCGGGGTAGGCAGAGAGAACCGAGCGCCATAAGACGCGGTCCTTGCATACTTCACTCGCTTCTGTGACATTCATAGCTCTTTTCATGCACGCTCGCCGGTTCCTGGGGCTTCTGACATCACCTTCTGATAAAACATTTGGTCCACTTTGGTCCAACCAATTTGGTCATGGTAGGTTAGTCTCGGCCTTCCTCGGCTCCTACATCCTTCCACTTTTGCATTGTATATCTGTTTCGTCATTATTTCGTCCCGCATTCTTTCTACATGTCCGAACCAACGGAGCATGCCCTTTCTTATCTTAACACCGACACTTCTTTTAAAGTTAACTTTGTAATATCATATATACTTTAAGATGAGGTAACTTTGGATCTGTATTGAAAAACCTGTTGTGTGAAAATAAATCATGTGAATTGAATATAAATCTGATGAAGATTTGCTGAAGAAAACGTTTAAAAAACTTTTTTTTGTACTATTTCGGGAGGCTTACAGGCATACGACCTACCTGATGTAAAGCGGCTACCGTAGCCTATTCACGCTTGTGATATATTAACTGCCACTAGCACGACGCCTCCTCTGCTGCTTACACAGCAACTCCTTGCGAGCTTACTGGTGACCTCACTTACACGCAGGAACACAACAACCCTCTAGGGAGTTGTTATTTGGGTGCGGTTTTCTGTGAGATGGAGGTACTTCCCCAGACGGGCTGCTTTGATACGTCCTACCTCACTTTCAACAAGTCAAGTCAACAAGACAATCAGACATGTTCATGCACACAAATGTTTGCCATGTGTGGGAATCGAACCCACGAGCGTTGTTGTCAAAGTCGCGTCATTCACGACTGAGCCACCGAGCTCGTTAGTAACTGATACTATGTAACTTTGGTACTACAACGCTTGCGGATGCCTTCTAGAAAATTGAAATAGGTACGTGTTACATTACAGAAATTACCAGACCAGCCAGGGCAGCAATAGTGGCGGGCACATTTCGTTCCTGTTGTACATAGTTGGTGGGCAATCGCAGAGACGGATGCAGCAGCCGTGGCAAAGGCGACCACAGCTGCGTCTGTCTGTAGTATTAGTGACTCATTATCATCTTTAGGGTAAAAACCAACCTCACCTTCACGTGATACATCTTGCTAATTAACTAACGACACCTGATGAAACCCGGCTAAATCCATCACACAGGAGACCGTGACGAAATATGTTGTGAATGGTCTGCGAGTGAGTGAAATGGTCAGAAGCTTCTAAGGAGAAGTTGTGATAACAGCGATAAGTGGCAACTCACGAGCGATACTTCTTGTGTTGCATGTGTTCACAGGCTGAGTTAAGCATTTTAAATCGGGTAGACCCCTATCCTTGTTTGCCTCCACATCTTATATAAAAAACTAATTGGTGGCGGAAGCACACAAAGTAGTTTAGATGCCTGTAAATTTGATTTCTCCAACTATATTTAAACTATTAATTGTTGTAAGTATTCTTCCTTCAGGCCTTATATTATCATTTTGTCTTACTTACTTACTTATATTTACTATTAGTGTGAGCTAGACTACATTTTATTTTAATAAAATCAAACTTTTTAAAAACAAGCTTTAAAAATCTAGTTCCAAACGAAAATAATAATATTATTAGGCACAAATAATTTGAAAAGATTGTAGCGCAATTTTTTATTTCAAATTTTTAGTTTTGTCTTCATCTGTACATTTCTAGTAATGCATCATTATTGCAAGGTATTTTGCCTATCTAATTGTTCGATTGATAGTCCCCATGTTTATATTCCGTCTCCATCTTCAGAACCTAGTCATTTAGGATCAGAATATTTGCCAAGACAAAACAAATGAGCCCAAAGTCAAGAGGAATGCGTAGTTTCATGACATAGCCACCTTACGGCTCCATTTTCATACCTAGGATATCGTGTAGCACCGGGGTGCCTGGCAAGATAAATCAAACGAGTCCAAACACGACGGGTCTATCTTGTCTAGTTTAGGAGTACCCATGGTTAGCTTCCGACTCATCAGACCAACTCCATAGTACCATATTATTTCATTGTTACCGAAGATTTGTAAGCATACCAAATTTGAGTCCAATCGGACGTCAGGAAGTGGTTCTAATATAGCTTCCATGATTTTATTCATACATATTAACAGGGCAAGTTATATAATAAGATAGAGATGCGTATCTCTCCTGTCGGTTGTACCGATCGTAAACATAGTTTTATAAATACGTATCTATGGTATACACCTATTATAGTGATGTTCTATGAGTGATGAAATTTCTAGACTATCGATACTTCAATTCATTATATTTTCATAATTAGTAAGGCGCGATTTATAGCTTGCTTATGTTTGTGCCCCACTCTAAGATGGGGATCAGTCTTATTTATACATTGAAATGTAGACAAGCATACATGCTCTTCTTCTTACCATTATCTCGTTCCCATATCCAATAGGATTGGTGGGGTACGCTATCATAGACTAAGGATTGGCGATGGTACTGATTTTTACATTGGAGCGACTGCCATCCGACCTCCATAATTCAGAGCGAAAATCAGACATATCTTAAGTTAGATCCCAAGACTTTCAAAATATATTTTCTTCTCGTGCGTATTTCCTCGCTATGTATTCTTCAATCGTAAAACATGTGATACGCGGATTCGAATCCGAACCGATCGGTTAATAGTTGTTTATATATACACGACAAGACAAGCATACAGAGTATATCTATATCAGTCTTCTGTAAGGTACAGGTACTCGGGTAGTCGGATTTTATGATACTTTTTTGCTAGATCTTTCCACATCAACCCTTACTCATCCCACTGCAGGGATACGGGTCTACCTTCAACCGAAAGGGTTTAGAGCATAATCCACCACGCTGTTCAAATGCGGATTGGCGGTGGCCAGTGTTTTCAAGCCGCCCGAGGGCCACTGACTTAGCTTTACGACTGTCATCTATCGATAACATCTTTAGTGAGTAGTTAGTGAGGTTGAGTATTAACCAATACATTTCCTTTAATTTCCTTTAGTACCAACATAAAAACTTGTTAATACCCAAATCAGACCAGGCTATGGAAAGCATTCATGCATTGATTGATTCAAGTCCCGTATACTGTGAAGAATCATTAAATATAATAGCGGAGTTCTCCTCTGTTTAGGCAGAAGCGATAATGGTCTGATAAAACCATAATTCCGACGATTTGCCTAACTTCCGCCCTTTTAATTAGTCTTGAAGAAACCACCAACTTGGTTGACGTAGACAGAGAGCTAATTGAAGTGGCAAGGAATGTTTTATCGTCCGACCAAAAATAGCTTTAAGTTCAAATTATCTGCAATTGTATGCAATTTGATCCAAACTGCTTTGTGTGCTTCCGCCACCAATTAATAAATGCAACATGCCAACGCTGGCTCGGCGGCTGAGGTCGTTCGCCATCTGGAACAGAAACCGCATGCCGCCCTCACCATCCCCACCATCGTCGCTGCCACGACTAGTCTGGTCGTCGCTGCGACACGTGTTTCGCCGTCCACCAGGCATCGTCAGGCGCTGTAGGCGTTAATCGTTAGAATAACGTGCTACATGGCTACAAATAACAAATCCATCGTTGTGCGGTTCCTTATATTAAATTGAGGGTGGGATGGATGGTGTGATTGAAAAGATATTTAATAAAGAGGAGTTGCTTAGGTCAGTCTGTTTGTACATGAGAGTAATTTTAGATTTTTTATGTTTAATAATTTCTAATAATCTATACATATAAATAAAATTGAAGTGTCTGTCTGTGATTTCAAAATAAAGCCTTTAACTTAAGCTCATATTATTATTTTCACGTTACCAAAGCCTAAATAAGCATTTTTAACTTTTTTGTCTGTCTGTCTGTCTGTTTGTTGGTCCGGGCTAATCTTCGAAATCGCTGAACCGATTTGGACGGGACTTTCACTGGTAGGTAGAGGACTATTCAGAGCAGAATTTAGGGTACTTTTATCCCATAAATATTTAGGGTTGCTGTGTAAAAAATGAAAAACTTAAAATTAGGGGGAAATAAAAAAAAATATTCGAGGGACTTTGCAATTTTATTTTTATTGTTTTCATATTTTTTGTGACATAAAATAACTACGCATTTTTTATGTAATAAAAATAAAATAAATATACGTTGCCTCCCGTAAAGGTCAATAGACGGCGCTATATGAAAATTGAATCGCTCTATGGTTGCATCTACGACACTGAACTTGTTTTTTTTAAACAGAAAAAAATTGAGGCATTTAGAGAAATAAAGGCTACTAAAAGCCCAAATCTCATGCGTGCGAAGTCGCGGGCTTCAGCTAGTTTCTAATAAAATTGTTCCCTAATATTTAGTTTTAAACCTTTGTCTGTGGTGTGTAAAATTTGATGTGTATTAGTGGAGATAAATTATGTCCTGTGTCTATGAGATGTCCGGCGGAGTGCGACCTTTCTGGGCGATTGTTTTTATACGCCAATACGTGTTCGTGAAATAGTGTTTGAAAATGATGACTAGTTAGACTGATATAAACGTGTTCCCATTCATCGAGAACAGTTTATAGACGCCGGATTTTTTATTAGGCGGGATTTTATATTTAGTCATACAAAGCCATTTGAGTGATTTATGGGATACGAGAGCAACGTGTATGTTATTTTTTCTAAATATGTAAAGTATTTTGTCAGTGATTTTTCCCAGGTATGAGAAACTAGCAGTGTATTTATTTGTCGAAATATTTGGAACCGCGTACAGTCGTTTTGTAAATTTGGAATAACCGTTTGACCTCGCGATCTGATATATTACGTCAAGTTCTTTGTAGTAATTATCCTTACTTATAATTGACTCATGATTTGACTGATCTGCAAAAACAAACGCGTGTTGAAACTTGTGTTGCATTGTTGCATCGGTAAAGAAATGAAGGAATATTGGATCGAATTGTGACATATGACGAAAAGTGGATTCTTTACGATAATCGTAAAACCGCACCGTATCGTAACCGTAAAAATGCAATGGCTGACCTCAAGGTCAAACGCCGCAACAGTTTCCTAAAGCAAAGCTTACCAATAAAAAGGTAATGGTAACTATTTGGTGATCTCTTCATGGTGTTATTAACAATAACTTTCTCAGCTCTGGTCAAGCAATAACAGCAGATGTTTACTGTGTCGAACTTCGAACAATGATGGTGAAACTGGCAGTGAAACAGCACCGACTCGTGAATCAATTTTCATTATGATTGCTCTATGATAACGCAAGACCTTACACTGCACGAGAAACCGTTGTAACTATACAGGAGCTGCCGTTAGAAAACATACGTCATCCTCCGTACTCGCCAGACCTTGCTCCAACTAACTACCACTTTTTTCGTGATTTGGACAATTTTCTACGTGGTAAAACATTTTATTTAAACAATGAGTAATTTAGCGTGCAAGAGAACTAATATTGTTAGTATAATATGCACTAGTAGTAAATAGACTAAGAGCCAGGACAAAAAAATGCTTTGAATTTACTAAAGCAAATTTTTTGACAGTTGGTTTATAGTAGTTGTGTACAGACACATTCTGCGGTCAGTCAAGCGAACTGTAGAACAGGCGTCTTATATATGCTATCAAATGTGTCATGATTACGGTGATAATTAAATGAATTAATTAAGGCGGAAAATTGTTATACAGATTGTAATATACAATCTGTATATAATAAGCATACAAATAACAGTTATGTCAGACAGTCAGTTAAATGTGGAAACGGAGCTAGTCAGTCAGCTCTAATGTATGTACATTAAATAAATAACGTGCAAGTTATTTATTAAACTACATTTTTTTTAGGGGTACTTAATTGTATATTAGCCATAAATAAAATGGTCATTCAACCATATTGTGGAATAACCCCCGTCGGCCAGACAAAACACATATTTTATTTATCAGGACCACCGTTCCTATATGAAATCTATATGTTTGTATCTCTGTGTGTGTCTGTCGCTTTTTTCGAATATTCGAATTCTGACTTCAGATTGGGATTCAGCATAAAAAAGTAGAATAGGAATGTTCAGGAACACCGTTCCTATCTCTTAAGGAACACGGTCAAAATGGCCGACGAATTAAAAAAAATAATTGAATTGTTATATACATAATTGACGAGCCAGGTGTTCCTCTGACAATGCAAGCTTGCGCATTCTCAACTGGTTTTTATGACTTTATTATATTATGTTTTCTCTCTATTATTATCTTTCGTCTCTAATCACGGGTGTTAGATAAACCCGGTCATTTGATAGGCGTGTGTGGGGATATCGATCCAACACGTAGAAACTCTGTTTTTATGGTATTTGTAATGATGGGATTTGTTTGTATAAATATATGATCATTTCATAAGCATGATTGACTGTAATTGGGCCGATTTTCAAATCTATAACATCACACACAAACAATAAAAAACGTTAGAAAAAACAAATAAAAGTTCTAAAATTAAATATTACATATCGGTACGGGTGTTATACTAGTCGAAGCGTAAAAGCAACATTGCTAATCTCTAGTGACTGTCAAACCATGTCAAACTCAGTGAAATGAGAAGCCCAGCCACTACACATTTCTCCCTTGTCGTTCGCGATCTTGTACGATGTTTTGTCTCAACCCATTTTTATTATAGCTCGGAATTTTGTGTTCATTTAATTCGAAACAACAACTTTATAAAGACAGCGTATTTTTTTCACTGCCGCAGTAAACTGTCGTCGATATTCAAATAATTGATAGTGGGTAGTATTCGGACCAATGTCACTCACTGTACTTTCATTTAGTCTCTTCAGTTGTTGATACTCGGTAAAAGAAAGTAGTTTAAGAAAATCCATTATTGTGAATTAAATATGACTTGTATCGATCTTTGAAGGATATTGTACGGATTGAATGTAACATTTGTAGTGTTATGTGATATTATTGAGCAGTCAGATATTTCGCGGTCGTATACGACCACCCGGGTTTCGAAGGGTTATACATATATATCTGTATCTCCAGCTCCTATGGAGTTGCTGTGTTAGCAGCAGAGGTCGAGACATCGCACGAGTGATACTTAATGTGTACGGTAAGTGCTTTACATCACACGGGTCGTATGCTAGTAAGACTCGTGACCTCGTATTAAAAAAAAATCGGGGTGGACTGTGTTATGGACACGGCTGTTTTTTGTACGTGAATACGTCTCGTAACAGGTAATAGTTTCTATATAAAATATTATTCTGCAGATGTACTGGCACCGTCGTTGATCCGCTCGGCCGCATTCATTTTTTTATGTTGCCGGCACTGCTCGACTCGATCATATGGTGTTATATTGGCACCATTCGATAGTTTTTGAGATGCCCTTTCCAACCGTAAACGATCTCTGTATTTTGATTGGCTTTTCGACGCGTATTGGCCATTATATAGTTTTTGATATTATTTTTTTATTTTAACACCTTATTATATTCACAGTCACATTTTATACTAATGTTTTATATATAATCGATAGATTTTGACGTGAGCTAACCGATTGAAACATGAATGTACGTCGTAGCTTCACCGAGTCGAAAGTTATACTAAATGGAAATCTCGATACGCAGACGCAGCAGAATGACCTTCTAAATGGCGGGGCTGCCCCTTACGCCGCGCGCGATATGTTACAGTCCTTACTTAGCGTAATAAATTCTTTGATTCTTTAGGTATCCAGTGGTGTTATTGAAATTTGGATGCGGATGATAGATATGTAGCTGCAACACGAAACTGTATCCCCCGATTTTGTTATCATACTTTTTTTTAATTGCGTTCCTAATGAAGCAATTTTAAAGACGTACTCACGTCAAAAAAAATCTGATGTGCTGAGGGCGTACCACTTGAGGTGACGATCATTTAGATAGTTTTTTATTACTCTGAATACCTATTCCACTTCGATTAAAATAAATGATATTAATATTTTTTCTATGCAGTTGACTCAGAATACAGAATAAACCAGAAGGAGCCTACAGCCGATAATACATGCGGTCCGCTGTGTCCAGAAACATTTCGCAATCCCCCGCACTTCTCATACTTCCCACCCGTACAGTATTGCTAGCTTAGTGAGAGTTCGCCTCTTTTAGGGTAAATTAAAAGTGTTATATTAATATTAAAGATGTTATATTAATATTAAAGATGTTATATTAATATACTGTTGCATAAAAAAAAATCGGCCAAGTGCGAGTCGGACTCACACACGAAGGGTTCCGTACCATTATCTATAAAAACGGCAAAAAAATCACGTTTGTTGTATGGGAGCCCCCTTAAATATTTATTTTATTCTATTTTTTAGTATTTGTTGTTATAGCGGCAACAGAAATACATCATCTGTGAAAATTTCAACTGTCTATCGCGGTTCATGAGATACAGCCTGGTGACAGACGGACGGACGGACTGCGGAGCCTCAGTAATAGGGTTCCGTTTTACCCTTTGGGTACGGAACCCTAAAAAAATGCTTTAGTAAAATAAAACACAAGTAATTTACAAAAAATATGTCTTTACTTAGGTACATTTTATTGTACTAATAATATTGCCGTTTTGATTCTGAGGTAATCAATACATTTTTACGTTTCGACAAATGAAGAAGTCTTGCTCTTTGCTTTTATAATTTCATCAGTGGAGAACTGAAACTCCATATATAATAATTAGAATAGTTTTACACAAAACATTTTTGTAAAAAAACTACTATTTACATAATTTCACATATGCAGACTATATACCAAAAACATTAGTTTAGTATTTCAATCATTATTATTAAGTCAATCATTATTATTAAGTCAATAATTATTATTTATTTCAGGCAATATTTATATTAAAAGATCTCAAATAATGTAAACATAGGCTCATATCGTAAATACCTTAAAATTACATAAATGTATTTACATATTTTATATTAATCAAAATAAGGGAAAAGAAACCAGTAAAACTGGCAACATGAACAAAATGGACTCGCCCAAATTGTTTACCACTATCAACGAGTAAAAGAAATTCATTATTTAAATAAAATGAGATGTAAATGCGCTAGTTACAAATAAAATGTGATCCCATCTTGTTTTTTTATGCTTCTAACTGCATTTTTGCAGGTGAGAACCGCACAAGACTGCATTATTTAATAAAAACTATCGAGAAATTTTTACGCGTAATAGACACGGTGGCCAAATATATACTAGTCGTCCAAATGTCAAACTACTCTCATTGAGAGTAGTTTGTATGGCTTCAGTTTTGGGCGTGTTTGCGGTTTCTGGTTTATTCTGTATTCTGAGGCAGTTGATAGAGTTCCGCGACGTCAGTCGCTTTGTTGATCACGATTAACCTGGACCAAAGTTAGATGATCACCATCAAAAATCCGATTTGAATCATCTGCACCTTGCCGATAAGGTCCCTGGCCTGATGACGGAACATTGATCGCAAAGACACCACCACATTTGGCAGTAACTCGTTCCAGTTTTTGATCATTCTAATTGATTATAATTCTAAATGGCGAGTTCGTTGGCGGAGTGATAAAAAATGCTTTTTAGATATCCAGGTTAGTGGATTTGGCTTATGTGGAAACCGAATCCACTAAGTTCACCAGCCATGCAATTCTGTAAGAGCACATATCCTTACATCTTCGGAAACATCGGCTGTTATAGCCTTGAAAATAAAATTGCAATTCCTTAGTGTCGCACGACTTTGGAATTGGAATTCTACAAGGCAAACAGCCTCGCGTACGCTTACAGCCTTATAGAATACCAAATAAAAAGCCGTGATCGCAGTAGACGATATCAAAGCTGTGACATCTGTGATCACAGCGACGCACACAGCCATTACGAGTCGCTTAGAGAATTGCATGGCAGTAAGCTACCAATAGTTGCTATATTGCTGTTAGCAACAGGGAGACATCGATACTTTATATCGGCCGGGCCAAATGTGGCGTTGTATAAATATGTATATTTATAAAGATAAAGATAAAGATATATTTATTTGTTAACATGTGTTTACATGCAAGGTGTTCAATAAATTAATTATATCAACATGTTATGCCTTTACAAGCGTACAAAATTTATTAATACTAATTTATTAATACTAATTATAAGTCAGTGAATTATCAATTAAAATAGTCAGGATAAAAATAATGATAAAATTAATTAATAAATTATTGTCATAGAAATAAAGGCAAAAAAATGTCAGGTAAATATTCTAATGTTCTTATAATTATATTGGATTATTACAGTTTGTCAGTTAAAAATTCATCTACGTGATAGTAACATTTGTCGATCAACAAACTTTGTACATTTTTTTTAAATCTTTTTAAGGTTTGATTTCTTATTGCTAATGGGAGCTTATTATAAATTATTGGAGCCATGTAAAAGACACTTTTTTGCATAAGAGTCGTAGTGCAAACAGGCAGAACTAACCTGCTGTTATCTCCTCTACTGCGAGGAGCACAATCTGCAAATCGAGTGAATAAATGGGGATAAGTTTTTGTAAATATTGCCACTTCCAGGATATATAAAGATGGGAGTGTAAGTATTTTATGCCTTTTAAACAACGGTCTGCATGATTCTCTGGGTTTTACCTTGAACATGGATCGGATGCATCGTTTTTGTGCTTTAAATATTATTTCCTTATCAGTGCAATTTCCCCAGAATATTATACCATACCGAAGAACCGATTCTACTAACCCGTAATATGCAGTAAGGAGAGCATCTGTATTAAGTTTTGATTCTAGTTTAAATAAAGCATAGGCTGAGGAACTTACTCGACCACTCAGATACTCAATATGTGCTTTCCATTTCAAGCGATCGTCAATATAAATCCCAAGAAATTTTGTGTTATAGATTTTATTCACTGTTACGAAATTGTATTCTACTTTTATGTCCTTACTGTTTTGTGGCCTTTGACTGAAATGCATTATGTTTGTTTTACTAAGATTTATTTTTAAGTTGTTTCTTTCTAACCATAATATGACAGATTGTAGAGATTCATTAATATCTAGTTCGTACTTATTAATATCTTCACACACTACTGATATCGTGCTGTCATCGGCATATAATGTCATAGGTTTAGAAGTTGTCTTTGGCAAGTCATTTATATATAGTATAAATAAGAGACGCCCAAGTACGCTGCCTTGAGGCACACCATATTTTGGTATTCGTTTTTTTGACGAGAATTTCTCCACTTGTTTTGTTACTATATTAAGCTTGTCAATTTGGGTGTATTGAGTTCGATTAACCAAATATGACTTTATAAGATTAAGAACATTACCTCTAAATCCATAGGCATGCAGTTTATTTAATAAGATATCATGGTCAACATAATCGAAGGCTTGCGTCATATCACAGTAAACGGTACATATTGGTTTTTTTCTGTCTACATTTAACATTACATTATGTAAAAATTCGTAAATTGCTAAATTAGTTGTCATATTTTCTCGAAATCCTTTTTGTTCCTTGCTTAATATACCTTTCTCCTCAATGTATTTATAGATTCTTTTGTGTATATATTTTTCAAAGATCTTTGCTATTACCGGAATTAAGGCTATTGGTCTATAATTTTCCAAGTGTCGCTTATCGTTTTTCTTGTGTGACGGTTTTATTATTGTAATTTTAAGAGCTTCTAAAAAGTGACCTACAGCTATGCATAGATTTAAAATGTGACTTAAATGGCCACATATATGTTTTGCTACATATTTTAAAATTTTAGTGGAGATCTCGTCATATCCTACGCTATTTGTGTTTTTTAACGAATTAATAATTAGAAATATGTCATTTGGTATACTAGGCATCATAAAAAATGAGTCAGTTCTGTTATCTATCAGTGAATTAGTGTCTTGTCCATAGTTCGGGATAGGTTTGATTTTGTCAATAAAATAGTCGTTAAATGTATTACTTATTTCTTGAGGATGATGAATTATGTCATTATTTTTAAAAATACTATTAATAGGCTCATTCGGTACATTAAATTGAGAGTTCTTAATAATTTTCCATGTGGCTTTTGATTTATTTGTCGAACATTTTATTGAATGATTGTTGTGAGCTCGTTGGGTAAGATTTATGATTTTTTTAAATCGTTTAGAATAATTTTGAAAACAGATCTTGTTCTCTACTGTTGGTTCCAATCTATAACTCCACAATAGCTGACGTTTTCTTTTACTGCACGTTCTTATTCCACGTGATATCCATTTAGATTTTCTTTGTATTTTGATCTTTTTGGAGACGTATGGAAAACATAGTGAGTAAAATAGTTTAAAATCGTTTATAAAACTGTCATATGCTTTATTTGGATCATCTGTATTATAAATTTCTGAAAATGTCAATTTTTCTATGCAGGATTTAAATTTAATCATATTTTCTGTACTATAGTCGCGTTGTTTCATATACCAATATTTGAGATTATGAATCTTTTGAACTGGACATTTCAGCACCTGTGCTGTATGATCAGAAAGGGCAAACTCTACAATTTCTCCCTTACATACTTTATTGAAATTATGCGCAAAATTGTCTATACATGTTTGGCTCCTTAACCTTGTTGGCGCTTTTTTATATAATTTGTAGTTTATACTACTACTTTATAAATACAACTACTTTATACTTATACAACTGTACGTCGGGACCCCTGCTAATTAGCAAACGAGGTCATGGCTTAAGTGAGGTAAAGCGCAGTAATATTACATAAGCTGTTCTTCTGGGACAGCATCTAGACATGTGTCACTTATTACATCGGTCTGCTTGTTCATCTTAACTTTTAATTTACCTCTCACATTCTATATACTTGGCACTGATCCGTCGCTATATGCTTTATCACTGACATCAGGTACGCCGTATATACCTCCCGACGTTGTATAAAAAATGCTCAGAGAAGCGTGATCTTTGTTTTAGAGTATAATTAATGATAATCTAACAGATAAGCCACCGGGCTAAGGGGTTAGTAATGATACTTGACACCAACGCTCGTGGGTTCGTTTCCGACCATACTTCATTGGATTCCCACGCAGACAAATATTTGTTTGCATGAACATGTCTCATTTATTATTATTTATTAATTATATATATCGTATTTGGTGCCTGTATGTCTTTGGATTTGCATTCCACAAATTGTAGCGGTCAATCTAATCGAGTTTTTATGCCTTGCAATTAAAACAGGCTTTTGACAGACGGTCGGTTGGTAGAAACAAAGTTTCACGATCCTTTATGGTAGAAAAATGTCTATCAATTTGTCTAAAAGCGATTTTGTAGGGGGATTCTATTCCGTGTATTTTTTTGGAGGGAAAATGCGGTGATTCGTTACGCTTAAAAAGCGTGACGATATTATTTGGGACGTGTTTTATTACCATCGTCCCGAGGAGAGGTGCTGTTCTCTTTTATTTTTTTTGAAGTGAAAGTTTCTTCGTGCGATTTCTTGTTAGGAGAAGAAAATTGGATTGCGTTACTGATATGTTAATGAATGAATACGTCACCGACGTGATAATATTAACAATATATCTGTAGCTATACGTCTCAGGTACAAACCAACAAATCACTTGACTGCGCATAAAGTCACTCACTTCACTAGAACTTTGTGTTTTAGTGTTTAAATATGGCAGTGATTCGAGGGTATTGACCTATAAATAAATATTTTAATCCATAAGTCGATAAGCGCCGCGATGTTGTGCTTTCTACTTTGCCACTCGAACCATAGCGGCATTGAGTTACCATGTAATATCGATTTTATAGGTTATTTTTCATAGATTATTTACTTCATGATCTTAGTTTTAAGCGTTGAGTAGAATTAAGAGACATAATTTAAATATAGATTTTACCTGCGCATTTGAAGAAAAAGTAAGTAATAACAAAATTATACAACATGTTATTTATAACTAACCGACACACGCGATCCGCGTGAATACCGCAAACACAGTACTGTATTTCAGAAAAATCCCGTCTAGAAAATAAAGATTTTTACGCTCATCTGGGAATTTTTCCCAATTTTTCTCTTCCTAAGAACCTTCCTCGGACTTCAACGAATATTTGAAAAAAAAAATAGCCAAATCGATCCAGCCGTTTTCGAGTTTTGCGCGTATCATTACCGACTGGAATATCACTGTCTTTGGCACTGTAACTAGAAGTCAATGTTATTGAAGTATTCTTTTTAATTGCATTACTTACAACGGAAAATGTGTAGGTAAATCGAAAAAAAAGTTGACAATTTAGAATTAATTTCTACACCCACACACTTTTCTCAAATCTTTTTTTTTCACACAATATATAGATGGCCTCTGTGGGCTGTTAATACGTCACTGGAAGGGGTTTCTTCAAATCTTTGCTGGGTTATAATAACAGAAAAAAATATGTGATTGATTTTATGCGAAACGTGATTCATTTGACAGCGCCATCTAGTAAAAAAAATCGAAACAGCGGTTACTCTAATTAACCCATCAATTACTTAGTTAATAAATTGATTGTTCGAATATTTAATTCTGACTCTTGTTTTGAAATTAATACGAAATTTTCACTGCATGTTTGAGAAAAAATTTTTACTCAGATACCTTTCCATTCCACGTTCAAACTCACGTCTGATTACTTTCACCACTGAACACTGACAACCAATAAATAAGAAGTATGAAAACTGATATTAAGCTGGTGGAATTTTGTTCATGTCACATCACTATGATTTATGGTGGAAGCGGTGAGCCGTGCACGCTGCACTGGGAATTGATCAGCTGTTTAGTGTTGTATCAACTGATTTATCGATGGAAATGAATGTTGTTATTGATTATGCGAAATTTGGTTACCATATACATGTTGCATGTCGCCCGAGAGACGTATATCTTTACAAACATATAATAGAAAGTCCTTGTACTGCACCGATAGTTAGAATATTGTAGTTAATGTATTAATCAACTTTCAATATGGGTTTCAGGAAAAATGAAAGCTACTAGACCGTAATTATCAATCTGTCTATTGGACAGTCATCTATGATGTCTATCAGAGAGTGCCGAGTACCACATGATTTATAATAATTATTGAAAAGAAATGAGGTAACTACATTTTCATTTTGTGAAAAGCATTATTATAGAATTGATGAATATGTAACAGACAAAGATATCTGTAAACAATTCATTAGAGGCAATCTTATCTTAGTAATGTTTATATCTAACACTTAACTTTATTATTATGAACCTTATTATGATGACATGAATTTATTGTAACATTTAATTGATAATTAAAAAAAAGACAATCCAATATATATATGTTTTTTATACAAGTAGATTGGTAAACAAGCATGCGGCCCGCATTAGATGGTAAGTGATCACCGCAGTCTATTGACGCTCGCAACACCGTGGGGATGTTACTCGCGCGCTGCCAGTCTTGTGACCTAAAGTTGTTTCGTCACAGTACCCAGTATTTCTCTGCCATATTTCATCCTTCAAATCGGAACACATAAATATAGCTGCTTGGTGGTCAATATAGGGGATACAGATGACTTTTGTACAAAGTCACCCTCTGGTGAGGTCTTTTTTTCAATATGTATACATACATATATATTACGCCAAGTCCCTTGAGGGATTTGCAGAGAGAAACGAGTGCCACAAGACGCGACCCTTATATACCTCGCACGCCTACATTCTTTTACTTTGGCATTGTATATCTGTTTCGTCATTTTGTCTACATACCATTTTTCTTTCAGACCAACATTGCTTACTAAATAATAGTCAAATATTGTGCCTTTACATATTGCTTTGACAAAGGCGTTGGATCTACGTTTAAGTCCTATGTATTTGCCCAAGGGACTACAGCGTGGGTTCTTTCGAAGCAGTGAACAGATTTTTACAAGATCGAAGGTCAGAGCTCCATTGTTGCAAGCGTCCAAAGGCTAACTGCTTACTGCTGGTAGTAAATCAACAAGCCGACCAGAAAAATACGGCTGCCAAATGCATCTTTGGAGGTTTGCTGCTTTAACCAGTGTAAGTGAGATCACCATTGCGTTAGCAACAGGGGTAGCGATACGACGATGCGAGAGCGATCCCCCTTGTATTGCAAGTGTCCATAGTATTACATTTACGTACTCTAAAGCTGTGTTTTGCAACCTTTTTCATGGCACGGCCGCTTTAACACAGAAAAATTTTTCGTGGCTCCCTCCGCGGTTGCTAATTAATATTTTTTAAATCACAAATACACAATCCGTACGTAAATAAACATCCGTTTGCATGTTTATTTTATTTATTTCATTTTTATTTAATTTAATCATGTTGATTTATTAGCACTGTCGCCAGCTACGAATAATTATTTATTCGCATAATTTAAAAAAAAAGAAAACGCTGGATGACCGGCATTTTATTTGACTGGAAGATTTTTCTTTGGATTTTCGTTTTACTACCTAACCTACGGGTATTTGGTTCCAGAGGGCTCGCTCGGCGATGGCATGCCGGCGAGTTGAGGTTATGTACGTCGTGTTTGGGGCGACGCTCGGCGACACGCGTGAACATTTTCCCGACGTGTGCAGGAGATATGTCCCGCCTTTTCAGTATCGTACATTTTCTAATTTTTATTACATTTGATGCCGTAGTCCACTATAGTTTTTATTAAGCTTTTATTGCAGTCCAACTTGAACCTTAGATTTTAAGGAGAGTATTTTGGATTTCCTTTCTGACTGAGTAATGTAAGCCCAATGGTATCTGCAATTTGATTTAGTCTGCTTTGTGTGATTCCGACACTAAAATTCCTACTTAAATAATTTTATAGTAATTTCTGTAGTGGGTAAACTGACTCGCATAACTGCTTATTGAAGTAAAATGAGGATAATGGTGCTGATTGTGCAACCACCCAAATAAAGTATTCTCAGTGCAATTATCTTTTGTTTTCATGTTTAGGCAACCAGTATTACTTTGTACTACAGAGTTACAATGAACAAAACTAATTGATCTATTTATCTTTCTACATCTTCACGTCGCTGAGATCCCTACAGGGTAGACAGAGTGAACAGTGCACCTTATGACTCGGTCCTACTTCAACTAAAATGTTAGCTTTAAATAATTTGTACTTAAATAGCAAACCTTCCACTGATTTATGACCACAAGTTACATACATATTCGTTTACTCACATAAAGCTCATAACATTTAGTGCAGGAAGGTTGATTTCGAGTCAGGCTTGGGACTACCCAAGTTTGGCACGAAATCAATGTTCCGGACTTTATAAGGATGCAATCCTATTTTCATTACACCCCATTCCATGTTGGAATTTGATAATAAACACGAAAAAAATATGTAAAACGGCGGAAATCGAAAGAAGTTTGTAACATAATAAACGCGTTCCAAATAATTAAACCTTGAAAAGAAGAAAAGTTTGTATGTAATTATATTTATGGCCAGACTATTTATATATGTTCATTATGTGGACTATATTATTAAATAAAAAATGCATTCCATTATCAATAATCTTACCGCATTTCATTTAATTGTTCTTCTTCTTAGGATTAGCGCGTTTTCTAATCCGCTTCCTAAGCCTAAGGATTTGGCGAAGACACTGATTTAACATGGAGCTACTGTCGTCAGACCTCCATAAACTTATGGGAAAGCCATATCTTTCTTAGGATAACTTCCTCCCAATGTTTTCCATCACCGCCGAGCTAGTGATAATTGCAAACGTGTACATTATACACGCGAGGATTCAAACTAGGTACCAGCTGGTCATAACTATCTTGGCTATCACTGCTCAATCTCTATCAATTATGTCACATTTGTTAAAAAACCGGCCAAGTGCGAGTCGGACTCGAGCACGAAGGGTTCCGTACCATTATCTACATAAACGGCAAAAAAAAAAAAACACTTGTTGTATGGGAGCCCTCCTTAAATATTTGTTTTCATCATCATCAGCATCAGCCTGTATCTACCCACTGCTGGATATAGGCCTTCCCCAATGCCTTCCACCATATGCGATCCTCCGCTTTCCGCATCCAGCCGCTTCCGGCCGCTTTTTATTTGTTTTATTTTAATTTAATTATTTATTTTTAAAGTGAATATATAACTAAATATCCTGTAAATATTTTAAACGTCTACCTATTGCCGTTACGTTTGTTGTATGGGAGCCCCTTAAATATTTATTGTATTCTATTTTTTAGTATTTGCTGTTATAACGGCAACAGAAATACATCATCTGTGATAATTTCATCTGTCTGACTATCACAGTTACAGGTACACAGCCTGGTGACAGACGGATGGACGGACGGACAGCGGAGTCTCAGTAATAGGGTCTGTTTTACTATTTGGGTACGAAACCCTGAAAAAAGATACAATATATATCCGTCAGGCCGGTGGTGAATTGGCCGTTCTCAAGTAAACCAAATCGGAGTCGCAATTTGGTCAGAACCAGTTATTAATCAGTCTAATATTCAATCAGTCATTGACCTTTATAATACATTCTCTCCCTTATGTAGCCACCAATACACATATGACTTCACGCCGTCGTCGTACGCCATTTTTGCTCTTTTTTTATACCACTAAGGTGGCAATTAAGCATACGGCATGCCTGATGGTAAACAGTCACCGTAGCCTATGGACATTTGCAACACCAGGGGTGTCACTCATGCGTTGCCGACCCTAGGCTCCGTATGTATACCGTAGGCTCTACATTTCACTCTAGCGTAGAAGTCTGAGACATGGATGGAGACTGGTTATCAGATTAAGCACGCACAATTGGTATACAAAAAGAGTAATGCATACAATTTACCTAACGGCAGCTTGCGTCGTGCTAAACAGTTCCGGAGTGAATTTAGAGAGAACGGCGACACCCTTTGATATCCATGCATATTCATGGGCCGAGCAATCAAAAGGATTTTTTCTCTTTGTTGCTACCGCTATCGCTCTTTGGACATACAGCTTTTCATTTTGTCAACTATGTTTAAAATATCATGTACAATATTTATTTCACTTAGCTATTTGGTCTCATTAGTCACTGTAGCATTAAACCCACCGCACCTATGCTGGACAACACATTTAACATAGATTAAATTAGACTATAAAATATTTGTAGGGACAATACTATCTAATAGTATCCAGGTCTAACCAGATTATAAATTTCCACGTAAACTTTAGTATTTATAATTTATTTTACTTGAAGTCTTACATTGCCTTGAGAAACATAGGATATTGAGAAACATGCCTTGAGAAACATAGGAAACATAGGATATATTAAACATAGGATAAAGATATATTAAATAAAAAAATGACTAATAATCAGAAGTATTGTATTATTTTGTATTATATTGACAAGCTCGGTGGCGCAGTGGTGAAACGCGCTGTTACGCTACTTTGACACCAACGCTTGTGGGTTCGATTTCCACACAGTACAAACATTTGTGTGCATGAACATGTCTGTTTGTCGTGGTCTGTGTATTTTCTATGTATAATAAGTATGTATTTACAAAAAAAAAAAAAATGTATTTACGTATGTTCATCAGTTGTCTAGTGTGTGTTATGGGTTAACACAAGCTTCGCTTACTTTGGGGCTAGGTGGCGCTGTGTAATTTGTCCGACAGTACTTATTTATTTATTTTTATTAATAATAATTGATAGCATTGCACAGTCTTTAAAGAGAAATAAATTTCTTTACACAGTCTCCAAGTTAGTCCTTTAGGAATTGTTTGTTGATGGTAATGCTTACACTAGCATGACCATGTGATGTATGTAGATTGCTATCATCTGAAGAGTCAAAAGCAATCTTAGTTGCATTGCGTGTTGGGCACTTAGTGTCTGCGTTAGTACAAGGCTTGTCTTGATACTCTCGTGTTTTAGGCTGTGGTGGTACTTCACATCAAGTAGGCTGTATACTTGTTTGCCAACTAATGTTGCATAAAAAATAAAGCCTATTAGGACTTAATAGTAAATGTTATTTTTTATGCCTTCTAACTTTGTTTAACAAATAAAACAAACGTTTTTACATTCAACGAATTGCGAGTCCAATATTCTCCTTGGCATATAACAGAATACCGGAAACTGCTCTATTTGTTACAAAGAATGTTAGAAAAAGGAATACGTAGGTACATAGATTAATTATGTTCGACGTTTTCCGTTCTCGTATGTTTTCATCCAGTGTGTAGCGCAAAAAACAAGACAAATTGCGCTATTTGTTCGCGATTGTACGCCCGATACTGTTGGTCGGTTAGCCGAAATGAACAATGGATTGCATGGAACAAAACCCGGGTATAAATAAATTATTAAGGGCGATGCGATCGTCAATGCTTTCTGCATGTTAACGATCTAAAGATTAACCCTTTTTATGTGATCGATTGGAGAAGTTAGAACGTTATAAAGATTAATACCTTTTTTCCGTATTGGAGAAGCTCGAACGATTATGTAAGAATGAATCTATTTTTTCGAACGAAAGAAGAACGATGTAAAGATAAATCCGTTGTTAACTTCATTATTATGGATAAGTGTAGTAATTGCCAAAAGTCGAAATTCAAATTTCGTTAACATCTTTCCAGACCATGTAGTTTATGTTATTTTGGAAAGGGAATATATGTGTGTATGTGTGGATGGGTAAATGAGAGTGCTTATGTATGTTCGTAGGTACACAAATAAAAAACCAGTCGAGAATGCGCAAGCTTGCATTGCCAGAGGAACACCTGGGCTCGTCAATTATATAACAATATATATATTTTTTTAATTTGTCGGCCATTTTGAGCATGTTCCTTAAGATATAGGAATGGTGTTCCTGAACATTCCTATTCTACTTTTTTAACATCCAAACCAAGACAAACAGACATGTTCATGCACACAAATGTTTGCCTTGGGAATCGAACCCGCGAGCGTTGATGTCAAAGTCGCGTCATTCACGACTGAGCAACCGAGCTCGTCAAAAATTTCATTAAATTCGTTATAAATTTCATTAAATTAGATTGATGGAAAATAACGTATAAAAATAGTATTCCTGCAGAGATGCGGGCACTACCGTGTGAACGCATGCAGGTGACCAGTGTAAACATGGCCACGAGTGAACGAATTTAAATTCATATGCACACAAAGGATGGATGGGTAGTGGTAGTGGGGCGTGGGTGAGAATGTTGGACGTTAATAGAACGGGTGAAACAATACATGATCGTAATGTAGAAAACCGGGGTGGATGCGTACACGAAGAGTTCCGTAGCATCGTGTGAACAAAACAACAAAAACAACGACGTTTCTTGTACCCAGTTTAATCTACACCTTTATCAGGAACACCGTTCTATATGTTAGTCTGATTAACTTCAGATTCGGATTCAGCATAAAAAGTAGAATAGGAATGTTCAGGAACACCGTTCCTATCTCTAGGAACATGGTCAAAATGGCAGACAAATAAAAACAAAATTTAATTGTTATATAATTGACGAGCCAGGTGATCCTCTGGCAAGGCAAGCTTGCGTATTCTCAACTGGTTTTATTTGAAATATTTGTTTGTTTGCAATATCTTTATTGTACATAAAATAACAATGAAAAATATAAATTAAAATGCAACACATTTGTTGTTACAGTGTTCATAGTCATTTGTCGGTTTATGTATATACTTATCACTTGCTCGGTGGTGAAGGAAAACATCGTGAGAAAATCCGCACGTTCAGGAAATTATATTTCTAAAAACGTGTGACCTAACCCTAGAAAGATTTGGTTTTCCCTCTGGGTTGTGGTCTGACGGCAGTCGCTCTATGTAAAAATCAATATCTTCGCCTAATCCTTAGACTTAGCAAGCAGACCCCGCTACTCCTAATGGATTAGGTTAGTTCATATTCATATGCATTTCAGAACTTATTGTGTACATAGTAACGTACCGTTAGTATCTTTTGGGTATGGAACCCTAAGAGGAAAAAAACATGGTTAAAAGGTTATAAATTTTGGTGTATAAGTGGCTCACTATTCGAAGTAAACCCGACCTAAATTGTACGTGGTGCACCCTAATATTTATAGACGAGGCTATGGAGAAAGGATAGAGTGCAACAAAACAGTCGCCATAGAAACCAAAGAAATTTCATGAAAAGTTATTGTATTCGTGCGAGTGACTTTGGGTATCATTAAGCTCCTGGGTGGCTGTTGCGTAAGCAGCGAATGCACTCTCTACTGAAGAGATTAACCTAAAGGATTACAGTTTGAGACAGCTACAGCGTGAGAAGTTTATTTTGTATCAAGCGATATATTATATAGTTATACGGCCCCATCAGGTGTACCGTATACATAAACGTAGCCAATGCATGCAACATAAGAAATATCGTTTGAACAGAAATTCATCCAGAGGGCAAACCGTGTTATGTCTTCATAAAACCGTTCAATCATGATTATTGATTATGAAATTAATATATATTTTTTTATTTCTAATATTCTTAAAACTTGAAAATTATGTATTTGTAGCGAATAAATTTTAATATAACCTCATTATATATTTTTCATTTATGGTTTTAGACATTCCTTAGAACATTTTTTGGTTACATTCTGTTGTTTTATTTAAGTACAAAGTAATCTATCCTTGTCCTGCATAGGTTATTTTAGTAGAACGTTATTATTTATTTGTGCGACTTGCCTCAAATGGTTTGACCTCTTTTTCTCATCAATGTAATGTGGAAAGTTAGACTCTGATAGTGTGAGAAATTCAATTTTGCTAAATACATTCGTTACTTTACAATATTTAAAAATTCAATGTCGTTGCTTTTGCATTTATTTTTTATATTATTAGGCACAATACTTTTTAATGCTTATCATTGTAGTTTATATAAGTCATTTATTTGGCTTATCCGACAAGGGACCTGGTGTGAAGATACACATATGTGCATATACTAATAAATTTATTTGATTTTAATTTTTAGATGTAGCCGAACAAGTCACTTAATCTCATCCTCGACACTAATATAACATCACGCCAAATTTTTGTGGGGTAGGCAGAGACAAATAATCTAACACCAAACTAATTCATTAAAATTAATTACCATATGATGGTATCATTAGCAGTAGAACACTCATAACTAACATAAGGTGTCTCCATAATGTGCCATATTATAATAATACATGGACACTATCAATAATTCTAGGAACAGGAAAACGAAGCTACACAAGTTACGAGCAGAAAGCGATTTCAGTGAGATATAGAAAGAAAGAAAAGGTTTATTTGTATGTAACACAATACTATACACACAATAATTAATATACAATGGGTAGTAAAGTAATAATAGAATTATGTGGCGTTACAAATAGTTCCTATCTCAGCATATTGCCACCACATTACTCGCTGTCAGAAATCAACAAATCACTTTGCTTGCTCGTTTGCTTGTCTGCTCATGATTCAAGCCTAATAAAATATTCTCCCATTGGTCATGGGAGTATAGAATATTCTCCCATTGGTCATGGGAGAATAAAATATTCTCCCATTGGTAATGGGAGAATATTTTAACCAATAAGCCGATGAGCGCCGCGTTGATCCACGAATTAGCTGATAAGGGCTGCGTGTGTTACTTTACCCCCGACTCGTAGTGATGAACTGAGTTACTACGTAATATAATGCTTATTGTTTCTTCATAGTTTATATCCTTCATGCGCTCTAGTACACAGCAATGTCGTACTGAGGAGATATTCAATCAATATCAGTGGCGGCTGGTGGGTTATCGAACTGGTGGTGCACTTTACTTGCTCACCAAGTATTAATATTAGAAATTGCAACAAAACAACAATTTACATAAAAGATGTAAATTAAAAAAAAACAATTACTTAATATAAACAAACAATAATTAACGCGTCACAGATACAGCGAAACTATACTGATAAGGAGAGGTCCATCATGGCCGCCGTCGAACTCAAATTTCAAATTTCGTCAAACATCGGGTGCTCTCGGTAATCTTCGATTCGCACGTGCGGCGCACGAGAACAGACTCATTTCTCGGTACATTTCTATGAACTATCTTTTGTTTCACGCGTTAGGCATATTAGCTCGTAACTCATACAAGTTATACTAGCAGTCCTCGTGCGCTCGCCGAAGCGCACGAGAATTTTTCTTTACAGGGAAAATAAGTCTTCATAGTTTGGCAAAGCGCTTAAATTGTTTTGTCTTTATTTGTTATAATTTTAAATTTTATTTGTGATATTATGTCTTTGTATGTTTCAACAATAAATATTAATATGGTAATTTAAAGATGAAGTAATATTTTGTAATTTTTAAATCTTTTGAATTGGTGGTTCAGCGCACGAGCGCACTTAAGGTACAGCCGCCACTGATCAATATACCTAACGTGATTTCACAACTATATATATACCTAGTCCGGCCATAAGTTCTATTACAAATGAATATGCATTATATTTTTTATGAAGTAATGTAATCTCACTAAAACTTATATGGACCTATTTATGGAAATCTCAGGAAAAAAAAATCTAATCGAAATGAGCACCTTTGGCTTTGATACAGGCCTTTAATCTGTCTGGCCATGAACCTATGGATTTATACACTGTTTCCATGGGAAATTTAGCCACTGCTTGCTCCGGAGATTTCTTAAGAGACAATGTCAGCGTGTCGTTTCGAGCAGGCCATGCCCTCTAAAACTGACCATAATTTGTAGTCTAAGGGGTTCAGATCTGGAATAGACGAGGGCCTGTCTTCAGTCAATATAAAGTTCGGAATGTTGGTTTCGAGCCAGCCTTGGGTAGTTCGTGCCTTGTGACGAGGTGCAGAGTCCAGCAGAGGTGCAGAGCTGGAAAGTCCACGGTACATTTTTAAAAAGTAGATTTCTTCATAATACGGTCCAATACAATTTTGATTTAGCCCTTTTTCAACACAACACCAATTTGACCTATATGTGTGTCTAGGGCGGCCTTTCACGAAATCTCCATTCACTCTTGCCTGATATACTTCTTTCGTAACTCTTTTTTCATGTTTAGAAAAAATGTTCTAAATGACCAAATCATCTCAGCATACCCTTTTCAATTGTTGTCACTACAACCGAACGAACCAACGGAAATCGAACCTAAAATCTTGATGTAATTGGCAATTGCAAACTATTCGGTCTATTTACTATTCTTATACCTTGGACCAAACGTTAATGGTGATTTCGATTTACGATAATAGCTGCCGGCGTCGCTGGACGGGCATCATTAGTCAATGTTGATGACGTCGTGCTAAACACGCCTACGCTCGTATGTATACCGATTATGCCAGATTGTGACGCTTTCATTCCTCTCGGTGGTGCTGATTAACATTTAATTTTGTACCTTTATACACCTCAAAGAGCAGATAGCCTAGTATTTAAAGAATCCGCGTATTAACTGATGAGTCCCTGGTTCAAATACTAGCATGGAAAACAAATTCGTATTTTCGGATTTCTGTATATATTTGTAATTATCACTTATTCAGAGGTGAAGGTAAGAATCGTGAAGAAACCCGCACGCCCAAGAAATTATATTTCGAAAGACATGTGACCTAACCTAAGAAGGTCTTTATATCCATCACGTTCCAGTATCTGTTAGATCTATTTAGATCAGATTTAGAAAACGGGATAAAGCTACTAAGAAGAAGATACAGTCTTAGCTGGATTTAGTCATGAACCTGTACACATCATACAGCTTTTATTATCTAAGGCGACAGAATAGTGGACCCTGGGTTTCGAAGCGAAAACGTAGGATGCAACCGGAATTCAGATGATGCTGAGGCGACAGACCTTTAGGTAAAATACTCGTATTAAAAACCCAATATTTATTGTAGTTCATCTTAGCTTTTCTTTTAACATTTCTTAGGATTAGCTGGAATATCTCATCGATATTCAGACTATTCAAACGTTCATATTTCTTGAAACATATGAACCGTGTGTTCTTGGGCTAGGGACTTCATAAGTGTGTTGCCGAGCCTTTATACAATTTCTACAAGCTGCTTTAAAAGAACCTTAAACTATTGCCTTTGGGAAAAACCTTGGTCACTACAAAGTTAGCACAACTTAGGGTAGCAAACAACTCTGTAACCGCACAATAAATAACGCGACCACTTTGGTTCGTAAGTGTGATATCGAAAGTCGATGCAGATAGGTGCGATTATAGAAGTTTCTGTGGATGCATATTGAACTTGTCTGCTGAACACAATATAGTACGAGGACTAACGGGAATTATATTTTTCCCCCCAAAAATTGACACAAATCATTCCAATGCCAAAATGTAAAGCAGGTGCCATAAAATATACTATAACAACTAGAGAATTTCACGACATAAAATAACGCACTATTTGCTATAATTTTTCGAAGGGCTGTAATTAATTTCAAGTATCAGTGGTAAAATAAAATTTGCCCAACACTAGTTTCCCGTAATCGAATGCCTGGTGTTTTTGCTTCTAGCCATTTTTTGTTTGACATTGTATGGTATCACAGAAATATTCGAATTTCCGAATATTTCTGTGGGAGTGTTCGGTAATACGACAAATCAAACGCTAACCACACCTGCTATTATTTCATTTGCATTTTTATCATTGGCCTGCGAGGCCAAGCTGTTGTTCACTAATTATTAAATCATATGTGATAGACAGTCCAAATCTCAAAATTCGGTAAATACCAAAGACGTTTTTCAGAAAATTCAAGACATGATATAAATGAAAGTATATTATCATCAGTTTTGAAGGAGAATGCATCTCTAGCTGCACGCTACAATGTTATCTATCAGCATGATAGATCCGCAACCAATTATTTCCAAATGGTATAACCACAATAGTGGTTAGATATCGATCGATCGATCCATGGTATTAGAGACCATGGTGGCCAGCGAGAAGTATAGATTAAACGCCACATGACTCGCACATCTGTAGTTCTATAAATGATTTAGTTTACATTACTCTAGAGATATTTTGTGAAGAGTTCTAACACACAACAGTAGCAGCTGCTCAGGAAAAATATAATTTCGACGCATGTTACGACATCTGAGCTACATGAGAGATTGCACCTATTCCTGTAGTAAAATAGATTGTTGGAATTACTTATATTCCATTCTTTTAAATTCAGTTTTAGTTGTAAGATAAATAACTTACATAAGTATATAATATATCTACGAGTAATTGCGTTAGTCATTTTCGTGTCGATTTTTAGAAAAAAAAAATATAAAAAAGCCGTCGAAAGATCTTACGTTTTTTTGATGAGTTTTAAATCCGATTGACAGATATGAATAGCATTTTAGCATGTCAGAACATATAAAACCTTTGGTAAACATTCACATTATATTATTACACTGAATTTATTATTTGTCCGCAACTTTATCGCAATTCTTTCGGTATCAGCAAACCTCTTATTTCTAATGACCAGTGTTACGTAGTTTCACTGCTTCACTACTACAAGCAACCGTATGGTTCGCACGATATTCAGCATTTACCGTAGTCTATAGACGTTTAGAATACAACACTGCAATCCCTGGGTGCAAGGAGCTCGACAACATCTTTACATACAACGCGGACTCACGTGCTAATTAACAAACCAGGTGCTGGCGAAACAGATAAGGGGCATCGCAGCTACCCCTATACCTCTACCCCCTTATAAGACCGCAGCCAAATAACAGTTCACATTTTTTATACCATTAAAGTGATAAACAAGTGTATATGCCTGATGGTATTTACAATACCCGTTTTTACATGGAATTTGATTAAAATACTCTCTTTTTGTATGATTGCGTGCTTCGCTCATAAGAGCATACAAATTAATTTAAATTGAATTGTCAGCTAATGTAGCTTCTGTAAAATATGGTTCGAATCCATTAGTTATCAAATAACAAGTCCTTGGAGGATTGTAGTACTATTTAGAGCGAGTGAGGTTACTAGTAAGCTCTTGAGGAATTGTTATATTAGTAGCGAAGGTGACAACGCAATAATGTTACTCCTTCTATTGCTTACGCTACGGTAACTACTTCAAATCAGGTGGTACGTGTGACTGAATTGTCGTTTAATAAAATATCTCATTGACACTTGTAATCGTGTGTGTTAAAATAAGAAGAAGAATGCTCCGTTGCTTCGAACTTGTAGAAAGAATGCAGGATGAAAGAATAACGAAACAGATATACAATGCAAAAGTGGAAGGATGTAGGAGCCGGGGAAGACCGAGACTACCATGACCAAATTGGTCGTGTTCTATTAGAAGGTGATGTCAGGAGCCCTAGAAACCGGCGAACGTGCATAATAAGAGCAATTAATGTTAATGAAGCGAGTGAGATATGTAAGGATCGAGTCACGTGGCGATCGGTTCTCTCTGCCTACCCTGCAAGGGATTTGGCGTGAAGTTATAGATCGATAGATACTTGTAATTGTAATTTTCCATAGTCACCACTACAGAAGTACTTATAGTACTGTCTAGTACCAATTACTTATTAGTTCTAAGTATACCGACAAATAACACAGCGCCATCTAGTCCCAAACTTAACAAAGCTTGTGATATTGTACTAGACGACTGATTACACCATTACAGAAACGTATTACAGAAGCGAGATTGAAGCCTGCCATAGCTATCAAACCTGACCGCTACTTCCGGCAGGTTATGGCTCGCCACACAATCTATGCATACGTGAATACCTTTTTCTTGTTATTTGGCTGCGGTTTACTTTCCTAGACATATTGATATTATGCGCCCTACCTCTCTTAAAACACCCATGCCATGACAAACAGACGTGCAAACAAGTTACCCTGTGTAAGAATCGAACCCACGAACATTGTTGTCAAAGTAGCATTAACCAGTAACCTACCGAGCTCGTTATTTCAAAAAAAAAAAAAAAGTTTTGTAAAATATCACCTGAATGTAAAATATCAGAGAAAATACCTCGACACTATTTAATCAAACTGGCAGTAAAATCCTTGAGGGTTCCGTCTAAATTCGGCGGATGTTTCGACATGTTTATACCTGGCTATTCGTAAAGCAGGTCGTGTCACATAAACCACATAAATTGGGTATTTCCTGATGAACGAGAAAGGTTAGGCCTCTGTGTTTACACACATGTACTTACCCTGACTAATAAAAAAGTATATTACAGTTTTTGTACGACGGTGGGAAGCAAATACGTGTACGACCCATCTGATGACTGCCAATTATATATACTATACTGATACTATCAGAAGATTGTGTCAGGAGCACTAACAACCGACGAGAGTGCACGATAAGAATGTTAAGGAAGAAGCGAGGACCGCGTCATGTGGTGCTCGGTTCTCCCTACCTACCCGCTTCGACTTAGGTTGTAGATATACAGATATAGATAGATAGATAGATATTTTAATGTTCCAAAGAAGAAGTGAGGACCGAGTCCCATGGCGCTCGGTTCTCTCTACCTACCTTGCAATTGACTTAGCTTGTAGATATACAGAGATAGATAGATAGACATATACTTTAACGTTCTAAAGACGAAATGAGTGTCAAGCCACGTAGCGCTCGGTTTTCTCTGCCTACACCGCAATTGACATATACCATACTGTATATTTATATCCTAGACATATAACATACTGTATATTTATATCCTAGACATATACCGTACTGTATATATATATATCCTTATAACAAAGTGTTGTTTGTAATAAGGAAGTGATCCTCTACTAATTGAGGAAGTAAGGATTAAACAGAAATCATACACTAAAATTACGAATTACATTGACGAGTTGTATTCTACAACGGTAGTACATTTAAAGCACTTTTTCCACATACAGTTATATTCTCAACAGCCTCAGGAGGCACACAAGTACACGGCCCGCCTGATATAAACAAGAGGTAATATATGAACGCTTGTAATACAAGCTGCCTTTCCCCGCGGCTTCCATTCGCCATGAAGATTCTCCTGTTTTTATACAACTAAAGTGGCAAACAAGCATGCGGTCTGCCTTATGGTAAACAGTTACCGTAGCCTATGGACAGTTGCAACACCAGGGGAATCACTTTTGCATTGCCGACTGTGTAAAAACCTCACGCTTTTCTTTGAAGAACCTCATGCTGTAGTCCCAGGGAAGTCCCTTGACAGGGATCTCATTCGACAACTTGAGTTCTAGGTAGAAAACTTCTTTGAAACCGCACAGTACGCGACCATTGCAGCTCCAGTGTATGAAAACGTATTCCCCAGCTGTCGGCGAGTCGGAACTATTGTAAAACGAGGCTATCGGCATTTAGCAAATAACTTCTCGGAACAGAACCCATTGTACAAACGATAGAACACATAAAGGGAGGCAAGATGTTTTCCTTAAACGCAAGGGCTTAATACCGTGTGCGAGCTTAGGATCTGCGACAATTCTTAGAGACTGTCTTTGCACCGAATTATAAGGTCCAAGCTGGTATTCAAGTCCTCCCGCCCATAGGACACTACAGTAAACTCCATACGCGGTCTGCTTTGAGATTTGCAAAAGTCTTTATCTGGAAGTGAGGTACTGCTTCGCTCTATTCAATACACAGTTTCTTCGAGGAGAGCTTGACTTTCTCCTCCAGTTGACGTTGAAACTGAACTTTGCTGGACATTGTGACACCAAGAATCGCTGTGCTTTTAGCGATAAACGTGCAGATTTGTGTGTTATTGGTTTGAATTGAACCGAGTGGATAAGGAACCGGCCTTGTGACCAACAGGTCGCCGGTTCGAATCCTGGCATGTACCACTAATTACGTGTTTTCGTTATTTGCCTGAGGTTTTCTGTGAGGTGGAGGTACATCCCCAGACGGGCTGCTTTGACGCGCCCTACCTCTCTTAAAGCATCCAGACCAAGACAAACATGTTTATGCACACAAATGTTTGTCTTGTATCTATGGGAATCGAACCCACGAGCGTTGGTGTCAAAGTCGCGTCATTAACGATTGAGCCACCGAGCTCGTCGTCGTGTTTGAATGGGCTAAT
Source organism: Pyralis farinalis (assembly GCA_947507595.1). Lineage (NCBI taxonomy): Eukaryota > Metazoa > Arthropoda > Insecta > Lepidoptera > Pyralidae > Pyralis > Pyralis farinalis. The sequence goes on from OX382258.1 coordinate 21,726,364, forward strand.
CGATCGATGTTATCGATAGTTTTCTATCGGCCAATTTAAAAATATCGGACAGCCCAATTCTTGAGGTATCTCATGTTTAGTTAATAGATACAGGCGTTATTTTGGGTATAACAATTGACTCCAAACTACAATGGGGCCCACAAATTGAAAAATTATCAGGAAAACTAAGTTCTGCAGCCTATGCAGTGAAAACTATTAGACGGCTCACTGATGTTGATACGGCTAGAATAGTTTATTTCAGCTACTTTCATAGTATTATGTCATACGGAATTCTTCTTTGGGGTAACTCCGCGGACATTAACACCATCTTTTTATTGCAAAAGAGAGCCATAAGAGCTATCTACAAACTTGGTCCCCGTGAGAGCCTTAGAGAAAAATTCAAAGAAATAAATATTCTAACAGTCGCATCGCAATATATCTATGAAAATCTTTTGTATGTCCATAAAAACATAGACTCATTTTGTAAAAAGAGCGATACTCATAACATAAATACTAGATATAAGCATAATCTTGTGTTACATGCAAGCCGTCTCCACAAAATAAGTAATTCTTTTATGGGGCAATGTATACGGTTCTATAACAAACTTCCCAGCAATATAAGAGAATTGTCAATAAACAAGTTTAAAACTACTATTAAAGCCAAATTGTGTAGCAGGGCATATTATAAAGTATCTGACTATATTAATGATAAAAATGCCTGGGATTGAGTCGATCCAATTATAATGTAATTAATAAATTATGTAAATTTGTTTGGATACCAAAAGAGGGATGCCTGAGTTTTTTGGCAGTATTTTTATCAGTGCTCACCTAGTCATGAACTGCACGGTAGGGAAAAAAATTGTGACGATTCCAAACAAATGTAGCCATTTTTACGGAATAAAAAGATTTTGACTTTGACTTTGCGAAAATCAAATTTACATGCAATTTGATCTAACCTGCTTTGTGTGCTTCCGACATCAATTAGTTCATGCGGCCTAGCGCCGGCCGGCACCCACCCACTGTTGTATCCCACTGTTGCATTTACTAACGGTAGTGGGTGGGTGCCGGCCGGCGCTAGGCCGCATGAACTAATTAGTGGTGGAAGCACACAAAGCAGGATAGATCAAATTTCATGTATCTCATGTTTGTTTGTTTTTAGTTTCTATATTTTTATTTCTTTTTCATCTATATGTATTGTTTTGTTTAACAGTCATCTCGTACTGTTTAAGGTAAAATTGATGTGCGTTACTTTATGAAATTTATGATAATGTCATTGGTGTGCGTGTATTCTCTCACCCATGTATATTATCGTGTCAATAGCTCTAGGTTGGCTGGAAGAGATCTTTTTTTAGACAAGTCCACCTTTGTAACACTAGATTTAATTTCATTGTAATTTATTTTTAATTTCTCGTACAATAGCAATCCATAGAAGCTGAGGAAAAGGAAAGAAAGAAGACGCAGCTAGTATCTATGTACATGCTTATATTTTGAGTACCATAAATATCTGTAATAATCGTAACATGACGGTATCTCATAAACCCCTAAATTGAACACTCTCTATATGAGCCATACTATCGACGGGGTGTATACATGGTGTTCTCAACGAAGCGTGACTAAGTACCGTGTCAGTCGGTTTTTGGAGGAAATTACCATGTTCTACTTGGTTATGTTTGAAATATACTCCGCTGTATTGTAACAAAGCATGGTATTTTATGTTTATGTTAATATATCTTTAACTGTACAACTTGCCACCATTATACACTGTCATATATTTTGTAATATAAATTGACGATTTGAAAACACGCCTATATTGGCAAGTTTCTTTTGGCATTTCTTCTTCGCCAATGGTAATTTGAAATGCTGGTAGATTAAAAAAGAGAAATCAAAACTATGAAAAATCAATAAGATACAATATTGAGAATGTAAGACGTATCCGTGAAAAGGAAAATAAAGAATTTTTATCTCTATCTTTTATCTTTATTGCAACTACCATAGGCTATGGTGACCACGCATCATATATATTTTTTTAATATTGTCGGACAAATTACACAGCGCCGCCTAGCCCCAAAGTAAGCGAAACTTGTGTTATGGGTACTAGACAACTAATAATCATCATTCGTGAATATATTTTTTTTGTAAATACTTACTTATTTTACATAGAAAATACCCAGACCCAGAGAATCGAGGTTTAATTTTCTGTAATGTCGGTAGACATACAAGAATACGGCCCACCTGATATGGAGAGGCTATTGTAGCCTATAAACCCTTGCTATACAAGAAGATGTACTCGTGCGTTGCCACCACCGCTAATAACTACTCAGGATCATTTTTTATACCACTCAGTTGACATACAAGCATACGTCCCGCTTTATGGTAAACAGTTACCGTAGCCTATGGACTGTTGCAATACAAGGGGTTTCATTCATGGTTTTCCGACTGAAGTGTATGCGCGTCCACGTACTAACGTAGGGATTACTCAGGACAATTTTTATACCACTAAGGTAACAAACAAGAATACGTCCTGTCATATTTGACAAGCTCGGTGGCGCAGTAGTGAAACGCACTGTTACGTTATTTTAACGCCAACGCTCGTGGGTTCGATTCCCACACAGGATAAACATTTGTGTGCATGAACATGTCTGTTTGTCTTACTCTGAGTGTTTTCAAAAGAGGTACGGTGCATCAAAATAGCTGTCTGGGGAAATACCTGCGCCTCACAGAAAACCGCAGCCAATAACGAACTACCTAGAGGGTTGTTGTGTTCCTGCGTGTGAGTGAGGTCACCAGTATGTCCTTAATGAGTTGCTGTGTTAGCAGCATAGGTGGGCATCGCGTGAACGATACGTAATTGTATTGCAAGCGTTCATAGACAACGGTAACCGCTTTACATCAGGTGGGCCGTATGCTTGTATGCTTTCCGACGTAGTATAAAAATAAAGTTAATTTAGACAAAGATAATTCGTTTCTTGTCCAGATTAAATTGACAGTAGTTGCAGCAGGGCTGTTGATATACCTCTTCACATCAGGCGGGCCGTTTACTTGTATGCTTCCCGCTTGTCATATAAAATAATATATGAAAGTTCAAATGCTAATGCATATGTATAGATATTGTCATTCTGGAAGGTTCCACGTCAATATTGTCGCTGACGAGATGCGTTAATCGCGTTACGAGTTACGTAATATCTCCCCGGCGTAATTACCTCCCGACTTACTTGTCTGCTAACTTACTTACTTAATCAATATACGTAGAAGGCTTGACGCTTTCAGGTGTCTTAACTTATAATATTATGTACCTACTCGATTACATGGAAATGTGATTTTGAAGCTTTCAGCTCTAGTGTTAGGTATCAGATAATCAGCTGTTTTTGAAGTTATACTTCTTTTGGCGCGTTATCTTCCTAACGCCACTCCAAAATTATAAGTAAGTTATATTAAGTGATTGTTTACGACACAGACATCTAAAATCGATACCATGAAGATGCTTATCATTTTGTTTAACACACGTAAAGACTGTGCACGGGTGATGAAATTTTTGGAATTATTTTTACCAGGAGAAAGTAGTATAATTTCTTACGTATTTATGTGTACACACACTTTTTATATAAAAATAGTTATTATAAGGGGAATAAATCTAAATTATGTATAAATCCATTAGAAAAAGTTAAAAATAAAAATTATATCTATCTATAACTTCACACCAAATCCCTTGCAGTGTAGGCAGAGAGGATCGAGCATCATATGACTCGATCCTTACAAATCTCACTCAAAATGTAATTTAATAATAAAAAATAAATGTATAAAAAATATAATAATTTACTATAAATATTTTTTTCTATTGCTAATCTTGTTAAAATAAAAATACCCATTTATAATTTATTTAAACTAAAACATTGCAGGAATAAAATGAAAAAGATATAACATTTTATTTTACAACATCAGGAGACATACAATCATGCCTCTCATAAATACTCTGTATCATGCACAGACGACCGCCAGTCGAAAAATAAATCCCTGGAACTTGTTGCGTCCCCGCTAGCAACAAGGGTGATAACGCGGATGATATTGCAAGAATTCTAGTATGGGTTGGAGGAACCAAATTTGAATAATATAGTTACTCGTAAGTGCAGGTCGTCACAAGTCAAACTCAAAAAAAATATACTAGTGTTTTCCCAATGGCGAAATCTTCGAAGAGTTTCACTAGAACCCTTGCTTTGAACCCTCAAGGGTACTAACGGTACTAAAATATCCTATTTTGTACCACTAGAACCGTCAAGGGTTCTAATGGTACTATTTTATATCACTAGAACCGACGAGAACACATAATAAATGTTATTATTTACCACATAACGCCATCTGTTATAGAAATAGCGACTTTAAAATATGGATTTTTCAAATATTCTCATTCACCTGTAATCTAAACATCTATACACAGATAAATAAAATTGGAGTGTCTGTTTGTAATATTAAAATAACCGCTTTTTACTAAATGCATATGGATGTATACACGGTACATATACAAAAATATATTTTTTTACAATTTTTGTCTGTCTGTCTGTTTGTTTCGGCTAATCTCTGAAACGGCTGGACCGATTTTGACGGGACTTTCACTGGCAGATAGTTGATGTAATAAAGAGTAACTTAGGCTACTTTTATTTTAGAAATTTTATTTATTTTTAATTATATAAATAAATAAAAAAATAACTATACCGCGCGGACGTAGTCGCGGGCACAGCTAGTCCTAAATAATATGTTGAATATAGTATTCGAATGTAAACGTAAGCAATGTCTAGGGATTTTTTTTTACTTTTAAAAGGTTCTAGTGGTACAAAATAGGATTGTCTAGTATCACTTGAACCCTAAGGGTTCAAAGCAAGGGGTTTCGTGAAACTACTCCGAAATCTTATCTCAATATTGAAAAATTGAGGGATATATATTTGCACTTTTTCAGCTTATTTTCTATTGCGTTACCCAGCTTTCCATGGGGTGATCGCTTCCAATGAAGCCTTTAAAGCCTAGCCTTCCCTAGGTGGTGTTTTGTAGCAAGAGTCTGACATAAATCGTTCAGCCGGCCGAAAGAGTACTCATGGGAGTTCTACCACCTCCCTCCCAAAGGGTCCAGGAGTTTGCTCCCTTCAGATGAATAACTAACGCACGATTTTAGCACCCTCACACGCTGGAACCGTAATGGTCGCGTACTTTGCGGTTTCAGAGAAGTTTTCTTCCGAGAACTCTCAAGCCGTGGGATTAGCTCCCAGCTGCGATTTTTCCAAGGGACTACAGCATGGAATTTTTCAAGAAATGCATGAAGACGTTTTTAGAAGGTCGACAACGCATGGGTGACACCCCTGGCGTTGCAAATGGCAGGCCGAATGCTTGATTGCCATCTTAGTGGTATGAAAAAGATACAAACACACTTTCACGTTTTAAATGTTTGTATGAATTAACTACCTAAATAATGTAGGTTGATAAAGAGAGGAGAAAATGGATGTACAAACGAATGGGTACTTCTTCAGTCACATCTCGACTGCCTTTCGCCCTCCTCAATCACCAAAACGTTGTGTTTCAGCGCCTAAATATCCCAGCGATTCGAGCCTTCTGACCAATGGGAGTATATTTTAACCAATAGACGATAAGTAATGCGATGTTGATTGGTGCATTAGCCAATAGGAGCTATGCGTTCTACTTTGTTCCCCGACCCGTAATAATGATTTTATTTAGGAGGAAAATCATGTTATTGGGTTTTCAAACGTTTTTATTTATAGTTAATAGATTCAGGCGTTATTTTGCGCAAGTCAAATTTACATGCAATTTGATCTAACCTGCTTTGTGTGTAAACACACCATAGACAAAGATTTAAAACTAAATATTAAGGAACAATGAATGAAACAATGAAAGAATTTTTATGTTTATTAATTTACTAAAATTACTCTTATGAACAAACAGACTGACGTAAATAATTCTCTACTATTAAATATCTTTTCGCTCACACCATCCACCCCCACCGTCAATTCAATATAAGGGACGGCACTGCGATGGATTTGTCATTTGTACCATGTTATTCTTACGATTAACGTCTACAACGCCTGATGATGCCTCGTGGAGAGGCGAAACACGTGTCGCAGCGACGACCAGGCCAGTCGTGGCAGCGACGGTGGTGGTGGCATGCGGTTTCTGTTTCAGATGGCGGACGACCGCAGCAGCCGAGGCAGAGACTACCGGAGCAGCCATGGCAGCGTCGGCATGTTGCACTTACTAACAGTAGTGGGTGGGTGCCGGCCGGCGCTAGGCCGCATGAACTAATTGGTAGCGGAAGCATACAAAGCAGGTTAGATCAAATTGCTTGCTTTTACTTATTTTTTTATACAACGTCGGAAGGCTTATAAGTGTACGGCCCTCTTGATGTTAAATAGTAGCTGTAGCCTATGCACGCTTGCAATATATAAGGTATAGCTTGCGCGATACCACCGCTGCTACTCGTTACGACCCCACTGGTAACCTCACTCACTCGCAGAAACACAACAACGCTGCAGGAAGTTGTTATTTGGTAGCAGTTTTCAATGAAGTGGAGGTCTTTCCCAGTCGGACTGCTTCGATGTGCCCTACCTCCCTTAAAAATATCCAAAGCAAGACAAACAGAAATGTTCATGCACGCAAAGTCCTGTGTGTGAATCGAACCAACAAGTTCTGATGTCAAAGCAGCGTTACTGACCACTGTGCCATCGAGTTCGTCAATCTTCCTTCATGATTTCGGTATAAGTGGTAACCTCGGAACATAAACTGATTCACCTCCCCGACAGTTACTAAATATAACGGCCACGATCACGTTTTTACGTAAGGCTACATACGCGATTTCTTCTTATGGAACAGGTTGGGCGGATTGATGCATCCCAGGAGCTCCCACTTTGAGAAGTATGTGAAACGCTAGTTTTTTTTTAAACAACGCCTGGAGGCATACAAATATATAACACACATGATGCAAAACGGTTGCCTTAGCATACGAACGCTTACTACTTATGTATCACCCGCACGATGCCACCACTGCTGCTAATACCTACTGCTCAGGAGTTCACTAGTGATTTCACTCACTCGCAGATACACAACAATCATCTAGGGAGTTGTTATTTGGCTTCAGGTTTTTCGTAAGATTTTCCCCAGACCCTACCTACCAATAAGTTCGTGGTATAAATTGTGAATCGTTTTTTTTGGACGAATGAGGACTTAGCTTTCGAATAGTTCCGAATAGTTAATAATTTACGATTTGGAGTGACTATAGAAGGTTTTAACTTTTTTTATTACGATAGGCATGTATGTGGCAAATTACAACCCCCAGTATGCGGCACGGATTTCGTGACATGCCTTTTATATGAGTGTAAATATTGACAGAATTTGAATACCATGCCACAAAAAGTTGTTAAAGGTTAGTCTAAAATCCTGTTTCCTGTTTCCTAACCCTTTACGAATGGCGGGATCCACGACCTAAGAACAAGGATTTTGGTAAAGGGTTTTTTACAGAGAGCAACTACCGTCAAACGTCCTCAACCCGGAGAAAAAACCAGACATTTGTGGGTTAGCAACGCCGAGCAAGTGATAACTACAAATAGGTACATACATCCGAAAACACGAATTTAGTGGTAATATTCACAGTAAGATTCGAACCCGGGATCATCGGACAATACGTCGTATTTATATCCACTGGCCTATCACTCCTCTCTCTGGCCTTAAGAGTACGTTCTATTAACTGAGTACGACAATCCAAAACAAAGCATCACTCTTGTCGTCTTGGTGTTAAAATCAAAGTAATACGCCGTGCATACCTTCCGCATATTCACAGTTTAAACCACAAATCATGCAAGGTATCATAAACGTATCCAAAATGAATGTACGCCATTACATCTGTGAAGCGCGGATAACATTTAGTTGGCTGTGTGTTACACCGTTACGTAATGTAAGAAGATAATTGAAATACAGGCCGATGGTTGTCTACTAACAAATAGAAAGAGTTTGAGTTATAAAAAAATGATATTATTGTGTTTAAAATGGATCGTGTAATATTTTGTATTCCTATCTGTCATTGACATACAACTATGGGCCTAATTTATTTACGCACTGTTTTCACTTTTTCTTAATTTATTTACCCTATTTTCAATTCCCTATACTTTTCATGGCCGTATTGTAACTTCCCAAATTCGACATCAGGCGAAACAATTTATTATCCCTATTATTTACAATTACTAAATTGTGATTCGCACTATATGACATGTAATACCCGTGGTTACTCTTACTTAAGTAGTCACTACGGATTGAAATAAGCTAAATATCTAATCCGGGATAAGTAAGATTAAATATTACCACTAGAAATCGCTTTAACAGTTCTTGAAACTAGTCAATTTATTAAGAAGTTAAAAAACAGTAGCAGTAGGTGTGGAAGACAATGAATCCTGAAAATATTACTCTATATGTATATAGTCATATTTTGGGGCAGTCGTGTATATTTATATATATTATATACGCATCTAAAGGACGATATTACGAGCATGTGTAATAATCTGTTCAATATATACATATGGAATTATATACTCCTTTGACAAAACAGAGATTGAGAGTAATAATAGTGGATAAACAACCGGTATATTGACCAACTAGGGCCCGGTCCTAATCCTCGAGTGTACCACTAAATTCGTGTTTTCGGATTATGCACATGTTTATAATTATCATTTGTTTAGCCAGCAATCATTTCATGCGGTAGCGGAGCCCGCCAATCCTAATGGTTCGGAAACCGGTAAACGCTAAGAGGACTCCTTTAGGAAAACCCTTATCTATCTATCTCCGATTCACCCTGTTTTCCAAAGCTAATTAAATAAATATTGTCGGACAAATTACACAGCGCCATCTAGCCCCTTTTTTTTTTTTTTTTTTTAAACGCGTGGAAAAATGCGTTACGCACACCACCGGTGCCTGGGTGGCCTCCGGTGGTAGTGTGGGACTACCCGTCGGCTATCCGACGGTATACCCACTAAACGACCCCGCAAAATGCCATCGGCCGCGTTGGTGTGGTGCCCCGGATCTGTCAGCAACAGGGCACCACTGCGACTGGCCAGCCCCTCAAAAGGGGCCGGACTTCTTCTCTCTAGGGGCCGTCCCGGCAAATTGGGACAGCCCCTCCGGCGGCGGTACCATTATGGGGCCAGGTTCTCATCCTGACCCCTAGTCCCACAGCTTAGGGAGGCGGCAGTAGGTGCGCGTAGCGCCTACGCCGCACTGCCGTCCGCCGTCTCCGGAGCGAGACAGCCAAGGGAACACCCTCCCTGTCCCGCTCCGCGGCCTCCTTCTGGGACATGTCCGTCTCACAGAAGGAGGCCATCGCCTGCCAGGCACTGTCACTCCCGAGCATGGAGCGGACGCTCGGGAGCGAGAGGTCCGCGCTTCCTAGCGCGGACACCAGATCACGGCGCTGTCGAGACCACCTGGGACACTGCTCCAACGTGTGTTGAGCAGTGTCCTCGGCCGCGCCACAATCGTGACAGCCTGGCCGCTCCTCCCGCCTCGCGACCCGGTGCAAGTACTCACCGAAGCACCCATGCCCGGTGAGCACCTGCACCATGCGGAAGGTGAGGGGGCGCATCCACGCCTCCAAGACCGGTCGCAGCGCATCCGCAACGCGGACTCCATACCGCGGCTGCGCCAGGTCCTCCCCCCACCTCCACATCATCTCCACATGCCCTCGCTGGCGATACCGCCCCACCTCCACCGACGTGGGGCGCTTGCCGAGACTCCTCCTTTCAGCAACGAAGCTGTACACCTCGGCGAGCACCTCCGCTACCAACTCCCAGGGCGGGTCGCCAGCGAGGGCGGTCGCGGCCGTCCAAGCCACCGTACGGTACCCCCTTATTGCCCACTGCGCTATGACCCGCTGCGCTCTGCGCAGCTGAGCCCTGTTCCGAGCGCAGAGGGCGTCCGCCCATATGGGGGCACCGTACGTGGCCATACTCCGGCAGATGCCGGAGTACAGCCGCCTGCACGCGCCCGGCGCCCAAATTGGGCAGGAGGCGACCCAGCGCCGCCGCAGCTCTGATGACCTTCGGTCCCAACCGCTCGAAGTGGGGACCGAAGGTCCATCGTCCGTCAAGGCTGAGGCCCAGGTAGCTCATCTGGGCACTCACCCTTATCCTCTCTCCTCCTATTTGGAGGTGTGCTCCGAGGGGAAGGGCCCCGTCTGCCGGTCCCGCGGAAGAGGAGGGCCTCGGTCTTGTCCAAACGGACCCGAAGCCCAAGCCTCTCTATACGGCTGACCACCAGTCCTACTCCGACTTCGGCCAGCCGCGCCGCCTCCACAAAGGTCTTGCCCCGGGACGTGACAAGGGTGTCATCTGCATAGCAGATGACACTCATCCCGGGGAGGAGACGGCCCCTCAGGACCCAGTCGTATGCAAGGTCCCATTGAATGGGGCCCAGAACGGACCCCTGCGGGACCCCGCACCCGACAGACCTCCTGACCATACGGCCCCTCGTATCCTCGAAGCACACCTCCCTGTCCTCCAAGTATGCCTTCAACAATCTCCCCAAGTACGGACGCACCTCAAAGTATTTGAGGGCCTCCAGTATGGTACTGTGGGGGAGCGCCATCTAGCCCTAAAGTAAGCGAAGCTTATGTTATGGATACTAGACAACTGATAAACATACGTAAATACATTTTTTTTTGTAAATACGTACTTATTATATATAGAAAATACCGAGACCAAGACAAACAGACATGTTCATGCACACAAATGTTTGTACTGTGTGGGAATCGAACCCACGAGAGTTGGTGTCAAAGTAGCGTAACAGCGCGTTCCACCACTGCGCCACCGAGTGCGTCAATCGTCAAAAGTTGTATAAATTGTCTGGATCCTGTCCTGATTGTAAGAAAGAGGTGTGAAGGCTCTATCCCCGGTTACACACTAGCGCGGGATTCACTTACTCACTCACACTATTTCACGTGACTTTCATAGCTTTATCAATCAATACTGTTATAAAAATCGGCCAAGTGCGAGTCGGACTCACACACGAAGGGTTCCGTACCATTGTCTATAAAAACAAAAAAAAATCACGTTTGTTGTATGGGAGCCCCCCTTAAATATTTGTTTTAATTAAATTTAATTATTTATTCTTAAAGTGAATATATATCTAAATATTATGTGAATATTTCAAGCGTCTACCTGTTGCCGTTATCAATATCAAGCAAAAATGAGCAAAAAAATCAGGTTTGATTTTTTTTGCTCATTTTCCCCTAAATATTTATTTTATTCTATTTTTTAGGGTTCCGTACCCAACGGGTAAAACGGAACCCTATTACTGAGGCTCCGCTGTCCGTCAACAAATACTAAAAAATAAGAATAAAATAAATATTTAAGGGGGCTCCCATACAACAAACGTGATTTTTTTGCCGTTTTTATAGATAGTGGTACGGAACCCTTCATGCGCGAGTCGGACTTTTAGTGCACTGCACCGCACTTGGCCGATTTTTAGTCATCTGTGGAAATTTCAACTGTCTAACTTTCACGGTTCAAGAGATACAGCCTGGTGACAGACGGACGGACGGACGGACGGACTGCGGAGTCTCAGTAATAGGGTTCCGTTTTACCCTTTGGGTACGGCACCCTAAAAAAGGGAAAGTTGCTGATAAATTTACTTTTAATTTATATAGTCGCACGATATCATTAGATTTCACTTATTTTCGTCACATTTTTATTATTGAATCAATCAAAATTCTCATCCCATGAATGAGAATAAAACTTTGACGTTTCTGACTTCATTCTATGTAAATATAGCTATATATAGCAGCTGTAGCTCTTAAAAAACATAAAATAATCTAATGTGTATGGAAAATGAAAATATGTAAGCCAAAATCAGTACGAAAATGTATGGAAGAAATCATCGATACCCGTTTTTTGAAAATGTACGAGGGTCATTTGAAAAGTTCTTAGCCTAAGATGGTTAAAGTCATTGGTTTTTTTTTATAACTAACCTCATTTTGTAGTTACATTATTTAGCAACAAGTATGCACAGTTTAGTTTATTCACAGTAACTCATTGTTCGTTTACACGTGATACTGTAAGTCAAGTCAGAGCTATTTTTGAAAATGGATAAAATTGAACATCGTGCAGTGATAAAATTCCTGAATTTGAAAGGTTTAACTCCAAAAGCTATACATGAAGACATGTCTGCTACTTTGGGTGAGTCCGCTCCTTCGTATGCGACTGTTAAAAACTGGGTGGCAGAGTTTAATCGCGGTCGTGAGACCATTGAAGTGAGCCCCGTAGTGGCCGGCCTTCGACTGCTTCCACTGATCAAAACAAAGAAAAAATCTGTGGTTTAATTTTATCTGATCGAAGATTGACTGTCGAGGAGATAGCTATGACTGTAGGCATCTCATCTGAGCGAACACATCATATAATTACTACTGAACTTGGATTCTCTAAGGTCTAAGGTGTCAGGTGTGGTGTAAGGTTTTCAGTAGAACAAAAACGCAACCGACTCACAACTTCTCGCGACTGTTTAGAGTTATATGAAGCTGACCCAATAGAATTTGTTGAAAGATTTATAACCATGGATGAAACATGGGTTCACCACAATACACCCGAGACAAAAGAACAGTCGAAACAATGGAAAAGAGCAGGATCGCCCACCCCAAAGAAGGCAAAGGTGGTTTTATCGGCGGGCAAAGTCATGGCATCCGTTTTTTGGGATGCAAAGGGTATAATTCTCGTGGATTATTTAAAAAAGGGTGAAACAATAAACTCCGATTACTATTGCAACCTGTTGCGTCATTTGAGAGAAGAAATCAAAGAAAAATGTCCAGGTTTATTGAGAAGAAAAGTCTTGTTTCATCAGGACAATGCGCGCGTTCACACCTCTGTGCAATCCGTGGCAGAAATCCATCAATGTGGCTTCGAAATGTTACCTCATCACCGGATTTAGCACCGTCCGACTTTTATCTGTTCCCAAAGCTGAAAAAATTTTTAGGTAGTAAACATTTTTTTACAAATGAAGAGGTCATAGCCGCCGTGGACGCTTATTTTGAGGAGTTAGACGAAGATTTTTTTAAAACGGGTATCGAAGCCTTACCGGGTCGATGGAAAAAGTGTTTTGAGCTCGGAGGAGAGTATGTTGAAAAATAAAAATAAACTCAAAATCGTGTGGTTTCATTAAGTATGTTAGGCTAAGAACTTTTCAAATGACCCTCGTAGATAATGCAACCTGTTTATAAAACTTAAACAACTCCATAGATGAATACCTTAATTTAATATGTGTATGATATTATAATCTTTACAGATAATAAATAAATGAACTGTTGGTCAATAGGTCCCCGGTTCGAATCCTGTCGTTGGACATGTGCCATTAAAATCGTATTTTCGAATTTATGGATATATTTGTAATTATCACTTGCTCGGCGGTGAAGGAAAACATCGTGAGGCAACCCGCACGTCCAAGTAATTATATTTAGAACCTTAAACCTGAAACTAAGAAAGGTCTGGTTTTCCCACTGTGTTGTGGAGGTATAACGGCAGTCGTCCCATGTAAGAATCTGTGCTTACCATCACATCATACATTAGCACAATACTTCCGAAATATAATTCCCTCCAAACGAAACCTAGAAACCCTTCAAGAAAGAACCCTCCCCACATAGGGACTGAAATTTACTTTACGACGAGGTTCTAATCGCTGTATCCTCAAGGTATTCTTCTTATTTTACTACGTCGGCAGACATACAAGAATACGGCCATCCTGATGTAAAGGGGGTACCGTCGCCTATTAACGCTTGCGATATATTAAGTATCACTCGCGCGATGCCTCATCTGCTGCTTACACAGCAACTCCTTGGGAGCTTTCTGGTGACCTCACTCACACACAGGAACACAACAACCCTCTAGGTAGTTGTTATTTGGCTGCGGTTTTCTGTGTGGTGGAGGATACTTCTCCAGACGGGCTGCTTTGATGCGCCTTACGAGAGGTAGGTAAAACATCCAGACCAAGACAAAGAGCCATGTTAATTCACACATATGTTTGCCTTGTGTGGGAATAGAACCCACAAGCGTTGGTGTCAAGGTCGCGTCATTCACAACTGAGCCATCGACCTCGTCAAAGACATTCTTAACATTTATTTTATACTCCATATCTTCGAGTTTCTTTTTGATTATAACAAAATTAGTAACGGTTTTCTCCACATATTGCTACATACGAGTATACAGGAGTAAGTTTAAGTAAATACAAGAATATATAAAGTTTCTAATTATCAAACCCACAGGTACAATAGGTTTCATTAATAATGAATCTAATATCAAGAACCAAAGGATTCAAAATCTGTCCGTACACTTTCTACCTTATCACAGCGTCGACATTCATACGGAAAAGCACTTTTCCTGTTTTGTTTTAGACAAATTGCACCTCTTTATTATTACGAGTGTGTGCATATTTTTTGTTTCTTTTCTTTTGCTCTGGAAATGGAGGTCATATTTTGATGATGAGGTTGTTGTACTCTGTATAATTTTATGTTTTGGCTATTCATTTTATTCAATATTGTGTTCATTCGTTCATTTCTTTTAAAACTTATAAAGATGAGGTAGGCCCAGTATAATAATGAGTTTCTAGTGTCTACGGAAGTAGACAAGTTGAAGTCGGATTGCTTTAATGTACCCTACCTCTCTTGAAAATATCAAGAGTAAGACTAACAGACATGTTCATAGACACAAATTTTTGTGCGGTATGGGAATCGAATCCACGAGTTCGGTGTTAAAGTAGTATTGCTATTCACTCCGCCACAGAGCTCATCAATACTCTTACTCATCAAGAGTTTCGCTTTAACCGAAGGGGTTAAGAACATACTCCTCCACGCTGCTCAAGAGCGGATTTGCAGAGGCCCTGTATTTTAAAGCAGTCTGAAGTCCACTGACGTAACGTCACGACTATCTTTTATCGACAACAGCCGGGACCGAAGCTCGAGCTAGATGAACTATGTTTAAAGAGGTTAAATCAAAGCACGTGAGGACGCCATCGTGTTACTCGAATTCATCTTCATCATCTAGAGTGTCATTCAACTCGATCCTGTGCCACCTGTATCTTTACATCGTGCTACTCGAATTAGTATCGATTATTACGGTTTGATCATCGTGTGTCCATCCACTGTCACTTCAGCTTACTGATCCATAAAGCCATGTCGGTAACTCTGAAGCATCGCAGGGAGCCGATGAATGTAAGCAACATAGGTTAACACCGATCGATGTGGAAATCTAAGGGGGAGGCCTATGTTCAGCGGTGGACGCCCTTCGGCTGATATGATGATGATTACAATTTGTCACTTTCGAGATTTTTGTTGTAGAATTATTTATCTGCCGAGGTTTTCCCACGTACCTCAGCATGGGGTGCTTTAAAGAAAACGTGAAAAATTATAATGCGCAATGACATTGGTGTTGTAAGAATTGACGGGCTACAGTAACTGATTAATAATAGGCAGATTCGTATACGTTGATTTGCTACCTTTTTTTAACCACTAGTTAAAAAAAAAGCGCTGGATTGTATCAAATCTGAATATTTATTACAATTTTGTATATGTAATAAAATCATGATATTGTCTCCGAAGATTGTATAACGTAATAATATATATTTCAGGTTTATTATATAAGATATTATTAAATTAATTATCTGTCTGATTACGGTGTGACAGGCAGTCCGTATAACATTTCAAAAACGTATTTCCCGATTTGACCCGCCTGCGTTAAGGTTGTGCCTCTCGGCTTACAAATGCGGATCTCGCACCTGCCTTCACAATTTAACTTGGTGAAACATTCATCCAAATGAAATGTCAGGAAGACGTATGATGCAGGCGTACGTTACGTGTTCCCTGAAACGTTACGGGCTACGTTTACTTTGGAGTATCAGTGTTATTTTTGTAGATATTGAACTTTTTCTTTTTTTTTTTTGGCCGGCGAGTATACGTGAAAAGAACTATTGAGCAGTCAGAACCCGTTATATACGTTTTCCCATAGATTTCGCGGTCGTATACGACCACCCGGGTTTCGAAGGGTTAATGATAAAAAACCGGCCAAGTGCATGTCGGGCCACGCATAGAGTAGGGTTCCGTATTTGTTTCGCTTGGCTAAGATTGATGAAACCACAGCGCGACGTAATTTGTCATTAGCGCCATCTAGTGTAAAATATTGGAACTAAAATTTTACATAAAATTCACTCGAGACTAACAAAAATGTACAATATAAATATTTCGCAAACGGATCACTATATCGAAAAATGATCTTCACGCAACCTCAATGTTTTTAAAAACCTATCTAACGTCTCCCACACCAAGGGGTGAGCGCGAATAAAAAACATCACCCCACTTTACGTGTAAACAGTAGGTACCACTAAAAACTTTTATTTTTTAGATTTATTCTCCCACTTTGTCAGCGTAGTTAATATGGGTATACATGCCAAACTACAGCTTTCTAGTATCAAGCGTCTCTGAGCTAGGCCGTGAATAATACGGACGGACGGACAGACAGACGCACATAGCGAAACTATAAGGGTTCCTTGTTTAGGGAACCCTAAAAACCAGTGAGGTGTGTGAGGATTGCGTCTTGTGGCGCTTGGTTCTCTCTGCCTGCCCTGTAGGGACCGTGAAGATATAGAATAGAATTTGTTTCATAATCTGATTGATAGTAGTTGATTTAAGCTAACTATATATGCTATATAATATCTGATCACTAACTTCTTTGCAGGGTAGGCGCAGGGATTTGAGCGCCACATGACTCGATTCTTATGCATCTTACTCGCTTTTTAACATTTATAGCTTTTTTCACGATTGGGATGAGTAAAAATGTTAAACTCGCGTCAGGACACGTGACCCTGACCGTAAGATTTTGGTGAGAATTAGAACTTAAGTTCGCTGCAGCGCTAAAACATTAGTTACTTCTAATTAAACAATTAAAACATGAAGCGCTAAATCGTTCATAGGGCATTATTTTCTCGCGACCAAAACGTTGTAAGCGCCTTGAAATTGTTGGCGCTTACGCGTTTCGTTCCACGTAGTTTATCAACATCGCTGTTTGGTTTAAGCGGCACAGGGCGCTTGCGCGAGTGTGCTGGTAATGATGATGGTGAAAGAGTCGTTGAAATTATGGATGAAAGTTGATTTTTCTGAGAGATATTTCTGAGAGATATGTAATACAGGTGACTACCAATGTACATGTTAATGGAACTAATTTAGCCCCTGTGGAGACAACTGTGTTCTTGGGTATAACAATTGACTCCAAACTACAATGGGGCCCACAAATTGAAAAATTATCAGGAAAACTAAGTTCTGCAGCCTATGCAGTGAAAACTATTAGACGGCTCACTGATGTTGATACGGCTAGAATAGTTTATTTCAGCTACTTTCATAGTATTATGTCATACGGAATTCTTCTTTGGGGTAACTCCGAGGACATTAACACCATCTTTTTATTGCAAAAGAGAGTCATAAGAGCTATCTACAAACTTGGTCCCCGTGAGAGCCTTAGAGAAAAGTTCAAAGAAATAAATATTCTAACAGTCGCATCGCAATATATCTATGAAAATCTTTTGTATGTCCATAAAAACATAGACTCATTTTGTAAAAAGAGTGATACTCATAACATAAATACTAGATATAAGCATAATCTTGTGTTACATGCAAGCCGTCTCCACAAAATAAGTAATTCTTTTATGGGGCAATGTATACGGTTCTATAACAAACTTCCCAGCAATATAAGAGAATTGTCAATAAACAAGTTTAAAAGTACTATTAAAGCCAAATTGTGTAGCAGGGCATATTATAAAGTATCTGACTATATTAATGATAAAAATGCCTGGGATTGAGTCGATCCAATTATAATGTAATTAATAAATTATGTAAATTTGTTTGGATACCAAAAGAGGGATGCCTGAGTTTTTTGGCAGTATTTTTATCAGTGCTCACCTAGTCATGAACTGCACGGTAGGGAAAAAAATTGTGACGATTCCAAACAAATGTAGCCATTTTTACGGAATAAAAAGATTTTGACTTTGACTTTGAGATAAACCTTGTTATATTACTTGATGAAGAAAAGGGGGTACTAAAAAGATATATAAATTTATTAGGGCTATTTTGTAATATAATAAATATAAAAAAAAGGTAACTATAAGTTGGGCTAAAATGGTCTTTAAGAACTCGTTCCGCACTGTCTCACCGGAATCACTGAATCACTGAATGTAAAACTGGTGGAATGGAGAAAGCGGCCGTCGGCTATAGTGGCCAACGACTGCAGTTGGGCACGTCAGCACCCCAGAGAGCTTGCAGGTCCGTGAGGAACTCACGGACGTCGTAGACCACGTTGCTGAAGAAAGTATCGGTGAGGACGGCCTCGCGGTTCAACACCGCAGCGGTAAGAGTCACCAGACGTCCACAGCAACGGCTGGAATATATAGAAAATATATGTTATTATAATGTCCGGAGATTCACAGTGGATAAGAGACAGAGATTTTCGATGTTTCACCACGTAGCCATACAGCAGGGGCTGGTGGTCTCAAACGTGATGTCCAGTATCTTTCTCTCGTCAGATCTTGCTCCAGACTTCCTTCAGACTGACTTTGTTTTTCGGTTTTTCCTAAAATATCACATATTCAAAATTTTAAATTACAATATCAATATTTTTAACACATTGTCATAGACTAAACAGAGCATGCAAAGAAAAGATTCTATACCTATAACAAATAAGGTTAACATTAGATATTTTTAACATTACAACCTTTTAATGTAAAATAATTGTAATAGTTCTGAAGTGTCAAATTTTTAATGTAATAATATAAATTGTCATGTTTGTGACGATAGCGCAATAAATGAATAATGTATTTTACCACATACACGATACTTTTATACCGATAATTCAAGCAATTCGTGCGAAATTATTCCCTAACCATTTCAAAATATTCAAAAATGCACAACGTTAATGTTCAAGTTTTCACTTCTGCCGGCACTCCCGGAGTGCAACCCTTTTTATTACGTCGAGGAGAATACAACCAACTTGATCAACACCGACGTTCGTGGGTTCGATTTCCACACAAGAAAAACATTTGTGAGCTTGAACGTTTGTATGTTTGTCTTGATCTGAGATTTGTTTTAAGAGAGGTAGGACACATCAAAATAGCTCGTCTAGGGAAGTACCTTCACCTCACTGAAAACCGCTGTTAAATAACTACTCTCTGGACAGTTGTTGTGATCCTGCGTGTGAGTGAGGTTTCCAGTAAGCTCCTAAGGTGTTGCTGTGTTAGCAGCAGAGTACGTGTGATACTTAATGTAATACAAGCGTTCGTAGTTTACGGTAACCGCTTCACATCAGTTGGGTCGTATGCTTGTATGCCTCCCGACGTTGTATAAAGAAAAGTGGTTACGGTAGCTAATGGACGCTTGAAATACAAGAAATGATGATGATGAATGAATAGAATTGGTGGGATTATACTCTTCTTAGTACAATTGTAAAGACACTTGCTATTAGATAATCTCCATCACGTAACTGAAAACACGACAGGAAAACAAAACAAAGTGCAAGCTCTAGACGCGGTCGCCACGCTTTGCCAATTTGTCTCGCTGCACTCGGCGTGTTGTTTGATGTGTTCAGACGATGCGATTGGAAAGACAAATGCGATCTGAGAACATTTGTTGTGCTAGTACAAGTACTTTGGTGAATTACAAACATGTTTTCAGAACTAATTTCAACCGGAATACAGCTAGATAAATATAGCTGCTTAGCGGTAGAAATAGGTGAGACAGAGGTACCCAAGCAGACTACTTTTGTACAAAGTTTATCATGGTATGGAGCTTATTTATTATCATTTTCAGAGTCAAAGCGAACATAAAAGGCTTAATCTTATCTATCGAGTCTAAGCGAACGTAAGAGTCTTATCATGTGATCTTTGTGATCAAAGCGAATCTAAGGGGCTTACTTTCGTCATTGTGGTCAAAGCGAATCTAAGGAGTTTACTATCATCTTCGTAGTCAAAGCAAAACTAAGGGGCTTATTATTATCTTTAGAGTCAAAGCGAAACTAAGGGACTTTCGTCTATGGAGTCAAGGCGAATTTAACGGGCTTCGAGTCAAAGCTAACCTCACCGGTACGTGGTACCTGTGTACCAACAAATGAGGCTCTAGTGAAAGAGAACTAGAGCGCATCAAAGCAGACCGACTGGGGAAATACCTTCATCTCGTAGAAGCTGGAAGTCAAATAATAACTCGCTGGTGATTGTGTTCCTACGAGAAAGTGAGGTTAACAGTAAGCTCAAGAGAGATAGGACCAAGCTGAAGGTCGTGCTATGTTACGGGGAAATACCTCCATCTCGTAGAAGCTGGAAGTCAAATAATAACTCGCTGGTGGTTGTGTTCCTACGAGAAAGTGAGGTTAACAGTAAGCTCAAGAGAGATAGGACCAAGCTAAAGGTCGTGCTATGTTACGACCCCTTCGATTCTTATGTAGTGCAAAGCCTAGGAGTAAGTTATAGACTGCTATGGTAACCACTACCACCACCACACCACATGAGGGAGTCTAATAACAAAGCCTCCATTAGGATTGGCAGGGTCCGCTACCTAAGCCTAAGATACTGATTTTGCCATGGAACGATTGCCGTCAAAGTCAGAGGGAATATCCGACTTTTCTTTGGTCACACGATTCTCGTAATTTAATTTCTTGGACGTGTGAATTTCCTCACGATATTTTCCCTCGCCGCTGAGGAAATGATAATTACAATCTATCTATCTATAACTTCACGCCAAATCCCTTACGGGGTAGGCAGAGAGAACCGAGCGCCACGTGACTCGATCCTTACATACCTCACTCGCTTCAATAACATTCATTGCTCTTTTTATGCACGCTCGTCGGTTTCTAGGGCTCCTGACATCACCTTCTGATAGAACACGACCAATTTGGTCATGGTAGGTAAATCTTGGCCTTCCTCGGCTCCTACATCCCTCCACTTTTGCATTGTATATCTGCTTCGTTATTCTTTCATCCTTACAATAATGTACATATTTATGTGAACACAAATTTAGTGTTTCATTCCTACACCAGGATACGACCTAGGACTAGGGAGTTAATTAAGGGTTCTTCATCAATTGAACCATCACTGTCGATGTCGTGCTTGTAGTTCTAGCCATAAATGAGAAATCAAGGCAAAGCACTGGCTTTGGAAAATTTATGCCCCGTGGCATGTATGCCATTCAGATACTCGGCAGCATGAAGAGTTTTTTAGAGTTTCAATGCATACCGGTTGAAAGTTTCGAGTGTAAAATTAAGGAGATCATGTTAGCATCGATGTGAGATTAACCAAGCTTGCGTTCGCCAGCTATTGTTTCTATACTCGATCTAGAATTTGCATTAATTAATAAAAATTCATCAGCAAATGACTCTTAACAAGCTTTATTCAGGTAGAGGCATTCTAAAAAATTCACCAGAGCTGATATTTTTTGTGAAAAATTCTTTATGCACATTGAGAACTTTTGAGATGGAGAGAAAGCACGAAACGTTTTCACGAAGAAGTTTTCATTTTTGAGTCCTACGATTGACAGTTTTTTTTTAATAGAACGTCGGGAGGCATGTTAGCATACGATCCACCTACCCTCCCTGATGTAGAGCGGTTACCGTACTCTATGTTTGCACCACATTAAGTATCACTTGCGCGATGCTACGTCTGCTAACAGAGGTACTTACTGGTAGCCTCACGCACACACAGGAACACAAAAATTCTCCAGGGAGTTGTTATTTGTCTGCGGTATTCTGTGAGGTGCGTCCTACCTCCCTTAAAAACACCCAGACTAAGACCCACACCTAGAACAGGAATCGAATCCACAAGCGTTGGTATCAAAGTAGCGTTACTAACCGCTGCGCCACCGGATTCGTCTAATAGCACGGCATTCTCCAAAGGCACGGACTAAATACGAGACAATCCAGGGAGAGCTTTGTGTGAGTGCCTTTGAAGTAGAGTTTTGATCAGATTTCAATTTGACTGTTCGTTTGTTAAACCATTCATAAAGTACGGTCGAGTAAGGGAATGAATATTGCTTTAGCGACTCCTCGACGTTATTTTCAACCATTTCAACATTGACTACCAAGCACTATCAAAGAAGAAGTTGAAGAGAATATTGACTACTTTTTTCCGAGAGTTCGACTATTCATTACATTAGCAGTCCGTCTGGGGAAGTACCTCCCCTACACCTCACAGAAAATCCGCAGCCAAGGAACAACTCCCTAGAGGTTTGTTGTATTCTTGCATGTGAGTGAGGCCTATGAGGAGTTGCTGCGATAGCAGCAGAGGTTGCATCGCGTGAATGATACTTAATATATTGCGAGCGTTCATAGGTACGGTAACCGCTTTATCAGGTGGGCCGTATGCTTGTATGCCTTCCGACGTTGTAAAAAGCAGCAACCCCTAGAGGGTTGTTGTTTGCGTGTAAGTGAGGTCTCCAATAAGCTCCTAAGGAGTTGCTGTATAGCAGCAGAGGTAGCATCGCGCGAGTAATGTGTTGCAAGCATTTATAGACTACGGTACGGTACGGAATTAATATTACTTTAGCACCTCACCTCTAGTTACAATAACAGTGGTCACGAAGCGCTATCAAAAGAGTTCGGAAAGTTGAAGAAAATTCTGACTACATACTTACTCTCCGAGAGGAAGGCCTTCAGGAAGTCTTCCTGTGACCACAAACGCTGCAAAACATTCGAAACGTCAGGTTCAACAAAATAAATAAAACACGCAAACGACGATACTTCCGTCAAAAATTGTTTTTCAATGTGTAACAATCGCGAAAACCTAAGACAAGTTCGACTATCCATACATTAGCGCTATAAACTTGATGACGCTGAAGCCATACTGATTTTCAAGAAACTAAGACCCTTCAGGTAACAAACGTGGAATAATTAATCACTAGAGAGGCTTGCGATGGCAGGAGGTCGATAAGATGTCGGATTATCACATCGTTTATCGCCGCCTTTTGGTATTAACCTAATGAGGGGCGGTGTCTGAAACTTTTTAACGGAACTATTGCGTGTTTTATTTATTTTGTTGAATCTGACGTGGTCGCAGGAAGACTAAGGTGACATTTGTCTTACATTGGTTATTCAATTATTACATCGCGACATGGATGGATTAATTGTATAGGTTCCGATTCACACAAAAATACCTCTGTTAAAAATAGTTTAATTCAATACAGAAAAATATCTTCAATTTTTCATTCGTTTTTCATATCGATCGGTTATGTACTATTCAGATAGATGTGTTTTTCTACTTCATGGTTTTCTGTTTTTATTTCATTAGAGATTTTATCATCAACCCGATATATTTGTAAATTTTTAATGTCTGGTAGAAGTTTAGAAAGAGAGAGTCGATGTTAAAATAAGAAGAGGCATTATATTGGTCCGTTGGTTCGGACATTATAGAATGAATGCAGGAGGAAAGAATTAAGAAACAGATACAAATGCAAGAAGGATGTAGGAGCCGAGGCAGGCCAAGACTTACCTACTATGATCAAATTGGTCGTGTTTTATCAGTTTTTTTTATATTGGCTCAGCATAGTGGCTCCGCTTCGACTGTTAGTAAGCGAAAAGAGGAGCACAAATTGCAGCGGCAACTGACAAAGGATTACAGTGTCCTGCCAGTTGACGCTACCATGCTGGCTCGCAAGGTGCTTTTTAGGGTTCCGTACCCAAAGGGTAAAACGGAACCCTATTACTGAGGCTCCGCTGTCCGTCCGTCCGTCCGTCCGTCTGTCACCAGGCTGTATCTCATAAACCGTGACAGTTAGACAGTTGAAATTTTCACAGCTGATGTATTTCTGTTGCCGCTATAACAACAAATACTAAAAAATAGAATAAAGTAAATATTTAAGGGGGCTCCCATACATCAAACGTGATATTTTTGCTGTTTTTATAGATGTACGGAACTCTTCGTGCGCGAGTCCGACTCGCACTTGGCCGATTTTTCACTTATCGTTTGAAAGGTGATGTTAGGCGCCTAAGAAACCAGCGAGCGTGCATGAAGAGCAATTAATGTTCTTTTTTTTTATACTACGTCGGGAGGCATACAAGTATACGGCCCACCTGATGTAAAGCGGGTACTGTAGCCTAATAACGCTTGCGATATATTAAGTTTCACTCGCGCGATGCCTTCACTGTTGCTTACATAGCAACTCCTTGGGAGCTCACTGGTGACCTCACTCACACGCAGGAACACAACAACCCTCTAGGGAGTTGTTATTTGGCTGCAGTTTTCTGTGACGTGGAGGTACTTCCCCAGACGGGATGCTTTGGTGCACCCTACCTCTCTTAATGTTAAAGTTGTTAATGTTAAAGAAGCGAGTGAGGCGTGCGAGGATCGATTAATGTGGCGCTCGGTTGTCTCTGCCCACCCCGCAAGGGATTTGGTGTGAAGTTATGAATCGAGAAATGAGTAGATGTAGAATTTTGTCAATGGATACCAAACTGTACACCGAAATGTGATAACACTGGTCTTCAGAACACCTAATCTCGCGATGACAGTTATTCACCATAGCTATCAAAGTTCTAGGTATCAATCAATAACTTATATGCATACTTTTTTTAAACAACGTCGGGGTATATAGGCACAATGATAAAGCCCCAGGGTGTGATGTGATCTCGCGAGTGTTTTTTTTATACCAATACAGCGACAAACAAGCGTATAACCTGCCTGATGGTAAGCTTTTACCGTAGCCTATGTACATTTGCAACACGAGGCGTATCAGTAGTGTGTTGCCGAGCCTGAAAAAAACTCTTAACGCCTTTTATGAAGAACCACACGCTGTAGTCCCTTGGAAAATCCTCTGCTGGGAGTTAATTCCAAGGTTTTATAAATTTCTAATATTGGCGTTCACATGCTACCGCCATACTGATTCTATTTTCTATTAAGACCAGGTATTAGGTTCTTCAAAAACAGTATGGCTTCAGCGTCATCAAGTTTATAGTGCTAATGTAAAGAATAGTCGAAGTCTCGTAGAGTGAGTACTTAGTCAGTATTTTCTTCAACTTTGCGAACTCTTTTGATCGCTTGGTAACCAATGTTATTGTAACTAGAAGTGAGGTGCTAAAGCAATATTAATTCCCTGCGGTTACCGTGGCCTATGAACGCTTGCAACACATTAAGAATCACTCACGCGATGCCACCTTTGTCACAGCAACTCCTTAGGAGCTTACTGGTGACCTAACTCACTCGCAGGAACACAACAACCCTCTAGGGAGTTGTTATTTGGCTGCGAATTTTCTGAGAGGTGCAGGTACTTCCCAGACAGGTTGCTTTGACGCGTCCTACCTCTCCTAATAATACTCAGACCAAGACAAACAGACATGTTCATGAACACAAATGTTTTCCCTGTGTGGGAATCAAACCTACGAGCGTTGGTGTTAAAATAACGTAACAGCGTCGAACATCGTCAAAACCGTCGATCTAAAAGTACGGCTTCAATGAACCATATTTCTAGGAACCTAGAACCCAATTTTCTAAAAGTCTGCGATCGGGAGAAAAAAAAATGAAATATACTCAACGAACATCGAACCTGCTCCAATTCGGTGGACAAGCATCTTTTCCTCAGGACAGATCCAAAAGATCTACTTAACAACAAAATACGTAGATAAAGTGGTTAATTACTCAGTCTTCAATTACCGCAGCACTCTAGACTTAACCGTAGTTAAACTAATTACCATTACATTAACATTTTATCGCGACTAACTCGTCTTAACCTTTAGTTAAGTCATTTGTATTTTACTTAAAGACATTGTGTTACACCGTATGACAAGCTGGCTTACGATTCGCCCAATGTAAAACTTCTTGTGGGGTAACTGGTTCACCATTACCTTTTATTTTTATTTTTTATTTTTATTTGATTTGGTACACCAACAGGTTACATGTTTACAATAACAAAATAAAAATATATTCTAATTTATTCCAGCATGCAACCCAATTACAAGTGAACACAACATTTCTGCAAATCAATGTTCTGCTGTACGTTAATTGCTACACACACATAATTTTTATAATATTAAGCTAAGGTGACGCTCATTTTGAAATATTTAATAATACAAAATAAAATCTGGCATTGTAATATAATATAAAATTGTGATTACTCATTGATTGATTGAATTTTAGATACAAATTGTAACCTTAGAGCTAAAGCCAACCTCTCCTGCACGTGGTCACTGCTGACTTACAAACAAGGCTCTGGCGAAAGACAGGTAGGGCTCAGTGACCAGCTGGGGAAGTACCTCTACCTCACAGTAGACGGCAGCCAAATAACATTCCCTCGAGACATCGACCACTAACAGAAATTAGTGATCGATGTCTTCAGCGGTTGTTGTGTACCTGCGAGTGAGTGAGCTAACCAAATAGCTGAGGAGTGGGGATGGTGGCGCGCCAGCGGTGCTTTTCGTACTGCAAGCATCTTCTTTCCAGGGTTATCTATCCCATTCCCTTATCCATTATTGATTGACGGGCTCCGTTACCGATGCCCAAGGATATGGCGTAGATACGGACGTTATATGAAGCTACTGCCGTCAGACCTCCGCAGGTTAGAGGGAAAACCAGACCTTTCTTAGGTTAGGTCACATGACTTTCAAATATAATTTCTTGGTTTCCCCACGATGTTTTCCTTCACCACTGACTTTTGCAAAATAACGCCTGAATCTATTAACTAGGTATATTTGGAATCTTATTAAGAAACTAAATTGTTCTTACCGACCTCTCTTGAATTACACGGAGTTGTTGTGTTAGCAGCAGAAGTGAGATTAGCGAGTAATACTTAACGTATTGCAAGCGTTCAAAGGCCACGGTAACCGCTTTGCATCAGGTGGGCCGTACGCTTGTATGTTTTCCGATGTCTTATGAAAAACCTGAACTCTTCCTGAATGACTGAACCGATTTTGAAATTGTTTTGTGTGTGTGTGTGTATATGAGTGGGATGGATGATTCAGGTTCATAGTTGGACCAGGTAAGTTGTACTTCAATCGGATCCTAGGACCTATTTTTATTTTTGGGCAGGTCAACGTCAGTCGGGTCAGCTAGTCTATATAAATAGACTTCTGTCGGACGAAATTCTGACTTTTTCCTTTGTTCGTTAATAGATTTTCTTTTTCAGGAACACCGTTCCTATATGAAATCTATATGTTTGTCTGTGTGTTTGCCTGTCGCTTTTTTTTCGAATATTAGAATTTTGACTTCAGATTCGGATTCGGCATAAAAAGGTAGAATAAGAATGTTCAGGAACACCGTTTCTATTTCTTAAGGAACACGGTCAAAATGATCGACAAATTAAAAAAAATATTGAAGAGTTATATAATTGACGAGCCAGGTGTTCCTCTGGCAATGCAAGCTTCCGCATTCTCAACTGGTTTTATTTAGCAGTTATCGTGTCATCGGTGAAACATTTCAGAAACAGTAGAATAAAAAAATCGGAAGGGTGATGTCAGGAGCCTTAGAAACCGGCGAACGTGCATGAGAAGAACAATGTATTATTTATTGTCTTAGGTTTTCGCGATTGTTACACATTGAATATTATTTTTAAATTCAAAGAGCAATGTATGTTAAAGAAGCGAGTGAGGTATGTAAGGATCGAGTAACGTGGCGCTCGGTTCGCTCTGCCTACCCCGCAAGGGATTTGGCGTGAAGTTATAGATAGATAAAAAAAAATCCCAAAATTTAAAATTTCATAAAGATTCCCTTTATTTATTCGAGTGCTTACCTACAATAAAATTTGTAAGACGTGCGACATAATAATGTGCTCTATTCGCCAGGCAAAATATCCTTTATTATATTTATTTAATTTATGTATCAAGAATAATATATATCCAGAGGCTTGGAAAACATCATGACTGATACCTGTCCCCAAGAGCAGCTCTAGTGCTGAGGTTAATGATCACAGGCCTATAGCGGTGCTGTCTGTTTTCCGCAATTTATTCGAAATGGTCTTGCATTATAACATTATTAGGCAAATAGAAACCCGCTTATGTGATGCTCAGCACGGCTTCCGGTACAGCCAATCGACTGTTAGTAACCTCTTGTCATAATTGTAATAACGCAGACGCGGATATCCAGATGGATTCAATCTACCTCGATATTCGTAAGACCTTCGATATTGTTAATAATGACGTATTGTTAAAAAAGTTTGCAGCGATTGAATTCACTCCCGCAGTGCTATTTCTTTTCTTCGTATTTGAGTAATAGAAGGCAGTATGTGCAGCACTGCGGAAGTGAATCTGAGCCTTATTCGCGTGTGAGTCAGGTTTCGAATTTGGGCCCTTTGGCATTTTTAATATTGATAAATGACTTGCCGGTGACAGTCAGTACAGCACAGTGTCTATTGTTTGTGGACGATCTGAACCTGTTTTTGGAGATACGCGATCGGAGTGATTGTGAAGCCCTTCAACGTGATATTGATAATGTTGTCCGGCGGAGTGTAAGCAATGATCTGCATTTTAATATAGACAAATGCTGACGAGCCTGGTGGCGTAGTGGTGGGACGCGCTATTACGCTATTTTGACACCAACGCTCGTGGGTTCGATTCCCACACAATACAAACATTTGTGTGCGTGAACATGTCTGTTTGTCTTAGTCAGGGTATTTTCTATGTATAAGAAGTATGTATTTAAAATGTATTTACGTATGTTTATCAGTTGTCTAGTACCCATAACACAAGCTTCACTTACTTTGGGGCTAGATGGCGCTGTGCAATTTGTCCGACAATATTTATTTATTATTTATAGTTTCAGCAGTGACCTTACCTTTTGCAATCACATCGATGATGTTTGTAAAAGAGTTGCTTGCAGAGCGTTAGGGTTTGTGCTGCGACAGGCGAGTCATCTCGACTGCATTACAGCTATAAAGCTAATATATAATGCATACGTACGGAACAAGTTAGAGTTTAACGCGGAAGTGTGGAACCCATTTGAAGACAAATACGTTTCAATGGTCAAGAAACATCAAACGATCAATAAGGTGGTTGTATCATTAGCATTATGGGTATTATGTCGGATTCCCAGTTGTGTATACCAGTGCTTTCCTCCGGGGCATCTACATCAACCAATACTCTACCACGCTGCTCAAATGTGGTTTGGCGGAGGCCAGTGTTCGCGCCGGGGGCCACTGACTTAGCTTAACGACTGTCATCTATCGACAACAGCCGGTACCGACGGCTTAACGTGCCCTCCGAAGCACGAAGAAACTTGAGATAGATAAACCCATCCATAGACAGGCTGTGGTCGACATTGCTTAACCTGCGTGTTCGGTTAGAATGACACGCACAACGACGCCATCGAGCTCTCTGATGCATGACCGTTCTCTTGGGCATGACCGGATACAATTCTCTAGAAGTGAGGCGAACCGTCGCACTGATGGACTTTGTATTCTGTCTTCTCAGGGGATTCACACACAACCCGGTAGTATTGGACCAGATTGTGTTATATGTACCGGTTAACTATATTAGAGCGCGATCCCACAAGTTGTTCGCCTGCCGGTCTGCTAGGACGACTGCGGCGAATCACGCTGCATTAACTAGAGCCCTGCGCCTCCTTGACGAAATGTTCAAAACCCCACATTTGGAATAGAGCAACTAAATGCTCTAGCGAATTTCATATACTAGCTGCAAATTCCATGAGAATTATTAATTAATTAATATTTAATTAATGTATTTGCTTTCCGTTTCTTGTATTTGAACACTGTTTAGCGCGCATTGGATTTACGTAATCTTTAATGTTCAATATTGTGTACGTATGAGTGAATAAATAAATAAGGTGAAATTGAAAATGTAACACGTGTGTAAATGCCCACAAGGGGGTAATGGCAAATAAATAATTCTTATCCTTTCTTTTATCTAACAATTTCAATGACTATATTAGCCCTGCACATAATATAAAGTACATGTAATCTATCTAAGTGTCCATCTTCAACTACACGCCAAACCCCTTGCGAGGTAGCCAAATCGAGCATCACATGACTCGATCCTTACACACCTCACTCGCTTCTTTAACATTCGTATAAGATAAAACACGATCAATTTGATAGCTATGGTAGGTAAGACTTGCTCCTACATCCTTCTTACGTACGCGTTGTATATCTGCTTCGTAATTTTCTTCCTGCATTCATTCTACATGTACGAACCAACAGAGCGTGCCTATTCTTAACACCGACTCTCTCTTTTAGACCACATCTATTTCTAACATCATCATTACGATTTACAAGAGTTCCATCAAAGTCAAAGTCAAAATCTTTTTATTCCGTAAACATGGCTACATTTGTTTGGAATCGTCATCCACATCCACATCCACATCAACCCTTACTCATCCCACTGCAGGGATACGGGATCTTCTTTCAACCGAAGGGATTTAGAGCATACTCCACCACGCTGCTCATAAGCGGATTGGCGGAGGCCAGTATTTTCAAGCCGCCGCCCGCTTAACGACTGTCATCTATCAACAACAGCCGGGACCGACGGCTTAACGTGCCCTCCGAAACACGGAGAAACTCGGGACAGATAATTCCATCGATAGACAGGCTGCGGTCGACGTTGCTTAACCTACGTGTTCCGTAAGAATGACATACGCAACGACGTCATCAAGTTCTCTCAAGAGTATAAAAGTTACGCCACAAATATTACGCAATGCTCATTTCAATTGCGTTTATTCTACTTTCATGCTCTCTCTGCCATATCCAGCTCTCGCTTCCATAAGTTAGAGTTGGGACCAGCACTGCGTTGTGTATAGCGAGCTGTGCTTTCATGTAACCCATGTAAAAAGGAGAATGTCATTTATAGTTTCAAGTTGTGCACAATTAAGATTGACATTAAAAATGAAATCATTACCTCTCCAAAAAAATGAAGCCGTAATTGCTCAGGAGAATACCTAAAATATATAAAATTAAAAATACTTCCATATCATAGCGTAACTAACAAGTTCCGGTTCGCCATTTAAATGACATTATTGCGAGTACTCTAAGGTGAATAATGTACTTGCCTGAATAAAGGCAGTCAATTAAAAGTAGTTCTAACATAATCTACTATTTATTGCGTAAAACTTATACATTATTATATATATTTCGATGAGAATTGATAACTCTTCATGTTTATTTTCACTCATCACCATCAACCCTTACTCATCCCACTGCAGGGATACGGGTCTCCCTTAAACCGAAGGGGTTGAGAGCATACTCTACCACGCTGCTCAATTGCGGATTGGCGCAGGGCAGTGTTTTCAAGCCGCCCGAGGGCCACTGACTTAGCGTACCTTAGTGTAACTGTCATATATCGACAACAGCTGGGACGACGTATTAACGTGCCCTCCGAGCACGGAGAAACTCCATATAGATAAACCCATGTATAGACAGGCTGCGGTCGACGTTACTTAACCTGCGTGTTCGGTTAGAATGACGCCATCGAGTTCTTAGATTTCTATTTCTATTTTCACTACGTACATGTAATTAAATAAAAGAGAAATTTAAAAATCAACTATCGAATAAAATGTTAAATATGTTTGATGTTTCCGCTTTTGTTCTGTTCTATACTATATATATATATAGTTCGTTCCACCGGTATTTCCAATGCTTTATATCATTTCATATTTGATGTCGTAATAGGTTTAGTTTAGCTTCTCGAAATAACGACAATATCAAATAATAATGTGGCTACATATGTATGATATGGCTGAATTATGACGATGATTGTTGAAGATCTCGAAAAAACATATGCCGACTGGTACAATGCTATGTAATCTCCATGAAAAACCGAATATACTCGTACAATACATACACATATATCAACACACCTGTCTCCCATTGGGGTAGGCAGAGACTACAGAACGCCAAACATACCGCTCTCGCTTCTTCTACACTCATCAACCTCTTCATGCATGCTCTTCGGTTTTGGGTACTTTTGATTTGACCCTTTTTCAACACATCACCAATTTGATCTATATGTGTGCGTCTAGGGCGGTCCCTCCCGACATCACCATTCACTCTCGCCTGATACACTTCTTTCGTATCTGTTTTGTCTTTCATTCTTTCTAAATGACCAAACTATCTCAGCATACGCTTTTCAATTAATTATTTACCTCATGCCTCAATTACATTATATGTAGCAGCTACCTAAAATCCAACCGAAAAATGTAGGTAAAATGAAGAACTTCAATCGCGTTTTTCTTGTAAATCCGGGGCTATTGATAAACAATGTTACTTTTACTCCAATACGTCGTCGAAGCCCAACACATTGTAGCCGGTTTCATTTCTCCACAACAAAAATAATATTAAAACCAAATTTCATACAACAATGGGCAATCTCCTTTGTCTTCGCCAAATCCTTACTTAGGCTTAGGTTACAGACGCCGCCAATCCTAATGGATAGGAAACGGGATAACGCAGGAGAAGAAGAAGATATAATATAAAGTATATACAAATAATTCATAGAGCATAATATTGTACACGTGATCCGAGCTGTCGTACCTCCGATCTCATTGTCCGATTCCCACCCCCCGCCGTCCTACTACACAATGCTATTATGTAACATAATAAGATCGTATAGATGCATAGGTGTAGCGGCGGGGCGGCAGTCCAGACCCGCCTCTGTTATACTGTAGGTACTATTCGATTATTCTAGATTTGTAATGTAGTTACGTAATAGTGTAATTATCTCATTTTTGACGAGCTGGGAGGCGCAATGGTGAAACGCGCTGTTACGTTACTTTGTCATCAAATATTTGTGTGCTGCAAAAAGAGGTAGGGCGTATCAAAGCAGCCCGTCTGGGGAAGTACCTCTACCTCACAGAAAAACGCAGCCAAAAACTCTATAAAAGATTATTGTTTTCCTGCGAGTGAGTGAGATCTTCGAGCTCCTGAGATGTTCCTGTGGTAGCAACAGCGGTGGCATTTCACGAGTGAAGTTTAATATATTTCGACTAACAGGTACAACAGGAGTAACAGGTAAGGGCTACGATAAGCTCTTTACATCAAGTGGGCGGTATGCTTTTATGCCTCCCAACGCTGCAAAAAAAAGCAGTAGATCTATTTATACAGTACTCTACAATGGATATAAAATTTAGGTATATATCAGTAGACGAACGGTGAAATTGTGGAATAAATCACACTCAGCGGTGTTCCCGAACAAATACGATATGGATACCTTCAAGAAATGAGCCTATGTTTCCATAAAAAGGCTGGCAAGAGATCAATGATCCTTTGGTGTTGCTGATGTCTACGGGCGGTGGTGACCACTTACCATCAGGTGGCCCACATGCATGCATGCACATGCCGCCCTCTAATATATAAAAAAGAACCTTTATGACATCGTTCATATACCAAAATAAACCTAACATACATTCACGTATTTGGGACTGTAATCTGTTTGTTGTAACAATAAGACATATCTCATAAAGCGATTATGATACAGGCTGGCATTGTCCTGGTCCGCCGAGAGACCAACAAAAACCCGGATTGTATGAATCAAGGCAACAATAGGTGTAGTTTAGCCTTAAAGTTACCCCTTTTCAGGAGTGCTCTAATGGTTTAACAAGATACTGTGAAGTATTTTTAAGAATGAGGATTTCAACGAGCGTGGTAGTGCAGTGGTGAAACGTGCTGTTTTGACACCAACGCTCGTGGTTTCGATTCCCACACAGGACAAATATTTGTGTGCATGAACATATCTGGGTGTTTTTAGGAGAGGTAGGACGCATCACAACAGCCCGTCTGGGGACTTCCCCAGCTCCACCTCACATAAAAATCGCAACCCAATAACAAGTCCCTAGAGGGTTGTTGTATTCCTGTTGTGAGTAAGATCTCCAGTAGGCTCCTTAGGAGTTGCCGTGTAGCAGCAAAGGTGGCATCGCGCGAGTAATACTGATCCAAAATTGGTGCAAATCAGATGTAAATCTAACCCAGACCTGCACCAGTCTAATGTAACCTAATCTTGTCACAAAACAAAACAAGACTTAAAAATGCTTATAATTTGACGAATTACATTTTTGTTGTTTGTAGTATGTACGTTGATCAACTCTAGTTATTTCATATTACTCAATATACAAATCCTTGAAGATCTACTGCAAACAGAGAGGCTACATAAACATTTTCATAGATTTTAGGCTTCGACCACTGTAAAGGTTAAACATTTAAGTACCGAAGTCTGTAATCTAAAATAATAAAAAAAAATAATAAAAATAAATAAATCTAAAATAATAACCGGAATTTAATGTGACAGGCCCGATGGCTTACGGTGGCTACTTTAGTACCTGGGCTTGTAGGTTGATTCCCGCTGAATGGAACTGTCGATAAAACACATCAAATATATACTTCCACCAGCAGATTCTTCCTAAATCCGGTTTGAATGACCAAATGGAATCGAATGGGGCCGAGTATGATGAATATTAACGGTTTTTGAAGTTAAATTAAAAATGTCGTTCGGAGCAGCCATATTCATGGATTGTATTTCAGTAGTCGTCAGTACTCGGTACTTGTATCTGATTTTGATACTGAATAGTTGACATTTTAAAAACAGAAAACTGTTTCCCGCTATTTTTAGGGTTCTGTTCTACAAGGAACCCTTATAGTTTCGCTATGTTCGTCTGTCTGTCCGTCCGTCCGTCCGTCTGTCCGCGGCCTAGCTCTGAGATGCTTGTCACTAGAAAGTAGTAAGAATAAAAATAAGGAAGAATAAAATGTTGAAAAATTTTTTTTGGTGGTACCTCCCCTACACATAAGTGGTGATGAGGTTTTTTATAGTGTTTTGCTTCCTAATTTCTAAATTGAACGGCCAGGTAGTGGAGCTCGCCCACTGCGATACACAGGCAATTTCAAAGTTCATTTCAAGTTCATCCATAATTGTATTTTACACTAGATGGAGTTATTCACAAGTTACATTGCGCTTTAGTTTCGTTTTCATCAATCTTAGCAAAGCGAAGCAAATACGAAATCTACTCTGTACGTGGCCCGTAATGTACTTGGCCGGTTTTTTAGGATTGCTAACATCAGCATGCCAGGCCATTGATTCCGGCTGGCTTTATACAAAAGATTTTAAGAGGTGCAAGTTTTTAAACCTTAAAATCGATGATGACTTTAGAAATATAGTTAGAAATACTCGCCGCCATTTTAGGTCTTGAAACATTTGCCAAACAATTTTTCGACTGTCAAATACTTTTACGCATCGACAATACAACGGCAATATCGCACACCAATCGAATGGGCGGTATCCAATTTCCATATTTCACGGTCATTACCAAAGAGCTATGGCAATGGTGCGAAGCGCGAAAAATAATTATTTTTGTAGATTATATTCCTTCCTGCGAAAATGCTGTCAGCGCAGATGTTGAGTCTAGGAAATTCCATCCTGATATCGAATGGGAAATTTCCCAAGATGCGTTTGAAAAAATATCAGATTATTCTCGTTCACCACATATTGATCTATTTGCGTGTAGATTTAATCAGAAATGTCAAAATAACGCATCTTGGCATCGCAATCCAGATGCATACGATATTAATTAATACGTCCACTTTTAAGTGGACTCCTTTTTTCATTGACATTACGAAAAATTATTGACGATGTTGCGACCGGCATTGTTGTCGTGCGCCAATGACCTAGCCAGCCATTGTATCCCCTTTTTAAAAGCTTTCTTACTTAGAAACCTTTAATACTAGATTCAAGTAATAATTTAATTATTTCTTCTTGTAGCGATCGAGCAGTACTCTGGCAAATTACTCTAGTTGCACGGATGCTGTCAGAAGGGCATTACTCCGAAGAGGAATTCCACCTACATATATTCCCATAATATTAGCATCTCTGTCAAATGATACGCGCAATATGACATATATGTTCTTTGTTTTTTCACGTACCCGTTTAATACAGGTGTCAATATGACACGTTAAATAGTTGCCGTTCTGCATTGTCGTTATACTGAAACAACATCTATTAAATAACGATTGCATTATCAGATTTATATAGGAGTTTTTCGATTGCGTCCGACATTACCCAAATATAATTTAACATGGATGCGGATCAAGTTTTGAATTCTATGAGTACTTGATATCCCAATGAGAATTTAGGTTTAGAAAAACTAAGTTAATTACCTTGTTAGCTCTCGTAACTGCACACAGAGCACAAACTTTTTCATTGATTAAGGTTGATAATATTTCTTTATCAGAGTCAGGCTTTCTAATTAAAATACGTACGTTACACGACTAAATCTACAAAGAAGATTATTGTCTTGCCAATGAAATAGGTTAGGTTGTCAAGAGGGAATAGGCTACGCTATAGATTAAACGAGTTGATTAAAAATGTATGTTGCCTTGAGTGTGGGTAAGTGGACAGGGTTTGATACACCTTTTTGTGTCGTGTTGCCGTAGCTAGAGATGATGTTTGAAGCCTCGTGGTGTTCGTTCGTAATCTGGTAAGTTCGTTTAACCACTAAAACTACTTGTTGCAGTTTATTGACCAGAAGTCGAAATAGTTTTACTATCCACTGCACCTACAAGCTCGTTGTCTGTCTGTTTACCTCCCGCCGTTGAAAATAAATTTGCCTGCGTCAATGCGCCCAAGTTGCTTTAACCAAACCAAATTGCATGCAGGCGCAAACTTTTAGCATGTATAATCGCCAAATCATTGAATTTCAGAATGAGCACAGCCCGCGATGATTAGCTCGCTATGAATATTCAATCATCTCTCAAATTGTGTAAACTAGCCGACCATTGCTATGGATATCACGAAATCATCAATGATTTTGTGGTAAGCTCGTTATCATTACGGGCCTTTCATTGGGAGTACACGATTTTGAGAGGATTATTTGTGCAGAGTCAAGCAAATGTTGTTTTAAGCTTGGATAATATTTAAATAAATCAGCCTATATCCAAGACTCTTATTCATTTACTACAAAAGCAATATGGCTTTGGAATCCACTTTAACTTGTCGTAAAAACTTCACCCCAGGATTCTAGGTGTGTTCGACAGAGCAACGCTACTTCAGCTCGTGGCAAAGACTTATGTTACACAAGACTCAAGTCAGATCGCAAATGGAGTACTGTAGTCATCTTTGGGTGGGATTACCTAAATAACAGCTGGGACCATGTGATTCGGTTCAGACACGACCCATAAGAATTGTCGACGACCCTAAGCTTACATCGGGTATTGAGCCCTTAAGTTTAAGGAGAGTTTTTTTCCATCCTTTGTGTGTTCTACCGATTGTACAGCAGATTATATTCTGAAGAATTGTTCGATATGATGCTGACAGATTTTTTTTACAACCGCACTGTCCGGGTCCAGAGAAATTTTCTTCCGAGAACGCTCAAGTTTTGGATTG
This sequence comes from Pyralis farinalis, assembly GCA_947507595.1. Taxonomy (NCBI): domain Eukaryota; kingdom Metazoa; phylum Arthropoda; class Insecta; order Lepidoptera; family Pyralidae; genus Pyralis; species Pyralis farinalis. The sequence continues at coordinate 21,763,683 of OX382258.1, forward strand.
AACTTCCATCCTATATTCTTTTTTCCCATTTTTTCCCCTTTTTCCCATGTCATACCAGTAAGTTCTTCAAGAAGGGCATGAAACAGTTTTTAGAGAGCCGTTAATGCGTGACTGACACCCTGATGTTTCAAATGTTCATAGGCTCTGGTAACTGCTTACCATCAGGCAAGCCCACTTGTAGGTTACCTTAGTAGCATATAAAAACCTTCACTGTTCTAAATTCTGTCATTTTAAATTATTTAATTGAGCTCATCTTTACGATTTATTAATTCATAGCGTTTTACCGTTTCCTAATCCATTACGATTAGCGGGGTCCCCTATTTAAACCTAAGGATTTGGGGAAGACACATTGCGACTTTTGACTTGGAGCGACTGCCGTCAGACCTCTACTACCCAGAAGGCAAACCACTCTTTTTTTAGGTTATGTTACAAAGCGTTGGAAAAATTCTTCGGCGTGCCGCTTTCCTCACGATGTTTTCCTTCATCGTGGAGTATGGGATAATTATATATATTTACTTTAATACGAAATCATTTATTTAGTGGCATGTACATGCCCACGCCAGGATTTGAATCAGGAACTAGTTAATGGGCTATCACAGGCCAATTATTATGAAATATTGTATTTACACATTAATAATATTCTATATTTTAATGAACGGTTTTCCTAAGAATATATATTTTATGACTTTTATCTTAATTGAAAATTACGCCACCGAAATTATAAATTAGGTTGATATTCATTAAAAAAATATATATATTTTGTTGTTATATCTTACATTAGATACCCTCTATGGTACTCTTAAGTACTCTCTCGTTTTCGAAGTCCATGAAAAATAATTCTGTTGCATAGAACATTCAGGAACTAATTATTTGATTTAAGAATGAGAGGTCATATTGAAAGATAGCTTCAGATAAGAACCAGCATGCTCCGTTGGTTAGGGCATGTAGTAAGAATGCAGTATGAAAGAATGATAAAAGAGATATACAATGCTGAAGGAATGAACGTAGGAGCCGCGAAAGGCCCACCACCACCAACTTTGTTAACCACCAAATTTAGGGTCGGTAACGCACGAGTGACACCCCTGGTGTTGCAACTATTCATAAATTAGGATAGCTGCTCGTCACTATTTGCTGCTACCATCTGATAGGACATCTGCCTATTGCCACCGTAGTGGTATAAAAAAATGGTGATTTTTTTATCAGAAAGAGGTGTCAGTATACCTAAAATTCGACGAGCGTACATTAGAGAGCTATAATGTTAAACAAACAAGCCAAGTGTGTAATGACCACATCTTGTGATGTTCTCTAGGCTTACTCCGCAATCATGAAGGAAATAAACCTATGGAGAGTCGATGTGATCAATATTGCGTAATCCCTAAATTCACCGCTACAGGTCGGGGGGGAAAGTAACACGTGCAGCTCTTATTGTTTGCGGAATATAAATATCCTCATATTGGTCAGTAGGCTCGATATTTGGCGCTAAAACACAACGTTTTCGTGAACGCGTGAGAGCCTTCATGCGAAGACGCAGATAGATAAAAAAAATGTTTCACAGATTTCGTAAGAAGTCAGTGAAAACACTAAATAAAAAATGTGAAGAGCTTTGCAGCGTCCCAATTACGTCCTCGGTAGCCTTTGGCAAAAGAATTTCTCTGCGAAAAAATGGCCAAACAAGTTGTGTCCAGCGCCCGAGAATAAATGGCACCCGTCCTAGAATACGACATTCTATCTACATTATCACCAAATCTCGGTGCTCGTGTTTTGTCGATTACTGTCAAGATAGTTCCTCCAGTGCTCTCATACACGTAATCCTGTTAATATTATAAATGTAAAGATTTGTGAGGATGTATGGATGTTTGTTACTTTTTCACGTAACAATGGCTGGATTAGGCTGAATTTTAGCACATAAATAGATTACATTTTGGAATAACACATAGGGTATTTTTATATCGAAAATATTTAGTATGCATTTGTTCCGAAAGCTAAACTCCCAGCGTGCAGGACCTAATACAATTTTCTAAGTGTAACGTAATGCAGAACATTTTAAAGAATTACATTTTTTGAGGGTTGGTAGCGCATTACTGATCCTTTTTTTTATACCACTAGATAGATTCAAACCAGCATACGACCTGCAAGTTACGTGGGGAACAAATGTCTAGTCATGCCCACTACACGGATATTTTTTGCTGAAGATTGTGCGAAATAGAAGTGTAAAAGCCAGAAAGTGGACCCTGGAAGCGAAAGCGTACGACGCGCTCAGGATTAACGCTCGGATGATGATGAATAAAATTATAATTAAATGTTGGTTACAAGCTATAATCAAATGTTGGTTTTGTACAGTCATAGTAACACTTAATTAGTAGATATGTCATGCATCCTGGTTTATGTATCTAATTTACTACGCCTACACAAAAACGAACTTATTTTCCTAGTGTTATCCTGTTTCCTAATCTATTAAGATTGGGGTAGCCTGTCAGTTAATTGACTGGTTTTATCTACTGGGGTATGACTTCATAATCAAATAAGCAATACAAAACTAATATTTATATTTACACTTAAAATTTATATGTAGATTACATACATTTTTAATTATTATAAAAATATACCAAGTCCGACCATAAGTTCTGTTACAAATGCATGTAGATTTATTTTTTTATGAAGTAATGTAATCTTAATTGAACTTATATGTACATATTTATGGAAGTATCAGAAAAAAAAATCTATTCGAAATGACGACCTTTGGGTTTGATACAGGCCTTTACTCTGTCTGGCCCCGAATCTATAGATATACGCACTATCAACATGGTAAATTTAGCCACTGCTTGCTCCAGGGATTTCTTAAGAGACACAATGTCGGTGTGTCGTTTCGAACAGCCCATGGTCCTCTAAAACTGCTATAATAGTAGTTTATAAGGGGTTCAGATTGAGCTAGACGAGGGCCAGTCTTCAGCTCTTATAAAGTCCGGAATGTTGGTTTCGAGCAAGGCAAGGTAGGTCGTGCCTTGTGACCAGGTGCAGAGTCCTGCTGGAAAGTCTACGGTACATTTTTAAAAAGTACGAGTATATTGCTGAGAGGTTCCACAACACGATACAAGATAGTCTCTTGATACACTTTGGCTAAAATCTTTACTCCTATTTCTCAAAAATGAGCTTAGTGACTCCTTGATAAGACACTCCCCACCATTTCATACATTACAGACGCAGGATAATGACCACGTTGTACCTTTCCGATTACTTGTGCGGCTTCTTTAGAACTGTGTGCGTACACTTTATTAATTTGCTTGTTTTAGTGCTCCTCAATCGCGAATTTTTTTCTCTTTACTGAAAGAAGATATTTTTGTGTCTTTTACCTACGTATCGGGACAGAAGGCGTTTTCATTGATCCACTCTCTTCAACTGTAGGAATTGATTTAGGACATGTCCAGTATATCGACGATAAGCGCCGAACTTCAGGACTTGTTTTATTATACGCGACAGAGTCCTAACGATAATCTTCATTTCTCACGATAAGATTTTTTGTTTCCTCGAATTCGGGATCAGGCGAATTCAGGCTTTAACAGCATTAACAGCCTTTGTAGTTCTAACGGCACGCGGTCGTCCAGAACTCTATGTGTTCAGCTAATATGCGTTATAAATTAAGTTTAATTAGCTATGATACTAATACCATTGAGAGCAGTGACAACCCAGTGGATAAGCAACGGGCCCATTGACTGACTGGTCCCCGGTTCGAATACATATTTATCACTTTTTTTTATATACTACGTCGGGAGGCATGCAAGCATACGGCCCACTTGATATAAAGCGGGTACCGTATCCTATTAACGCTAGCGATATGTTAAGTAACATTAGCGCGATGCCTCCTCTGCTACTTACACAGCAACTCCTTGGGAGCTTACTGGTGATCTCACTCACTTGCATGAACACAACAACCCTCAAGGGAGTTGTTATTTTGCTGTGGTTTTCTATGAGGTACTTCCCCAGACGGGCTGCTTTGAGGCAGGGCCTCTCTTAAAACATCCAGACCAAGACAAACAGACATGTTCATGCACATAAATGTTTGCCTTGTGTAGGAATCGAACCCACGAGCGTTGGTGTCAAAGTCGCGTCATTCACGACTGCGCCACCGAGCTCGTCAACTGGTTGAGCCACTTGCTCGGCGGTGAAAGAAAACATCATGCGGAAACCCACACGTGCAGGAAACTATGTTTCGAAACGTGACCTAACCTAAGAAAGGTCTAATCGTCCCTCAAGGTTGTGGTCGGACGACAGTCGTTCCATGTAAAAATCAGTGTCTTCGTCAAATCCTCAGGCTCAGGCCAGGTCAATCTTAATGGATTTAGAAACGGCATAATGCGAAGAAGAAGTTATGGTTTCAATACAAACAGAAACCATGTGTAGATTGGCTTTGATCACGAACACCGTTCCTATATGAAATCTATATGTTTGTCTGTGTATATGTCTCTGTCGCTTTTTTCGAATATTAGAGTTTTGACTTCAGATTCGGATTCAGCATAAAAAAGTAGAATAGGAATGTTCTGGAACACCGTTCCTATCTCAGGAACATGTTCAAAATGGCCGACAAATAAAAAAAAAATTAATTGTAATATAATTGACGAGCCAGGTGTTCCTCTGGCAATGCAAGCTTGCGCATTCTCAACTGGTTTTATAGATGATGTTTAGCCACTTACATCTCAAACCATTTCAAAGTAAATACCCCTTTTGTTCAAAGACACCCGCACTTTTTTCATAACTCGACGATAGTTCAAAGAGCATCCGCATCTGGAAGTTCACTCTATTGTTTGAATTCCTTCACTCGACTAATGGCTTTCTTTCGCCGTTCAACTTACTGTGGATTGTTCTAGAACTTTGTTTTCGCAGTTGTACAGGTTTTATCGGTGGTGCTGAACGAGTTGTGTAAGTTTTGAAATATGGGGCTAACGTCTCGGAAGGATTGGTTTAAAATCGGTGAGGGGTTGTGAAGTGTTTTTCTTTCTCGCTCCATTATTTTATACTAGAAAGGCTGTTATTCTAGAAAAATACTATTTGTTTATTATTATTATTTTATTTTTAACGAGCTTGGTGGTGCAGACATGTACTTTCGAGTTTGAAAATATTGACACCAACGCTCGTGGGTTCGATTCCCACACAAGACAACCATTTGTGTCTGATTGGCTCTCCTCTCATAAAAAAACCGCAAACAAATAACAACTCCCTAGAGGGTTGTTGTGTTCCTACGTGTCAGTAAGGTCATGTCCTCCTCCCAATTCTCATGAAGGAAGATTTAGTTTACAATAATGTTCGGAGGTAGAGGAATAGGAAAGTAGAAATGACGCGGGGTTAGTCATAGAAACAGTCTTCCTTCTTCGTCACACTATCGCCTAAGCTACCAAGTGCACTGTCAAGCGTGACAAATGGTCAATAAAAAAAAAGATAATTTACAGAAGAAGAGACATAATATTAGAAATTATGAAAATATGTTGATAAAAATTCAAACTAAATTTGTGTTTTCGGCTTTATGTACATATTTATCAATTACGCGGTGAAGGAAAACATCGTGAGCAAGCCCACACGTCAAAGACATTATATTTTCTAAAGACGTGTGACCTTACCTAAGAATGATCAGTTTTTTTCTAGGTTGTGAAGGTCTGACGACCTCCGTATAATAATCAGTGTTTTCGTCAAATCCTTAGGGTAAGGTAGTGGACTCCGCCAGTCCTACTGGATTATAAATTGGAATAACGCTAAGAGGAAGACATAATATTAGAAGTGAATATGCGAATATATAGGTAACAATTTCAAAGGGTTTGAATTTTAGAATTACAAAAAAAGAGAGTTGGTGTAAAAGAAAGAAATGATCACGAAGATATACAACGCAAAAGTAGAAAGATGCAGGAACCGAGGAAGGCCGAGACTCACCTATCACAATCAAATTGGTTGTCTTTTATCAGAAGGTGCCATTAGGAGCTCTAGAAACCGGCGAGCGTGTATGAAAGGGGCAATTAATGTTAAAGAAGCGAGTGATTCAAAAGGAACTTGGCATGAAAATATAGATAGATATGCAATAAAACAACACAAACGTCAAAGCAGTCGAAAAAGGAAAAATATAATTTTATCTCGGACATTTAATGATCGAATGTGAATGAAAAATAAAAAATAAATTATAGTATACATTGAAAAATATACGGAAAATTTTGCAATAGTGACAGGTCCGGTAGTGAGAACTACTATCAATTAGTTCTTTGCTGAAAAATAGACGTCAGTTCGGAAAATTTTAAATCTAGTTACGAGTTATACAATTGTATTAACATTATGTACTATAAACTAGGTGTCTCTATGTGTATGAACTGTAGAGAAAGCTGAGAAGTATATGCCGCCATTACATCAAATAATTTCGTATCATACCATACAATTAATCCCGAAATTATTAACAACGATTCAAATTAAAAACATGAAGACGAAACAGTAACATGTATAAAGTGAAACATTTCAATTTGATTTTATTAATAAGACCTTTTCACCTTTTCTGATTTTTACCTCATAAATTCATACCAAAATTTGCTTTCAATTTTAAAATTCCCCGAAGGCTAATAATCTCCTTCGTTTGCTCATACCCCGAAATCTCCGATATTTTCTCAAAGTAAGTCTTGGTAAAAACCCGGAGGATGTTGTTTCTCGTTGGCGTTTCATCATCCATCATCGGCGTAACGATTAATTACGTATTATCGACAGGGGAGCTATTCAAAACACCATTAGAGTTTGGTGAGAGCTAAGAATTGGGTTTTTGTTCGAGCCTCTTTGATTCATGGAAATGTATGCATTATGGGTAACTTAGTAAGTACGCGCGGCTTTGTCTGATTATATCGACATCGTATTTATAAGAGAAGGTATAACGGAATTTTCGATACAGCCTGAATGGAGCACGTTCATGGAATTGAGATTCCAGTGAAAGTACGTTTTCAAAATAAACAGTTTTCAGTTTTAATAAGGTTTTCACCTTACATACGTTCATTTTTCTACTGCTACGTCTTCTCACACCAAGTCCCTTACGAGTTAGGCAGATAAAACCGGGGATCGGGAAGGTCAAAACTCACCTGCTTCGATCAATTTGGTCGAGGTAGGTGAGTCTTGACCTTCCTCGGCTCCTGTATCCTTAAACTGTCGTATTGAGTCCACCCTTTATAGCAAAACGATTAATATTATAATTTTATTATGCGCAACAGCGGATGGCAGAAACTTAATTTCGCAGAAAATCGTTAGTGTAAATCAGAATCATCCTTAGGCATACATTTCATATCCATAATAATTAAAAAGTAGAAGCATTATACCGCAGAAAGTTCACAGTCTGAATCATCTTTTGGCATACATTTCATATATATGATCATTGAAAGGCAGAACTATCATAAAACAAAGAAGCATGCAATCATGCAAACTGCATACCCAACAAGCATGAGAGCTTATCGTCGCAGTTGATTTTCACGCTCAATTCAAAGGCGGGAGCTCGCTTCGCTCCCGTCTTAACCTTCTGGACCTAAAGGGCCCTTGTCGGATCTGGGTGGATATTTCCACTCGCTCGCTTAGACAGATTTTTTCAAACGAGAAAATATTTCTTTTTTTACTTTGATTCTGGGTGGTTATTAAAATTCTGCCATCTTCGGAGTCGCGTAAATAAACGTTATGCTAAACGAAATTAGGTGAAATTTAATTTTGCCAAAGGTGATATGATAGTGAAATTCTGCCATCTTAAAAGTATGTCATTGTAAATTCAGACATATTATAAACATCCGGCCAAACAATAATTATATTAAATATTTTCTATGCCTTCAGAATATTCCTTTAAAGAAGATTATGTTAAGTGTGTTAGGCCAAATAAATATCGGAGCATCAAGATTCTGCCACATAGAGCGAATCTTTTCTTATTGTATATGTATTTCGTAATTTTTCCTCTTGGATTATTTCTACATGTCCGAAACAGAGGAGCATGCCTTTTTTTTTTTTTTATCTCCACACCAACATTCTCCTTCAGACCAATTCTTTTTCTTACATATTCTTTGTAAACTCGAGCTACAAACGTTATGCCGCAATTTTACGTAACGCTCGCAATTCGACAACGTTTATTCTATTTTCTTGCTCTCTCTGCCTAACCCAGCTCTCGCTTTCATACATTAGCGTTGGGATCAGCACCGCCGTGTGTATAGCGAATGTCTTCTGCTTAGGTTTCACACATAAATAATAAATAGTATTGTCTTAGGTTTTCGCGATTGTTATACATTGAATTAAACAATTTTTAACGGAAGTATCGCGTGTTTTATTTATTTTGTTGAACCTGACGTTTCGAATGCTTTGCAGCGTTTGTGGTCGCAGGAAGATTTCCTGCGACCACGGACGCTAAACGCACGGAAAAATTGTTTAATTCAAATAATAAATGATTGTTTTTCGACGAATTATACAGCGCCTGCTAGTTGCAAATTAAGATTTGCTATGGGTACCTGTTAACTGATAAATAAACGTATTTTTTTTGTATATACATATTTATTATTATCATAAAATAGCAAGACTCATGAAGACAAACAGACACGTTCTTGAAATATTTTGCCTTCTGTGGGAATCGAACCTACAACCTTTGATGTTAAAGTAGCCGCCGTTACGCCAAACAGCAACTCCTTGGGAGGTTACTGATGACCTCACTCAGACGTAGGAACACAGCAACGTTCCAGGTGGTTATTTGGCAGCGGTTTTCTGTAAGGTGGAGGTACTTTCCCAGTTGGGCTACTTTGATGCGCCCTACTTCTTTTAAAAACACCGAGACAAAGAGACATGTTCACGCACACAAATGTTTGACCTATGTGGGAATAGAAGCCACGAACTATGGTGTCAAAGTGGTGTTATCAATCGCGGTGCCACCGAGCTCTTCAAACTACTTGTGACGTCACCTACTCATTATCACAACAACTCTCCAGGGAGTTGTTTATAAATGGATTTCTGTGAAGAAGTGAAGTACTTTCCCGGTACGCAATCTTGATGCCACTATCTTTCTTTTTTACGCGGTCGAAATGCTAACGTTGCGCAAAATTTGTGGCGTAACGTTCGTAGACCGTATTCGCTATGATGATGTTAGGAACAGAGTTGGTCTGAAAGAGAATGCCGGTGTTAAGATAGGAAGAGGCATGCTACGTTGGTTCGGATATGTAGAAAGAATGCGAAAGTAGAAGGATGTAGGAGTCGAGGAAGGCCAAACCTTACCTACTATGATTAAATTGAACGTGTTTCATCACAAGGTAATTTCAGGAGTCTTAGAAACAGGCGAACGTGCATAAGACGAGCAATGAATGTCAAAGGAGCGAGTGAGGTTTGTAAAGATCGAGTCATGTGGCGCTCAGTGCTCTCTGCCTACACCGCAAAGGATTTAGCGTGAAGTTATAGATAGATAAATAGATAGATCTTTCTTAAAGAACCAATACAAATAGACATGTTTATGCACAGGAATGTTTATGCACAGGACTGTCCTATACGGAAATTGAATCTACGAACCTCGGCCTGCCTGTGCCTGTTGACGACTCGACCATTGGCTCCAATTATTATTAAGAATTGGCCAATCAGAACTCAACATTAGAGTAAAGGTTAAAGGTTCATTCGTTTATTTCTTACAAAGTTTTTTTTAAATGAAAGAGGGCTTTTAGCGGATTGAATCGACAAAGAGGCAGTCGCTCACAATTCCGTTTTGTTATTTGGAATTCTCCCAGTTTCATTGGCTGCGCGAAAAAAGCGTCTGATTAGTATTGTGACTTGGATTAAGATTTCACTTAGACGGCTTATTTATCCAGTAGGCAATGGATAGAAAGGTTAATAAAGACACACAGATATATATCCTGATTTCACTTAACGAAGCGATTAACCTACGTTCTTTAGACGTCATAACGTCTTATAAATCGATGAACGCTGGCTGCGTGTACGAAAAAGTGTCACGTTCCGTCTGAGCTGAGCGTGCAAGCGAGAGCACGGAACAAGCGATAGAGAGGCACGATCGGCCTAAGCGTTCGGCTTGTGACGCATCTATCTCTCTTCCACTCCATCGGCCGATGCGTCCGAGTAGAAGAGAGACAGCGGCAGCACACAAACTACACGTGAACTGTTTTGTCAACTGTTGAATGTTTTCTTATGACGTTATCACGTAAAATTATCGTCCGTAAACCAAGTTTACAGACAACCAAGTTTTTTTTAAGTAAGGTAGGGCACATCAAAGCACCCCGTCTAGGAATTTACCTCCACCTCACAGAAAACCACAGTCAAATAACAACTTCCTAGAGAGTTGTTGTGTTTCTGCGTGTGAGTGAAGTCACCAGCAAGCTCCTAAGGAGTTGCTGTGTAAGCAGCAGAGGTGGCAGGTTACTGGCGACCTGACTCACACGTAGGAACACAACAACCCTCTAGGGTGTTGTTACTTGCTGCGGTTTTATTTATGAGGTGCAGTTACTTCGACAGACATGAAGGTTTCAAAGTACGAGTATCTATTACTATAAAACGGCAATTTCATACTTTAACCTCTATTATTAACTCATTCCGCTAAATAGTTAAATAAAAAAATAAAAACGAGTGTGCTTTAGACCATACGACTGAAGTAAAACTTCTTTAGTTCCATAGTGTGATACAGACAATAGGCCTGCACTGTGTCTTACATATACGAAACTAAACTCGATATGAGAGAAAGAAAATGTGTGCTCGCACCTCTCTCTCTTGCCCTTTGCTACGAAACGTAACTCTCTCTCTCTTTATATCTTTACTAACTTATATCTCCCTCTCAACTTCCGTTCGCCTCGCCCGACCACACTTTTCGTAACGCTCTCGTCACGCATTCACCAGCTTACTCCCTAAGTCAAGCGTGCGTAAAGAACTTGTACTTCAAAAATTTTGTTTTTGTAATGAACTAATTTATCTTTCTTTCCATATATATGCGAAGCCGCGACAAGTCGCTATTTATCCAATAAAACCCAATTAATATTGTCTTACGTTTTCGCGATTGTTATACATTGAAATTAAACAATTTTTAACGGAAGTATCGCGTGTTTTATTTATTTTGTGGAACCTGACGTTTTGAACGCTTTGCAGCGTCCAGTCTCCCTTCGACCACGGACGCTGCAAAGCGTTCGAAACGTCAAGTTCAACAAAATAAATAAAACACGCGATACTTCCGTTAAAAATTGTTTAATTTCAAAACCCAATTTATTTGGTTGTGGTTGGCGAGTCTTGGCCGTAGCTAAATATACTGGATATAATCTTAGGACAGGCTCACAAATCACCTGTCGAATAACGGCGAAACCTACAGGTGAATGCCCGCGTGATGGATGGACTTCCGTTTCCCTTCCTTCAAGCGTCCCTCGCTATGTGCGAGGCACCTACATTAATTTAGTATAAAATGAAGAGACACTTTTCGCAAAGCATTATCTTCCCACCCACATGATAGAACGCAATCTTATTTCCCTCAGTTTTTTTACCCGGCTATAAGAGAATTTGGTTTCTATATCATACTATATTTTGACGAGCTCGGTGACGCAGTGTTTAGCAACGCTACTTTGACACCGACGCTCGTGGGTTCGATCCCGACACAGGACAAATAGTGGTGTCTCCTAACCAGAAAGTCTGCCACTTTGTACAAAAGTCGTCTCCGTATTTATTTTGTTGAACCTGACGATTCGAACGCTTTGCAGCGTCCGTGGTCGAAGGGAGACTGGACGCTATATAAATATAACTGCTTGGCGGTAGAAATAGGTGAGACAAAGGTACTCTTGTCTAATGTCTAATAAAACACGCGATACTTCCGTAAAAATTGTTTAATTCATGGTAGTTAAAATATAGTGAAGTGGGTTAAATTTCTACATGTAACATTTTTTAAGTTAAACTTCGTTTGGCACCTTCAGGAAAAATGATGATAGTGAATTTTTCGACACCGACGTCTAAAATCGACACCGCGAAGTTGGTCGCACACTGATTTCTAAAGTCGATACTAGGAAGTTGGTTGGTAAATGTGTCTCAAGTTGTACCCGTGACTATATTCAAAGCTATTCAAATATTTATGAATTTACAACACGGGTTTTCTACGAGTACAGCTAAGTACAGCTCAAGCTTTACACTTTGACCTTTGTACCGTTCTCATGCCGTTCGTAATAAGAGTTACAATCGTACTTCGAGTGTTAAGCGTGATCTGCTCTTAGCTGTACATATAAAATGTATTTATACGTAAACAAATACGTGTGTGTGTCTGTCTTTAAATTATGTACAGTGGTGAACGATATTTATTCTATCTATCTATCTATCTCTAACTTCCCGCCAAATCCCTTGCGGGGTAGGCAGAGAGAACCGAGCGCCACGTGACTCGGTCTTTACATATCCCACGATATTTATTGATAACTTATATATGAAACTGATTTTAAAGCGGCAGTTTTATATTGTAGTGGTGATTTAAAAAATTACAAAATGCATATTTATTAACAAGTTCGGCAGATAAAACTTAACAGCAAAGTAAACAAAACCGATTCCTGAAAAATAATGAAATGGGTCATTTAATATATAGGTAAAATAGCAAAATGGACAGTTACGTGTAGGCAGTTTACAAATCGGAATTAGTCGGTAAGAAATCTCATTGTATGCAGTTCTGTAAACAATGAGGGGGTGAAATGCATTCCACGCGTAACGTAAAATTGGAAAAATATTTTAGTATGGTTTTATGATTTAACTGGTATTTTTTGAAGATTGAAGAAATGGCAACACAGATTTATTGATTTCTGAAGTGCTTCATATATTGCGGTCAATTGATGTATTGTTTTCCTCCATAATAATGTGAGATAATTATGGTTTAAAAAATTTACAATAAAACTAAAATATAGATAATTCTCGCACACTCAATTATAAACCAAATGAATGAATTAGACACCTGTGATGGCCGCTTCCGCCCGCGCTTTAAACCCCGTCCACTCTAACGATAGTTTACCTCTCTTTTCAATCAAAGTGACGTTCGTCTCCGCTCCCTCTGAACTGCCGAACTGTTTATCTAACTGCCCATTCCAACATTTTTACTGGCCATTCATTTATTAGACTGAATACGTATTTTTTGTACTGATATCGTGGGATGGAATAACCGGCCAAATGCTTTTTGAAGTAAAACTTCTTTACGCACGCTTGACTTGGGGAGTAAGATGGTGAATGCGTGACGAGAGCGTTACGAAAAGTGTGATCGGGCGATGTGAACAGAAGTTGAGAGGGAGATATAAGTTTGTGAAGAAAGAGAGAGAGTTACGTTTCGTATATCACTATAGGGGCAAGAGAGAAAGGTGCGAGGACACATTTTCTTTCTCTCTTTCTCTCATAGCGAGTTAAGTTTCGTATATGTAAGACACAGTGCAGGCCTATTGTCTGTATCACACTATGGAGTTAAAGAAGTTTTACTTCAGTCGTATTGGTCTAAAGCACACTGGTTTTTTTATTACTGTACATATTTTACTGTGGCACTAATTTATCAACCGCCGGAAAATTAAAAATGCGAATTTTTTTTTTAACTGATCACGAAAAGCTCTCGAATGGTTAAATAACAGTTTAAAAAATTACTTCCCTTATATTATCACTTTGTTTTACAAACGGAGAGTACAGGCGCGCGGGACAAAAAATGTTGGTTATTTTTGTTTTTACGAAAGAAGTATAATTTCTTAGGTAACTTGTACACACCTTTTTTGAAATAGTGATACATCACCAATCATGACACTATTATGGATACAATATATTTTTTTCTTTTTTTACATTTTTTGTCTGTCTTGTTTACCGTTGTGCACGCATCACAGATCATGGAAGGAATTTCGATGAAATTTCATACGGTGATAGCTTAATATCCTAGTCAATATTTTACGGTACAGTTTATACTTTAATTTCCGGATTCCCATAAAAAGCCTGAAAACCAAATTCTACGCGGGCGGCAGCTGAAAGCAGGAAGAATAACCTGATTTGATCTCCAGACTTCAAGTAAGTACTAATTTAGTACATAAAGAGAAAATAAAAACAGAAAAAATGAAGTCTCATTACTCGGGTACTTTCTTAAGTAGGTTTCTTTATTTTTATACAACGTCGGGAGACATACAAGTGTACGGCCCAGCTGATATAAAGCGGTTACTGTAGCCTATGAACGCTTACAACATATTAAGTACTACAGCTACTCCTTGGAGCTTACTGGTTACCTCACTTACTCGCAAGAACACAACAACCCTCCAAGGAATTAATTTACTTGGCTGCGGGTTTCTGAGAGGTGGAAGTATTTTTCCAGACCTATCTTAAAACACCCAAACATGTTTTTTTTATTATTTTTTTTATTTTTTAAATTAGTTCAGCATAATTTCCCCTCTTTGCCTGATGGTAAGCGAAAGAGGAGCCCAAATCGCAACTGCAACTGACAGCATACTACATCCCGCATCCTGTCAGTTGACGCTGCCATGCTGACCCGCAAAATGCTTCTTCACGCTTCGTTTGAAGGATTCCATATTGTAGGAAGGAGGGAACACATGTGCAGGCAAGGCGTTCCACTTTTTGATGGTACGACAAAGATAGGAGTTGCCGAACTTTTTGGTACGCGAAGAGATATTCATGTTCATGCACACTAATGTTTGTTCTATATGGTAATCGAACCCACGAGTGTTGGGTATCAATATAGCGTTACCAACCACTGCACCGCCGAGTCATCCCGTCATACTCGCGATAGAAGCCGCGGGCAAAAGATTGTTCTGTAAAAAATATATATCCTTTACGAACAATCTTATCTAAAAAGGCGAGATCCTAATCCCAAAGTTTCTTTACCGAAATGGGCGATAGTGTATCCTATTGGCTATTGTATATCCACTTACACCCTGGGTCTAAGATAGAAACATTCTGGGAGACCCTTTAACGTAACCGACCCACTATCTTTCACGCATCGAGTAAACGAATGGCCTACCCGCTTTTTGATGAACATTTTTTTTGCCCATAACATAAACTTTGTTAGAATAAACGAAATTCTACGCTACAGGGGCATAAGGCTTCTTTTCTATCATCGAGGTTAAGAACAGAGCAACGTCCGCCACGCGTGTGATGTGATGGTGACAAAT
Organism: Pyralis farinalis; assembly: GCA_947507595.1. Taxonomy (NCBI): domain Eukaryota; kingdom Metazoa; phylum Arthropoda; class Insecta; order Lepidoptera; family Pyralidae; genus Pyralis; species Pyralis farinalis. Next base: position 21,778,799 of record OX382258.1, read on the forward strand.
TACTCGTACGCGAGAGAGACAAATTTTGTTGCGTGTCTATGCATCATTAGCCAAGATTTAGTTGCATTACTTGGTCCTAAAAGATTTTCTGTTTACATGCATTGTTGGCTTAGTTTTTTTTAAATAAACCGTTTAAGAGCTGTGTAGTTTAAAAAGTTGCTAACACCTGTGTTCTGTGAGGTGGAGGTACTACGAGGTTTTAGGGTCTGCAACGCACGAGTGACATCCCTTGTGTTGCAAATGCCCATAGGCTACGGTGACTGTTTACCATCAGGTGGGCCGTATTCTTGATTGCTACCTTAGTTGTATAAAAAAATCGGTCAAGTGCGAGTCGGACTCGCGCACGAAGGGAACCCTTCTATAAAAACGGCAAAAAAATCACGTTTGTTGTATGGGAGCCCCCCTTAAATATTAGTTTTATTTTAATTTAATTACTTATTCTTAAAGTGAATATATAACTAAATATTCTGTGAATATTTCAAGTGTCTACCTGTTGCCGTTATCAATATCGAGCAAAAACGAGCAAAAAAATCGGCCAAGTGCGAGTGGGACTCGCGCAAGAAGGGTTCCGTACCATTATCTATAAAAATGCAAAAAATCACGTTTGTTGTATGAGAGCCCCCTTAAATATATATTTTATTATATTTTTTAGTATTTGTTGTTATAGCGGCAATAGAAATACATCATCTGTGAAAATTTCAACTGTCTAACTATCACGGTTCATGAGATACAGCCCGGTGACAGACGGACGGACGGACGGACGGACGGACGGACGGACAGCGGAGCCTCAGCAATAGGGTTCCGTTTTACCCTTTGGGTACGGAACCCTAAAAATCACGTTTGTTGTATGGGAGCCCCCTTAAATATTTATGTTATTCTATTTTTTAGTATTTGTTGTTATAGCGGCAATAGAAATACGTCATCTGTGAAAATTTCAATTGTCTAACTATCACGGTTCGTGAGATACAGCCTGGTGACAGACGGACGGACGGACGGACGGACAGCGAAGTCTCAGTAATAGGGTTCCGTTTTACCCTTTGGGTACGGAACCCTAAAAAGGTACTTCTCCAAAACTTTAGAAAATAGCGAATGCGTATGAAATGAGTTCTGAATGACGAGGGGAGACGTGTGTCAGGAGTGAGTCACGTGGCACTCGGTCCTTTCTGTCTACCCCGCAAGCGACTTGGCGTGAATATGAAGTAGTTGTAATAGTATGAATTAAATACAATAAGATTTTATTAAAAAAAAAAAAACACGAGTGTGCTTTAGACCACATGACTGAAGTAAAACTTCTTTAGCTCCATAGTGTGATACAGACAATAGGCCTGCTGTGTCTTAGATATACAAAACTTAACTCGCTACGATAGAAAGAAAATCTGTGCTCGCACCTCTCTCTCTTGCCCCTACAGTAATATACGTAACGTAACTCCCTCTCTTTCTATCTTCACTAACTTATATCTCCCTCTCAACTTTCGTTCGCCTCGCCCGATCACGATTTCGTAACGCTCTCGTCATGCATTTTCCAACTTACTCCCCAAGTCAAGCGTGCGTAAAGTACACACATCAAAAGTGTCTAGGGATCAACATATATTTTTGCAATAACTTTTCTCCTGATTGATATTAATTAAAATTTTCTTTAAGGATTCATCAAATAAAGTGTTTTCGTTTGTCTACAGTAACGATAAACCAAGTCACCTTTGCATTAATAAAGAAATTTGCCATTTTCATAATAAAGGGATTTTTGACATTTGAACCACTAACATTAAAGTTCGAAAAAAAGACTGAAATAACAGTTTTCTTTAAAATTTTATTGGGTAACTTAAACAATTAATAATCCGTGTTTCTACCGCGAACACTAACAACACGTGGGAATGATAGAAGCTGGTTCCCGGCAACGTACTGTGGCTTTAGCTCTGAATACAAGTCAGAGTGTTATCAGTCGACTTTGGACACATTACCGAAGCACTGGTACCGTGGCTGAGCGCCATGGAGGACGGTATCGCTGCACCACACGGAGACAAGACCGATACATTCAAATCACAACTCGAAGAGCTCCAACAATAACCGCCACGATGTTAGCCGTGACGCTTCATCACTCTTCAGGGAACTTAATTAGCGACCAAACAGTCAGAAACCGCTTGCATGAAGTGAACCTTCATTCCCGAAGACCGCTAAGGGTACCACCTATAGCAATGCACAATCGTAGGATTCAATATCAATGGGCTCTTGAACACAGAAATTGGGCAGAAGAACAATGGCGTTTCGTGTGCTTTTCTGATGAGTCTCGTTTTGGTATGAGACCGGATACAAGACGTATACGACACTGGAGAACCCCTGGACGCCAACAGCGATTAAAATCCTGCCAGGAAGTCCATCCTTATAGTGGTGGAACCATCATGGTATGGGCGGGTATTTGGATCGGCGGAAGAACTGAGTTGATTTGGATCAGAGGCAACCTCAACGCTCAAATTTATGCTGAGACGATTGTATCAGACGTCATCGTTCCTCTACAAGTGCAAATCGGTCCCTTATTTCAGTTAATGCATGATAATGCACGACCGCACACCGCAAGAGTTGTAAGACAGACTCTCGCCGCAGCTAACATCAATGTCATGCCCTGGCCTGCTCAGTCGCCAGACTTGAACCCGATTGAGCATGCATGGGATATGCTACAGAGAAGAGCTCTGCCGAATATGGAGGGTATCCAGTCGCAAGAAGACCTTTTTTTGTTGTTGCAACGAACATGGGCGGCCATTCCACAGCGTGATTTGGATGAACTCATTTTGAGTATGCCAAACCGATGTTCTTGTGTTGTTAGTGTTCGCGGTAGAAACACGGATTATTAATTGTATAAGTTACCCAATAAAATTTTAAAGAAAACTGTTATTTCAGTCTTTTTTTCGAACTTTAATGTTAGTGGTTCAAATGTCAAAAATCCCTTTATTATGAAAATGGCAAATTTCTTTATTAATGCAAAGGTGACTTGGTTTATCGTTACTGTAGACAAACGAAAACACTTTATTTGATGAATCCTTAAAGAAAATTTTAATTAATATCAATCAGGAGAAAAGTTATTGCAAAAATATATGTTGATCCCTAGACACTTTTGATGTGTGTAGTTTTACTTCAAAAATGACATGCAATCCGTAGAGCGAACTGAACAATGTTTCTAAATGGAACAACTGGCCCCGTGAGACAGGACTATTTTTTTTTATACTACTTCGGGAGGCATACAAGCATACGACCCACGTGAAGTAATAATTACGTAGCCTATGAAGGCTTGTGATACATTAAGTATCACTCGTGCGATGCTACCTCTACTGCGAACATAGCTACTCCCTAAGAGCTTACTAGTGCACATGCAGGAACACGACAGTCCTCCACGGAGTTGTTATTTGCCTGCGGTTTTCTGTTCGGTGTAGGCACTTCGCCAGACGGGCTTAAAAATACCCAGACAAACAGACAAATGTTTGTCCTGTGTGGGAATCGAACTCACTAGCGTCGGTGTAAAAGTAATCACTGCGCCTCCCAGCTCGTCAAAAATTTTGTTCCATACCAAACGATTTTTATTATTTGTTAAGAGACTAACAATATACTAGACTTCTTGATGTAAATCAACCGGATTTACATCAAGAAGATATTATATTAAGCTTATTGAGCCTGCAACATAATCTTCTCTTGCACATTACCATCTCCACTACTAGCGTGGCACTTCTCGCCAGGAACACAACAATTCTCTAGGGAATTGTTCTTTGATTGGAGTCCTTTGCGAAGTTAAGATACTTTGTTATTTAGATCAATAAATAACGGCCTTTGTCATTCACCAGTCTCATTTGGTAGTCTCATTCTCATTGGTCTCATTGGTCGACTGCGTCACGTATAGGAAAGTATATTTTGGTACGAGCCAAATAATTAAAGAGTAATAAATAATAAAAATATATATTAAAAAAAACGGTAATAATTAATAGTTAGAGTAAAGATAAAAAAAGCCATGCTTCTCTGGTTCGGATATGTAGAAATTATGCAAGTGGAAACAATGGCGAAACAGATACAGAAATGTAAGTAGAAAGTTTTAGGAGCCAAGGAAGACAAAGTATAACCTGTCATGGTCGCTTATTATTAGAAGGTGTCAATAAATTTTGAAGATGTTTTTTTTTTGCGCCGCCTTTCTCACGCCTTGGGTGATTTTTCGGTGTGTCCTATACACCTCCACGCATTATTGTCTTTTCTATACATCTTGCAATGAAATTGCATTGTATATTTTGTAATTGAATAAATGAAATGTGAAATGCAATGTGAATTGACTTGCTCTGGCTAAATTTAATAGGTGCACTTTATGATATACTATTATAGTTTATATTAAAATAGACAAATTAATTGTGCACATTGGTGAAACCCGTATCTGGTATAGCAATAAAAAACCCAAGAAAGTGTCAAACAACGCGTTATTTATTTTTTTGAGTTCCGTACCTCAAAAGGCAAAACGGAACCCTTATAGGATCGTCTGTCTGTAAAGAACCTCTTCCTCAGGGACGGATGAAGCTATCAAGATGACACAATATCACATATTCAGGTCTGCAGTTCCTTCGTGCAGTGAAAAAAATTAAACATCTAAGCCAACGCAATCAAATGATACCGCTGTTTATGCCTCGTTTAAGCGCATTTTTTGATACTCGCAAGGGAATCAAAACCTATAGGGTACTTCCCGTTGACCAAGAATCATGAAATTTGGTAAAAAGCAAGCTCACGTAGCACAAGTTAAGGAAAAATCTGAAAACCGTAAATATGTAGTTATATCCCAAAAAAAAACATATTTTTTGGCAAAATTATTTGCGAAAGTATTTTTTTATAGAATTGAAATGGAAAATTGACGACTTTTTTTAGGGCTTAGCCAAGCTATACCATATTTTTCTATGACGTATTGGTAGATAATGTCATGTTTCGTAATAGATTAAATTAAAAAATTATATATTTGCAATGGTAATAGAGGTATATATTCTTTGACAAAAGAACCTTAATAACGTTCAAACTTAAAGGTCGAGGATTTATGGTCGAACTTCGACCACGGGCCGACCTCTTGTGTACATAAATTCGAAAACACGAATTTAGTGGTTACATGTCAGGATTCGAACTGGGGATCAATAAATCGATTCTTTATCCATTGGACTATCACTACCTAGACTAGACGACAATTTTTTATATCTACTACCTACTTTGCAAGTGTTAGTGTTTGTTCACATTGTTCCTATAATTCTCGCCACGCTTATATTAATAAATAATAATAAATATTGTCGGACAAATTACACAGCGCTATCCAGCCCCAAAGTAAGCGAAGCTTGTGTTATGGGTACTAGACAACTGATAAACATACGTAAATACATTTTTTTTGTAAATACATAATTATTATACATAGAAAATACCCAGACCAAGACAAACAGACATGTTCATGCACACAAATGTTTGTATTGTGTGGGAATCGAACCCACGAGCGTTGGTGTCAAAGTAGCGTAACAACGCGTTTCACCACTGCGCCACAGAGCTCGTCATTTCTTTCAATTCAAAAAAAATAATATCTTTCAAGTTCTCTATAGACTGGAATAGATCCCTAAAAGGATAAATCCACCATTATGCTATTATTATTAGTTCTCACTAAATACTTATCCATTACTCAGTTAACAAGAAAGTTTTCTAAAATACATACATATCATCACGACTGTCTCCCATGGGGGTAGGCAGAGACTATGGGACGCCCGGTGCACCGATCCAAACATACCGCTCTCGCTTCTTCCACACTCATCAACCTCTTTATGCATGCTCTTCGGTTTAGGATACTTTTGATTTGGCCCTTTTTAACACATCACCAATTTGATCTATATGTGTGCATCCAGAGCGGCCCCTTCCTACATCACCATTCACTCTTGCTTGATACACTTCTTTCGTAACTCTTTTGCCATTCGTTCTTTCTAAATGACCAAACCATCTCAGCATACCCTTTTCAATTTTTGTCACTACATCAACTTTCATTCCACAAAGTTCTCGTATCGAGCTATTTTTTAATCTATCAATCATTCTCACTCCACACATAATCCTCAGCGCTCTCATTTCTACGTCGTTCACCCTGCTTTCATGCTTCTTCTGCCATGCCCATGTTTCACTATCGTACATCAATGTTGGTGCTAATACACCCTGAATAATAGCAAAGCGAAAAAATAAAACAACTAAAATAACAAGAACATATTAAGTTGTGTCCACACATAGGTTTAAAATTGAACCTCCGCTCTACCACGCTCCATGATGGCCGAATTTCATGAAACAAGCTAGAGTATCTTCTCAGTTATCCTGAAAATGTTCTCCAAATCGGGATAACGACTTGTGTAATTGAGCGGAGGGTGGGTGGCTGCGATGTTGAATTCTATATCCGGTGTTTCACGACATTGAAATAGGTTTTATGTGTCTATTATTGGACCCTTACTTTAGGTCTATTCAATGACTAAAAATTATTGGTGCAAAAATTATTATCTATACTAATATGTAAAGGTAGAGTGCGTTTGTTCGAACTAGTACTCCAGTAGTCTCTGGAGCTACTTATCTTTTTTTATTTTTTTATACTACGTCAGGAGGCACACAAGCATACGGCCCACCTGATGTAAAGCGGGTACAGTAGCCTATTAACGCGTGTATATTAAGTATCACTTGTGCGATGTCTCCTCTGCTGTTTACACAGCAACTCCTTGGGAGCATTCTGGTGACCTTACTCACACGCGGGAACACAACAACCTATGTAGTTGTTATTTGGCTGCGATTTTCTGTGAGGTGGAGGTACTCCCCCAGACGGGCTGCTTTGATGCTCCCTACCTCTCTTATCTGATTTGAAAAAAAAAATACATTTGATAACCCAATTCTTTATGAGGGTTATAGGCTATTCTTCTTCACGATACCTTTAGAAACCGAGGATAAATAAAGAAAGTGGAAGAAGTGCTTTCTAAGAGAGAGTGTTTGTATAAGTGTAAGCCTGATTGCATGGGTAAAGATGAAACTTTGGTGAACTAGGAAACACTAAGAAGAATACAAAGCCATATGGGTCGAAACTGGCCTTACCTACACATGGTTCACCTTGCTTATTTACAAACAATGCTCTGGCCATAGAGGGTAGAGCGCACCAAGTACCTTACAGAGGACAGCGGCAAGATAACAACTGCCTGGACTGCTGTCGTATTTCTGTGAGTACGAGGGGCTGTGTTAACAGCTCTAGTGACAACTTGCAAGCTAATTAATAGGCTACCGTACTTTACGTTATTGTATTTGTATCACAAATATATAACCAGTGCAATATGTTAATTTATTCTCTATAAAACAGGCAGAATTTAACACCAAATTCAGAAAGGCAATAGCGAGAATACCTCAAACCGCGACCCCCTGAAAGAGGCTTCACGACCCCAGCGGGTCGCGTCCCACACTTTAAATAACACTGCGCTAGATTATGGTCTACAAACTATATGTGACAGAATTCTAAAACCGTTCCGTTTCAGAAAACACAACACTCGCCTGTCAATATTAGCTTGTGATAGAGCAAAATAATGGAACGCCCCCGCAATAGAATAGAGAAAAGTTTGGCAAACTGTTTATCGGGGTGCCTTCCATATCGTTCAACTAAGCTCGCCACCGGGGTTTCCTATAATATATCTTGGGCGGGACGTGTCAATGGTTCCGCATAGATATGAGAATAACGACCCGTTCGTAAGGCTATCCGGCTATTCTTTTTGTTGTTTTTCTTTCTTTTTTACATTGAGCTTTAAAAAAGCTTATATCTACTCAGATATAAAGTACTGTGTAATTAATAGATTCAGTCGATGTTTTGCGAAAGTCAACTTTGCATGCAATTTGATCTAACCTATTTTGTGTGCTTCCGCCACCAATTAGTTCATCTAACTAGCGCCGGTCTGTACCCACCCGCTACCGTTAGCAGATGCGTCTTGCTGTCGCCGCCATGGCTGCACCGTTCGTCTCTGTCTCGGCTGCTGCGGTCGTCCTTGCGATTATAAAATGCCTTGTAGCATGTTATTTTAACGACTAACGTCTACGGCGCTTGAGGATGCATCGTGGAGTGGCGAAATACGTGTCGCAGAGATGAACAGAGCAGTCATGGCAGCAACGGTGGCGGGTGCATGCGGTTACTGTTCCAGATAGCGGGCAATCGCGAGGACGACCGCAGCAGCCGAGGCAGAGACGACCAAAGCAGCCATGACAGTGACTGCATGGTGTATCTACTAACGGGAGGGGATGAGTGCCGGTCGGCGCTAGAATTAAGTGGTGGCGGAAGCCCACAAAGCAGGTTAGATTAAATTGCATGTACAGTATTGTATCACACTTCCAACGTCTTTTGTTTATTTTTATTCAATGCATACACACATGCAGACGGTCTCCTGATATTTAAGTGGATACTCTTAAATTATTATTATTGGATCTCTCTCTTAAAATATTGGAAGTAACATAGCAACTCCTTTGGAAACCGTAACCCCCCATTAAGTTGTTATTTGGATTCGGTTTGCTCTAAGATGAAGGTTCTTTCTCAATCGAGTTATGCGTACCTGACTTATAAAGCTTCGTATTGTAAAAAGTTAATAAAATCTTTCTGAAGGCTTAGTTACTTAGCTTAACTTAACGACTTACTTAGCTTAACGACTGTCATCTATCGACAACAGTGGGGACTTACAGTTTAACGTGCCCTTCAACGCACTCGAGATAGATAAATCCACCTATAGACAGACGGCGGTCGACGTTTGCTTAACCTGCGTGCTATCAAGGGCCACGATAACGGTACTATTTAAGCGTGTAAGGGCCTTCACATGTGACGTTCAGTTCTACCCCGCAAAGGGCTTGGCTGTATGCTAAAGACTAATGTATACATTATTATTTCCGAAAATTTCAGTTTGACTGAAATTTTGCATACAAGTCTAGTTTATATGACAATGCATGAGTACTTCCTTGATATAGGTATGGAGTGATAGAGCTCTCTGAGACGAATGCTATAAATACTTTTTCCCACGCTTAGTTTTCCTTTTCTATAATCAAAGTGTCGGAAGTATAAGGTAAATTTGTAATGTTTACGGGCTTTCGTGCAATATGCGGTAGTTGTATGTGGCTGTTTGTCTTTTGTCTGACTACACTCGTCCTCGTCATTCTTATGTGATAGCTGAAAATCAGTGGTTGTTTCATTTAAGCAACGCTATACACTGAGCTATAGCATTTGCGCTACTGCGGCACACACACACACTACGCACAAGCACCTGAATTAAAAACGTTCCCTGTAGAATTGCGAAACTGTGTTTTTAGTTAACAGTGTAGTTATATCGATGTACATTGTATTGATGTGTGTGCATGAAGTACGTAAATAAATGATTTATCTATCTATCTTAATAACATGACGTCACTCTAAATTCAATATGGCGGAAAGCGTGTTTTTTATGTACATTTTTTTATTAAACAACGTCTAGGGGGTCAAATAAGCATACGGCCTACCTGATGTAAAACGATTACCGTGGCCTATATACGCCTGCAATACATTAACTATCACTCGTGCGATGCCACCTTTTACCTTACTGGAGACCTCCGCGCAGGCACACAACAACCCTCTGGCGAGTTGTTATTTAGCTGCGCTCTTCTGTGAGGCGGTGGTTCTTCCCCAGACGGGCTGTTATGATGCGCCCTATCTCTCTTGAAAACATCCAGACCAAGACAAACAGACATGTTCCTGCACACACATGTTTGTACTGTGTGACAATCGAATTCACGACCGTTGGTGTCAAAGTAGCGTAACAGCGCGTTTCACCACTACGCCACTGAGTTCCTAAGATGTCTCTACTGTCAATATTTTAAATATTGTGCATGTAAACCAAAGCACCATGAATAAGTTGTTGATTACACCCTCGCGATCATACAGCCTCCCAATAATCAATGAATCGGAAAATCTTTCTTTTTACAAGCACTTTACATTAAGTACTCAATAAATCTATTCCGTCCCTCGCCGATAGATTTTCGCATTTGAAAGAAGGTTAGAAACTGGTAAGAAAAAATGAATGAGGAATGCGGCTGTGTCGTAGACACGGCAGAAAGCTTTAAAGGAGCACGTAATCGTAAAGGGTAATTGGAAATAAACTATACTAAATAGAAAGGAACTTTTGGAACTAGCAATATGATTACAAAATGGAGGCTAGCCCCAGTCACAGCACTCGTGACGCGTCTACAGACTGCAGTATCGTTTTTGATCTGGGTGTTTTTATGAAAATAAATAAATAAATAAATAAATATTGTCGGACAAATTACACAGCGCCATCTAGCCCCAAAGTAAGCGAAGCTTGTGTTATGGGTACTAGACAACTGATAAACATACGTAAATACATTTTTTTTTTGTAAATACATACTTATTATACATAGAAAATACCCAGACCAAGACAAACAGACATGTTCATGCACACAAATGTTTGTGTTGTGTGGGAATCGAACCCACGAGCGCTGGTGTCAAAGTAGCGTAACAGCGCGTTCCACCACTGCGCCACCGAACTCATCAATGTCAAAATGAAAGATTAGCTGCTGCCCGCGACTCCGCCCGCGTGGAGTCAAATAACGTAGCCTATGTGTTAATCCAGATCATAATCTATCTACGTGCCAAATTTCATTCAAATCCGTTCAGCCGTTTAAGCGTGAAAGAGCAACAAACATCCATACATACAAACTTTCCCATTTATAATATTAATAGGATTAATAGAATAGGGCGCATCAAATAGCAACTCCCTAAAGGGTTTTTGTGTTTCCGCGTGTGATTGAAGTCTCCAGTGAGCTCCTCAGGAGTTGCTGTATTTGCAGCAGAGGTGGCATCGCACGAGTGACACCTAATATATTGCAGGCGTTTATAGGCTCCGGTGAACGCTTTACATCAGGTGGGCCGTATGCTTGTATGCCTCCCGACGTTGTATAAAAAGAAAAAATCGTTTCAGGCAATTTATAAGAATTGCTTATACACAATTTATAAAATCAAATACAATTTACACTAAAAGATCAATCAATCTTTGCAATGTATTGACATATGTAAATTATTCCTTCTTCTAAGATATTTACTGAATATTCGAAACATTTTTATTTTTTTTATACTACGTCAGGAGACATACAAGCATACGGACAACCTGATGTAAAGGGGGTACCGTAGCCTATTAACGCTTGCGATATATTAAGTATCACTCGCGCGATGCCTCCTCTGCTGCTTACACAGCAACTCCTTGGGAGTTTACTGGTTACCTCATCACACGCAGGAACACAACAACCCTCTAGAGGGTTATTATTTGGCTGCGATTTTCTGTGAGGTGGAGGTATGACGGGCTGCTTTGATGCAAACAAATTTTCGTGCACACAAATATTTTGCCTTCTATGGGAATCGAACCCACTAGCGTTGGTGTCAAAATCGCGTCATTCACGACTGAGCCACCGAGCTCGTCAAAAATACACTTAAATAAAAGCTTTATAAACGACTATACATCATGATGTCATAAATACACTGAGAGGTTAACGGAGACGATATTTATTTCTTTGAACAGTTCCCTGAGTGATTCCCTAGTGCCCATTTTTCTCCGTTTAATCTTCGTTTTACCAATATTCAGTGGGAATTTCCAAAACCTTTTGTAGAGTCGTAGGGTGCAACTGAGTAAACTATCATTGTGATAGGCTGGAAAAGTAATTCTACCTCACAGAAGACCGCTGGCGAGTTACCGTAGCCTATGGACACTTGCAATATTAGAGGTCAACCGTGTTTTGTCGACCCTGTTAAAACCTCTTCAAACTTTTTTTGACGAACCTAATATTCCCCGCAGAAATAAAATTACTATTCACAAAGCTTTCAGAGTTTATTTTAAACTTGATAAAATCACCATGTGCTTTTATTTATATCAGGAAATTTAATTCAATACAGCTGGATATGTAGAAAAATTATCATAAAATCACACTACTTTTATATGAGAAGTGAATTCGTAATGCGTTTTGTTCAAAATATAATTAAAAAATGTGTAATATTTTACTAAGTATTTTGGTGTTTTAACAGACCACATAGCTTGGAGAATCGATGCCTGTTTGATGCTCCTTACCTCTCTTAAAAACATTTTGACCAAGAGACAGACATGTTCATGCTCAAAAATGTTTGTACTGTGGGGGAATCGAACCGAGCGTCGGTGTCAAAGTCGCGTCATTCACGACTGCGCCGCTGAGCCCGTCAAAATAAACAGGATACTTTTTTCTTGGAGGCTTATAATCGATAGGGTCAGCTTACATCGCGGTTCAGAGCGATTTAGATAAATTTCCTTTGAGAAGGGTTGACGTAAACGTGTTAAGTCAAGTGGTAAGGTTGAAAAATTTGGACTTCAATTGTCGATGTGTTTGTCAAAGTTAGCATTCATCGTAGATAGGCGGTGATTTATGGGATCAAGTTAAATCAAGTTTAATAGGTACCACAATATTTTAACCAAGTTCGAAACGAAAAATGTCTACGCATATATTTTTTTTTAATTGTTCGATATGATGCCAATAGCCTCCTTATATAATCAGCGAACCCACTCGTCGTCAGAAAATAGCGGGGTAGGCAGAGATATCCGACCTCCCAGCATGGGTCCTTACATATCTCGCTCGCGTCTTTAACTATCCTAGCTCTTTCCATGCACACTCACCAGTTCCCAGATCGCCTTCATCACCTTATGATAAAACATAACAAATTTTGTCGTAACTGATACTTTGCCTTCCTAGTTAGTATTCCTAACGTGACTTTGGTCTGCATCTATTTCTATCCTGCAGTTTTATAAGGTCTTAGAATACTTTGTGCACCAATGACTGAGTATAGATAATTCGTACCAAATAATCTTCTGAATCAACTCAGCAGCAGTCGACTTTATGCACAGATCTCGGTACTAATATTACTGACATTGAAAAAATAATGATAATAAACTCTTCATTATTCTTCTAACTTCATTTCCCTAAAACTTCCAATATTATAGATCATGGATATCTTGCTAGCGGTGGCTTCATCAATTAAATTTATCATCTACTTCTCAGTCTTGGTTTCAGTCATATCTCTCTGATCGACATCAATTGTATAGCTTCATAATTGCGGATCTGAATGGTGTGAGGTTAAGGTTGGTTCACAACCTGGTAATGCGCTATCACCCGACCTATTCTCTATCTTCATTAATGAGTTACGTCATGCCTAACCTTCCCGTTTCAATTGTATGCAGATAACGTAGAAATACGAGTATATGCTGCTGCTTCATTCAAGACTTCATAAATACTTTTAATGTTATTAATTCGGACTTTAGCACGATTGGTGGGCTGAGAACTTCGACTTAAAAACGATTGTAGAAAAACCTCAATGTATTGTGGTAGGCAGTCCCTACTTTATCTCAATGCTTCAACCTGGTACATTTCCAAAGGTTGTTTATAATGTTAACGAAATGACCTATTGTACCACGGTAAGGAACCTGGGGATTATGATGGACCAGCCACTGCCATGGAGGCCTTCTAAGCCGCAAAACTTTCACTTCATTCATTAAAGGCTTTCAAACCTATGGAGACCAATTAGATGCTGGCTCGTTCCCTTCTCCTATCCTTCCTTGTCTATGCCAACGTAGTCTTGATCCATCAGAAGATATACTAATAAAATTAGACTGGCTTCAACATGATGCAATTCGATAAGGAATTATAATAATTGTTATTATTTGGTCTTCGTAAGTATAGCTATGTCTCTCAATTTCGGCAGCAGCTTACCTGGTTAGCTATAAGGCAGCGTCGCAAAGAGCACATTATCACCTCTCTATACAATGCCCCTTTCAACCCTTCTTTTCCAATATATCTCCAGGAGAGGTTTCACTTTCGGAAATTGTACGAACTTCTACAACGTAGCGGAAATCCTGCAACGTAACATCCCAGCCTGACAATCATATACTGAATGAGCTGCATGTCTGTGGAAAGCGCTTCCTTTGGAAATTAGGCTTTCGCAGGCTGTTAACCTTGAAAAGGCGACTTAACAAGTTCAATGGTACTCTCGTTTCGAAGTAAGCTTACGTATGTAGTTATTATTTATTTTATATGTTTGTAATAGCATTTATGTAATGTGTGTAATTGTTATCTGTTATTTTGTTTTTCTATATCAATATAGCTTTCCATTACTTTAATTTTCTTTCGCTGCCGACTTTCTCTGCTCCATTCAGGTACTCAAAAGCAGTAATCGGCTGGAAGAGATTCCTCATAGGAGAAAGCCCGCAATTAGAAGCCATGTAACTTTTATTTTAATTTATACTTTTATTTTAATTATAGGAAACAATTATGTTATACAAACAAACAAGATTTCATTCTAGAACGTAAAGGATTTCTTCATCAAAGGATTTTGACGAGCTCGATGGCTCAGTCGTGAATGACGCGACTTTGACACCAACGCTCGTGGGTTTGATTCCCACACCAGACAAACATTTGTGTGCATGAACATGTCTATTTATCTTGGTTAGGATGTTTTAAGAGATTTAGGGCGTATCAAAACAGCCCGCCTAGGGAAGTCCACCTCATAGAAAACCGCGGCCAAATAACAACTCCCTAGACGGTTGTGTTCCTGCGTGTGAGTGAGGTCACCAGTAAGCTCCTAAGGAGTTGCTATGTAAGCAGCGGAGGAGGCATCGCGCGAGTGTTACAAGCGTTAATAGGCTACGGTAACTGCTTTACATCAGGTGGACCGTATGCTTGTATGCCTCCCGACGTTGTATAAAAAATAAAAATCAAACCTTTCATGTGCTCTCCGCCATACCAGGTTCCGTTTCATTACGTTAACACAGTTGCTGTGTTAGCAACAGAGGTGCGGCATCGCGCTAGTAACACTTACTGTATTAGCGTTCATAGGCTACGTTATCCGCTTTACATCAGGTGGTCCGTATGCTTGTATGTCTCCTGACGTTGTATAAAAAAAACCAACCGAGCATTAACATTTATATGTTAAAGTAGCATTACTAACCAAGCTCGTGATTTTTTTTTGTGTATGTTAATTGATATTTTAGCGAATTAGATTTTTTTTCTGTAGTGATAGAGAGAGAGGTGATCAGTCCCATTAAAGTTTTTTCGGTTTTGATGGTTAAGTCTTTAAAATAACAGTAGGTAGATCTTAAAATAAAAACTATAAAATAAGAAATAAAATGGAGCTAACTGAACTGCCAATTCTCGTTGTTATTTTAATTTACACTGGACTAAAACATGTTTTTTTAATTAAAAATCTGACTGACTGATACAATGTTTGGGAAAATGTTACGAATAATTGTATCTTGGACGTGTTCTTACAGTATTATATTGATGGACATTTTAATTTAACAGAAATAGGACAGGTGTTTAAAATATTGTACTCGACGCGTGATTCGTTCGTATGTTTGCCAAGCTACGGGCTAAATTGCTATTTTAAATTTATATTTCACAACCAACTTTTGGTTTTTTATTTCATCTTGTATAATACTAATAAACAGCAGTGGTAGCCCAGTGGTTAAAGAATTTGCATATTAACCGACGGACTGGTTCGAATCTAATGAATTCGTATTTTCGGATTTATGTATATATTTGTAATTGTCGCTTACTATGAAAAACGTGAGGAAACTCGCACGTACAAAAAACTTTATTTCAAAGGTCGTGTAACCTAACTGTGAAAGAAAGATCTCATTTTCCCCCAGAGTTGTGGAGATATGATGGCGGTCGCTGTCGATTCGATTTTTATTGTATAGTAGTATCTCCGCTGAATCCTTAATCTTAGGTAGCGAACCCTGCCAATCCTAATGAATTAGGAAGAAGATTAATAATGACAGTAAACATACGCAACGATATACCGTGAAAATGTATTCGTCTAAGATAATATAAAATTGCTTCCTTTACTTGACTTGACTTGACTTAGGGAAGATCTGGAGACTGATAAATGAGTTATTTTTGAAAATATTTCATTCATTATCGAACTCTCTTGAATGTATGTATGATTATTTATCATTCAATTTTAATTACTACTCTACTTCTGTTAAGATATAAAGTAGTTTTGTTGATAATGTGATGAACATTTGATAATAAGCCATCAAAATATGGAATACAAGGCTTCAAAATAAAATAAAAAATATACCAATAAAGTAAAGTGAATAAGGTCTTAATAAAATAATTTCACCTTCTTTTTTATTTTATTTCATTCAATGCTACTCTTTATGGATTTTAATGCTAAGGTTGGTTGAAAAATCTCTCTTTTAGGAGAAAAGTCTGCTCTTGTACACAAGTTACCACTACAATTAATATATTTTACAATACTAAATTCATACCCTAGGTTAGAATAATTCTATTTGTCAAACAAAAATATTAAGGGGTTCGTTTGAAAAGGAATCCTATGTCATGCAAAGTGACTTTATATTATGCAAATTGACTCCATACTTTGCCTTCATATTTGTATGCAAATATTCATAATGTGGATTGAAACGAAACAGAATCATGTCTCTAATACTCTAAATAGAGTAGGACGTAGTTTAGTATTTAAAGTAGTACGTATAAAGTTAGTTATTATCTGTTAGAATCATCGGTTGTTCATGAGCATATCGTGGAAATCCGAGAAACCGCAGTAGTCGTAAGGAAAATATGGGTGAGCGGGTTGGTATATTTTTGTAAACATTGAAATGATCCCAGGAGTCTCTCCGAAATAAAAAATAATTAAAAAAGCTATAACCGACTGTGGAAAAGTAAGGAAATAAGATTTTTTTATACTACGTCGGGAGGCATACAGCCATACGGCGCACCTGATGTAAAGCGGGTACCGTAGCCTATTAACGATTGCGATATATTAAGTATCTCTCGCGCGATTTCTCCTCTGCTGCTTACACAGCAACTCCTTGGGAGCTTACTGGCGACCTCACTCTCACGCAGGAACACAACAACCCTCTAGGGATTTGTTATTTGGCTGCGGTTTTCTGCGAGGTGGAGGTACTTCCCCAGACGGGCTGCTTTGATGCGCCCTACCTCTATTAAAATATGAGACCCAGACCAAGACAAACAGACATGTTCATGCACACAAATGTTTGCCTTGTGTGGGATTGAACCCACGAGCGTTAGTATCAAAGTCGCGTCATTCATGACTGAGCCGAGCTCGTCAGAATGATGGTTGCTTATTGGTCTGTTTCTATCGCGGTATTGTAAGATCGTAGGAGGTATACTACTCTCTCTGTCAAAACCAGCTTTCGCTTACATACGTCAGTATTG
This sequence comes from Pyralis farinalis, assembly GCA_947507595.1. Lineage (NCBI taxonomy): Eukaryota > Metazoa > Arthropoda > Insecta > Lepidoptera > Pyralidae > Pyralis > Pyralis farinalis. The sequence goes on from OX382258.1 coordinate 21,796,082, forward strand.
GGATCAGTATCGCATTGTGTATATCTAACTGTGCTGTCTTGTTCAAGTTTTTCCTGCGAATAACGTTTCGCAACATACAACACCCCGATTCATATTATTCCCCGCATTCACTCGTCTCTCCATACCCACAGCGTAAATTCCATCCAAGATACACAGTCTCAGCCACTTACTTTACTACGTCATAAACCGTAACTTGCGTTCGTTCTGGTATTCCTATTTCAAATAACTTTGTTTTCTTCGCATTCAGTTGTGGTCCTCTATTTCCTACCGCCCTTTTCATTACAGTTATCGTCGTTGAAGTGATTGTATAGATTTGATTAAGATGATACGTTATAAAGCACACGTTCGGGTAGTTATGCGTGCTACGCGGACACATCCTTTATTTGCTGTCACTAAATCTCGCACTAATGCCGGAATTCGATCTCCGTTAAATCGTATAACTGATTGCTATAATAAAAAATTTAACGCAGTGGATATATTTAGGTATAACATCAGACATTACAAGAGGAAAATTATTGATGTATTATTGAACAAATGAATCTTGCTTAATGAAAAAATATTAACTCGTGCTTTTCTGCATCTGGTAGTTTGTATAAATACCACTTCTCGGGGATGCCTGCGTGTGATCGTGTTAGCCAAAAACACATCCCCGCTTCACATGCACACCAACAAGTATCTCTAATTCATAGTATTGTCTTAGGTTTTCGCGATTGTTACACATTGAAATTAAACTATTTTTAACGGAAGTATCGCGTGTTTTATTTATTTTGTTGAAACCTGACGTTTCGAACGCTTTGCAGCGTCCGTGGTCGCAGGAAAGACTAAGGTGGTATTTGTCTTACATTAGTTATTCAATTATTACATCTACCGACATGGATGGATTAATTATATATGTTCCGATTCACACAAAAATCGCTCACAGTGTCCGAACATTTTTTAGTAGATCTTTGGATTTGTGACTTGATTATTTTTAGGACTGGATCCCAAGCAGGTGGTACTTGCCAACCATCTTCTCTATTGAAATTGGGGTGTTTTCTTATTTCAATAGCCTCGCGCAACATTCTCGGCATGTAGCGATTTTCCTTGGCGAGGATTTGTGGTTTATCGAACCGGATGTAATGGTTTGGAACATACACTGGACCAACCAAACCACCTGCTTGGGATCCAGTCCTAAAAATAATCAAGTCACAAATCCAAAGATCTACTAAAAAATGTTCGGACACTGTGAGCGATTTTTGTGTGAATCGGAACATATATAATTAATCCATCCATGTCGGTAGATGTAATAATTGAATAACTAATGTAAGACAAATACCACCTTAGTCTTTCCTGCGACCACGGACGCTGCAAAGCGTTCGAAACGTCAGGTTTCAACAAAATAAATAAAACACGCGATACTTTCGTTAAAAATAGTTTAATTTCAATATCTCTAATTCAATTTCTATCTATCTATACCTTCACACCACGTCCATTGCGGGGTAGGCAGAGAGAACTGAGTGCCACATTCTTTGTCCACCGTCCTTCACAGTCCTTGCACACCTCACTCGCTTCTTTAATATTCATAGCTCTATTCATGCACGTTCGTCGGTTTCTAAGGCTCCTGACCCGAACCTAAAACACATTATACACATGTTGACACTGATACGCACACACACACGCAATCAACACGACCTCGCTAAACACACAAATTCATAATCACAAATAGAAACAGAATAAATAATATTTGTAAACGTTTTATATAGTTATAATTGTGCATGTTACCGTATTATTTGTAACCATTAAGTTGGGTTTGCAATAAAAAAAAAATTTTGGTTATGTCATAAGATGTAAGCTGTATTGTAAACCTGTTTGTGGTTCTGTCAATAAAAGAAAAAAAAAAGTAATGTTTTGACATCAAACCAGCGCGACAGGCTACTGCTCAACCGTACATATTCTAACATTCCTCTTAAGCGGGCTGCACAGCACACGACAGCGTATCGTCGATGCTATACCCCGATAATATATCCCAGAGATCTTTTCGCACAGCCCTGTCAACAAGAACTTTGTTACTTGTCGTGGAATAGTACATGTTTGTCATCCAGGCATACGGTGTAATACGAAATACTACAAAATAGTTTTGGAGTGGTACAAGCCACTATGACTTTAGCATCAAAGCTAACCGCACGTATCCATGGTGGACTCTAATAACGAATAAACATGGTTCTAGCGGAAGATAGGCAGTGGGTATCAAAGCAGGCCGACTAGGGCTCCAGTCGCTTGGAAGTGAAGAACAATACATAGATTATGCAATCAGCATATAACTACAGAAGGTACATATAATTACAAATATAATAAAGAGACAATGTTCTATGATGAGACGAGCCAGTAGCGAAGTGGTTAGCAATGCTTCTTTGACACCAAAGCTCATGGGTTCGGTTCCTACACAGGACAAACATTTTTTTTTATACTACGTCGGGAGGCATACAAGCATTCGACCGACCTGATGTAAAGCGGATTCCGTAGCCTATTAACGTTTGCGATATATTAAGTATTACTCGCGCGATGCCTCCTCTGCTGCTTACACAGCAACTTCTTGGGAGCTTACTGGTGACCTCACTCACACACAGTAATACAACAACCCTCTAGGGAGTTGTTATTTGGCTGCATTTTTCTGTGAGGTGGAGGTACGTCCCCAGACGGGCTGCTTTGATGCGCCCTACCTCATAACATTTCTTTGCTTGAACATGTCTGTTTGTCTTATATTGGGCGTTTTAAGAGAGGTATGTCGCATTAAAGCAGCCCATATGGTACGGTAACTACCTTAAGTAAGCCGTATGCTTGTTTGCCTCTCGACGTCATACAAAAAGAAACTTCAATGACGAGCTCGGTGGCGCAGTGTTCGATTCCCAAACAGGACAAACATTTGTATGCATCAACGAGTATACTTGTCTTGGTCCGGGTGTTTTTAAGAGAGGTAGGGCGCATCAAAGTAGCTCGTCTGGGGAAGTACCACCACTTCACAGAAAACCGCAGTTAAATAACAACTCTCTAGGAAGTTGTTATTTAGCTTATTGAGATTGTTGTGTACATCCTACGTATGAATAAAGTCACCAGTAAGCTCCTAAGAAGTTGCTGTGTTAGCACCAAAGGTGACATCGCGCGAGTGATACTTAACGTATCACAAGTGTTCGTAGGCTACGGTAATCGCTTCACATCAAGTGCGCCGTATACTTGTATGCCTGCCGACGTTGTACAAAAAAAAAACCTTTCCACAGAGCCCACGTACGTGTTCCGGATTAAACGGGGATGGTTTCAACAGAAAAGCACCAGTAATAAGCTTAGCTCATAGCTTTTAAATAAAGTTTAAAGTTTGAGCCACTCGTGCGATGTCGGCCAATTTTATTTTGCATTTGCAACTTTTGCTTGACAGTTTAAAAGCTAAAGCGATGTTGGAGAGCCTGGAAGATAATGGATATGACTTTATAAAAGTTTAATTTTACCTGCTATGGAACGGATGTAGTGTGCCTGATATGCATTTAGGTCTAGAGATTGGGTACATACGAGTATATGTAGTTTGATGAGCTCGGTGGCGCAGTGGTTACAAACACTATTTTGACACCAACACTCGTGGGTTTGATGCCCACACACACATCTGTTCGTCGTGGTCTGGGTGTTTCTAAGAGAGGTAGGGCGCATCAAAGCAACCTTTCTGGGGAAGAAAATGGGAGCCAAATAAAAATACCCTGGAGGATTTTTGTGTATGAGTGAGGTCACCAGTGAGCTCCTAAGGTGTTGTTGTGTTAGCAGCAGAGGTGGTTACGTGATACATAATGTATTGTAGGCGTTCACAAATTACGCTAACGGTTTTACATCAGGTGGGTCGTATGTTTGTATGTCTCTCGACGTTGAGTAAAAAAACTATATCTATTTGACGCGTGAAGTGGATGCATCGTGACATGGAAATTGACCATAGACACTTAAAACATCTATTTGTCTGTAACTTCACGCCAAATCCTTTGCGGGGTAGGCAGAGAGAACCGAACGCCACGTGACTCGATCCATACACATTACACTCGCTTCTTTAACATTCAATGCTCTTTTCATGCACGCGCGCCGGTTTCTAAGGCTGCTGACATCACCTTCTGATAAAACACGATCAGTTTGGTTATGTTAAGTCATCATTGCAGGTAAGTCTTGGCCTTCATCGGTTCCTACATCCTTCTACTTCCGCGTTGTATATCTGTTTCGTAATTCTTTCATCCTGCATTCTTTCTACATGTCCGAACCAACGGAGCACGAATCTTCTTGTTTTAACTTATAACTTTAATAATATTTAATGAGAGTTAGATTGAAAGACCTGACAAGATAAAATGATGATTAGAAGATTCTGACGAGCTTGGTGGCTCAGTCATGAATGACGCTACTTTGACACCAACGCCCGTGGGTTCGATTCCCACACAAGGCAAACATTTGTGTGCATGAACATGTCTGTTCGTCTTGGTTTGGATGTTTGAAGGCGCATCAAAGCAGCCCGCCTGGCGGAGTACCTCCACCTCACAGAAAAACCGTAGCCAAGTAACAACTCCCTATAGGGTTGTTGTGTTCCTGCGTGTGAGGTCACCAGTAAGCTCCCAAGGAGTTCCTGTGTAAGCAGCAGAGGGGGCATCGCGCAAGTTATAATATTACAAGCGTTAATAGGCTGCGGAAAGTGCTTTACGTCAGGTGGGCCGTATGCTTATATGCAGGAAAGAAGACCCTGGGTTCCAAAGTAAAAACGTAGGACGCGATCGGGATTAATGGGTGAATGATGACGATGAAAATGTTTTTACATTTTGGTAAAAGAGGCTTGCTAAGATTTTTTTCGGGTGGCAAACAAGCGTCTGCCCGTTGTGACCCAAGCTAACGCATATGGGGCACTGTAGTCATCTATGGGCGGGGGCACCTGGTTACCAGCTAGCACCTTGTGACTCGGTGCAAAGACGGGCTGTGAGAATTGTCGATGATCCTAAAGTCACACACGGTATTGAGCCCTTGAGAGATTTGGCTTCCATTTGCGTGTTCTACCGATTGTACAATGGGTGGTGTTCTGAGGTGTTGTTCGATATCATGCCAACAGCCTCGTTTTGCAATCGCACTGCTCTCCGACGGCTGGGAGTTCACCCTCATATATTGGAACCGCAATGGTCGCGTACTGTGCGGTTCCTGAGAAGTTTTCTACCGAGAACTATTAAGTTGTGGAATGAGCTCCCTGTCGAGGTTTCCCTAAGGGACTGCAATATGGGGTTCTTCAAGAAAGGCGGTTCTTACGTGGTCTGCAACGCAAGAGTATTGGTGGTGCAACCCCTGGTGTTGCAAATGTCCATAGGCTACGGTAAATGCTTACCATCAGGCAGGCCGTAAGCTTGTTTGTCATCTTAGTGGCATAAAAAAAAAATGTGCTCGAGCCTACTCTATATCCAAGAAGTATAGCGTAGGTTCGAGAGAGAGGAGACTACCGGAGCAGCCATGGCAGCGTTGGCATGTTGCATCTACTAACGGTAGCGGGCGGGTGCCGGCCGGCGCTAGGCCGCATGAACTAATTGGTGGCGGAAGCACACAAAGCAGGTTATATCAAATTGCAAGAATAAAATATTTCTTGCGTTTCAGGTACTGTACGAAAAAGTAATAGTAATTAACGCAAATTTTTGAGAGAATTTTGTGTGGCGTTTATAAAAAGCAACAAATTACGTAGCAGAACTCCTTTTTGCGCCCATAAAGTACGAACGATAGAACTACATACAATAAGCGACCTTATAACTGAAGCAATTTCTTCCAAGCAAACTTAATACTCGTATAATGCAGTAATTAAAACAGAGGCAGGTGGTGCCTGATCACAATGGGAAAGAAACTGATACATAACACAACATGTAAATGCTAATCACGCCTTTGTCTCTAATAACAAAAGAAGGAGGTACTACACAAATGTATGTATGCATATCTACGCCAGATCCCTTGCGGGGTATGTAGAGAGAACCGGGCGTGTCATAAGTCGTGGTCCTTACACACTTCACTCGCTTCTTTAACATTCACAGCTCTTTTCATGCACGGTAGCCAGTTCCTGGAGGTCCTGACATCACCTTCTGATAAAACACGACCAATTTGGCCATGGTAGGTTAGTCTTCCTCGGCTCTACTACACAAACGAGGAGTAAAAAGGGGTTTTCTTGAAAGTAAATAGCATTTTTGCAGATTTTTTTTCTTTCTAGCGTTATCTTGTTCCCGTATGGATGGCTTTAGTCGTTTCCAATTCCTCCGTACTACCGTACGGAGGGCACGTTAAGCCGTCAATCTTCGCCTCACCTCGCCCTCTACGGGACGTATATCCGCGGACGAAGTCGCGGGGTGTTCTTGTTAACTATAAAATACAATTAGTGGCCACAACAGACATTGTCCTGCTCGAAAATAAAAATAAATCCTAGAACCTGATGTAGCCCTACCTACAGGGCCCAATTGCGAATCTAACTAAACCATGTTTTGACGTGGTGACGCAGTGGCAAAACGCGCTGTTACGTGCTTCGGAGGGCACGTTAAGCCGTCGGTCCCGGCTGTTGTCGATATATGACAGTCATTAAGCTAAGTCAGTAGCCCTCGGGCGGCTTAAAAAAACTGACCTCCGCCAATCCACATTGGAGAAGCGTAGCGGAGTATGCTCTAAATCCCTTCGGTTGAAGGGAGACCCGTATCCCTGCAGCGGGATGAGTAAGGGTTGATGTGGTGGTGATTCTTGACGTCTTCTGTAAGCTTATTATTAACAACGTTTTGTTCCAACCGATTTAATCATTAATTTGTACCGACGATCACGCTATGAAACATTGAAGAACTCAAAGGTATTTATTATCAGTATTTAGCCGTACATACATCTTCATAAAACCCCTACCATGGTAAAAAGAGCTATCAAATTATTCCGACTTCAAGCAATAAATCCAGCCGTCTCCAGAGAGCAAAAACATTGCTCAATTATTCCCAAAAGGTCGGCAATTCACTTAAAACAAGCAGTTCCGGAGGGTTCTATTGTCAAATTGTAAAAACGGCCCCCTTATACGTGCAATCGCGATTCTATATCGAGTTATGCAATCATAGTATAGGTATTAGGGTTTAAAGTATGAAATTGCCGATTTTTACTGAAAAATTAAAACTCGTTTTTTTTTCCTAAGATGTAACAACATATTTATTTAATCTAAATATTTACCCTCGTTGTCTATACAGTGCTGCCATCTAAACGGAAGTTTATTTATGGTTTTACGATAACACTCTGGGGATCTAGATTCGACAAACTGTGTGAAAGCATTTTGTACTGCCTCCTGGGAAGAAAATTTTTTACCACGTAAAAAATTGCCCAAATCACGAAATAATGGTAGTCAATTGGAGCAAGGTCTGGCGAATACGGAGGATGACGTATGGTTTCTAACTGCAGCTCCTGTAGAGTTACAATGGTTTCTTGTGCAGTGTGAGGTCTTGCGTTATCATGGAGCAATAATGGTGAAGATCGATTCACGAGTCGGGGCTGTTTCACTGCCAGTTTCGCCATCATTGTTCGAAGTTCGGCACAGTAAACATCTGCCGTTATTGCTTGATCAGACCTGAGAAAGCTGTAGTGAATAACTCCATAAAGAGCCACCAACCACCAGTCAAGCACCTATTTTTCATATTTTTTTATCTTGTACTAGCTGTGCACGCGACCTCGGAAGCGCGAAATTTAACAAAAAAGTTATTGTTCAGTTATAATTTTATTTATTTAATTTCATTATATGTACCTAAATAAACAGAGTAAAATAGCGAACAGCAAAATAATAATAGATATGTAATATGTACTTCGTCCGCGCGGAATAGTTATTTTTTTATTATTTCTTTATAATAATAAAAATAAATAAAAATTCGAAAATAAAAGTAGCCTAAGTTAATCCTTATTACATCAGCTATCTGCCAGTGAAAGTCCAGTCAAAATCGGTCCAGCCATTTCAGAGATTAGCCGGAACAAACAGACAGACAGACAAAAATTGTAAAAATATTCGTTTTGGTATATGTAAAATTGGTAACCAATATAACGCAGACATTTTAGGCCATGTGAAAACGTGCAGCTAAGTACATTTTGAGCTGTTCTTATGTCGTTCGTAATTAGAGTCACAATCGCTTAGTATGTCAAGCGTGGTCTTCTCTTATCTATGTTTTGACAATATCAGATAAAAGCTGTTGCTGTATGGTTATCGGTACGTGTGCCTAAATAAAACAAGCCTGTGATTCATTTGGGTGCTAGAGACCCACGCTGTACAGATGATCACGCGGAAGAGTGTTACTGTAGAGACACATATCATTGTGTCAGCGTTTTTGGAATATTGATGATTACAAATTACTCGGATTTTCGAAGTATACCATCTTTCCCAATTCCAAAAAAAATTTGTATGGTCTTTTGTAGCTTATTTTTGCAAATAACTTATCTTAAATTATTTTATGATGTTACAAGCGGACCCGCGCGGGAGTCGCCTCCGGGATTTCCCTCGTAACCTCATGTGTCTGTAACATATTCGTGTCGGTTATATGACGGAATTGTTACGTTAACTATTGGTGAACTCTAAAGTGGTATTTTCTAAATTGTAGTAAACGTGTGGGAAAATAAACTAAAGTTTCAGACTACGAACTTTATCATTTTCACAATTCACTACCCAATACACCTCTCACACATAGACTGAACTCTGTATCATACGCTAGTCATACGCATACAGCACACTGGATTTGATACGTGGAACGTATAGAGGTGGATACATAAACGTACATTAGCAATAGAGTTTGTGTTACCTTTTTTTGTACGGAACCTAAAAATCCTGTTTTGCTCACTTTATCTATATAAAGCACCTCCTAAAAGGTCTACAGTACCTACGTTTGCTATGTATTGTAAAAAATACAGATATCCATCAGTAAAAGGATCATTAAAAAAGGGACGCCAAATTTGATGAAAAATGAGCACATCAAACATATACAAAATAAAATCTTTTAATTATTAAAGTCAAAAGTGTGAATAATTAAAGTTACAACACATTTGGTACCTAAGCTGTATAACTAGGTAGCCTATTTCATAAATGTAATATTATATAAATTCTATTACAATAAACGAAATAATTCTTGTATAAGTATACAGTCGTGTATCACAGATGTGGCCTTAGCGATTTCGATCAAATTTTGTATTTAGAGGTTTGCTTTTTTATTTCCTGTAAAATCGCTATCACATAAATAATAAGCCGAGCAAAGCTCTCTCGTCCAATTACTACGTTCATAATATAAGCTTGCAAACGTATCACAATAGTACCAATATTTATTTTCAAATTTAGAGACAATTAATGCTCAACGAAATATGCTGTAAAATATTATTTAGGTGGCAAATAGCTAATACTACAATTTCACGCCAAATCCCTTGCGGGGTAAGCAGAGAGATCTGAGCGTCACATGACTCAATCCTTACAAACCTCACTCGCTTCTTTAACATTCATTGCTCTTCTTATACACTCTCGCCGGTTTCTAAGGGTCCTGAACTTCTTTATCAGAAGGTCAGGACAGGAGCCTTAAAATACAAATACAAGACAATTAATTTGTAGTTAAAAATGAATGAATACGTTAATATAAAGCTCTATCGGAGCCCAAACCTTATTTGATTACAAGGCAATTGGAGATGGCTTACAATAAGTTCGTTTACAAGAATTCCCCAATCCCACAGCAAAGTGTGTCAGATTATCTGCTCTGAACACTGCCTAAAGTCTTGGATGACGCCTGGCGTAATAAGATGCTCTATCCATAAAGATTGAGAAAAAGCCAAACGATCTAAAAATGCACTCGTACAAGCGTAACAGAATTTTTTATTACACCCTAATTCGCAATAAGAAAAACAAGTTCGATCGGTAAGAAAACGCAAATTATAAAAAATCGGCCAAGTGCGAGTCGGACTCGCGCACGAGAGGTTCCGTACCATTATCTATAACAACAGCAAAAAAATCACGTTTGTTGTATGGGAGCTCCCCTTAAATATTTGTTTTATTTTAATTTAATTATTTATTATTAAAGTTAACTAAATATTCTGTGACTATTTCAAGCGTCTACCTGAAATGTATATGTTTGTCTGTGTGTGTGTCTCTCTCTGTCGCTTTTTTTCGAATATTCGAATTTTGACTTCAGATTCGGATTCAGCATAAAAAAGTAGAATAGGAATGTCTGAAAAACGTACCTCCTATCTCTTAAGGAACATGGCCAAAATGGCCGACAAATAAAAAAAAAAGAATTTTTATTTCAGATTCGAAAAGTAAATTAAAAAGTAGAATAGGAATGTATTAAAAACCAATATCATATTTCTTAAGGAACGTGGTCAACATGGCCGACAAAGTTTTAAAAAAAATATTAAATTGTTATATAATTGACGAGCCAGGTGTTCCTCTGGCAATGCAAGCTTGCGCATTCTCAACTGGTTTTATCTACGACTGCGGGCTTATTTCTTCAACTTAAAATTATGTTCTTTTGATGTCAATAAGGAAGTGACATTGATATTCCTCTTACACATATTTATAATCAGAGATTTACCACCGGCAAATTCTCGGATATTTGGAAAGCCGCCATTATGAGCCCCGTTCATGAAGGTGGAAGCAGATTGTCCTAACAACTACCGGCCCATTTCCCTAGTGAGTAAAAATATTTGGAAACAAACAATATACTAGATAGTTTCGGCAACGCATAAGTGACACCCATGTCCATAGGCTACGGTGACTCTTTACCATCAGGCAGGCCGTATGCTTGTTCGCCACCTTGGTGGTATTAAAATCCTATCACCCAATCAATTCTGATTTCGACAAGGAAGTCCACTGAGCAGACTGTGTTGAGTACAGTGTCGAGTGCAGTTACCTACCGTAAAGGCGAAGAGATTGAGTTTTAATATACCGAACACGTTTAGTAATTTTTTTATTTTCTATATATTCATCGGACCAAAAATTCAATTGACATGTTGCTGAAATTCCCATCAACGATTGTTATTTTTTTTTGGATTGAATAGTATTTTTTTGGATTCTGTATTACTAGATGTTTTATTTTCTAAAAAATGTTTCCCATATTATGAAAACATATCATTTCAACTGATGACAAATGATGACAAATAATTAAAATCCATAATGTTTAAACAAACAAAGTAAGTAGTTTGGTAAAACTAGCCTGTTTAAGCGATACTGAAGAGGAACTTAAATGTTTATTAAGATCGTTAAGATTAAAAATTATTGTTATTGCTGTTGGATCTATTCTTAACTATACCTATACTGTTTACTGTTAAAATATTTTCAGAGACTACCAGGCGTGCATCCTTCTATAGAATCTTAATGTGGTTATGTTTCTCGTCTCTGCAAGCTCTCTTACACTGTTTCTTAGTGCTATATGATGACGCCCATCGGATGGATCACATTTCAATATGACCTTGATACTATCACTTTTCGTCATGAGTTTTTTTGATGTCGGGTGCTATACAAGGAGCAGGATAATGTTTGAAATTGACTCGCTTAACCGGGGGCATGTTTGAATGTTTGTCATACATTCAAAGTACGTATGAAGTAAATAAATTGAAACAACGAAGTGAAGAGTTCCCAAGAGGCGATGATAATCACGAAGCAGTTGATACTCAGTTATATACTCAGATCTAATTAAAAAGAAATACAAAAAAGTTTAATAACAACGCGTAAACGATACACGCTTCACTCAAGTCCCTATAAGGAACCGGAATGAAATCGTCCAAAGGAAACTCATGATTTATTCGACGCACAGAATTTATCTGTGTGTGGGTCGGTTTTGTGCTCCGTTAACGCGATTTTAAGAGGAAAAGGATTAAAAAAACCTTCGATAATATTACCTTTGGGATTTCATGTTTGAACCCATTTGTTTTTAAGTGGTTGCAATTGTCTATTTTTATCCAATGGGATATAAAGGTGCTGCCGTAGGCGTGGCGGCGTAGCGAGGATGGAAAAGGCGTGATCGACAATTAAGAAACGGGTCACCTATCTAAATTAAACCTAATCTACAAAAATACTAAATATTTTGACGTGACAACGTCTTATAAATCGATGAAGGCCGGCTGCACGCACGAAAAAGCATGACTCATTGTCACGTTTCGCCTGAGCCGAGCGTGCAACCGAGAGCGCGGAACAAGCGATAGAGAGGCACGATCGGTCTAAGCGTTCGGCTTGTGACGCATCTATCTCTCTTCCACTCCATCGGCCGATGCGTCCGAGTAGAAGAGAGACAGTGGCAGCACACAACTTACACGTAAATTGTTTTGTGAACTGTTGAATGTTTTCTTATGATGTTATCACGTAAAATTATCGTCCGCAAACCGACTTTGCAGACAACCAAGTTTTTGGTATGTATTTCAGTGTTAGAGCGGAATATTTAGTTTTGTTTTTTGTTGCACAATTTCTTACATTAAGAACATGACATATGTTTTTGTTTTTTTCATCACACAGGGGTCTAAGTGATCATAATTATCTTTCATCATTAGATTTCATTTATCACGTATATTTTTCGAGTCAAAGTTAAATTCAACTGTGGTACGAGTACATCGGGTTCTTTCTTAAAGAGAGGTAAGGTTCTGCTTTAAGAGAAGTTGCTCGCATCAAAGCAGCTCGTCAGGTGAATTACCTCTACCTCACAGAAAACAGCAGCCAAGTAACAACTTTCCTGGTGGGTTGTTGTGTTCCTGCGTTTGAGTACGTAGTACTATTGAGCTGCTGTGTTAACAGCAGAGACTCATGTATTACAAGCGTTTATAGGCTAAGGTGACCGCATCTGATGGTCCGTGTGCCTCCCGACGCTGTATAAAAAAAGGGTTTGGTGAAAGAGTCCAAAGCAAAGCAGTTCTACTCGGGAGAATCTCCACCTCACAGAATACGCAGCCAACTAATTCTTTGAAGGAGTGCAAGAATTAAAAGACTTTAGCCATGGATATTTAAAGCTGGCGTGCTATACGATAATATAGCGAGCTGCGCAATGAGATACGAAGGTCGATAGTATCTAAATCTAACAAAGGAAACCGCGAGTAACCAATAATGAACGTGCTATACATTATTGAAATCAAATTCAGTATTAACAGAATTATCGAATGCTGCAGAATAATCTGTTTATCAGATTTTGTCCATTTTCTAGCGAATACGTTTCGGAATTAGAAATGTCTATGCTGAAATTCTGTTTTAAATGCTAAAGCAGTATTTGGCAATAAACGTTCGTATGTATTGACAAATTTCCTTTGATATGTTGCCAATTGCAGTGCCTATTTTTTTTTAATTCAACGTAGGGAGGCGTACAAGCATACCGGCTACCGTAGCCTATGAACACTTGTAATACATTAAGTATCATTCGCGCGATGCCTCCCCCGCTGTGTTAGCACAGCAACTGCTCAGGAACTTACTGGTGATCTCACTCCCACGCAGCAACACAAATAACCTTTAGGGACTTGTTATTGGGCTGCGGTTTTCTACGAGGTGAATGTATAGCGAAGTAGCCCTTGCTTTGATGCTCTCATTCGGACCAAGACAAACAGACATGTTCATGCACACAAATGTGCATTGGTATCAAGGTCACGTCATTTTGACAAGCTCGGTCACGCAGTGGTGCAACGCGCTGTTACGCTACTTCGACACCAACGCTCGTGGGTTCGATTACCACACAGTACGAACATTTGTGTGCATGAACATGTCTGTTTGTATTGGTCTGGGTATTTTCTCTGTATATTAAGTATGTATTTACAAAAAACCAGTTCAGAATGTGTAAGCTTGCATTGCCAGAGGAACACCTGGCTCGTCAATTATTTAACAAGTCAATTTTTTTTTAATATGTCGGCCATTTTGACCATGTTCCTTAAGAGATAGGAACGATGTTCCTGAACATTCCTATTCTACTTTTTATACTGAATCCAAATCTGAAGTCAAAATTCGAATATTCGAAAAAAACGCACAGACAGGCAAACATATAGATTTCATATAGGAACGGTGTTCCTGAAAATGTATTTACGTATGTTTATCAGTTGTCTAGTACCCATAACACAAGCTTCGCTTACTTTGGGGCTTGATGGCGCTGTGTAATTTGTCCGACAATATTTATTTATTTATTCACCAATGTTAACTTAACCCTGTTTTACTATAGGCATAGATACGTCAATTCAAATTGTTTTCTAAATGAAGGTAAATGCCCATCATAAATCCGAATACAAATGTTACTAACGATCGTGAGTAATGCCCATCATTTATTTCCCCGTATATTTATATCGAACCCTTCAAATGAAGTGGAAAGTAATGAATGTCGTAAAAAATGACAAATTTATTATTTACCAACTAAAACACAAAGAAAATATTTTCGGCTTGCTGGCAACTCTGCTCCTGTGAATATATTCACTTGAATTTTTTTTATACAACGTCGCCATACAAGCATACGACCCACCTGATATAAAGCGGTTACCATAGTCTATTACCGCTTGTAGTATATTAAGTATCACTCGCACCTCCCATGCTGCTTACACAGCAACTCCTCAGGTGCTTACTGGTGATGAACACAACAACCCTCTAGACAGTTGTTATTTGATAGAGATAAAGATAAAATTCTTTATTTGCCTTAAGACTCCCTTTAATATTGAGAATGTAAGACGTGTCTAAGTGCACTTAGACACGTCTTACATTCTCAATATTATATCTTATTAATGTTTTAAAAAAAATGCAGCAAGAAAGAAATGAAAGAATGACGAAACAGATATACAATGCGAAAGTGGAAGGATGTAGGAGCCGAAGAAGACCAAGACTACCCTACCATGACCAAATTGGTCGTGTTTTGTCAGAAGGTAATGTCAGGAGCCTTAAGAACCGGCGAGCGTGCATGAAAAGAGCTTAATTTAAATTAAAAGCGAAATTGCGACATCTTTGTACATACATTGAGCGAGTGTAACTGTACTAATAATAAAAAAACATTTACTTACCAGATGTATTGAAAGTGTTTTTGACGAGCTCGGTGTCACAGTCGTGTATAACGCGACTTAGACACCGACGCTCGTCGGTTCGATTCCCACACAGGACGGACATTTATGTGCATGAGCATGTCTGTTTGTCATGGTCTGGCTGTTTTTAAGAGAGGTAGGGTAATGCAGCCCGTCTGGGGAAGTATCTCACGGTAAACTGCAGCCAAATAACAACTCCGTAGAGGGTAGTGGTGGTGGTGTGCGTGAGTGAGGTCACCAGTTAGCTCCTAAGGAGTTGCTATGTTAGCAACAGAGATGGCATTGTGTGAGTGATACTCAATGTATTACAAACGTATATAGGCTACGGTAACCGCTTTACATCAGGTGGGCCGTATGTTTCTATGTGTTCCGTAGTCGTATAAAAATATGTAGTAATATTTTAAGAACTCTAGCGCATTTGTTGGATGACTTAAATACAATAGTCGCCCAAACACCATTATATCTAAATTGACGCAATTCTAAAAAGGTGATATGTTTTTTTTATATACCATTACGGTGGCAAACAAGCGTACGGCCTGCCTGATGGTTAGCAGTTACCTCAGCCTATGGGCGTTTGCAACACCAGGGGTGTCACTCTTGCGTTGCCGACTCTGTAAAAACCTCTTCACGCCTTTCTCGAAGAACCCCATACTGTAGTCCCGTGGGAAAACCTCCGCAGGGAGCTCATTCCACAACTTAATAGTTCTAGGAAAACTTCTCGTGAACCGCACAGTGCGCGACCATTGCGGTTCCAGTGTGTGCGGATGAACTCCCATCCGCCGGCGAGCTGTGCAAAACGAAAATATGTGGGCTTCCAACAAAATAATAAATACAAAAAATATATTATGCAAAGTTAACTCCTATGTATCTTTACAGTCCCTCATTACAAAGAGTGATTAAACATCTGGTTGATTTGTAGCTTGACCTTTTTTGCTCAGATTAAGTTAATTATATTTTATTTTATTTTAATTAAAAGATAAGCTTCATTTATTAAAAAGCAGCTCGCCTGGGGAAATTATCCTGACAAAGGATACAGCCAAAAACAATTATAGGGTTATTTTTGTGGATGTTTTGAGGACACCAGAAGGCTAATGAGAATGTGCTGCGTTACAAGCTAGGGTGGTAACTCGAGAGTGAAGTGAGTACTAGATTACACAAAGAGCACGACGAGATCGATCTGTTCAGTCGTGAATGACGCGATTTTGACACCAACGCTCGTGGGTTCGATTCCCACACAAGGCAAACATTTGTGTGCATGAACATGTCTGTTTGTCTTAGTCTGGATGTTTTAAGAGAGGTAGGACGCATCAAAGCAGCCCGTCTGGTGAAGTACCTCCACCTCACAGAAAACTGCAGCCAAATAACAACTCCCTAGAGGGTTGTCGTGTTCCTGCGTGTGAGTGAGGTCAGCAGCAAGCTCCTAAGGAGTTGCTGTGTTGCACCAGAGGAGGCATCGCGCGAGTGATATTTAATATATCGCAAGCGTTAATAGGCTACGGTACCGGTACGGTACGGCTTTACATCAGGTGGGCTGTATACTTGTATGCTTTTTTTATACCACTATCGTAAAAAAAGAGAAGTCGCAAAGCCGACATAGTGAAGGACCAAAGCGCGGTGTCTTGCACCACTGGATGTTCCCTTGTCAGTTTGTCGGTTACCTTAGTATAAACTTAATAGGAGTTGTAGAAAGGAAATGAATAACTTTGTAACTTTCCAATTTGTTCCCAGGGAATATACACTGCTTACTCGTTATACGTTCGCTTCCTCAGCGGTACCAAGGATGTAGTATGTGTATAATACATAAAGTAAGAACTGTATATCCGTATAATATGCGATGAAAGCTCTCAGGCGGCTTGACTTTTTCCGACATTTTCAACAATTATCGTCATATTTCAACCGATTTACACAAAATCTTAACAAATTATACATTTAAACCATAGATAACAGAAACAACGGGAGATGTGACGAGTGGGCGTGGTTGGTGTCGCCGCAATATGCTCAAAACGAGAACATTGCCAAGAACAGTTAGTTAGTTGCAATCAAGTTCGATTGAGATACGTTGCTCCTTGTTTTAGCAAAATGCCAAGTTATGCTGTTGCCTTTTTGCAAAAATAGAAGTGCAGTGGTTAACTTTAAATCAAATGGAATCACTTATCACCTATAAGTACAAATAATATTACGTTTTATAAGCATAAATACAGAATAATTACAAAAATTCTCTGACGCCATTTTTACCAGGGCCTTACCACGATACAAATTATAAATATCAAATTTCTCATTCTTAAATCATACATTGCTTTTCTACCATTACGCAGTCGCCACCGCTCGTTTACCAACACGCAATGTAAAGCGAGTAATATTATTCGTTCACTGTGTGTGCAGTTTCGAGATACGGCCGCTTGTTTCTGCCGCTTTATAAATGTAGTAGTGCGTGCTTACTTGGGTGTTGTATGAGTAAACATCCAATGACAGCGTCTTAACAAAAGTGTGTCGTTGTACTTGTGTGCGTAGAATGACATCTTTTATTTATTTAAATGTGTGAGTGTTTTATGGTGGGACAGGCCCACCACTCATACCCACCACTGTGTCTCCTGTGTAGCCAGAATTAACAGCGGCGACCACAAAAAAGGCAATGAACAGTGAAGTTCATTGCCGTCCCGGGGGTTAAACTACAGCTGCCTTGGAACTCACAACGAATTTAATCAGAAGAAATTTGTAGGAGTAGGAAGTTTTGGAATTGACTTCCCCTCTTGGCAAAGTGAGAGACAGCAATATGACAAATAAGGCATTTAAAACCTCAAAGAGATGGCTAGTCAAGTGAAGCTCAACTGCCGTGCACCACGGATTATCAAATATCTAACACTATTGGGACCTAAACTGTGAGTTGTTACCTAACACATCGATTCCAATAATATAGATTGCAGAACCGCCTAAACGCCTGGTAGTTCTCCCTTGTTGCCACCAAATCAGAATAGTATACTACCCCGGATGTGACACGCAAGGAATTTAACATATCGTCCCGCTCCCGTTGCCAGAGATCGCACTCCCAGAGAACATGATGTGCTGTTTGCTCGAATTCATGATTTGTCGTAGAACACTCACATAAAGGCGATGACACAAGTCTAAATGAAAAGAGCTTCGCCCTAAAGTTTCCATGGCCTGTTAAAAATTGCGCAACAGGATGATCGACTTCTAACCACTCTTTACTTAATCTGTCTCGCACTGATTGAAAGAACAGATACAAATGGCGTCCTTTAGTAGAAGTTTCCCATCTTTCTTGCCATTCCGACAGTAAAGTTTCAAATACCTCGTCATTGGGTTTGAACAATCTAAGTATTTTGTCAATATCGCGGCGTTTTAGAAAGTCAGGGTGTATGTTTTTAGAGGTGTAGTACATTGAAGCCCGGCGTTGAATTTCTAAGTCAACTGGTAATACGCCTGCCAGCACTGGTAGTGCCTCGGTGCTCACAGTTCTATACGATTTACATAAGAATATTAAAGCGAGCCGCTGACTTTGCAGCAACTTACGACGCGCAGCACCTATATATTTTACCGGGAGAAACCGGTGTTTCGGTCAAAAGTCGTTATCGATCGCGTTTACTTAAAATATCCCGCCATTTAATCGCAGTGGCTATTTTAGAAAAATACAATTTTGCCTTACAGAAAAATAAAATATTACCACTATAGCTCAAAAATTACTGACCCTAACATTAGCAGTTTATTTACATACTATTAGTAAATTGTTATGCACAGCGACACTACCTCTAGTCATAACATGCGCCCGATATTATGGCTAGTAAGTAGCAGTAGTAGAGTCAGCAAGTAGAGCCGATAAGCCCAGCGTGGCGCGTAGGTTTGCTGCAGAGTAACATCCTACTAATATTATAAATGCGAAGGTTTGTATGTATGGATGGATGTTTGTTGCTCTTTCACGCTTAAATGGCTAACCGGATTTGAATGAAATTTGGCACGTAGATAGATTATGATCTGGATTAACACATAGGCTACGTTATTTGACTTCACGCGGGCGGAGCCGCGGGCAGCAGCTAGTATTATATATTATTTTAAATAAAATATTTAGTATTTTTGAGTTAGTATTAATTGTTCGATCGTTGAATAAAGATACTTTTATTTTAAAATTCAAAAAAAATGTATTTTTAAAACGTCCTCCGGCCCACGTACTTCTTGTCTAGATATCATATCAGATTCTTTCATGCATATTAACCTCGAGCGTATCCATAGCATGCTAAGCGACCTGAAAGTATAGGTACTTTTACCCTGTGGTCGAGATTGTTATGATGATTGTCCAAAAAGTTCAGGTTTGGTCAGAACTTACAACTACTTACAAACTTGTTTGTTCAATACAGTAAACGAATTGAAAGAAGAATGTGGATTGGCGGGCCACGTCACTATGAAAAATCTCGACGTGATTGATGGTTGCTTTTGATAAAAAAAGAGGCAGATTCGTGCCGGATCACGTGTAAGGGTATTTTTCGAGTCGTGCGAATGTTCTCACGATCGCAAATTTGCCTATTTTGCGTGGTTCAGAAATCAAATTGTTTCTTGTAGATACATACCATCACGCCTGTCTCCCAATGGGGTAGATAAAGATTATGGAACGTCAGGTGCACCGATCCTAACATGTCCCTCTCGCTTCTTCCACAATCATCAACCTTTTCATGATTTGGCCTTTTTTTTAAATACATCTTCCAATTTAATTTATGTGTGTGCGTCTAGAGAGACCCTTT
The DNA here is from genome assembly GCA_947507595.1 of Pyralis farinalis. NCBI lineage: Eukaryota > Metazoa > Arthropoda > Insecta > Lepidoptera > Pyralidae > Pyralis > Pyralis farinalis. The sequence goes on from OX382258.1 coordinate 21,815,839, forward strand.
CCGAAATCTCCATTCACTCTTGCCTGATACACTTCTTTCGTAACTCTTTTGTCATTCATTATTTCTAAATGATATATATAAAACAAAGTCGTGTTAGTTACACCATTTATAACTCAAGAACGGCTGGACCGATTTTTATGATTTTTGTGTTTTTGGATTTATCTCCGTCCGGAATAGGATAATGAGTATTAAAAAAAATTATACCATCTAATAAGTTAACACACCATTTATTGATCCTGAGGCGGTACGAAGTTCGCCGGGTCAGCTTGTTAGTAATAAATCACCTATCCCAATGTAATTGGGGTTGAAGTATGAAATTGCCGTTTTATAGTAATTAATTGACATTAAAAACTTCTTGGTGTGGAATTTTAAGTGAAACATCTTTTACGTGAACCTACCTATGAGGTTTTCTTTTAAAAAATGTGCAAAATTTGATTTTCGAATTTTAATTGTTTTTTTTTATTCAGCTTAGACGGGAAAGATGCATACTTCGAAAATCCGAGTAAGTTTTGAATACGAGTTCCGCGTCGGAACTCCCAATATCAATGCTGCGTTTGGAGAGGGGGCTGCTAATGAACGCACCGTGCGTTGTATTAAAAAAAATAGACCTCGTTCAATCTTAGCCTAATGTTTAAATTAAAGATATATTTTTCAGTTATTAAATTCGGGCCTCATTTTGCGAAACTCAAACTTACATGCAATTTGATCTGACCGCCATGATGATATAAAATCGTACATACAATATATAAAGATTAAAACTAAATGTTAGAGAACAATTATTTTACAATTTTTGATGAGCTCGGTGGCTCAGTCGTCTTTGACACCAACGCTCTTGGGTTCGATTCCCACACAAGGCAAACATTTGTGTGCATGAACATGTCTGTTTGTCTTGGTCTGGATGTTTTAAGAGAGACAGGGTGCATCAAAGCAGCCCGTCTGGGGAAGTACCTCCACCTCATAGGAAACCGCAGCCAAATAACAACTCCCTAGAGGGTTGTTGTGTTCCTGCGTGTGAGTGAGGTCACCAGTAAGCTCCCAAGGAGTTGCTGTGTAAGCAGCAGAGGAGGCAACGTGCGAGTAATACTTAATATATGGCAAGCGTTAATAGGCTGCGGTACCTGCTTTACATCAGGTGGGCCGTATGTTTGAATGCCTCCCAACGTAGTATATAAAAAAAAAATAAACATAAAATTTCTCTTATGGACACACAGACATACCTAAGCTACTCCCCTCGATTAATAATCTTATCACCCTCTCCATTCACACCCGATTTCTATTCAATATAAGGGACGGCATAATTTTCATCATTTTAGCCCGTATTCGTCCACTGCTGGACATAGTCCTCCCTTTTTGAGAGCCACTAACCTGGATCCTGATAAATTTCTTCAGGTCGTCACTCCATCTAGTGGTGGATCATCCCACACTGCATGCACCAGTACGGAGACGTCATTTGAGAATTGATTCGTGGTCCCAGTATTGGTGCATACCGTTTGATATGTTTTTGCCTCTGCTAAATCATTTCCAGATATCTCTGTCAGTTAGATATCTATCAGTATAATAAGCTTTTTTACAATGAGTATACTGATGTGCTTTTGAAGATATCGTCGGAAAAGGGCGGCTTTTTTCTAGCAACTTTTAAAGTCAATCGAATTTACATTTCAATTTGTATAAAGATTTTTCACAATGATAAAACCATCAGCAAACTATAGCAAGATGTAAATTAAGTCGGCAGCTTTTAGCCGACTTTAAAATTACACTCATTTGGAACTTAAATCCTGGACTCCTGGCGGAATAAAAACTTAAATGAACGACGACGTGTCTGGCATCGGCCGCGGTGGGAAATTTGCTTGTGGTCCAAGTTTTAAGCGATAAAATGTTGATGTAACTTCACAATGTATCATTTTTGTGGGTTCCGTACCTCAAAAGGAAAAACGGAACCCTTATAGGATATCTTTTATTGTCCGTCTGTCTGTCTGTCATGATCCTTTTTCTCAGGGAAGGGCGGAACTATAAAGTTGAAATTAATATCAAATACTCAGGTCTGCAATCCCTTTGAACAGTGAAAAAATATAACTTTTAAGTCAATGCAATCAAAAGATACTGTTGTTTATGTTTCTATGTTTTTGCACATATTTTGACACTCGCAAGTGAACCAAATCCTATAGGGTACTTCCCGTTGACCTAGAATCATCAAATTTGATAAGAAGCAATGTCATATAGCACAATTGAAGGAAAAAAAGAAAAATATCAGAAATCTGTAAATTAGTAGTTACATCACAAAAAAAATTACGATAATATTTTTTTACGAACTCTCAGTGCGCGAATACGACTGGCACTTGACGGATTTTTTTTGTTTTTCCAGTGAAGTTTATATCTGAAAACTAACAATCGAATATAATTAAGACCTTTTTGTATGTCATTCGTATAAGATTATTATCTCATTTGTACTACGTTGACACTCTTAATAAATTTTACTAATCTGTTCACTGTGTATTTGTTCACAATATCTCTAGAACGATGGGATAATTCTTCCTTAATTCGCAAAACTTGTATCAGAACAATGAATGTCTGCCATACAGTTACTAAGTACTTAGGTACCACACCATGTCGCATATCATAACAGTCGCATGCTACATAGGTACGATAGGAAAAAATTGTCGTAAAGCACATGTAACAAATATATGTGTTGAATTGAAAATCTTACCTTTTAACCCTGCCTTTTGCCCTTGCTCTTGCCATTGCTCACTTAGGTAAAAAGAGGAACTTACTATGCTCCACATTATAATTTTTAGTACATTATAATCGACTTGACTTGAAGAGCAGTAATAACATAGAGGATAAAGAATCAGCTATCAAGTACATAATTATTAGTTGCAGTAGTGAAGAAAAACGTAGTGAGGAAATGCACACATCCAAAAAGATATATTTATATATATATATATATTTCATGAGACGTGTGACCTAACCTAAGAAAAGTCTAGTTTTTTTCCTCTGGAGAGAGATCTGTCAGTAGTGGCTCTGTTCAAAAGCAGTATTTTTGATAAATTATTTTGCTTAGGTAATGGACCGAGCTAATCAAAATAGATTATGAAAAGCTAGGAAGAAAAATATTGCAATCCGCTTGACTTTCGAACCTTGCACCATCGGCATCTCTCCAAGGAGCAAGTTTCGACTGTGCGCTACAAGCGGTGCGATGACGTGTGGCCGGCTTGGGAGCGCAATACTAAATTATGTTGTGGCCGCTGAAATACGTCTGTATATTATTGTAAGTACATTTTAATAATATATATCTATCTTACTCTCCTTCCTACCGTTATCCCGTTATATCCCGACGTAGAGATCCTCTCTAGAGATCGACTTGCCTCGATTTTGAGCCGCCTTTATGTAATGTAATATTATTGATATGTTCACAGAAAGTCTTAGCGTTCCATTATCTAATCCGCTACCTAACACAAAGGATTTAAAGATTTTATTTAAGAGTTATTCTCAGTCAGGCCTCCACAACCCAGAGGGAAAGCAAGACCTTTCTCAGGTTAGGTCGCATGTATTTCGAAATATAATTTCTTGGACATGCGGGTTCCTCAAGAGGTTTTCCTTTATTTGATTATTTTAAATATGTACATGTAGAGGTATATGACTACAACAGGATTCAAACCCGGGACTTTTAAGACCGGGGATAAATAAAAAAAAGTAGCCCACGCCAATCCTAATGGAAGATGCGATAATGTAAAGATAAAGATACTAAAGTACTTTATTTGAAATATGTAAGACGTGTATTAAAGCGCTTCCGCGCTAGGTCTCAATGGCAAATAAAGAATTTTGATCCTTATTGTTCTCGTTCTGCCCCTCATCCTGCTAACAAAACAACTTCCCAACAGCTTACTGGTAACCCCATTCATTCGGAAGAACATGGCTGTGGTCTTGTGAGGCGTAAGTAGTTCTCCAGACTGGCTACTGTGATGTGCCCTATCTCCCTTAATTGGTAACAAAATAGACATTTAAGGGACCTAATTATCTCAAGTACGGCGCGTGCTAATGGAGTACCTAATGTGTCTGATTTAAACAAACTGAATATAACCTCAAAGTTAGATAAAGGGTTTAGGGGATAGAGAAGAATTCAATTTTATTGGTAGAGTTGCTCGCAAATCGGTCATCAAACACTAAATTTCCTTTTTGAAGGTTAAAAGTGAATATTTAACCACCAACCCATCCAAATATCAATCTCCCTTAATTGGTTACAAAATAGACATTTAAGGTACTTAATTATCTCAAGTACGGCGCGTGCTAATGGAGTACCTAATGTGTCTGATTTGAAACAAACTGAATATAACCTCAAAGTTAGATGAAGGGTTAAGGGGATAGAGCAGAATTCAATTTTATTGGTAGAGTTGCAAATCGGTCATCAAACACTAAATTTCCTTTTTGTAGGTTAAAAGTGAATATTTAACCACCAACCCATCCAAATATCAACTCACTACATAGGAATATAAATACATGCATAGAGTTGTTGTATTCCTGGGAGAATAAACAGTGATAGCTCAGTGGATGGGCTGTAGACTAGTAGTTCCCGGCCTGAATTCTGCCGTGAACATGTGATACTAAATTCGTATTTTCAGATTTATGTACGTATTTGTAATTGTTATTTATTCGGCGGTGACGGAACACGGAAACCGACACGTCTAAGAAATTATATTTCCAAAGCCGTTTTACCTAACCTGAGAAAGGTCTGATTTTTTCTCTGAGTCGTGAATGTCTGACGCTCCATATAAAAATTATTATCTCCGCCAAATCCTTAGGATTAGGTAGCATAACGCGTCAATCCTTATAAATCAGGAAACGATATAACGCTAATAAGATGTAGTTGTATTCCTGGGAGTGAGAGAGATATTGCGGACTGTGTAACGCGTCGGTGGGTGAACGTGTATTTGAAGATTCATTCACAGTCAGTTTTTTTTGTATGCAGATTTTTTGAGAAGAATTTTGTTCATATTGTTCCGAGTAAGTTTCCCCTCAAATTAGTCGCTGAAATGTAATTCTACAATCTTATTTTGTATAGCTACTTTGATCAAAATAACTTGTTTAAGTTCATAAACTAGAACAGCACATACGACATAACAAAAATGAAGATAAACTCATCCATAGACACACTGCGTTTGACGTTACTTATCCTACGTGTTCGATTACAATGTCACACGTAATGACGCCATATTGCGAGTATAAGGCATAAATAGCGGTATTATTAGGCATAAACGACATTGACTTTTTTTTAAATTAAGGAGACTGTCCACTTAATTTTTTAGATATTTTGGGTTTTTTGGATTTTTGAGGGTTTTGGTAGATACTTCGTCCGGGTTTTTTTTTCTTTCTCACCCTTCCAGTTAATGTGTTTAACATATCAAAAAAATATTTAAATCAGTCTAGGCATTTTTCTAGTTTTTCGAGATTACCGTTCAGCAAATGATATTTATTTCTATACCAGGGTACCGAACAGTCCTTGTTCTGCCCAAAAATACAATAAAAGTTCTCATATCCATATGCAGTGCCACCTACCGGATCCAATTGTAAACCTAAACCATCGCACCAACCGTTTCCGAGGAATTCAATTACATACACTTTCATACATATATATCATCATGCCTGTCTCCCATTTGGGTAGACAGAGACTATGGAACGTCAGGTGCACCGATCTAAACATACCTCTCTCGCCTCTTCCACACTCATCAACCTGTTCATGCATGCTCTTCGGTTTCAGGTGCTTTTGATTTGGCTCTTTTTCAGCACATCAGATATGTGATCCATATGTGTGCTATTGAAGATATGCCCACTCACCTGCCTGCTCCTGCTCGACATACTTCTTTGGTTACTCTCTATATTCATTCGTATAGAAGAATTATACATATATATAGAGATATAAAAACCAATTACCGTGCGTTAGTATTTTCTATTTTAGTGTTAGAATTTCTCGTACATGCAATATTTCAGTCCTGCCTGAAAGCCCTCGAGTCTCGCAGTCTTCCGATCCATTTCCGAAATAAACGAGGCACCCGACACAAACAACTCATTAGCTTTGTCACTCGCCCGTTTTTATTCCTTGTGTATTGTTCAAAGGGGTTTCTACAAACACAGAAGAAACAAGGTTGGTCATTGAGGTATTATAAAAGAAAGGTCTATTTAAAATTGAAATGTGGAATGGTCAATTCTTTTTTTTACAACGTTGGGATCCTAACCTTTCCCTCTCTTCAAGAGAACAAACATGTTCATGCACGTAAATGTTTGTACCGTGTCCACACACAAGTACAAAGTATTAGTTACTAACTACTGCGCCACTGAGCTTGTCAACTCGTACTTTAACGACGTACAAAGCTGAAAATGGCAGTATCGGCTCTCAGCATTTATTAGATGCTCTAGTTTCTCAGCGGCAAATAAAACAATTCAACTAGCTTACTGTACTGATACTGTACATTCGATTTAAATAATTTATTTTCCAACAACATGTTTTGCAACACAGGTCCGTAAATTAATATCTTAGATTAAAATATATATGACATCATAAACTTATCGTTAACGTAAACTAATTCCACGTAGAGTCGTCGACGTGTCGCGCATGACGTTAGGCAACTGTCGTCGGTAGTTCCGAAACCTGATCCAGAATTCTTCCTTCTCGAAGGTCGGCAGATGATGAGTCGGAACCCTCACTACAAAGGAGCGAAATTTCACTTTATAATTCCAATTGCTCGGCCCTCATTATAGACTGGGATGACGAATGCACCTCGAACTCTAAATAGCAACGGCTGCTACCCACTCTAGCGGGCAGCACGGGAGTTGGCTCGCATCAATCTCATAGACTGATAGTTTTTCATGCCGGAAATGTCCACACTTCACTGTATACACTATATGTAGTCAATCCTATCACTCTTTCGCTAGAGCTTGATTAGTTTATAAGCAGCGTGCACCACATGCAAGTCAGGTTGAATTTGACCCTTAAATAAGATAGTAAATCACTTACTTGCCAATATCTTTTCTGCATTATCGTGAGGATCCTTCCCAGCGTTATCCAGTTTTCTAATCCATTATGATTAGCGGGGTTGCAAGCCTAGGATTTTGGCAAAGATACAGATTTGTACATAGGACGACTGCCATCAGATCTTCACAACCCAGGATGAATATCATACATTGCTTAGTTTCCAGGTTTATTAGACTTTGTGTTCCTTACTTTGCCTCGGCATTGACTCTAAAAATTGTATAGACTTTCTGACACTTTGTATCAGGGTGAAGGAGCATTAGTTTGATGAAAACTTTTAAATAAAACCGGAAATGGACTTTACGTTTATTACACGTGTGAAATTCAGGGTCGAAACAAAGAAGGGCAAATCGTGAATCGATATTATTCAGCACACATTGTTCGCAAAATAAATAAATAATAAATAAATATTGTCGGACAAATTACACAGCGCCATCTAGCCCCAAAGTAAGAGAAGCTTGTGTTATGGGTACTAGACAACTGATAAACATACGTAAATACATTTTTTTTTTGTAAATACATACTTATTATACATAGAAAATACCCAGACCAAGACAAACAGACATGTTCATGCACACAAATGTTTGTACTGTGTGGGAATCGAACCCACGAGCGTTGGTGTCAAAGTAGCGTAACAACGCGTTTCACCACTGCGCCACCGAGCTCGTCAAACATTAAAGTACTGCAGTCACCTTTGGGCGGGATCACCTGGATACCAGCTTGGACTTATGTGATTCGATTCAGATACAAGCTGTGCGAATTGTAGACGATCCTATGGTTACACATGCTATTGTCTTAGGTTTTCGCGATTGTTATACATTGAATTAAAGCATTTTTAACGGAAGGCCTGCCTGCGACCACGGACGCTGCAAAGCATTCGAAACGTCAGGTTCAACAAAATAAATAAAACACGCGATACTTCCGTTTAAAATTGTTTAATTCAATGTTACACACGGTATTGAACCCTTAAGTTTAAGGACAGATTTTGCCTCCCTTTGTGTGTTCTACCGATTGTACAACGGGTTGTATTCTGAAGAATTTCGGGTTGTATTTGATATGATGCCGACAGCCACTTTTTATAACCGCACCACTCGCCGACGGCGGGAAGTTCGCCCTCACATGCTGGAACCGCAATGGTCGCGTACTGTTCGGTTCCAGAGAAGTTTTCTTCCGAGAACTCTCAAGTTGTAGAATGAACTCCCAGCCTAGGTTTTCCCAAGCATGGGGCTCTTCAAGAAAGGCGCGAAGAGGTTTTTAGAAGGTCTCCTGGTGTTGCAAATGTCCATAGGCTACGGTGACTGTTTACCATCAGGTAGGCCGTATGCTTATTTGGCACCTTAGTGGTATAAAAAAACATACATTTTAAAAACTGCATACGTCTTGATGGATGAATGATAGATATCAGTTGAATGTGTCTGCCCATTTCGAGTATAGCAATGACATTAAATTGGTAATCCTTCCGAGGAGAAGGATTAACAATTTAATATTCTGTTCACTCCCTGTATTCCGGTGTTGCCAATAAAGTAACTTTAAGTGCCCTGTTATCGATACATGCTGGTGTTGCCATTTTTACACAAGTATTGGAATTAAATTCTTGACGTATGGATTTCTTCACCGCTTAGTTAACGATATTTACACATCATGCATGATAATGAGTACGACGGTTTAAAATGTTTCCTCGAAGTTATTTTGCTGTTACATATTTCTACTGTCACACAACAGTCCACAGTTTAACTCGCAAAACAAAGTTAGTTTAACCCTTCTCTGTTTTCAACAGAGTGCATCAATTCGGACTCGCTTCGTGCATAAAATGAATACATCGTGGAAAGTTTGTAGACAAAATATTAATTTTAGCTTTTGAGAGAGAATTTAAAGCATTCTATTGTATTATTGAGGCAAATGAGGTAGGGGGAAGGTCTATGTTAAGGATGAGGTGTATGCTGAAATAATGATGATGATGATTAAGGTAATAGCGCCTCAACTGCAACTTATCTTTAACATCGATCACAGATAACTGGCAATTTTAGAGCTTTAGATCTATAGAATAACGTTTTTACGAGCTCGGTGGCGCTGTAGTGAAACGCGCTGTTATTTTGACACCAACGTTTGTGGGTTCGATTTGTGAATCAAAAATATTAGAGTACTGCAGTCAGTCAAAAACATTAGAGTACTGCAGTCAGTCAAAAACATTAGAGTATGTGTGCACAAGACAAACATTTGTGTGCATGAACATGTTAGTTTGTGTTGGTCTGAGTAGATTTCTGTAAGGTAGGGCGCATCAAAGCAGTCCGTCTGGGGATGTACCTCCACCTCTTAGAAAATCGCAGCCAAATAACACATTGTATTCCTAAGGAGTAGCTGTGTTAGCAGCAGAGATGCTCCATAGGCTACGGTAACCGCTTTACATCAGGAGACTAGAATTTATTATTATGTTAATAAAATATTCGAAAGGATATTTCTTTTATGAAGTCGAACGCACAGCTCTTATTGGTTAGTTCGCGGATTAATATCGTGTCACTTATCGCTACATCCTCGCATTGGACCGTAGGCTTGGTTCGCTGACTTGCTTAGGCGCTAAGCTTTGGTGAATAACGGGTGCTGTCAAGGGGTTTGTTGTATTATTAATTATTGTTTATTATGTAAAAAATATTGTACGTTATGTTCCACAAAGCGGGAAATCGCAGTGACGTCCACAGCAGCCGAGGCAGCAATAGTGGTGGCTGCATCCTGTTCCTATTCCAAATAGTGGGTAATCGGAGATACGATCGCAGGATCTGAGGCAGAGAATACCAAAGCAACCAAGGTAGCGATGGCATGGATCTACTAACTAGTAGGTGGGTCGAAGCACACAAAGTAATTTGGATCAAGTTGCCTGTAAATATGACCTTCACAAAATAACACCTTAATCTATCCAGTATATATACAACTTCTATTTAATATAGAAAAAAACTTGATTGATAATCATTTTCTTCTTAGGGCTATCCTATTATTACGAAACAGGATCCATTAGGACTGGCGGGGTTCGCTACTTAAGTCTAAGAATTTGGCGAAGATTTTTATATAGAGTGACCGCCGTTAGACCACCACCACCTACAGATAAAACAAGACCTTTCTTAGATTACGTCACACGTCTTTCGAAATATAATTTCTTAGACATGCAAACGATGTTTTCCTTCACCAATATATACATAAATCACTAGTTACATGCCTTCACTATGATTCGAGCCAGGAATCATCGGATAACAGGCCGTTTCTTTATCCACTGAGCCATGACTGCTCTCGAAAACTTCATGCAAAATATTACGACATATTTCTGTTTCAGAAAACAATATTGTTTTCAGTCAAAACAGTCAACAACATAAATTTTAAGCGACTTTGAAAACAAAGTACAACCCACCACCGCTCATGGCTCCACCGACCTCGCGGTCATTTGAGCCGAACCGCGGGAGATGCGCACGGCACATGCTGCTCTAAGGCTCTCTTCGTACCGTGGGCAATTCTTCGCTCCCTACAAATTATTTACTCATCGGTGCTTGTCTCTATACCTACTTTTCTCCCCTTTCTGGGTCAGCAACAAGCACACGCCATCGTCACCGTCGGTAAGTATACTGATTCGATTACCGCGCTCTATCCTCCCCAGCCTTCTGCTCGTTCTTCTGTAGATCTGCGCTCGTGCCACGCGTGGGTGAACCTGCGGAAAACCGCGAAGTTTGAACGATACGAGATCAGTGTGGCACACCGGACCCATTACCGCACCACAGCACCATATACCGTCTATCATCTCAGATCGCAGATGCCTAGTACAAGACCACAAAACATGGTCTCTTTCCTCCTCGCTTTCCCCGCACGACAAAACAAAGTACAGTCACCTTGCAGTGGTCGGAGTGCAAATCTATCCAGGCACTAGCGGTTTCCAGTGATAGGAGAAATATTGATATGGCTGTTTACCCGACTGATCCAAAAGGAGGGTAATGTTTTTTTATTACGACGGTTTTGACGAGTGGTGGAGTGGTTAGCGTTGGCTGCTTCAACAAAATAGCACGTGGGTTCGATACAGGACAAACATTTGTGTGCATGAACATGTCCGTTTGTAATAGTCTGTGTGTTTTTAAAAGACTCCACCTCATAAAAACCGCTGTCGATGAAATCCCTAGATGTTTGTTGCGTCTCTGCGAGGTTTTAATTGAGGTTACCAGTAAATTATTAAGAAGTAGTTGTGTCAGCAACAGGGGCAGCGCGCGAGCGATCCTATATTATATGCGTTCATAGGCTACTGTAACAATCATACACCACGTAGGCGGTATGCTTCTCAACGTTTATTTAATGAATGAAAGTAATTATTAATCTACCACCGATGTGGCTTTAAGGATAAGTAAGCTGAAGTGGCAGAGGGCAGGTTATTACCGATGGAGACGAAAGGTTCTCGAATGCATGACATGACAGGACAGCGCGAGCCAAGTGGTGGCCGAGGGTTTGTTATAAAAAAACAAACTTTATTTACCACAATACTGACCGACAGAGTTTCGGTGTTGATTTAATCAGTCTTCTGTCCTTGGATCTCCAAAATTTTCTTGCAATAACTGTTTCAGATCGTCCCATGTTTCAACCTGAGCTCTTTCTCCGAAAAGAGTGGCTGCTTCCCCAGTTAACCTACTAGTGATGGCGTGGAATAAGTATTCGTTCTGTACCGCATCACCTTGAAATTTGCTAATGATGTACTCCGCCTTTTTGATAAAAAGCGGCAGTAATCTCCCATCGGACCCGAATAATGGGATAATTTTAATCATATCTGACGGAATAGTTACGATTTGTTGAGCTTCCATTTTATAAATCAATCAAAATATAATCAAATATTGAATTAAACAATTTTTAACGGAAGTATCGCGTATTTTATTTATTTTGTTGAACCTTCAATTCAATGTGTAACAATCGCGAAAACCTAAGACAATACTATAATCAAATATTATTTACGTGAAAAATTGAAAATTATTATCTAAAACTAATCGTGAAAGTTTTATCACTTTAACTCTAAATATGTTTCTCGAATATTAAAACGGCGTTGAGAATCCCTAAAAATACACGAAAAACACGTATAATATCACCAGGACGTAAAGGAATGAGTTAGGATAGTGAAAAAGATCTACTCACATTTCCTGCAGCACTCCGTGGTTCTTCTGTGATACTGGAATATTCCCTGATTTACTCGTCTCTGCGGCAGCTTCAGTCTTGACAAATTTGTAGGTTCGTTACCCTGGTTATTCGTGTAAACGAACGTTAGGTCCGGTGTTCCCGAAGAGTTGTATTCGCGAAGACACAGGTACCCAGTGACACAGAGTAACTTCCGGCTGCGCCAGCCAAGTGGTGGCCGAGGGTTTGTTATAAAAAAACAAACTTTATTTACCACAATACTGACCGACAGAGTTTCGGTGTTGATTTAATACAAAGGAATGTTCGATTAATCTAACTTACTAGCTAATTTATACTACAATTATTGTTTACTCATCACTATTGTGCAATGCCGCATTTCCTATATTGAGTAACTGCCCATCAGCATTTAGTGGTGCTTATGACGCGTATTTGGTGTGGGTGGCTACCCTTAACTCGCGCCACCTGATGCACCAGATTACGATGAAGATAAAAGGAAGCCGGTGGTTGCAAGCAGCACAGGACCGATCGTTGTGGAAGCCTAAGAGAGTGTTATTTTTACCCAACGTGGGGAGGCATTCGCGAATACGACCCATCTGATGTAAAGTGGTGACCGTAGCCTATAAACGCTTGCATTAAATTATCACTCGCGCGTTGTCACCTCTGCTGCTAATACAGCTACTCCTTAGAAGCTTACTTGTGGCCTCACCCATACGCAGAACATAACAAGTCTCCAAGGAGTTGTTACTTGTCTGCGGTGTCTTGAGGTGAAGGTACTTCGCGGGACAGGCTGCTATGATGCGCCCGACCTCACTACCTCACTATGTGCAGAAGTGGGGACGTTCCTCACATAAAATAATGTTTTTTTTTTGATGATGATGATGATCATCTGCTAAGAGCATTGACATGTCAGTGGATAAAGAACCAGCTTGTTAACCTACGATCCCAGGTTTGAATCGAGGTATAGGCATGTACCACTAAATTCGTCTAATCGATTTACTTGATGGTGAAGGAAAACATATTAAGGACCCGTTCATCCAAGAAATTGGATTTCAAAAGACGCGTCCCCTAATCCAATAAAGGTCTAATTTTCCCTCTGAGCTGTGGAGGCCTGACAGCAGTCGCTCCATGTCAAAATCAGTGTCCTCGTCAAATCCCTAGGCTTAGGTAGCGGACCCCGTCAATCCCAAACGGGATAACACTAGTAAGAAGAAGAAGAATATCAGCTACTACTTACCAGGTAAACTTGGGATGAGGAAAATAGTAATGGTATATGTATTTTATGTTAGCATTCAATTCTTTAAGTGCCGTCCACCATTAAGCTTTGTCTTAAGGTATTTATGCGATGTCTAGTGGGGTCCTATTCTGTACAAAATAAATTTAGGAATATATCATCATAAAATTAAGATTATCAATGAATTTCATTAACTTTCTTGTCTGAATTGTGGTGGTAGATTTATTTTTATCTAACTTAGATAATAAACAGGCTAATCGAGTCTGATCAAAAACAATTACAGCTTGGTAAAAAAGAGTTTGTCGTGGTGACAGCTGGAACAAATTTTTTTTTATGGCAACACTACTTTTCTGTCGAATTTATGATCGTTTCGTTATACTTGTTGTTTTTATTCTTTATTATTATACACACCTACCTAATGTCATAAATATTATGATCTTTATCAAAAATCGTAAAAGTAATAAAAGTATCACTATCGTTTTGGTCGTCGTCTAAACGGTGACCATATGACAGTAGCGCCCTCATTTTTGGCAAACTCTTTTTTGCTAAGCTGTACCTCAGCTTATAAACACCAGCGATATCATAGCATTATGTCACTTTTAAGAACCAATTTTTTTTTTGTCCACAACGCAAAATGGGTTAGAGCTAGCTTATGGAATCGAAGGCTGGGTGTGGCAGAGAGAGGATGAAAGTGCGCGGTCGAAATACGAGCATAGGTAAAAAAAAATATGTAATGCTTGTAGACTGTGTTCGCAATGATTATTTCTTAATAAATATTACAAAATTATTAATCGGGTGACACCCAAAGCCGAACAAACAATTGCCATTAATGTTTACCTGAATGAAATACCTGAAGGTGGCAAACCTTCAGGTATTTCACAAGGATTGCCAGATACCCACGGGACCAAATAATTTCATACTAGATACTTCTCAAGTCAGACAGCTTTTGATGCACCCTATCTCTCTTTTTCTCCTACTCCATGCTATTGTCAGCTGGAAAAACCGACGCATGTGTTACACGATTCCATAATAAGTGAGATAGGTGAATAATTAATTAACTGTTTAAAGCTAGAGACAACACATGTTTTCTATATTTCGTGCATATGATATTTATCGAGTATTAGGAAGTATATCCTGGAATAGCACCCCGAGGAATCACTAACGAATTCACGTCGCGTAGCAATATAGTTAATTGAAAGTAGCGATGGAGCTGCGGAAATGGGAGCAACAAGTGCGTAAATTGAAACATAACAGTATGATCTAGAAGTTCACATTTCGAAAACAATGTTTTTTTTCGTACCTGGTCCTTGTGTACAACCATATACTGCTCCTTTTCGGCATAATCATCATTTCAACCCGTATTCGTCCACTGCAGTATATATGGTTCCTATCTAGAAGGTCACTCGTATCGATCCTAAGCCACCTGCATCCATCAACTGCCGTCAAATCCTGCTTTTTTAAGAGAGGTAAGACGCATTAAAATTACCCATATGTGGAAGTACCTCCACCTCCACAAAACCGCAGCCAAATAACAACTTCCTGGACGGTTGTTGTATTCCTGCGTGTGAGTAAGATCACCAGTAAGCTCCTAAAAAGGAGTTGTTGTGCTAGCAGCAGAGGTGGTATATTACGAACGTTCACAGTAACTGTTCTTCATCAGGTGGGCTGTAAGCTTGTATGTCTTTACAACGTAGTATTGAGGTCGTCGGTCCAAATAGTGGGGGTCGTCGTTTTTACTCTAGAGGTTCTCGGTCCTACGAGCAATGTAGCAGCTTCAGCCTCTTCTTCTTCAGCCTCGTCATCCTTTGGGCTGTCAGTATATCACGCATAGAAACACCAAACACAACTCTTGCCATAGCACATGAGCGATCTTGAGCTTATCTATTACCGTCCTGCACGCCAATTCTACTTAAGACTACATCTGCACATGTTTACGCCTGTCATTTGGGTTGGACAGGAGCAGTGCAGTGCTAATACGTAATAATACGTATTCTATTAAATTTTCCCGCCAATATCAATGGTCACGCAGCGGAACTGCCACTGCATTGCATATATGCGTATTCTACAAATGAACTGGCCACCATGTTACCATATTCCTGACTATTCCTATAGATAAGTTGCAACTTTTAACAAATGTTGTCTGAGAATGTTTTAGATTAAAAAGTAAATGCTCCTTTCCAGACAGACAGACGACAAAACAAACATTTTTATTATAACACCTTTTCATAACACGTATCAATTATCATAATAATCACTTAGCAAAAGTTACTTAAAATCAGCTTTAGCAAAAACCCGTCGAGCCCCGACTGCCATATATATGGCACTCGCTTACGACACATATATGGAGTAACGGTACCACCGGGTTTCAACAGGGCACATCTTAAAAAATTCTGTCAACGCTATACAAAAGTCAAAATATTATATCAAATACGATTTACATTGCAGTAAAGTGCAACTGCAGTCAGGTTTTTAACTGAACAGCGAGTCATTTACCTACTACAGCGTCGTCGGCCAGTTCGCTTAACAGAATATCGGAGCATCAAAATCTGCGCATTTGGACAAATGTCACGCAGCAGTGCAGTTGCGGATTTTTTTATTAGAAATTAACTTCAAAAAAAATTTAAGTCACTCTGGTGGCACCGCTTGAAGCTGTTACTGTGTTGTTACTATTTTTTAAGAAAAATAACCTTAAAATTCCATTTCCATAAACACATATGACAATTATATGCTCGCATTCAGGTATACATTCATATATATATATATATATATTTAAATATGCAATATATATACGAGGGTCATTTGAAAAGTTCTTAGCCTAACATACTTAATGAAACCACACGATTTTGAGTTTATTTTTATTTTTCAACATACTCTCCTCCGAGCTCAAAACACTTTTTCCATCGACCCGGTAAGGCTTCGATACCCGTTTAAAAAAATCTTCGTCTAACTCCTCAAAATAAGCGTCCACGGCGGCTATGACCTCGTCATTTGTAAAAAAATGTTTACCACCTAAAAATTTTTTCAGCTTTGGGAACAGATAAAAGTCGGACGGTGCTAAATCCGGTGAATATGGGGGATGAAGTAACAATTCGGAGCCACATTGATGGATTTCTGCCATGGATTGCACAGAGGTGTGAACGCGCGCATTGTCCTGATGAAACAAGACTTTTCTTCTCAATAAACCTGGACATTTTTCTTTGATTTCTTCTCTCATACGACGCAACAGGTTGCAATAGTAATCGGAGTTTATTGTTTCACCCTTATTTAAATAATCCACGAGAATTATACCCTTTGCATCCCAAAAAACGGATGCCATGACTTTGCCCGCCGATAAAAAACACCTTTGCCTTCTTTGGGGTGGGCGATCCTGCTCTTTTCCATTGTTTCGACTGTTCTTTTGTCTCGGGTGTATTGTGGTGAACCCAGGTTTCATCCATGGTTATAAATCTTTCAACAAATTCTATTGGGTCAGCTTCATATAACTCTAAACAGTCGCGAGAAGTTGTGAGTTGGTTGCGTTTTTGTTCCACTGAAAGCAGTCGCGGTACCCACCGCGCAGACACCTTAGAGAATCCAAGTTCGGTAGTAATTATATGATGTGTTCACTCAGATGAGATGCCTACAGTCTTAGCTATCTCCTCGACAGTCAATCTTCGATCAGATAAAATTAAATCACAGATTTTTTCTTTGTTTTGATCAGTGGAAGCAGTCGAAGGCCGGCCACTACGGGGCTCATCTTGAATGGTCTCACGACCACATTTAAACTCTGCCACCCAGTTTTTAACAGTCGCATACGAAGGAGCGGACTCACCCAAAGTAGCAAACATGTCTTCATGTATAGCTTTTGGAGTTAAACCTTTCAAATTCAAGTATTTTATCACTGCACGATGTTCAATTTTATCCATTTTCAAAAATAGCTCTGACTTGACTTACGGTATCACGTGTAAACGAACAATGAGTTACTGTGAATAAACTAAACTGTGCATACTTGTTGCTAAATAATGTAACTACAAAATGAGGGTAGTTATAAAAAAAACCAATGACTTTAACCATGTTAGGCTAAGAACTTTTCAAATGACCCTCGTATATATGTGTAATGTATAACCATTATGAATTGAACATACAATAAAATACAAAAGAAACCATATTTATGCACTCATAAACTATAAGTGGCAGGTAACTTAAGTTTTGACAATTATTATATTTATTAGCTTTTCTTTGAAAATATAAACTTCATGATTAGCTTGTTTTTTTGAAAATATATAATAGGTTGCATGCAGATTTGATACGAGTATCTACAGATAAATTCTTGTAAATCCTTTCAAGAAATTATCTGTAGCTAATTAAATTAATATTTATTAATTAATTATCTGCATATAGTCTAGTATGGCTTGAACGTTAAAAAGTTGGGTGTACAATACAAAAATGAAAAATTCGAAAAAACTAATTTAGTGGTGGCCAGGTTTCGAACCAGCGACTAGTAGGTCAATAGATCGGCTCCTTGTCCACTGGGCTGTCACTTGTCTATATTTATTGAAATTATTATAACTTATATTACTATTTCCATATATTTAAGTTTATTTTTTGACGAGCTCGGTGGCTCAGTCGTCAACGACGCGACTTTGACACCAACGCTTGTGGGCTCGATTCCCACACAAGGTAAACATTTGTGTGCATGAACATGTCTGTTTGTCTTGGTCTGGATGTTTTAAGAGAGGTAGGGCGCATCAAAACAGCCCTTCTGGGGAACTACCTCCACCTCACAGAAAACCACAGCCAAATAACAACTCCCTAGAGGGCTGTTGTGTTCCTGCGTGTGAATGAGGTCCCAGTAAGCTCGCAAGGAGTTGTTGTGTAAGCAGCAGAGGAGGAATCGCGCGAGTGATACTTAATATATTACTAGCGTTGATAGGCTGCGGTACCCGCTTTACACCAGGTGGGTCGTATGCTTGTATGCCTCTCGACGTAGTATAAAAAAAATCTATGTACATTTTCTTAAAACATAAAAGGTTCTCTGAGATTAACTCAAGACCACTATTTTATCTTCATTAGAGCGTAATCCGATTTGCGAACTCCTATTTTCTTTTTAATTAATGGCAATTAACCGCGGTTTAGCCAACAGGCAATGCACGCTTCATTTGATTCTACCCTTGCATTAACTTTATTGGTCTGGTTGGTTCGAGATTTAATTTCTTGAAAGTAGCTGACGAATTATTTTGCACAGACAACAACTGAGTTGCTAACTGCATACGTACGTATGTAATATCTGTGAGGAGTATGTGTGCAGTGAGAATGATAGATAGAGTAAGAAATTGCACGACACGAGAACAACGTGGAATGAAGGATTACGTATATAGTAGTGATAAAAATTGAAAAGGGTATGCTGAGGTTTGGTCATTTAGAAAGAATGAATGACAAAAGAGTTACGAAAGTGTATAAGGCAGTGTGATCCGCAGTCAAATAACAACTCTTTGGAGGGTTGTTGTGTTCCTGCTCGTGAGTGACGTCACGTCAGTCAGCTTCCATGGAGTTGAAAGAAAGAAAGAAAGATAATATGTTTATTGGTTACTTTTACAATTATTTAGAGTTATCCAATACATTATATTTAAAAAATAATAAAAATTACTTAAAAACTATAAATATTGCGCGCCCAAACATGCCTCCACTCAGCATAAGTCGCGGCACAAGTACCGCGACGCTGGTGTTCTGTGGATACCTTTACAAAGTGGACAGAGGCGTCTGACGCCGTGCAAACTAAATTATTCAAACATTACATTGCTTTTAATTAAATAATAAAAAAATCAGTTAATTTAAAAATTAATTATAATAAATGTAATAAAATAATCATGAGAATAAATAAATATGTAAATACATAAAAAATAATTGGAGAAAAAAAAAATTGGTTAAATATAGTAATTATTATTTCTATTCGAATTTTTGCAATTTCATTAAATATTTTTTATACTTATTTTTAAAAGAAAAAACACAGCGGGAACTACTGATAGGTGGGGGAATATTGTTCCAACACTTGGATGCCGAATAACGAAATCTACGGAATGCAGCTGTGCTATGGGTAGGGCAAATTAGGCGGTCAGTTATACGGAATTTTCGTTAACAAACGTGTATTTCAGAATAAAGATATATCGGACTTTGGCTTCTAATAACACCGAAAAGTAAACTAGCAAAATGTAACTTGCGCCTCGTCTCCATATTCATCAAGTGGTTACAGTTAATGAATGGCGTTATGTGAGTTCTGCGAGGCACACGAAAACAGTATATGATGCAGGAATTCTGGATGTGTTGGAGCATTTTTTTAGTTCTTGTTAGCAAACACCCGCCAACCACAGTATCAGCGTAATTCAGTTTTGATAATATAAGCGATTCACAGAGACAAATTCGCAAATCTTCACTTAAGTACTAGCGTACTTCATTCACTTGTTCAATATTGACATTCCTCATTTTAATGCTGGGTGTATGAAAATTTATTTTAGCTATTTGAGTCTTTGATCTCAGTATCATAAATTTAGTCTTCGATGGGTTAAGAATCAATCCGTTAGCTTCCAACCATTGATGTATCCGCTCCAGGTTTTGACTTGTTTGAGCTACAGCAATATCTGTTTCCATCGGGTTAAAAGTTTTATATATTTGTAAGTCATCAGCATACAGGTGATGGCCTGTCTTCAATATATGTTGAGGCAAACCAGCTGTATAAATTATAAAGAGTATGGGGCCCAGTATAGAGCCCTGTGGAATGCCTTGGTTTAGTGGGGATTTAGCGGACAATTTTTTTGTACCATCACTTTGAGTTACTTCCACTCATTGAAGACGATTTAACAAGTAACTCGTGATCCATTTCATAGCATGGTCGTCAAGTCCGTAATAAGACAATTTAGCAAGGAACAACTCGAAGTTAATTGTATCAAAGGCACGAGAATAATCCAATAGTACCAGAATTGCACCCTGTCCCACATCTTGACCAGCCAGCAAATCATCAATGACGTCCAATACATAGTGCAGTAGATGTACTCCTACCTTCTCTAAAGCCGGATTGTTTGATAGGTAAGATGTTGTTGTTATGTATGTAATCCCTGATTTGCATGCATACTATCTAGTTGCTGTGTTAGCAGCAGAGGTGCCATCACGCGAGTGATACTTAATGTATTACCAGAGTTCATAGGCTACGATAACCACTTTACATCAGGTGGATCATATGCTTGTATGCCTCCCGACGGTAAATACAAAAAACATATAAAAAATAGCAAGAGTGAATGGAGGTATCGGCAGGGACCGCCCTAGACGCACACATATAGATCAAATTGGTGATGTGTTGAAAAAGGGCCAAATCAAAAGCACCCAAAACCGAAGAGCATACACGAAGAGATTGATGGGTGTGTACGAGGCGAGAGAACAGATCGGTGCATCTAGCGTTTGATAGTCTCTGCGTACCGCAATGGGAGAGAGGCGGGATGATATGTATGTATACATGTGATGTATCACATACAAATAAACTTCATGATTGCGCATGAAGGCACCCCGCGTTCCCAAAACGTTGTGTTTCAGCGCCTTAATATCTCAGATCAATATATTTTTACCAATAAGCCGATAGGTGCCGCGATGTTGATTCCGTCATGGTAGGTTTGGTCTTCCACGGCTCCTACATCCTTTCGCATTGTATATTTGTTTCGTCATTCTTTCGTCCTGCCTTCTTTCTACATGTCCTATTTACATTTAGCAAAGATATTAATTTTGACATGGAGTGACTGCGGTTAGACCTCCACAACCCAGAGGGAATACCAGACCTTTCTCAGGTCAGGTCACACGTGTTTCGAAACGCAATTTCTTAGACGTGCGGGTCATCTCACTATTTGTTCTCGTACCAAAAAGTTCGGCAACTCCTATCTCTGTCGAACTATTAAAAAGTGGAACGCCTTGCTTGCACATGTGTTTCCTCCTTCCTACAACATGGGATCCTTCAAACGAAGTGTGAAGAAGCACCTTGCGGGCCAGCATGGTAGCGACAACTGACAGGGCACTGTAGTCCTTAGTCAGTTGCCGTTGATTGCAACGGTACCTGTTGGTTGGGCTCCTCTTTTTGCTTACCAACAGGCGAAGAGGAGCCACTATGCTGAGCCAATATTAAAAAAAAAAAATCTTTCACCGCCGATCAAGTGACAATTATAAATATGTACATAAATCGGAAAACACGAATTTAGTGGGGCATGCCAGGATTCGAACCGAGGACCTGTTGAGATCTACCACTGCTCTAAATTTGGCCCCAATTCGGCAATAACCTCGCATAATAATTAGCACAGAGGAATGTAATGACATGCGCATCAGCCGACACTGAGGAGACTCTATCTGCCTCTGCCTGCTTGCAATTTTTGTATAATCTATAACTTCACGCCAAATCCCTTACGGGGTAGGCAGAGAGAACCAAGCGCAACATGACTCGATCCTTACATATCTCACTAGCTTCTTTAACATTCATTGCTCTTCTCATGCACGCTCGCCGGTTTCTAGGGCTCCTGACATCACCTTCTGATAGAACACGACCAATTTGGTCATGGTAAGTAAGTCTTGGCCTTCCCCGGCTCCAACATCCTTCCACTTTTGCATTGTATATCTGCTTCGTCATTCTTTCATCTTGCATTCTTTCTATATGTCCGAACCATCGGAGCATGCCTCTTCTTATTTTAACACCGACGCTCTCTTTCAGACCAACTCTGTTTCTAACATCATCATCTCTATCTATATATATAAAAATGAATGTTTGTCTGTATGTCCTCTATGGACTCAAAAACGGCTGGGCAGATTTTGATGAAATTTTCAGTGAATCTTCGGGTTAGCCCAGCAGTTGATCCTGTGAAGTTTGGTAACGATTGGATCACCCGTGTGAAGCTGGGTCGAGTAGCTAGTGTTGTATAAAAAATGTTAGCCATTACAGTTCTATTTGAGATATGTTACGTATCTATAATTATTCCCCGGTTTGAATCCGGGCATGTACCACTAAATTCGTGTTCTCGGATTTATGTACTTGTTTGTAATTATCGCTTGCAAATATTTAATACATAATAGTTTTATAACAATTTATTTATATGACAATTTAAATACTTAATATTTTTTGTAATTTATCCTCTAGGTATTCTTTACCTGAATAACAAGACTTTACACAGAAGTAGTCTACTCACGACTGTATCAAATTTACTACTTTGTCCCAATTTGATTTGATTTGTCCCAATTTTAAAGAAATATTCAACTTTTTGCTTTTAAAAACCTACTATTTCCGATGTTTTCATTAAACACACTGCTGAATATACTGAGTAGAATATACCGCCGTTAAATAAACGAAATCAATATCCAACGACCAGGAAAAATATGAGAAAACAGGCTTAATTTTAACCTCCCCGCAATCCCGCACCAGTCAAAGGCTGCCTTCAACCGTAAATATGGGGCCTTCACTTTTGTCGTATCGCAGTAATTAATCTTGTTTGAGAAATGGGCCCGGAGATGCAGGCCGATACTTTGATAAATAGATTTTTGCTTCTTACCAACTCCTTCGATCGGATCTTTTTCGATGAAGTATAATTTTCCAACTACGATATTCTAGAAGTGACACTTTTTTGGAAGTATATTTACCGTATAATAAATATTCTTTTAGTGAAATAGAAAAAAGTTATATCGTATTTTGACGAGCTTGGTGGCTCAGACGTGAATGTCGCGACTGTGACACAATCGCTGGGTCGGGTTCGATTCCCACACGAGACAATGATTTGTGTGCATGAACTTGTCAGTTTGTCCAGGTTTGGATGTTTTAAGAGAGGTAGGGCGCATCAAAGCAGCCCGTCTGTGAAAGTACTTCCACCTCAAAGAAACCGCAAGCAAATAACAACTCCCTAGAGCGTTGTTGTGTTCCTGCGTGTGAATGAGGTCACCAGTGAGCTCCTAAGGAGTTGCGGTGTAAACAGCGGTGTAAGCAGATGAGGCATCGTGCAAGTGATACTTAATATATTACAAACATTATTAGGCTACGGTAACTGCTTTACATCAGGTGAGCCGTATGTTTTTATTACTCCCGACGTCGTATAAAAAAAAAAGTTGGTAGGTCCATCGGCTTACTGGGACTGGTAAATCTTTTCGTGTAAATTGTATATGATTCTATCTATCTATAGTTCAGACCAAATCCCTTGCCATCCCAGAAAGAATCGAACGCCACATGATTCGGTCCTTACACGTCTCATTTGCTTCTTTAATATTTATAGCTCTTTTCATACACGCTGGCCGGTTTCCAGGGCTCCTAATATCACATTCAGATAAAACACGATCAATTTGGTCAATCTTGCTCCTACATCCTTCTACTTCGCGTTCTACATTTATTTCATTTTTTTTTCTTTCTGCATTCTTTCTCAACGTTCGAACCAACAGAGCATGCCTCTTCTTATTTTAACGCCGACCATCGCTTTCGAACCAGCTCTGTTTCTAACATCTTCATTGAGATCGTACGTGAAACTGTGAAATATATCCTAAACCTAGTCCTTTACTGACAACATGTTCAAATGCCCATCAAAAATACTCGTTGAAAAAGACTTAATATAGAATTGATGAGCATAGAACTGACAATTGAGTCTCGAAGTGATTCAGCATAGGCAATCATATATCTTTAATAGTACCCACTCTGCACCATTATTGTTGTGCCAATATGCATGTACATTTGTTTTTAATAATTTACAATTGACAATTTGAAAAGAGAGGCCATGAGACGCCAGAGAGCCCATGAGGGTATCAAAGTATCGTCATGCCATCGAGCCTGTCAAATGTGTAATTCCCACACAAAGCAAAGATTTGTGTGCATGAACATGTCTGTCTAGTTTGGATGTTATGTATTTATAATATATTTATTTAGAAAAAAAAAATGAATTAACGGATTGACCTAGAATAATTATTTGACGAGCTCGATGGCGCAGTGGTGGAACGCGCTGTTACGCTACTTTGACATCAACGCTCGTGGGTTCGATTCCCACACAGTACAAATATTTGTGTGCATGAACATGTCTGTTTGTATTGGTCTGGGTATTTTCTATATATAATAAGTATGTATTTACAAAAAAAATGTATTTACGTATATTTATCAGTTGTCTAGTACCCATAACACAAGCTTCGCTTACTTTGGGGCTAGGTGGCGCTGTGTAATTATTTATTATCATCAAATAGATTTTCTTATGTTAATTAGAAAGAAAGATTTATTTGGACGTAACACAAACACTATATACATATAAACAATAGATAATGATACAACAAAAGTGCTGTGAGGCAGCCCAAATAGGTCCTATCTCAGTATACTGCCGTGTCAACACATGACCCGGCGCTAATTATGTACATATTTGTAATTATGATATTATATTTATATTATTATATTTGTAATTACGGAGTTTACCTTCCCCGCAAGCACTTGCTAAGGTAATAAATAAATAATAAATAAATAAATATTGTAATAAATATTGTCGGACAAATTACACAGCGCCATCTAGCCCCAAAGTAAGCGAAGCTTGTGTTATGGGTACTAGACAACTGATAAACATACGTAAATACATTTTTTTTTGTAAATACATACTTATTATACATAGTAAACATCATGAGGAAATCCGCACGTGCAAAAAAATATATTTCAAAAGACTTGTGACCTTACCTAAGAATGCTCATCTTTTCCCTCTTGTTTGTGGAGGTCTGACGATAGTGGCAATGTAAAAATCAGTATCTTCGCCAAACCTTTATGCTAAGGCAACGCAAATTCTAATGAAATAGGAAATGGGATAACGCTATGAAGATTAAATAGGAGGTGTACGTCACTCACTATCGTCTTTAGCTTCAAAGGGCAACCACATCGTGCTCGCTGCTAATTAACAAACGAGGTTCTCGCGAAAAAAAGGTGAGGAGCGTCAAAGCAGCCCGACTGGGGTAGTACTTTCAACTCACTGAAAACTCCAGCCACAGACAACTCCCTGGAGAGTTGTTGCATTCCTGCAAGTGAGTAGGTTCTCGGGAAGATTGAGAAGTCGCTCTGTTGGCACTCGACGCTTCGCAGTCAGTTTGGTAACCGCAGTAAGATATTAAAGTACGCAGGGGACGCTGCTGCCCCTTAGTCGCCTTTTACGACACCCACGTGTTGAGATGGGGTGGCCTATTCTTACGCCGAGGCTACACGGCACCACTCTCATATGAGATGGAACAAATTCACTGAAGCAGTGAGCCCACTCTTCTTCTGGGTGTCTCTTCCACTCTTTTTTCGGACGCTGCATTCTTGGAAGTGAGTAAGGTTATCAGTAAGATTGAGAAGTCACTCTGTTAGTTTTGTGTTATTTTTAGTTATGCGAACTAAAAGTCATGAGAATAGAATTCTGCAAATCATGCTGAAGATGCTCGCGGCATTATCAGCTCTTCGTATCGAGATGCTCCGTAACGATATAAGCGGCGTCAACTTTTTAGGTCAATGCATACCTAAAAAGACGCCCCTTATATCTTTGCCGGTCTTGACCAGATGTTCTGATAACTCATTTGTGAGCAAGAGCGCATTAGAACCCAACAAGTTAATTATTTATCTAGTAATCATATCTAAGAGTAATAGAGCACGACTTGTTTGATTTGGGAATTGTGTTGATTGCTGTATACATATCTGTCAACTAGATGTAACCCGCAGGCGCGTGTCCCGGTGGATACCGGTGCACGCGCCTCTGGATAGAGGGAACCGATTTTTCTTACATTCTTTCTTTTTTCTCGACTTCTAAGGGTCGCATCGAGATTTTGAATAGTCCTTCCTCAAGAATTGGACTACCAAACGCTAAAAGATTTTTTTAGTCGCACTGATAACTCCAAAGGTAAACGCTTACAGACAAACAATATATTCCGCTTTATACGTTGGTATTGATATAGATTTGTCGTGTATAAACAGACGGTGTTGCCAGGATAGGAAACGTCGAGCGTGCGCGAAAAGAGCTATGAA
Organism: Pyralis farinalis; assembly: GCA_947507595.1. Lineage (NCBI taxonomy): Eukaryota > Metazoa > Arthropoda > Insecta > Lepidoptera > Pyralidae > Pyralis > Pyralis farinalis. The sequence goes on from OX382258.1 coordinate 21,842,233, forward strand.
TCTTAAGGAAGCGAGTGAGGTGTGTAACGACAGAGTTATATGACGCTCGTTTCTGTGCCTACCCCGCAAGGACTTGGCGCGAAAATGTAGATAGAGTATACGTATTTTACATTAACCAAAGGGGGTTTGGAGCATACTTCGTGTCTCTGTAAAGTGTCGACTTTTGTTTCATATTTTTATACTACTAGATTGGCAAGCAAGCATGCAGCCCGCATTAGATGGTAAGCGGTCATCGCAGCCTATTGAAGCTAGCAACGCCACGGGGATGTTAATCGCGCGCTGCTAATCTTGTGACCTAAGACTGTTTCGTCACAGTACCCAGTAATTTCTCTGCCATATCTCACCCTTCAAACCGGAAGGCAGCTATATGAATATAACTGCTTGACGGTAGAAAAAGGTGAGACAGAGGTACCCACGCAGACGACTTTTGTACAAAGTCTCCCTCTGGTAGACTTAGCTGGACATCTAACCACATCAGCGGGGTCTGCTTAATATCTCCTCGAACAAGGCTTGATGTATTTAAATGTCACTCAACGGACTTTACTCAGCATTACTTAACGGACTTTACTCAGCGTTACTCAATGTGTGTCCGAATAGACTTTTATTTATTTACCATTTTCACGTCGATGAAATGTCACATCTTGTTTTCCTGCACACAAACAGCTAAATCTTTGTGTTTTCCAATTTCCCCGCTAAGTATGCGGGTCGCGGTGGAGAAAAAAAGAGCACAGGCCAATTTCTGTGAATGATTATACTTATTTCGGTCAATGTTCAGAAAATGTACAGTAAATATAGAATGGTGCCTCTCGCGGAAAATGTACGTTTTTATAAAGTGCCGTTTAATGCCTTTTACGGAATCAAATGCAAGTGACGAAGTGGAAATATGCTTTATTTTTCAGAGACTATTTATTTTACAATGTCAGGCGGCTTACAAGCATAGAGATTACTTGATTCAAAGCGGTTACCGTGGCCTATGAGCGCTTCTTTTGCTGCTAACACAGCAACTCTTTAGGGACTTACTGGCCTCATTCACGCGCATGAATACAACAAGCCTTTAGGAAGTTGTTAATTAGCTGCGCTTTGCTGTGAGGCGGAGGCACTTCCCCAGACGGCTGCTTTGATGAGCCCTACCTCTCTTTTATTGGTTATGTGGAAATAAAATCTGATCGCTTTTCAATAATTGTGGGTTTGTTCTATCAGTTCAAATACAATAAGATTATTTAACTTTTAAGTTTAGGATACTGTAACTGCTTTGTCAAAGGTTGATGAACGAATACGATATACGAAGTTAAATACTGTTGATATGTTTACCACTTGAACCTTTCGACATTTGATGATTATCTGTATGTATCTATATCTTCACGCCAAGTCCCTTACGGGGTAGGCAGAGAGAATAATGATTATGTGCATGTTGCAAACTTACATATCACTGAATATTTTTAGAAAATGAAAAGTAGATATAATATATTTTTTGCTTTTCGAAGTAGTCTGATCTCTCTAAGCACTCTCGCATCATCATCATCTCAGCCTGTATTCGTCCACCGCTGAATATAGGCCTCTATATAGGCCTCACCCCTAGAGTGACATTAGTCTCGATCCTGTGCCATCCGCATCTATCGACTTCCTACAAACCTCGTGAAGTCGCCGCTCCGTCTAGTGGGAGATCGTCCCACACTGCCTGTACCAGAACGGGGACGCCATTTGAGAATCTTTCTACCCTAGCGATTCTCGGTTCTACGAACAATGTGGCCAGCCCACTGTCACTTCAGGTTGCTTATCCTTTGGGCTATGCCGGTTACCTCAGTTCTACTGCGGATATCATCATTTCTGATTATATCACGCAGAGAAACCCCGAGTATAGTTCTTTCCATAGCACGCTATTGAGGTATTTTGAACGAGAATATGTGTCAAAGTTTCCCGATTACGCCATCATAGGCGAATCGAACGTGAGTGATGATGTATTCACCATTTATGTTTATACCATATCGCTTGTATATAGCCAAGCGGCGCATCCACTGCGATGTTATACTCATCCGGACGTGTGGTCAGCAGAAGGTCCAGTAGAGATGCATGCTTGCATGGTCCTCTACATCTGGTATTCTTGTGGTAGAATGAACCAGCTGAGAGAAACCATAGGCCAGAGCAAATTCATGAGTAGATCTCCCCGCGTAGACAGTGCACCGAGAATCAAGCCACTCAAAATGTATTTTTCCTAATCCATTGGAATTAGGGAGGTCCGCTACCTAAGCTACAGATTCGGCGAAGACACTGATTTTTACATGGAGCGACTTCCGTCAGATATCCGCGATCCATGGGTAAAACCAGATCTTTCTTAGTCACACACACCTCACACTTGCCTTCACCGACGAGCAAGTGATTAATATGTACACAAATCCGAAAACACGAATTTAGTGGTACGTATCACCGCCAGGATTGGAGCCGAGAATCAGGTGGTCAATAGGCCGGCTACTTATCCCCTGAGCTATTACTGTTTCAAAGATATTGGTACTGAAGCCTTAATATATGGAGATATCCTCTCTCGCTTGTATTGTTCTTTCAGATAGACGCCAGAGAAATAAAATAATTAGGGGGGACTTAGAAGTTTATTGTTTATGTTCCTTGGATACCTACCAAGGGTACATAGTAAACACCTTTGTAGTGCCAGATGGAAGCTGTATTTAATTTTTATATATTCTTACTTACTCATATTTCATGTTTTTGTTTTATTTTGGGAAGAACTTAGGTATCTTTAGATGTTTAATGTTAAGTACACGTAACATTCAATTCCGAATCGTCTACTAGACTAGACTTCTTTGACGAACGTCTATACTAGACCAGATATTAAAAAAGATTCAATTTAGTTTTATTAATAGGATGTGTCCATTAATTGCCGTTTAAACAATGGCTCTACTTACGCTCTTCCTTTCTGACCTCCAATGATATGACAGTCTCTACCGGCCCGCTGTACCTATATATAGGTATATAGATATAATACACATACTCGTAAGTTTCAATAAGGAGGGTTAACCAAGCTATATTTCAAGTCAACATGGATTTTTTTATACAACTTGATTGACAAACCATCACGCGGCTCGCATTGGATGGTAAGCACCACGGGGATGTTACTCGCGCGCTGCCAATCTTGTGACCTAAGGCTGTTTCGTCACAGTACCAAGTAATTTATCTGCCATATCTCACCCTTCAAACCGGAACACAGCTATATAAATAAAGTTGGTCGGCGGTAGAAATAGGTGAGACAGAGGTACCCACGCAGACGACTTTTGTACAAAGTCTCCCTCTGACTCTCCTCGACCTCCTCATACTGAATCTCTACGCCGAATATCTCGGCTTGACCGCTATACCCCGTATGCTCCACGCGTAATTCTCTCACATAGACTGCCTCCTACCTGGTTGAATTGCCGCGAAATAGTCCCCTGCTAAGAAATACAACAAAGATAATGCTTATTGGTCTAATGACAAATTTATTGGTCCATTTCTATTATGTCACACCCTTTAAAGTCAGACGTATCGTGATTTCCGGCAAAGATTGTTTTGAATTTCTCGTGTTTCTTTCTCACGGATCATAAACACTTGAAAAAATATATATAATAAATTTAAAAGAATTTCTGTAGCGTTCAATGTTTCACAGAAGCTTTGTCTGAGTGACTGTTACAAAATGTCGAGAATACTTATTGTAAACATATGCTTGGTATTCGAAATTGAAAAGCACAAATATAAACATTTGTAAAAAATAGTAGTGATAACAATGTTGTTATCTCGTCACCCGGATTAAAAAAAAACATTGTTATGGAAGTAGCATGAAATCAGCATGGTTACTGCTACGTCGAACGCAGTGTCATTTCAGTTTATTTTATTAATTAGGCAAGTTTTACCTAAATTAAATTCCGGCGAATTCATTTCCGTGAAAGTGTGGCAACACCTATTTTTGAGACATAAGTAATGCTGCGAAGCTCCCAAATCATTCGAGAAATTCGTGTTTCGAAGGATTATAAGCTACTGGAAAAATTTAATTGGATGTTGCCACGGAAAAGCTAATTTGCTATTTTTTACTGCCAAAAATATAATATTGTTTGGATTTTTTCTTATTCTACAGAAAAATTGGCAATAAAACTAAAAATTATAATTTCAGTTTATTTTTAGTAGGTATTTTGTTGTTATAAAATGCCGTATTATCGTAGGATAGTGTAAACAACTGTAAAGATTATACGTAGTTGTTTCAAGAACAAGTGGGTTAATAGAGCAAATGTAACTGTAAATGAGCAAATGTAAATGTCGTATGGTATACTGTTGTGGGGAAAAGCGGCTGACATTGAAACTGTTTTTATATTACAAAAGAGAGCCATCCGCTCTATTTATAACATGGGCGCCAGGGAATCTCTTAGAGAACTATTTAAAGAAATAAATATCCTCACGGTTACCTCTCAGTATATTTATGAGAATATAATGTATGCTCGTAAAAATATAGAGTCATTTTCTAAATTTAGTGAAAATCTTAGAAGTAAGAATAGATTGCGCATGCCTGTACATCGACTTGCTAAGACTAGTAGATCTTTCATTGTAAATTGTATTCGATTCTATAATAAATTACCTGAAGCAGTTCTGTCCTTGCCTGAGAATATGTTCAAAAGGTACATCAAAAATACTCTGTGCAAGAAGGGTTATTATAGAATCGATGAATATCTAACTGATAGAGATGTTTGGAAATGATTCAGCACATGTATTAATATATCTTTAAATGTATCACTTGATTTCATTATATGTACACTGACATATATTTATTGTAATATATTTTTAACGATGGAAAAAAGACCCATATTGGCAAGTTTCTTTTGGCATTTCTTCTTCGCCAATGGTCATTTCCGAAATGCTGGTAGATTAAAAAAGAGATTAAAAGTAACAAAAAAAAAAAAACCAAAATTATTAAGTTACAATATGATTTAATTTAAACAATGTAAGACGTGTCTAAGTGCCCGTAAGGGTCTAATGGCAAATAAATGATTTTTATCTTTATCTTTATCTTTAACTGAGAAAATAGGATGTTCTTTTTTCTTCAGAATCAGCTCCTGATTGCAGATATCTTTACGTAATAGAATCTGTGAACGTATTGGATTTCTTTGTTGTCTAGAAGACCAAGAACCTTTCACAATCAAGAAAGTTTGGAGATGACAAGACTGACATAGCTGGACGGTAAATATGAACAGAGAAATGTGTTTAATGTAATATAATAAAATCTCGAAGTTGATAGACAAAACATTAAACTAACAGGAGCTAAAGTAATAAAAAGCAAGAAAAGACTCCAGTTAAAGCTTTCAGTTGACTTTATTTGAAAATTTTCACCGGTTGCCTTAAGATTGATGATAAGGCTAACTTCAGTCCCCAGGTATCGACCAAAGCTTTTTAAATGAAAATCTTCTTGAAAAGGTTTATATGGCATAAACTCTGTATTAACTACTAACTTTACGACTTGCGGCATTAACTTAATATTTACTTGTGTTAAGTTTATGACTTGTAGCAACTTGAAGGTTGTGTATAAAAGGGCGGTAAAGGAAAAGTATACCTTAAAAGGGAGATATACGTACAGCCTAAAACAATGATCCTGTAGCCGATATAAAAAGTAAATATTGTAGTAACTGACGAGCTCAGTGTCGCAGTCATGAATGACGCAGCTTTGATACCAACGCTCGTGGGTTCGATTACCACACAAGACAAACATTTGTGTGCATGGACATATCTGTTTGTCTTGGTGTGGATGTTTGAAGAGAGCGCATCAAAGTAGCCCGTCTGAGCAAGTACCTCCACTAACTAACTGCTTTACATCCGCTGGAAATGTACTGTTAACATTAAACTTCAAACAATGCGAGTATGATAACTGTTAAATAAGTTTTAGTTACCAACCAATTTTGTAGCAGCATTGACTTCAGATCCAATATAATTTTCGTAGTAAAAGATTAAGGGTTGGAAGTAATATTATGGTTCTATTTTCAGTTGCATAGTATCCGTTGTTAACATCTTAATGTAGCCTTGTAAGGAAGCGGTTCACTTGTTTCGGCTAATCGCTTATGTTAGCAGTGTGTCTGTGAATCAGATTCGCGTTAATGTCGACATTCTAAGTGAACTGAATCTGGCTTATAATAATATTGTACATGAGTGTAACACACACATAGACATCGGAACACATTTCATATAATAGTATACATTCTATTTTCCTTTGCTGCACACAACACAACAAATTAAATACCAGAGGAAGACTTTGTACAAAAGTCGTCTGCATGGGTACCTCTGTCTCACCTATTTCTACCGCCAAGCAGCCATATTTATATAGCTGTGTTCCGGTTTGAACGGTGAGATATGGCAGAGAAATTACTGGGTACTGTGACGAAACATCCTTAAATCGCAATTGGCAGTGCGCGAGTAACATCCCCGTGGTGTTGCGTTGACCGTTTACCATCTGATGCGGGCCGCATGCTTGTTTGCCAATCTAGTTGAATAAAAAAAAGTTAAATATTTAAGGTAATTAGTTTGCAAAGGTGAGTTTATGTCTGAAAGAGGTTTCTTCTAGCCAACCTCAAACATTGATATATATTGTTAATAGCGGAATAGCTGTACGTGCCTGGATAAATGTTATGTGCACAAATACGGCGACAATTAACAAAACATTAATTGTACACCAGGTGGTCATTTTAACAAAAACATTCTTATTGGTCCTTAAAATATTATGGAGGCCATCTAGAAAATAAATAAGATATGTATAAACAATATTCCCTGCAAACCACGTAGGAGTTAGTAGTAGGAAATCCATATGAAGATGGACTAGGTTATTTGACATATATGCTCATTAGACTGATACATACTGTGACATCATAAATCCCGCTATTGTAAATCTGGCAACACTATATTATAAATCACATTAAAGCTGCTAACTCTTGTCTATTTGTCAAAGACTATTACTTTTTTATACAATCAGGTATATTATTTCTTTCTTAAAGAAATGTTAACACATAAATAAGATAATACCAATGAACCTATCTATATTAATTAAGGAACCGAAGCCATTTTAATTAACATGTTATGAGTTTCAACGCGTTATTTAAGAAGAACAATAATCCCTGCCTAATTTAAATATAATACATTACACGATCAGTACGACATAGAAAAGAAATAGAGTACGGTTTTAAGATAAGAGTAGGCATACTCCGTTGGTTCAGACATATCAAAAGAATGCAAGAGGAAAGAATGATGAATCTGATATACAACGAGAAAATAGAAAGGTTATAGAAACTGAGAAAGTGCCTCATCTACCATGACTGTGGTCATGGTAAATGAGACACAATGAGAACATGTGAACCAATTTAGAATGGCAGACAGAATATTATTTACATAGTCAATATTTTTGCACCGGCGAGTAACATTAAAAATTATAGAAGTATCATCAGCAAACAGTAATATATCCGCATTAACTGTACCATGTAGGGCAGATCATTCACATATACTAAAAATAAAAAGGGGCGCAATACAGAGCCCTGGGGTACCCCAATATTAACATTGCTGCCTTTAGATTTGACCCCATTTATATCAACAGTCTGTATCCTGTTACTTAAATAAGTTGCAATAAACTCCATAATGGCACAGCTTGAGCAATAATGTCTGATGGTCGACACAATCAAAAGCTTTGGAGAGATCGCAGAAGACCCCAATAGCGTCCTGGGATCTCTGTGCTAAGAACATGCTTGACCAATGCTACTCCTGCATCTGTAGTGGATTTACCTGCTGTAAATCCGTATTATGAATTATGAAAAATTTTATTGGTCTTTAAACAGAGTAGCAATTGGTCAAGCATTATCCTTTCAAATATTTTACTCAATACTGGCAAAATAGATATCGGTCTATAATTCCCCAGTTAACTTTTTTCACCAGACTTAAATAAGAGTCAGTGGTACTGTAAGGGATATTTAATTAATTTTTGAAGTAGTCATCAAATAGATTTGCTACTTGTTTAGCAACTGTTACAGTTGCTATTATCCCGTGGTTTATCTTTACCCGTTTCTTTTTTAACAATATTCCATACTGCCTTTATTTGTCGACTGTTTAATTTTGTTTTTAATATTCATGGATTTTGCAACTTTGCAAACATTTTTAAATATTTTGGAATAATTTTTAACATATTTAACAAAGTCTGGGTTAAATCTATAAGGCTTTTCTCCATATAGTTCAACATTTTGTTTCTACTTATATACCTGTAGTTAATAATATAATAATAATAATAATGTATTTATTCAAAACCAGTTTAATTATTTAGAAACATGTGATTGGTGCCCTCTTTTAAGTGCTAAAATACCTGTGCCAGAGGGCATCGCTCTTCCATAATACAGTTTACATTAATTAAGATTGTAACTGTGATACATTATTTGAATAAAAAGGAAAAGGAGTTAAAGTTAAAATCTATATTACACTGTAATGTATCTATATGACTGGACTTGCGTATCAGCGTGTGTGTATGTTATTGAGTGTGTGTGTGTGTATGTGTATGTGTGAGTGAATGCATCTATGTCATAAAAGGTAGAGTGATACAGTGCCCGGCCAACAACTCGAGCACAACAACGACGTTTAACTGTCCCTTACAAATGTTAAAAGTTGCCCAGTCATTAAACTTAAATTTATTTGTGGTATTAATCTGTTTACTTTTGAATATTATTTGGTATTCGCTGGATATAATACGAAACAATTTTGTGTAACAAGTCAGAATTGTCTACAGAGTAATCTAATGAAAGCAACCTGTCCCCCAATACATTGTTGTACTTAATAAGCTTGTTGGTGGTGAGTGGTCTATACAATACATGACTTTTTAAATCTGTGTTCTTCGAACATTGATATACTACCAACTGACCGCAATGATCTGAAGGCAAGTCGCCAATTATTGAATTATTGATATATGCTCACAATTACAAAATATATTATCTAGACAAGTTGCAGATGTGGCTGTTATACGTGTAGGCTCCAGAAAGACATTTTGTAAATTAAATAATTTAAATAAATTTAAAAATCTAAGGGTTATCTGTGTTATTTACTAGAATGTGAACATTAAAATCACCACAGACTGTAATGTCTTTTTTACCTATGAAAACTTTTCACAAAGTATCCTCAATGGTAGGTAATGACCTGCTCAAATTGTGTAAAGTCACCGCTACGAGGCCTGTATACACAAATAATTATGTAATTATCTAATTCAGCACATGATAACTTAATAGCACATTCAATAGAGAGCCTAACAATGTCCTTACGTTCTTTAGGTCTATGGCAATTTTTTTGTTTATAATTGAACATTGAACCGCCTCTAATCGAGCACTCTCTATTAAAGCAACTAACAATTTTATAATTATTAATCCCAAATAACATTTCACTTTCGTTTAACCAATGTTCAGGTAAACATAAATTATATATTACATTTTTCTAAAAATAATTGAACTATTTGTTCAGAGCCAGGAAAGCCTTGGATATTTTGGTGTACAAAATTAAGGTTTACTTTCCTTTTGTCTTTCTCTGCAGTTTAAATCTGTAGTCAAATCTATACAATTATTTTATCTAGCTATCTTATGTCTACATTTGTTTGAAAGGTATGTTATTAAATATCTTTTGTCAAATTACTAATAAAATTATTAGTGTCAAAAAATATAAATTTGTCATTGTGACAACTGTGATAATATCTTATTAACCTTTAACTAATTTTTTGGATTTCTTAACTATTTCCTATTTAGAACGATGGTAGTATTGTCATCCGCCTGTGTATTCATAATTTTTTCTACAATTTGTCTGTAGGTTGCATTCGGCATACAATAAATAATATTGCCTTTTTCATAGTTACTCATTAGTGAGCCTAGGTTACAGCCTATTTTATCAGAAAATACAATGGTTTCACTCTTAGAAACTAAGCTGTTGTACCTGAATTTAGATTATATATTTTTTTACTTGAAACAATATTCACTTAATATGAAATTCATGTTATTTACACATTGGCAAGAATTTTCAAGAAAGGCGGAATGACATTATCGAGGCAACAATTACCAAGAGAAAATATAAAGGAGAGGATGTTTTGATTCAGCGTATACCGACGATTGCTTTCGACTTGCCATTCAATTTTAAGCGGCTATAATTTTCGTTGCGCCTGGTATTTGCGATGACCATAAACAAATCACAAGGCCAGGCGTTGGAAGATTAGGGAATCTTAGAGTTTCCACCTTTCGCGTATAGACAATTATTATATCGCATGTTTACGTGTAGGAAAGCCAACTTGACGTAGTTTATCAGAAAGCTTTAAATTTAATAAGTGTACCTATGTATTTTTTGTAGTACTAAATGTGTGTATTGTAGAGCGAGATTAATTTTAATAACTTAACGATATTCGAATTGTATACAATGCAGGCAGTATTTTATTATTGATTAAAATGAATAAGAGTTTGAAGATTGATTAGGATTGATAATCGCTGACCTAAAGTTGTAATAAAATATATTGTAGGTGATACAAAGTTCACCGGGTTGTGTAGTGTATACATGTATGTATATCTTCACGCCCAGTCACCTGCGGGGTAAGCAGAGAGAACCATAAGACGCGGTTCTGACACACTTCACTCGCCTTCTGTGACATTCATAGCTCTTTTCATGCACGCTCGCCGATTCCTGGGGCTCCTAAAAACCTTCTGATAAAACACGACCAATTTGGTCATGGTAGGTTAGTCTCGGTATTCCTCGGCTCCTACATCCTTCCACTTTTGCATTGTATATCTGTTTATTCATTCTTTTATCCCGCTTTCTTTCTACATGTCCGAACCAACGGAGCATGCACTTTCTTATCTTAACACCGACACTCTCCTTCAAACCAACTCTCTCTCTCGTTTTCATTACGAACGCGTGTATACATGTAATATTATTATCTTATCACTTAAAGTCATATCGATAATAATTATTTGAACTAAGCTGCTGGGCGCCACTGCCACCCACGTGGAGCTTGAACACTGAAACAATACACACTTTGGAGATAGCCTCCTTAGTGATATGTAATACAAAATTACAAACATAAAATTTCATCAAAATCCGTCTTTGTGTGATGCATTCATAGTGAATATACATACGCAGTCAGACGAAGAATTGTGATGACTTTTGACTTCTGTGCAGTTGCCAGAGTTGCATAACTATTTCAATAAAATATTTAGAAATTCCACACTATTACGATTTTAATAGGTATATATTCAAATTACGCTATTTTTGTACAATTATTAGGTATTTGACGGTACGCGGGAGACCCACTGGCTTACTCTTGCTCAAATCTATTCAGTTGTTCTATTTACTTTGTGTCTCGCTAAAATTATGTCGTTCCTTCCACACAATATTGCTGCAACAGTCTTACAGTCTGCAATACAAAGACTAATATTGAACAGCATTTAATATTCGTTAAATTGTTTTCAGTTCGTGTTTATTGAATTTTATTATTCCTGTCTCGAATATAAATGTAGGTAAGTATTTCAAAACAAAACTTTGCTTGTTAATATTTTTCGACTCGAAATTCAGTGGAATAGCTAAATTCTGAAACAATGTTGGAACAACAGCGTTATCTCCTATAAGCAGAGTTTCGTGTACGGCGGCTAATTCAATTCCGTATACAATTATAATTTGTTTCAGCTATATGAATTATCAGGACAAAGCCTTGTTAACTTCAAAGGCAACTGAGATGTATTACGATTATGCATATAAAAGTAGCCGGAGGCTTCTTTTATATATTAATGTTTTTTTTTTCATTATTATCTCTTTGTATTTTGTATGTGTGCACATATTTTTCAGAGTTCAAAAAGGGGGCATCACATTAGACTACATATTGCATGTCATGTAAAGATTTAGATATGTTTGTAAGGGAAATACTTTGTGCTCGTATTATATATCGTACGTGGTATTTATATTTTTGTGGAGATACCGACGTTGTTCTAACGATTAGCAACCTTAAGTGGCATTGGGCAGGCCACACACCTCGAACCGATGCTCGTTGGGGTAGAAAGGTTCTCGAATGGCAATAAATGGATAAAAGAGGCTTGTATGCAGCAGGGGACATACTTCGGGTGAAGTGATGACGATGGTATGGTAAGATAGAATAAACTGACGTGTTTCTAAGAGAGGGCGTCAAAGCAGCCCGTCTGGGGAAGTACCTCCACCTCACAGAAAACCGCAGCCAAATATCAACTCCCTAGCTAGAGAAACTCGAGAAAGATAAACCCATCCATACACAGGCTACGGTCGACGTTGCGAAATCTGCGTGTTTGGTTAGAAAGACACGCGCCTAATCCTTAGGCTTAGGTAGCGGACCCTGCCAATCATAACGGGATAGGAAACGGAATAACGCTATGGAGGAGATGAAGAAGTCGACAACCACTGTTTCGCGCGGTAATTTATTTTAGTGTACGATAATCGCCTTCCAGTACACGGTGCCCCCAAGTCAACCGTAACCTGGTGTTGTACCGATCAACCCAGTGGTACGTTTGAGAGGTGCGGAATACTGTGGTGTGTGTTATGACGAGCTCGGTGGCTCAGTCGTGAACGCGACTTTGACACCGACGCTCGTGGGTTCGATTCCCACACAAGGCAAATATTTGTGTGAATGAATATGGCTGTTTGTCTTGGTCTGGGAAAGTACCCTCCACATCACAGAAAACCGCAGCCAAATAACAACTCCCTGGAGGGTTGTTGTGTTCCTGCGTGTGAGCGAGGTCACCAGTGAGTTCCCAAGGAGTTGCTGTGTAAGCAGCAGAGGAGGCATTGCACGAGTGATACTTAATATATCGCAAGCATTAATAGGCTACGGTACCCGCTTTACATCAGGTGGGCCGTATGGTTGTATGCCTCCCGACGTTGTATACAAAAAAAAAGAACTGAACACAAAACTGTCATTCCGTTTATTTATCATATAATAAACCTTGTAATGAATCGACAATCCTTTCGGCCGTCTTACCTTCAGGTGCCTTAAACCTTTTCTACGTAACCCATTGTTATGAAATGCTTCAGCGTGTTTAACCAAAGCAAATACCATTCATAGATTACATCGTCCATCCAACAATATACCTGATTGTTCGCCGATCACCGCCTTTGTGGTAAGTGAATGCCAACTACTCTCAATTGGATCTGATTTACGAGTTCAGTATTCACAGGCAATAAGCGCCCTCTTACAAGGTACCTACGCCTATTTGTCATTTGGTATGGACATAGTAATATATAAATATGAATGCAGCAGTATAACTCCAAAGAAATATTGGAAATCACTGCATACACAGATGATACTAGGGGAAGCTAGTACAACACTTACATCTTATATCTTCTTTTGTGACGATTCCAAACAAATGTAGCCATTTTTACGGAATAAAAAGATTTTGACTTTGACTTTGACTTTGACTTAGACGTATGTGTAATCATCTCCACGACTACGTCCACGTGAAGCCCGGTCAGCGACTGCGGTTTTAGAATCTAATATTGATACTGTACGCCAATTAACAAACAAAAATACTTGTCAGCAAATTCGTACTGTATTAGATATTAGAATAAGTGAAGTTCAACGGATATTACATGCGCATCTGATGGATGATTCACACTTGATGGATTACTACACTGCATTGACGGAAGACCAAAAATGACGTATGTATATGTGCGCTACAGAGTGAGCAAGTGGACTGTATTTATAAAGAGGATTGAAAAATGGTAAAGCAAGACACGTTCTTTGAGGTAAACGGGTATAATAATCAAATATAGAAAAATATAAGCAATCCATACGCGAACATAAAAGCGAATCCCAACGCCCTAGATGTAAAAAAAATAACTAAAAAAGGTTGCATTCGCCAACAGTATGTATAATAAAATGATTACTATTCAGTAATCATTTTATGATATATACAGACGTAATCATTTTTGATAATAAACTTGGTTGGTTTCGTAATTTTGTCACGTGGCAAAATCTGGGTGTACTGCTTTGAAGAGGAAATAAAAAGCTAATCGGTAGAATTAGTCGTTCCTTTTACCAAAAGTTGAGCATCGGAACATTGATAAGAAAATGGTTGTTACTTTTTTCTGAATATCAAGACACACAACAGTATGGTCTGAATACTATGGAATAGTGACTGAAAATTGGTACATGGTCTAAACTAGTGAGTTAAAATCACGCATACATACTACAAGCTACGAGATGGAGTTTCATTGCTAAATGTCAATAGAGGTATCGGGTAACTCTCTAATTTAAATTTCAGCAAATATCTTAAAAATAGCGAAAATTTTTCTCGACTTAAATTCATTGTAATTACGACACAAAATTTTGAAAACGACGCCAAACTGAAAAGCAAAGGACTGTATCGCAAGTAACTAAGTTCTCAGATTTCTAAAATATTAGCTTTTCTATTTCTTTTCTTATAATTTACCTAGTCTTGCCATAAATACTGAAATAAAGAAAAAATATATATTCTATTGCAAATAAGATTTATTACTTTTACAGTGTGTTAGTTTAATACATAAATATAAATCAAATTAAAATATGAAAAGCTTATTCGAATAGGTCTCCATTGGCTGCCATACAGTCCTTTAAACGTTGAGGCCAGTTATCAATAGAAGCACTCTTTCCATGGGAAAATTCTTCACTGCCAATCGTACGGATTGTTTTAGGGATTCCAAATTATCATGGAGTTTAGAGCAAGTCGTACTCTCTAAAACTGACCATAAATCATAATCCAGCGGATTAAGATCGGAACTAGACGACGGCCAGTCTTCAGCTCTGATGAAGTCCGAAACGTTCGTTTCCAACCAAGACTGCATAGACCGAGCTTTATGACCCGGCGCCGAGTCTTGCTGAAAGGACCATTCTTGGTTATTGAACATGGTGTTGTTAAGGAGCTTCACTACCTTCTCAAGAATGGTATCTTGATACACTTGTGCTGATGTTTTGATACATTTTTCACAAAAGTTTGGCTCAGTCACTCCTTCATACCTAATACCTCACCAAACCTTCACTGAAGTCGGATAGTGCCCACGTTGCACTCTGTCGACTAATTGGGAAGCTTCCTTAGAGCCTTGAATATAAATACGGTCATTTTGTTTGTTAAAATGTCGCACAATTTAAAAAAAATTCTCATCCGTAAACAATATTTTTCTGTGACCTCCCTTTGCGTACCGCTTCAGTAGTTGTTTCGATTTTACCACCCTATTTTTTTTTTAATTATCAGTTAAGAAATGACCAGTACGTCTCTTATAGGCTGCAAGTCTTAAGTTATCTTTTAAAATACGCGACAAAGTTCTAGGTGCTATCTTCATCTCCCGAGATAAGATCTTTTGCTTTCGGACAGGATTTCTTCGAATTCTTTCCCTTACTGCTTTGACCACCTTTTTCGCACGGAGACTACGTGGATGGCCAGATCTTTTTCTGTCACAAACAGAGGAGGTCTCATTGTACCTTATATTAATACCCCGGTACACAAACATTTTACTAATACCAAGCGTATGGAGAGTTTTAAAAATTGCATTTAGCTTCATACCTACTTTGTGTAATGCAATCACAGCGATTCGGTTCTCTTTATCACCCCACTCCATTTTAATATCGCAAAATATTGTACAATGTATTGGCGCCAAAATGAGAAAGCTCAATGAACGATCGTATAAAAATGACAGATTCCAAATTCAAATGTAATATTTTGTTTATTTTTAATTGTAACAGTATTTATGGCCAGACTAAGTATATTAATGATAAATAAGAATAATTATAAAATATTTCTCAATATTGAAACTTACAAGTTCCTAGTTCTTGCTGTTATGTGCTGTTCTGTTTTATTAGGTATTTAAATTTGGTTTGAAACGTGACGAGTACATGTATTTTTGTCTTGTTTAGAATCTGCTACTGGTTATTTAGAACACCCTAGTACACTTAATATGACCGTCTTCTGCCCCTCCCCTGATTTTGCCCGGCGTCCGTAAGAGGACTAATTCCACCCACTTTGAGGAACACTGCTTTATACCATAAACTAAAGTTGAGTACAAAACTTTAACACACTCCGGTGGAATAGTTTCAATACAGAATTAGTTTACGGAAATTGGATCCTTAAAGTTCGAAACGATAAGATCGTTGGTAGTTCAGCATGAGCAAGTCTGAGGATACTCTATTGTTAATAATTAGAAATCTTTCTATGTTTTTCTGATTCCTACGAGATAAAACTTTACCAAGTAGTGGTAAATATAAATTGTTAACTGCAGCTCGTGACTTCGTTCGCGCGTAAGTTTATATCCCTTGGGAACCGCCTTTTTCTTACTTTCTTTCTCTTTCCTTTGTTTCTAAGACTCGTATCGTGATGATGAATAACCCTATAAACCTTTTTTAAGAATTAGGCTATAAGCCCAATCTAAAATTTTTTTCAAATCAGAATAGTAGTTCAAATATACAAACAACAATCAAACTAACAAACTTTTCCGTTTTGTATATTACTATAGATTATAAATTAATAAAAGAACCGAGAATCCCATACGGGAATTTTAAATTTATGTCATCTACATACCCAATCAACATTTTTCATCAAAATCACTGACAAATTTCAGACGAAATATTTTTTTTTTACTTGGAGATGATTTGTAAAAAATAAAATAATACATCAATTGAACTCTACTTCTTGGTATTATCTTGTTTCCTAATCCATTAGGATTTTCGGGGTCCGCTATCTAAGCCTAAGGATTTAGCGACGACACTGATTTTTATATTGAGCGACTGCCGTCAGACCTCCGCAACTTAGAGGAGAAACCAGATATTACTTCGCTCGTCTTTCGAAATATAATTTCTTACACGTGTGGGTTTCCTTACGATGTTTTCCTTCACCGCCGAGCAAGTGATAAATAAGCATATAAATCCGAAAACATGAATTTAGTGGTACATGCTCCCGTTAGGATTCGAACCGGGGATCAGATAATCGATAGGCCGGTTGCCGGTTCCTTATCCAATGGGCTATCAATGATCAAATTATAACCTATGTATCCCTTACAATTGCGCTATAACCATGATTTTGACGAGAAAGTTACTGAAAAATCTAAAAACTGACAGTTACTTTTTATTTTTATACATATAACTATTTTAGATATTGCTTTTTTTCTTGCTAAATTTGTAATTTCTTGGTATGCAGACAACATAGTGATCATTAAGGAATACTTTTAATTCATCAAGATCGCGCCTCTGATCTTGCAGATATCCATGGGTAACAGAAGACGATTACCACCAAATATCTGGTTATCTAGTCTACCCAACTCTCCCATTATTAACATAAAAGATTATTAGATTATTAATAGATTCGCTATGACAAGACACGAGACGGTTTTATTACAAAGAAGCTACTGTGGCCTTCAAAGTACATCGGTATACTGTTTACTAAATAATATCAAGATGACACTATGCTAGTTAAGATGCGTAGGCCGTATCAAAGTAGACCACCTCTGTCAGATCAACGACTTTTCTTTTTGTATAACCTCCACACCCACAAAAGTAGCTAG
Organism: Pyralis farinalis; assembly: GCA_947507595.1. Lineage (NCBI taxonomy): Eukaryota > Metazoa > Arthropoda > Insecta > Lepidoptera > Pyralidae > Pyralis > Pyralis farinalis. The sequence goes on from OX382258.1 coordinate 21,859,789, forward strand.
ATAAAAAGGAAAACCTATTATTACAGCAACCGCCCCTTTCAAGATAATGTAGATTTTTACATTATCAGGGGACTCTAATCCAAAGTCAATACGATGCAATACCACCTGGAGATCGCGCGGCCAACCATTCTTTTCCTCACGGAGATACAAATATCCTCGTTCACATCTTATTCACAATACCCTGGATACAAACACGAGCACTTCTTTATGCATCGTGCTGGGGTATGCATGTTCGTTTGGAGTTCGGAGAGCATCGTAGTCTGACCTATAGTGTTAAACAGAAAGCTGATTTACTGGGTAATCTCTTTGCTTTTAACTCCAATTTGAATCACGAAGGATTTGTGCTACCTGTTAACCCGAAGTGTGATAGCTTAATACCGAAAATCTCGACATTTATTACTCGAGTGGGACATATGGAATTATGGCAGTGGTGTTAAAAATGCGTGCTCCTGAGTTGTTTCCTATACTAACGCGCCTTTTCATGCTTTCTTACTGAAATAGGCAAGTCCCAACTTCGTGGAAGACCACCAATGTGAACCCGGTGCGCATAAATGATGATAGATCAGATCGATCGAATTACAGATATATTGTTATAACCTCCCTTCTCTCCAAGGCAATGGAGGCTGTGATAAACATAAGACTCCTGGCATACCTATAGGATCACAACTTGAACGGCGAACGTCAATACAGCTTTCGACATGGTCATTCGACTGGTTTTCTTCTAGTGGCTCTCCCACACCGCTGGGCTTCGGCAATTGAGAGTCAAGGCATTGGTTGTCAGTCTAGATATAGCGAAAGCATTGAATCGGGTCTGGCATCGGAAGACAATTATTATACAGGCCGTATAACATCTCTCGTTCCCTAGTGGAGGAAAGCCACGTTAAACTTGTGTCTGAAACTGAGGGTACTTTCAGTAAAGTATCTGACTGCGGACAATTGAACTTAGTCCAATTCAACACAGCAAAGACACGCGCATTCTAAGAAAACCCCATTTATAATGGTATTTAAATTCCAGAACACGCCACTTACCATTGCCAAGAATTTTGGAATTCTCGGTGTCGAGATCTTAGGCGATGTTCAGTACCTCTGTAGTCAGCTGAAGAACAAGGTCAAGTTGTCATCCAAGAAATTTGTTGTGCTCTGTAGAGCTAAATAGTACATCAGTTCGGGGCAACTAACGTTATAAAAGTCACAAGTCGGACCACATATGGAGTATTGTAGTCACCTTTGGGCAGGGGCACCTGAATACTAGGTAGGACCTTGTGATTTGGTGTAAGGATCATTGGTGATCTTAAACTCTCATACGGCGTTGATCTCTTCAGTTTAAGGATAGATTCTAATTTCTTTTGCATGTTCTACCGTTTGTACAACGGGTTGTGTTCCGAGGATGAAAACAGCCCCTTTTTACAATGGTACCGAATTAGAACCGGGGACCAGTTAGTTAATAGACCGTTTCCTTTATCCACCGGGTTGTCACTCCTCTTATGACGGTTGGCCAGTTAAACGTCATTAACGATGTAGGTACTTTGCTCAACCTCTCGCAATATTAGAAGTGTTATGAATTCATATTTCAATAACATAAAAGGAGCGTCTTTTGTACAAACTATCCCTCTCAATATCGCAAGTTTTGGCACAATGGGGCCGCCATTTTGCCGGATCCGCGGTCTGAGCGCGGGCCACTTCCGGTCGCTTTGTCCGCCCTTACTTGCCCCTCTCTAACAACTTTGAATGTCTCCTTCTAATTGAACTGAGATTGTCTGTTGTTATGTATATAATAAAGAATACGTGAAGCAACAAGATAATGTGTACCTTATTTTCTTGTTACTGAGCTTTCGTAAGCTTGCCCATAATTTTCATTAGTGGTGTTGCGAGCGTCAATAGGCTGCGGTGACCGCTTACCATCTGATGCAGCCCGCATGCTTGTTTGCCAATCTAGTTGTAAAAAAAAAATGATTTCGACAGACTTGTTGACCTAACCTAAGAAAGGTTTGAGTTTCCCTCTAGGTTATAGAGAGCTGATTGAATGACGTCAGGAAGCAGAACATTTTTGTTATGTGAATCTGTATTTAAACGATCGACATCTAAAACCCTCAACTTCTTGTAATATACCGGCTGATGTGTAAAGACGAGTGAGTACTGGACGTAGTGTGTAGGTATAGGACGTCGGAAAAAGTTCTTGGTGCAAAAGCTTGAGAAAACAAATAATACTGCTCTAAAGGAAGGTAGACGAGTATGTACGTTCGTAAAGGGACAAGGAGTAATCCGCATTGCCCTCTCAACCGTTCATTTAGCACTTTAGTATCTTCCTGATAACCGTACTCACTCTTCGGAATATGTACAAATTTTTTTTTTATATAGAACTTCGGGAGGTACTTCCCCAGACAGTCTGTTTTGATGCGCCCTACCTCTCTTACATAAACTCTCTCTTGTGAGAAATAAGTTGTTCACTATCATATTTATACTGAAGCATTTTGCGGGTCAGCATGGCAGCGTCAACTGACAGGATGCGGGATGTAGTATGCTGTCAGTTGCAGTTGCGATTTGGGCTCCTCTTTCACTTACCATCAGGCAAAGAGGGGCCACTATGCGGAACTAATATAAAAAAAAAAAAAAAGAAATCCAACTTCGTTTGCAATTTTTGCATCAAATCATTGCGACTGGATAAATACTTCACTCCTCATAAATCCACAACCAAACAACTCCCTACAGAGGGTTGTTGTGTTGGCGAGCGTAAACAGTAATCTCCTAAGGGGTTGTTGTGTTAAGAGCAGAGGTGGCATCGCAAGAATGGTACTTAATGTCTTGAAAGTTGCAAGCATTTATGCGGTAACTGTTTCACATCGGGTGGGCCGTATGCCTGTATACCTGGTAACTACCAGTAAACTTCTGAGAAATTCCTGTGCTAACGTTTATAGCGGATACTCCTTGTATTAAAATCGTTTACAGGTCCACTTCATAGTCGGTAGGCCGTATATTTGTTTGACTCCCGACGTTGTATAAAATAAACTACACACAAACATCCGAAACCATATTAAAAATATTTTCATAAACACATATCAATTTCCACATGGTTTACAGTTCTGGCGGTATGATTCTTTATTGTGATTCTGTTGTGTGTTGTGTGAAATTACACACATGCACACATAGCACACATCAACTCATACGCATCCTACAACAACATATGTGTATGTTTAACTGAAGATGTTTAAAGCTACTCTGATCAATAGGATTCAAAGAGACAAATTTGTAAAATTACATTAATTGGTGCTTAATTATTCATACGAGTACAATCGTGTAGAAATGTTATTCAACCGTTTCTGCCGCTCTATAACTTCACGTTAAATCCCTTGCGGGGCAGGCAGAAAGAACCGAGCGCCACATGACTCGATTCTTACATACATACCTCTCTCGCTTCTTTAATATTCATTGCTTTTTTCATGCACGCTCGCCAGTTTCTAAGGCTCCTAGCGTCGTCTTCTGATAAACGGCGATCAATTTGGTCTTGGTAAGTCGTTCGTTGTATATCTGCTTCGTTTTTCTTTCTTCCTGCATTCTTTTCACGTGTCCGAACCATCGGAGCTTGCCTCATCTTATTTTAGCCATTTTTTTTGGAATGATTCAATTTTTATTAATAACAAATGACCATCTGAGATCGTAAGGACGTCTTTCCTTGGATGTCTCTTACTATAATCATCGTGTCAAGCCAAATCTTTCAAAACTTTTGCCGCCAAGCTTTGGGACTTTTTACCACTGGACATAAAAATCTCGCCTACCTTGGGATCCTTCAAATCAACGCAAAAAATATTTTTTGATAACTCTTCGAACTGTTAGCTTATTCTATATCATTATCATATACTATATATATTCCACACTCGCGTATTTACAATCCTCTCAAATTCTTTTAGGTTGACCGGAAGAGATCTCTTAGAGGAATAAACCCGTCTTTGTACCATTTATTTTTTTAAATTTCATATGTAAACTATTGTTATTTTGTACAATAAACATATTACATACATGCATACATACAAAAGTTACGCTGTGATCCCACTGGTGTAACAAAATATAATGAAGCAAATCCACTAACAATTTTCTTTGCTGTTCGCTCGCAAATTTTATCTCTGTCGTTGGTAATTTCATAGTAATTTTCACTTTAAAAACATAGCTCACAATAACATTGCAGTAATGGCGACATTACAGGCATATTATATTCAAATCACTAAACAGTCGCGGCGCGGTAGTTACAACTTAATATGGTGATAACTGCGGTATTGCTATTCGAATATACGGATTATAATTTGCACCGTGCCCGCTGAAAGACTTACACATTTTTATGCAATAAATAGTGATAAATGAATCTTTTTTAGGTGGTTGCAATCTAAAAATTTGCCACCCATACTAAATAGCAATATCTAATAATTTGGCGTGCTCGGTGGCGAAGTGGTTCACTTTAACATGGCTCGCGGGTTCGATTCCCACACAGTACATACATTTGTGTGCATGAAAATGCCTGTTTGTATTGATTTTGTGTTTTTATGAGAGGTAGTCTCATTATATATTATATATTATTATATATATTTTTTTCACGGGTATTATCCCGGTCATTTGATAGGCGTGCGCGGGGATATGGATCCAACGCGTAGAGGCCCTTTTGAGAAGATTCATGTTATGTTGTACACCCACCGAAACCCGCTCCTAAAAATATCGTTAGATCCATATATCTATGAGCAGGTCACGGCAGGTATTGGGACTATTGCGAATGTGTAGGAAATTATTAGTCTATTGTAATGAGGTCTGGAGGGATTATTGGTACTGGGTTATTGCAGAAGAGGGACGGACATCTGCCATAACTATCATATTCAGATGTTACTTTTGGCAGGTGGTGGCTCGCCACTCACTAGATGGGCCCCCGAAATGCCAGAGAAACTCGGCCGGGGGCAACACCGGTGTGAGTGACTCAGGGGTGTCGAGAGGTGTGCTGCGCTTTCTCCGAAGTTACTCGCGGCGTTATGCCCTTTAACACTTCCACCCCTGGAGCATATCACCTGCTAGAGCAATATACTCTATCGACTCCTCTCTGGACGGCCAATGAAGGCAAGCCAGAGCTGAGAGTCCTGCGGGCCTTCTTGACTTTTCACTCCGACCGACGAAGACACGTCGGAGACGAAGGCCCTGATCAAAATAAATAAAAAAATCAAAATAATAATAATATTATAATAATAATATTATTATTATTATTATAATACAAACAAACACGTATCAAAACAGTCCGACTGAGTAAGTAGCTTCACCTCACAGGAAACTGCAGTCAAATAACTCCCTGGAGGGCTGTTGTGTTCCTGCGAGTGAGTGAATTTATCAGTAAGTTCCTAAGAGTTTGCTGTGTTAGCTGCAGTGGTGAGCAATATTTCATGTATTGCAAGCGTTTTTTTTAATACTACGTTCTGAGATCATTCGCACAAAGGGACACACCAATACAAAATATCTTCGTTATTTCGCTGCGTATTCCTGTGAGTCTTTTTGTATAAGAAGAGGTAAACAATACCGCACATCTGACGTAAAGTGTGTAGCAGTTTACCCGTTACAGCCTAACTATTTCCACATATTGACAATGTAAACAAAACTAAATTATAACTCGCCTTGAAATGCTGCAACTAGCGTAATCTGGTGGGTGTAAATCACACCTCGTATTGCAAATTGCATACTAGCGGTAGGTAGTAGTCTACCTACCTTCACGCGCTCTACGCCTACCTCCTGCGTCGTGCCTGTTGCAACTCCTCGGAAAAGCTATGTGTCTTATAGACAACTGTAGCGGAGACCACGACCTTACTCACGAACCTTGATCTTTCTGTTTTTAATAAAACCTTGTCGGTATTTATCTCTTGTATTTTTCTTCTCCAGTAAATACTGGCCCTTCTTGGTCCAGGGGTACTAACCCCTGCGACAAGTGGTTACGATAACTTATGAGCGTTAGTAAAATAAGGATTACTGCTCGGACATTGCCACCCTCACTGCTGCACATAGCAATTTCTCAGGAGCTTACTGGTAACCTCACTTCCACGCAGAAAATCTACGAATCTACTGTTAGGCCGTGTATCTTTTCAGTTGTGCTGCTTTAATCCGCTTTCTCGTAAATGTTACCTTAAGCATGTGTACAGTGAGAATGTTTAAAACTACATTTACGTTTACGATGTTTACGATGGTGAGGTTGGATGTTGCGCTATAGCCGTTATCAAAGCATGTTACCCTATATTTCTATACGTTGTTAATAACTAAATACTGTGTTAACACAACACAAAATATGTACACGGTTCGGCAAGGAATTATAATTATTATTTGGAGTCATATATGGTTGTCGCAAAGGTTGTAATTTGCAAATAGTTTAAAATAATGCGAAAAACGAGGAAAAAATGCGAATATCTTGGAATTTGAATCCAGGACTTTATTAGGCTGAGCTCCTTTACTTAGCTTGGTTCGGGTTAGGTACGATATATTATGACGCGTATTTTAAAATTTAGTATCAGTATCAACAATGCAAAAATACGACGTTGCTCAGACGAATATAATCCTGTGTGTATACGGCTCGCTATCGTAGCCTACAAACAAGCATTACAATAAAAAGTAACAGCCGGAGTCGCTCGATAACACATCGCCGCACCGCCCCCTCAATGTAAGATATTTAAAGGAATTTCACGGCAAATACAGGTGAAACTGACTATTAAAACCTTATGAATAGTGAATCTTTTCATACATTATGAAACTCTGGTACATAGTGGATATACGTGGAACCCATTTTGGAGTGTAAGACTGACTTTGACACTAAAAAAATAAAATATAAATGATAAGATGAGGCACTTGGTCAGTACTCCTGATATCTTGACCAAATACAAGCTCAGTTTAATCATAGTATTCAAATACTAAATCATCTGACTCATAATTGTGATGAATTTTTCGGTTAAACCTTTAATATTATAAAAGTTATATTTCTTGAGTTACTCATACAGCGTTTGACATACATACATATCATCACGCCTGTCTCGAATTGGGGTCGCAACCCTGCTTTTTTTATACTGATTAAGGAGTTTGCTGTTGTGGGCTATTGCTGCATCACAGGATTTGATGGTGTTAATCGCATCAATGAGGTTTCGAAATTATAGCTAAGTATGGCAGAGGGAGCATGAAAGTACAAATATGGTCGAAATGTGAATATTGTACAAAATCTGTTATATAACGTTGACTGACAGCGTCCGTAGCGATGATACGAGAAAAAAAGTTGGTTTAAAGGAATCTATGGGTTGAGAAAAAGCATATTTCGTTAACATGTGCATATAAAAAGGACGACGAATTAGATATACAACACAAAAGTTCAGCAGGTTAGTTTAGGAGCCTTAAAACTGACGAGCATATGAAAAAAGGCACGAATGTTAAAGAAGCAATTGAGGTATGATAGCAGCTTGTGGCTCAGAACTCTGAGAGATCTCTATGTACCTCCTCACCAAGGACAAGGATGAAAGATATAGATAGATCGCTGTCACCTTACTAAACCTATATCACTTCATTCGCTTCTTGGAAAACACCATATATAAATACCCACGTGATAGTTTCAGTTCGTTTTACAATCACAGCATTCATGAAAGAAAATCCATCAGGAATTACACGCGAGCATTTTGATTCCTGTCTGAAAAGCCTTTTTAAAAATTGCCGGAATATTTACTCGTGTGCTTTCGTCACCTTCTCAAATTATCGTCAACCCTTCACTCTATCCTTTTAACATCCGTAAAATACAGGGTGTGTATATTTTCACAGTGCATTTACGGGCCCCAAGGGGTTATCCAACCCCAGGTAAGATGTTTCACAAGATGTTTACGCGTTGGGGCACGGCCTCGTAGTAAACAGCTGTGAGAGTTTGCTTATACAAGGAAGTATTGAGTGTTCCATGGGAAAATATTTTTATTTTTGGAGGCATTTAGAAGTTAAATGTTTTTCGCATCTACTATGACCAAATTAATCGTATTTTTTATTACTCATATGGGGTAAGTAATATCTTTGCGCCTGTTGTTACGGGTGATAAGTTGCTATTTGCTCATTTTAAAATTACAACATGAGTTTTAAGTAAAGCACAAACCATTTGAGTGCGACAAGTAAACTAGGCGCACGCAAATTGACGAGGAAAAAAACATGAATAACGCCCCTGGAGCCCAATTTTGGACAACGGAATAGTTCCGCATTCGTAATAAAAAATAGCAATAAACAATAATAAATAATAAAAATCAGCAACTCGTGCGATGTTGTACATTGCCCACTTGCGTCGCTTGTGCGCTCAACTTCGCAATCGACAATTTATCGCACTAGTTGTACAATATACTATTTTGAGAACGTATCAGGAGACTGTAGGTGCGTAGAAAGGTTATGAATAAAGTAGGAAATTGTATAAGGACTGAGTCATGTGGCGCTTGGTTATCTCTACCTACCTCGCTAGGGACATGTCGTGAAGATAGAAAGATTTATTTTATTTTTATTTATTTAGGACAACAAACAATTGTACAAAAGGCATATCATAGATACTTATTACTAATAAAATAAAGTTTATACACAACCAACACCGTTGTCCACTAAATTAATAATAAATTTTCAGAGTATTCTCTTACAACAATACAAATAAGATAAGAAAGGGCATGCTCCGTTGGTTCGGACATGTAGAAAGAATGCGGGACGATAGAATGATGAAACAGATATACAATGCAAAAGTGGAGGATGTAGGAGCCGAGGAAGGCCTAGACTAACCTACTATGACCAAATTGGTCGTGTTTTATCAGAAGGTGATGTCAGAAGCCCCAGGAACCGGCGAGCGTGCATAAAAAGAGCTATGAATGTCACAGAAACGAGTGAAGTATGCAAGGACCGCGTCTTATGGCGCTCGGTTCTCTCTACCAACCCCGCAAGGGACTTGGCGTGAAGATATACATACATACAACAATACAAATAGGTAACATTGAAAAGAATGACAAAACGGTTAGTTTTGTTTTTATTGTTAATGCTAATAATATTAACCAATTAGGTAAGCATATTATTCACCTATCCACTCTAAGCCGTTACTAATCTCACTGCATGAATACGGGTCTCGGTTCAACCGAAGGGGTTTAAAAGCATACTCCGCTTAACTAGTAATAAAAAAAATAAAAAAATAAGGCACTTATTGTAATCGCACTTGCGGAGCGATAATAAAAAACTAACAATCTGACAAAAAAAAATGACAAACAAAGGCACGGGCCAAAGAGCCTGTGGATGAAAAAAAAAAAAAAAAGCATACTCCGCTATGCTGCTCAACTGTAGACTGGCGGAGGCCAGTATTTCTAGGCCACAGACGGTCTTCGATCGACAACAGACGAGACCGACAGCTTAACGTGCCTTGAGAAGCTCGGAGAAGCTTCGGTTGCGGTTGCAGTTCCTTAACCTGGATGTTTGGTTAGAACTACCATGGCCAAATTGGAGATCTTTTAGGAGGTGTTATCAATAGTCCTAGGAACCAGATGGAGTGCACGAAAAGGATGTAAATGTTAAAAAAATGAGATGTGCAAGGCCCGAATCGTTCAGTTCTCTGTTCTTACCATGCAATTGTCTTGACAGGCAGATAGATGAGATATTTCATCTTCAATTTTGGTCATTAACTTTCCATTTAACTTTTATTGACGCATTTAATAATTGAATGCGTCAATAGTCATTTGTACAATGTATCATCTATCTATCCCTTGCGGTATGAGCAGAGAGAACCGAGCGCCACATGGCTCGATCATTACACACCTCACTCGCTTCTTTAACATTCATTGCTCTTCTCATGCACGCTCGCCGGTTTATATGGCTCCTGACATCACCTCCTGACAGAAGACGATCAATTTGGGCATGGTAGGTAGGCCTTCCTCGGCTCGGCATCCTTGTACTTTCGGATTGTATATCTTTTTCGTAATTCTTTCCTCGTATATTCTTTCTATATGTCCGAACCAACGGAGCATGCCTCTTCTTATTTTAACACGGACACTCTCTTTCAGACCGACTCTGTTTCTAACATCATCATTGCGAATACGGTTTATGTGCGTTATACCACAAATTTTGCGCAATGCTCGCCTTTCGACTGCGTTTATCCTACTTTCATGCTCATTCTTAAATGTATCATCTCCACGGTATTTGCAAAACAGCTAATGCACCACCGCGCGATATAAAGGTCGAAAGTGAAAGGCTTGGCATATACCTACATATCTGTACTAGAGTCGGTGAGATGAAGGACCCATAAAATTGAAATATATTTTACGGAACCTACGGAAGGTATGGTGACCAGAGAACATAATAAAACTTACGCTCTTCGCTTAATTCCTGAGCATATGTGCACACTATTTATTATGTTCACGACATTCAAATACAGATAAGGCACTTCATGAAAACCAAATGAAAGGACCGTGTTCACTTGAAGATCTACTGGGAGGTAACATTCACTGGATACGTTACAGTGCAAAAATAGAAAAGACACTTTCACTAACTATTAATGGCGAAACAGACATACAATGTGGAAGTCGAAGGTTCTAGTAATCGAAGACTCACCTACCATGATCAATTTTTTTTATACTACGTTGGGAGGTATACAAGCATACTGCCCACCGGATGTAAAGCCGGTACCGTGGCCTATTAACGCTTGCGATATATTAATTATCACTCGCGCGATGCCTCCTTTGCTGCTTACACAGCAACTCCTTGGGAACTTACTGGTGACCTCACTCACACGCAGGAACACAACAACCCTCCAGGGAATTGTTATTTAGCTGTGATTTTCTGTGAGTTGAGCTATAAATGTTATAGAAGCGAGTGAGGTGTGTAAGGATTGCGTCTTAAGGCGCTTGTTTTACATTTACTAATTTATAATACAATACAATATTGCACAACATAAAACAGTAAAATAAAATTACTTCAAATAAGGCATAAAAGGCCGTCTTATCGCAGTGATCTCTTCCAGATAACCATAGGGTACAGGAAAAATATAAATAGCTAGGTGGCGCAGCGCAAATTAGAAATATAAAAAGAAAAGTAAGGGTACTTAGGCAAACCGAATATAACCCCTAAAAGTCCATATATACGTTACACACAGACAAATTCATATACACACATCCTCATTCCTACAAGTATCCTCATCCTAGCGTTATGACGTTTCCTAATGCATTAGGATTGGCGGGGTCCGCTACCTAAGCCTAAATTTAGGGAAGATACAGATTTTGCCATGAAGCGACTGTCAACAGACCTCCGCGACTTAGATGGAAAATCAGACCTTTCTTGGATTAGGTCACACGTCTTTTGAAATATAATTTCTTGGACGTGTAAGTTTCCTCACGATGTTTTCCTTCACCGTCGAGGAAATGATAATTACAAATTTGTACACGTATGCTTGTAAAAAGTAAAAAAAATGTAATTGGCCAAATCCTTAGTTTTCTGTAGTAATGACTTGCTTATAGGTGTCTATTGTGAAAGCAATTTAAGTATTGTCTATTATCAACTGTCAATTGAACTGAATTACTTATGTCAAATCTAGATATGAGAAAGATAATGAGCATTAACTTGATTTTTAGGGTTCCGTAACTTAAAAGGAAAAATACAACCCATATACGATCACTTTGTTGTTCGTCTGTCTGTCTGCCAATACCCTTTTTCTAAGTAAAAGGTGGAGCTATCCAGCTGTAATTAAGGTCAGGTCTATAATTCCTTCGAGCATTGAAAAAATCAAACTTGCAATCTTGACCGTGGCCTGTGTTTGCATCGCCCGGAAAAACCTCAACATGGGAATTCATTGTACAAATTTATGTGCACTTCTCTAGTCGGGTTGCTTTGATGAGTCCTAATCTTTCTTGAACAATCATCAAGACAAACATGTTCCTCGACACAAATGTTTATCGTGCATGTAAATCAAACCCACGAGCGTTGGTTTTAAATTGGCTTTGCTAACCACTCTGATACCGAAATTGGAAAGGATTGAAGTTTTTTTCAAAAGCGGCTGAACGAATTTGCATAAATGTAAATACGTTTAGATTAACATATAGGCTACCATGATCAAATTGGTCGTGTACTATCAGAAGGTGACGTCAGCAACCCTAGAAACCGGCGAGCGTGCATGAAAAGAGCAATGAGTGTTTAGAAGGCGAGTGAGATATGTAAGGATCGAGTCGCGTGGCGCTCGGTTCTCTCTGCCTACCCCGTACGGGATTCGGCGTGAAGTTATAGATAGATAGATAGGTAGCTACTATTATTCTGAAGACATTTAGAGTTCCTGCGTGGAACTTTAAAAGCCGAAATCCGTCCGTTAGTCCTACACATATAAATCAAATTGGAGATATGTTGAAAAAGGTCCAAATCGAATGTACCCAAAACCGAAGAGCATGCATGAATAGGTTGATGAGTGTGGAAGAGGGGAGAGTGAGGTATGTTTGGATCGGTGCACCTGGCGTTCCATAGTCACGGTCCACCCCCATGGGAGACAGGTGTGATGACATGTATGTATATTATAACATGTATGTATATTATAATCTTGGTCGCCCAGGCACCGTATAATAATCTAATAAAAGTATTTTAAAACAACAGAAGTCAAAGGAGTAAACGCTCTTTTAATACAAAATTAACTTTAATTAAATTTATTTTAATTAAGTAATTTATTTCGTAAGTTAATGAATTTAAATTAAGATTCTTTGGAAACGATGACTGAGTGCAATCAAAAGGTGTTTGAACTTGCGAAGTGTAAATACCTACTGTTCCACGCTGGCTTTATTTGTGGGGTTTACTTTGTTATTTTTAACTTGATTTACTTTGTTAAAACTTTTGTGAAGTAATATGTAATTTGAGAGTCAAATAAGCAAATGGCCCGCATGATGTGAGCGGTTAACCTAGAAGCGTTTATAGTACAAGGACTTTTGTTTGTGCATTAAAAATTTAATAGTATCCAATCGCCGACAATGATCATTCGTAGAATCTAAGGTAGACACCCCACAAGTTTTATGTAGCTAACTTATTGTTTGACATATTCCGATATAGGAGTTGCATTATTGTACTCGTATATTGAATTTGTGTCCAGCAGTGCATTCATTTTAAGTTTATTTTTTTTATACAACGTCGGAAGGCATACAAGTATACGGTCCACCTGATTTAAACCGGTCACCGTAGCCTATGAACGCTTATTGCTGCATTAAGTTACATTTGAGCGATGCCACCTCTGCCGCTAGCACAGTAACTCCTTAGGAGCTTATTGGTGGCCTTAGTGTTATTTGGCTGCGGTTTTCTATAAGGCGGAGGTACTTCCCGATGCGCCCTACCTCTCTTAAAAAGTATTTCTTACAAGAATTTCTTTGTATGTGATGTTGGTAACTTTTTTGTTAATTAGTTGAATTATTTATTACACTACATTTTTAATTAAACTTAGTTTTTAATATTAATAGTTGGTTTTTATCAAGTTCTAATTTTAGCTTTTCGTGTTGCAAGCGTTCATAGTATCTTAATTATAAACCACTTGAACCATATGAACGCGCCTCGTGCTTACAAAAACGTTGTGTTTTTGCGCCTAAATATCTCTGCGACTTGACCTACTGTCACCTTACTGTCCAATGGGAGAACATTTTAACCAATAAGCCGATCAATGCCGCGACATTGGCCCGTGAACTAGCCAATAAGAGCGCTACGCGTTTTACTTTACCCCCCGACCCGTAGCGGCGAATGGAGTTACTATGCAAAATCGGATTCGTTGGTTGTCCTTAGGTTATCCTTCATGAGTGGGCCGCATGCTTGTATACGTCCCAATATGGTGTTAAAAAACGTATCCACCACATCAACCCTTACTTATCCTACTGCAGGGATACGGGTCTCCCTTCAACCGAAGGGGTTTATTGTTACTCCACCACACTGCTCAAATGCGGATTGGCGGCAGTCAGTATTTTCAAGCCGCCCGAGGGCCATTGCCTTAGTTTAACGACTGTCATCTATCGACAACGACAAATGACGGGCTCGGTGGCGCAGTGGTGAAACGCGCTGTTACGCTACTTTGACACTAACGCTCGTGGGTTCGATTCCCACACAGTACAAACATTTGTGTGCATGAACATGTCTGTTTGTATTGGTCTGGGTATTTTCTATGTATAATAAGTATGTATTTACAAAAAAAAAATGTATTTACGTATGTTTATCAGTTGTCTAGTACCCATAACACAAGCTTCGCTTACTTTGGGGCTAGGTGGCGCTGTGTAATTTGTCCGGCAATATTTTTTAATATTATTTATTACAACAGCCGGGACTGACCCTGTGGCCTCCGAAGAACGGAGAAACTTAATGTCTATAGATGGGTTTATACTTATTATATAAACTCATCCATAGACAGGCAGCGGTCGATGTTTGGTAAATAAATACCAACTTCATATGTTAGCTCAATAACACTATTTTGTAGTCTTTTCTAGTTTTTTCTGGATCCAGGTCTCTGGAGTTAGTAGGTGTACATGGCGTCTCGGACATCGGTCTGCGGTGCATGTAATTTTGAGACGAATGCGCCACACATTTCCATGCAAATTGTGTTGACTTTCGTTTGTTTCGCGGTGAATAATCGTGCCCCATATTAAACTGCCACCGCGCTAGTTGTTATTAAAGAGCTTAGCGAAATTAAAATTTATTTATTTTTCAGTTCTTCCGTACCTGTTTTGTACGTACGTATTTGTTTTGTAATTCATATGCATACATCCTCATTCGTATACGTATCCTCATCCTAACGTTATGACGTTTCCTAATGCATTAGGATTGGCGGGATCCGCAATTAAGCCTAAAAATTTAGGGAAGATACAGATTTTGACATGAAGCGACTGTCAAGAGACCTCCACGACTCAGATGGAAAATAAGACCTGTCTTAGATTAGATCATACGTCTTTCGAATTATAATTTCTTGGTCGTGCGGGTTTCCTCACGATGTTTTCCTTCACCGTCGAGCAAGTGATAATTACAAATATGTACATGTATGCTTGTAAAAAAATGTAATTTACTAAGTCCTTAGTTTTCTGTAGAAATGACTTGCTAAAACAAATCTAATACAATAGACACATTTTCTATGTAAATACACACTTATCATATATAGAAAACATCTAGATCAATACAAACAGACATGTTCATGAACACAAATAATTGTCCGGTGGGGGAATCGAACTCACGAGCGTTGGTGTCATAGTAGCGTTACTAAACTGCGCCACAAAGCTCGTCAAGTTAATGGTGTGGCTTTGCCTACAGTTATGGCGCAGGAACTTAACACCAATGCTCGTGGGTTCGATTCCCACGCAGGACAGCCATTTGTGTACATGAACATGTCTGTTTGTCTTGGGCTGGGTGTTTTAAACGGATCATAAGTATATATTTACAAAAAAAAAATGCATTTACGTATGTTCATCAGTTGCCTAGAACCCATAACACAAGTTTCGCTAACTTTGGGGCTAGATGGCGCTGTGCAATTTGTCCGACAATATTTATTATTATTATTTATATTGGCATTGGCAGAGAGAACCGAGCGCCACGTGATTTGATCCTTACATACCTCACTCGCTTCTTTAACATTAATTGCTCTTCTCGTGCACTCTCGCCGGTTTCCAGGGCTCCTGACATCATCTTCCGATAGAACACGACCACGTCTGGGGAAGTAACTCCACCTCACAGAAAACCGCAGCCACATAACAACTACCTAGAGGGTTGTTGTGTTCCTGCGTGTGAGTGAGGTCACCAGTAATCTCCCAAGGAGTTGCTGTGTAAGCAGCAGACGAGGCGTCGCGCTAGTGATACTTAATATATCGCAAGCGTTAATAGGCTAAGGTATCCGCTTTACATCAGGTGGGCCGAATGTTTGTATGCCATTTCCGTCCATATTCCATTTATTCTGCCATTAAAATGGCGTGCAAACGTGAAACATAATCGAAAATCAATAGGGGGGCAAACCAGATCATATTTAGGTAAGGAACACACGTCATTCGAAATACAGACATAGAACCTCTTCAACTCCGTTCTCTAAGCATAATTTGCCGCCTTTACCATCGCGAGTGCTCTGAAGAGCTGTGCTCCCTTATGCCACCCTCTCCCTTCCGTCATAGAACCACACGTGCAGGCTAGCGATGTCATTGTTCCACTGTTGAGAATATTTCTTCGTGTATCAAAAAGTTCGGCAACTCTTTATCTTTGTGGTACCATTAAATAGTGGAATGCCTTGCTTGCACATTTCTTCCCCCCTTCCTACAATATGGGATCCTTCAAACGAAGCATGAAGAAGCATCTTGCGGGTCAGCATGGCAGCGTCAACTGACAGGACACTGTGTAATCTTTAGTCAGTTACAGTTCCGATTTGGTTTCCTCTTTCGCTTACCATCAGGCAATGAGGAGCTAATATGCTGAATTGTATAAAAAAAATGCAATTTCTTGGGCGTGCGGGTTTCCTCGCGATGTTTTCCTTTACCACTGAGCAAGTGATATTTACAAATATTAATCCGAAAACACGAATATAGTGGTACATGTCATGATTCGAACCGGGGACCTGTTGGACATAAGGTCGGTTCTTATCCACTGAGCTATCACTGCTCATAAAATAAATAAATATATATCTATATATATACATTGTGACAATTCTACATTAATACATATGTGAGGAAAGTTTCCTAAACTTCGCGGGACTAGCCCAAACTGAGGTCCCTAAAAGGACGCAATTTTAGCCCAAACCAATGTTAGAGCCTTTCATTTAAACTTTGAATACTCTATCGTTCCCATGGGAGAACCTTTAAGGAATAAGACCAAAAATGTTTATGTGACCCGAATGTACTAAGGCGACTCCTTAGTACATGAGATTTTTTTATAGAAATCCAAGAGATGTGCCATCTATAATGTAAATCCTTTGAGCGCATGATTCCGTCTGTCCCTCCGTCCGCCTGTCTGTCCGTCCTTCCGTCAAAACCCTTTTTCTCAATGACGGGTGGAGCTCTCAAGCTGAAATTATACTATACTATAAATATCAAATACTCAAGACTGCAATCTCTTTGAGCAGTGAACAAAATAAAACTTCTAAGTAAACGCAATCTAAAGATACGGCTATTTATGCATCGTTAATTATTTTGACACTGTCAAGGAAATCGAAACTTATAAATTTGGCAAAAAGCAATGTCATGTAGCTTAAGTAAAGGAAAAAACCGAAAACTTAAATTTAGAGTTACATCACAAAAAAAAGTTATAAAGATTCCAAAAGCCAGCTTCTTGAACTATTTATTATATATATTTATAGGTTTGTACGGATCCCTCGGTGCGTGAGTCGGACTCGCGCTTGTCGGCTTTTTTATTACAATGTCAGGCGGCATGAAAGCGTAAAAGCTGGTCGTATTGAGCTTATGTATACAATAGCCTATGAAAGCTTGCAACACATTAAGTATCACTCGCGCTATGCCAGCTCTGCTGCTAACACATATACTATTTAGAAGCTTACCTTAGTTACTAAGAGCTCCTGAGTGATAATCGAACCTACGAGCGTTGGTTGACACCAAGTAGCGGTACTAATCTTTGGACGATGTCATGGCGCAGGGGGTTAATAACGCTACTTTGACAGCAACGCTCGTGGGTTCGATTGCCACACAGTACAAACATTTGTGTGCATGTACATGCCTATTTGTCTTGACCTGGGTGTTTTCAAGTGAGGTAGAGCGCAACAAAGCAGTCTGTCTGTGGAAGTACCTCACAGAAAACCGCAGCCAACATGGAGGATTGCTGTGTTCCTGAGTGTAACTGAAGTTACCAGTAAGCTCCTTAGGAATGGCCTTGTTACCAGCAGAGGTGGCAACGCGAGAGTGACATATCTGTGAAATCGCTTAACATTAGGTCGGTCGCATCCTTGTGTGCCTGCCGACTTTATAAAAAAAAATATCACAAACTTTACATTTGTTATATCAGTAGTATGTAGCTAGCTATGTAGGTAGCTGCGTGGGGATAAGACTGGTGTTCATGCTGGGCAGGTTTAATCATACTGTACTACAGCTGGTGACCAGACTGCTGACCATACGAGGAAGCTCAAGGTCATTCAGCGTGCTATGGAAATAGCTATGCTCTCTCCGGGATGATATACTTTTGACGACTTATACGGCGTTTTAAATGGAAAAAGTAAAACAAAAATAAGGATATTAAATTATATATTTAAGCCTTATTCTAAGTACGTACCATTATTATTTATGCACTTTAGCCATTTTATAAGTAGTTCATTGATTCCATGCTGAAAAAATTGTGGGAACGAGAATCAATAAGATCATTGAAGGCAATTTGGACTGCTCCATCGAAATAGATTTTTTTTCCTTGCAAGTAATTATCCAAATTACGAAAAAGTGGCAATAATTTGTACCGGAAAAATTCGACAGTGCCATCTAGTACGAAATTAAGGAAAGCTTGTATGCTATTTTAGGCTATGAGTGGTACTATACAGCTGACAAAATACGAAAATATATTTTTTTGGGTTTCGCAGACTGCAAGCTAAGTTTTATCGAACCTATTCCTTCGAAATTGAGCTTATGTGCGTAATTATTATATATATATATACACATATACATATAGAGAGAGTTTGATGGTATTATTGCACGTGTCATTCCAGCCGAACATGTAGATTAAGCAATATTGGCCGCCCGTGCCCGTATAGCTATATATGAATATATATGAATAATATATAATAATATATATGAATCGCTCGGGAAAATCTCAGCACCATTCTACAAATTTACGTGCACTTCTCCAGTTGCTGCTTTGATGAGTCTTAACGTTTCTTGAAAACATTCAAGCCAAGACAAATATGTTCGTTCACATAAATGTTCACATAAATATAAGTTCCCTCCTTCGTACAATATGGGATCCTTCAAAGGAAGCGTGAAAAAGCATCTTGCGGGTCAGCATGGAAGCGTCAACTGACAGGATACTGTGTAGTATTTTGTCAGTTGCAGTTGCTATTATTTCTTTCGCTTACCATCAGGCAAAGAGGAGACACAATGCTTAACTAATATAAAAAAAAAATGTTTGTCATATCTGGGAATCAAACCTACAAGCGTTGGTCTTAAAGTGGCATTGCTAACCGCACCGATACTGAGCTCGTAAAGTATTGAAGTTCGTTATCGTTTCACTGAAAAGCGGCTGAAAGAATTTGCATAAAATTTAACATACAAATAGAGTATGTTTGTATATACAGGCTACTTTTATTCTGAAAATATTTGAAGCTTCTATGTGAATCTTTAAAAGTTGACACACGAATGAAGACGCGGACAGCTGCTGAGTAAGCAATTACTCATGTACAGGTAAGCGCACGTCAAAGTTGACGAGCAGTAATTGCCTAATGAATAAAGAACCGGCCTAGTAACCAACAGGTCCGCGGTTCGAATTCTGGAATGTACCACTAAATTCGCGTTTTCGGGATTATGTACATGTTTGTAATTATCACTTGCTCGGCGGTGAAGGGAAACATCGTGACGGAACCCACACGTCCAAGAGATTATATTTCGAATGACGTGTGAAATGTGTGTGTTACGTAAGAATTATATAGTTTGCCCTCTGGGTTGGGTCTGACGGCAGTGACTCCATGTAAAAATCAATATCTTCGCCAAATCCTTGGGCTTAGGTAGCAGATCCCGCCAATCCTAATAGATTAGGAAAACGGAATACCACTAAATTCACTTCTTACCGTTCTTGTGTTACAAGTATTATAATTTCACTTCGACAAGTCTTCCTTAGCTGTACTAGGTACTTTAAAAACCTGTGAACTAAACATATAAAAAAAAAACTTGTATTCAGGAAATAATTTATTTATATAGCTTAGGTAGCGACACCCGCCAATCCTAATTAATGGATTAGGAATACGGGATAAAGCTCTGAAGAAGAAGACGCAGGCTACGGTTGACATTTTTAACCTGTGTATTTGAATAAAGTGACACGCACATCGATGCCACCAAGCTCCTCCATATGAATAGGGAGACCAATTAAATACATGTTAAAAGGGACAATTTGACACATTCTTTGTATAGGCAATCGATACAGAGAGGGGATCGGCGCCAGGGTTAACAATGGGCCACCATTATTTCGTGTGAATTGAATCGGCACGACCGATTTAACTTGCTTAAGCCTCGGATTTTCCGGATCATTGGATATCGGTTTAAAACCAAGGCCTACGAATCTAATGCGTTCAAGTTATTACATTTTTTGTTCTGTTTTCTCTTTTCTAGTTTAAAACGTTCTTTATAGTAATTATCTATTATTTTAACATTATTCCATCTATCTATATAAGTAACATTATTTATATTAAGAGAGGTAGGACGCATCAACCCACCTGGGGAAGTAACTCCACCTCACAGAAAACCGTAGCCAAATAGCAACTGCCTAGAGGGTTGTTGTGTTCCTGCGTGTGAGTGAGGTCACCAGTAGGCTTCTAACAGCTGTGTTAGCGGTAGAGGTAGCATCGCGCGGGTGATGCCTAACGTATTTCAGGCGTTCATAGGATACGGTAACCGTTTTACATCACGTGGGCCGTATGTGTGTATGCCTCACGATGTCGTATAAAAAATATATATTATCTGTAAACGTATATACATACTGACCTTGCCAGATCTGTTTGTAGACGTTGTGGAAACTGAACCTTCCCGCATCCAACACTCAGTTAAGACGATCTATTTAAGGCAACTAAGAAAAAGTTCAGATTACGTTCATCGTATCATATCATATCGTGCTGCTCCTTCCTTTAAAGTTACTCCGTGACATCTCGGTATGCAACACAAAGCAATACACTATTCGACTGCGCATAAAGGCACCCCGCGCTTTGCGTTGCGTTTTAGCGCCTCAATTTCACAGCCAAATCGCTGACCAATGAGTGAATATTTTAACCAATAAGCCAATAAGTGCCGCTACGATGATCCGCGAACTAGCTAATAAGAGCTGCGCGTACTTCACCTCCCGATCGCTAGCAGTGAATTGAGTTACTACGCAAAATCTCATCGTTTCTCTGTAGGTCATTTTCTTCACGGTAGAAATGTATGTATAATGTGAAGAATCTAAGTACCGTTGCAATGCTGGTAAAGACGTAAACTCTTCACGAGGTAACCGGTGACGTCGCTAACACTCAAGTACACACATCAACATTTCAGGGAGTTGTTATGTGGCCATACGTGCCACGGTAGCGGGGTTACCTTTAATTTTTTACTTCATTGCCATTTTTTATTTCATTTTTTAAACACCGTTGGGAGCAGGTTGGGAGAGAATACGGCCCACCTTATGTTAAGCCGTAGAATATGAATACTTATAATATGCTTATAAAGCTTGCGCGTTGTAATACTTGCCGCTAACACGGCAACTATCTGGTAATCTCACTCACTCGCAAGGAAACAACTGCTCTACAGGGAGTTGTTATTTGGGAGAAGTTTTCTGTAAGGTGCCTCTAAAGTGTCGTCATCGTCTATAAGGTGGGTTTACGAGAGGTAGGTGTTCCTAACTCACTTGAAAACACCTACCGGGACCAGCTGGTGACCTACCTGTTTTGAAAACACCATCCAAGACAAACAGACATTCATGCAAACAAATCTGTGTGCTGTTATGTAGAAGATATCGAACGTGGACGCTCTTTCCTTAAGAGGATTACTCACTGCCGTGATGCTTAAAAGATCATATTCTCAAACAAAAACGGAAACTTATCAAGCACTCTTCCACGTATGTCGAAACTGGAACAGATCAATGGACCCATCCATTCATCTGTTCCAGTGACCCCTGTGGATTACCCACTATCACTGATTGCACGGTACGGTCAAATGCTATATAAAACTAGCTGCTGCCCGCGGCTCCGCCCGCGTGGAGTCAAATAACGTAGCCTATGTGTTAATCCAGATCATAATCTATCTACGTGCCAAATTTCATTCAAATCCGTTCAGCCGTTTAAGCGTGAAAGAGCAACAAACATCCATCCACACATACAAACTTTCGCATTTATATATTAGTAGGATAACTTGCTAATGCCGTACAGGCGAAACCGGTCGGTAAAAATAATTATTAAATAAATCTGTACAAGTGCAAGTATTAACATTAACGAGATGTTTATAGAATTTACAAATAGTTCTGTTACCGTATATTATTCGCACTGAGCATTGAGAAGCACCAAATTCATACTAAATTTAAGGGTGAAACCATAACTGTCACGTCTAAAAACCAATTTTGCTGTACAACTTCCTACCTCTACGTTTACGGTGTTCGTAACAATTTGTTTGCGAAATCGGCTCCGTAATAGACGTTAGGTCGGCGCCCTGTATGTATTTTATTAAAGGGAGATTTTATGTGAATGCTGAATGTTTACGGCATTTTATTAATGGCGGGGTGTGCGTTAGCCTTATAAATTAAGTTCAATGGAATATTAATATATATATATATATATATTCCACGCTGATTTTATCAAAAGTATTCATAAAGAGCTATAAAGGTGATTTGATAAAGCTTTCGATTGTTTGCTTTTAAGTATAGTTGAGCAGTCAGAACCCGTTATATACGTTTTCCCATACATTTCGCGGTCGTATACGACCACCCGGGTTTGGAAGGGTTAATAGAGGCTTCTAATGAATAGCTGTGTTAGCGGTAGAGGTAGCATTGCGCGGGTGATGCCTAATGTATTACAAGGGTTCATAGGATACGGTAACGGTTACCATATTTTATGAACGCTTGTATGCCTCCCGACGTCAGAGGTACCCACGCAGACGACTTTTGTACAAAGTCTCCCTCTGGCAAATCATTTTTTTTTATACTGCGTCGGGAGGCATACAAGCATACGACCCACCTGATGTGAAGCGGTTACCGTAGCGTATTAACTTCTCTTCTGCTGCTTACACAGCAACTCCTTGGGAGCTTACTGGTGACCTCACTCACAAGCAGGAACACAACAACCCTCTAGCGAGTTGTTATTTGGCTGCGGTTTTCTGTGTGGTGGAGGTACTTCCACAGACGGGCTGATTTTGATGCGCCCTACCTCTCTAATGTCTTACGCCTATCAATCAACGAGAACATTCTTTTGTTATGAAACATAATTTACGTTACAATTCATAAACAAAATCTGCCTCCATATTCCATCATGCAGTCTCCTCTCATAACTTCTTATTATCAA
The DNA here is from genome assembly GCA_947507595.1 of Pyralis farinalis. NCBI lineage: Eukaryota > Metazoa > Arthropoda > Insecta > Lepidoptera > Pyralidae > Pyralis > Pyralis farinalis. The sequence continues at coordinate 21,882,962 of OX382258.1, forward strand.
ACGTTTTATTTGAATGTCACTTTTCATACATTTATTGCTTTATTAATCGAGCGGTGCGTAGGCGTCATAAATTGAAGCGAATTCAAAATTAAATGTAATATATTGTGCGGCGAAAGTATTTACAGCGATATTTTCGGGAAAATTTGATATAAATGTGTATTCATTTATGAAAGTCTCTCAAACTACGGTCGGCAAAGCACGATACCTATGGTGTTGCAAGTACGAGTATTAATATGCTACTTTTATTACTTATGATCAGAATGGCCGTATGTAGGGTAGCAGTGATAGCCCAGTGGATAAGGAACCGGCCTATGACCAACTGGGCCCCGGATAGAATCCTGGCGTACATATTTGTAATTATCACTTGCTCGGCGTTGAAGAAAAACATCGAGAGGAGACCACATTGAAGAAATTACATTCGAAGGACGTGTATCCTTGCCTAGGAAAGGTCTGGCTTTCCATCTTGGCTGTGGAGGTCTAACGGCAGTCGCTCCATGTAAAAATCTGTATCTTAGCCAAATCCTTAGGCTTAGGTAGTGGTCCCCGACAATTCTAATCGATTAGGAAATGGGATAACGTTCAGAAGAATACATGGGAAAAGTCCATCATTAGACCTGTTCTTTTATATGGCAGCGAATCGTGGCCGGTACTTGAGGGACACAAGCAGGAAGGAGAAGCTGCATAACAGGGAGATAAATATGCTGTGCTGGATGTACGCAGTGACGCGAAAGGTTCCCGTAAGGTACTCCCACATTCGTGATAACCTTTGTGACTGTGATATAGCAGACATTCTGCAAGAGTATCGCCTACGCTGATACGGCCACGTCTTACGAAAACCAGCAAGTTACGTGAGGAACAAATATATAGCCGTGGCGCCTCTACCAGGCCCTGGTAGGCCCAAGATGTGCTGACTTGACATGGTGAGGGATGCCGAAGACCGCGCGAAGTGGTGGAGTAAAAGCCGGAAAGCGGATCCTGGGCTCCGAAAGGAAAGCGAAAGACGCGACCGGAATTAACGGTTGATGGATGATGATGGTGATAAAGATCATTTTCAGTCTAAATTTAATTAAATTATTAGTTCATTACCTTCGCAAATCAAGCATTATTTTTTTTTTTATTTATCCATTTATTCTCAAAGAAGAATTACATAATTCACTTATTATGAGAACAACAACACTTAATACAAAGATACTCGTTGGTGGAGCGCACTCGAACAACATTCATAACATAAGGTAGGCTTCACACTTCGCGCGGTAGAAAAATAAAAAGTTTGTTTACATTCACTCGCCGCGTCACAGACGGTCGCAGGCGCAGATAGACAAAAGTAGTTGACGCGACAGTGGGTAATGAAACACAGATACAAAGTAGCTATACTGGATGTGCTACAAGTGGGTTCGACCGCGTTAACATTAGTATCGCGTAGTTATTTATTGTATATAATTATATTTAACTTTATCGCACTGATTTAGTAATAATTTAATAGTAGTAATAAATTATTACTATTCAGTGTTTTCCTTTACTTTTAGGTACTGCCTATTTATTTAATTAATTGTTAATATTATTATTTATGTATTTTATACTGCGGAGATCGTGTTTTTTTTTCTATTGTATGTATAATTTGTAATATTTAATAATAAAAATAAAGTAAAGCATATTTCATATTTTGTTATTTTTTACTACATAATGTTTACACAGCTTTTTGAAAGTAGTAATTGACTGTGATTCCTTAATGTCTCTAGAGAGATGATTATATAGTTGTGCTCCTTCATATAAAAGGCACTTTTTACCGAAGTTTGTTCGTAGTGCTCGCAATATTAGGTTGTTTGCGTTTCTTAGTTTTAGTTTTAGCACACTTTTGTTTTTAGTGAAACTAATTTGCGTTTGGATGCCTTTTGTTAATATTTTACGTACTAACACACACGTGTAGTATACGTAGGTTTTATTTATATTTAACAATCCTGTCTCTTTGTATATCTTGTCTGTAGGCGTGAAGTAATTATAACGAAAGAGGATCTTGATTAATTTATTTTGTGCTATCTGCAGTGAATTTAGGTTAGTCTTAACAGCCGTGCCCCAGACCTCAATCAAGTAGTCGATATGGGGCTTAAGTAAGGAATTGTAGACATAATAGCGAACATTCTGCGAGAGACCACGAGTAATACCCCTCAAAGCTCCCATAAGAGAAGATAGCTTGGATTTCACTTTATCAATGTGTGGTTTCCATGTGAGGTTGGAATCAATTATAAGTCCAAAGTACTTTTCGGTATTCGTTCTGTTAATTTTCTGATTATTTATAGTTAATGCTGGATATTGTGGGATTATCTTATTTTTCGACTTCAAGATTATGTAATTTGTTTTAGAAATATTAATAGTCAACAAGTTATATTGGAACCAGTCATTTAATAAGTTTAAATCATCTTGGGCGTCCGAAATTACTGATTCAATAGAATGACCAAAATAAAACAAACTTGTGTCATCAGCATAGAGCGTGATATCTCCTTTTAGGTCAATTTCATGTATGTTATTTATGTAAATTAGGAATAACAAGGGCCCCAAAATGGACCCTTGGGGTACACCATAAGCGATAGTTTTGTGCTGACTTTCACAATCACCAATTATCACCATTTTTTTGCGATTAGAAAGATAGGATTCAAACATACGATGAGCATTGCCAGTGACACCAGCGATTCGGAGCTTACTAAGGAGTATTTTGTGGCTAACAGTATTAAAGGCTTTTTTCAAGTCAATAAAAACGCCTAAAGCGATATTTTTTCGGTCAATATTTATTTTTATTTTTGTAATAAGATCTATTGTTGCGGACAATGTGTTAGATTTAGGTCTGAATCCATATTGTTTACTTGAGAGAAATTTTTGAATTTAGAAAAATTTCCAGTCGTTTATACAAGATCTTTTCAAAAATTTTTGATAACACCGGGAGGACGGATATTGGCCGATAATTACCGGGGTTAGTAATATTCCCAGATTTGTGAATGGGGGTCACTTTCGCTTGTTTCAGACTTTGAGGGAATATACCCATTTCTAGGCATTTATTTATGCATTGCGTTAGGTTGTTGGCAATTAAATATTTGACACACTTGACAGATTTAGTACTAATTTCATCTAAGCCTGCGGCCGTATTACACTTCAAGCTGTCAATAATGTTACAGACTTCGCTGACCGTTGCTCTTGGTAATTTAGGTACAATATGATCTAAACTTCTTAAATTTTCTGCTTTTCGAAATAACAAACGAAAACCCCTAAAAAACTTACTGGTTATTATGATTATTATTTATCAACATAATTGAATAGAATCTATTTACATACAATTTAGCCGACGACCAAAACCAGATGAGGGTTTATGCGTGGCACGGCGAGTTCACTGACTTGATACAATACAAGAACATATTTAAGTATATTTATAGATTTAAATGCATAAACTATATCATCATACATTTAGGCTTTAAGAAACTCAATCAAGAGACAGATAAAGTTCTTCAGAGCAGATTTACTTCTTTTTGAATTCATGTTACTATTGTCTAACAGTTTATTACATATTATTGGAGGCAGTTGATTTAATAATTTAGGTAACATGAATTCTCAAACTCTCATTCCATATAAATTATTATATTTAGGTAGTACAAATTTAAGCAAATTATCAAAAATTATCAAGTTACAAAGTATCACAAAATTTGAAAATAAGCACGTTCTCATAGCAGAGGTTCCAGGGATAAATGCAAAAAATATCATTATTACCTGTATCAATGTGTTCTCATGTTCTCATGTATGTCAAGAAACTGTGAGACAAAATTTATGAAGTACTCACACTTGACTCAACCCGTGTATTTGAAAATTTCCCGTTTTGGTTAGAAATATCAGTTTTCTAGTTGTTTTGTTGTTTGTCGATAAATAGCCTAAACACAAAGGGTAGTTTTGGTTATTGTTTATCTAGTTCAAACAAGCCAGTCAAAATGTAAGACGCTGTGAGCACAGTTTCCTATATCCAGCCTCAGTCCACAGGACGCGTGATGGGAAACCGACAATTTGTAGTGGACACAATTAAAAAATGACAGTTTTTGATTCATTTCTATGCTATCAAGTATTTAAGAATCAAAACCTATACTAGAGCACTCACAGTTAATCCAGATAGTGAAAATTGACAAAAAGCAATGTCATAATGTCATGACACAAGTACGAGTACATAATAACAAAAAAAAAAACCAATTTATAATCAAATGACATGAAAAATATATTTATAACCGTAAGTAAATTATTGTCACTCAAAACGCACTGATGCGCGGATTAGGGTGTCCCCCGTAGGTGACAAGCACCGATCCGCCCTCATCGGTGTGGGCTTAAATGCATACTGTGTTTATGGCCGCAGGATATTCACACTTATACGTTGAGACGGAATGAACAGAAAAAGTGTGATTGATATGATTTCGATAGACGGTCGGCTTCGAAATTCGTTGAGAACGTGAGGCTTTTTGACTCAGATTAAGACGAATGTTGGAAAGCATATAGGTACCATATCATGGCGAAGAGCATCGAGATTCTAGATATTGCGATCTATAGCGAAATTTAGTTCCTAAGTTACCTAGAGATAGGTCAAGTTGGCGTCTAAGAAACTTGATGTACTTGCCTACAATAGTTCAATTCCGAGCAAACATTCTTACAATTTATATATCTGGCCTATGATATGAAATAAAAATAACGTACAAAACTATTCAATGCATCAAGAGAAAAAAAAAAAAAAATTAAATGTACAAAGTAATTATGTAAATGTACTTATATAATAAATGAATACATAGTCATACATATGTATGCTAAATATTTTTCTTCTTCTTTGCGTTATTCCGTTTCCTAATCCATCAGGATCCGTGAGGTCCACTATCTTAGCTTAAGCATTTCTAGAAGACACCAATTTTTGCATGGAGCGACTCCCGTTAGACCTTCACAACCTAGAGGGAAACCAAACCTTTCTTAGGTTATGTCACACGTCTTTTGAAATATAATTTCTTACACGTGCGGGTTTCCCACTATGTTTTCTATCATCGCCGAGCAAGTGATAATTACAAACATGTGCATAAATCTGAAAACACGAATTTTATGGTACATGCCGGGATTTGAACCGGCGACCAATTGGTCATTAGATCGGTTCTTTATCCACTAGGCTATCACGGCTCAATATGTACCCAAATACCTATTTAGGACACTTAATCATTGAGTTAAATGTGTAATTATTTTTTTAAATAAAATAATTTTTTTTTAAATATTGCCGGACAAATTACACAGCGCCATCTAGCCCCAAAGTAAGCGAAGCTTGTGTTATGGGTACTAGACAACTGATAAACATACGTAAATACATTTTTTTTTTGTAAATACATACTTATTATACATAGAAAATGCCCAGACCCAGACAAACATACATGTTCATGCACACAAATATTTGTACTGTGTGGGAATCGAACCCACGAGCGTTGGTGTCAAAGTAGCGTAACAGCGTGTTCCACCACTGCGCCACCGAGCTCGTCAATATTTTATTTTAAGTTTAAAGTCTTGTTTTCCTTCCTTCTAATCAAGTTGATACGTACATTGAATAGACAGACACACGTATAAGAATGTAAATAATGAGTCAGACTGGAAAATAATCAAAGAAAATGAAGATGATTACTTAATGTTAAGAGGAAGATAGTGAAGTTTGACAAGTGGTAGCAAATGTTCGTGACATGCCTCGAAATGGTTAACTCCCTGTCGGCCCTTAATTTCAAAATGAGAACCTGTTGGATATTTAATTGAAAAAAAAAGCGGGAAGGAACGATAAATATGCCAAGGGTCCCTCGGGGACGTGTCTTTTTACGGCAAGTACCCTCCAAGGGGCGCTGTATAAATCTAAGGTCCGACGGTAAAAATAACTTGTATGATGATATTGTAGACAGATACCAAGATAAATGAGGGGTTCTTGTTGGTGTTGGATTTTTAGGGTCCAGTTAAAGTGTTAGTTAAAATTACTTGGTTTTTGTTGTATTTCAAGGCATAATGAAATACCTACTAGCGATTTTGTTAAATAAGAAGATATGAATATTAAAGAGGTGAATAAAGTAATAACCATGAGACGTGAAATATAGTACTTAATTAATATCTAAAAAAATGTATTTGACGAACAGTCTCTTGTTTGCGGTGGCAGTTTATTCCAGAGCAGCGCTGCACGAACAGTGAAGGAGTAAAAGAAGTAATTGGTGACCGACATGGGATAGTTCAATGTTTGGATGTGGGTTGGGAGTAATAGTCGGACTTGAACTGAGGTATTAGTGAGACCTAGGTGTTTTAAAAAATATATAAAGGACATTTAACAAGTGCATATTCTTTCGAATATGTGGTGGGACCTTTAAAGACTCATGTATCATTATAGTATTTCGGAGACAGCTATCTATCAGAATCAAATCAATCCCAGTTTTTTGGCTATTTCACTTCTATGTATATGGGATGGATGTACATGCCTTGTTTTGAATACTTTTTTATTGCCATGGGAATATACTTATGATGAAAAAAGTATTCAATTAGAGAATGTTTTGTTCTATACATAAATCTGAAATCTCACCTGCTCCGTTTACTCTATTGTCTCCATAGGGACGAAGAACAGCTCCATAACCTCCTCATTTGCTTCCAACCCAACGTTTAAAGTATGGCGACTTTAAAGGTTATATTCATTCCCTTCAGCTTATTTTTGCAAATAAATTGTCTTATCATATCTATATCCAGAATATCTCTCACAGACTTGCAATCTCACAGAATTGCAAAGGGAGTGTATGCTGCAACCATAAATACTTATTATCCGGTTTTATGCGAACCTTGGGAATTTACGATCCTACCAAACTACACCTATGCCTTGGAATGCAGTGGCATGAGCGTCCTGGTTGGAATATGTCTTCATTCCACAGCGAACGCACAACGCACAAGTTACGCACAAAACATCTAAGTGTCTTTTATCCATTAGGTTCATTAGCTCGTTCATCCTAGCTCTCAATCTACCTCTTGCGTTACGTGTCAATGTACCTATGTGGCACTCAGTTCCCATCAACGTGCGGGAATTGGCGCTGCGTAGAGGATGGCGGCCCCTTTCGCCGCATACGCTGTGTGTCGTATCCTCGGGAGCGCATCGGTGCGGATACAGATGCTTCTGGGGGACACTTTAATTCGAATGTTTGTGTACCCAGAATTGCAATTCGTAGATTGACCGAGGTCACGTCGATCCATTGAGTTACTATGTACTAGAGGTGCTATCCTAAGTAAAAGTCTTGCTCCATTTTGGTAATCATTTAAACTAATGCCCGCTGCAGCGCTGAAATAATTTAGATGTCTCTCCCAAAGATTAGAAAATACACTAAATCGACAAGGAGTATTTTACTCGCGGCCAAAAGGTCGAAAGTGCCATGATTTTCATGGCGCATACGCATTTCGTTCAACGCAGTACAGCAATGAATTGTTGCCGATCGGCAACAAAGCCTGGCGCAAACATTTGGTTCGCGGTATCGGTTCTAGTACAGAAATACATTCAATGCGTCGAGCACGTTTCTAATACATAACTTTCAAAAATACTTTAATGGAAAACTAATTTAATGGCATATTGACATGTAAACGGTTAACCTATTGACTTCTTGGTATCTTCGCCAAATTCTTAGGCTTACATAGTGGAACCCGCCAATCCTAATGGATTAGGAAACGGGATAACGCTAAGAAGAATAGAAGTAATATTATATTCAGGGTACAGACAGTTACAAAGTGAAGAGAAACAATCTCTTTGCTGTAAAAGAAATAAAATTTTAACATTAATTGCATTGTGTTTTTAACAAAGTTAGCTCGCGAAACGTAAGTTAAAGCTAAAAGAAATATTGAAAGTTAAAGCTATATTTGTTATTAGCAGCTTTAAAATTGGTCATAATACGGATCCTTACCAGCATAATTCGACGTGTACTTGTCTATTTTTTTTGTATATTTTTAGATCTCGAGAGCTGGCTCTCGTCTGGACAGCTCAAAATGAATTTATGAAGTCCGTTCGTGTGACTGAGAATTCATGAATTCGTTGATAGAATTTGATTTATTACGCCTAGATTTATTTTTACTTTACGCTGGAAAAAATACCCTTACATTTTATGGTATAACAGGTTTATTTTTCATGAAAGCTTTTGTGAATTTTTTTGTTGATATATTCTCTCGACGTGGCCGGCGTTCAACAACGGCTTTGACGTCATCGGGTTCGATTTCGGCAGAAGACAACCATTTGCGTTCATGAACATATTTGTTTGTCTTGGTTGTTTGTTTGTGTTTCTATTGGTACCTGCTGGAAATGTTACCTGCTCCCCGTAACGTACAAATGGCTCACTTTGAACAAATCTATCTTTGAACAATACCAGCTCGAGTGGTCACCTGCTTCTTGAAGCATGGAGCCAGTTGAGCTTGAGCAAAGTTTTAACTTATTCTCTGAAGTACGTACCTGGATGCCAACCATGTCTTGAACGAAATCTTTCTCTAAACTCAAATTGATATCTGCACCTCAAGCACCGAGACCAATCAATTGGGTAATAACAAAGTATAACACGCAATTAGATCTAAACTGCTATATGTCGATATCGAGAGCTCGATGGCGTTGTTGCGCGTGTCATTCTAATCGAACACGCAGGTTAAGCAACGTCGACCGCAGCCTGTCTATGGATGGGTTTTTTCTATCTCGAGTTTCTCCGTGCTCGGAGGGCACGTTAAGCCGTCGATCTCGGCTGTTGTCGATAGATAGTCGTAAAGCTAAGTCAGTGACCCTCGGGCGCCTTGAAAACACTGGCCTCCGCCAATCCGCGTTTGAGCAGCGTGGTGGAGTATGCTCTAAATCCCTTCGGTTGAAGGGAGACCCGTATCCCGGGAGTGGGATGAGTAAGGGTTGATGTGGATGGATTGATAGATGCTATATGTGGTCCCACCATCAATTAGGTTTTGTCAAGTAGAGCCGGCCAGCATAAGCCAACTACTATAAGTAAATGCATGTCATCGATGCCATGGTTGTTCTGATTGTCTCTGTCTCAGGTGCTGCTGTCATCTCTGCGATTGCTCGCCATCTGGAACAAAAACCGCAAGCATCCACCATCAGTGCTATTGTTGGTTGCTCTGATCAGCTCTAGTCGTAGTCGTGTTTGAGCTCTCTAGGCATCCTCAGGCGCTATAGATGTTAGTCGTTAGAATAACAAGACAAATCGCTTCATCCCCTTCAACCCCTTCTAAATATTCTTAACATAGGGGACGGATTTATCATTTGTGCGATTGTTGCGAAAGTAGATCACAAGTGAACGATTTTTGTGTGAATCAGAACGTATATAATTAATCCATCCATGTCGGTAGATTTAATAATTGAATAACCAATGTAAGACAAATGTCACCTTAGTCTTCCTGCGACCACGGACGCTGCAAAGCATTCGAAACGTCTGGTTCAACAAAATATATAAAACACGCAATACTTCCGTTAAAAATTGTTCAATGGATAACAATCACGAAAACCTAAGACAATACTATATCACAAATTACGACCATAACTCAATCCTTACAAACACACTCGCTTCTTTAACATTCATAGCTTCTTTATAATTAATTCTTTTCATGTATGCTCATCAACTCCAACTCAACCCGCTGCAGGGATAAGGTTCTCCCTTCAACCGAAGGGGTTTACAGCATACTCCACCAGGCTGTTCAACTGCGAATTGGCGGAGGCCATTTTCAAGCCGCCCGAGGGCCACTGACTTAGCTTAACGACTGGCATCTATCAACAACAGCCGGGACCGACGGCTTAACGTGCCTTCCAAAGCACGGCGAAGATCGAAATAGATAAACCCATCCATAGACAGGCTGCGGTTGACATTGCTTACCATGCGTATTCGATTAGAATAACTCGCGCAACGGCACCAACTGACACTCCCATGGCTTCCGTGGGAATGTACACACAGCGATACCTCAAGCTAGACTGTGTAACCTACGCATCGTTCTTTTCGCACAAGGAAAATTAGGCAAGTTTGTGCCTAACATGACTTGCCACTGTGTTTACTTGAACAAAATATATCTCTGCTTGATATTAGAATGGTCACCTGTTTACTGAAGCAGAGATGGTTGACCATGTAGAAAATCTATCTCTCTTCCATTAAGGCTCCGAAAAAAACATAAATAAATCCAAGGGGATAATGCAAAGTGGTCATAAAACGTCCACGCCGGCCATATAACTCGTTTATCTGAAGGTTTTCTTATCAGGGGACGTTATTACGGCTATTTAGGTGTTTTACACCTGTACCTATAATTCTGATGTGGAAAGATAGGAAAGTAATGTGGGGATATTAGGTTATACTGTGAGGTAAGTAGGTAACTCAGCTGTAGAGTTAAAGCCAATACGCGTTCGTGGTGCACGCTGCCTTCTTTTTATACGACGTCAGGAGGCACACAAGCATACGGCCCACTTGATGTTAAGCGGTTACCGTAGCCAATGAACGCTTGTAGCACATTACATTGCCAACATAGCAACTCCTTAGGAGCTTACTGGTGAACAACCTTTCTAGTGATTTGATATTTGACTGGAGTTTTCTGTGAGGTGGAGGTACTTCTCTGAGGCTGCTTTAATGCGCCCTACCTCTCTTAACTTAACATAATTACTACGTTGTACTACGTCAGGAGACATGCATACGGCCCACCTGATATAAAGCAGTTACCGTAGCTTATGAACGCTTGCAATACATGAAAACATTTATCTTCATCTCACAGAAAACCGCAGTCAAATAACAACGTACTGGAGGTTTGTTGTGGTCCTGCGAGTATGTGAGGTAAGATCCTAAGAAAACTGCGTTATCAGAGGTGGTATCGCTCGAGTGATTCTTAATGTGTTGTAAAGGTTCATAGGCTACGATAACCTATACGATTATATCAGGTAGGCTGTATGCTTGGATGTCTCCCGGCATTGAATAAAAAAGAAGTATCTCTAGCGCGTTTCCACCCCTGCTGATGGCACAGCAACTCCATAGGAGGATGTCAGAAAAAACTTTTTAACGGAGGTAGGTATCTCCACCTCGCAGAAAACCGCAGCCAAATAACTCTCTGTACCATTGCTGTATTCCTGTAAATGAATGAAATAACTAAGAAGTTGATGTGTTAACAGAGGTGGCAACACGCGAATGGAACTTCCTGTATTGCAACAGTTCATAAGCTTATATAAAGGTTACCGTAACCAATTTAGATCACTTGGTCCGTATACCTCCCAACGTTATATATAACAGAAAGATTAATGAGATCATAAACTCATTTTATGGTCTCAAGTAGGCATTCCCCGCAGATATGTCCTAGATCTTAATCTAGGAAATTGTAACCAATAAGTAGTAAATGTCTCTCGGCAGCAGTAACCAAATTAATACAGACAGATTTCCCTTGCGGTTACTTGTCAAATTAAGCCGGATTAGGGCTGGTACATAATGACGCGATTTTGACACCAACGGTCGTGGGTTCCATTGCCGCACAGGACATATATTGGTAGAGGACCTTTCCTTTTGTACCAGCCGATTTTTAAAAAGACATAACATACATAGGTATTTTAAAGTAAAATTTCAGTTGCTTTGTCTACAATTTAGTTTAAGAATTGACTAAGTAATTAATTTTTTGCTATTGAACGTACCAACTTTATCGTATATTGTTTTTTTTATGTACATTGTTTATTGTATTTGTGCATATTTAAACAGTTATTTTAAAACAATATGTAACAATATACTTATATAGCTTTGCTTGGTTTGGAGCTGGATGGCGCTGTGTATCTTTGTGCTTATTATTAATTGGCACAAAAAATGTCCTGTGAGTGTGTTGTATCGTCGCCGCGCGTTCCCGAGTGTATCATTAGGTTACGGCTGAAAATCAGTGTTTGCTCCTCAAGCAGACAACCACTGAGCTGCTGCCTGTTTGTATCACTGCAACATACATGCTTAAACATCACTGTACATAGTACTGTATGTATTTTGTCCATCTGATAATAGTTTTTGTATGTTTTTTTTTGTAATCTAGGCACCTATTCTCTGTGAAAAGTCAATCTCATTGCTTTACATGTGTGTTCTATGATACAAATAAACTTTTTATCTATCTATCTATCTATATTTGTCTTAGTCCAGCTGTTTTCAAGAGAGGTACGGTGTATCCAAGCGGCCCGTCTGGGGAAGTACATCCACCTCGCAGAAAACTGCAGTCAGTTAGCAACTTTCTGGAGGGTTGTTGTGTTCCTGCATACCAGTGAGATCATCAGTAAGGAGTTACTGTGTTAGCAGCAGAGAGAGTGATACTCAATGTATTACAAGCGTTTATATGCTACGGTAACTCGCTGTTAGATGTACTGTTGACAAGTTCGTTCAACTTTGTCTGTATATATTAGACTGCCATACGAAAAAAGTTTTGCGTCGCGTCGCTTCCCCTGAGACGTTCGCCTCCGATGAAGCTTTTAAAGCCATCCCGGCTAAAGGTAGTGGCGTTTAGTCAGTAAGAGTCTGACATAACCCGTACGGCCGACCGTAAGAGTTCACCAGCTCTCTTCCATCGGGTACCAGAGGGTATCCTAGTGATGACTAACGCACGAGTTAAGTGTATTAGTCCTTTTTTTGTAGGTCGTCGTTTATGTCGTGCAAAAAGCACAAAAAAAAAAGAAAATAGTAATATAGGAAAGATAATGGTCTCTGTCTATCCGTCTATCTATCTCAAGCCAGTTGACGTGTTTATTTGTGACATATCGTAGGGTGGTAACCCGAAATACAGGCTCCTGGATAGCTTTAGCAGTAGTCTTCCACAAAATACAGTACTGTTATTCTTAAGACACTTTTTTGTATTGGTTTGTGTTAGACTTTCTTTTTATATATGTTATAGTATCTTACGCCACTACCTCTTAACATCGATCCAATAAAGAGTTAAACTGCTGTACATTAGCATTTGTAACTAGTACAGATACTCTCTAATAATCATTTTTTTAATTTTTTCTTAAATCGGTCCCTCATACCTGATGATCTTGGTTACTGGAACATCGCATACGGTCAATCTGCCTTTATAGGCTCCGGTTCGAAGTAGTCCTCACCGCCATAAAATTTAGATGAGGAGATGACTTCATTCACTTGAACTGACCAACATGTTGGCGTGTTCTTTTTCCTTCAAACAATGACCAGTTTTTCAGGGTTGCCTTCCCATTTTCGCGTTATGTGGCCGAATTCAACATACATTTGAACATTATATTTGGATCTCCTTTATTAAAGTTTAATTTTGTCATGTCGTTTGTAAGTGAGTTGAAGGTACTGCAAGGTAAACTAGAGCACTTATTATTTCGACCAACCTGTAAGATGTATGTTTGTATGTATGTTATTATGTATGTCTGTAAGATGATGTATGTAAATAAATTGAATATGAGTACAATACTGTAAAATAATCTGCCAGTGGAACTTAAAACCTTGAACGAAACTAGATTTAAAGCAAAATTAACAAAATCGCTTTTAGATCACTTTGCTTTTACAGTGTTAACGAATATTTGGACTATAAGAAGTCACATAAACTGCAACAGGTTAACATTAGTTTATTGTGATCTTGAATCGTGTTATTTGTACCACAATTTCCGACCGAAAAAATCATACGAATACGCCATATAGATAAATAGATATAAATAAGAAAAATATATTTTCAGTATACAAAAAATACTGTTAGTGTACCTTATTTCCCGTCAAAAGAAAAGATATAAACGTGATTTTTGCACAGACATAAATCTCATGAGATGCTGCAAACAACAGCCAGTATGCATATGTTGTAACTTACAAGACTAATCAATCTCACGTACAAGAGTTGGCATGTATAATGTAGCAGGCAGCGTTACACGTCGAGACGATTGAATGTAAGCTCCCGCGGGAAATTAGCGCAGTGTATCTTGCGATGCGATCTCATGTGTGCACGCTGCTTAAGGTGACGGCGAAATTGATTGTCGTGTACGAATTGGATTGAAATATGTATGCCTGATTTGTGGCTATTGCTGTCAGCTATTTGCGGCGTGGAGGTGAGTTGTTTGTCCGCCGTACGGAGAGTAAAGCGGTTACTGGGATTTTCAGGAACACCGTTCCTATATGAAATCTATATGTTTGTCTGTGTGAGTGTGTATGTCTGTGTCTGCATTTTTTTCGAATATTCGAATTTAGACTTCAGATTCGGATTCAGCATAAAGAAGTAGAATAGGAATGTTCAGGAACACCGTTCCTATCTCTTAACCCTTCGAAACCCGTGTGGTCATATATGACCGCGAAATGTATGGGAAAAGGGTTCTGAAGGCTGGAACATGGTCAAAATGGACGACAAATAAAAAAAAAAATGAATTGTTTTATAATTGACGAGCCAGGTGTTCCTCTAGCAATGCATCTCAACTGGTTTAGCTTGAGAAGATCATATAGCTGATCAAATTGGAACAGATTCTACGTTCGGTCTGTGTTTAATGTGTATTTTTTTTTCAGTCTATTGTAACGTAAATAAAAAAAATAATCGGCCAAGTGCGAGTCGGACTCGCGCACGAAGGGTTCCGTACCATTATCTATAAAAACGGCAAAAAATCACGTTTGTTGTATGGGAGCCCTCCTTAAATATTTGTTTTATTTTAATTTAATTATTTATTCTTAAAGTGAATATATAACTAAATATTCTGTCAATATTTCAAGCGTCTACCTGTTGCCATTATCAATATCGAGCAAAAATGAGCAAAAAAATCATGTTTGTTGTATGGGAGTCCCCTTAAATATTTATTTTATTCTATTTTTTAGTATTTGTTGTTATAGCGGCAACAGAAATACATCATCTGTGAAAATTTTAACTGTCTAACTATCACAGTTCATGAGATACAGCCTGGTGACAGACGGACGGACGGACGGACAGCGGAGCCTCAGTAATAGGGTTCCGTTTTACCCTTTGGGTACAGAACCCTAAAAATCACGTTTGTTGTATGGGAGCCCCCTTAAATATTTAGTTTATTCTATTTTTTAGTATTTGTTGTAATAGCGGCAACAGAAATACATCATCTGTGAAAATTTCAACTGTCTAACTATCA
The DNA here is from genome assembly GCA_947507595.1 of Pyralis farinalis. Lineage (NCBI taxonomy): Eukaryota > Metazoa > Arthropoda > Insecta > Lepidoptera > Pyralidae > Pyralis > Pyralis farinalis. Next base: position 21,898,074 of record OX382258.1, read on the forward strand.
CGGTTCAAGAGATACAGCCTGGTGACAGACGGACGGACGGACGGACGAACAGCGGAGCCTCAGTAATAGGGTTTCGTTTTACCCTTTGGGTACGGAACCCTAAAAAGGGTCTTCCAAAATAAAAGTTACAAATTTATTTAAAATTAACATTTACAAATAAAGATATATAAAAAGACGGATTCTAAAGTTCGGGCTAAGTCTGGCTTTGAGGACTCGCGTGGTTGGGTCTAACCAAAGTTCAGAAGAGTACACAAGGAGGCTTCGGACGGAGGTTCGGCAGTTCCCAGTCAATTCCAAAACTTCGTACTCCTACTAATTTCTTCTGATTAAATTCGTTGTGAGTCCCAAGGCAGCTGTAGTTTAACCCTCGGGACGGTAGTGAACTCCACTGTTCACTGCCTTTTTGTTGGTCGCCGCTGTTAATTCTGGCTACACAGGAGACACAGTGTTGGGCCTGTCCTGTAAAAAAAAAAGTTCCCGGTCAAGTCGGGACGGAGATGTAAGTGTAGTAGTGTAGTTCGGCCACCGAACCTCAGTCAGCGAGCAGGACCGTGAGGCGCTCACGGTACCAGAAGGTCACAGGTTGTTGTTGCTGTTGAAGTCGTAGTAGGTCTGCAGAGACCGCCATGCAAGCGCCGATGTACACGGCGAGGTTCAACACAACAGGGGAGAACACCGCACACAGAAGAGCACAGTCGTGATGCCTACCGTGCGTTACTCACTCAATCTCAGCGTAGATAGAATCTGGTTTTCTCCATGTTGGTTGTCTAAAGAATTCCTTTTTTTTTATTTTAAATATTATAACTAATTTATTTTTTGGCAAATTTTGACAGACATTCCGAATGAAGGATCGTTGTACAAAGACAATATAAAAAGTTGGATTAAAGTGTTACACTATGTATAAGCAATTATTATCAGACACACATAATTTCACGACAAATTCTGTTGCAAGTTGCCGTGCACCTACAATAACGCTAAGAAGAAGACTATTCGTCTTCTTCTTAGCGTTTCCCGTTTCCTAATCCATTTGCATTGGCGTGGTTCGCTACCTCAGTGAACAGAGGAGGCATCGCGCGAGTGATACTTAATACATTGCAAGCATTAATAGGGTACGGTAACTGCTTTACATCATGTGGGCCGTATGCTTGCATGCGTAGTATAAAAAAAAATTGACTGCGTTTTTCATGTTCTCCGGAATCCTTGCCTAACCCAGGCCTCGCTGCCATACGTTAGCGTTGTGATCAGTCACAAGCTAATAAACCATTTGACGATGCATAAAGTCACTCCTCTCTCACAAAAACTCACCCAATCTTACCTGCACGTGGTGTTTATCAACAGATGGGGTTCTGGCGAAAGAGAGGTAGGGCACGACGTTGCCCCGACTGGGGAAATATCTCCACCACACAGAAGGCAGCAGAAAATTAACAACTCCCTGGAGGGTTGTTGACTAATCAGAGAATATTAACCCATAAACCGATAAGTGCCGCGATGATGCACAGTGAACTGGTCAATAAGATCTGTACTTTATCCCCCTACCCGTACCGGTGAGTTGCGTTGTTACGCAAAATACGTCTCAATGGTTCCCCATTGGTTATTTTTTGCACGGGATCAGCACATCACTGTATATCGAGTTGTATTTTCTACCTTTTTTTCTGCCAAGAAATCTTTCCAACGGTCCATTAAAATTATTCTCTGTACTCACTCTTGTCTCCATATTGTTATCACTTCTACATAATGAAGAAGGTTTTTTTTAATGATAAATTACATAACAATATTACCTACTGGTTAACTTATAATTTAATTTCATATATAGCACTGTGCACATTCATGAGTTCCTATGAGGTTCCATTTATAGAGAGGATAGCTTTTATTATATTACGTCGGGAGGCATACAAGCATACTGGCCACCTGATGGAAAGCGGTTACCGTAGCCTATGAACACTCACAATACATTGAATAGCACTAGCGCGATGCCACGTCAGCTGCCAGCACTGCAAATCTTTTTAGGAGCTTACTAGTGACCTAACTCACACGCAGGAACACAACAACCGTCTCGGGAATCATTACTTGGTTGCGATTTTCTGTGAGGTGGAGGTACTTTCACAGATGCATTGCCCTAGCTCTCTTAAAACACCCAAAACAAGATAAGCAGGTATGTTCATGCGCACAAATTTTTGTCAAGCGTGGGAATTGGACCCACGGGCATGAAATGTTACTTTGCCACCAACGTCAAAGTAACGTAACAACGCATTTCGCCACTGCGCCCACTATGCTCCCATAGTTTAGCACAACAGAAGTACAACAGAATTTTCAAGTAATCGTAGCGGGACCACGCCCAATGTAATCTCATGAGTCCACTTAGATTCTTAAAGCCCTAGGCACTCGAAATCGTATCCTCATTCATGAATCATGAACTAAACAGCAACTAGAGTTAAATAAAAAATATGTACATTCGAAGAAATATACCCAAAAGGCAAAACTATAAAGGCAGTAAATGGTAATATTTACAACTTGTGTATACGGCAAGTTGCAGCCAAACAGAAAAAGGCTGAATATTGTGCATCCACATAAATACTGAATGGAAAGCAACGCCTCGGGCTCCCAAGTATTGAAACTAGCCGTAAGTACCCAAGTTTTCAAGTTGGGCTACGGCGCAGGGCATTACCGACAGCGTTTTAATATTTATTTTAAATATTTTTTTTAGCAATAAAACTAGTTCCACTCAACTTATTTTCATGCAGTATTCAGTAATGTATTGCTTATATCCTGGGGAAAGTTTCAGTGTTGTAATAATCAACCTTCCACCGAAATCTGTTGTCAAGCAGCTACGCTTTGTTTTGTACAGTGAGTGGTTTGTACGCAGTTGCGGTTTGTTTGTTATTATTATGCAGTACCTATTCGATTATATATTGATCGTGTTCTATCAGAAGGTGATAGACATGATCAATATGGTCAAAGGTCAGGAGCCCTAGAAACCGAGACCGACCGAGCGTGCATGAGAAGGGCAATGTATGTTAATGAAGCGAGTGAGGTGTATAAGGATCGAATCCCGTGGCGCTCGGTTCTCTCTGCCTACCCAGAAAGGGATTTGGAGTGAAGTTATAGATAGACCTATTCGATCTAATGTGGAAGCACATTTCTCATTCTGGTCATTTAGGATAAGGCTCTGTTATCGTGGGGATGTTTAAGTATTGAATTAAACAATTTTTAACGGAACTATCGCGTGTTTTATTTATTTTGTTGAACCTGACGTTTCGAATGCTTTGCAGCATCCGTGGTCGCAGGAAGACTAAGGTGACAAGGTGACAGAACAGGGAACAGATAGAAGGTTTAATATTTTTGTTCTATTTTGAGCAGCTGTATGGTGCAGTAATGCTACAGTTTCAGAGAGATAGCAGAAAGCAGCAGAACAGCAATAGAGGAGGCGCGAGTGATACTTAATTGTATAGCAAGCGTTAGTAGGCTACGGTACCCGCTTTACATCAGGTGGGCCGTATGATTGTATGCCTCCCGACGTAGTATAAAAAACTGCTTACAAAGTCCCAAATTTACAAACCTGAAACGCTTCTCGCTTATTACCTGGGCCGTAGATAAGTTGCAGCTGCAGGAAAAGCCTGGCTAAAGAAGTTTGCATAGATTTCTGAATTAATTTCCAAAGTCGATACTTGGTTGCTATATATTAATTTCTATTATTCAGTATCTTTTAATATTTATTATGTAGAAAGAGTATTAATTATTGTATGTGTATGTGATAATTACTGCTTTGTCTTGTTACATGACTGTCATATTATGACAAAGTATCAGTTATGTCAAAGTGATGACGCGAATCAGAGCTCGATGGCGTCGTTGTGGAGAGGTCGAGGGACATGTTAGGCGTTTTATTCTCACTGAACACGCAGGTTAAGCAACAACGACCGCAGCTTGTCTATGGATGCGTTTATCTATCTCAAGCTTCTCCGTGATTCGGGGAGCACGTTAACCCGTCGGTCCCGGCTGTTGTCGATAGATAACAGTCGTTAAGCTAAGCCAGTAGCCTTCGGGCGGCTTGAAAACGCTGGCCTCCGCCAATCCAATCACAGTTGTGGAATGAGCTCTCTGCCGAGGTTTTACCAAGGGATGGCAACGCAATAGTGACACCCACTTGTTGGGCAACTTAGTTGTATAAAAAAAATTCACAGTTGAGCAGCGTAGAGTTTGCATTAAAGTTAAAGATATACCCGAGTATTCTAATACCTTTTATAGTTCTAGTTGAAACTATTAGAAATATTAGTTGACCTGGAACTTTACATGTTCGACGAACAGCAAGTTCGAGTTGAGATTGGTTCAGTAGTAGTAAACGATATGAAATACTCAACAGGGTTTGAAGATATATTATTTGTTATTCCACTGAAACTTCACAAAGATTTTATGAATTTTGTGTGGCTACACTATATGTATACTGTACTATACTATAATATAACTAAATCTAAGAGAGGTAGGGCGCATCAAAGCAGCCCGTCTGGGGAAGTATCTCCACCTTACAGAAAACCGAAGCTAAATAACAACTCTCTAGAGGGTTGTTGTGCTCCTGCGTGTGAGTGAGGTCACCAGTAAGCTCCCAAGGAGTTGCTGCGTAAGCAGCAGTGGAGGCATCGCGCGAGTGATAATTAATATATCGCAAGAGTTAATAGGCTACGGTACCCGCTTTATATCAGGTAGGCCGTATGCTTGCTGTTGCTTATAAAAAAACGAAACCCTCAGTTTAACTAATCATTTAATGATACAGGTATTGGACATCATTGTAAAACAAAGGATAAAGTAAGCGTTTTTCTTTAATGTTATTCTTATTTTGTCGTTCTTATATTTAGTCTGTTTTGAAATGTACTCGTACAAGCGGAACTCTTTTATATGATTTTATAAGATATCCCATAAATATCTTATTTTTTAAATTTTCTTTCATTTGCAATAAAGTTGGATAGATAATATTTAAAATAGTTCCACAAATTGATACCGTTAGTAGTTGCTGAAATATATCACTGTGACAGACAGATATACAAATAGACAAACGGTCAAAGATTTCACTATTCAAAAATAATTAGAGCGAGTAATTAGTATGTACATCTTCACGCCAGGTCCCTTCCAGGGATTGCAGGGAGAACCGAGCGCCATAAGACGCGGTCCTTAAATACTTCACTATTTAACATTCATAGATATTTTCATGCACGCTCGCCAGTTCCTAGGACTTCTGACATCACCTTTTGATAAAACACCACCAATTTGGTCACGGTAGATGTTGCGGGACTTCAATATAAAGACCAGTTGAGAATGCGCAAGCTTGCATTGTCAGAGGAACACCTGGCTCGTCAATTATATAACAATTTAATTATTTTTATTAAAACTTTGCCGACCATTTTGACCATGTTCCTTAAGAAATATGATATTGGTTTTTAAGACATTCCTATTCTTTTTTTTTTAATTTACTTTTCGAATCTGAAATAATTTTTTTTTTTTTTTAATTTGTCGGCCATTTTGACTATGTTTCTTAAGAGATAGAAATGGTGTTCCTGAACATTCCTATTCTACTTTTTTATGCTGAATCCAAATCTAAAGTCAAAATTCAAATATTCGAAAAAAAGCGACAGACACACGCACACGCAGACAAACATATAAATTTCATATAGGAACGGTGTTCCTGACCAGACGACTGTGTGTAGACGTGTATTGTTGATGGTTGAGCACAGACTTACGAATTAATAACATAACTATTTATATTATTGCATAACAAAGGAAAATATATATTTTGATCTTTGACACGGAGTATACGGAAGTGTCGCAGATCACGCTCTGTACGGTACGTGTAGTGCGTGACATGCGAACTTGCTAATTTTATTATTATGCAGCAAATCTCTTCCTGATTTCGCTGCACGTATGATTTAAATGTGCGGTCATATTTAGCTTAAGGCTATGAACATATCAACGCCATAGTAGTCTTGGCCTACCTCGGCTCCTACACCCTTCCATTTTCGCATTGTCTATCTGTATAGTCATTCTTTCATCCTGCATTCTGTCTACATGTTCGAACCAATGGAGCATGCCTTTTCTTATCTTATCACTGACACTCTCTTTCTTACGTAATTAGTATGTAACGTCGATTTTGACTTTCTAGTTAATTGATGCACCTTTTATTTTGAGGGAATCAAATGACTATCTAAATTACTAAAAGCCACCAATTAGTTCATACGAAATAGCGCCGACCGGCGTCACCGTGCGACCAGAGCAGCCACAGCAGCGCCGGCATCTACTAACGGTACTTGGCGGGGCTGCCTGGCGCCTGTTCGTATGAACTATATAGTGGCCAAAGCACAAAATTCATTAAATATCACCCTTATATGCTGGAAGGTTCGCTACCCAATCCTAAGGATTTGATGAAGATGTTGACTGTGACATAAAGCGACCGCTGTCAGACCACCACAACACAGAGGGAAAATCTTTTCTTAGGCTATTTATTTCACTCGCTTATTTTTATTAAACATGTCTTTCGAAGTATAGTTCTTTTTACATGCGGATTTCGTCACCACATTTTCCTTCACCGCCGTGCAAGTATAAATACAAACAAGTACATGAATCCGAAAACACGGATTTAGAGCTACAGTTGGTTAACAGGCTGGCTATCCACTAGGATGTCGCGGCTGGGATCAGGTTTATGAGTCTTCTTCTTCGCGTTATCCCGTTTCCTAATCCATTAGGATGGATGGACGTGGAGTGACGGCCGTGAGACCGCCACATACCAGAGGGAAAACCAGATCTTTCTTAGGTTAGACCACACGTTTTTCACGGGTTCCCTCACGATATTTATCCTTCACCGCTGAGCAAGTAACAAATATGTATAAATCCGAAACTACGAATATAGTGGTACATGCCCCTGCCAGGATTCGAAACGGGGACCATTTGGTCATGTTCAGATTTACGAGTGTAGCACATAGTTTTATTCTGACTTGAAGCCTGTTTCCTTAAAACCTTTTCAGATTCTTGAGTTCTCCTTTCTATAATTATCCTGTTTTCTAATCTCTTAGAATTGGCGGGGTCTGCTGCCTAATCCTAAGGATTTGGTGAAGATCCTGACTGTGACATAAAGTGACCGCTGTCAGACCACCATAACACAGAGGGAAAATCTTTTCTTAGGTTAAGTTACATGTCTTTCGAAGTATAGTTCTTTTTTCATGCGGATTTCGTCACCACATTTTCCTTCACCGCCGTGCAAGTATAAATACAAACAAGTACATGAATCCGTAAACACGGATTTAGAGCTACAGTTGGTTAACAGGCTGGCTATCCACTAGTATGTCGCGGCTCGGATCAGGATTATGAATCTTCTTCTTCGCGTTATCCCGTTTCCTAATCCGTTAGGATTGGCGGGTTCTGCTACCTTAGCCTAAGATTTGGCGAATTTACTCATTATTGCTTGGAAGGACTGCCGTCAGACCTCCACCAGAGGGAAAACCAGATCTTTTTCACTCGCTTTTGGTCGCTGCTCGGCGGAAAAGCCACTTTATGTTGGTGTATCTTACTATTTAATCTTTGATACATGTGACCATTGTTACTTACAAACAATGCCTATTCAAATAAGTACAGATCCTAATCTGTACTTATTTGAATAAAAAAAACAAAATGAAGTTATCATCGGAAGAATAGAACGAAATAGAGATATGAGAAAGGCATTAATATATGGTAGGAAACATACAGGAAACAGCATGAGCAAAGCAAAGAGCAAATGAGCAAGAGCAGCAAGAAAATAAATTTATATATTTAGTATGAAGAACAAAAAAATAAGGATTTAACTGGCGGTAGTAATCCAGTGGGTAAAGAACCGGTCTATCACACGTTTTTAGAAGTACAATTTCCTGGACGAGTGGGTTTCCTCACGATGTTTTCCTTCACCGCCGAGCAAATGATAAATATGTGCATAAATCCGAAACTACGAATGACGTGGTTCATGCTCCTGCCTAGATTCTAACCGGCAACCAGTTTGTCATGTTCCAATTTATTAGTATAGCACATTTTTTGATCAAAATTTCTGAACACACGGTATAAGCATGCGAAATTTTAAAGGTTCCCGAATTCCTTCGCAGTACAAAAGAATAATACGTTTTAACACGCCATTTGGGATACTCGCACGAATCCCATAGGTACTTTAATCCACGAAGTCTTGACTGAACATTTCTCATAAAAGTCCGCATAAACAAAATTAATTTCGGTCTCTGGTTAAGGAGCGTTTTCACTCGCTAATGAATGAGCAGTTAGGGTGCCGCAGTCTAAATAATATAGAGTGGACCCATTACTTAGGTCGGGTACGTATATCGCGATGGTCGCAGTAGAAATATATGTTTACTGTGATGGCGTTAGGGTGGCAATGTGAAAGTTTATTAGTAGAGTGGGACGTGAGACACTTAAAAAGTTTTGCGAAAATAAAAAAAAAGTGTTCTATCGATAAATATTTTTTTATTAAATCTTTTCAAAGTATTCTCCAACAGTCTCTAAACAAAGTTTTATCCGTCTGAACCAGTTTTTTGAAACACTTTTCCCAGTCCGCCGCAGACACCTCATTTGCAGCCTGCTCGAACGCTGACTTACGGCGACAAAAATTATATGCCTTTGAGCTGATTTTTTATTTTCGGGAACAGAAATAAGTCACACGGTGCTAGTTCAGGACTGTAAGGAGGGTGACCCAGGAGTTTGATCGGCGTGCTGTCCAGGAAGTCTCTCGTTTTGAGCGCGGTGTGCGCGCGCGTGTTGTCGTGGTGGAACAGTAGCCCGCGGAGCCCTGTTTGGTCGCTTGTTGCTCACAACAGAGAAAACTTCTGCCAAGAATTTGGTAGTATGCTATTCGGCGTTGATGCTTCTTTGGTTCTGTAAAGGAATTGACACCAAGTAGCCACTCAAATTGAAAAAGCTCGCGATCAAAATCTTCGGCCCGGTTCTAGGTCGGCTGGCGGTTCGTTTTTGGATCATATCGATGAATCCAGGACTCATCACCTGTAGTGATGTCGTAAACACACCACGGCATCATGCCACCCGGGCCTGCTTCCGATCAACGATGAGGTTGTACGGCACCCAGAGCGAAACTATCCTCTTCACGTGGAGATGCTAGTGTATGCTCATATGTGACTCGTTTATTATCTTGGATTAAATTTTTCATTGCTAGCACGTTTTCTTTTGTAACAGCCGTCAAAGGGCGACCACTTCTTTCTTCATCCTCCAAAGTTAGTCGAGCCTACTTGTATACGTTATACCAACGATACACAGTTGCCTTGGAAGAGTCTTCATTCATGAATGCCATTTGAAGTCTATCGTATGATTCGTCCGGTTTCAGGCGACACTTGAAATCGTAAAAAATCCTAGCGCGAAAATGTTCCCGCCGCAGATCCATTTTTCAATGCGACATGACAATTTAAATTAACTCGCAAAAAATGTGAAGAGAAATATTGAAATTGGATTTTTTTTTTGTATTTATTAATTTTTGTAAGAAAGTTACAAAAGTGGAAAAATAATTCTTCTCTCACTAGTTACCAAACAGCGAAAGAAAAATGTTCTCTTTACGTAAGTTACGTAAGTTTAGTAACCAAAGTGAACGAATTGGTTGAATGCTGTCTCCGTTTTGGTGTGAATTAAGTTTACATATCTTTTCTACTTGATTTTTTTACTATTTATTTTCTGGTCTCAAAATGGTCGAAGCTATTAATCAAATTGCTTAATATCAATATACGAATTAGGCTCCGTCGTTATTCAATATATATATATATTAAGTCTGTGTGTATCAGTTTCGACGCACGACTGTGGTTGGAAGTGGTTGTCTCTTTTTAATACTTTTATCGCAATCTCTCGTACGTTAAATCCTACATATGTAAGTAGTTTATGCGCCTCCTACCTGTTCCGTGTCATTATCGTTTCCTCTACCTCAAGGTTGCCTGGAAGAGATCGCTTTGCGATAAGACCGCCTTTTGTGTTTTTAATGTTTACTTCATATATATTTGTCTTATTTGGTGCAATAAAGTGTATTGTATTGTATATTTGCCTCTTTTTAAGCGGACGAGCGCATCGCTTTTAGTTAACACTTGATTTTACTCCTAATAAAATTTCCGTTCCGGGCATTACAACTCAAAATCGTTTGTTAAGGAGTAAACTCCAATAATTCTTAGTACTTGAAAAACAAACAAAACACTATTGCTGTCACCCTGCTATCAAAACATAGAGTCGCCAAATTTATCACTATTATACAATTTTTGTCACGAGATCGATCTCAAAAATTAAACTAGTTTTTAAGGAATATATAATATAATAGGAATAATAGGAATTCCCAATTTTCGGCATATTTTATAGTGAGACCATTGGCACTTATCACATCCCTCATGACGGGTCTCAGTAGAGGGCACTTGAGCACTTCTCCCTCTGGATGACCAGTTTTTTCTTAGGTTATTTCAGACGTCTTCTTGAAATATAATATCATGGACGTGTAGCCTCTAGATGTTTTCCTTCACCGCCGAGCAAATCATAATTACAAATGCAAATGTGTACATAAGTCTAAACACACGAATTTAGTGGTACATGGCCACACCAAGATTCGAATAAAAGACAGTTAGTTATTAGACCGGTTCTTTACCCACTGGATTACTACCGCCAGTTAAATCCTTATTTTTTTGTTCTTCATATTAAATATATAAATTTATTTTCTTGCTGCTCTTGCTCACTTGCTCTTTGCTTTGCTCATGCTGTTTCCTGTATGTTTCCTACCATATATTAATGCCTTTCTCATATCTCTATTTCGTTCTATTCTTCCGATTATAACTGGCGCAGTGGTTAGCCATGCTACTTTGACACCAAAGTAGCATGGCTAACCACTGCGCCACCATCATCTGCCTAGCAATATTTCCAATTCATTTGGTTTTGTCCTCTTCATCCTTCGCCAGGCAATTCTATCCTGGGTCGTCGAATCATTTGCTTTGGTCTTCTTAAGGTCACTATTAATGGTGGACTGCCAAGTCAGTAGGGGTCTTCCTTGCCTCTTTAGACCGGTATCTAGATACCGGTTCAGGACTTTTCTAGTCGCATGGTCCTCTAGTCGCATCATAACGTGTCCATACCACCTCAGCAGTGTTTCAGTGAGCTTGTCTTCGGGGCCTTAAAGCCGCCCAGAATGTGATTATTCCTCAATTTATGCTACATATCAAAATGGAATCTTTTTTAAATTGTAATGCAGCCTGATTGTAATATTTATTTATATATATATATATATATATATTACAAATAAATACTTATTATTATTATAATCAACATTCAAGCTTCTGTTATTGGTTCGGAAATTAAAATAAATGTAATTTAAAAACCTAACTGAACTAATCAGTAAAGAAACGTATTGAGTGCGACATAACCTGCAAGGCCCTGTTAGATTATTTGACTACAATCAATAATATTTGACGTAAAATAAACAGTGTAAACGGTCCCCAAAATTAGGATGTACCTCATCACGGCAGATCTGACGAGGGTCTGCTCACGAGGATTGTGAGCACAAACAACACGGCGCACGGAAATTTATGATTCCACGGGATATTAAACGAGAATTTATAATTGTGGCAGCCAAAGACTTTTCACACCTTCAAAAATGTGCGTGGGTTTCGCATATACGGGTTCTGAACCAAGTAGCAAATACCCTATTACTAAGGTTCCGTTGTTTGTCTATCTGTCACAGGGTTATATCTTTTGAACCTAATGGGTAGAAACTTGATTTTTTTACAGATTACCTACTCATTAATATATCAACTATAAAAAAGAAAATTAAAAAATATTTGGAGTCTCCAATCAAAAAATATTTATTTAATTCAAAGTTTTTATTTAAAACGAAGTAAGTAGCATTGCTCGCGCTTTATCACTCCACTGCAAACTACATCTCAGCGGTTTTTTACACCACTTAGGTGGCAAACGTGATATCCTCACTCACTCGAAATAACATAACAGCAATTAATAATAATTTGGCCACGATCTTCAGTAAGGTGGAGGTTAAAGCGGCCATTATCATTAGAGGCAGTGTATAGATAAGTCACCGATTTCTTGTAACATTCGTGTTTGTATACAACTTGTCATGCGAAAAGCGATCGCACCGCGTCGGATCGGTCCCGCTTTTTGTGTGACAGTTTGTATACAAATGAATACTACAAAGAATCCCGTCACGAATCGCTACCGCTTTCCCGCTTTTCCCGCCCTGTGAGTTTCGACTTTTAGTGAGTTTCGAGTCTATGATCTAATGCGGGAATGATTTAACTAATAAGTTGATGTGACACGATTTTGATCGATAAATAAATATACTTAAATACTTTTTCTATTAATCCATAAGTATGGATTAATAGAAAAAGTATTTAAGTATATTACATAGTTCATGTTTTCTATGTATTATAAGTATAATACAAAGAAAACATGAACATGTTTGAACGTTTGTGTTGGTCTGAGCACAAAGTTTCATGCACACAAATGTTTATTTTGTACGGGAATTACACCCGCAACCCTAGGTATTAGGGTACTCATAGCTAATACAACAATAACGAAAATATACACAAACTTTTATAGGTGATTGAAAAATAATCTACCTTTATGTAACTCTTATAAAATTAAAATGAGAGGTACTTTTTTACAATAAATGTTTAACTTTTTTAAAGCAACAACTTTCCTCATTACGTATACGTATGAAATATTTATGTTCGTACAAAAATGTATTCAATAAAACTTATCGCCTCTGTCCCTAGTTTTTCGATTAGGGGTAAAAAATACGAGGTCCCTGAAGAGCCCTATGTCGAATATTGCCACCTGAAGTGCATTTAATATTTATTAGTGGCCGGTACCGCTAGACTAGCTTGTTTAATATATATTTAGATGTCCACTTTATTTGCAGGAAATCGTATTGAAGGGCATGACAGTGCCTACAGCCAAGTTCCAATAAAATGGCCGTGATATAATAACTAGGATGCAGTTTTTTAACCGACTTTGAAAGAAACAGTTTTTTTAAGTCGACTGTCTGCTTTTTTTATATACACGTGTTTAGTGCTGATATGTTGATAAATAGATTTTTGTTATTTCTTTTATTGAACGAAAATGCTCTTGAATGGGTCCTAATATCAGTTATCTGTTTATCAGGTCATACACTTTAAATATATTCCGCGAACCTTGTTAATATATCAAATACGTACTAATATAATAGATTTTACATAATATGTAATGGATTTTGTCCATTTATGTTAATTAATTTATTTATGTTAATATAGAATATTTATAATATATTGTAATGATGGATGGAAGTAATGAAAGATGGAGTAAGAAATACCATGATACATGATGGAAGTAATGAAAGATGGAGTAAGAAATACCATGATACGAGAACAATGTGGAATGAAACATGTTGTAGTGATAAAAATTGAAAATGGTATGCTAAGTTCGGACATTTAAAAAGAATCGAACGAAAGTATATCGAGTAAAAATGAGTGCAGATATAGGCAGACATACATAAATAAAATTGGTGATGTGCTTAAAAAGAGCTAAATCACAAGCGCCCAAACCGAAGAGCACGCATGAAGATGTTAATAAATGTGGTATAAGCGAGAGAGGAATGTCCGAATTGGTGTACCTGATGCTTTAAAATCTCTGCTTACCTCAATGGGAGAAGAGGGCGATGATATGTATAATTTTACAATCAATTTTTATCTTGTTTGCTATTGTATAGTCACTAAATAATATTTTTCACAGAATCTTACCGTTGTAAATTAAAATATTTGACGAGCTCGGGGGCTCAGTCGTGAATGATGAGACTTTGACACCAACGCTCGTGGATTCGATTCCCACACAAGACGAAAATGCGCGTATGATCATGTCTGTCCGTCTTGATCTGGATATTTCAAGAGAGGTAGGGCGCATCAAAGCAGCCCGTCAGGGGAAGTGCCTCCACCTCATAGAAAACCGCTGCCAAATAATAACTCCGTAGATGATTGTTGTGTTCCTGCGTGTGAGTGAGGTCACCAGTACGCTCCTAAGGAGTTGTTGTGTAAGCAGAAGAGGAGGTATCGCGCGATTGATACTTAATATATTACAAGCGCTAATAGACTACGGTAACTGTTTTACATCAGATGGGTCATATGCTTGTATGCGTCCCGACGTTATATGTAAAAAAAGAGTCTGTATACTCATTATGCCGAAATTATCCCATAATACTACAGCATGAGGTTCAAAGAGGGAAGAAAAGTATTACACAGGGTTGGAAACGGTACGGTAACTGCTTACCATAAGCCAGACTATGTACTTGTTTACCACTTTTGTAGTATAATGAAAGTCCTTTGGCTGTCGCTATACGTATTGCTATTGATATCGTGTTATTTTCATTACTATTGGCAGAATAAGCCACGATTATACTTTTAAACCATAGGGATAGTCTACTCGTATACATGAAGCCAGTTCGTCTTAGGCGAGCTATATCTTTATTATTTCTTTTATACAACATATACAAGTAATTCGTCGTTCCTAAGAATGTGGAAAAAATTTCGTGGAACGCGTAGGTACAACTCAGTAAGGTTCTTTACCTCTCTTACTTGGTTAACGACTGTCATCTATCGGAAACCGATATCTACTAGAAAACATGCCCGCCATGACATGGTTGAACTTGAGCCGAGTATAAATCTCTATAAACGTTGTTGCATGTTCGATAGTAGCGACAAGCCCATCGACGGTATCGAATTTCCCAAAATTTACTATATAACGTAGGCAGGTATGAAACACGCGGCTAAGACTTATTAGAGATGGATTTTTCGATCAAGCAAGCATAAACATCCGTGCGCGAAATATAACAGAGATTTTGCTCTGCTAAGTTTATTAATATTTTTTTTTTATGAAATAATAAAATTCATCCCCCAATAACATAAACTCACTGACGAGTTTTTCAAAAAGCCTCAATATCTTTTGTCTTTTTCATAAAACGTATGCAGACTTTTGTACAGCATCCGCAACACGTGATTTACACACATATTACAAGTACCTATCTAATTATTGCTTGACATCAAGTAGATCGTATGATTGTTAAAAGTATACGTCCAGATTAGGAAATACTATCATCAAATAACTACGTATAAACATAGATTTAGGAAACATGTAAGAACTTGGCGCCACATTAACATTTATGCTTTTTTGAGGGTATATTAATATTTATAAGGGCAACATGGGCTGGAAACTAGGGAATTAACTGGCGACAATCAGGTTGTTTTTATTATGAAAAAAGTTAGCCAATTTTAATAATAAATTGGAGATAAGGGAATCGTGGGATAATACTGTTTTTAACTACTTGACTGACAAGCAAGCTTAATTACTTATGTCTGTTACAATGACCACCTGTATTACTTATTACGACTATATTATATATATATATATATATATATATATATATATATATATATATATATATATATATATATATATATATATATATATATATATATGTAACAATAATATATGACAAGGCAAACATCTGTGTGTATGATCATGTCTATTTGTCTTGGTCTCGGTGTTTTATGAGAGGTAGGCTGGATCAAAGCAGCCCGTTAGGGGAAGTACATCCATCTCACATAAAACCATAGCCAAATAACAACCCCTTAGAGGGTTTTTATGTTCCTTCATGTCAGTGAGGTCAACTCCTAAGTTAAGGTAAGCTCCTAAGGAGTTGCTGTATTAGCAGCAGAGGTGGCATCGCGTAAGTGATACTTAATGTATTGCAAGCGTTCATAGGATACGGTAACCGCTTTACATCTGGTGGGCCGCATGGCTTCTGACGTTTTATAAAAAAAACCTTAAAATAAATCATACATTTTAACTCAGAAATTAATTATGCTATGAATTTACATGTTATTATAATTACAACCTATATTACTTATGACAACTATATATTACGGGTATATATATTTTTTTTCAACTGAATTTGAAGAATCAAATGCATAAACCTAATTGAATACAATTTTACTCGGAAAAAATTGCGGAAGTGACTAACTAGCGAGTTAAGTTTAGACGATCATTTTCTTCTTAACTGAGAAACAAAGCAATCGGTTCAGCATATTTCAAGTACACTTAAGCAAGAAGCGCCTGTTTCTGTAAAGTAACTCCATTTTTCAGTGGTTTATCGAAACAAATTTTTCAGAAATCACATATTTGAATATTTTTTCTATCAGGGCAAAAAAATATCTATCTATAACTCTTCACATCAAATCTTTTGCGGCGTAGACAGAAAGAACCGAGCGCTACATGACTCGATACTTGCACCTCATCGCTTCTTTAACGTTCATCGCTCTTCTAGTGCACGCTCGTGGGATTCTAAGACTCCTAACATCACCTTCTGATAAAACATGATCAATTTGATTGCGATAGTAAGTCTTGAAATTCCTTGGCTCCTACATTAGAATAAAAAATAACATGGGAAATACGATTTCGTTCACCAAAAATATATTGTATAATCATCATCTCAGCCTGTGTTCGTTCACTGCTGAACATAGGCCTCCCCTCTGGAGTGCCATTCGTCTTGATCCTGTGCCGCCTGCATCCATCGACTCCCTACTTGTGAGGTCGTCGCTCCGTCTAGTGGGGCCGTCCCATACTGCGTGTACCAGTACGGGGATGCCATTCCAGAACTTTTCTTCCCTAGCGGTTATCAGTTCTACGAGGCTACTACGTTCTGTGTGGCTGGCCTATCGCCACATCAGCTTACTTATCTTGTGGGCTATATCGGTTAACATAGTTCTATTGCGGAAATCTTCATTTCTGATTCTATCACAGAGAGAAACTTGAGCGACCTTGAGTTTCCCCTTACTGCAGTGAACGGCCGCGTCTCGGTTCCGTATGTCATCACTGGCAATATACACTGTTCGAAGACCATGCTCTTCAGGCGTTGAGATATTTTGTACAAGAAGACGTGCCGAAGTTTCCCGAACGTTGCTCAGTCCGTCTGTTGACCTCTCGGTCGAAGTTGTACTTACCTAACTAAATAACCTGCCCTAGATAAACATAAAACAAGAATCATATCATCGTTGTTAAAATACGAAGAGGCATGCTCCGTTGGTTCGGACATGTAGAAAGAATGCAGAAAAAAAGGATTACAAAACAGAAATACAACGCGAAAGTATAAGGAAGGCCAAGACTTACCTACCATGACCAAATTGATCATGTTTTATCAGAAGATGATGTCAGTAGGCCTAGAAATCGACGAACGTGCATAAGAAGAGCAATAAATGTTAGAGAAGCGAGTGAGGTCGTAAGACTCGAGTCATGTGGCGCTCGGTTTTCACTGGCTACACCGCAAAGGATTTGGCGTGAAGTTATAGATAGATAGATAGACAGATAGACATATTCGTCAACAACTTTGACCACAGTACTCCAAGAGCGGTCTGACTGGAGATTTATACATATAACATAAGTCTTTGCCCCGCACTGAAGTACTGCTTTGCTCTGTTGAGCACACCAAGTTTTTTGGACGCCAGCGTGTGTTACTATAGTCGCTATAATTAATAATATTGCAGGGTAGCTTGTGGCGAGTCGTTGGTGCCTAATAACACCACGGGTACCTAGTGCTCCAGGGAGTTGATCAGGGGCTTCGTCTCCGGCGTGCCTCAGTAGGACGGAGCAGAAAATCAAGAAGGCCCCCAGGCCTCTAAGTTCTGATTTGCTTTTATTGGCCGTCCAGGGATGAGTCTATAGAGCAATATGCTCCAGGGATGGAAATGTTATAGGGCTATAACTTCGCGAGTAACCTCGGAGAAAGCGCAGTACACCTCTCGACACCCCTGAGTCACTTTCACCGTTGTTACACCCGGCCGACTTTTTCTGTTATTTCTTGGGTCTATCCGAGCTACTACCTGCCGGAAGTTACATCAGATGTGATAGTTATGGCACGCGTCCCTCCATCATCTTTAATGGCTACCAATAATACCCTCATATCTCATTTCAATAGCCCAATAATTTCCGTCACATTCGCAATAGTGCCAATATCTGCCGTGATCATGGTCCCATTGATATACCTTAGAGCAGGTCAACACGGATATACATTCTGAAATGTGCAAGCTTATCAAATGACCGGAATTATAATGCGTGATATATAAAAAAAAAAAAGTAGATCCTCTTAAAAAGATGTTTTATTTGGTATTTTTTTTACAAGTATATCACGAATACCTTGTGCGAGTCTAAATTGCACTTGGCCGATTTTTACTTACAGATTTTTTTGTCAATACTTAAAATGGAAGTCTACCTCGTTTAGTTTGATTTCGAGTCTAGTCTCCTAGCAAAAGTTGCTGTTATCGACGAGTACATTCACCTCCTTTCCTATGGTATCAGCCCGTCTAATATTAAGTATCGAAGAAATCGTTGTCCAAATATTTTGGCACGCCATCGCGGCATTGCGACCAAAGAACAGTAATCTAAGTAAATTACAAGGACATTGCCAAGTTCAATGTAAGAGATATGTACCGCATTGCGGTACGAAACATTTAAGGGATCCCATTATATGATTTGAAGATTGAGATTAGATAATATGTACAAACAAACGTTGATTTACGCGTAATATCGTGGACTTAGATTTATTGCGCGTTCTTAAAATGTACTTTAGACATATACCAAAAGCGAAAAAGTAAAAAGCAGAAAAATATTATAGAAATTTAAGTCATTACTAAAATCTTATTTACAGGAACACCGTTCCTATATTAATTGTATATGTTTTTATCTATATTAAATCTATATTCTGTGCATTGTCCGTGCGTTTGTCTGTAGTTTTTTTTCGAATATTCGAATTTTGACTTCAGATTCAGCATAAAAAATAGAATAGGAATGTTCAGGAACACCGTTTCTCTCTCTCTGGAACATAATCAAAAAGGCGGACAAATAAAAAATAAAAATGAATTGTTATATAATTGACGAGCCAGGTGTTCCTCTGGCAATGCAAGCTTGCGCATTCTCAACTGGTTTTATACATTTTCGTATACAGATCTACGATTAACTAGCTGTAAATTAATTGCAATAGCCCATGAATACTTGTAACGTAGAATGTATACGTTGCCGCCTAGTAAGCTTACTTACTCACGGAAAGAACAACAATAATACGTAATTAACACACGCATATTGCCACCTGGTAACCTCGCTTACTGACATATACAAAACAGCAACAAAGTAGTTATTTGGCTGCGGTTTTCTGTGTAGTAGATGTACTTACCTAGTCAGGCTTCTTTGATATACCCTATTCTAGCATACATAGATAATCAAAGGATAACCAATATATTAGTAGTCGCTCAGAATTTCATATATTTATTATAGTTAGAATTAGAATTTCATTATGGTGCAAAAGCACTAAACCTTCTACTTTGCTTTGCACACAAAAGATTTTTTAGTGCAACGTTGGGAGGCATACAAGCATATGGCCCACCTGACGAAAAGTTGGTACCGTCGTATTCTGTAAGCGCTTGCAATACATGTCATGTCGCATGCCCTTTGCCAGCGTTGGTGCTAACAAAGCAAGTCCTTAAGAGTTTATCCGTAATTTGACTCACTCGCGAGAACACATTTATCCTCCAGGGTGTTTCTGTGAGGTGGACATGCTTATCCAGTCTGGCTGCTTATATGATCCACCTGTCTTAAAGTCAAGTTTTCAAGTTAAAGTAAAGTTTTGACGAGGTCGATGGCTCAGTGGTGAATGACGCGACTTTGACACCAACGCTCGTGGGTTCGATTCCCTCTCAAGACAAATATTTGTGTGCATGAACATGTCTGTTTGTATTGATCTGTATGTTTTAAGAGAGGTAGGGCGCTTCAAAGCAGCCCGTCTGGGGAAGTACATTCACCTAACAGAAAACCGCAGCCAAATAACAACTCCCTAGAGCTCACTCGCTTCTTTAACATTCGTAGGCATTTTCATGCACACTCACCTGTTTCTTATGCTCCTGACTGATTTTGATAAAATACGACCAATTGGGTCTTGGCCTTCCTCAGCTTGTACATCCTTCCACATTCGTATTTCATACATGTTTCTTCATTCTTTCGTCCTACATTCATTCTGCACGCCCGAACTAACGGGGAACATCATTTCCTTTCTTAATACCGACACCGTCTTCCAGACCAACACTCTTTCTTTCACCGTTGCGAAAAATTAGCATTACCCAACGGATTTAGCTCAATGCTGGCATCTTGACCACGTTCATACTAATTTCCATCTCGCTCTGCCATGCCCAATCCTTGCTTCTTTAGAATCGCACTGTGTACAGCGAGCTGCGCCTTCCTCTGACATTTTCACTAACCATAATATTTGCTGATTATGTTACCTACCTACTCACTCAAAGCATCTCACTCGTATAGTGTCACACTCACACAAACCCATTCATAACTACTTACTTGTAGACTTGCTTGCTGATAAGTGATATGTATACCTGTCACTTGTTGGCGAGTAAGTGCTGCACTCTCACCTTCTCTCTTCTCTTGAATAGTAACTAAATCCTATTTGTTACCCATTTTTGTCATTAAGAGGTATTTACCTATTAATATATACTTGGTCCAGTATTGGAGAGACTGGTAATCTGTCATACAGGTCCTCCTAGTACAGAAACCAGTCTCTCATATAGATTGAATTTCATGTAATGTACATCTTAGATTTATCTCAAATTGTACTGTATAACCTATGTGAGAGAACAAATACAGAATTTTTGTATTGTATTGTATTTCTAAATAAATACTTGATATTTATGCATATTGATACAGATAGGATCAGATTTATTCATAATACTGGGAATCGAACTAGATACGCCCGTCTTCGCGAATTAGATTACATTCGCTTTTAGAGGAATTCCATCGCTGAATTCCCATAAACAAATTGATTTAGTTATCCAAGCGACGTTTATTGTTTCAGAGAAGCTGAGCTTTCAACCCACTCGAAATTCTGTCGGATTCATTTTACATGCAATTTGATGAACTGCTTTATCTGCTGCTGCATTGATTAGTTCACGCGAACTAACGCGTACTCCTGCAAATCAGCGTAAGCGACAGCAGTGCGGCGGCTTTGTCTGCGGCGTCCGTTTTTCCTGGGGTGTTCGCGACCTATGAAGCTTTCAAAGCCTTTCCAGCAAACTCTAGGCGATGTTTTGTTAGTAAAAGTCGGATATAACCCATACGGCTGACCATAAGGGTACTCATGAGAGTTTATTTCCCTTCCATCGGGACCCTAACGATGCCTCTCCCACCTAAGGAAAATTATTAAAGGACGCTTTCAAAAGCTGAGCTCAGATGTGAAAATAAAGAGAAAGAGGAATATGTCACATGTCATGTAGCATTGACGAGCTCGATGGCGTAGCGGTTAATAACGCGACTTTGTCACTAACACTCGTGGGTTCGATTCCCACACAGAACGAACATTTGTGTGCACGAATATGTCTGTTTGTCTTGGTCTGGGTGCTTTTGAGAGTGGCAAGTCGTATCAAAACAGCCCTTCTGGCGAAGTCTCTCCTAAGACTAAAGTCTCTCTAACCTAACCTAACAGAAAACCGCGGCCAAATAACAATGTCCTGCAGGGTTTTTGTGTTCCTGCGTACGTGTGAGAACAGCAGTAAGCTTCTAAGGAGGTACTGTGTTAGGAGCAGAGGTGAGTGGTACTTAATGTATTGCAAACTTTCCAATGCTACGATAACCGGTTTACATCTGGTGGGCCATATGTCTGTACGCCTTCTGACTTGTATAAAAAAAAATATTTCTTTATCGTTATTAATTTTTCACAGTTAAAATTTTTTATTTTTTAATAAATTTCGAGTGTCGTAGAGTGGCAATCGAATATATACAAAGTGTGAAAATTTAATTGAATTGTTTTAATTATTATAATTATTGTATTCTGATTATTAATTGTAATTAAATATTAATAACATGTTGTAATAATGGTCGCTGGCAGGCGAATTGGTTAAAACTGTAATGCTTGTCAAAGACAAGTTTTCAAAATAAAGGGCTATGTTGTCGGTTTATAATCATAGCAAATGATAAAAATTAAGTATAGCTAATACATATGCTAAACCTTATCCAGACTCCTTCTCTAATTATCGTCCGATTTCCATCCTCTCTGTTCTTTCCAAAATTCTTGAACACTATGTCCATCAACGCCTTACTCGCTTTCTCGCTGAACATAATATCCTTAGTCAACATCAGTCTGGTTTTCTTAGCGCCCATAGTACGAGATCGGCCCTTGTCAAAATTACTGACGATATCCGGCTCAACATTGATAATAAACCAGTTGAGAATGCGCAAGCTTGCATTGCCATATAGGAACGGTGTTCCTATATGGCATGGTGGTGTGTGTGAAAAGTAACTGTCCTTGTGTTACTAGATTTCGCTAGTGCCTTCAATACTATTGATCTCGATATTTTGTTAGAAGTCCTACATTCTGTCAATATATCATCCACGGCATCAGCATGGTTTCATTCTTATCTTGTGGGTTATCGGCTATTAGTAAAAATGGGAGGTCGCCGATCTGACTGGTGTGATTTGATTGCTGGCGTCACACTAATGGTTTTCCTTAGGGACTATACGATGAGATAATTAAAAATGCGTAAAGAAATTCCTGCAGGATCAGCAATGCAATCAGAGACCGTATGCTTGTTTAATAGGTATAAATCAACTTTATAAAAGTATCATAATTTCAGTTTTAGGCATACAATCTCGAGCCCTTGAAACTTTTGTGTATCTTTCAATCACGACTTTTTATTTGCTTAAAAAATAAAGTTCAGCAAAAAATATCGCATTGTTTAGAACTATTCATACGCCACACCAATAGGCGTCTATTCAGGGGTACTCAACCGTACTCAATCGCTTCACAATAGAACGTAATATATATGCATTAGAACGATCGGGTTAAAGAAAGTTTCCACGGATTTTAGGGCTACTATTGCTCGCTGAATGATGACTGGAAAAAATGTTGGTCTCCCCTCGCTTTTTATGTTCGAAGAATGATGGAATAATGTTCGTGGACGTTCGTGCGCTTTGGTATCGAAATACTAAGCTAATAATTTCGATGTGAAAACTGGATATAAAGAGCATATTTTGTACTACTCAGAAAGCGACTAAGCGTGCAACCTACCTAACGCTGAATATATACGGAAGCCTATAGATATTTGTAAACCGGGGGATGTTCACTTGTAGAATCTCATGCTTTATTCTCTTGGGAAAACTTGGTAGGGATTATATTACGCAACATAAGCATTGTAGTTCCAGGGTGTGAGGACGATTTTATTACTGATAGCGAGCGATGTGATTGTAGAAGAAATCCGAGAGCATAAAATTGCACAACTCTTAGGAAGTCATCTCACTGTATAATTGGTAGGACATACAAAAGAACGCAAAATATATACTTCAAGTTAAACCATGTGTAAGCCTAGGATCGTTGACAATTCTCACATCTCATCAATGAATCGAATCAGGTCTTTGCTTGTATTAAGGTGCTCCCATCCAAAGTCGGCTTCAGTAGAGTACAGTTCCCCTGAGCTGAATTGCTGCTTCATTTTGTTGAGCGCAGTATTTCTTGCAGGTCAGGTCCAAGTAATTTTGTATGTGAAGTTCGCTGGAGATCGCATCACTAAGAATCGTAATGCTCAGTTGGATACTCTAGTCATTATAGTTGAATACCCTTAATTTTAGACAAGAGTCGATAGCGGCTTTCTTCCACAAGCAATCCATCAATTGATAATATATTATTAGTTGCAGCAGGAATGTCATCAGGCACAACACAGAACATTGATATCCATTCAAGCAGGTATAACGTATAATAATAACATAATAACGTCTTTTATAAATCTGTACAAGAAACTGGCAACTCATTTGTACCATATAACATAGCACGAAATATAGCAGCTCCGATAGAAGTCTTGGTGACAGAACACATCGGATGCCTTCACCATATCTAGATACCCAATGCTTCACCTTGCCACTCAGGAACATAGTTATGCTTAAAGAAATTCTGACGGGCACTTGGCTTACTACTACGTTTGAGCCTAACTAAAAGAGAGATCTACCTTTTTCCGATTCCGATCAATTCAGGTGAAATATTTCGAACTGATATGCTAAGCCGACAGTTTAATTTCGAGTAAATACGTCTTTAAATTTGATTCTATAATGGGAGGTAATTTAGAAAAATGATCATAACAAAATCGGGGGGATACATATTAATTACACCGCTTGATAACTAAAAAATCAAAGAATTCCTTACGTTGAGTGAGGACTGTAACACATCGCCGGCGACGTGTAGGAAAACGCCGTCAATTTGAGATCATTCCGCTGCATCATATAATTTCCTTTTCTGTTACGAAGACATTATACTCATGCCTGTGTAGAGGACACGGCTACACCCCGTTTTCCAAGCCTGTTTTGTACCGAAATATACAAATAAAATTATTGTTTCGAATCAAAAAGTAATTTGGAAAATTAACTGTCGGTATAGGGTTCATCAAGATTTCTTCCTGTCCAAATTAGACAGTAGATTCTAAAGAATGCAAGAAGAAAGTACGATGAAACAGATATTACCCGCGAAAGTAGAATGATGCACGAGCCGAGGAAGGCCAAGATGGGTGATCTTGGCTATCCTCGGCTCGTACACCAAATTGGTCGTGTATTATCAGAAGATGGTGTCGGTAATTCTAGGAATCTTATGAATAGTAAAGAAACGAGTGAGGTGTTCATATGTGAGAGTAAATATTGAGTGATGTGGTGCTCGGTTCTCTCTGTTTACCTTACAAGGTATTTGACGTGAAGTTATGTATATCTTTAGTTGATAGATTTAGGCGTTATTTTGCGAAAGTCAAAGCCGGGGAAAAGTAACTTGCTTTGTGTGCTTCTGCCACCAACGGCGTTGGCGCGTAAGCACACAAAGCAGGTTAGTTTAAATTGCTTATATATCTATTTCACGGATTTGATTTAGATTTGAAAGTATTGAAGCATTATTACCATCTATGGGGGTACTTTTAAATCAAAATCAAATAGAGAAAGAAGTAAGTATGAGACAAGGTGTAGAACATAAGTTTAAGAGAGGTAGTACGCACCAAAGCGGCCCGTCTGAGGAAGTACCTCCACCTCACAGAAAACCGCAGCCAAATGAGAACTACCTTGAGGATTGTTGTGTTCCTGCGTGTGAGTGAGGTCACCAGTAAGCTCCTATGGAGTTGCTGTGTTAGCAAATCAAATCAAATCAATCAAATCAAATCAAATTGTTTATTTTGCATGAATACAGGTTACATTAAGGTTATTACAAGAAATATTAGGTTCTATACCGTATTCTACCATTACAGTGTACAAAATTATGCATAACATAGTCATGAAATTGTCAATTGTTTGCATATCGTCCTTTAAGAAATCATATACTTACATATATTTTATTATTAATTATTGAATTACATTAAACAAAATGTCAACACATATTAATATTATCATTGAAATATTCATTAATACTATAATAAGCTTTATTTAGGAGAATGTCCTTGACTTTCTTCTTAAAGGCGAAAAAATTTTTCATTTCTAGTATGTGTTTAGGTAACTTGTTATACAGCTTTGGTGCCATTACAAATACACTGCTGTGGTACATCTTGGATTTTGACAGTGGAGTTCTAATCTTATGGCTGTTGCGGGCACTTACTAGGTGCTGAAATAAATGTGCGTTGCCTTTGACGAATAAAATACTATTCAAGATATATAAACAAGGTAAAGTGAGGATTTTATGTTTGATAAAATATGGTTTGCAACTGTCTCTTTTTTGCAGATGACAGATCGATCTGAGACATTTTTTTTGAGCTTTGAATGCTCGATCTTTGTCTGTCGAATTGCCCCAAAAGATTATCCCATATTGTAAAGTGGATGTGACGTATGCGTGGTAGGATGTCAATGCTGTTGCATGGTTAACTACATTTGAGAGCATGTAAAGGGCATATGAATACTTGTTTAGTTTTGTACAGACTTTTCCAATATGCACCCTCCAATTAACGTTACAGTCTATGTCAAGTCCTAGGAACTTAGTAACATTAATTTGTTCAATTTGTTTGCCATTATAATTAATGTTCAAAGGTAATAATTGTTTAGTTTTGTTTTCAAATGTCATAACTTTTGTCTTGTCAATATTAAGAGTAAGATTATTTTGTTTTATCCAGTTAATTATGTCAATCAATGTATTTTGTATGTCTGATTCCTGTGATTTCATGTCATTTGCAATAAAAGTCACTGTGCTGTCATCCGCAAATAGGGAAGTAGAATGCTTAATTGTACTTGGGAAGTCATTAATATATATGATAAACAGCAATGGACCCAAGATACTACCCTGGGGAACTCCAAACAGCACTGATCTGGGTTTTGACATGTATTTAGTTTCTATTTTTGTTTTTATGTCCATTTTTTCTATGACAGTGTATTGTTGCCTGTCGCTTAAATATGATTTTATAAGTTCAGCAACATTGCCTCGTATTCCATAATCGTACAATTTGTTTATCAAGATATTGTGGTCAACACAGTCGAAAGCCTTGGATAAGTCCATATATAGTGCACTAACATTTAGTTTTTTGTCTACACTGGACATGACTGTCTGAAGAAAACTATAGATGGCTTTATCCACGGTTTTGTTTTTCCTATAACCGTGTTGTTGATCAACTAAAATATTGCTAGTCTCGAAATAATGGTATAGTCTGTCGTAGATAACTCTTTCTAATATTTTTGAAAAGATGGGAATGAGTGCTATCGGTCTATAATTCTTTAAGTCTAGCAGCAGAGGTGGCATCCCGCGAGTGATAATTAATATATTTCAAGCGTTTATAGGCTACGGTAACTGCTTTATATCAGTTGGGCCGTAAGCTTGTATGCCTCCCTACGTTGTATATATAACAAAAAAAATACTAGATATCAGCTTGTAAAATAAATCTACAATAAATGGGTGTACGGGGTTCCACCAACATCTTTAGTCTCCAAGTCAACCTCTAGAAAATAGACGTTATATTGCAGATCTCCTTTATTTCCAGAAAATCGTCACAGGTTCAATTGACTGTCCTGATCTCTTATCCCATATTTCGTTTAAAGTCCCTACGAAAAGCTTTATTCATTGGTATCCCATATGCTTCCATGATCTATCATAAAAATAGATACTTCCTGCGTGCGAGTATAAGCGTCAACGAATAAATAAAAAAATCCTACCTGTGCCTCTTTAACTGTAGCGTTGCATCGATGAGGTGACAATTAAACGGACGCTTTATTTAAAAGTTGATTCATTTAGGTATATCAATTTTCATTAAGATGGTATAATAAATATGTATCCTAATAGTAATTGCGACTGCGCCTTGTGTGCTGTGAACACCTATCCATGATCAGCGTTTAGTATATTTGTACACTATTTCTATCTGTGGGAACCTTTTATTGGCTTTCTATTGTCTATTGTTTCTTGTACTTTATTTATTGTAAGTTATTCTTCTTAAATATAAATAAATGGCAACGAAGCGTAGTTGGTACTAGAGCAGCACAAGCAGGATCTGCGTATCACGGAGATGAATATGCTGCGCTGGATATGCGGAGTGACGTGGAAGGATCGCGTAAAGAACTTCCGCATTCGCGGTAGCCTTCATGTCCGTGATATAGCAGACAAACTGCAAGAGCGTCGCCTGCGCTGGTACGGCCACGTCTTACGAAAACAGGCAAGTTACGTGTAGAAGAAATGTCTGGTCCCGATAGAAGGGGTAGTCCCAAAAAGTGCTGGCTTAACGTCGTAAGGGAATGTCAGTGCCAATAGTGTAACAGTAAGGGATGTCGATGACGACGCGCAGTGGAGAAATAGAAACTGGAAAGCGAATCCTGGGCTCCGAAGCGAGAGCTTAGGACGCGATCGGGACTAATGCTCGGCTCATGATGATGATGATGTGTTTGTTAATATGTCCTCACCTGGATATGATGTAATATACTCGTACCAATTATTGGCAGCATACATTACGTGCTGGTGACTTTGACTAAATGATTATGTTGAACTCCAAATTTTCTTCTTATACATAGCATTAAAGCAAATTGTGCCTATATCAATTGTTAGTCAGAGGTGTCGTGTTATACCAAAGATTCTTTGATCACATTCAAATCAAAATTAAACTTTATTTCAGCCTTAAACTCTTATAAAGCTGTGTTAAGAACTTTTACACAGCTATAGTTATAACATAACACGTAATGTTTTAGCGTCGAAGTGGATTCTCTTGTAACGCTCGTTGAAAAACTCAAAGTTGGTCACAATAGGGCCTTAGAAACGATTTTTCGACTTTCACGACAGTTTAATTAGTAAAGTTTATTGTTTGTGATTTTTCAAACTTATTTATGAGGCAACGGTAGGAAATGGCGAGATTAAGCTGATAGCCCAGTGGATAAGGAACCTACCTATTGAGCAGCAGGTCGCCGGTTCCAATCAGAATTCGAACTTTAACGAAATTAGTGTAGTTAAATATTAAATATGTATATTTGTAATTATCATTTGCTCGCCCCTAACTACTATCGTGAGACTAACATCGTGAGGAAACTCGCACGTCCACGAAATTATATTTCCATAGACGATAGACTTTCTTAGATGTGACTAATCTAAGGTCTGGTTTTCCCTCTGGGTTGTGAAAGTCTCACGGCAGTCGCTATATTAAAAAAGGTATCTTCCTCAAATCTTTAGGCTTAGGTAGTAGATCCCGCCAATCCTAATGGATTAGGAAACGGGGTAACGATCAAGAAAAAAATGTGGGAATAAGAGGCCTATCTTTTTGTTTACGTTCCCGACATTTTAAGTTTTATAAATTAACTTTCGCATCATATTAGTTGTGTGTGATTTTAAAGTGGAATATACCTACCAAGAAACACGTGGAATTGTTATATGTGAATTTTTTACAACAGTATAACGGTGAAACTGTTGAGCTGAGTTCCGAAGATAAGTTGGAATTTGATACCCACATTATATTTTATTATGTTTTACATTAGTGGCCATTAAAGTAGACTGTCAGTGTCAAAAACACTGACGTTTATGGAACTGTCGAATCCAAGTATTGACAGTATCACACTTCATTTTGATAAGATCAAAGTGTTGCCACTACTTTAAAACTTACCCGTAAAAGTGGGAAAAATATTTTTACTAAAATGAGTGTGATAAATGTTCGAAACAAATTAAATCAAGCGACATATAATTCGATTCTGTAGTGCTTCTGAAATGTTTTCGCAAGCGAGGACTGACGGCTTTCATGCAGTGCTCCGTAAAAAAATGTCGTATTTGCTGAAGAGAATGCTGTTAGCATTAAGTCCTCCTTTATACCCTACATATGTGGTAAATAAAGTTTAAATAAATAAAATCAGGATGAGTCACAACA
Source organism: Pyralis farinalis (assembly GCA_947507595.1). Lineage (NCBI taxonomy): Eukaryota > Metazoa > Arthropoda > Insecta > Lepidoptera > Pyralidae > Pyralis > Pyralis farinalis. The sequence goes on from OX382258.1 coordinate 21,927,473, forward strand.
GCATCCTAAAAACTGTGGCGGATAGACCGCATTCACACATAATGCGGCGGCACTAGTGCGGGGGACCATGTCTGTAGCCTTCCATGGTCAGATATGAATATAGAATAGCATCTACTAACTGTAGTCTTAAGCTCTTTTTGCAAATATGTACTAACAAACTTGGATCACTGTTATCTGAAAATAAAGACAATTTGAATTTAAATAATCTTACTCCAAGTACATTTCAAATTACTACCAGTGTTTGGGCATTTCTACGGAGATTTTCGCCCCGGAGTCGACAATGTACAAGACTGCCTACTAACTTGGAGCTGCTCGGAGTGCAAACCTACTGAGAAGCGCAGTGCAAATTCTGACACATCTTTGCAATTCAAATCCAAGTCTCATTCATTTGAAGCACCTGCGTCAGATTGTAACGAGAAATTAAAGAAATATATAGATAAATCAGTTGAGAATGCGCAAGTTTGCATTGTCAGTGGCTGGCTCGTCAATTATGTAACAACTAGCTGCTGCCCGCGGCTCCGCCCGCGTGGAGTCAAATAACGTAGCCTATGTGTTAATACAGATCATAGTTTATTTACGTGCCAAATTTCATTCAAATCCGTTCAGCCGCTTAAGCGTGAAAGAGCAACAAATATCCATCCATACATACAAACTTTCGCATTTATAATATTAGTAGGATAGCTGCTGCCCGCGGCTCCGCCCGCGTGGAGTCAAATAACGTAGCCTATGTGTTAATCCAGATCATAATCTATCTACCTACGTGATAAATTTCATTCAAATCCGTTCAGCCGTTCAAGCGTGAAAGAGCAACAAACATCCATCCATACATACAAACTTTCGCATTTATAATATTAGTAGGATTCAATTATTATTTTTTAATTTGTCGGCTATTTTGACCATATTCCTTAAGAGATAGGAATGGTATTCCTGAACATTCCTATTCTACTTTTTTATGCTAAATCCGAATCTGAAGTCACAATTCGAATATTTGAAAAAGCGACAGACAAACGCACGGACAAACGCACAAACAAACGCACGGACAAACGCACAGACAAACATATAGAATTCATATAGTAACGGTGTTCCTGAAAACTTGAGAAATCCCTATCCCGGCTTCTTAGAGACATAAGACGAGCTCGGTGGCGCAGTGGTAAAACGAACTGTTACGTTACTTCGACACCAACGCTCGTGGGTTCGATTCCCACCCAGTACAAACATTTGTGTGCATGAACATATCTATTTGTATTGGTCTGGGCATTTTCTACGTATAATAAGTATGTATTTACAAAAAAAAATGTATTTACGTATGTTAATCAGTTGTCTAGTAGGTAACACACTACAGCTTTCTTCGGGGCTAGGTGGTGCTATGTAATTTGTCCGACAATATTTATTTATTTATAAGACGAGATTTTTCGACGGAAAGTTCTGGCACTCAAAGCATAACTAAAGAATACACTGATATTGTAAATTTTATGCATGCAAAGACTGATGAGCTTAACAGGGATTTATATATGTAATTATATCTTGGTTGCTCTATCAAACAGATGTGTGACCTAACCTACTCGTAAGTATGGTCTGATTCTCCCTGTGGGTTATGGTAGTCTGACCGCAGACGCTCCATGTCAAAATTAATATATATTTTGGCGAGCTAGGTGGCTCAGTCGTGAATAACGCGACTTTGACCCTAACACTCGTGGGTTCGATTCCTACACAAGGCAAACATTTGTGTGCATGAACATGTCTGTTTGTCTTGATCTGGATGTTTTAAGAGAGGTAGGGCGCTTCAAAGCAGCCCGCCTGGGGAAGTGCCTCCACCTCACAGAAAACTGCAGCCAAGTAATAACTCCCTAGAGGGTTGTTGTGTTCCTGCGTGTGAGTGAGGTCACCAGTAAGCTCCCAAGGAGTTGCTGTGTAGGCAGCAGAGGAGGCATCGTGCGAGTGATTATTAATATATAGCAAACGTTAATAGGCTATGGTACCCAGTTTGTATCAAGTGGGTCGTATGCTTGTATGCCTCCTGACGTAGAATAAAAAAAATCTTCACCAAACCCTTAGGCTTAGGTAGCGGACCCCGCAATCCTAATAGATTAGGAAACGGAATAAAGCTAAGAAGAAGTATATACTAAGAAGATGGATTATCCTGTCATTTATTGAAAATTAATTTGTCAAAATTTCAACCTACTCATTCCAATCTACGAAAGCCAAGAGTCTTCGTGCAAAAACAAAATTCTTTCATCGTCTTTGTTTACGTAAAAGGTTACAGGGTTGGCAAATTCAGTACGTCACACAGACTATGTTTAAATATATATCTACTTATAGTCTGGCCATAAATACTGTTACAATTAAAAATAAACAAAATATTACATTTGAATTTGGAATCTGTCATTTTTATATGATTGTTCATTGAGTTTTATCATTTTGGCGCCAATACATTGTACAATATTTTGCGATCTTATAATAGAGTGGGGTGATAAAGAGAACCGAATCGCTGTGATTGCATTACACAAAGTAGGTATGAAGCAAAATGCAATTTATAAAACTCCATACGCTTGGTATTAGTAAAATGTTTGTGTACCGGGCTATTAATAGGTACAATGAGACCTCTGTTTGTGACAGAAAAAGTTCTGGCCGTCCACGTAGTGTTCGTACGAAAAAGGTGGTCAAAGCAGTAAGGGAAAGAATTCGAAGAAATCCTGTCCGAAAGCAAAAGATTTTATCTCGGGAGATGAAGATAGCACCTAGAACCATGTCGCGTATTTTACAAGATGACTTAGGAGTTGCAGCCTATGAGAGACGTACTGGTCATTTCTTAACTGATAATTTATAAAAGAATAGGGTGGTAAAATGGAAACAACTACTGTAGCGCTACGCAAAGGGAGGTCACAGAAAAATTTTGTTTACAGATGAGAATTTTTTTACAATTGAGCAACATTTTAACAAACAAAATGAAACCAAATTTATGCTCAAAGCTCTAAGTAAGCTTCCCAATTAGTCGACAGAGTGCAACGTGGGCACTATCCAACTTCAGTGATGGTTTGGTGGGGTATTAGCTATGAAGGAGTGACTGAGCCATACTTTTGTGAAAAGGGTATCAAAACATCGGCACAAGTATCAAAATACCATTCTTGAGAAGGCAGTGAAGCTCCTTAACAACACCATGTTCAATAACCAAGAATGGTCCTTCGAGCAAGACTCGGCGCCGGGTCATAAAGCTCGGTCTACGCAGTCTTGGTTGGAAACGAACGTTTCGGACTTCATCAGAGCTGAAGACTGGCTGTCGGCTAGTCCCGATCTTAATCCGCGGGATTATGATTTATGATCAATTTTAGAGAGTACGGCTGGCTCTAAACGCCAGGATAATTTGGAGTCCCTAAAACAATCCGTACGATTGGCAGTGAAGAATTTTCCCATGGAAAGAGTGCGTGCTTCTATTGCTAACAGGCCTCAACGTGTAAAGGACTGTATGGGAGCCAATGGAGACCACTTCGAATAAGCTTTTTATATTTTAAATTGTTTTGTATTTATGTATTAAACTAGCACACTGTAAAAGTAATAAATATTATTTGCAATAGAATTTTTTTTTATTATTTTTTTATTTAAAACTTTATTGACCACTTTACATTTTGGTACAATAGGCGGACTTAATGCTAGTTGCATTCTCTACCAGTCGACCTTTGGGAGTGCAGAGAATCACGATTGCGGCTAAACATATATATATATATATATATATATATATATATATATATAGATAGACAAATTTGCTGCACGATTTCTTAATAGAAACTGGTAATGCATTCCAGAGTTGAATTGATTGCCGAGTGAAGGAGCTGGACATGAAGCCTGAGCGGAAAAGGGGGATAGAGAGTAAGAAAGAATTGTATGAACGTAGTGGAAGATTATGAGAGTCACAGAGATACTGAAACTTGCATTTCAAGTATTCTGGAGAATAAGGGTTGGAAAGAATAGAATAGAGAGTACAAAGTAACTTTTTTTCTTTTGTTTCAGTATTTATGGCAAGACTAGGTAATATACTCGTATATATTTAGATTTCTATAAGTACATTTGTTCTTTATTTTCAAATAAAGAGAGAGCGGTTTCTTAAGAGAGGTAGGGCGCATCAAAGCAGCCCGTCTGGGGAAGAGCTTCCACCTCACAGAAAACCGCAGCCAAATAACAACTCCCTAGAGGGTTGTTACTTAACGGGAGGCATACATACGGCCCAAGTGATATAAACCGCCTGCCGTAGCCTACAAACGCTTGCAATAATGTTTTCAATTTATATACTCGTTTTCAGAGAAGCAACGACGGCAATGCATAGTCTCTGGAAAATATCCCATTCACTCGTATATAACACATTAAAACCACGATAATATTGTGAACAAAGAGCTCTCCAAACGACAGTGAGATGGCAGGCCTAACCCTGAAGTATGCACACCCAATAGACTTGCTTTTATAATGCCACATTTTTGTTTACACGCATTCTTTTAGACGTTTGATGTTAGGGATGGGACATTGTGAGATATAAAAGACAATGCTACCATAACTTTTTTTTATACAACGTATTCCTCCCAACGTTGTATAAAAACAAAAGAAACAGAAATGAGCGCCACATAACTCAGTCTTTATACACACCTCACCTGCTTCAACATTCACAGCTCTTTTCATGCACGCTCGTCGGTTCCTAAAGCTCCTGACACCACGTTTTGACAACGACCACTTTAATTGTAGTGGGTGAGCCTTGGCCTTCCTCGCCACCTACATTCTTCTACTTTCGCGTTGCTTATCTATTTCGTCATTCTTTCCTCTGGTATTCTTTCTATATCTATATTATCTCTCCAACTCTTTTTCTCACATACACATTGCGAACTAGGTCCATAAAAGTGACGCCGCCTGACAATCCGGTAACCGCTTTACATCAGGTGGGCCGTATGCTTGTATATCTCCCGATGTAGTATAAAAAAAAACATACCTGTATATACGAGTACAGTGGAATAGATGAAATAATGCCGCATGTCCACGTGCACTAGGACATCAAGTCAATGCTCAATGCATTGATGCAATTAAAAAAAAACACGGCTGCCGTTATTTTTAATAAAGAAGACATTTAAAGTTGTACATATACAGAATTAATGAAATATCTATACTAACCTCAGAGAAAGTATATATACTTTCTCCGAGATACTAACATATAAGGCAGAAGGGTTTGATTGTTTGTTTGTTTGAACGCGCTAACCTTTGGAACTACCATACGGAAATTCTTCGTACATTTAATAGTTCAATTCTTGAGGAAGGTATAGGCTATTCAACATCACTATAATATTTTTAGAAGCCAAGAAAAAACGAAATTAATTAAGTAAAAGCGGTACCCACGGTATACCGGGGTAAGCGCGAGCAAAGTTCCGAGCCGCAGCCAGTTAATTATAAAGTATAATTTATTATATCTTATTTTCATAATTAAAAAGTAGTAATTGTGAAAACAGAAAGCGCTGGTGAATTTTGTCCATCCGCAAAACGTGCATCTGTAGTTCCGCTGTCTTCTTTGGGTCGTTGAAACATCGAACTACTAAAATTGTATATTTATTAATGTGTTTTGATCATTTAAAGGAACTGTATAGGTTTTTATCAGTAAAAAAGATTTCTTTTAACTTTATTCTACAGCAACCCTTACTCATCAGAACCATCGTAGGTAGGGCGCATCAAAGCAGCAGTGCGATTTTTTTGTTAACTTTTTCTGTATTTGAAGAGCTTAATAGCGTTGCGCGTTGCATGTAGAACAGTCATAGCCCAGTGGATAAGGAACCGGTCTAATGACGAACTGGTCCTCGGTTCGAATCCTGGCGTGTACCAGCAAGTTTGTGTTTTCGGATTTGTTAATAAACCGTTAATAGATTCAGGCGTTATTTTGCGAAAGTCAAATTTACATGCAATTTGATCTAACCTGCTTTGTGTACTTCCGTCACCAATTCATGCGGTCTATGCCGGCCGGCACCCACCCACTACTGTTAGTAAATGCAATATGCCGACGCTGCCATGGCTGCTCCGGTAGTCTCGGCCTCGGTTGCTACGGTCGTCCGCCATCTGGAACAGAATCCGCAAGCCCCCACCACCACCGTCGCTGCCACGACTGGCCTGGTCATCGCTGCGACACGTGTTTCGCCTCTCCACGAGGCATCATCAGGCGTTGTAGATGTTAATCGTAAGAATAACATGCTACAAGTGACAAATCCATCGCAGTGCCGTGCCTTATATTGAATTGAGGGTGGGGGTGGATAGTGTGACCGAAAAGATGCTTGTTAATAAACCGCCTAGCAAGTGATATAGTGAGCGGTGGTGAGGGAAAACACAGCGAGAAAACCCGAACTAGAAGATCATGATGATAAAAAGCTTTTGTTAAACAAAATGTGAAATAGTATAATTGCTCACACCTTCCTTTAAATAAGCGAAACAATTGAATAAAACTTATGGTTAATCTACGAAATGTCAAAAAAGTTAGTACATTTTCTCACACCTTCCATACATAAGCGAAACACTTTAACAATTTTATTGTATTCGTTCGCCATGACGTCATTTGTAAGTCTAGTGGCATGCGAGTAGCACAGAAGCAGTGGTATCCGACGTCGAGATCGCGTTCCGTCGACGTGTGCACGAACGTCACTGAATTATATAGCGGATACTCGACTCTAATGATACCCGTGTCATACTCAAATCGCGAGCAAGTCGACGCGTGGACGTAGGATCTTGTTCGTGTATGTATATCTTCACGCCAGGTCCCTTGCGGGGTAGGCAGAGAGAAGCGAGCGCCATAAGACGCGGTCCTTACATACTTTAATGGCTTCTCTAACATTCATAGCTCTTTAATTTTTTACACTGTTTCGTAATTCATTCTTCTTGCCTCTTCCTATTTTAACACCGACGCTCTCTTTAGACCAACCCTTTTTCAACATCATTATTGTGTATTCGGTCTACAAGCGTTGTATCTTATTTATAAAATACTAAACGACATAGACTAAGTGCTATCATAGTAGATTCATACCGCTATGAATCTTTTATGTCTGCACTTAGCCTAAAATCTTATGTTCTATTTTTATCTAGTTTAGTACACATAAATATCAACGATAGACAATACAACGATTAACACTTTTGGCCTATTTATGCTAATATTATAAAGAGTAAAGATTAGTTTTTTTTAATGTTTGTTTCTGATGGATAATCCCAAAAAAATCTTAACCGTTTTAAAAATCTTTCACCTGTAGAAAGCCAGATTATCAATGAGTAACATAGGGTATATTGTATTTTTAAAAACATTAGAGATCCCTACGATATTTGCAATAAAGTAACGCAAGGTACAATCTTTCTATCTACTTCTGCGGAGACGGGGCCGATCGCTACGGGACACGGCATAGGAATGTATACAAGTCCTATAAATTAGCAACGGCTACATCGAGGTACGCAGGTTTGATTTTTACACAGTTTCGTAATTCTTTGTTCCTGCTTCTTCTTATTTTAACACCGACGGTCTCTTTCAGACTAGCTCTTTTTCAAACATCATAATTGCGTATTCGGTCTACAAGCGTTATGCAAGAAATTCTGTTCAACACTCGCATTTCTACTGTGTTTATCCTACTTTTATGCTCCCTCTGCCACTCCCAGCTCTCGTTTCCATAAGTAAGCGTTAGAACCAGCACTGCATTAGATTTTACAACCGAGAAGTTTTCCCAACGCTCCATTCACACTTTTTCCAGCACTCATCTTTACACATCAGCGGTGTACCTTTCAACCCTGCTAAAAGCCTCTTTTATTAACAAGTGATGTCAGGAGCTTTAGAAAGCATTTTGAAGCGAGTGAGGTACCTATGTAAGGATCGAGTCATGTGGCGCTCGGTTCTCTGTGCCTACCCCGCAAGGGATTTGGCTTGAAGTTATAGATAGATTTTTACACAGAACAAAAATTTGTGTATGTGTACATGTCTGTTTGTGTTGATATGTGTATTTTTAAGAGGGCTCATCAAAACAGGTTACGGAGATGATACCAAAATCATACCCGAAAGTCTACCAACTGGCGCCGAGAAGGAACACGGTGCGTTTTTAGTCGGTAGGTTTGCCCAGAGATACAGTTATGTCGGACTCCTGCTACAGTCAATAGGGTCTTCCCCTATTGACTGTAGCAGGAGTCCGACATAACCACGTCGCCATGAGCATTTTCAATCGAGAAAATAAACTGCTCCTCAAATCAACTCCGACTGAGGAAGTGTCTCTTATAACAGCTCTCTAGAGTGTTTATGTGTCCCTTCGACAAAGCGAGTTTTTTAGTAAACTCCCAAGACGTTAGCACTTGGAATAGCGGCATGCGAGCGATGCTTCCTAAGTAAGCAGTCATAACCCCTTGCATCAGGTGGGCCGTATGATTGCATGCCAGTAGCCATTACTGATTATATGCCAGTGTTAGACCGTAAAAAATATTACAAACATTTTGATAAATTTGGGATAAATGCATATGATTTCTCAATAAGCAATCATCATTTCAAGCTGTATTCGTCCACTGCTGAGCATGAAGAGCCTCTATAGAGTCGCTCGCCTCTATGAGCATCATCCAATCCCTATAAATTTCTTCAGGTCATCGCTCCATTTAGTGGAGTGTCGTTCCACACTGCGTGCACCTTTCCAGCTTTATGTTAAGGTACAAGATGCCTCTGGCTCACTTGTGTTACTTTCCGCCATTGATATAGGAGTTCATCATGAAGAATTCTTTCTCTATGAAATTGATCAGGAGTTGCATCTCCTCACCCTGATTCCATTGTATAAGTTCAAATTTCCTCACTCTTAACTCGTCGTTTTATTTCGTGCCCAGCTTTGCATTAAAGTCCCCCATCAGCACTGTGCAGTGAGTTTTACTAAGATGTTTTGTAGACACGTCGTACACGCTCTAGAATGGCAATACGAAAGTAAGGTAATTGCCCAACGCGCATTCAGTTGGGCACGCTCTCGCGTCGCGTCTATACGTATTTCATCACAAAGCATGTCTTAAGATATATATTCATCTCTTTCGAACGACAGGTATGCTCTTTGAACTTTGAAGAGCGATTTGTCTCCTTGTTAGAGCAAAATGTCATAATAAATAACTGTACGTAGATATAGTACTACTTGCACCATTTTAAAATACAATAATGTTGGTGTATAACGTGTCTATCTTATGATACGTCGCTGGAGTTTTAGGGGCATATATGGCTTTGGTCCTCATAGCCTCTACCTCATCATCAGGGTATGTCAAAGTCAGTGCATAGATCTTTACAATATCATTAACTGCACATCTCATTACTTTCTATCCCGATATCCGGTATGAACAGCTTTATCTATTTTCTTTCTTTTTACTCGGCTTTTAATGGCTGTAACGTGCTATTTTTCAAGTCCCACGGGCTGTTTCAGAGATTAGCGCGGTCAAAGACAACTCTTCCGTTTTATGTATTAGTATACTCGTAGATGTATATAAGAGTCTTCTGCGACCACAGACGCTGAAAAGCGTTCGAAACGTCTGGTTCAACAAAATAAATAAAACACGCGATACTTCCGTAAAAATATATTTAATTAAATGTGTAACAATCGCGAAAGCCTAAGACAATAGTATATAAGAGCTATGAATGTCAAAGAAGCGAGTGAGGTGTATGAGGACCGGCTCTTATGGCGCTCGGTTCTCTCTGCCTACCCTGCAAGGGACCTGGCGTGAATTTATAGGTATATACATATACATAAATGTATATTTTAAACTAAGGCTAAGTTAGCTATGGACCTGTGTTGTAAAACCTGCTGACTGGCAACAAATTATTTCAATTGAATTCCATCCACATTGACGAGCTCGGTGGCTCAGTCGTGAATGACGCGACTTTGACATAGACGCTCGTGGGTTCGATTCCCACACAAGACAAACATTTGTATGCATGTATGTTTGTATTGGTCTGGATGTTTTAAGAGAGGTAGGGCTCATCAAAGCAGCCCGTCTGGGGAAGTACCACCACCGCACAGAAAACCGTAGCCAAATAACCACTCCCTAGAGGGTTGGTGTGTTCGTGCGTGTGAGTGAGGTCACCAGTAAGCTCCTAAGGAGTTGCTATGTTAGCAGCAGAGGAGGCGACGCGTGAGTGATACTTATTACAAGCGTTGATAGACTACAGTAACCGCATTACATCAGGTGGCCGTATGCTTGTAAGCCTTCCGACGTTGTATAAAAAAAACATTGTTTACTGTTTGAAGCAAGTGCGATGAAAAATTAATTATTTAAATTCCTAATTTCTTGGTAAACTCAAAGAAATTTCAGTTTGAGATCAAGTAAACAAGCGAATTAGAACATCAAGTTTGACTCAAAGTTTTACAATGGCGTGAAACACTGTTGCGGGAAATCCGCTATTGTTTACAAAGTGAATTAATTTATAGAGGTTTATTTGGATATTAATATTTAATACTGTGTTGGAGATTACTAATTTCGCATATCGACCGACTTAAAATAAAAACGAGTGTACTTTAGACCACACGACTGAAGTAAATTATTATAGTGTTGGCCAAAAGTCACTAACTTATATCTCTCCGTTCGCCTCGCTCTATCACACTTTTCGTAACGCTCTCGTCACGCATTCACCAGCTTACTCTCCAAGTCAAGCGTGCGTAAAGAAGTTTTACTTCAAAAACCTTCAGGTATTTTATCATTCTAAACTAACAAAAAAAAAAATGTAACATACTCGTTTTATCGTTACATGTGAATTTTCAATAGGAACTGACATAACGCTAAGAAGAAAACACATGTATTTACGATAATTGATCTTCTTTCTAGCGATATCCCGTTTTCTAATACATTTATTGGGTAGCGGATCTATCCAAGTCTAAGGACTTGGCGAAGACACTGATTTTGACACGGAGGAACTAGGTAGGCGTCTAAAATTCAGCGGGAAAATCAGACCTATCTTAGACACAAGTCATATGAAATACGATTTCTTGGACGTGCGGGTTTCTCGCGACGCTTTTCTTCGACTTCGCCGATGAGAAAATGGTAATTGGATGTATGTATATGTTCACGCCAAGTCACTTGTGGGGTAGGCAGAGAGAACCGAGCGCCATAAGACACGGTCCTTACATACTTCGCTCGCTTCTGTGACATTCATAACTTTTTTCACGCATGCTCGCCGGTTCCTGATAAGAACACTTCTGAGAAATAACATGGTAATTACTCTAATCAAAAACCAGTCGGTTAATTGTATATTTCTTTTCACTATCACCTTATAACTAAAACATAAAAAAAGGTTAAACAAGTTACCTATTCTAAGCATCTCAATGTAAACGAAATTAACAAACACTGAATAGCTTGTTAATCGCTGGCTACAAAAAGTTTTTAATAGAAAACTGCAGTCCCGAAGCTCATTGAGCTCAAATATTCATTCTTTTTGGTACTGAGAGGCTATTCCGTGACACATTTTGCGGATAAAGTCATAAAGAAAACACACGAAAACATTTTTGCCCATCACTAATCGACATAACTGCCAAGGACGTAGGATGGGGTGGACATTAAAACCGAGCATTTCGCCTTTTTATTGGAACATGATAAGAATGTACGGGATTCTATTGCATTTGTACACAGCGCTCAGGAAACTTACAGCGCATTTATGGACGCTGAATTCCAGTTTGTTTTTTTTAATATGGCTTTGAAATATCTGAGCTTCAGTAGCACAACGAGAGGAAATTTCTAGTATGGTTTTGAATTTATTCGGGTTCATATAAAATATTTTGTAAGATATAAAAGTATTTGTATAAAAGACTATGTGAAAGTGACAATAGCATGAATGTTTGAGCAAAATGTGTTTTTTGTTACAATATCACATAGGTATATTTATTTGTATGTCACTATTCAAATACCTCAAATACCACCGAGCTCGGTATGCGCGTGGTGAAACGCGATGATAATTTGACATTAGCTCTCTTGGTAGTCTTGGTTTGGGTATGTATAATTATATTTACAAAAATATATACTTATGTATGTTTATCATTTGTCTAGTACCCATAACAAAAGCTTCGCTTACTTTGGGGCTGGATATCGCTGTGTAATAAGACAAAGACAAAGATCTTCGGAAATGATTCGTCACATGTATTTTTTATATTAGAAGGGGGCAAACGAGCATGAGTGTCACCTGGTTGCAGAGCTGCGTTAGCCAGCGAAGCTTTATAACCGAGAAAATTGTCTTGAAGCGCGTATGGCGAGCTCATTTCAAGTTTTGCAAATTTATATTCCGGGTCAAATTAACCCTTCGAAACCCGTGTGGTCATATATGACCGCGAAATGTATGGGAAAAGGTATATAACGGGTTCTGAAGGCTTGTCAAAATATTTATTGATACAAGGGTTAGGGTTAGCAGCTCTGCTTACGCAGCTTGCTGTTATTTACTTATTGCAAAAGCAACTCTGCCAATGCGCCGCAGGCCCAGCTCCCCTAGTGCTAAGTGGTCACCACCGCCCATAGACATCAGCAATACCAGAGAGTCACTGATCCGTTGCCCGCCTTTTTAGGGAAACATACATACGGGAAAGAAATTTGTTCGGGAATACCGCTGAGTAGTTGATTCCGCAATTTCACCGTACGTGGTAGAAAATGCCTCAAAAAGCGTATTGTATTGGATTGCCACTCATCAAGATGGTGAGGGTGAAATTTTAGTTTGTGGCGAGTGGTACGATAGTGGAACTCAGCGGCTGGTATCACGTTGAACAGCTCCTCCGAACACTCCTCATGATACAATTTGTACAGTACACAAAGAGAAGCAAAGATGAAGATCAAGTTATCACAATTATTGTATTGTTTAGGCATTTCTTCTTAACCTATGGTTATTTTTGAAATGCTAGTAATTAAAAAAAAAAAACAAAAGTACGAGAAATTAATAAAATACAATAAGATTTGATTTCATAAATGTAAGTCGTAAGTTCGCAAGGGCCCGGTGGTAATTCAAGATTTTATTTATTTATTTATTTATTACCATGTTTAGAATGATCTTAGCTGTACAATTGACCGGGATACATCTTGCTAATTAAGAAATGAGGCACGAAGGAGAGGGAGTGCGCATCAAAGAATCTCGACTACGGTATTGCCTCAACCTCATCGAATACTACCATTAACCTCCGAGGTGTTGCTATGTTAGAAGTGAATACGACTATACGTGATACTTTTTTTATTGTAGAAGCTACAGTAATCGGTTATTTGCTCCCCGACCTAAAAAATGAATGGGCTTTAGAAGGGCAGTATTATCCAAATCTATCAAAAATAATAAAACAGATGGCTTGAGGAATCCATCGCCGCTCGCGTCGACGTAATGGCCACCATTACGTGGCTACGTGCTCAATATATCAGTGAAACTATGCCATCCCTCCGTATCCGACTTCTAACGATAGAGGACATTCTATAAATATCCTATTATATGTGCAACTAGCTTTTACCGTGGCTCCAGAGTTTGGATTTTAAGACTTTATAAAAAGAGGCTGCGGGCCGTATGGAGAAGCTCATGGTCGCTCAGCGTGCTGCGGACAGAGCTATACTTAGGTTTTCTCTGCGTAATAGAATCAGAAATGAGGATATCCGCAGTAGAACTAAGATAACCGACATAGACCAAAGGATAAGTAAGCTGAAGTGATAGGGGGTCGACCACATTAAGAGAGGTAGGGCGCATCAACGCAGCGCGTCTGGTGAAGTACCTCCATCTCACAGAAAATCGCAGCCAAATAACATAGAGGATTGTTGTGTTCCGGAGTGAGGTCATCAGTAAGCTCCTAAGGAGTTTCTGTGTTGGCATGAGCAATACTTAATGCATTATACGTGTTCATAGGCTACGGTAGCCGCTTTACATCAGGTGGGCCGTATGCTTGTATGCCTTCTGTATAAAAAAAAGCATTGTTCGTACAACCAATCGCCGGAGAAGAAAGGTTCTCGAATTGCGTCCCCGTACTGGTACATGCAGTGTGGGAAGACCAAGAGGTTTATACGGAGTGCCACAGGATCTAGATGTGATGGCACTCTAGAGGGGAGGTCTATGTTCAGCAGTGAATGAATACAGGCTGAAATGATGAAGATGAAGACTGAGATTAGCTTAGCTGTTGGTCTTTCAAAAAAAAGGAGGACCTACCTAAGTAACTAAGCCATAAGCTAGGTGGTAAATAGATAAACTTAAAAGCTGGTTGGTTCGATACTACTGATTATTAACAGAGGTAGTTCGTTTTGACAGAGTTATGAGGAGCTCGGTGACTCGGTCGTGAATGACGTGACTTTGACACCAACGCTCGTGGGTTCGATTCCCACACAAGGCAAACATTTGTGTGCATGAACATGTCTGTATGTCTTGGTCTGGATGTTTTAAGAGAGGTAGGGCGCATCAAAGCAGCCCGTCTGGGGAAGTACCTCCACCTCACAGAAAACTGCAGTCAAATAAAAACTCAAAGAGTGAGTTCACCAGTAAGCTCCCAAGGAGTTGCTGTGTAAGCAGCAGAGGAGGTATCGCGCGCTATGGTACCCGCTTTACATCAGGTGGGCCGTATGCTTGTATGCCTCCCGAAGTAGTAGGTATATATAAAAAAAACGGTAGGGTAGAGGAAGTGGTACGCATCCAAGCAGCCCATTTGGGGAAGAGCCTCCAGCTCACTGAAAAGCACAGCCAAATAAAAACTCCCTGGAGGGCTGTTGTGTTCCTGCCTGTGAATGAGGTTATCAGTAAGCTCCTGAGGAGTTGTCATATCAGCAGCTGAGTAAGCATCGCAATCTATAACAATAAACTATTATAAGCATTCATATGGTGCGGTAACCGCTTTATATCAGGTAAGGTGTATGCTTGTACGCCTGATGGTAGATTGCCTTTTCAGATATCAACTTTATAGTAATTGAAATATAACCTAAATAGCATAATATACCTATATATATAATAAAAACCTAAAACTAAAAACCTTAAAAAATATAATATAATAACTAAAATATATTATTAAAAAGGAGTCCCTTTAGGCAAGGTTCCGAAGATGCTGGCAGCGTTCCCCCTTTGAATAGCTAGACTAATTCTTTGTCCGAGGTAGCTGCCAGCTCTTCGGTCTCCTGTGATGTTGACTAACCTTTTTGCTATTTCCTTAAAAAGCCTTGTAGCGCTAGGACCCCACGGACCAAGGGTCTTGACACCGAATGGGACAAAATCATGTTCGGAGCCTAGACCCCTGTATTTGCATGCTTTATAGTATATATAGCTGAAGTGGTGGTACCATATCAAACAAAGTCAGTTATAAACAATAGGTCAGGATAGTCATAGAGTAAAGTCCATGTTTATGATGACGAAGTAGTTCTCCATATCTGTGGATTAGTAACCAAAAGCGAGACGCCTGACTAGTTTCTTTTTTTTATACTACGTCGGGAGGCATACAAGCATACGGCGCACCTGAAATAAAGTAAAGGTACCGTAGCCTATTAATGCTTGAGATATATTAAGTATCACTCGCGTGATGACTTCTCTGCTGCTTACACAACAACTCCTTAGGAGCTTACTGGTGACCTCACTCACACGCAGGAACACAACAACCCTCTAGGAAGTTGTTATTTGGCTGCGGTTTTCTGTGAGTTGGAAGTACTTCCCCAGACGAAGAAGAAGAAGAAGATGTTTTAAGAGAGGTAGGGCGCATCAAAAAAATAGCAACCCTATTTTTTTGATGCGCCCTACCTCTCTTAAAACATCCAGACCAAGGCAACCAGACATGTTCATGTACACAAATGTTTGCCTTGTGTGGGAATCGAACCCACGAGCGTTGGTGTCAAAGTCGCGTCATTCACGCCTGAGCCACCGAGCTCGTCAAATTGGATATATAAATCTGATGACCTTCAATGATAGGTTATGTGTTAGAACCCATAGGCCAGTGAATGAACGCATGCTGTTTTGTTTTAGATGTTGTTCATAGATATCATATTTTTTCTCTATCGATAGCAGTTTCTAACGATAGCATAAGACAGCAGACCATATCAGCTTGTATTTATCCATTGTTATATAACCAAGATGGAAGTAAGTAAAACTTGCCAACGATAACATAACACCGTGTGACATTTGAGTTGAGCTCGCTCAGTTATTTGAATCATCGTCAATACTTCCGCGGCCATCGAAATTTAACATTCTCGTGGTCGAATATGGCAGAACCAACCTTGGACAAAACGCGCCTTTTAACCACTTCGTTAGAGAGTTTAACAGCATCTCCAAGAAATCAGCAGCATCTTAAGAACTTTTTTCTAAGTCCCAGTTGTTCGGAACTAAAGCTCAGTAGAAAGATATAATTGTAGTCAACTATCGCTTTAGGTTTTTTTTGACATTATTACCAGTGCTTGCGTTAGAGCGATAGGATGATTACTTTTCAAGCTCGCAAACAGTCAGTTGGGACTACGCAGACCGCGTTTTATAGCGAACTTTGCTGAGAATCCTAAAACTGCGTATCTCTTTGTGATTGCCATGATCTCCGGTGTTTATTTGAAGTTATGCTATTGTGTGTGTCTGTCTTCAGTACCTAAGGCCTGGAGTTACGCTATTTGATATCTATTATATAAAAATATAGTATAGTTCTGCGTATAGAGTTATCATGCCCCCTTTCGGTTCATATCAGATCAGATCAGTATCAGAAAGATCCATATTGTTGGACACAAAATGTCTGTTTACTGAAAATGACCATTTTGTAAATATGTTGCAAATAAATGTAAAACAAAACGATAAAATATATGAAAATTACATTAGTATTAAATTAATAACGTGAACTAACGAGATGAAGACAATGATATTTCTAACTATCAAGTTTTTCAAGTTGAATAAACTTTCATAACTTAGGAGAAATCATAAAAATCCGGATATCCGCCCGCCTTATGTTCAAGGTTTGCAAAACGGAAATGCTTAAATGAACAGTTCATTTGATTTCAGGTTTGCATTATATAAAACATAGAACAATGTTTTTAACTGACAGTATTTTTAAAACTGTCAAAAATCCTGACTACATAACTAACGTTGTCTGTGAAGGATTTTCCCGTGGACACAATCTCACGTTGCTGAAAAGAATTGCGTGGCTTTGACTCGCACTTGCCACCAATTTTAATAAGCGTCTGATTATTATCAATTAATGAATCAAGCTAGATTATACAGAACTAGATCAATAAAAAAACAAATTGAATCCGATCTACCTATATTTTCCTGCCACGTCCCACGGGGGAGTAGGAGAGAGAATCGAGCGAGCGAGGTTCTACATCTCCCTCATTTCTTTGATATTATTTTCTTGGTAGCACACAAAGCAGGTTAGATCAATATGCACATTATTTTCTTGACGAGCTTGGTGTGCGCAGTGGTAAAATTGTTACATTACTTATTTGGTACACCAATAGGTTACATGTGGACATATATAACAAATTAGTTCTAAGTCTTAATTCTATCATGCAACCCAACCCCAAATAGGTGAATACATTATTCAATTAAATCTAGATTTCTGTCTATCTGTCTATAACTTCACGCTAAATCGGCAGAGAGAACCAAGTGCCACGTGACTCGATCCCTACATACGTCACTCGCTTCTTTAACATTTATTTCTCGTTTCATGCACGCTTTCTGGTTTCTAGGGCTCCTGACATCACCTTCTGATAGAACACGATCAGTTTGATCATGGTAGGTACCTACGTCTTAGCCTTCCTCGGCTCCTAAAAATAAATAAATAAATTACACTCCTAAATCTATGTTTCAACTTAATATATTCCAAACTAGAGCTCAATATTGTAATCTATAGATTTCTACTGCACATTCAATTTTAATTTATGATGTAATTTTACATCACTTTGGCACCAACGCTTGTGGATTCGATTCCTACACAGGACGAACATATGTCTGGTGTGTTGGTCTGGATGTAGGTAGTATCTCCACCTCACAGGAAACCGCAGCAAAATAACTACTCCCCTGTTGTGTTCCTGCGTGTGAGGTCACCAGTAAGCTCCTAAGGAGTTGCTGTGTTAACAGCAGAGGTGGGCAATATGCTTGTATACCTCCCGGCGTTGTATAAAAAATGTACGCTCGCCTAAGGCTCCTAACATTACCTTCTGATAAAACACCACCAATAAAATGACATGGAAGAAACATTTCTAACGAGCAAAGTTCGCCACGACTAGCACTTTGCCAACCTCGTACATTCTTCATTTATTGACGAATAACGTTCTCTAACTAGTAACGTAATTAATTGGATTGGTATAATAACTATTTCGTGTTGGAATCGATACTCAAACTACATAATAAACATTCCAACTTTGTCGAGGACAATGGCGGAAAATACGGTCGGAAATAATTTACTATTGTTTCGAGTGAGTAAGGCTCATAGTTGACAATAGACCGCACACTCGTTCGCGTTCAACGTTAATGTATTATGCGAGTTAGTTAATAAGGTGACACATGAGCATGGCGGTGGTATGGCTACCGGTGTCCGGTGTACATTTATGTGCATGAACATCTCTGTTTGTCTATGTCGGAGGATTTAACCCGGCGCCATCGGGGCGACTAAACAGTACACGGCCGTTGTGGTAGGGTAAATCTTACCCATATACATTTCACACCAGGAATCAAGTTTACGTTTAAACTAGTATTAATTATTAGGCAATGAATGATGAAAATTGAACCTTTGCATATTAAAAAATTAAAGTACAATAATCAAATAAAAAAATACTAAAAACAGTCACAGTTTAAGTACAACAAAATAATTCTTATTCAGAAATGCAATATAAAAATAGTCAAAAACGGAATAATGTTGATTATTTTTATTATCTGCTGAAATTGACCGCTAATCGCTAACCGTATAAATGTAACGCGGACGTTGTGGCCGGGTATAATTTACCCGCGCAGTCTTCAGAGACGTGCATACTGCGCTATAGCCAAAACTACACATAACATAGTGTCTAATACGCTCAGAGAGGAGAGGTTAACAACAGCAGTTACCGTGAGCCGCAAATCAAGAGTGTGATTTGTTAAAAAAGAAACTCGAGATAGAAAAACCCATCCATAGACAGGTTGCGATCGACATTGTTTAACCTGCTTAGAATGACACGCGCAACGACGCCATCGAGCTCTCTTGTTTTTTCCTTACCTTAGGGTATAGAGTATACCCTAAGGTAGAGGAAAAAACAAGAAAGAACAAAATAGATAGGTAGCGCAGCACAAATTAGAAATATACAAGTTAAATACTTAAGTTCATTTTATGTAAACGTACTCACAGGTCTTATCGCAGGAGGGATCCCTTCTGGTGATAAAGTATAACCTATGGAGAAACCAATGTTACGTAGTAACTCAATTCACCGCTACGGATCGGGAGTAAAGTAGAAAGCGCAGCTCTTATTCAATTATTACAGCTCGCGGATCAACAACGCTGCACTTGTCGGCTTGTTGGTTAAAATATTCGTACATTGGTCAGAAGGCTCAAATTGGTGAGATATTTAGGCGCTGAAATGCAAAGAGAGATAGGGCGCATCAAAGCAGATTATATAGATATGGATTAATAGTTTAACGTAAGATAATATATATGCTTGGAATCATCAACCATTCTCGCAACACTTGTACCAACATACAAGACTGAGGTTGGTATCCAGGTGTGCCCGCCAAATGGTAAATACCATTTCTTTGTACTTGGTACAACTTGTACTCAAAACTAATTTTAGATATTGGTCTCAAGTACAAACTATTTCCAACAAAATATAAAACGTAGAAATAACTTCAATAAGTTTCATGTAACCGTTTCCATTGACACGTACCGAGCGAACTGTTCAATTTAACTCATAGCAAGTAAAAGTGTTTTCAACAATAATTGATATACGACTGTACCTCAGAGAATTACTGGGAAGTTATACGCTGTTATATTATTCTATTATCAAGGCAGGTGCAGTCACGCTTAAAATTATGTGTTCGATTTCAAATAAGTTAATTAAGCCTTGTTGACTAGATAGTTTCTATTGAATGCTTCTTTTCTATACCATATGGGTTTAAAAACATACAACCTATTCCATATAAAGTGGTTACTGTAGCCTCTAAACGCTTGATATACAGGAATTATTGACGCAGGAACACAACAACCCTCTAGGGAGTTCTTATTTGGCTGCAGTTTTCTGTCAGGTGGAGGTACTTCCCCACATGGGCTGGTTTGATGCGTCCTACCTCTCTTAATACTAGACTACTACTTAATACTTTATATACTACTTAATAACTTAATACTAGACTAGATAGTTTCTATCGAATGCTTCTTTTTTACACCACATGGGTTCCAAAAAATTACGGTCTATTCGATATAAAGTGGTTACTGTAGCCTCTAAACGCTTGCTCTACAGGAATTATTGCTCACGCATTGCCACTCCTGCTGCTTTCACAACACCTTAGGAGTTCCCTCTAAGTTTTCTGTAAGATGCCTTCCTATTCAGGCTGCTTTGGTATGCGCCCTACCTCTCAAGACAAGTGTATCTAGTAGAGGAATGAAATCTCACTTCGGTTGAGGATTTTCTTGACATAGAAAAGGTGTTCGACTGGGGTTCACTACGAAATAGTCTTATAATATTTGACATCAAGCCTGGAATAGATATTTTTGAACTCGTGTAGACGTCCATCTACGTTTTTTTTCCTCGACTGTACCTATACTTTGATAAAATAAAAGTCTATCTATCGATAACTTCAAATCCCTTGCGGGGTAGGCAGAGAGAACCGAGCGCCACGTGACTCGTTCCTTACATACCTCACTCGCTTCTTTAACCTTCATTGCTCTTCTCATGCACGCTCGCCGGTTTCTAGGGCTCCTAACATCACCTTCTGATAGAACACGACCAATTTGATTATGGTAGGCAAGTCTTGGCCTTCCTCGGCTCCTACATCCTTCCACTTTTGCATTGTATATCTACTTCGTTATTCATCATTAATATAAAAGTATTACAATATATAACTTTCCAATAATTTTCTGAGTTACAGTCGTATTCATTTATATATATTTATTTAATCTAAACTGTTTCTAGAGCGTTTTGTTTCAGAAATTTCCCAATACTCCTGTTTCTTATGTTTATTAGTTCTAAAATTTATTAACCAAACCTGTGATACATGTTTTTATTTCATTATGAAATTCGCGAATTATACTGCATATTACTGCAGCCAAATAACAACTTCCTAGAGGGTTGCTGTGTTCCTGCGTGTCACCAGTATGCTCCCAAGGAGTTGCTGTGTACGCATCAGAGGAGTCGCACGAGTGATACTTAATATAATACAAGCGTTAATAGGCTACGGTAGCCGCTTTACATCAGGTGAGTCATATGCTTGTATGCCTCCCGACGTAGTATAAAAAAATAGTACTATTTTTGCACGAGTGGCATTAGTGACCTCCTTAAGTCCTAGTAGAAATCGCATCGTGACCGCAAGTAAATTGACTTCTAGTTACTAACAGTGTAGTTAGTAGTTAAGAGAGGTAGGGCGCATCAAAGCAGCCCGTCGTCCCTAGACGGGCTGCTGCTGAAACCCGCAGCCAAACAACAACTCCCTAGAGGGTTGTTGTGTTCCTGTGTGTGAGCGAGGTCACCAGTAAGCTCCCAATGATTTGCTGTGTAAGCAGCAGAGGAGGCATCGCACGAATGATACTCAATATATTACACGCGTTAATAGGCTACGGTAACTACTTTGCATCAGGTGGATCGTATGCTTGCATGACTTCCGACGTAGTATAAAAAAAGTGTTTTAAACAATAAATTAATATACAACTATCTTCTTTCTAGAGCCATCCCTAACTCATTAGTATTGACGGAGCCCACCAGCGAAGATATTGATTTTTACATGGACCGAATGACGTCAGACCTTCACAGCTCAGTGGGGAAACCAGATCTTTCTTGGGGTGAGGTCACGTGCCTTTTGAAATATAATTAAATAAAATATGAAAGCTCCCAAGGAGTTGCTGTGTAAGCAGCAGAGGAGGCATCGCGCGAGTGATAATTAATATATCGCAAGCGTTAATAGGCTACGGTACCCGCTTTACATCAGGTGAGCCGTATGTAGTATGTACGTAGTATAAAAAAAAATCTTGACCTTGGATTTCCTCACGATGTTTTCCATCGCCGCCGAGCATGTGATAATTACAAATATGTACATAAAGCAAAAATCACGAATTTTTTAATACCACCAAGGTGGAAATCAAGCATACGGCCTGCCTGATGGAAACAATCACCGTAGCCTATGGATATTTGCAATACCAGGGGTGTCACTCATGCGTTGTCGACCCTCTAAAAACCTCTTCACGCATTTCTTGAAGAACTCCATGCTCTCCCTTGAAATAACCTCGCCTGGGGTGCTTATTCGACGGCTTGAGAGTTCTCGGAAGAAAACTTCTCTAGAACACCACAGTATGCGACCGTTGCAGTTCCAGCGTGGAATGGTGAACTCCCCGCCATTTTTTTTAGTGATGAATGCCAGGATTCAAACCGAGAACCAGTTGGTCAACAGGCTGGTTCTTTATCAACTGGGCTGTCACTTCTCTTCTATTTTATAGGTTATATAGTACTAAATCAATACTAAATTTTGTTATTTCGAAAGAAGATAATTTACTTGTATCTAAAATGTAAATACATTTTATATAATTAACAAGTAATGTCTGTCAGTCTGTCTGGATATATGGAAGTGAATATACAGCTGTATATAGGTATGCGTTATCTCTAAAAGGGAGCTATGAGACAGTGTTGTATAAAGTAACCCGATTGTTGAAATATGAAGGTACTTCATTAGTCAGGTTGCTTTATGTACTTCAATGCTTTAAATCACTCTTAAAGAAGTAGGTACAGGCAGGGCGGGGAGTTTTTAAGAGAGGCATCAAAGCAGCTTTACTAGAGAGGTATCTACATTTTACAGAAAATAGCAATCAAGTAATGATTCCATCGAAGCTTGTTGAATTTCAGTGAGTAATTGAGGTCACCAGTTAGCTTCTGGGAGTTGCTGTGTAGGCAGCGGGGGTGACAACGTGCGAGCCATACTCCTTGTATTGCAAGCGACGATAACGATAGACGATGTAACCCACTTTGTATCAGATTAGCCATATACTTGCATGACCCCGACGTTGCATAAAAAACCTATCTTAAGCATTCGTTTACTAATAACTTCACATTACATACAAAACTTGCCATGTGGTTTACTGAAGTGAGGATGGGAAGAAATATTGTAAATTTGCCATGAGACTTCGATCAGGATACTATCCACCAAGAAAGTTTTGATTTCTTATGAAAAAGAAGACATTCAACTTTTGATGGAGTGTGTCAAGTACAAGGCAAAGAGAGAATCACTGATGAGAAACTTAAAATAAATGTTAAAGACGTGGAATTATCTCCATCCATTAGAATATGCATCTGTGTTCCCAAAAACTAATTCAAAAGTTTTTTTTAATTAAAAATAGCCAGCCTACACGGGGATTTGAAACGTCCGCCATTTTGGCGCTTGATGTGACGTCATTGTCCACGACATCAAACAAAGTAGTGAAGAGATTGAAGACGTATAGTGTTTTGCTGCAATTGTACAGTGTTTTCTATTTTCAACTAATACATCACATGAACAACCTTCTCCCTCTGTGGAATAATTTAAGAAACCGACATACAAGTTTACATTGACGTGCACGTTTACGTCACATTCTGTCTGACCGTTCCAAATATTTTAATTTCCCACAGTTTCTACGCACTTTTCAAAAATAATTTCTTACTCAAATAGTAATTATAATATATAATATTGATTAACGCATAATTCTAAAGTAATAAAAATAACACTTATTTAAATGACGAGCTCGGTGGCGCAGTGGTGACACGCGCTGTAGCGTACTACTTTGACACCAACGCTCGTGGGTTCGATTCCCACACAGTACAAACATTTGTGTGCATGAACATGTCTGTTTGTCTTGGTCTGGATGTTTTAAGAGAGGTAGGGCGCCTCAAAGCAGCCCGTCTGGGGAAGTACCTCCACCTCACAAAAACAGCCAAATAACTCCCTAGAAAAAAATGTATTTACGTATATTTATCAGTTGTATAGTACCCATAACACAAGCTTCGCTTACTTTGGGGCCAGGTGGCGTTGTGCAATTTGTCCGACAATATTATTATTATAATTATTTATTATTATTTATTAAATCACATGCATATTCGCCATTGACAGGATGTAGGTACCGCGTGTAGGTGTTTAACTTGGAAGATGTTGATGTGCGATTTAGCCCAATAGGTAATGAATGAAATAAGTACGGCCGAATTCGTGCCCAGCAGTAATTTACAAATAATCAATACTAATAATGAACGCAATGAGCAAACTTGGCCGCAAATGGGCAAAGTTTCCGCCCTCGGGCATTCTGATACGCACCTGTGAGAATTAAACGCATTACCTTTATCTGTTCGTCGTACGCGACAATCGATATTTATTAATGTATTGTTGTTATTACATAGCTTTTTTGGTATAATATATATATAGGGTGTCTCAGAATAATTTTCGTTTTTAGATGTTAAATAAAAACAAAATATCAATTAAATCTCGTTTTATTAAATGTTAATTTAAAGAGCAATTCTTGAAGTTTATTTATGAAAAACAACCGTTTGCAAATGCGCACCATTCATTTGTTCACACTCATTTAATCTGGAGCTAAAATTTTCAATAACTCGCTGGAGCATCGCTCTTGGAATAGAGTTGATTTCTTCAGTGATTCTTTGATTCAAACCATTCAGGTTGGGTGGCAATGGATTGTAAACTTTGCTTTTTAGGTAGCCCCATAGGAAGAAATCAGCTGGCGTTAAATCAGGGCTCCTCGATGGCCAGTTGATGTCTCCTCGGCGACTTATCACTCTTCCAGGGAATAAATCGTGAAGACCAGCTAATGAGTCATTTGTAACATGAGAAGAAATTCAAAAACGAAAATAATTCTGAGACACCCTTTATATTTACGCCAAGTTATATGACCAACTCGGTGGCGCTGTGGTTAGTAACGCTATTTTGACACCAACACTCACAGTTTTGGT
Source organism: Pyralis farinalis (assembly GCA_947507595.1). Lineage (NCBI taxonomy): Eukaryota > Metazoa > Arthropoda > Insecta > Lepidoptera > Pyralidae > Pyralis > Pyralis farinalis. Next base: position 21,952,511 of record OX382258.1, read on the forward strand.
CTGGGGGTTATTAAGAGAGGCAGGGCGCATCGAAGCAGCCCGTCTGGGGAAGTACCTCCACCTCACAGAAAACCGCAGCCAAATAAGAACTCCCTACAGGGTTGTTGTGTTCCTGCGTGTGAGTGAGGTCACCAGTAAGCTCGTAAGGAGTTGCTGTGTAAGCAGCAGAGGAGGCATAGCGCGAGTGATACTTAATATATTACAAACGTTAATAAGCTAAGGTAACTGCTTCACATCAGGTGGTTCGTATGCTTGGATGTCTGACGTTGTATAAAAAAAGATGATTAAGGTCACCAGTAACGTAAAGTAAGAGTTGTCATTACGCGAGTGATACTTAATGTATTACAAACGTTCATAGGCTGCGGTAACCGCTTTAAATCAGGTGAGCCGTATGCTTGTATGTCTCCTGACTTTGCATAAAAAAAAATAGTAACACTAAAAGCTAGTAAAAGGAAATCTACAGAATACATATAAAAATAATATTACTTCGTCCAAGACTTCTGAAATCACCAGATTTCCTTCTGAGCTAACTCCATAGCGTTCAAGGAGGCATTTTATCATTTCGTTTATGAATGGCACCGCTAGGAACGTTTAAGGTGTGATGCATAGCGCTGTTAGCATGGGTCGATGCATCCACCAGCGACTCGCTTGGCACAGAACTAGGTAAGTAGCATTTCTGATTTGTAACGTATTGCACTTGGAAATTTTTCTATATAATAAAGTTGCATTTTTTTTTTGTCGGACGAATTACACAGCGCCAGTTAGCTCCAAAGTAAGCGAAGCTAGTGTTATGGGTACTAGACAACTGATAAACATACGTAAAAATATTTTTTTTTATAAATACATATACGAGTAGGAACCTCCTCGCATCTGCTGCTTTGAAAACATTAGATTAATAGATTCAGGCGTTATTTTGCGAAAGTCAAATTTACATGCAATTTGATCTAACCTGCTTTGTGTGCTTCCGCCACCAATTAGTTCATGCGGCCTAGCGCCGGCCGGCACCCACCCACTACTGTTAGTACGTGCTACATGCCGACGCTGCCATGGCTGCTCCGGTAGTCTCTGTCTCGGCTGCTGCGGTCGTCCGCCATCTGGAACAGAATTCGCATGCCCCCACCACCACCGTCGCTGCCACGACTGGCCTGGTCGTCGCTGCGACACGTGTTTCGCCTCTCTACGAGGCATCATCAGGCGTTGTAGATGTTAATCGTAAGAATAACATGCTACAAATGACAAATCCATCGCAGTGCCGTCCCTTATATTGAATTGAGGGTGGGGGTGGATGGTGTGAGCGAAAAGATATTTAATTGTGGGGACTGGTTTACGTCAGTCTGTTTGTTCATGAGAGTAAGCGGACGCTGCAAAGCGTTCGAAAAGTCAGGTTCAACAAAATAAATAAAATACGCGATAGTTCCCGTAAAAATTGTCAATGTGTAACAATCGCGAAAACCTAAGACAATACTATGTAGTGTTATACTTTATTGGTATTCTATTTGTACAATTACTATAGGATTGAGATTGTCACAAAGTGTACAAAAAATCCTTTAAATAAATAAATATTGAAAATAATGGGTGCGCGTACTTATGTACGCGCGTGAGAAGTTATACTTCTCTGACATCATTAAATAAATATTTAACGTTAATACTCGTAACTTAATAATATTTAGTATTAATTATATTAAATAATAATAATTTAATTTTAACTATATCGCCATCTACCGGTAATACCGTGAAACATTTAGCAGTTTTAACTTATCGCACATTACCGGTAATATCGTGAAACATTTAGCAGCTTCAACCTGTACTATTATGTTCGAGTGCCACGCATTCACTCTCGCTCTGTCTCTTTCTATTCCCCCTCCATGGTAGCGTTAAACGTTTAACGCAACCTTTTTGCAAGTCGCATTAAAAGTATAACTTCAAAAAAAAACATGCATAGAAAATAGCCAGACCAAGACAAACAAACATGTTTATGCACACAAATGTTTGTTCTGTGTGGAAATGGAACCCACGAGAGTTGGTGCCAAAGTACGTAACAGCGTGCACCACTGCCCCACTGAACTTGTCATTTGATATTTCTGCCCGTGTAAAGGTCAAAGGCGAGTCGGTGCTGATGGAAGACAAATGGAAAGATTTTATATCATTTCTTTTGTAACGCTTTATTTTAAATACTACACAATTTTGCTGGGAAAATGACGTAGATACGCAGCCGATGGCCCCAGGGCCCGTACACGATCGTTTGTACTGCGATTATTTTGTTTCGAAATCCAGAAAATATTTTACGCCTATCGCGTGCATGTAATGTTTTCAGATGCATGTATATTTCTGAGTTTCTTTATAACTGCTGAACTCCTTAATCGGATCAGGTGTATCGTTAGAATTATAAAATTATTCCGGGTTACATTACGTGGCGTATCTGTGTGGTGGATTACATACATATTGTACAGCCTTCCTTTTTATACATATTGTACAGCATTCATATTACATACTAGTTGCTGCCCGCGGCTCCGCCCATATGGAGCCAAATAAGCCTATGTGTTAATCCAGATCATAATCTATCTACATGCCAAATTTCATTCAAATCCATTCAGCCGTTTAAGCGTGAAAGAGCAACAAACATCCATCCATACATACAAACTTTCGCATTTATAATATTAGTAGGATTGTACAGGATTCATATTGTACAGCCTTCCTTTTTTTTAACCCCCGACGCAAAAGAGGGGTGTTATAAGTTTGACGTGTGTATCTGTGTATCTGTCTGCGACAACGTAGCTTCGAAATGGATGAACCTCTATCTATCTATAACTTCACGCCAAATCCCTTGCGGGGTAGGCAGAGAGTACCGAGCGCCACGTGACTCGATCCTTATATATCTCACTCGCTTCTTTAACGTTCATTGCTCTTCTCATGCGCGCTCGCCGGTTTAAATAAATGAATGAACCGATTTAAATTTTGTTTTTTTTTTTTTTGTTAAAAGGGGACTTAATCGAGAGTGTTTTTGTGTATATCATATTGGTTGTTTTTGCGTCGGGGGTTTTTTTAATTAAATTTTGTTTGTTAACAAAGGAAGGGCGCATTAAACAACCGATCTAGGGAAGTACCTCTACTTCACAGAAAATCGCAGCCAAATAACAACTCTCTAGGGCGTTGTTGCGTTCCTGCGATTGAGGGAAATCATCAGTAAACTCTTAGCAGTAAACTCTTAGCTCTGAGCTGTTCTGTTAGCAGAGGTGGCGTCGCGCGAGTGATGCTTAAAGTGTTGCAAGAGTTCATAGGCTACAGTAACCTCTTGACATCAGGTGGGCCATATGTTATTGTATGCCTACTGATGAGCCGATTAAAACAAATAATCGAATTTAATTTGTTAATAAAGGAGAAATGGACAATGAATATCTTCTATGTCAGAGCTGAAGTTTTCAATGGGAATTAGTTAGTCGTCCTAATTTATCCATTTATGGCATCTTCCGAGTTTTGTTTATTTCTTAAAATAGTTTATTTTATTTTAAGAAATAAACAAACGTCGCAAGGTGTATATGAACTTGGAAGATGCCATGCCTGAGTTCGAAGAGGCGCCAAAGGTTCAGTGTTCCATCGCTTGCGTAATAGACAATTTACTGGTTCCCACATCACTCTATTTTTTATTTTCTATTTTTTTATACAACGTCGGAAGGCATTCAATCATACGGCCCTCCCGATGTAAAACAGTTACCGTAGCCTATTAACACTTGTAACATATTAAGTATCACTTGCGCGATGCCTCCTCTGCAGCTTACACAGCAACACCTTATGAGCTTACTGGTAACCTCACTCACACGCACGAATACAACAACCCTCTACGAGGTGTTATTTGGCTGCGGTTTTCTATGAGTTGGAGGTACCCAGACGGGCTGCTTTGCGCCCTACCTCTCTTAAAACATCCAGACCAAGAGAAACAGACATGTTCATGCACACAAATTATTGTCTTGTGTCGGAATTGAACCCACGAGCATTGGTGTCAAAGTTGCGTCATCACGACTGAACCACCGAGCTCGCTTTTCACAGCTATACGTATCCACGTATACATCGAAATCTTATCGGCGACAATAATTATATAAGTTATGTAGGTACTTGACATAATCATAAAATACGATCTGGTATAACCAAGGTATAAGTACAGTTTTTTTATTAAGTAATAAAAAAGCAAACACAAGTTTAATGCGAATTCGTTGAACTAGAAACAAGCGCCTCTACCAAGGTAATAAAACATTAGTGAGACTCTAGAAAAAATGCAATTTCATATTCTAGATTGCGGAAATGCGACTGCGGAACCAGATAAATCTGAATAAAACTGGATAGTACCGGATAGAACTGGTTGTAAGGAGGCAACAAAACTGATTTAACTTTCATCGCAACAGTTTCAGCGGCCCAGACGCCTGTTATTGCGACATACGACTCTGCTAGTTGTATCGAGATTACCTACATTCATATTTCCACGACCATGAAACAATATTTGCCAAAAGGTTTCTCATCTCAAATAAAACTTGAATTATCTATCTGTAACTTCGCGCGAAATCCCTTGCGGAATAGGCAGAAAGAACAGAGCGTCACATGACTCGATCCTTACAAACCTCACTCGCTTCTTTTATATTCACTGCTCTTCTTATGCACGCTCGCCGGTTTCTAAGGCTGCCTTATTCCTTATATATATACACCTTCGGATAAAACACGATCAATTTGATCATGGTAGGTAAGTACATTCTAATGCTGATCTAACCTGCTTTGTGTGCTTCCGCCACCGACCGTTGGTGGCGTAAGCACACAAAGCAGGTTAGATCAAATTGCATGTAAATTTGACTTTCGCAAAATAACGCCTGTATCTATTAACCAAATTTATGTATTTTCACGATGGTCCAAAAGTACTCTAGCTTTGACTAGAAGTTGATGTATTCAGCCTTAAGAATAACATAGTATTGACGGAATATTTAACAATATAGTATACATCAATGGTTTAAGAATATGTACCCGCTATAAGCTCTGATTTGAAATTGATGTATTCAAGTATAATGTAGTCATATCGATGGAATATTTTACAATAATGTCCCAGCAATTTAGACCCCAGACCCCAACCTATGGAACTTAGAATATGATAAACTTACATCATACATACCGTACAATCTATCTAACCTAAGGACCCAACCTTCTTAGGTTGGGTCCTTAGGTTAGATAGGTTGTCTGGAAGGTCTGGTTTTCCCTCTGAATTGTGGAGGCCTGACAGCAGTCGCTCCATATCAAAATCAGTTTCTTCACCAGTTCCTTAGGCTAGGTAGCGGACCCCTCAAATCTATTTAATTAGGATATTTTCCTAAATGAATAACGGGCGAAAAAATTCAACGTAATATACATACAGCCCTAATATTGTAATGTCCATCTGCTTTTATATACAATGCTGGGAGGCAAACGGTCTACTTGAAGCGGTTACCGTAGCCTATAAACACTTGTAATACTATAAGTAGGTATTACTCGCGCGACGCCTCTGCTGCTAGCACAGTAACTCCTTAGGAGCTTGCTGGTGACCTGAGTCACACGCAGTAACGCAACAACAATCCAGTGAGATGTTATTTGGCTGCGGTTTTCTATGACGTGGAGGTACTTCCCCAGACGGGCTACTTTGATACGCTCCACCTCTCTTAAACATACCTAGATCAAGAGAATCAAACATGTTCATGCATACAAATTTTTTTCGTGTGGGAATCGAACCCACGAGCGTTGGTGTCAAAGTTGCGTCATTCACCGTTGCGCCTCCGAGCTCGTTAAAAGGTCAAGGTAATTGCTCACGATTAGGCAGGTACGCTTGTTTACCTTAATGGTATAATAAAATCCGGTATATCTCTGCCAAGTTCCACTTGTGTATTTGAATGAAAAAATAACACACCGTAAGCGTGTGGCATTAAGATTCAAATTATGTCACCCAATTGCAAATTTTTCCCTAAGTAATACTTGCCAAGGGTGTGTCTGTACACACAACCTTGAGTTTAATGTGAATATGTATTCGTAATGGATAAACGGATGCAAGATGTATAAAAAAAGGAAACTATATGAAGCAGCAAAATGATCTCAAAATGGCGGCGTCACAGTCCTCACTCAACGATTATTTTGATTCATAAGCTATCAAGTGGTATAATTAAATTTTGGATGTAGAACATCAAATTATGTCCCCCGATTTTGTTGGCATCAGTTTGCTGAATTGCCTTCCACTATAGAAGCAAAGTTAAAGACTTATACCCTATGGTATATATAGTTATACATACGTCGTACACGCTCTAGAATGGCAATACGAAAGTAAGGTAATTGCCCAACTCGCATTCAGTTGGCCACGCTCTTGCGTCGCTTCTATACGTATTTCGCCACAAAGGATAAATGTCTTAAGATATATATTTATCTCTTTCTAACGACAGGTATGCTATCATTTGTCTCTTTGTTAGAGCAAAGTGTCATAATAAATAACTGTACGTAGATATAGTACTAGTTGCGCCATTTTAAAATACAATGATATTGGTGTATAACGTGTCTACCTTTTGATACGTCGCTGCTTATTCCCGTTAAAATGTTGTATCGATATTCCAAGATAAGACCATTGGTATACTCTCCAAAGACTGCACAACAGCAAAGATTCTAGAACAACTTGAGACTTCCACAACTTAATCTGTCTAAGTGACAGTGACCGATAGCTCCCTTGTTTTATTACTGTACATTAATTAGGTTTTGTGCCTGTATTTACTGTTAATATTTGTCGAACCCGGTGGCGCAGTGGATAGTAACGATACTTTGACACCAACGCTTGTGGGTTCGATTCCCACACAGAGTCAACATTTGTGTGCTATATATCTCTTTGTCTTGGTCAAGGTATTTTTCCGAGAGGTAGAGCGAACCAAAGTATGCCGTCTGGGGAAGTAACTCCACCTCAAAGAAAACCGCAACCAAATAACAACTCTCTGGAGGGTTTTTGATTTCCCGCGTGTGAGTGGTGTTACCAGTAAGTACCTATGAAGTAGTGTGTTAGCAGCAGAGACGGCAACGCCCAAGCGATATTGCCTTTATTATAAGCGTTCGCGGGCTACGGTAACCACTTTATATCAGGTTGATTGTTGCCTCTCTTCATTTTATAAAAGCAATTTGTGCAAAAGTGCGCAGCTTTTGACCTCCATGTCACATATAAATGGCAGCCAAATAAATATTCCCTGAAGGCGTGTTGTGTTCCTTCGGGTGAGTGAAGTCACCAGTTAGCTCCTAAATAGTTGCTGTATTGACTGAAGAGTAAACGCGCGTACAATATTTCCTGTATTGTAAACATTCATACACTACGGTAAACACTTTACATGGGTCATATACATTCCGATTTTCATACTTGCGTACATATCGAAGTTGTATAAAAAGAATTGATTATCTGTAAAGCCGGTTTACGGATGATAATTTTACGTGATAACGTCATAAGAAAACATTCAACAGTTGACAAAACAGTTCACATGTAGGTTGTGTGCTGCCGCTGTCTCTCTTCTACTCGGACGCATCGGCCGATGGAGTGAAAGAGAGATAGATGCGTCGAGCGCCGAACGCTTAGGCCGATCGTGCCTCTCTATCGCTTGTTCCGTGCTGTCGCATGCACGCTCGGCTCAGGCGGAACGTGACACTTTTCCGTGCGTGCAGCCGGCGTTCATCGATTTAGAAGACGTTATCATGTCAAAACGGGGCGTGGCTATTTAGTTAAGACGATCGTGAGATTTACGTGAATACGTCTTCATAACGGGTAAATGGATGTCTTCTTTTTCTTCTTCTTAGAGTTTGGGGAAGACACTGACTTTTACACGGAGGAATTTGGGGAAGACACTGACTTTTACATGGAGCGACTGCCCCCAGACCTCCACAACAACAACAACAACCAATGCTTTCTTAGGTTAGGGCACACGTCTATCGAAATAACTAGTCTAGTCCCAAATACTGTTATATAGAAACTTTCCTTTTTTCAACTCTTTAATTAATTAGTTTATTTATTTATTAATTAGTTTAGTCTTTAATTAATAAGGTTGCCTCGGTACAGGCTTGCCTAGTGAGGCAACCAAAAGATATTACTTATCTGTAAAATTAAGTCTATCTATAACCACTAAAATAACTATTAATTTATTCCACTGCTTGTAATGTGTATTGTGTGTGTTATAGTAATAATAAAGATTTTTCATTTTTCATTTTCATTTTCAATTTGAATTTGGAACGCGGTTATTATGTTAAAAACTTCGTACTATGTACTTTCGATTTCCCGCCGTTTCACAATTATTTTTTTAGAGCTCCGTAAGGGTAAAACGGAACAAAGGGTAAAACGGAACCCTATTACTGAGGCTCCGCTGTCTGTCCGTCCGTCTGTCACCAGGCTGTATCTCATGAACCGTGATAGTTAGACAGTTGAAATTTTCACAGATGATGTATTTCTGTTGCCGCTATAACAACAAATACTAAAAAATAGAATAACATAAATATTTAAGGGGGCTCCCATACAACAAACGGGTTTTTTTTGCTCGTTTTTGCTCGATATTGATAACGGCAACAGGTAGACGCTTGAAATATTCACAGAATATTTATTTATATATTCACTTTAAGAATAAATAATTAAATTAAAATAAAACAAATATTTAAGGGGGGCTCCCATACAACAAACGTGTTTTTTTTTGCCGTTTTTATAGATAGTGGTACGGAACCCTTCGTGCGCGAGTCCGACTCGCACTTGGCCGGTTTTTTTATTTCTTGCTGAGAGATTCCATAAATATGTACATGTAAGTTTTACGAGTATTAAGATGACGTTAACTTAAAAAAAAAAATACATATTCATTTGTAACAGAACTTATGGCCGGGCTTGGCATATTTTTTGGACGTGCAGGTTTTCTCCCGATGTTTTCTTTCACCGCCGAGCAAGTGATAATTATAAGTTACAAATATGTACATAAATCTGAAAACACGATTTTAGTGGTACATGCTGGGAGTAGAATCGGGGACCAATTGGTTAATACGCCAGATTTTTAGGGTTCCTTACCCAAATGGTAAAACGGAACCCTATTACTGAGACTCCGCTCTTCGTCCGTCCGTCTGTCACCAAGCTGTATCTCACGAACCGTGTCAGTTAGACAGTTGAAATTTTCACAGATGATGTATTTCTGTTGCCGCTATAATAACAAATACTAAAATATAGAATAACATAAATATTTAAGGGGGCACCACAACAAACGTGATTTTTTTGCTCGTTTTTGCTCGATGTTGATAACGGCAACAGGTAGACGCTTGAAATATTCACAGAATATTTAGTTATATATCCACTTTAAAAATAAATAATTAAATTAAAATAAAATAAATATTTAAGGGGGCTCCCATGCAATGAACGTGATTTTTTTGCCGTTTTTATAGACGGATTATTACGGAACCCTTCGTGTACGAGTCCGACTCGCACTTGGCCGGTTTTTTTCACTAAGCTGTCATTGCATTAACGTGTAAATTAAAGTGAGGTATACTAAAAGGAAGTTATATGATGCATTGAAATAATCCTTTATCCCCCGTGGCGCATGCGTAATAATCCTCACTTAACGTAACGCATCCTGTGACTCTTTGGCTATCAAGTAGTGTAATTAAATTTCGGATGTATACGATAATGCCTCTGTTCCAAACTGAGTCCCCCGATTTTGTTAATATCAGTTTTCTGAATTGCCTCCCGCTATAGAAGCAAATGTAAATGCGTATTCACATCAAAAATACATAAGATAATGTCACCATATATCATCAATCGCAAATTATATTAATTAAACATATTTACATAGCAGCGGCTTTTTAATAATCCCACATTAGATGACGAAGGCTGACGTTATGCAAATCCTGGATATGGGAATAATCCACGTGACGCTGAAAGGGTACAAACTGCTTCAGAAGCAACTTTTTACTGACGAATGAGGGTTGAGTAAAGATTATGGATTAAGTGACAAAAAGTAATAATTATTTATTTTAAGTAAAGATGGAATAATGGAAATAATTATAATGGAATACCATTCATTTTCTGATATATTCTACAAGAATATGTCAGGAAACACTAAGATTACGGTTGATGATGTAGTGTTGGAGCAAGTAGATGAGATGGTATACCTTGGAACGCTTTTAGTAACAAGGGAAGGTACATCACTGATGGGGAGAGTGAGTGCAGGGAATAGCGGGAATGGAGCGTTGGGTAAACTTCTAGGCAGCCGAAGCTAAGCCAGAAGCTCGCTGTACACAACGCGGTGCTAATCCCGACGCTAACTTATGAAAGTAAGAGCTGGGTATAATAGAGAGAGCATGAAGGTAGAATAAATGCGGTAGAGATGAGAGCATTGTGCAAAATTTGTGGCATAACGCTTGCTGACCGCGTTCGTAATGACGCAAGAGTGAGTTGGTTTGTAAAAGAGTGTCGGTGTTAAGATAATAAAATTCATGCTCCGTTGGTTCAGACATGTAGAAAGAATGCAGGATGAAAGAGTGACATAGACTACAGATTTACAATGCGAAAGTAGAAGGATGTAGGAGCTGAGGAAGACCAAGACTAACCTATCATGACCAAATTGGTCGCGTAATCGCGTTTTATCAGAAGGTGATGGCAGGAGCCCCAGGAACCGGCGACGGCGTGCATGAAAAGAGCTATGAATGTTATAGAAGCGAGTGAAGTGTGTAAGGGCCGCGTCTTATGGCGCTCGGTACTCTCTGCCTACTGCACTATGCTAACTCTGCTGCTAACACAGCTACTCCTTAGGAATTTATTGGTGACGTACACACAGGAATACAACCCTCCATGCAGGTAGTTATTATTTGGCTGAGGTGGAGGCACTTGACGAGACGAGACGAGACGAGCTGCTTTGATGCGCCCTACCTCCCTAAAAACACATGTACCAATACAAACAGACATCATCATGCACACAAATATTTGTCTAGTGTAGGAATGGAACCCACAGGCGTTGGTATCAAAGTACTCGTAGCATTACTAAACGCTGCGCCACAGAGGTTGTCAGCTCTCAAAATATGGGGTCTTTTTCTGTATACTACGTCGGGAGGCATACAAGCATACGGCCCACCTGATGTAAAACGGGTACAGAAGCCTATTAACGCTTGCGATATATTAAGTATCACTCGCGCGATGCCTCCTCTGCTGCTTACACAGCAACTCCTTGGGAGCTTACTGGTGACCTCACTCACACGCAGGAGCACAACAACCCTCTAGTGAGTTGTTATGTGGCTGCGGTTTTCTGTGAGGAGGAGGTACTTCCCCAAACGGGCTGCTTTGATGAGCCCTACCTCTCTTAAAACATCCAGACCAAGACAAACAAACATGTTCATGCACACAAATGTTTGCCTTGTGTGGGAATCGAACCCACGAGCGTTGGTGTCAAAGTCGTGTGATTCACGACTGAGTCTCATGAACAAACAGACTGACGTAAACCATTCCCCACTATTAAATATCTTTTCGCTCACACCATCCACCCCCACCCTCAATTCAATATAAGGGACGGCACTGCGATGGATTTGTCACTTGTAGCATGTTATTCTTACGATTAACGTCTACAACGCCTGATGATGCCTCGTGGAGAGGCGAAACACGTGTCGCAGCGACGACCAGGCCAGTCGTGGCAGCGACGGTGGTGGAGGGGGCATGCGGATTCTGTTCCAGGTGGCGGACGACCGCAGCAGCCGAGGCAGAGACTACCGGAGCAGCCATGGCAGCGTCGGCATGTTGCACGCACTAACAGTAGTGGGTGGGTGCCGGCCGGCGCTAGGCCGCATGAACTAATTGGTGGCGGAAGCACACAAAGCGGGTTGGATCGGATTGCATATAATTTAACCACAGATCTTCAACATTCATTTGTTGTGAAGTAATAGTTAATTCCTTATCTGTAGCCAACAATCTACCTCCTTGCATCTCAAGTCCATTTGCAAAAAAAAAAAATTTTTTCTACTTTCTCATAATAATAATCGCAGGGCAGCTTGTGGCGAGCTGTTGGTGCGTAACGACACCACGGGTACCCGAGTGCTCCAGAGAGTCGATCAGGGCCTTTGTCTCCGGCGTGTCTTCGTCGGTCGGAGTGGAAAACTAAGAAGGCCCGCAGGATTCTCAGCTCTGGCTTGCCTTCATTGGCCGTCCAGAGAGGAGTCGATAGAATATATCGCTTTAGCAGGTGATGCTCCAGGGGTGGAAGTGTTAAAGGGCATAACGCCGCGAGTAACTTCGGAGAAAGCGCAGCACACCTCTCAATACCCCTGAGTCACTCACATCGGTGTTGCCCCCGGCCGACTTTCTCTGGCATTTCGGGGGTCCATCTAGTGAGTGGCGAGCCACCGCCTGCCAAATGTAACAGTCAGATATGATAGTTATGGCAGGTGTCCGTCTCTCTTCTGTAATAGCCCAGTACTAATAATCCCTCCAAATCTCATTTCAATAGCTCAATTATTTCCGGCACATTTGCAATAGTCCCAATACCTGCCGTGACCTGTTCGTGGGTATATTCTCCCATTGACATCCCTTAGAGCAGGTCACAGCGGGTATAATACATTACATCAATCTTTTCCGAGGGGCCTCTACGCGTTGGATCCATATCCCCGCACACGCCTATCAAAGGACCGGGGTTAATACCTGTGATTAAAGAAAAACATAATAATGATAAATATTTATTTACATAAAACATGGTAGGTACATTTCAGATCTTATGTATTTAATTGGTGAACATGCATGTTTTATCGTTCAAACATTTCGTCGTCATGCTATTATTTGAGTATTAAAAATATATACAAGTATGGTCATAATGTCGACTTAAATAATTATGAATAATCAATTTGAATGATATTTTTGGTAACTCAACGGTCACATAAAATGAATTGTAATTGAATTTTGACATATTGAGTTATATGTCAAAATTCAATTACAATTCATTTTATGTGACCGTCACGGCAGTAATTTATAAATTCATTCACTTCGTAAAAGCAGTTGTCAATTAAAATTCCAAGAATAATTCTTTTAAAAACATTAAATTGTAAATTTTGAATGTGATTCGGAAGTAAATTAAATAGTTTAACGCACATACTATAACTGTTTCTAATAAAACAAGTTGTGGCTGCTGGGGGAACAGATAGCTTCCACGGGTACCTTACTGCACCCCCACCATCACAGTCATCATGTTTTTTTGTGAATAGCTGAGCATTTTTCTTAGTGAACGTTAAAATTTCAAAAATGTAAAGGGAAGGCAGTGTAAGAATCTTTAAATCTTTAAAGAGGGGTCTACATGATTTCATCTGTCCGACACCGCAAATAGATCTTATGCATCTCTTTTGTAGAATGAAGACACGATTGATGTGTGTCGAGTTTCCCCACAGAATCAGTCCATACCTCAGTATAGATCCAACATACCCATGGTATGCCATCAGAGCGGTCTTAGAGCTGGCTAATTTAGTTAGTCGGTACAGAGCGAACACAAACCTGTTTATCCTCTGGCATACCATGTCAACATGGTTTTGCCATGTTAGTTCGGAGTCGATTACAACGCCGAGGAAACTTGCTGATGAGGTCATGGCAATGGGATCGTCGCGATGCTGAACAGTTAATTGTTGGGGTTTTCCATTTCTGTTGTAAAATTGAATATATTTTGTTTTGCTCGTGTTAATTTTTAAATCATTACATTCTAGCCAATTTATGATATTTCTTATTTCAGTATTTATTTCATCATTATAGTTTACGTTAGGTTTTTTGTGCACTGTTAGGGAAATATCATCAGCAAAAAGTGTAACTGGATATTGCGTACATTTGGGAAGGTCGTTAATATAAATAATGAAGAGCAGTGGACCCAGTATGCTGCCCTGTGGGACACCTGAGTTATTTAGCCTACTCTCTGATCTGCCTGTCACACTCAGGGACATATTATCCAGCCTCGATATTTCCACAAATTGCGTCCTACCACTGAGATAGCTCTTCACCCAATCAAACGCAAGTCCTCGCACGCCATAACGCTCGAGCTTAGCCAGGAGTGTATCATGATTAATAGAGTCAAAGGCTTTACTAATGTCAAACAGAACGGCGGATACGGGAACCCTCTTGTCCATATGGATCAATACATTCCTTATAAGAGAGTAACAGGCCAGCGCCGTTGATCTTCCCTTGCGAAACCCAAATTGTTCCTCGCTCATTTTGCACTGCTGTTTGAAAAATGAAGTTAATCTAATCTGCATGATTTTTTCAAATATCTTTGACAAAACTGGGATAAGGGCAATGGGTCTATAATTATTTATGTTATGCTTTTCTCCGCGTTTAAATAATGGCTTGACAATGGATATCTTAAGAGTGTTAGGAAATTTGCCCTCCTCAAAGCAACGATTCACAAAATGTACATATGCAGTAGGGTTGGATAAGCAATATTTATAACCATTCTAAATGTCATATGCATAGCGTTAGTGATTGGTGAAATATTCCATTGTGACAAACGGACAAAGTTGACAAGTTGTAGTACTCCAATTAAAAAATCTCAAAAGATGATTATTAAAATAAAAAATCGGTCAAGTTCGAGTCGGACTCGCACACGTAGGGTTCCGTACCATTATCTATAAAAACGGCAAAAAAATTACGTTTGTTGTATGGGAGCCCCCTTAAATATTTGTTTTATTTTAATTTAATTATTTATTCTTAATATTATCTTATATTATTCTTTTAAAGTGAATATATAACTAAATATTCTGTGATTATTTAAAGCGTCTAACTGTTGCCGTTATCAATATCGAGCAAAAATGAGCAAAAAAATCGGCCAAGTGCGAGTCGGACTCGCGCACGAAGGGTTCCGTACCATTATCTATAAAAAAGGCAAAAAAATCACATTTGTTGTATGGGAGCCCCTTTAAATATTTATTTTATTCTATTTTTTAGTATTTGTTGTTATAGCGGCAACAGAAATATATCATCTGTGAAAATTTCAACTGTCTAGCTATCACGGTTCATGAGATACAGCCTGGTGACAGACGGACGGACGGACGTACGGACAGCGGAGCCTCAGTAATAGGGTTCCGTTTTACCATTTGGGTATGGAAACCTAAAAATCACGTTTGTTGTATGGGAGCCCCCTTAAATATTTATTTTATTCTATGTTTTAGTATTTGTTGTTATAGCGGCAACAGAAATACATGATCTGTGAAAATTTCAACTGTCTTACTATCACGGTTCATGAGATACAGCCTGGTGACAGACGGACGGACGGACAGCGGAGCCTCAGTAATAGGATTCCGATATACCCTTTGGGTACGGAACCCTAAAAATGATCATTCAAAAAACCTCAAATATGTTTCTTAATTTCAAATTCTCAATATTTTTTTAATTAAAAGGTGGAAGGCATACAAGCATACGGTCCACCTGATGTATAGTGATTACCGTAGCCTATGAACGCTTGCAACAGATTAAGTATAACTTGTATGATGTCACCTATGCTGCTAACACAGCAACTCCTAAGGGTTTACTGGTGAGTTAACTCCCACGCAGAAACACAACAACCACCCAGGGAGTTTTTATATGGCTGCGGTTTTCTATGAGGTGAAGTACTTCCCCAGAAGCGTAGACGGTTTGCTTTGATGAGCCGTACCTCTCTTAAAAATAAATTCAAACGGTGATTTACTACCATTCAGACTGTAGGTAATCTACAGTAATTAAAGTTTATTTATTTGTTAACATATGTGAAAGGCTCAGCATATATCTAGAAATTCGTTATGGGACTTCGTAATTGGAATGAGGCACAGTTTTAAATAAATATTAAATGTTTGGAAGTCGCAATCTTTCTTAATTTATTCATCAACTTCAGGAGACGTTTATTCTATACCCGTTTGATGTTTCGGATCATAATTGACATTAATAAATTACTAGTGTAGATTTACTTAACGTACTCGTTTATAATTATGGTACATAACTAAGTGGCAAGCAAACAAACGTTCTGCCAGTCTTCAGCTTTTATAAAGTCCAGGACGTTGGTTTCGAGCCAGGCATGGGTAGTTCGTGCCTTGTGACCAGGTGCAGAGCCTGCTGGAAAGTCCATAGTACATTTTTTAAAAGTGTACTGCTGAGAGGTTTCTTACACGATCCAAGACAGTCTCTTGATACACTTTGGCTGAAGTCTTCACTCCTTTTTCGCAAAAATTAAGCTGTGTGACTCCTTGATAAGACAATCCCCACCAAACTGACCACGTGACTGATACAATCACTTCAATTAGATGCAGACTTCTTATATTCATATTATGCTAAAAAGTTTCTGATTAGTTGAAGCAAAAAATCTATGTTTTTTTTATACTATTAAAGCGAAAAAACAAGCGTACTGCCGGCACTATGCCTGGTAAGTGGTCATCCTTTTTTTTTTTTGTGACGCGGGCAAAAATGCCTTACGCACACCACCGGTACCTGGGTGGCCTCCGGTGGTAGTGTGGGACTCCTCATCGGCTGTCCGACGGTATACCCACTAAACGACCCCGCGAAATGCATCGGCCGCGTTGGTGTGGTGCCCCGAATCTGTCAGCAACAGGGCACCACTGCGACTGGCCAGCCCCTCAGAAGGGGCCGGACTTCTTCTCTCTAGGAGCCGTCCCGGCAAATTGGGACAGCCCCTCCGGCGGCGGGACCGTTATGGGGCCAGGTTCCCATCCTGACCCCTAGTCCCACAGGTTAGGGAGGCGGCAGTAGGTGCGCGTAGCGCCTACGCGGAACTCGAAAAGCATATCTACCCACAAAACCTATTCGTTTTTTTTTTTTTTTATTAATAGTTGTCATATCCACAGGCTCTTTGGCCCGTGCCTTTGTTTGTTTGTCATTTTTTTTTTTTTTTGTCAGATTGTTAGTTTTTTTATTTATCGCTCCGCAAGTGCGATTACAATAAGTGCCTATTCGTTTATGTAGGTTAGGTTGCAAGTTTTGTTTTTAATACAAAGTCTTGAAGCACATCTGTCATTTAAGATCTTGGGAGCAAACAATTTTCTTTCTTTCTCTCTAGACGCAATCTAGCATACGGTCCGCATGAAGTAAAGCAATTACAGTTGCTTATAAGTTTGTAAATAATATATAACTCGCAATGTACTAACTGTGTAGCTTTGCCGAAACCTGTGACTTACTGTGATTAAAATCGTTTAAACTTATATATTAAATGATATACGGTCGAATCTCGACCACTCAGAGATAAGAGCTACACAATTTGCAAAGACGGGCTCACTCCTTTCAGGAATCTTGTTCATCCAACATTTGAATTCCTGAATGGAGCAATGAATTGCGACGGGGAACAGAGATCAAAGAGGTGGAAAGTAAAGAGGATAGATAGGTAATAAACAAAACCGTATAGGGTGTGTCATGGCGAGTATTTCAAAACAATTACCTAAATCAAGTTTTAATATAAATTAAATTAAATAACTACCATACCATGTCCAAATAGGTCGTGTTTTATCAGAAGGTGATGTCAGGTGCCTCAGGAACCGGCGAGCGTGCGTAAAAAGAGCTATGAATGTTATAGAAGCGAGTGAAGAATGTAAGGACCGCGTCTTATGGCGCTCGGTTCTCTCTGCCTAACCCGCAAGGAACCTGGCGTGAAGATATAGATACATACAATATAATTAATATAAAACTCCAGGACAACTCTAGTCTCGCTAAACAAGTGTTTACTATGTATACTAAATAATTAATAAACATACGTAAATACCTTCTTTTTAATACGTAATTAAAATAGATAGAAAACATTCAAACTGAGACACTTGAAGAGCTCGGTGGCGCAGTGGTGAAACGTTACGCTGCTTTGACACCAACGCTCGCGGGTTCGAATCCCACACACGACAAACATTTGTGTGCATGAACACATTCTATTTGTCTTGGTCTGGGTGTTTTTAAGCAACCCATCCCGGGAAGTAGCTCCACCTGACAGAAAATCCGCGGACAAGTAACAACTCCCTAGGGGGTTGTTGTGTTCCTGCGTGTCAGTGAGGTCACCAGTAAGCTCCCAAGGAGTTCGTATGTAAGCAGCAGAGGACGCATCGCGCGAGTGATAATTAATATATCGCAAGCGTTAATAATACCAGCTTTACATTAGGTGGGCCGTATGCTTGTATGCCTCCCGAGTATAAAAAAAAACAAAAAAATAAAAATGTTCATAGGCTACGGTAACTTAACGATTCTTTGTATTTCGTCTCGTATAGTGGGCATTTCCAAATACTTGTGCAACTCATCTGTTCGTGTCAACCATGGTACATTGGTAACTGTACGGAAGACATGGGTTTGGTATCTCTGAGGTATTTTCAGGTTACAGTTACTAGCCGTACCTTAGAACTCCAAACCGTAACTCTACTGTTTTTAATACAAAGTCTTGAAGCACATTTAAATGACTGATCTTGGGAACAAACAATTTTCTTTCTTTCTCTCTAGACACAATCTAGCATACGGTCCGCATGAAGTAAAGCAATTACAGTTGCTTAAAAGTTTGTGAAAAAAAAATAAAAGTGTTCATAGGCTACTGTAACTTAACGATTCTTTGTATTTCGTCTCGTATAGTGGGCATTTCCAAATACTTGTGCAACTCATCTGTTCGTGTCAACCATGGTACATTGGTAACTGTACGGAAGATATGGGTTTGGTATTTCTGAGGTATTTTCATGTTACAGTTACTAGCCGTACCTTAGAACTCCAAACCGTAACTCCACACAGCGGTAGCGGATCCCGTCAACAATGGATTAGGATACTTGATGACGTAAAGAAGAAGAAGCATACACACATAAATATGTGTATATTGAATCTAGAAATACTAAAAAAAATAAATTAAATGTATATCACATTCCGTCAACACAACCAGCGCGCGACCTGAATATACATTTTTCAGCAAAAATATTAATATTCAACTTTGCGAAGTTTAACATAATTTGTTATGTACCGTCCTCGGAAACCTAATCATAGTTGTTTGTCTTCCAATTCTGCCGCCCTTGGAACCGAATAAAAAAGGTTCTCCGTGTATACATTCAATCTGGCAAGGACTTACTTTCGGAGCGAATATCTTCCCGAGAACTCCTAAAAATTGATTCCTAAGATGTTAAGTCATCAATTTTACTTTCAGAAAATTCTTTTAAATTTGTGGGATATATATGTATATATATATATATATATATATTACTCAAAAGCTAAGAATGGAACACATAAAAAAAAATTCAGAAAATATTGGCTATAAGTATGCCAATATTTTCTCAAATATTTTTTTTTATACAATGTCTGAAGGGATACAAGTATACGGTCCACCTGATGTAAAGCAGTTTTAGCGTGTCAACGCTTGCAACACATTAAGTATCACAAGCGTGATGTCACGTTTGCTGCTAACACAGCTACCCCTTAGGAACTTACTGGTGGACCTCACTCACACGCTGGAACACAACAATCCAGTTGTTATTTGGTTGCAGTTTTCTGTGCGGTAGAGATACTTCCCCAGGCGGGCTGCTTCGATGCGCCCTACCTCTCTTAAAACATGCAGGCCGCGACAAGCAGACAGCAGACATGAAGCACACGAATATTTAACCTGTGTGAAATCCAGCGCCGCCGAGCTCGTCAAAAATTGTATTTGGTTGTTCGTTATCGTGGTTATTGTATTCCTGAGAGTAAGTAAGGTGATTTTTAATCCCCTGAGGACTTGCAGTGTTAGCAGCGGTGGTATCAAAGCGTAGTTGTATTGCTCATACGGCTAGGCCAGCTAGATCGTCTATTTGTTTCCTTCCCAACGCTGTATAAAAGAAGAAAAAGACCGAATCCTTGTTAATGTCGCACTGATTTCTGTTCAATTAAATAGTCAATAGATTCAGGCGTTACTTTGCGAAAGTCAAATTTACGGGAGCGGAAGCACGCAAAGTAGTTTAGATCAAATTGCCTGATTTCTGTTCATCTGCATGTCTCAGTTCTCTAAATGGTAAAGAAAGTCTAGCCCGTAAACGAAATTTTAGTTAGTATAACACATTTGCTACATACCCGATATTCGGATACTTTAAATAGAATGTTGACCTAAAATCATATATTGTTCTATCTATAACTTCACGCCTAATCCATCGCGGGGTAGGCAGAGAGAACCGAGCGCCATACACTTCTCACATGCTTCTTTAAATTTTCATTGCTCTTCTCATGCACGCTCGCCGGTTTCTAAGGTGTCGGACATCACCTTCTGATAAAACACAATCAGTTTTGTCATGGTAGGTAAGTATTGGTCTTCCTCGGAACCCTCATCCTTCTACTTTCGCGTTCTATATCTGTTATTATATATGTACATGTTATTTGCCATATATTATATTAAATATGTATATCTTTACGCCAGGTCCCTTGCCTTTGGATGGGCAGAGAGAATCGAGCGCCATAATACGTGGTACATATACATCTCACTGGACGAGACCAAGACACGGAGGTTCTCTTATATTGTATTGAAATTATTCTTTACGAAGTCGCGGGCACAGCTAGCCCGCTACTTCGTCCACGCGGAATAGTTATTTTTTTATTATTTATTTATATTAATAAAAACAAATAATAAACTAAAATAAAAGTAGCCTAAGTTACTTCTTATTACATCAGCTATCCAGCCAGTGAAAAAAGTCAAAATCCGTCCAGCCGTTCAGAGATTAACCGGAACAAAAGACATCAGACATACAAAAATTGTTAAAACAAATATTTTGGTATAAGTACCGTGTATACATCCATATGGATTTGGTAAAAAGCGGTTATTTTAAGATTATAAACAGACCCTCCAATTTTATTTATCTGTATAGATGTCAAGGGCTCTATGTTATGAATTGACAGGAAGATCCAAAAACATTTTTATATTCAAAATTGAAATGTTTAATCTTTCGCCTCTCTCGATTGCTCATCCCACTAAGCTTTTAACTTTTAACACTAAGCTTAAGCCCACCAACCAGGTTTTGGGACAGTGACGGATTTTTCCATTTCTATAAATCGCTATAAAGTAACAGTCACGACGTTTGACGAGCTCAGTGGCGCAGTGGTGACACGGGCTGTAACGTTACTTTGACACCAACGCTCGTGGGTTCGATTCCCACACAATAAAAACATTTGTGTGCATGAACATGTCTGTTTGTACTTGGTCTGGGTATTTTCTATGTATAATAAGTATGTATTTACAAAAAAATGTATTTACGTATGTTTATCAGTTATCTAGTACCCGTAACACAAGCTTCGCTTACTTTGAGGCTGGATGGCGCTGTGTAATTTGTCTGACAATATTCATTATATTAAAAAATCGGCCAAGTGCGAGTCGGACTCGCACACGAAGGGTTCCGTACCATTATCGATAAAAACGGCAAAAAATCACGTTTGTTGTATGGGAGCCCCCTTAAGTATTTATTTTATTCAATTTTTTAGTATTTGTTGTTATAGCGGCAACAGAAGTACATCATCTGTGAAAATCTCAACTGTCTAACTATCACGGTTCGTGAGATACAGCCTGGTGACAGACGGACGGACGGACGGACGGACAGCGGAGCCTCAGTAATAGGGTTCCGTTTTACCCTTTGGGTACGGAACCCTAAAAAGCAGTATATTTTCAACAAGTTAAGTCAAAAACAATGCTATCTATCTATAACTTCACGTAACTTCACTTCAATTCCCTTGCGGCGTGGACAGAGAATACCGTGCGCTGCGTGGCTCTTTCCTGATACACCTAACTCGTTCCTTTAACACTCATAGTTCCTCCCATGTATGTTCCTGGCGTCACCAATCGATAAGACACGATCAATTTGGTCATGGTAGGTGAATCTTGGTATTTCTCGTCTTTACATCCTACTACTTTCGGGTTGTATCTCTGTGTCGTAGTTCTGCATTCTTTCTACATATCCAACGGACAATGATGACGAAGCATGCCTCTTCTTATTTTAAAATCAAAACTCTCTTTCAGATGAACACTGTTTCTAACATTGCGAAGGTGGTCTACATCGGTTTCATGTTTGCTCTTCCATACCATGCTCTCGCTTGCATAAGTTATCATTGGTACCAGCGCTGCATTATTTGCAGATTCATTATTTTACAAAGGACCACCTAAAACGCACCAAAAACGGGTCATTTTACATAAGGAACCAGAAGAAAAATTAGAGCATTCTTTGGTGAAAGCATACTTTTTCGAAACATACCTAATTTCTTGGTTTGTTTCCTCACGATGTTTTCCTTCACCGCCCAGTTAGTAATTATTATTATTATTTATTTTTTCAGCTATCGCTGTTCTTTATTTAATAAAATACCTAAATCAATCATAAATTGAAATAATAAAGAAAGGAAAACTAATTTCACTTGCACAACAATACACAAATGTTACTCTCAATTTTCTATAAAATGCACGATTTAATAAAAAAATAATGGAATCATTCAAGGTTTTTAAAAACGTGGTTAAGACATTTAAAATGGTATAGTTTATGCTTAGGCATATGATTACAAAAGTTTGAGGGTTTTGACAAAAAGACATGATAAAATCACTGCGTAACTTTGCCTGGAGTCTAAAGCAAACGACACTTCAGCTTTTCACTTTACGACTGCCTCTCAACACACTGAAATTTCAATTTCCTACGTCACACATTATAATTTCATAACATTATCATCCTTAAAAATAAGCTAAGAAGACTCAAATTTGTCTGAACACGATATGAATGTCGAAAATATACAATGTAATATCTGATATCAGAGTATCTAGACTTCTTGTCACTTGATCTTTGAATCAAAATGTCAGGTATATGGAAAAAGCCAAAGAATATGTTTCGATAACGCCTTATAGAATAGAAGTTATGTAAGTCCAATTCGACCTTTCGTAGTAACAAATATCTGGGCGACACAGCTCCGCTCCACCTTTTTATAATATTTTATATAAATTGTTTTTTAAATTCCTTAGGCGCGTTATGAAAAAAATTATGAGAGTGAAAATTTAAGATGAGCGTGCATCACTGTAACACAAAAGTAACAGGTTAAAGCTGCTAAATGCTTCACGGTATGACCGGTAGATGGCGGTATAGTTAAAAATGTATAACATTTGTATATGATATTTGACTTGTATGTAATACATTCCATAAACATCGCCGCTACTACTTGATAGACGTTTTCAGGAACACCGTTCCTATATGCAATCTATATGTTTGTCTGTGTGTGTGTCTGTGTGTGCGTGTGTCTGTGGCTTTTTTTCGAATATTACAATTTTGACTTCAGATTCGGATTCAGCATAAAAAGTAGAATAGGAATGTTCAGGAACACCGAAATGGCCGACAAATTAAAAAAAAAGAATTAATTGTTATATAATTGACGAGCCAGGTGTTCCTCTGGCAATGCAAGCTTGCGCATTCTCAACTGGTTTAATTTTACTCCAATAACCCTTCTTGTAAATTAAAATATTATTATTTAATATAATTAATACTAAATGTTATTCTATTATTAATATTAAATATTTATTTAATGATACCAAAGAAGTATAACTTCTCACGCGCGTACATAAGTTGATCACGTAAAGTGATCTTCCCACACTTTAAATGTTTTTAAAAAACCTATCTAATGACATCCAACACCATTGTTCACACCACATACATAAGATATAGAAATTTTTGCAACTCCCTACTGAAAAAGGTCAAAAGAGATTATGACAGAGACTCGATCAATAAAGCGCAAGGCGACAGCAAAGTTTTTTTTTTTTTAAATTGGCTCAGCATAGTGGGTCCTCTTCGCCTGTTGGTAAGCGAAAAGGGGAGCCCAAATTGCAGCGGCAACTGACAAAGGACTAGTACCGTGGAAAGCCATCAAAAATATAACAAATTGCAGTAAAACTGCCTCAACTGCGCGCGATCTACTTAATATTAAGTCCAGTCCAAAACAATCGATGGATCATGTTAATTCATATTTTACTAATGTTGGGAAACAACTCGTTCAGAATATTGTTGAACATAAACCACACTTTATTACCCATCCCCTCCCTTCTAACAAAACCTTCTCCACCCCAGTCCATCGTTCTTCTAGAAACTACACATGAAGAATTTGGACAATGTATAGACGCACTAAGGCACGATTGTGCAGTCGGTTGGGATAACATCCCAACCTCTTTTATAAAACACAATAAGGTTATTCTAATTCCGCTTATTACCCACATATGCAATATGTGCATACAAACTGGCATATTTCCATCCTCTTTTAAACGTGCCTCTAGTTCCTCTTGTTCACCCTATCCACAAAGCAGGGGATCGAGACTGTCCATCTAACTACCGCCCTATCTCAATCTTACCAGCTTTGTCCAAAATCCTGGAGCGCTTAAACAAGCGTCTAATCAATTTTCTTGAGAGCCAAGGTGTGCTATCTGATGCTCAATATGGCTTCAGGTACGGTAGGCCAACAGCAGACGCAGTACACGCACTCAGTGACTTTATCGCCAGAAATCTAGATGGAAATAAAAAATGTTTAGGCATATTTCTCGATCTAGCTAAAGCGTTTGATACAGTCTCGATTCCTATCCTTCTCACCAAACTTCATGCCGTGGATGTCAGAGGCACTCCGCTTTCACTCATCCACAGTTATCTAACTGGCCGCACCCAAGCAGTAACCATTGAAGGCAATATCAGCACCTATCTCCCAACCGAATATGGTACTCCCCAGGGAAGCATATTATCCCCCACACTCTTTCTAGTCTATATTAATGACCTATGCTCCCTAAATCTTCCTTCGTGTAAAATTATCTTGTACGCTGACGATACTGCATTACTCTTCACGGCCGACACCTGGGAGTCAACTTTTTCCATTGGTCAATGAGGATTTAAGGCGGTAACGGACTGGCTGCGTCAAAATTTTCTAATCCTAACGCTCACAAAACATAATACGTGACATTCGCTATAACTGGCATATCTGAAAATATTCTAAAAAATCAAAAAATTATAGCACACACACACTATAACTCATCTGCAATCCCTTGTACATGCCATCCCTTATCATTATACTTGGGGATAACTGTAGATAAGCGTCTGAACTTTCGCTCTCACATTAACACCACGGCGAGCAGAGTACGCAAATTAGTTTATGTTTTTAGAAGGCTTGCTTGCTTGCTTGCAAGTGGCAAATCCCGATATATTGAAATCAACATATAATGCTCTATGTCAATCCATATTAACGTATTGTATTACCTCTTGGGGAGGCGCATCTAAAACAGCGCTAATAAAACTTGAAAGAGCTCATAGAGCCCTGCTAAAAGTATGCACCTTTAAACCTTTACGATATCTCTCCCACGAACTATATCAGTATTGCCAAATTCTCTCCGTCAGACAAATGTTTATTCTGTCCATGCTAATCAAACAACACCGATTGATAGTGTATGACCCCAACATCTCCCATCAAAAGCGCAACCATTTAGTTGCACATACTACAAAATTCAAAACGGCATTCTCGCATCGTTTCTTTTGTTCTCTGGGCCCATTTCTATATAACTAACTTAAAAAAAAACTTAACATATTAGCGATGACTAAATTCACATGTAAACTCAAAGTATCCGCTTACTTACAATCTCTCAATTATGACAAGACACTGAAAAATTACTTCTCCCTGTCAGATAAATCATGGAGACTATACACATGCTCATCGACCACAACGGTACCATATAGACCGTATTATGACAGCGATAACCATACACATACTCACACCATAATAATAACTAACACATTCAACCTCACTTGTTTTGTCTGCAAAGCTGTAATTTAGTAATTATCGAACAGTAATCAAAATATCTACCTACCATCAAATGAGGCGCCCAAACAAACAATACCACACAAAACATACCTACACTGCATACCTTACACTCACATAATTGCACATCACTTATTATACATATACCCCACCACATTATTTTTATGTACCCAAGGACCAACTTTGAGAGGTGAGAACTGGTGATCCAAGATACAGGCCCTAAACCTAGTTTGGACACCAATCTCATACAATCTTAAGTTACACGAAACCTACTTTCCTGTAAATGTATAATTTAAGAAACAAAGTTATTGGAATGTAAGATTGTGTGATGATAATAAAGGATTATTATATTTCTTTTTTTCACGGGTTTAATCCCGGTCATTTGATAGGCGTGCACGGGGATATGAATCCAACGCGTAGAGGCCCCTTCTAAAAGGATGATGTAATGTATTATACCAGCTGTGACCTGCTCCGAGGGATATCAATGGGAGGATATACCAACGAACAGGTCACAGCAGGTATTGGTACTATTGCAAATGTGTCGGAAATAATTGGACTATTGAAATGAGATCTGGAGGGATTATTAGTACTGGGCTATTACAGAAGAGAGACGGACACCTGCCATAACTATCCTATCTGATGTTACTTCGGCAGGCGGTGGCTCGCCACTCACTAGATGGACCCCCGAAATGCCAGAGAAAGTCGGCCGGGGGCAACACCGGTGTGAGTGACTCAGGGGTGTCGAGAGGTGTGCTGCGCTTTCTCCGAAGTTACTCGCGGCGTTATGCCCTTTAACACTTCCACCCCTGGAGTATATCACCTGCTAGAGCAATATACTCTATCGACTCCTCTCTGGACGGCCAATGAAGGCAAGCCAGAGCTGAGAGTCCTGCGGGCCTTCTTGGATTTCCACTCCGACCGACGAAGACACGCCGGAGACGAAGGCCCTGATCGACTCTCTGGAGCACTCGGGTAACCGTGGTGTCGTTACGCACCAACAGCTCGCCACAAGCTGCCCTGCGGGGTTATATATATACTATATATTATATATACCAAACTACAACTTTCTCAAAGCACAACAATCCTCCAGGGAGTTGTCAGCTGCGGTAATAGAGTACACAACAATAACTACAAAGCGATTGATTTTTTCCCCCGCGTTCCAGCAGAATTAACATTTTCCCTCTTTCCATAATATGCCAATTCTAACAAGTCAAGTTTAATATCCGCCGTCAATGCCACCGACCAACGAAAATTCAAGGAATCATTTTGAGGAAAGTGGAAAAGCCTTGTGCATGCCGCGTTCGCAAGTGTAGTGCGCAACAAAATGTTACCATGTCGCGTTCAGCGATTTTTGTTAGGAGACAGGTTTAGGGGTTTTTGGTCAGCGACGTGTTTGCTGCTATGTTATAGTAACAGTAAATCGGTAGCAGTAATTACGAGTGTATTAATTCTTTCTGCTACAATTAAAAAAAGTGATATTGTCAAATCGTAGTACAGTCGACTAATTACCGATAAATTGGTGAAGGATATTGTTCACAGCCGCACAAAGTCCAAATGCCATATCCAGAACCGGTTTAGCAGACAATCCGCTGTGAATGAGGCAACTCGAAACCATCATACCCATCCGTAGATAGACTGTTGTCAACGTTGTTTGACTTGCCGATATGAGTGATGTGTTCAACTTTTTAAGGAGTCACAAAGCTTCATTTTCGTGAAAAAGGAAAATGGAGTCTTCAGCTAAAGTGTATCAAGAGACTGTCTTGGATTGTGTTGTGGAACCTCTTAGCAATACACTTTTTAAAAATGTACTGCGGACTTTCCAGCAGGACTGGTCACAAGGTGGTGGTGGCGGTGACGCTGGACATCGCCAATGCCTTCAACAGCCTCCCCCACAGTACCATCCTGGAGGCCCTCAAATACTTTGAGGTGCCTCCGTACTTGGGGAGACTGTTGAAGGCATACTTGGAGGACAGGGAGGTGCGCTACGAGGACGCGAGGGGTCAGATGGTCAGAAGATGCGTCGTGTGCGGTGTCCCACAGGGGTCCGTTCTGGGCCCCATCCTGTGGGACCTCGCATACGACTGGGTCCTGCGGGGCCGTCTCCTTCCCGGGATGAGTGTCATCTGCTATGTAGATGACACCCTTGTTACGTCCCGGGGTAAGACCTTTGTGGGGGCGGCGCGGCTGGCCGAAGTCGGAGTAGGACTGGTGGTCAGCCGCATAGATAGGCTTGGGCTTCGGGTCCGATTGGAGAAAACCGAGGCCCTCCTCTTCCGCGGGACCGGTAGGCGGGGCCCGCCCCTCGGGAGCGCACCTCCAAATAGGAGGAGAGAGTATAAGGGTGAGTGCCCAGATGAGGTACCTGGGCCTCACCCTTGACGGAAGATGGACCTTCGGTCCTCACTTCGAGCGGTTGGGACCGAAGGTCATCAGAGCTGGAGGCTTCGGCGCTGGGTCCGCCCACATTGGGCAGGAGGCGACCCAGCGCAGCGTGCAGGCGGTTGTACTCCGGGATCTGCCGGAGTATGGCCACGTACGGTGCCCCCATATGGGCGGACGCTCTCTGCGCTCGGAACAGGGCTCAGCTGCGCAGAGCGCAGCGGGTCATAGCGCAGAGGGTGATAAGGGGGTACCGGACGGTAGCGTGGTCGGCCGCGACCGCCCTTGCTGGCGACCCGCCCTGGGAGTTGGTGGCGGAGGTGCTCGCCGAAGTGCATAGCTTTGTCGCTAGTAGGAGGGCACTCGGCGAGCGCCCCACGTTGGAGGAAGTGGGGCGGTGTCGCCAGCGAGGGCATTCAGAGATGATGCGGAGGTGGGGGGAGGACCTGGCGTAGCCGCGGTATGGAGTGCGCGTTGCGGATGCGCTGCGCCCGGTCCTGGAGGCGTGGATGCAGATGACACCCTTCCCAAACCCCTCACCTTCCGCATAGTGCAGGTGCTCACCGGGCATGGGTGCTTCGGTGAGTACCTGCACCGGGTCGCGAGGCGGGAGGAACAGCCGGGCTGCCACGAATGTGGCGCGGCCGAGGACACTGCCCAACACACGCTGGAGCAGTGTCCCAGATGGTCTCGGCAGCGCCATGATCTGGTGTCCGCGCTAGGAAGCGCGGACCTCTCGCTCCCGAGCGTGATCCGCTCCATGCTCGGGAGTGACAGTGCCTGGCAGGCGATGGCCTCCTTCTGTGAGACGGTCATGTCCCAGAAGGAGGTCTCGGAGCGGGACAGGGAGGATGATCCCGAGGCTGTCCCGCTCCGGAGACGGCGGACGGGAGTGCGGCGTAGGCGTTACGCGCACCTATTGCCGCCTCCCTAACTTGTGGAACTAGGGATTAGGATGGGAACCTGGCCCCATAATGGTCCCGCCGCCGGAGGGGCTGTCCCAATTTGCCGGGACGGCCCCTAGATTGAAGAAGTCCGGCCCCTTCTGAGGGGCTGGCCAGTCGCAGTGGTGTCCTGTTGCTGACAGATCCGGGGCACCACACCAACGCGGCCGATGGCATTTCGCGGGGTCGTTTAGTGAGTATACCATCGGACAGCCGACGGGGAGTCCCACACTACCACCGGAGGCCACCCAGGCACCGGTGGTGTGCGTAACGCATTTTTCCCCGCGTCACAAAAAAAAAAGGACTGGTCACAAGGTACGGACTACCCTAGCCTGGCTCGAAACTGACCTTCCGGACTTTATAAGAGCTGAAGACTGGCCCTCATCTAGCCCAGATCTGAATCACTTAGACTACAAGTTATGGTCAGTTTTACAGGATATAGCCTACTCAAAATTACACGTCCACATTGTGTCTTTTACGAAATCTATGGAACAAGCAGTGGTTAAATTTCCCCTACAAACAGTGCGTAAATCCATAGATTCGGGGCCAGACAGTTTAAAGGCCTGTAAGCCAAAGGTGGTAATTTCGAATAGAATCGTTTTATTTATTTTTTGTTGAGACTTCCAGAAATATGTACATATAAGTTTTATTAAAATTATTACATTACTTCTTAAAAAAATTAATTAATATTCATTTGTAACAGGCTATAGACCACGCTTTAGTAAGTATGAACCGTAAGCACACGTATGAACGTAAACGTCGCTGTCAACTAGTAAAATGTGTTTCTATCCAGAGATAATAAAAATGGGGATCTCTTTTTTATTAATGAGACTCGTTGGAATGTCTGTATTGAAATATCGATAGCCTAGAAATTTCGTCACGCATAGAACATCACTATTCTCTATACCATTGATACGTATCTATTGACGAGCTCGGTAGTGGTATGGCTAGCGACGGCTGCTTTAGCACCAAGGGTTCGATTCCCATACAAGGCGCGACATTTATGTGTATTAATATGTCTATTTGCCTTGGTCTCGGTGTTTTTAAGAGGGCCCATCTGGGGAAGTACCTCGCAGAAAATCGCAGCCAAATTTAGCCACATTATTTACGTATATTTAGCAGTTCTCTAGTGTCCTGTTTAATTTGTCAAAAAATATTTATTATTTGTTTATTCTTCTTACTCGGCTTAATCGACAGGAGAGATACGCGCGCTCTATAGCTCGGTTATTTATAGTCTAAGATAAGGGTCGACTCCCGTGGCACTCGGTTGTCTCTACCTACCTCTCAAGTAATTTGGCGTGAAGACATATGTAGATCATAACACCATAAACGTCCCTGTTAAAGCCAATCTTCCTTAACAAGGCAATGATTCAGACGCCACTTGAACGTACGAATTGTTCCATTAATCCAATTTGCAGCAAGGGAGGGTCATGTTTCATGTGACTTTATTGAATTCCTTCAGTTCGGATTGCGAGAGACGGCTTAATGTTGAGATTCTGTTGTTTGATCCTGGAGGGTAGAAGGTATTTGTTCACTTATTTACTATTAAGTAAAGGGTTAGCGGCTCCGTGTCATTTTTAGACATAACAACTCCCTCGATCAGGGTTGTGTTCCTGCGAGTGAATAAAATTACCAAGCTTCTAATTTAGTTCAAATAAATTATTATCAGACAATCTGAACTTAAAAATTAATTACACGTAGAATCGGCCACTTGTAGAGCATAGTTATTCCCTCCAGAATTCTTTCTTCATGAAGGTCGGCAGATGATGAGGCACAACAAAGAAATTAAAATTTATTTTATGGCGAGATTCCTATCGCTGGATCCTCAAGGTGAAGTTGGTCTTCTTCTTCATATAGTCTACAACCTCCTCGACTTTTGTAGACCATTGTAATCTGGAAACGTGCAACGGCGTCGATGGTATTTCCACAAGCAGCTGTAACGGTCTGTAGCTGTGTGGTGCAGTGCCGCAGTATTTGCAGTTGGAGGGTTTTTCCTCTTTTTCCTTACCACTTTTATGAAGCTCTAATCAAAGACAAAGATTTTTAAGAATGAAGAATTTTCCATTGGGCCCTCTCGGATACTTAGACACATCTTACATTTTTTTTAATATAATCTTATTCATCCCAATGGTTCTGACGAGAACCCGGATGCAAAGCCTTACGAGCGAGGTTATAACGACATAACATCTAAAGAGTTGTTAGTAGTAAAATACCTCAGTATCTCATGACTTGGTAGTCAACAAACTGAGGCACTTATACGAAAGCTCAACATTGCACAGCATGCAATAAGGAGAGCCATACTCAGAGTTTCTATACGTGATACATTCAGAAATTAATACACTAGTAGTAGAACTGGAGTTATATGCCGATGACGCCAGTTTAAGAATCAGTAAGTTTAATTGGTAGTGAGCGGGCCGCATACATTGAAGAACCGATGACCGAAAGGTTCTCAAACGGCTACCAAGAAACGGAAAAAGCCAAAATAGGACTTCCTCCTACACGATTGTCTGACGATCTAGTAAAGATTGAAGGGAGCAATCGTCATGGAAGTCTAAAGAGAGGCCTATCTTCAGCAGTGGATGTCAGTTTTGGACTTCGGCATTTGAGTGAGTGAGGTCAGCACCATATTAACTGCGGAGATGGAGTGCAAGTGAAACATTTTTTATAGCAAGCAGTAATGGCTTCGCATCAGGACAGTATGCTTGTTAGCCCTTTAACGTTAATAAAAAAAATACTAGGAAATTTTGTAGCAAGCGGCCAAAAAATGTCCCACCATCATATCAACCCTTACTCATCCCACTGCAGGGATACGGGTCTGCCTTCAACAGAAGGGGTTTTACAGCATGTTCCACCACGCTGCTCAAATGCGGTTTGGCGGAGGCCAGTGTTTTCAAGCCGCCCGAGGGCCACTAGCTTACTGACTACAGCCGGGACCGACGGTTTAACGTGCACTTTGAAGTACGGAAAATCTCGAGACATATAAACCCATCCATAAACAGACTGCGGTCGACGTTGCTTAATCTGCGTGTTCGGTTAGAAAGACACGCGCGAATGACAATCGAGCTCTCAAAAAAAATAAAATAAAGATACGTTACATATATTGCATTTAAAACAATAATTTGTAATTACACTTATAAATATCGGCGGAACACAGTTGGTTTAGTGTCGTCATTGGACAGCGTATCTCCACTCGTCCATCTTTATGGTCCTTGGTATAGGTCTTATCGATCGGAATAAGGTATCCCATTGGATCCTGCAATACTTGGTTTGATGACGTTATTGTGATTAAGTATTTGTTAAAGTCGTAGTGTTTGTGAATTTGTGGATATTATTTATTGAAATCGTGGCCATCAGGACTGCGAAGAATCCGCCGAACTAGATTTCCGGAACCGAATATTCTTGTGTTGTACTCTCGTATTGACTTAACATCAGCGTCAGGCACAGTGGTAACACTACTAGCAGCAGTGAATTCGATTCCCACACATGATAAATATTTGTGTGCATTAATATCTGCTTGTATTGGTCTGGATGTTTTTAAGAGAGAAAGGTAAGCGCAACATACAGCCCTTTTGGACAAGTACTTCCACCTCACAGAAAACCGCAGTCAAATAACAACTCCGTCGAAGGTAGTTACGTTCTTGCGAACGAGACCAATATAGCTATATATAGTCACCGGTAAGCTCTTAAGGGGTTGCTTAGAAGCAAAGGTGGCATCGCGCGAGTGGCTATTAATTATATAGATAATTAAGTATTGCAAGCGGTCATAAGCTTCGGTAATCGCTTTACATTAGGTGAGACATATATTTGTACGTCCTTGACGTTGTGTAAGACAGGCTGCGGTTGACGTTGCTTAACCTGTGTGTTCAATTATAATGACACGCGCTACGACGCCATCGAGCGGATCACTTTTATATTTTGACTCTTTATTTGAACTTGGTTTAACATTATAAAAAATCCGGTCCAATACCTGCCATCATTATTTCCGCAAGTGGATTTCGTATACAGTCACATAAAGTGCACTGCACTTTCTCCACCAACACGAGCAAAATGTAAAGTCTAATTGAATTCGCTTTGACGGCGATTGGCGGAAAAGGTAAG
The DNA here is from genome assembly GCA_947507595.1 of Pyralis farinalis. NCBI lineage: Eukaryota > Metazoa > Arthropoda > Insecta > Lepidoptera > Pyralidae > Pyralis > Pyralis farinalis. The sequence continues at coordinate 21,985,685 of OX382258.1, forward strand.
GCAGCCAGCATTCAATTTATTTTCATTCAACAGCTTATTCCGCTCGATAAAGGTTAATTTACTGAACTATTTTTTCCAGTTCGATTTTAGTAAAGCTTGAATTAGAACTGACAAAAAGACAAGTAAACTGACAGATTTAATCAAAATAGCAGCCGATTTCAGTTAGATTTTCTGAATATATTTCAAGTCTCTAGATATTGCACGGCTTGGTCAAAAAATTTTAGCAGGGAAGAATTTCCTTACCTACCTGCCAATAGTTTTTAAGTTCTGTCTTTTATCAGCAATTTTGAATTTGGAACTGTTCAATATTTAGATATGTTTGAATGCAGAATATCAATATCATAGTGTAATAATTTCTAATAGTGGAGGAATTGCTTCGTCGTGGTGCTAAATGACGACAACACGACACTCGGCTACTGCACATTAAAAATACATCAGGGTTGTCATAAAAAGATGCAAATCTTTGGTCCTGAAGATTAGTACCTACTTAGATAACTAGAACTTCCAAACTTCGCTCGTCCTACCATCTGTATGCAGACGACATACACATCTATAGGTACACATGGTCCATTAGGTCAACTTTCGGTCGCATTACCATAATTAATAGTGATCTTTCTCGCGTATCAGATTGGAGTACTCTCATGGACTTGTTGTAAATCCAACCAAGACGCAGGCGATTGTATTTGGTGGTTCTCGCCAAATCACTAAAATTGATTGGCCCAACTTGAAACCGGTAAATATTAAGGGTAGATGATCTTCTGATATCGATAAAATCTTGGGGTTATTTTTGATAAAATTCTATGCTGGTCATCCCAAATCGCAAGTATTAATAGGAAGCTGTTCGCTTCCGTTTGAAGGTTTCAAAATTTTCTACCAGTTGATACTAAAATTGCGGTTGCACAATCCTTGCTCCTTCCTATTCTCGATTACGCTGATTGAGTTTTCTTAATATTACTGAAGAGCATATTTGAATTTTGCTCACATCTCAAGTGACTTCCCATTAGGCTTCGCCGTAATTAACATATTCTGTGCCTTCTTTACGGTATTATTTTTAACTAGCTGCTGCCCGCGGCTTCGCCCGCGTGGGGTGAAATAACGTAGCCTATGTGTTAATCCAGATCATAATCTATCTACGAGCCAAATTTCATTCAAATCCGTTCAGCCGTTTAAGCGTGAAAGAGCAACAAACATCCATCCACACATACAAACTTTCGCATTTACAATTTTAGTAGAATACTCCCTTGAATATTGAATGAGCCTTTCTCCTTTCATGACGGAGGGTCGTTCTATTCGTAGAGCTCTCGGCCTTCATGTTAAAACGCCTTCACACTCTTCCTAATATTACACAAAATTATTTCCGGTGCAGGCTGTGCGACTTTTGAATTATCTGCCGTTAACAATCCGTAATATATATATATAATAAACATATACTGTACTCAACTTAAATAATCAGGTTAATGCTTATTATCTTTCTCTTGCCGAGATTTAACTTAATCAATTCGGATCTTTTCACAGACTGCATTCACTGCTAAAAACTATGATTAATATATATTGTGTACATGTATATCTGTATGTATATGAACGTGTCTGTGAGTAAGTTTATATGAACTTAAATATTTACTTTGTAAAATTATAATTTTTGCTGCACCACCTACCCATTTTTTTCTTTTTTCCTCTACCCTAATGTTGCCTGAAAGAGATTGCTACGCGATCAGACCGCCTTTTGTACTTTAATTTTAAGTTTTTATTTTAATATGTATACTGTTGTATGTGGTACGATACAAAGTATTGTATTGCATTGCATTGTTTTGTATTGTACTATATTGTATTGTATAATTATTAAGCAGTAATGTATATCATTGTAAATAAAATATTACCTTCACTATTTTGGAGTAAATGGTTGTTCCTGCAGCAGTAATAGCCCAGTGGATAAAGAACCGGCATACTACCTGGTTCGAATTTTGGTACGGGTATGGCCACTAAAATAATGTTTTGTACATATTTGTGAATATCACGTGCTCGGCGATAATTTTAGGAGAGGAACGGCGCATCAAAGCAGCTCGTCTGAAGATGTACCTATACCTGAAAGAGAGCCACAGCCAAATAATAACACACTGGAGGGTTGTTATGTTCCTACGTGTGAGTGAGGTCACCAGTAAGATCCTAAGGAGATCCTGTGATAGCACCACAAGCGAAATCAACCTTAAATCAAGCTAGAAATAATATGTGTAGCTAAAATTAGAAATGTATGTATACATATGCTTTAGTACCTAGGTACATTTTATTATATCAAGTTACGATTAATGCCGGATATTTCTCATTCGATTTATAGTATTGTTAGTGTAATATGAAACAAACATCGGATGAAATATACTATTTCGTGTTACGACGACCATTTTGATTCTCACGGAAGTCGTTTGTGTATTTCGATTCACATGAAATAATCTTTAGCTTCCTGATAATGGCAGAAATGTTCTTCGCGTGAGGATGTAACATCAATAAACCTAACTAAGTAGAAGAAACAGAGAACATTTGTATTATTTGATTCAACCTTTGCCTGGAAATTGAGACAAGGATTTGATGGGATATCTATATAAATTAAACAAAGTCGAGTTAGTTACGCTATTTTAACTCGAGAATGGCTAGACAGATTTTAATGAACTTTATTATATTGGATTATATATTTGTTTCCGCCTCGAATAGCAGAATAATATTTTTTCATACGTTTAATATGAAACACCTTTTTCATGATAAATTATCTAAAGAAAGAATTGCCAAATTCAAATTCAAAGTCTTGGCGAGTGCTGAAACACCTTCAGCGAAAACATTGGCTAGTTTCGATTTTCCAAGGTGGATTCATTTAAATGAACGTTGCCTCTGATATGCCAAATTATTACACTTGGAACGCTTACCTCAGATACTTTAAAGTCGGAAGCAAGGCAATACAGTTGCTAAATAGACTTTACAAATATTTAAATATAGTACACATGTTTAGCTATTTTTTAAACAGCATGAAAATTAATCTAATTATGGACACAATAACAATTACATTTACAATAGAAATTATATTATATGACTAGTGTATTACAGACACTTTAATTTTATTTATCCGTATAAATATTATATTATTCTATGATAAAATTCCTACACATAAATATTTTTTTCATTTAGCCATTTAAATATTATTTTCTTAAATAAGGTAGTATTACGTGATTTACATTCATTTGGTAGTTTGTTAGGGGGTCATGTGCCAGAAGCGTGCTCGTTTGCGAACCCTGCCAATCAATCAGATTGCAATTCTGGACCAAGAGCGCACCGATGTACGGATTAGGGCATCCCCCGGTGGGGACGCGCACCGATCCGCCCCAGTCACTGCGAATATAGCTGCATGCGGCGGTAGAGGCCGCCACCCACCACGCAGCGTCATTTCCCGAGCCGAGGAGAGCCGAGTGCCGCATAGGCACATGGAATGTGAGAGGTGGATTGAATGGTAAGATGAACGAACTGATAGACGTAATGAATGAGAGACGTTTGGATGCTTTGTGTGTGACAGAGACTAAGCGCATGGGGAGCGACACCAATGATCTGCCTGGTGGGATGATGGCCCTATGGTCTGGGGTAAACCGGGACGATCATGCCAGTGCTGGTGTAGGTGTCGTTCTCTCCTCTCGCTTAGCCACTGGTGTAAGAGATTACTGTTTGGTAGGGCCTAGATTTCTCTGGGACCGTATTAACCCGTTAAATGCCGTTATATATAATGTTTAGCGGCAATCATGATTCATTGCACTCCCTCAGGTCGACTGGTAGAGAATGCAACTAGCATTAAGTCCGCCTATTGTACCAAAATGTAAAGTGGTCAATAAAGTTTTATATAAATAAATATACCTGTTGCCGTAACGCGCACGGTTCGGTCAAACCGCTCGACACGCAACGGGTGAAATTGGGCATCATGCGAGTATTTCTGGTGGCAGCATATGCTCCCGTAAGCTCAGAGTGTGCTCAAGAACTAGAGAAGTTTTGGGAGTCTGTGAGGGATGTTCTGGACTTAGCTGAAGGGAATGAAAGAGTAGATTAAGTAAGATTATGTGTGGAGGTTTAAATAGATGGGTTGGGACCAAACGATACAGCCATGAAGCTGTTCTTGGTCCGTATGGAGATAAGAGAGAGAACGAGACAGGTAAGTCAATACTAGATTTATGTATGGAACGAAACGTCATCGTGTCGAATACTTTATTTCATCACAAGGATTTTCACATGTATACATGAAGATGGAATGAATGACCAAAAAAGTGTGAGTGATTTGATTTTATAAGCTAGACGTCTCCGAAATGTTATATAAGAGCCTTCAGAGGCCCCACTATTGAGACAGACCACTACCTGGTGGTAAGCCGGTTTGTGGGCCTTTTTAGGAAGTGAAGGCACTGGCGAGTGCGTATCCCTTTCGGACATTATGAAAAGATAAGGAGCGAAACATTGCAAGGTGAAAGTGGAAGGAGAATGTATGTGCATCTGGTAAGTGAGAGACTTGCAGATGCAAGCCTCTCAGACTCAGATGTGGATGTTTGTTGGAAAGTTTTGAAAGAAAGTATGGTGGATAGTGCAAAAGAAGCATGTGGATGCGCAAAGAGACGTAAAACAGTGAAAGGAGATGACTGGTGGGATGCGGAGGTTGAATCCTCCGTAGCAAGAAAGAGGAAAGCGTGGCTTAATTTATGTATTATTTTTGCCCTTAATTGAAAATATAAGAGAAAAGAAGAAAGAAACGTACCGCCTATGCAAGAATGAAACCAAGGCTTTAGTCAAAGAGAAGCGTGAAAGACAAATTATTAATGAGGTAGAGAGGCTGACGAAAAACTTCGAGGCAAATACCAAACTCTTTTGGAGAGAGATAAAGAAGTCTCGGAGTAGTTCATCGGCATTCAGAATGGATAAGATTATAGTCTAAAGCTGGTGTCATTATTGCGAGCACTCAGGAAGTGTTAGAACGGTGGAGTGAACATTTTGAGAAAATGTATGAGTATGCCTCGGACGCTGACAATGAGTATGAGTCGGATGCTTACTCCACGTTGACAGCGTCCGACGAAAGTATAACTATGGATAAGATCGATGGGTCGATACGAAGCTTGAAAAATGGAAAATCATCGGGAATTGATCTGATCACAGCTGAGATGATCTAACTTGGTGGCACTTACCTCCGGGACGCCTTCTGGTACTTAAGCAATCTGTACTGGAGAACTGGAAGGGTCCCAATGGACTGGAGATGCGCAGTCATCGTGACCTTGTACAAAGGCAAGGGGTCACTGTAAAGTTGCTCCCTATTAAAAATGGAATGATATATATAAACTATTGTAGATTAAATTTAATATGATAATTTTGGCCAATATTTGTGACGTCTGAGGACCTACGTTGTGGTAAGCTAAATAGTATCTAACGGACGACTATAAATAAAATCTATACGCTGTAAAACGTTTCAAGAATTATTGTAGTTGTACATGCTACTTAGCTTTTGATTTGCCGAGATGGGGGTCCAGCTCTCGCACGATGTGAAGCAGGTACCTCTTCCAACCGATCGATGTTTTGCTGTTGCATCCAGCACATAGGAGACGATCATTGAATATGAAAAGTAGAAAGTAATCATCGTTTAGTAAAGTTATGATCATCTAAGGAAATATTATATTTTGGGAAATAGGTATTAATTTATTTTAGTTACTAGACTATGTGACATTTCTGAATAAAGGTAAACATATGGCTTTTTCTGGGTACAAGAAATATGTGGCTTTTGAAACTGGGTGAAAGATGAAGTCCCACCTCGCTCCATCTCGTGACTTGCAGCCAATAGACATGACCATCTCCGCCCAGCCACTGTTCAATAAAATTTAAAAATTACAAGTTCAGGTCTGTTCATCTATGAAGTCTGTCCCTAAAAAGATCTATGTCTACAGTGGATTTAATTCAATTATTATCCTAATGACATAAGTCTGAGGTTCCTATCAGTACAAATGAATTGTACTGCTTCCCCCAAGAATGATGTGGGTAATAGATAATAATATTTATCCCAAGAGGACGATCTCTTTCAATATTATATTTAAATCTGTCTATATTGTCAATATGTAATGGGAATGGAATGGAAAAGTAAATGATATTAGAAATTCTTATTAAAATATTGTTTATTTAATAACCTTACGAAACATTCATTCTAATGTCATTCAATCTGTTGTGTGTATGTTTAGTATTCGATATATGTGAAATGTATATACTCGTAATAGAATAAATATTATGGGTTCATGATTCTAGGAATTATATGTGTAACACTTACTCGCGGACCAGTCCAAAGGCTTTCCATAATATTTTGATAGTTTTGGGTCGAAGGTGAAAACCTCTGGAAACTGGTATAAATGATAATTACTTGATTATTCTCAAGTTCGATTAATTGTACATTAATTTACTTCGCGAACAAGCCCAGAAGTTTTCTTTATTTTTTTTACATATCATGTGGGTTAGTTGTGAATACTCTTGAAACTTGTATATAAAAATAATATTGCCTGACTCATTTGTATATATAATCGGTTGGTGAGGGCACTTGAGATTTCCTCTTCAATGATACCAACCGACATAACATCGAGTCACAGACATCAATTTCTAATTGAAATTGTCAATATTATGCAAGATATCAAACATGCAATTCTACGTCAAGTCATAATATAATATATATATATATATATATATAACGTCGTGTTCAATATTATGAGTTCATAACTCTAGAAATTACATGTACATTAATTTACTCCGCGAACAAGCCCAAAAGCCTTCGGTAATAAGTGATTTGGTTTGTTGAAGAATGAAGACTATTGTAACTTGTAAATTAGCAATGCCTGGTTCTTATGTCACATAATTGTCCGGTTAAGGCTCTTGATACCGGACAAGTACGTAGCATTGTGATTCTAGTACGGTATGCACGATAGGGAAAAAATTGTGACGATTCCAAACAAATGTAGCCATTTTTACGGAATAAAAAGATTTGACTTTGACTAGGCCGTATCAATTTCTAATTGAATATGTCAAGAATTAAGCAAAATATCAAAAACATGTAATTCTACGTCATGCTATAATATATATATATATATATATCGTGTTGTGTTCTGAAATTATAATTGAAACGTACAAAGTATTTCAAAAATTTCATTGGCCACAATTAACAAATAGGTTAAATTTCAAATTAACTTAAATTGTAAGTTTCAACGTGTTTAATTTTAATTATGTGAATTCTCTTCATTCCGTTAATCCTGGTCAAAAACTTCATTCATGAGGCCATACAGTCCAAAAACATTTAAAACCAATATAATACTTCTCTAAACATCACTCATCACTCACAACATTCTAATTACATGCCAAATTATTTACATGCAGCATTAATAAACCATACATTATTAACTAACTAATTGAAAATTACTTATCTATTACACTATAAATTATATAACTGATAATTACCTAATATTTTGAGGCCAGCAGGTATGCACCTAATTCTCACTTCACATAAGATCTATATCGAATCTACGCACGTGCGTTTTTCGACTCCCGCGTCTAAGACTCCTGCTTAACTCGACTTATTTCTAATACCGCGCCTACGGAACTGTCTACCCCTAAGTCGACTTATAGAATCATACCGCGCCCTCTCAACAAAACAACCTATCGAACCATCCGTTATCCCGACTGTCGTTTCAAGATTATCCTAATTATTCTATTCTATAATATCCCCGAGACTAATACATAACTCGACTTATTTATAATACCGCGCCTCCCGCGCTGTCACTAAAATGACTTATCGTCTCTTCTACTTTATTCCAACTCGACCTCTCTACAGAAACATCTCGTCCCAACTGTCTACCCCTAAATCGACTTATAGAATCCTGCGACGGTCGTACTTTCCCCCCGGACCCCCCGTACAACCAACGCTTCATCGCAAGCACCTACCTGCGTCTCCGACTCATATTTTTTTTCTTTATCAGAAACCCAACGTTGTAATAATAGTCATAGTTATGAATCTATTCTTTACCAACTTTAAAATAAAAGTGTTTCTTTATACATTCGCATCCACTAATGCCAATATGTAGACAAACACGTAAGTGAATTGGTTACATCACGCATGGACTACGCCAGTTATAGGGCCATCAGTTTGATCAGCTTAGCAGCAAAAGTATATGGAAAGGTGATTGAAAGGAGAATGAAGGTGAAATCCGATGAAATGATGTGGCACGCACAAGGAGGATTCTGAAATGGAAGCTCTTCCTTGCGGAGTGAGAAAACTAGATCCGTACATCCCCATGTCACCCTGGTTTGATGTAAAAATTGGTGACAAACAGGGTTGCATGCTATCTGCTAGGCTGTTTATCCTGAATCTCGATAGTTGCCTGCAGAGACGAAAGTGGGATTTCGCATGGGTGACCTAGTGGTGAACTGTCTGCTGTATGCAGTCGATGCCGTACTATTAGCAGACACACCATCTGATCTGCAAACACTCCTTACAACGATGAAAGACAAATGTATGGAGAAAGGTTTACTACTAAATGCGAAGAAAACAAAGATAAGTCTTTGAAGTAGAAGAATCTAGAACTAATGTAAGGATTACGTTTGATAATGAAGTGTTGGAACAAGTGGATGAGATTGTATATCTTGGATGCGCTTTCAGCAGGGATGGAAGGTACACCACATATGTGGAAAGATGAGTGAGTGCTGGGAATAGTGTAAATGGAGCATTGGGAAAACTTCTTGGCAGTATAAACCTGAGCCAAAAGGCACAGCTCTCTATACACAATGCAGTACTGGTCCCAACGCTAACTTATGGAAGCGAGAGCTGGGTATGGCAGAGAGAGCATGAAAGTAGGATACGCGGTCGAAATGCGAGGTCTGAAAGAAAGCGTCGGTGTTAAAATAAGAAGAGGCATGCTCCGTTAGTTCGGACATGTAGAACGAATGCAGGATGAAATAATGACGAAGCAGATATACAATGCAAAAGTGGAAGGATGTAGGAGCCAAGGAAGGCCAAGACTTACCTACCATGACCAAATTGGTCGTGTTCTATCAGAAGGTGATGTCAGGAGCCATAGAAACCGGCGAATGTGCATTATAAGTGCAATTAATGTTAAAGAAGCGAGTGAGATATATAAGGATCGAGTCACGTGGCGCTCGGTTCTCTCTGCCTACCCCACAAGGGATTTGGCGTGAAGTTATAGGTAGATTAAATTAATTTGGTATTTTATTATAAATTAGGATGCATATGACTGAACAGCTTTTTGCATATTTTTCGTACCTTGGAATGTCATTCAATATCAGCCAAATTTTTTTTTCTTTCCAGTCTCGAATTTGCGGCTTGGGCAAACTTAAACAATAAATTATGTTTATGAGCTAAACAACCGACTTTGCATATATAAAGTGATGGTAGAGGTAGCAACCGAAGTTCCCTAAACCGCAATCTACATGACTGACGAGTTGGGATTCAACATATAGCTCTGATACATTTTTATCGTGCTATGAATACCCTATTCCTAGCTGTGCTATTTATCTTTGTGATGTAAGAACGAGTTCGACACAAGGAGGTTTCGTTCCATACATACGTCTAAAAGTAACCAGCATCGTTCACTCTTTTATCTCCGTATGAGATAAGCACAGCCTCATAATTGCTTCACTTGGTCCTAACCCATCCATTCAGATCTCCACACATAATTATCCGTTCATTCGCATCAGTGAAATCCAGAACACCGCTTGCGATCTCCTAAAACTTCTCGAGCTCCTGGGGAGTAGTAGTAGAGCTTACAGGAGCATACGCTGTAACCAAAAAGACTCGCGTAATCCCCAGTTTTTTTTAACCCAGAGAAATCTTGGCTGAAGTGAGATGAAAGCACGATGCCCAGCCAGCGCAGGCACGATTGTCTTGGTTCACCCTGGACCACAGGGCCATCATGTCACCGGGCAGATCTTCGATGTCGGTTCCCTTTTGCTTATCATTATATCTATCAACTCATTCAGCTTATCTTATAATCAACTTCTCACATTCCATTTGCCTATACGACACTAAGCTCTCCTCGACCCGCCGGGTTGGGCGTTGCGTGGGTGGCGGCCCCCACCGCCGCGTGTACTTAAACCTGCACCGACGAGGGCGGATCGGTGCGCGTTGCCTCCGGGGGACGCCCTAATCCGCGCGTCTGTGCGGTTTGTGTTTAGGTCCAGAATTGCAATCCAGTGTTGTACTGATCAATTCGCTTGCGGCTCTATGCCTACTATACATTTTCAAGTCCATTCCATTGCGGCACTATGCCTACTACGAGTATTTTTCACGTCAATTCTGTAGGCATAGAGAACTGACCACACATGACCTCAAGACCTGTGGATAAAATATTAGCTATGCTAGAGCTGCGCTCGTCATTTATTTAGTCCTTTTTTGTGAAAGATATAGGAACAAGGATAAACTAAAACCTTATCACAGAATTTAATTCAAATCATTAGATCCGCTTCAGAGATAGACGAAATATTATATATTTATGTTACTTCTTTCTACCACTACTGTGTACACCAGAATTGTTAATTCATTGTATTAAGATTCTGAAGGACCATTGCGAGGAATTTACTTTTTAAATACAAGCCGATTATCTTTAACTGAATTCAAAATGGAAGATAATTTTGTGGTGTCTATTAGTTTGAAACAAACTGAACGAGCAACCCCATGATTAAGGTATTCTCGGAGAATACCAAGTTTGGATACCTCTCTCCGGGTATCCTTTAATCATACCCGGCCGTAGCCGTGCTGGGATCCGGTTTAATTTGTATACTAATCAGGCGCGTTATAACGACCGTGTGTGTATGACTTGTTGAACTAATTTCATTTATGGGTTTGCTTTGAAAATAATATTAATACTTTTAAGTTTTATGTAGAGACTAGCTTCTTCCAAGAATTTCACGGGATCGACAGAGACAACTTTGCGTCATATAACCCGTTTCTTACACACTCGGTCGGACGAGCTTGGTGGCGCAGTGATGAAACGCGCTGTTACATTACTTTGACACTAACGCTGGGTTCGATGGCACCAGCGCTGGCATCCGCCAGTGAAACTTAATGTATTGCAAGCATTGATAGGCGCTTTACATCAGGTGGTCCGTATGCTTGTATGCCTCTTGACATTGTATAAAAAAACCTTAGTTTAGCAATTCCTTCAGTCATACTCGCAAGTTGTTAGGACTCCTGACAGCTAGGTAAAACATGACCTATCTTCCTCTTCTAAAATCTTCCACTACCGTATTGTAGGTATATTTGTTTCGCAATTTTTTACACTTTCGGCCTATAGGGCAATTGGTCCCTGGTTCAAATCCTGACATATACTAGTAAATTGGTGTTTTCCGGTTTACGTACGTATTGGTTAATGTCACTTGCTCGGCGTTGAAGGAAAACATCGTGAGGAAACCCACACGTCCAAGAAATTATGTTTGGAAAGACGTGTGATCTAACCTAAAAAAGGTCTGGTTTTACCTAAGTGAATGCGACGGTGAGGGCCACCTATCACGCAACGTTCAACCCAGCGGGACGAGAATACAAGGAATGTGAGGGATGGATTACAAGATATGTAAGATGAATGAGTTGATAGATATAATTAATGAGAGATACCTAGATGCTTCGTGTGTGTCAGTGACAAAGCGAAAGGGAAGCGACAGTGAAGATCTGCCTGGTAGCAAGATGGCTTTGTGCTCCGGGGTGAACCAGAATGATCATGTCTGCGCTGGCGTAGATGTCTTGCTTTCATCTCTCTTGGACGCCGGTGTGAAAGATTATGATTTAGTAGGTCCAAGACTTCTCTCGATTAAAATAAAACTGGGGACTGCGCGAGTGTTTTCGGTTTCAGCATATGCTTATGTAAGCTTTACTAATACCTAGGAACTCGAGAAGTTTTGGGAGACCGTGAGGGGTATTCTGGATTTTGCTGAAGCGATTGAATGGACAATTATGTGTAAATATCTAAATGGATGGGTTGGGACTAAGCGAAGTAGTTACGAGGTTGTGCTTGGACCATATGAAGATAAGAGAGTGAACGATGCCGGTAAGTTAATTTTAGAGGTACGTATGGAACGAAACTTCCTTGTGTTGAACACGCTCTTCTATCACAAGATATTCACACTTATTCAAGGAGATGGAGTGAACAGAAAAGTGGGATTAATTTGATTTCGATAGATAGACGTCTCTGTAAGTCGTTAATGGATACAAAAGTCTTCACAGTGCTATCACTCCTGAAACGGATTACTATCTGATATGACGGTTTGTATACCTATTCAAGTCGTGGAGACACGGACGAGTGTGTATTACTTTCGGAGATCATTAAACAATAAGAAGTGAAAAATTAGAAAACAAAAGTGTAAGGAGTATGTACTTACGTAAAACTTGCGAACGGGAGTCTTTCCAACTCAGATATAGATAAATATTGGAAAGTTTTTTTTTTCTTCCTGCAACTTGGCAATCTGTTTAGGGACAAAATATTGAAAAGTATGAAGGAAAATATAGTGGTCAGTGCGAAAGAAGCAAGTGAATGTGCAAAGAAACATAGAATACTGAGAGCAGATGCCTGTTGGGATGCGGAAGTTAATTACCTGTGGAAAAAAAGAGGAAAGCGTTGTTGGGTTACGTGTCATCTTTACACCAGAGTGATGGTATGAAAGAGAAGAATAAAGTAATATACCGTCGATGCAAGAATAAAATCAAATGAAGTGAAAGAGAAGCGTAAAAGACTACTTATGAATAAAGAAGAGAGGCTGATGAAGAACTTCGAGGCGAATACCAAACTCTTCTAGAGAGAGGCAAGAAGTCTCAAAGTGGTTCATCAGTGTTAGAAGAATCAAGTGTTGGAGGGAATATTTTAGAGAAATATTTGATTATGTCCAGGACGCTGCTAATGAAAACCCATGGAGTAACATGAAGACATTACCATGGACGAGATTGAATGGTCAATGTGAAGTTTGAAAAACGGAAAGTTAGCGGGATTGGATATGGTTACAACTGAGATGATCAAACTTGTTGTATTAAAAGTGCTGAGTACGCGGCGTCGATGCTGGACGTACGTGGCGTGCGCGATCCGCGCCCCGCGTTGGCAGGGTCGCCATGCGGTGATCGGGTTACTAAATCAAACTACGTGTACATAAGTCGAACGATATATTAGTACTGAGGCTTACACTATAACATAATCCTATATAAATGACATCACCTCAGCACCTACGTTACGAACGTCTTCTGATTTTTGAGGAGATTATGCTGGAGAACCCGAAGTCCCGACCGACTGGAGACTCGCAGTCATCGTGCTTTTGTATAAGGGCATATGGACTGTGCCAACTATATGACCATAAGTTTGATCAGTTTACCAGCTAAAGTGTATGGATAAATTTTGAATTTTGAAAGGAGAATGAGACTTAAAAGAATCTGTAGATTTACGCACTGTTTCCATTAGAAATGTAGCCACATAGAGATATTTTAAGAGATACAACGTTGGTGTATACGAGTAGTTTCGAACAGGCCATGTTTTCTAAAACTGACCATAATTTGTAGCCTAGGGACATCAGATCTGAGCTAGACGAGAGCCTCCTGCTGAAAAGTCAACGGTACATTTTTAAAAAGTGAATTGTTGAGAGATTTCACAACACGATCCAAGACAGTCTCTTGATACGTTGGTTGAAGTCATCACTTCTTTTTCACAACAATGCAGCTTTGTGACTCCTTGATAAGACACCCCCCACCAACCACTACAGACGTAGGATCATGACCACATTGTACCTTTCCGACCACTTGGGCGGCTTCTTTCGAACTGTATGCGTACACTTTGTCAGTTTGCTTGTTGTAGTACTCTTGAACCGTGAAAGTTTTTTCATCAGGAAATTTATTTCTGTACCTTTTACCTGCGTATCAGGAGAGAAGGCGTTTCACTCGATCAATCGATTGATCGATCGATCCACTTTCTTTAACTGTAGGGATTGATTTAGGGCATGTCCTGTATATAGACGAAAAGGGTCGAGCTTCAGGTCTTGTTTTATTGTACGTGACAGAATCCTAGCCAGGAATATTCATTTCTGGCGATAAGATTTTTTGGTTCCTAACGGGGTTTCGGCGAATTCTGGCTTTAACAGCATAAACTGCCTATGTAGTTCTAACAACACGCGGTCACCCCGGCCTTATATGCTCTTCATCAGAGTAAGTGTAGTGAAGGTATATCTGTCGATAGTACGATATACGAACGTACTACTGATAAGTACCAAGCTTTTGAACAGCTCCATACCCATTTTGTGCAAGGCAATCACTGCAATTCTATATCCCTTTCTATATTGTTATTTGATAATAGAAACGAAAAAAATATCTAAGACGGAGGAAAATCGAAAGAAAACTTGACATAATAAACGCGTTCCAAATTAAAAATAAATAAAGAGTTGAAAAAAATAAAAATTTCTTAGTAACAGTATTTATAGCCAGACTAGTTATTTATATCTTTTAAAGCAAAAGGGTAGATTGAGGAAGGTTACGGGTTTTTTTTAATAAATTCTTAGCGTTATTCCGTTTCCTTATCCATTAGGATTATCTGGATCCGCTACCTAAGCCGACGGATTTGGTAATATACTGATTTTGACATGGAGTAACTGCCGTCTGAGCTTCACAAAACAAAGGGAAAACCTGACCTTTCTTAGTTTAGGTCTTTCGAAATATAACAGCTTGGGAGTGAAGGTTTCCTCACAAAATTAGTGGTACATGCTCAAAGCAGGATTCGGACGTTGGTTTTTATCCACTGGGCTATCACTGTTCATTGCGATAATTGTAGTAGAATGTGACATGATACGATGGTACATTTGTTTAAATGTATGATAGGGTAGTACTAAAAATGAGATTTGCAGAAAAGACTATCGCGGAAAAAGACTTGCGGTGTAGGCAGAGAGGATTATTATTATTTGCAGATAGACGATAACAATAACACCGCAGGACAGCTTGTGGCGAGCTGTTGGTGCGTAACGACACCACGGGTACGCGAGTGTTTCAGAGAGTCGATCAGGGCCTTCGTCTCCGGCGTGTCTTCGTCGGTCGGAGCGGAAAGTCAAGAAGGTCCGCAGGACTCTCAGCTCTGGCTTGCTTTTCAATGGCCGTCGAGAGAGGAGTCGATAGAGTATATTGCTTTATCAGGTGATATGCTCCAGGGGTGGAAGTGTTAAAGGGCTTAACGACGCGAGTAACTTCAGAGAAAGCGTAGTTCACCTCTCGATACGCCTGAGTCGCTCACCCTGGTGTTGCCCCCGGCCGACTTTCTGTGGCATTTCGGGGGTCCATCCAGTGAGAGGCGAGCCACCGCCTGCCAGGAGTAACATCAAATATGATAGTTATGGCAGGCATCCGTCCCTCTTCTGCAATAGCCCAGTATTAATAATCCCTCCAGATCTCATTATAATAGCCCACTTTTTTCCGACATATTTCCAATAGTCCCAATACCTGCCGTGACGTGTTCATTTGTATATTGTCCCATTGATATACCCTGGAGCGGGTCAAGGCAGGTGTACAACATTACATACAGTCTGTCTTAATGGGCCTCTACGCGTTGGATCCTTATCCCCGCGCACGCCTATCAAATTACCGGGATTAATACCCGTGACTGTAAAGATATAATAATAATAATAAATCTTTGGTAAACATGGCATAGTATTGCTCCAGATCATAACTAACATCGATCTCTACAGGAAATGCTTCGGAACATCAATTTTTTGTTTGTCTAACAGAAAAACTGTCTTACGTAGGCATTTATATACTCATCAGAATTGCTAATCATCAGGAAGGTCGAAGGTAGAAAAGATAGTAAACAGACAACGCAAACATACATTTCCATTTACTCTATACATTAACAGTTTAATGTGGATGAAGGGTAGTGAATGCTGAGTGGCTAAAGGTCTCCAGGGGCGTAGTGCGAATAGTGCCGACACAACGCGAGGTGAGAACTTCACCCAAACGTGTACGGACTAACGAGTTTTTCCACAACTAGCATAAACATTGTTATAGTTGTCAGAAGAACGTTTAAAGATTATTCCTTCAATACTTCAAAATAATTGTACACAGAAAAACAGGCCAAGTCTCGCGTGTTTTTTCACATTTCAATTTCAGTTCACCTTGATTTCATTTTTTAGAGAGGTAGGCTGCGTTATTGCAGCTCATCTGGGGAAGTACCTTCACCTCATAGAACCACAGCTAAATAACAACTCCCTGGAGGGTTGTGGTATTCTTGTGTTTAAGTGAAGTCACCACTAAGCTCCTAAACTCTTTAGGCTAGCAGCAGAGGTGGCATCGCGCGAATGATACTTAATGTATTACAAGCGTTCATAGTATACGGTAACCGCTTCACATCAGGTGGGCTGATATGCCTTCCGACATTGTATAAAAAAACCTGACTCCAGAAAGGCCTGCGCCGAGCGTAAAATTAACTACAGGCAAGCGCGTCTCCAGTTTGCTCGAGAACATCTCAATTGGGACTTTACACAATGGTGGACGGTTCTGTTTACTGGCAAACGCAGGATGTGACTGCGTGACAGTGACAGAGAGGTCGGGTCTACAGGCGGGTCTCCGAGCGAATGATTTCACTGAAAAGGTTTGATATGGTGGTTCCTGCATGATGTGAGCTGGTATCTTTTTAAACGGATTTTTCCTTTTAGAATATAAAGATAACGCTAAGGAGAAGCATTTTTGTATTGGGTTAAATTATGTTTCGCTACATAGAAAGGGTTATAAAATGATTTTAGAACTTGTTGTACACTGCCGTGCAGCCAGAATTACAAAGGAATTTATTTTACTTTTACAAAGAACTCTATTCCCAAGATTAATTAAAAGGAATTGTTAAAGTAACCTATTGTATTCTTACGAATAGTCATTTATTTTGGTCACAAACAAACGTATGAAAGACCCTCCTGCATTCATTAAACATTGTTCGTTCATACATTAGCAATGACATTGATAGCAAATTTTTTTTGTATAAATTTTATGTTAAGTCAGTCATAGACGTAGCTTGAAGGTCGTGAAGGTAGTGGTCGCAGGAAGTCTTCCTGCGACCACGGAGGCTGCAAAGCGTTCGAAACGTCAGGTTCAACAAAATAAATAAAATACGCGATACTTCCGTTAAAAATTGTTTAATTCAATGTGTAACAATCGCGAAAACCTAAGACAATACTATAGACGTAGCTATTTAACTTAGATTATTAATTGTATAGTCATATCACATTATTAATTTTGTATGCCCTCCGGCAGAACATAGTGTGATCCGGCAAATATGTGTGATGAAGAAATAATGCAAGTGTTAATTTAAAGAATGCAACATAAATATGAAAATAAATATTCCAAACTGTTACAAACGCATGTGGCTCGGCGGCGCAGTGGTTAGTAACGCTACTTTAACAGCAGCGCTCGTGGGTTTGATTCCCATACGGGACAAATATCTGTGTGCGTGAACATGTTCATATGTCTCAGTCTAGATATTTCAAGAGAGGCAGGGTGCATCAAAGCAACCCATCTGGTGAAGTAGCTCCACCTCACAGAAAACCGCAGGCAACTTCCTGGATGCTTATCGTGTTCCTGTGAATGAGTAAGCTGCTAAGAAGTTGCGTTCGTAGGCTACAATAACAGCGTACAAAAAGAAAATAAATTTGCAATTTTTTAATCTTAATCATTATTGAAATTGGTTAAACTTTTTCATCGTCTAATTTCCGGTGAAAACGTAAAACTTTCTCAGAATATTCCCTAATCGTTTCCTTTTTCTAACTTTTAATTTCTTTTCCTTGATTGTTACAGTATATGAATGAAACGTCACTATCTACCAATGCATTCCTTTTTTCACCTACTGCTTTTTTTATTGGGCTTATGTCTAGAAAACTGAGGCAATGGTCGATAACTTAGTATTCCTATAGCGTGCAAGTTTTTGGTTCTCAAATTTCGCCTAGCAGTTTCTGTGTTTTTTTTACAAACTATGATTTTTTAAGGAAGGATATAATAGAGATTTGGAGAAGTTTCTACCTATCCCAATAGGAGACATGCGTGATGATGAGTATGTATGTACATAATTCAGGTACAGCTTGTAATGTGCTTTTACGACACTGTGATTTTCTCTATCAATGACTGTAAGGTTGGATGGTAGAGAACTCTTTTAGTACTTATTACTATTGTATATTTCATAATGTACATTAAAGACATTACAATAAACTTAGAAAGCATACCCTTATCTGAATATAAAACTTGATCCAAATCGTTACAGCCATGGAGCCCTAGCTAAAAGAACTATGAATATTAAAGATGCGAGGAGGAGTATAACGACCGAGTTATGAGGCGTTCGGTTCTCTCTGCCTATTTCGCAAGAAAATTGGCATGTAGATGTAGTAGTATATATACAAAATCTGCGTAATAGGATTAGCAGAATTTTCTTTTTAGCACTATCCCTTTTTCTAATTCATTAGGATTGACGAAGTCCGCAACCTAATTCTAAGGGTTAGGCGAAGATATTGATTTTTACATGTAGTGACAGCAGTCAGACCTCCACAACCCAGAAGGAAAACCAGACCATGCTTAGGTTAAGTCACACGTCTTCGAAATATAATTTTTTGGACGTGTGGGTTCACCTCACGTAGTTTCCTTCACTACCGAGCAAGGGGTAGTTACAAATATGTACATAAGTCCGAAAATACGAATTTAGCGGTATATGCCAGGATTCGAACTGGGGACCTGTTGATCACTAGTCCGGTTCGTTATCCACTTGGCTAACACTAATTAAATCAGTGATTAGCTGAATAGTGTATCCACATGTAAAATTATCACAAGATATTGTAAATCGATATTATGGATATAAAATAACGTTAAATGTGCAACTCTACCATACGATAGAACGATAAAAAGGTCAAAGTATAAGCTCGATATGACCGTAAAATGTTATATTCCATTACAAATAGGTAAATGAATTTTTAAACAAAATTCCTAAGATACGTCTGAACTTATACAATAATCATATTTTCTTAGAGCTCAGAAAGTATTCGCGTAAAACCGCCTATTACATCGATATGAACACGGTTTCGTTAAATTAGTTAGACTTTAGCATTCTTGCGGAGTTTTCTAAATAATTTATGATATATAAGTATACATACACGCTATATTCAAGTCCATTGTTGTTATTTATGCTGAATTTTGTACCAATTGTGGATGTTTATTTACTTAATTATGAGAAATTGATGAATTTATCAAAATTAAATATGATGCAATAAGATTATATTTAAAAAATGTGAAACGTGTCTATTTGCGACGGCCCAATGGCAAATAAATACTTTTCAGGAACACGGTTCTTATATGAATTCTATATGTTTTTCTGTGCGTTTGTCCGTGCGTTTTCACTGTGTTTGTCTGTAGGTTTTTTTTTTCGAATATTCGAATTTTGACTTTAGATTCGGATTCAGCATAAAAAAGTAGAGTACCAATGTTCAGGAACGCTGTTCCTATCTCTTAAGGAACATGGTCAAAATGCCTGTAAAATTATAAGAAAAAATTTGAATTGTTATATAATTGACCAGCCAGTTGTTCCTCGCCCGAGTAAGGAGGAATTCATTGCCAAATGCAAGCTTGCGCATTCTCAACTGATTATCTTTTAACTGCAGTAACATAATAACTCTCCAGACGGTTGTCCTTTGATTGTGATCGTCTATCAACTTTTTCCAATATTGCTAATTTAACACAACCTCTGTCTCGTCTTGTGTGGTATTAACACAGGAAATTCTTCATAACTTTTTACTGACATAAAAAGAAATGCTTTGCCATACTAATAGCAACTATTTGCATTGTGGGAACGAAATTTAATGGAATGCTCTCCAATATTCGTTACGCTGTTGGTATACATAAAGAAAGCTATAGCAGGATTCGTAACAGACTGAGATTCGTTTCATTGTGAATTAAGCCTTAAAGCTTTGAGACGCTTACACAAATTTAAAATGCTATCAAATGTAATAGATTTTAGCAAATGGTTTTCTTTGACTTTGTTTCTTTTACTTAGATATAACGTTGAATTTATTTGAATAGTTATAAACTTGTGGACTTTATCCTCTTTCATGTTTTCTATTTATAACATTTATTCCAGGGATATACTCAAGGATATATTTATGAAAATGTAAAGTATGGCCGTAAACTGTAAACACAAATAGTTTTCGAAGTTTAGTGATAATCTTTGCAGGAATTACTCGTAGTTACATATGCAGGTGCATGACGATCTCGGTGGCGCAACGATTAATAACGCGTCTTTGCGTTCAATTCCCACACAAATATTTGTGTGCATGAACGTGTCTGCTTGTCTTGGCCTGAGTGTTTTTAAGTGAGGTAGGGCACATCAAAACAACCCGTCTGGGGAAGTACCTCCACCTCACAGTAAATGTTGCCATTAGGCTTAAACACATTTTGCAATCTTTAAATCAGATCATTATTGTATCTTATTAAATTTTCATAGCATCATCAACTTCCAGCATTTCAAAAATGACCATTGGCGAAGAAGAAATACCAAAAGAAACTAGCTATTGTAAGACTATTTTCAAATCATCAATATATATTACAATAAATATTTGTATTATAATATATATCACAATAAAAGGTGTATTAACACATGTGCTCATTCATTTCCATACATCAGACATTCATCGATTCTGTGTAAACCCTTATATAGTGTTTTCGATGTGCCTTTTGAACATATTGTCAGGCAAGGACGGAACTGTTTCAGGTAATTTATTATAGAATCCGATACAATTTACAACGAAAGATCTTAGTCTTAGCATGCCTATGTACCGGCATACGCGATCTATTCCTACTTCTAAGATTTCACAAAATTTTGAAAACGATACTATATTTTTACGGGTATACATTATGGTCTCATAAATATACTGAGTGGTTACCGTGAGTATATTTAATTCTTTGAATAGTTCTCAATGTGATTCCCTGGAACCCATGTTATAAATAGAGCGAATATCTCTTTCGTAATATAAAAATAGTTTCAATATCAGCTGCCTTTCCCCACAACAGTATTGTGTGAACAACAACAAGTATATAACTATTCAAATAAAGCATAATGCTGTGAGAGTAACTGAAATAGACTAAGCTCGCAGTACCCATATCCGTCAATTGTATTATTCTCCAAAATGCATATGCAGAGGAACTGAGCTTACTGGTCAGTTCATTTATGTGTTATTCTATGAAATACTGTATTTTTTTATTTATTTATAACTTTATTGACCATTTTGGTACAATAGGCGGATTTAATGCTAGTTGTATTTTCTACCAGTCGACCTTTGGGAGTGCAGAGAATCACGATGGCGGCTATAAATATATATATATTTAATACATATAAATTATATAATATATACAAACGTATTAGACGTACATAACTGTTACAACTTATATTAAAATAAATAGAAATATATAAATAATGATGACGGTCTTACTGCCTTGTCGAGCTTTCAAGAAGATATTTATTTACCTTATTTTTAAAGACAAATTTGCTGCACGATTTCTTAATAGATACTGGTAATGCATTCCAGAGTTGAATAGATTGCCGAGTGAAGGAGCTGGACATGAAGCCAGAGCGGAAAAGAGGGATAGTGAGTAAGAGAGAATTGTAGGAACGTAGTGGGAGATTATGAGAGTCACAGAGATACTGAAACTTGCATTTTAGGTATTCTGGAGAATAAGGGTTGGAAAGAATAGAATAGAGAGTACAAAGTAACCTCAGATTTCGACTCTGACGAATAGGTAACCATCCAAGCTTAGACCGGTAGGAAGAAATGTGTTCAAATTTCCGGCAAGGCAAAGATAGAAAAAAGGCAAAAGATAAATCGGATGACATTATTAATTAACTGGTCCAGCTTATCAAGCAGATCTGCATTGAGATCAGGATAACACACATCACCATAATCGATTACAGGCAGGATGAGGGATTGCACAAAGGTAACCTTAGTAGCAATAGGGAGGAAATTTCTATATCGATTTAAAATCGTAATGCTGATAATGATTTTACGACTAATTTCAACCAGTTGATTAGTCCAGCTAAACGTACAGCCGATATGTAGACCAAGATTTTTAACACTGGTACTGAAGGGGATAATCGAGTCGTTGTGCATGACAGCAGATAACGAATTAACGTCCAGTCTTGCAATTTGACGTGGGCTGCCTATAATAATTGCTTGACACTTAGTGGGATTCACGGGAATTCCATAACTTTTGGACCAGGTATTAATTCTGCTGAGATCTGTATTTATTTGTTTTATAGCGGTATTTAATGTATCGACAGAGGACTGAGCATAAATTTGCAAATCATCAGCGTAAAAGTGGTAAGAGCAATTAAGCGAGAAAGACAGCAAATTTATGAAAGTAGAGAACAATAGAAGAGACAAAATACCACTCTGAGGGACGCCAGCCAATAGATCATTCCAATCCGAAAAGCCTCGGCCTACACGGACGGCTTGCTGTCGTCCCCTAAGATACGAGGAGAACCAACCCAACGTATCATTAATAAATTTCAGTACATTATTATCAATGAGAAATTCTGTAACGGCAAAAGCTACATATGGATGGTGAATAAATTTTATACATTTAGTTTTAGTAGAATTTAATAAAAGATTATTGCATGCGAACCAATTTAGAATAGCAGATACAACACTATTTACCTTGTCAATATTCACACCGGCGAGCAACATTAAAAATTAAAGAAATGCCATCGGCAAACAGAAGTATATCCGCCGTTATCTGAACCATGTAGAACAGATCATTTACATATACTAAAAATAAAAAGGGTCCCAATATAGAGCCCAGAAGCACCTCAATATTAACATTACTGCCATTAGATTTGACCATTTATGTGAACAGTTTATATTGTGTTGTTTAAGTAAGTTGCGATCAAATTATGGGCTTTACCTCTAACTCTATAATGGCACAGCTTGAGCAATAATGTCCGATGGTCCACACAATCAAAAATTTTGAAGAGATCACAGAAGACCCCAATAGCATCCTGGGCACTCTCCCATGCACTAAGAACATGCTTGACCAATGCTACTCCATCTGTAGTGGATTTACCTGCTGTAAATCCGTATTGTGAATTATGAAAAATTTCATGAAATTAAGTAAAATAGAGTTGTAATTGATCAAGCATTATCCTTTTACCTAATGCATTAGGCGTATGCAAATGCACGAAGTTGCATACTTTATAAAACAGGTGTACATGTATAGAGATGTAATTACTTTTTTAAAATGATCACCTACTTGTAAGCGGGGCTTCGGGTACGATGACAAGAAGACCAGCGCTACACCTCCAAAACAGGGCATAAAGACACAAGCCATGGGCCTGCAGCAAGCAATCAGACGACCAGGAACCATGTACCATGGGTTATGGTCTGCGAATATATTGCGGCCTGCGAGTAACTATTAAATCCCTGATATCAAATCACCGGGAATGAAAACATCTGCTTTACAATTGCAAATTATTCAAACATATTTACTCGGTATAGAGAGTTGAAAGGTTAAATCCAATTTTGTAAGTAACGCGATGACGCCATGTTTCTTGATTGAAACTTGATTTACTGTATTTAATCTTAAGGGTTAGAACTCCGTGTTAACTTATTAGTTTAAAGGCCATATTGGATGTCCGAGTCCACTATGACTCGAAGAAATTAACTTCACATGTTGAGAAAAACGTGGCCTCTACTACAAGCCCGAATCTATCTGTCAAAACAAATCTATTAGTTGACGGCTTCGTTTTGCCATTATGAAGAATTAATCTTCTTTTTAAATTCTTCTCATAATTCCGTCCTACAATTTTCTATAATAAAGGATATTTGTGTAAAACAAAGAAAATAAATAAACATTGAGAACGCAGAACTTTAAAACCGCTGTAACAACAAAAAAAAACCAAACCAACGAAAAGCAAAGAATTTAATTAATTAGAAGCGACTAGAGGGCGAAACTTAGCTAGACTGAATGCGATCGATTTAATGTATTATGGGTTAACAGCTGACGCTGGTAGCACCGAAATTTGCATCAAAATGCAAGTATAGATTCGTACCGTAACAAGCTGATCATATTATGGCCTCATAGCTGGCGCAGTTCATGCGTGATCCCTTGTCATTATACAAGGGCATGATGACTGCGCGTTTTCAATCTGTTGGACTCTTGCGGTTTTCCAGCACAAATTGTTCCTGGTTCAATTATCACAGTTGTAACCTAAGATGTTTTTATAGACCTTTGATACGTCGCTGGTTGTAACCAATTATTTTATACAATGTCGGAAAACATATGAGTATACGGTTTACTTGATATAAAGAGGTTATCGTAGTCTATGTACGCTTGTAATACATTAAGTATCACTCGCGCCACGCCTCCTCTGCTGTTAACACAGCAACTCCTTAGGAGCTCACACATAGGGACATAACAATCCTCTAGAAATTGAATTAAACAATTTTTAACGGAAGTATCGCGTGTTTTATTTATTTTGCAGCATCCGTGGTCGCAGGAAGACCCCAGGAAGTCTTCCTGCGACCACAGATGCTGCAAAGCATTCGAAACGTCAGGTTCAACAAAATAAGTAAAACACCCGATACTTCAGTTAAAAATTGTTTATTTCAATGTATAACAATCGCTCAAACCTAAGACAATCCTCTAGAAAGTTGATATTTGGCTGCGATTTTCTGTGCAGTCAAGGTACTTCCCCAGACAGATAATGACGAGCTCGGTGGATCAGTCGTGAATGACGCGACTTTGACACCAACGCTCGTGGGTTTGATTCCCACACAAGGCAAACATTTGTGTGCATGAACATGTTTGGTTGTCTTGGTCTGGATATTTTAAGAGAGGTAGGGCGCATCAAAGCAAAGTATGGAGAAGTACACCCACTTCACAGAAAACCGCAGATTGTTGTGTTCCTGCCTGTGAGTGAGGTAACTAGTAAGCTCCTAAGAAGTTGCTGTGTATGCAGCAGAGGATGCACCGCGCGAGTGATACTTAATATATCGCAAGCGTTAATAGGCTACGGTACCCGCTTTACGTCAGGTGGGCCGTATGCTTGTATACCTCTCGACGTAGTATAAAAAAAAGTAAAGACAGGCTGCTTTGATGCGCCCTTCCTCTCTTAAAAACATCTAGACCAAGACAAACAGACATGTTCATTCACTCGTTGGTCTCTCTTCCTCACTCAGAGATATTCTATCACGCATCACGTTTATTAAAGCTTTGGTTTCATTCTTGCATCGACGATATATTTCTTTCTTCTCCTCTTTCATACTATTACTCTGGTATAAAGATCTAGCCACCCTTTTCTTTTTTGCCACTTCGCGTTTCCAATCTGATGGAACCCTTCCGGTTTTCCAGAACAAATTGTTCCTGGTTTAATTATCTCAGCTGTAACCATATCGATTCCCACTGGCTTTCTAATATTCAAACTTCGTATTGACCATTTAAATGGTAAAAGCGTACAATATTACCACGAGATTAATCTCGTGGCACTTCCGAGTCAGGTTACAGACTCATTCACAGTGTCAACGTCCTAGACATAATCATATATTTCTCCTAAATATTCTTCGCGCCATTCTGACACTTCCTGTGTCGAAAAACTATGAAATTTCGTCCTCCATCAAACGAATTCTTTCACGCCTGACTTTCACTTAAGCTTTGGTTTCATTCTTACTTCAACTGTTATATTTCTTAGTTCTTGTTTTTAATATTGTCACTCTGGTGCAAAGATGATACATAGTCTAACCACGCTTTTCTCTTTATTTTTACGAGGGAATGAACCTCCACATCTAATCAGGCATCACCTCTCAGAGATATATGTCTCTTTACGCGTCCACATGTTTCTTCTGCATTATCCACTATACTTTTATTCGGAACTTTCGTAATTGAGTCGGAGTGACTAGCGTTTGCAAGCTCTCATTGACTAGACGTATATGTTCATACTTTCAATTTTTCACTTCTTGTCCCATCAGGATCTTCGAAAAACGAAATACGCACTCATCAGTGCCTCGACTACATGAAAAGGTCCAAAACCGGCTTAACACCATAACCTCTAAAGGTTCATGTATCCATTATCGAATTTCAGAGTCGTTTATCAATTAGAATCCAATCAATTACTCTTTTCTGGTCATTCAGTCTCCATATATATATATATATATATATATATATATATATATATATATATATATATACTAGCTTTTGCCCGTGGCTTCGCTCGTTCTACTTATTTTTATTTTACTTATTATTTTTAAGTACAGTCGGCATTAAATAGTAAAAGTGCCAAATATATATTTGTGTAGCAATGAATTTATATCAAGATCTGTTCGATTGTCATTAACACAAAGGTGACAATCGGAAACCAGACGTGCAGAATAGTGCGAAAGAACAACAAAACTATCGCGTTGTTCTGCACGGACGACGAAGTCACTGAGTTCGAACAGATGTGCGCAGTGCTGAAGTTCATGGGGCAAAGAGCCGAACCTGCCAAGATCATCAGTATTGACGCCATGGTCGTGGGATACCTCAGTGGGAGAACCAAGGACTACGAAGGAGCTCTCCTGGCCTCGCAGCATCACGAAATCGTGGTATACGAGGACAGAGGACAAAACCTAAGTTTCCTTAAGGCCCAATCCCGGGACCCAGGCGACAAACTGGTTCCCAAGGACTGCTGGGATCACCCGATTGTTAATCCCCACGTCAGTGGGTCGGAACGCCTTCAACAACGGGTGATGCAGGAAAGATGTCTGGCAGAACAGAAGCGCAAGGAACCTAGCTACATACTCTCCACCATATTGGCGACCCTCAATAGGAGTGTCCAATCGGTGGCCCAACCCTCCGCAAGAGAAAAAAGAGCAGCGGAAAGGGCCCTATCCTTGGAAGCGGCGGTCGAAAAGTTCACACAGACGCCTCCCCGCCACGGATCGGAACC
The DNA here is from genome assembly GCA_947507595.1 of Pyralis farinalis. Classification (NCBI taxonomy): domain Eukaryota; kingdom Metazoa; phylum Arthropoda; class Insecta; order Lepidoptera; family Pyralidae; genus Pyralis; species Pyralis farinalis. Next base: position 22,012,666 of record OX382258.1, read on the forward strand.
CCCCACTGGCCCCCGCACAAGAGCAGACATGGGACAAGTGACCCCCCCCCCCCCCAAACTCAGACCGGCAAGGGAGCCTCAAGACCACATGGTAAACGCCTTCATCGAGTTCATGGCAGTCACCAGAGCAACGCGGAAAGTAAACATGGATACCTGCAACTCCATCTTGCAGACTTATCACCGCGGCTCGCAGGAACTGCTACGGATAAAATTGGGCGAAGCTGAGGCAGCTATTTACGACAGCGACAGGAACCTAGTAATACTGGGTAACATGTCGGGGTCGTACATGGCAGCATACAGCGTAACCGGCGGTTTTGTGCCCCTGGACGAGAAGAGCGAGGAAGGAAGGATCACCTTTAAAACACCGACCGAAGACCCGGTTGTGGTGGTAGCCAAGTGCACAAAGGTAATGCTGGACGACAGGATCCTCGATATGGCAGAAGTTATAGCGGGGGACCTGTTCAAAGGCGGAAGCCCGAAGCACTGGGTGAGACCCACTATCACATGGGTTAACGGAGTCCCCGGCTGCGGGAAATCCACGTGGGTGGTGTCACAAGCCGACCTGGCTGGAGACATCATAGTGACAACGACAACTGAGGCCGCCACCGATCTCAGGGAAAAACTGGAAACGCGCTTTGGTGATCTAGATAAAAAGAGAGTGCGGACTATGGCATCCCTACTAGTAAATGGACTACATAAGGGCGAATCGTGTACACGCCTAATGGTGGACGAAGCCCTTATGAACCATTTCGGATCCATAGTCATGGCAATACAACTAGCCAGAACCAGTGAAGCCCTGCTGATCTGAGACGACAACCAGCTTCCCTACATCGACAGGAACAATCTGTTCAACACCTTATATAACAGACCCAACCTTGTGACGTCAATCTCCCAAAATCTCCTTTGTACGTACAGGAATCCACAGGACGTAGCGTATGCTCTAAGAGAAATCTACAGTGGCATATACTCGGCCAAGACTCGCGCTAGATCCCTGTCGTTGAAGCGGTTTACAGGGGAGCGGATCCCGAAACAGGACAACACGCTTTACCTTGTCCACACCCAGGCTGAGAAGGCACTCCTTAACAGCCAGGGCTACGGAGCAAATTCGGGTTCCCGCACCCTAACCATACATGAAGCACAGGGACTAACGTGCGAGTCAGTGATTATTGTGCGTACAACCTCCAAAAGTGTATACAAGTGTGTACTGACAATGACGCGACAGCTCGGTTTATCCTACGAGCCGAGACCGCGACAACGGAACACATCAGGGACTATAACCTTAAGATGGCAATGAGGGCGAGAGACGAGAAGGTCATCAGAAAGTTGACTGAAAGCTCCGAGGGCCCAGCGAGCGGTCCCTCCTCCTCCTCCCAAACCAGCAGACAGAGAGGGGGGAAGGGCGTCATGGCAAGGCTCCGGGATGCCATCTCCCTTCGTTTCCGGAAAAACTGACAAACTGTAATATAGCAGAGACAGGGATGAGAGATGCGAGCAGTCATGCTCACTAAAATGTCTAGACGAGCGCGGCGTTGGGGGGCGGGTCATCGAGTTCCCTACAATATGGTTGAGCACGGTGATGGCTGCCCTCTGCGTCAACTCGTGAATGGGTGCCGCTCGAGGGGACTGGTCTGCCCGCGTCTCTCGTCCCACTTTCTGCCTATAACAAAAACTAATGTAATCTGACGAAACGGAAAAAAAAAAAAATATGACGAAACAAAAAAAGAAAATCTGAGAAAAAAAAACAAAAGATTGAGACACCAACAGTACAAAAAACAAAAAAAAAACCTGACTACTAATTCTATTGTAATCGCACTTGCGGAGCGATAAACACTAAAGTGACTAACAACCTGACAAACAACCTCTCAAACAAACAATGGCACGGGCCAAAGAGCCTGTGGATAACTTTTTATTTAAAAAAAAAAAAAAAATATAGATATGTGTGAATATCCTTGATATGCAATAATGTGTTCAACACGATTAGATTTCGTTCCATCTATGATACTGTAAGCATATAATAACCAGGATAATAGTAAACTTTCCATTTGTACCTCTCCTCCTCATTTGTAAATCTACGCCTATTTGTAAATCTAGTTTAGTAGGTAAGTCGCAAGGAAAGCACACATATACACAACTTTTTAAAATTGTATTCCTCTTATAAGTTTCATCGTACTCCGTACTCCGTAGGCATATCCTATCTATCTATTCTATGAAACATTGTAGCTTTAGGTTAGCTTATCACTCCGCAGATACGAAACATTTTTACCAAATTTAATTAAACACAGCCAAAGGCTTAAAATCCAATTATGCCGCCCAACCGATACAGTTATTGAAAAATACAAACGATTATGTTTTTTTCTGCCACCAGCACGCTTGTTAATTGCCCGGAATTGCCGCAATTTATATTCTAACGCAATAATAAAACGGTTTGATTTCCCTTGGCGGCTGAATTCATTACTGAGGATGTCTCATGGGTGCGGGTTCAATTCCCGATTCTCGTTTACTTGCTTTTGTCATTAAATAAAAAAATGTGATATAATTATTGGATACAGCCGGCTCGTGTTTATCAGAGGGGTGTTTTAATTGTGTTTGTTTGTTTGTGATAACATTATTGTACAATTAATCTACGGAAAACATTAGTAGGTATTGCGTTAAATTTACTGCTGTATTGATGATGTTAAGAAAGATGAAATGCTCAGAAAGTTAATTAAGGCAAAGTTCTTTCTTTCATCATCTCGTTATCGGATATTCTTTTGTTATTAACCTATTTCGATCATTAGTCTTGGCAACCGGATCTCACTCGGCGGATTATGTTTTTTTTCTTTTGTAAAATCGCAACATTGCAGGAAAGTCACGTATATAGAAAAGCAAAATCATAACGGAATACAAAGCGGTACGATTAAAAGCAACGAAGTGAACATTGGTTGATGTCATGAAATCAGTTTTAGTTTTTATTTTTTATTTTTATGTGGAAATAAAAGAAGAAAAAGACCGAATCCTTGTTAAATGTCGCACTGATTTCTGTTCATCTGCATGTCTCAGTTCTCTAAACAGTAAAGAAAGTCCAGCCCGTAAACGAAATTTTAGTTAGCAGAACAAATTTACTACAGTCCCGATATTCGGATACTTTAAATAGAATGTTGACCCAAAACATATATTGTTCTATCTATAATTTCACGCCTAATCGCTTGCGGGGTAGGCAGAGAAAACCGAGCGCCATACACTTCTCACACGCTTCTTTAACATTCATTGCTCTTCTCATGCACGCTCGCCGGTTTTTAAGGCTCCTGAAGCATACGGACTGCCTGATGCTAAGCAGTTAGCGTAGCCTATGCAACACCAGGGGTGACACTCTTGCATTGCCGAACCTGTAAAAACCTCCTCACGCCTTTCTTGAAGAATCCCATGCTGTAGTCCTTAGGAAAAACCACTGCAGGGAGATCATTTCACAACTTTATAGTTTTCGATAGAAAACTTATCTGGAACCGCACAGTACATGACCATTGCGACTCCAGTGTATGAGGATGAATTCCCAGTCGTCGGCGAGAGGTGAGATTGTAAAATAAAGCTGTTGGCATCATGTAGAACAGCTCCACAGAACACAACCTATTGTATCGGCAGAATACGCAAAGGGAGGGAGGAAAATCTCTCCTTATACTCAGGGCACAATACTGTGTACGAGTTTAGGATCATCAACGATCCTCACAGCTCGTCTTTGCAGCAAGTCACAAGGTCCTAGCTGGTATCCAGTTGCGCCCGCCCAAAGGTGACTACTGTACTCCATATGCGGTCTTACTTGAGACTTATACAAGTAGTACGAGTCTTTGCCTCGAGCTGAAATATAAAAAGATAGAATGGGGTGGAAATACGTCATTGCGCATGTCATTTCAACCGAACACGGTTAAGCAACGTCGACCAGAGCCTGTCTATGGATGGGTTTATCTATCTCGTATTTCTTCGTGCTTCCGAGGGCACGTTAAGCCATCGGCCCCATTGTTATCAATAGATAACAGTCGTTAAGCTTAGGTCAGTGGTCTACGGGCGGCTTGAAAACACTGGCCTCCGTGAATCCTCATTTGAGCAGCATGGTGGAGTATGCTCTAAACCCCTTCGGTTGAAGGGAGACCCGTATCCCTGTAGTGGGATGAGTAAGGATTGATGTGGTGGGGTGGAAATTCAAACCATCTGTTTGGTATGCACGCCAGCGCAGGGCGCGTCCGCGGACCCCAACGATCGCTTTATTTTATACAAATTGAAATGTCACCGGCTGATTTAGATGTTGCCTAGCCCTGCTCCGAATTTTGAAGTTGTACTTTTCAGGAAGCCTAATCCTAGTAGCTAATGAAGCAGCCTAATCACCGACTAGTCCCTGGATTGAATCTTGGTGAGAACATGTATCATTAAAGTTACAAACTATTATTGTACATATCTTTTCCTTTAACAAATAATTCTTGTACATATACAAAAATTCGTGAATCTTCGAAACAGCTATAACTATTTGGATCATAATTTATACATATATTTTTTTATACCACTTAGGTAGCAAATAAGCATACGGTCGTCTAATGGTAAACAGTCACCGTAGCTTACGGACATTTGCAACACCAGTGGTGTCTCATGCGTTGCCGGCCCTCTAAAAATCTCTTAACGTCTTTCTCGAAGAATCCCATGCTGTAGTCTCTTGGGAAAACTTCGGCTGAGCATTAATTCCACAACTTGAGAGTTCTTGAAAGAATACTTCTCTGGACCGCGCAGTACGCGACTAATGCGGTTCCAGCGTATGAGGGTGAATTCCACGTTGTCGGATAAGTTTAGATAAGTATTTGTATTTTTAAGTTAGGTACATTTTCTGTGATTTAAAAAAAACGTACAAAGGCTGAGCGAAGCATGGTCATCAAGGAACTTTGTAATTATCACTTGCTCGGCGGTGAACGACACGATAGCATTGTGAGGAAATCCGCATGTTTAAAAAGATAAGATAAAAAATCTTTATTTGCCATTGGGCCCTCGCGCGCACTTAGACACGTCTTACATGTTTTGAAATGTAATCTTATTGTATCTTATTTAATTCTCTTATTTTACTTTTTTCCTTTAATCTACTAATTTAATCTAGCATTTCGGAAACGACTGCCGTCTAAGAAATTATATTTCGAAAGACGTGTGACTTAGCCTATGTCGGCAGTCGCTTCATGTCAGAACCAGTCTTTTCTCCGAATCACTTAGATAGCGGTCCTCGCCAATTCTTGTGGATTAGAAAATGAGTTAACGCTAGGAAGAAAAAATATAAGAGAGGTAAGGCGCATGAAGGCAACCCGTTTGGGGATACTTCACCAAACGGGGAATTCATTTCATAGAAAACCACAGCCAAATACAATTAATTCCTTGAAGGATTGTTATGGTCCTATTAGTGAGCGAGGACACCAGTAAGCTCCTAAGGAGTTTGTATGTTTGCTGCAGAGGTGGCAGAGCGTATAACGTATGCTTGAAATGTAAAAAAGAAAAAATACTAAGATAAAATATTGCAATACATTTGGCTTACTACGTGTAAAAACCATTCATGACCTTTGAATTTTTACAAAGTATAATAATATGCAGTATTTAGAATAGAAAGTTTTATCTTCAAGTATCCGAAATCTAGAACACGAGCGCACGATAATAAATTACTGTAAAATTGATACCCCTGTCTTCACTACTGATTTCCGAAAACTCTCTTAATAAAACCGCAACAATATAAACGCTGAAAGATAAATAATCGAAAAGTGTCTCACTAATCAAGTCTAAAGCTAGCATTTAATTCTAACTTTAGTTGAGTTTATTGCAGTTAGGGTTGCCAACTATACTTTAAAAAAAGCTTTCATTTTTCTTTTTAGCGTCATTCCGTTTCCTAATCCATTAGGATTGGCCAAGCCTAAGCTTCTTCACTGACCTATCATAGGTCTTATCACGGCGAATAATAATATATCTATACATAAAAAATGTTCAGGTCTTAAACAATGTATAGAAAAAACTGAAAAATTCTTCATATAACACATTGGTATTACAGAGTCTGAGAGTTCAAGTATTTTTTTCTCAAATTACATACCAATTAATTTCTTGTATGAGTAATTTTTATTGCATCGAAAATGAACGATGACAAATTCTGGGATTTCGACCCGAGAATTTCTTTTCTTCTACATTCCGGTGGCCACAGCTAACGTTAATAATAGTGGTTAAAATATGAAATTGCCGTTTTATCTTTATATAAATTCTACTGTACGTGTGTATGTGACTGAACTCCTCCTAAACGACTGGACCAATTTTGATGATTTTTTTTGTGTGTGTTCAAGGGGATTCGAGAATGGTTTAGATTTACAATTGGACCCGGTAGGTGGCGCTGTAATCGGGTCACAGGATTGATTATTTTTATTTTCGGACAGCCAAGGCAACGTCTGGCAGGTCCGCTAGTAGTAATATATATTTTGAATTGACATTAAACCTTCATGGTGTGATATTTTCGAGTGAAACCTTTTCACATGATATCTATGAGGATTTTCTTTTAAAAAATGTTCAACAGTTGATTTTCGAATTTCAATTATTTTTTTTAGACTTAGACGGGAAAGATGGATACTTCAAACATCAAAGTAATATCTGAATACGAGTTCTAACGCGGTACTAACGCGGCTGAAACGGCTAGCAATGTTAATGCTGCGTTTGGAGAGGAGACTGCTAATGAACGCACCGTGCGTTTTTGGTTTAAACGCTTTCGTAATGGAAACTTCGACTTGAGGAACCACGTGGAATACCGCCCACACAGGTGAATAAAGCTGAAAGTATATAGATGGTGGAAGCTGAACCGAGTCAAACTACCCATTAGCATTAGCGGGATGGTTTAAACTTATCTTACCTACATAATTGACTCACTTGCAGCAAATCAATATTATAAAAAAATATGAAAAATGAGTGCCTCATGACATGACTGATCTGCAGAAAGAAACGAGTATTGAAATTTATGTTGCCTTGTTGAATCGGTATAGAAATGAAGGAAAAGTGGATTTTTACGATAACTATAAGTGGAAAATTCAATTGCTGGCCCCAGGTCAAATGCCGCAACAGTGCGCTAAAGCAAAGCTTACCAATAAAAAGGTAACAGTAACTGTTTGGTAATCTCTTTATGGTGTTATGCATTATAGCTTTCTCAGGTCTGGTCAAGCAAACAAGCCCCGACTTGTGAATCGATCTTCACGATTATTGGTCCATGATAACACAAAACCACACACTGCACGAGAAACCGTTATAATGCTACAGGAGTTGCAGTTAAAAACCATACGTCATCCGTCGTATTCGCTAGACCTTGCTCCAACTGACTAAAAAATTCTTACCAGGAGGCAGTACAAAATGCTTTCACACTGTTTGTCGAATGTAGATCCCCAGAGTTCTATCGCAAAGGCATAAATAAACTTCCGGATAGATATCAGCAATGTAGATAATAAGGGTAAATATTTGGATTAAATAAATATGTTACATCTTAGAAAAAAGCGAGTTTTAGTACAAATTGGCAATTTGATAATTTAACCCCTGATATTACGCGGGAGGGCGGGATTAATACTATCTCAAGTATCAATCCAATAGAGGATTGATACTTGAGATGAGTATAGTTTTGCAAAGGCCAAGTCAAACGCAGCCCAAGACGACCACAACTTGGTCAACGATACTTAGCTATGGATGAATTTATATATCTCAAGTTTTTCGGAAGCCGAGGTAACTTAGGCTGTCAGTCTGGGCAATAACAAGTAAGAAGCTTTAGTGCTGTTTAAACGTAATCAAGTATCCGCCAATTTGCTATAGAGCAACACAGCGGAATGTATGTATAAAAAGAGCCCGTACTTTTTATGGATGAATTCCAGAAAAATTATGGATGAGTTCGAAAATCAATGACAACCCTAATTGTGATGGTTACATAAAGGCGATGTTACACTGACGCCTCGTGGTGTTAGCGTATTGAAATGCGTTATACAATCATAGCTCTTGTTTCCTGCACCCGTTCACGGGCGTGGGCCGAGAATTTCCTTTTACGTAACTACGACTATGACGAGCTCGGTGGCGCAGTGGTGAAACGCGTTGTTACGCTACTTTGACACCAACGCTCGTGGGTTCGATTCCCACACAGTACAAACATTTGTGTGCATGAACATGTCTGTTTGTATTGGTCTGGGTATTTTCTATGTATAATAAGTATGTATTTACAAAAAAAAAATGTATTTACGTATGTTTATCAGTTGTCTAGTACCCATAACACAAGCTTCGCTTACTTTGGGGCTAGGTGGCGCTGTGTAATTTGTCCGGCAATATTTATTTAACTAATAAATGTAAATTATATGATTCTTAAAAGTCAACCGGATTGTACATTCGGTAGAACATACAAATAATATTCGTACGTGGCAACAATAACTGCAATTGAGTGTTGAAATATAAATAAACATTGACCCAAAATATTTTTTGGGTCAATGTACACTTCCTTCCTTACAATTAACTTTGGAAGACGACCGTTCTACACGTCGACATCCTATTTCTATGTTCGCAGTTACACAAATGCCAGCGAGACAAGGCGAGGTGAATAAACATTTGACAAAGGTTGCGTTAATTGCCATTTTGCATCATTTAACATTGCTCGAGGTGAGTCTAGACTTGAGCAAGGTTTTGATTTAGCTTGCATGTCTGAATACTGTCAGGAACATGATTTAATAGAACTGTAAGATTGTTTACAGGGCAAACGAAATAATTAATATTTTTTTCTCCAACATTTCCAGTGCTCACATTTGAAAATAGGAACCGGTAACAGATTTCACGAAAAAGGTCGCATCACTGCAGCTCATAGAAAACAAATTAAAACGCTTTTTATAAAAGAAAACAAGAAGTATCTTAAATATAAATAAATATTTTAATATTATGTTTAAGTATGTGTGTATGTATATCTTAACGCCAGGTCCTTGCGGGGTAGGCAGAGAGAACCGAGCGCCATAAGACGCGGTCCTTACATACTTCACTCGCTTCTCTAACATTCTCTTTTCATACACGCTCGTCGATTCCTGGGGCTCCTGATATCACCTCCTGATAAAACACGACCAATTTGGCCATAGTAGGTTAGTCTTAATCTACCTTGGCTCCTACATCCTTCCACTTTTGCATATCTGTTTCGTCATTCTTTCTACATGTCCGAATCAATGGAGTTTAAGTATTGCCAACTTTACTTATTTAAGGGAAACAATTTATCTGTCAGTGAATTAAATCGTTTTCTTTTACTTGGTATTGACTTAATTACTTTGAACAGGATTACCTTCCGGAATTACATTCGTATTTGATGTCGGCTTTTAAAGCTTTTCATAAAATTCTCATAAACCTAATAATACCTCAGTCACTATAACTTTCCTGTTTATTTTTTAATATTAATGCAATATAAATGAATTTATCAATACTGAACCCAACACAAAAAAAAGATTGGTATATAAACAAATAAATTATACATGAACATACATAAACATATACATAGTCGAGCTTGGTGGCACAGTGGTGAAACGTGCTGTTACGTTACTTTGACACCAACGCTCGTGGCTTCGATTCCCACAAAGGTCAAACATTGGTGTGTATGAAAATGTCTGTGTGCCTTGGTCTGAGTATTTTTTACGTATAATATTACAAAAAAAATTATTTACGTATGTATATATGCCCATAACACAAGATTCACTTACTTTGGGGCTAGATGACGCTGTGTAAATTGTCCGACAATCTATAACTTCTCGCCAAATCACTTGCAGGGTAGGCAGAGAGAACCGAGTGCCACGTGACTCGATCTTTACACACTTCACTTCCTACTTTAACATTTATTGCTCTTCTCATGCACGCTCGCTAGTTTCTAAGGCTCCTGGCATCACCTTCTGATAGAACACAACCAATTTGATCATGGTAGGTAAGTCTTGGCCTTCCTCGACTCCCACATTCTTCCACTTTTGCGTTGTACTCGTATATTTGCTTCGTCATTCATTCATACATTTTTTCTACATGTCTGAATGCATGAAAAATGGAATGCCAGCATTCATTCACATCTGAGTCGGAAAGACTTGCATTCGCTAGTCTTTTGCTTACAAGATGTTCAAACGTTTTCCTTACACAATTGTCCGACAATATTTATTTTATTTAGTTATTATACATACAGACGGATTAAAAACCTCTTATTTCGCTTAAATAACATTTATTAGCATTTCAAAACTCATATTATAGTATAATATGTGTTTACAATACAATATAAATTATGTATGTACACACCACACCACTTTCTAAACCTCGTTCACAGCTTCCATATACGCTCTTCGGCTCCTAGGGCTCCTGACTATGGGTTTATATATGACTAATCTGCTTTTCTTCTAAAAAATATAATGTGTAGTAACAAATAAGTATCTTTTGTCACGGCATATAGTAGTGTGTACACAGATAAATTTTACCTTTAAAAACAGAGTAGCAATGCAATTACACAATTTAGTTAAACGAAAATTATGTAGAAATAGACCTTCAAACCATTTATTTAGTGCCTTCAGGTTAAGGGCGACCCTTTTAGGAGGGGGTAAAAGGATCGCTCGTTTCTAGGTCACTGCGAAGAAACATTGACGAACCTCAAACACGTGTCATCAAAAGACGTCACGTTGATACCTTGACCGGGATCTTTTTACGAGCCCACTATAAGACTTACCTAATCCAAGATTATTTTGTAAGGCCGTTTACACAGCAATTGTGAAGGTACTTTGTGAGGAGGTTACTCCTTTATTAAGGTTACCGCATTTCCTTGATAATCTCTGCTGGAGAAGAAACGGTGTGATATGTGATAACATACGTAAGAAAATAAATACCATTATGTATAAGTAAACCAAGCGGTTACATATTAATAACAATATTTTTTTTTAAAATAGTAAATAATAACGTCGAATAAAACACGCTTCTTCCTTTTTTGCACTACGTCGGGATACATACAAGCATACGGCCCACCTGATGTAAAACCTTAGCCTTTTAATGCAATATAATAATGACCACTCATTCGATACTACCTCCGCTACACACTACTACACAACAATCCACCAAGGACTGGTTTTTAGCTTAGGTTTTCTCTGTAATTCTCCAAACGGGCTGCAATAATACATCCTACGTCTGTTAAATCATCCAAACCAAAACTAATAAACATGTTTATCCACATAAGGTTTTTCCTTAGAATAGAACCCACAACGCCTTGGTGTCAAAGGAAGATGCTAACCTATCCACCATACAGCTCAAGAAAACCTATATGGGGACAATCTATAATTTTTAAAAGATGTATGTGTATGGCCGGGTAGGTGTTTTAATTAAAACAACATTTATAATGGCGGATTAACAGTGCCCAGTTTTGCCCATTGACAGTGGAGTATTTTCGTATACCACTGGGAAAGCCCCGTCTTCATGGAAGACCGCCAATGTGCACCCGGTGCGCAAAAAGGGCGTTTGATCAAACCCATCGAATTACAGGACTATTACTATAATCTCCCTTCTCTTCAAGGTGATGGAGCCTATGTGATAAACACACGACTCCTGGCATACCTAGAGGATCACGACTTGATCTGCGACCGTCAATACGGCTTCTGTCACGGTCGCCCGACTGGTGATCTCCTAGTGTATCTAACACACGCTGGGCTTCGACGATTGAGAGTCAAGGTGAGGCATTGCCAGTCAGCCTAGATATGATGAAGGCGTTCGATCGGGTCTGGCATCGAGATCTTCTAATGAAGTTAAAATTATACAGGCTATTGGAGGGTTCATGCAAATTGGTTGCCAGTTCCTTATTCAGAATGCTGGCTTTCCATGATGCTCTGTTATGTCCCTGACGCTGCTTCTGCTGCAAATCAATGCTATTTTGGCAAATGATGGCATTCATTGTTATGCGTATGCTATCACCGAGGACACTTACTGCACAGGCCGTGATAACATCCCTTTTTCCATTGTGAAGGAAAGCCGTGTTAATCTAGTGTCTCAAATTAGGGGTTTTAGTACGAGTAAATTATCTAATTGAGGACGGTTGAACTTGGTACAATTCAACCATATAAAGTCTCAAGTTTGGGCTTTCACCGCTAAGAAAACCCCATATGTTGTAGTTCCTCAATTTCACAACTCGTCACTTACCATTGCAAAGAGCATTGTGATTCTCCGTATCTAGATATCCAGCGATATTCAGTACCGAAGTCACCTGGTAGAGAAGGTCAAGCTGGCGTCCAAGAAACTTGGTGTTCTCAACAGAGTCAAACAGTACCTCAGCTCGATGTTTTATATTATATAAATCTCAAGTCGGACACCTGGATACCACCTAGGATCTTGTAATTCGGTGCAAAGACGTGGTATGAGAATCATTAGTAATTCTAAACTCACACACGGTATTGAGGCCTGGAGTTTAAGAAGAGCTTTTGCCTCCCTTTGCATATTCTACCGATTGTACAATGGGTTGTGTTCCGAAAGGTTGTTCGACATGATGCCAACAACTTTATTTTACAATCGCACCACTTTCCGACGGCTGCGAGTTCATTCTTATATGCTGGAGCCGCAATGGACGCGTGGTTCCACAGAAGTTTTCTACCGAAAACTCCTAAGTTGTGGAATGAGCTCCCTCCCGAGGATATCCCTAGAGTCTACAGCATGAGGTCCTTCAAGAATGGTGTGAGGAGATTTTTACAAAGTCGGCAATGCAGGAGTGACCTGGTGTTGCAAATGTGCATAAGCTACGGTAATTACGGTAAAAAAATCTCTTTCTTGAAGTTTGTTAAAAAGCAAAGCGTTTGATTGAATGAGAATCAGGCACTAACATCAGAATCTACTTAGAACATCCAATAGAAGATACCTCAAGATAATAACTTCTTTTACACACACATCCAAGGTGTAAAACTTCTAGACTCCTAGTTCCCCAATCCAATGTCTGCAAGCAAAGTAAATAAATGTGTAGCTATTTCCTATTTTTCCGTTATCGCTTATTTTCTATTTCAGTCAATTTCACAGATTGAAAGTCACTGATTGTTGTTCCTTTCCAAAATACAGGAAACGCTCGTGTCGGAACTTAGATGACGTGTAATACTGTATTCTAAAGAAAGCGAAGCTCACTTGCATCGTTGCACGTTTCTAAGTGTAAATACAAGTGAAGAAACGGCAATCATAGTCTGTCTTTGGATGGTTCCGACGAGCTCAGTGGCGCAGCCGTGATGACGTGACTTTGACACCAATGCTCGGGTTCGATTCCCAAACAGGACAAACATTTGTGTGCAAGAACATGTCTGTTTGTCTTGGTCTGGATGATTTTAAGAGAGGTAGGGCGCATCAAAGCAGCCCGTCTGGGGAAGTACCTCTACCTCACAGTAAACCGCAGTCAAATAACAACTCCCTAGAGGGTTGATGTGTTCCTGCTTGTGAGTGAAGTCAACAGCGTTGTGGGAGCTCCCAAGGAGTTGCTGTGTAGCAGCATAGGAGCCATCGCGCGAGTGATACTTAATGTATTAGAAGCGTAACCGCTTTACATCAGGTGGGCCGTATGCTTGTATGTCTCCCGACATTGTATAAAAAATGTCTTAAAGTGCGCATTAGTTCAAGTGCGTTTCAACTACTGTTTCAAGAACTGATTGCTAGCGTGTAATCATCATCATCGTCATCATCCGAGCATTAGCTCGTAGCGTCCTAACTTCTCAACTTCTCAACAACAACTCTCGGGGTCTTCGACATCCCTTAATCTGAGACCATTGGCACGTATGGCATCCCTTACGAGACGTCAAGCCATAATTTCTTGGACATTTGTCTTCACGTAATTTGTCGGTTTTCGTAAAACGTGGCCGTAAACTGGTTGCGTGTTTGTCTCTATGTGTTGTTAGGTAACGTCACACATCTTTCGAAATTTAACTTCTTGAACATGCGTTACTTCACGATGTTTTCCTTCACCGCCGTAGGAGTGATAATTACAAATATGTATGTATAAATTCAGAATGACCGTTGAATAAAAGGCAAGTTTATCTACTGACCTATGATTGCGAAAGTGGGTCCGGCGAAATAAAAGATCGGTCGCATCAGAATGGTCTGAATGAAAAAATGTTTACACCTTACAGATAATTTTAGGATTTCGCGTTCCTGCGAGTGTCTGAGGCTACCATTAAGTTCCTATAGAGTTGCTATGTTAACAATAGGAGTGTATACAGTATTTTACTTGTGTGGGGATCGTACCCGCAACTCTTTGTGTTACCAATATTAGTCACTGAACTACCATGGTTCTACTCATCAGAGCTCATGAAACCGGTTTAAGTAGAAGTAGTAGAGTAGAAGTGTGAGATCGATTTCCACACAGGACAAACTTTTGTGTGCAACATGTCTGTATGTCTTGGTCTAGATGTTTTTAAGCGAGGTAGGGCACAACAACAATAACACAACAGAAAAGCGCAGCCAAATAACAACTCAATCGTTCATAGGCTACAGTAACCACTTTACACCATGTACGTATGCTTCCCAAATGTATAAATAACGTAACTCAGTCCTTACACACGTCTTTAGACGACTCATCATATATACTTCATTTCATGCACCGGCACTGTTTTCAAGAGCTTTGGAAAAGTATCTCCACCTCACCAGAGTACCTGGACAGAGCAAGTACCTCCACAGAAAACTACAGCCAGATAACAACTCCCTTTAGGGTGGTTCAGTTCATACGAGTAGGTGGGGTTACCATGAATCTTCAAAATAGTTTCTAAGTTAAGTCTAAGCAAGCAGAGGTGGCAACATGAGCAATACTTTTTATGAAGGCCCACTTTAAGGGGCAGTAAAACCAGATACATTTAATCCAGATACAGATCATATATCGTCGATACTATGTATCCATGCTTTTCTCTGTGCAGAGTTGTACGAGAGTCACGTTTTGTTCATTAACTAAACCTCCCCTGCGCTTCGTCTGGGATTTTGTTCACAAATTTATGGGTTTTATTTTTTTCCCTTCGGGACCCTAATTCTTTTTCTAAAATAAATGTAGTCTAAGTTAGTCCTCGTAATATCAAATATCTGCCAGTAACAGCTCCGTCAAAATCAGCCAGCAAAAATTATAAATAAAACAGACTTTTTTGGTATAAGTACCCTCTATTCATTCACATGCATTTGGTAAAAAGCTGTTGTTAGATAGATAGATAGAATAAGCTTTATTTACGTAGTAATTATTACAGGAAATTTCTTAAAATTGGTACAACATGAATACTTATTATGCAACAAGGCGGCCTTATTGCTACCTTAAAGTAACGAATCGGCATACAGAGAAGGTAGGGTTAGTAAGGAGAAAATATTAATTTTAATATATATAAATATATACATAGGTATACATGTGTGCACAAATACTAAATAATAATACATATAATATATAATATAAATAAAAACACATATGATATATAAAATACATACATAAAATATACAAACATAAGAATATTTATACATACCTACTTCTTCTGTTAATTTGACAAATAATATAGATACTTCAACTTGTATTTATATAGATTTATTGATAAGTGGAATATATTATTATGAATTAGATTTCATTCACTTCCTTCATTTAATTATACATCGATATCGATATGTCAAGCACTATCAATGCTTATGATTAGATCAAAGAGCGCTTCTGCGAGAACATTTAGTGGTTAACAGAAGACAGCGCAGTAAGCGTAAATAGTACAATATCGACCTTTTTTATATAATATCGGGAGGTAATAAGAATAAAATCCATCTTATGTGCAGTATTGTTACTTTCTATAAACGCTTTTACTACAGGGAGTATTTTGCGCTGGTTGTCAGCCTCGCTGCTAATACAAATTAAAACTTTAATCAATGTATACCTCTAGTTGAATTCTTTATTCTTCTTTGGTCAAGTATTTTCCTATTATATATTTTCCTGTGTACTTAGTAGTGCTATGCTTGCCATAAGGAATGCTTGCATAAACTTTAAACACTCATATTCACTCTGCCTGAAGCGTGCATCGCCTTCCTGCGGTGATTTCTATCATAATAAACAGTGAAAAGCAATATGTCCGTGTATTATTTCAGCTTCTTAAGCACACAAAGCGTATATTACGAGTGCCTATTTGTTACGTGATGTCAAGCAATTTATGAGAGTTTTAAGTTCTCTCCAGATTGTGACATGAATACCCGTGACACAGAGTGAACGTGAAAGTGCATCAATTTCACTTCTGTTGACGCCTTTTCCTATTTCGAGGCCATATTCCCGCGTTATATAGTTCACAGACCTTGAATCTAGCGTGAACTTCGACTGCAAAATTGTGTCTATTCTTGCTGAGAGCGTGAACTTTACTGCAGTTGAATAACTACTTAGAAAGAAGTATCGATATTCTCGTACTCACTATGCGCGCCACTATAAATTTGAAACGAAATTAATTTCTACTGGTATTTTGATACGACTTGTTCTGTTTTAAGTTTTGTGTACCGCTTCCCTCACTATTATCGAACATGAAGAGCAACGACTCTACTGGTATGATATGGGTGTTTGTAATTATGTCACAAAAATCAAGGAACGTTAGTTCACCTACTGTTATATATCTCTTTGATCTACCACCTAATGCAGACAGATAATATCTCGATGAACGCTAGACCGGCAGTTAATTTTTTCGACCTGCAGTAGATCGACTGAAGACCTAAAGTGATACAGATCTCGACTGAACATTCACGATACCAATGGCTACCTTAATTGTTGTTTTACTCCGCACTGAAACAAAAATTATATATATAATCCTTAAAAATTTTCGGTAAAATACTTTTCTGGAAACGCACAGTACGCGACTATTGCGATTTGAGTGTGTGAGGATGAATTTTCAGCCGTGGGCGAAACGTGCGATTGTAAAACGAGGCTGTTGGCATTATATCGAACAGCTGTACTAAACACAACCCATTTTATGGTTAGAATCGGTAGAACACACGAAGGGAGGCAAAATATTTACTTAGTAACAAGGCTCAAAGAAGGGCCATGTGGCAGTTTGGCATGTCATCACTGGCAACGCACCCTGTTCGAAGTCTTTGCTCTTCAGGCGTTGAGGTATTTTGGACGAGAAGATGTGTCGAAGTTGCCCGAATGCTGCCCATACAAGTCGGATTCGTATGTTGACTTCTTAGTCGTAGTTGAACTTACCTAACTGAATAACTGGCACTAATAGACTAATAGACATATTCGCCAAGGACATGGACATGGATATTCAACATGATCTTAGTATAGTGCTGATCGAAGGTGAGTGATGTATTCGCCATTGATAGTTATTCCGTATTCTTTCCAATCCCAGAGCTTGAAGACATCTATCAATGCTGCAGGGAAGAGTTTCGAGGATGTAACATCGCCCTGTCATAAACCATTTTGCACTCCGGTCCTGTATTCGGATACACATCGTTACCTTACTGTACAAATATTTCAACGCTTCGATGTACCGATAGACAATTCGGCATCGCTAGAGAGACTGTAATATCGACGATGTCTCGAGAGAATCAAAAGCTTTTTCATAGTCCACATACGCCAGACATGAGGTCAGCTTATACTCCTCAGTATTCTGAATAATCTGACGGTACTAAAGCCTTTTATATAGTCACGCTTCCCTCTTTTTTTTCACGGCGTATTCAACCTCCGCATCCCGCCAGTCGTCACCTCTTAGTCATCTACTTCTTTTTGCGTATCCACATGCATCATCCACCATACTTTTTTCAGAACTTTCCGTGATGGGTGGCGGGCAGATCGGTGCTCGTCATTTACGGGGGATGCCCTAATCCGCGCGTCAGTGCGGTTTAAGTCCAGAATTGCAATCCACAAATTTTGGGCTCACATTTTAATGAGTGTGTAAATTATTACTCAATCAAATCTCATCTACATAGAAGCCTAAGTTCTCCGTGTCCGTCAGCTATATGTATGGCGAGTCTGCAGCTGCTCACAACAAAAAAAGTCCTCAGTTCACCAGACTACAATGCTTTATATCAAGTTTTTAGGATCACCTTACCTTGCGTCCGCACTACGTTCGCTAAGCGGCTGCCTATCTTTTCCCATCATTTCATGTATAACCGTACAAATTGGAAATATTCTATCAAAACATGTCGTTACACAGTGCCAAGAAAGTATTAAAAACCTGGCTTCAGTATTTTGACTACTATTAAACTAAGCAACTTCTACCATCTAATCATTAAGACTCCGAACATACATAATGCTGCCATGTACACAGTCCTTCAAACAAACACAAGAACACACACACAAACATATCACACATGACACGATACATGTTCACTCAATCGCATATACGTGTTAGCTTCACTCATAGTAATCCTTCTTAGAAATTGAATTTACTACGATGCGAACCGTCGCTGTAACATCAAATTTGAACTATATAGTCACTCCATGGTTACTACGACACGGGCCTGCGAGCCTAGCGTAGTGATCGCAGGACTTGTGTTACTTTCTGTTTATTTTTTTCTGCAATAAAGTTTACTTTACATTATTTTACTTCATCTATATCTATATACATATACTAGACGAGGTGACGCCATATGAATTGTTAATAACTTGCAAAAACTTACATTTAGTCTTTTTTTAATACGTGACTTTATTACATTAAAAATCTAATCAGAGCTATGTTACAAGATAATTTCGCTTTAAAAATCAGCTTAATTACTTTACTTATTAGGTAGAAAATTGACCATCTCTGTCTTGTCTGAGGAAGTATCTCTAACTCACAAAAATCCGCAGCCAAATAACAACTTCCGCGAGTGTTGTTGTGTTCCTGCGAGTGAGTGTGGTCACTAAGCTCCTAAGGAGTAGCTGCCAAGCAGCAGGGGCGGCATCGCGGGCATGATAATATGATGTTCATAGGCCACATTAATCGCTTTATATCAGGTGGGCCGTATGCTTTTATGGCTTCCGACGTTGTATACAACAAAAACCTTATTTTGTATACGTTCAATGAGTCATGTTGAGTCGAGTCCATAACTGGACCTGGAGCGCTCAATATAATGCTACCATTTCTCTTTTGTGATAATCTAATATTATATTATTTTAGGATAAAAATTAAACTTCTTTAATAAAGTTGCAATCTTTTTACTCTCTTCTTAGAATTTGAAAGCAATGTCAGATCATAAAATCTTACAAATACAACTATATATTATACAGGCATAGATTACTTTAATTTAATTATATTTTAACTAAATAAATATAAATCTATTTTTAAAGCTTAAAGTAAAAACCAGTTTGTTGGACTTCTGAACATTTTATGCATTATCGATATTATCAAATGTTAACGTTTGGCATAAAATACTTTTTAAGTAAATATATATATATTTGGGATTGAGTCGAAGTTATCTTTTTATGTAAATCTATATATATAAAATGAATGCTTGACTGTATGTCCTCAATGGACTCAAACACGGGTGCGCAGATTTTGATGAAATTTTCAGGGAATCTTCAGATCACTCCAGCGGGTGATCCTGTGAAGTTTAGTAGCGATCAGATCACTTGTGCGAAGCCGCGGCGAGTAGCTAGTTTGCTTTATTATAGTTTTATCATTTGTTGAGTCAAAGCCAATTTCATCTCCAAGTCGAAGGCTCATCAAGCAAATTATTATTTTAGGAGCTTCTAAATAAACGGAATGAATATACAGTGATATCAATTCGCTTAAACAGGAGATGACCAACGAGAGAACATGAACGGGAAACAGAATGAATAACAATTTATTACGGACCTGTTGTTTTTCTACGGGTGAGTAAAGTTACCAGGACGCTCTTGAAAAACCATTTTGCTGTGTAGTACTTGAATATTTATTTGGACGAGCTCGGTGGCTCAGTCGTGTAACCAACGCTCGTGGGTTCGATTCCCACACAAGTCAAACATTTGTGTGCATGAACATGTCTGTTTTGTCTTGGTCTGGATATTTTAAGAGAGGTAGGGTGCATCAAAGCAACTACCTGGAGGGTTGTTGTGTTCTGCGTATGAGTGACGTCACCAGAAAGCTCCCAAGGAGTTGCTGTCTAAGCAGCAGAGGAGGCAACGCGCGAGTGTTAATTAATATACCGCAAGCGTTAATAGGCTACGGTACCCGCTTTACATCAGGTGGGCCGTATGCTACTATGCCTCCCGACGTAGTAAAAAAAAAATATGTATAAAGGCAAAATTCTTTGTATTTGAGCTCAAATAGACACCTTATAATAAATTAAATTGTCAATTGCGGTCTTAATGTAAAATAAATTGCTGCTATTCTCTATATAATCGTAAATTCGTTATATCCCCGATATAAATGCAACATAAAATTAGATTTGACTACAAAATTGATATGTTATTCAAGAGGATATAACACTTCATAATTATGTAAATAAAGAAATTTTTCCGGCCAAATAAGACTATTTGCGAAATTTTTACAAAATACTTATTGTAAAGCCTGACTTTAAAGGGCAGTAAATTCAGTTGAAAATGTCGACAATGGCATAGTCAGATCAGTATCTTTATCTACTCTTTCTCCATTAGCCCCAGGTAGTGACCACGTAGAGCTACCAGCAGCCGTAATTCTAGGACCCATGTTGTCGTATGCTGATTTTAAAAAACAAGTTCTACTCCGCCTTGGTAAAGTCGCACCACCGCCTAACAAGTCTGGGTATTCGTCATTATGTCCTGACACTTGAACCGATATAAATATGTTTCCATAAGGAGCTGGTAATGCAAACTCAGCAGGCGGAGGCGGAAACGAACCAGGTGGACCTTCTATTGTAATCTGTACTGGCTCCAAACATCTTTGAGTGTCTTCACTTTCCATCGACATGGATCTGTCCAACATCTCAAAACCGTACGATGAACCCAAATCAGCACTAGTTCTATCGCAACTGGCCGCTAATGAAGTATCTAATAACTTCTTTTCTTGGTCAGTAAAACTTCTACTTGGCGGCACTCTTCGACGTCTGGTTTTCCAGCAGACACATGCAGCAATAAAACCTAACCCAGTCATAGCCAACATAGATCCTGCTACCATGAAAAAAGTCGAATAATCTGGAGGAACACGAGCAGTTGCTGTTCTAGCTTTAGGTAAAAATAATGTCAGATATGCAGATGCTTCACCAATGGGACTTTTGGCACTACATTTCCACTCACCGGACAACTCAGTTGTTACATTATTTATGGTAACGTTAACCCATTGTGCACTTTTATTTATAAAATCGTCTCTATACTCGTCGAAATGTTCAGTATGATACTTATAAACTAATATATCACTATACTTATTCGTGCTGTTGTGGATTTCAATATGGCGAAAAGACCAAGTTACTATTGGTTTTGGGTCCCCTCTCACTAAGCACCCAAAAGAAATTTCAGCTCCCTCTTCAGTTCTTATTACTGTCGGGCTTGAAAACGCTGACGGTGGGCATACCATGTCCTCTCCTTTCAAACTTCGCCAGGAAATTTGAGCTTTCTTTTCAGGACCACCGCAGTAGACTTCCTCATTACCAACATTGCTGTGCAAAAACCACTCATGGAAGTCTCTTAGTCTACAATCACAGTACCATGGATTATCAGAAAGCGTTAATGTTTTCAATACTGGTAGATTAAATGTATTCGAATGAAGGTAAGTTATTAAATTTTGGTGCACATGAATCGTTTCCAATGCCCGTAAATTTACAAAGGCAAAAGGGTTTATACTATGTAGTTTGCATCTCGCAAGTTCCAGTTTCTTCAAATAATGCAACGGCGGGAATTGCTCAGCTACCAATGTCGTCAACGGATTATCATTTAAAACTAACAGTCTTAATCGGTCGTTTCCTCTGAATGTGTCAGGTAATAGTTGAAATAGTTCGTTTTGGGAAAGGTCCAATTCGACAAGTATTCGAAGTTCCCTGAAGGCGTTCGGATGTAGCGAGCGCAGACTGGTAGAACTGAGGTTCAGACGTTGCAAGTTCAATAATTCTATAGTGGCAAATGCATCCTGACCTAAACTCTTTAACTGATTTCCATGTAGATCTAGAACTTGAATCTCCGTAGCGAGTCGTGGGAGTTCCTTCAAGCCTGCTGAGATGCATGACGCCGTTTTCTTTCCTGATGACCATTTGCAGTTGCACTCTGGCATACGGGCACACTTTAACCAGTCGCTGCCTGTGAATGTTATAAATAGTGTCATCAGCCAACACCCGCTGCGTAATGCTCGAATACCCATTTCATATCTCGCTCTTCTCCGTAAGATTACCTGAAACAAAAGATAGCCGATATCAGGTATGATTGGTGTGATCCTTTCGAGTTCAGTGGAGATGTCTGTAGTAATTAATAGAAGTCACTTAACCGTGTTGTATCTCACTGACCTATCTCGCCGTACGTGCTTAATGAAGATCTGACATAAGATACGGACTTGTTTAATTACAATGGAGCACAAAGGGTCGACGAAGACGTTGTCTCAGCTATGAGGACCATTCATTCAAATAGATTTAGTGTAGTTTGCGGTAGAGAAGTAATCACGTTGGAGTGGTTTACAAAATGTATGATCTTTATGGTGTAGTAAACGCGTATAATATATTAATGTTTATGGTCCGATGGTTACTAACTTGAGCGATGCTAAGGATATTATTATTGCGAGAGTAAGTTTTGGTTATGGGCCCCATTTATACTGCACACATTAAAATGAACTCCAGTTATTTTATGATGGTTTTATGATTTGTAGTACATATATTTTATGATTAGTAGATATATATACATACATGTATGGAGCCATAGAGGCCGGCAAGCATGCATAAGAAGAGCAATGAATGTGAAAGACGCGTGTGATGTTTGTAAGGATCGAGTCATGTGGCTCTAGGTTCTCTCTGCCTACTGACCTCTGATTTGGCGTAAAGTTATAGATAGACAGATATACTTCTAAAGTACATATATTATATTATAACTCTAAAGTTATTATCACTTGCACGACGGTGATGGAAAACATCGTAAAGTTTCCCGCACGTCTAAGAAATTATATTTCAAAAAGACGTGTGACTTAACCTAAGAACAGTCTGGTTTTCCAGTTTTTTTAAGTTTAGGTTGCGGACGCCATCAATCCTAAGTAGGTAAGGTAATACTTATTAATGTGTAACGAATTTCCCCATAGTAATATCCCGTATCTTAGAACTGAACCCACGTAGCCGTGGTATGTTTTTATCGCAGCGTTTTCTTCGACCGCAATCCTTATTTATTCTTGTGCAGATGTCATTTATGTTAAATTTCCAGTTACGGTATTTGTCCAAAGTGAGACATAAAAATTTGACGGTATCGTCTTTTCCAATTATTTCATCGTGATAATTTATAGTCATATTTTTGTTTAGCGTGCTGTAGTTTGAAAATTGTATATATTTAGTTTTCTGTAGGTTTTCTGATTCGTGGTTGATTTAACTCTAACCAATTTATTATTTTATCTAATGCGGTATTTATTTTAAATTCATACTCTTCATTATTATTTTCCGGTATTACAACAGAAATGTCGTCGGCGAAAAGAACGCATTGCTCGGATGTAACATTTGGCAGATCGTTTATGTAGATGAGGAATAAAAGTGTCGAGAGCACACCACCTTGTGGGACACCTGTATTATTGTATTTGTAGTCTGATCGGTGTGATGTACCTACATAAGAGATTCTCGTCAAGACGCCTAATCTCAACACACTGTGATCGGTGACAAAGGTAACTTTTTATCCAGTCCAGAGCTGGTCCCCTAATACAGTACCTTTCACATTTGTCAAGTAAGACTTCATGATCTACCATGTCGAAAACTTTGCTCATATCTAGGAAAATAACGGTAATTCGTTTTTTTTGTTAATGTTTTCCGCAATGACTTTGACAAGAGAGAAAGCTGCTAGAGTTGTAGACTTGTTTCTTTGAAAACCATTTTGCTCTTCTTTAATTATATTTAATTCACTAACAAACTCTATAAGACGCTTGTACATAACTTTTTCATAGATTTTAGAAAAAATCGGATTGAGAGCTATCGGTCTGTAGTTGAAAATGTAGAGTTTGCTACCCTTCTTGTGTAGCGGTTTAACTATATATGATGATGAGAAGACTGTCAATGTCAAATAATATTAGTCGGTGGTCATACAATAGCATCGAGGGTAGGTTATCGCTATAGAATCTGTACATAATCAAAATAATCAAAAGACAATAAGATACAACAATAGCTAATCTATGTCTATTATCTTTATGCCAAATCTCTTTTTTATACTACCTCGGAAGGCATACAAACATACGGCCCCACCTGATGTAAAGCGGGTACCGTAACCTATTATCGCTTGCGATATATTTATTATCACTCGCGCGATGCCTCCTCTGCTGCTTACACAGCAACTCCTTGAGAGCTTACTGGTGACCTCACTCACACGCAGGAACACAACAACCCTCTAGGGAGTTGTTAATTGGTTGCGGTTTTCTGTGAGGTGGAGGTAGTTCCCCAGGCGGGCTGATTTGATGCACCCTACCTCTCATAAAGGGTAGGCGGAGAGAACCGAGGGCCACATGACGATAGCCAAAATTTTAATACCTAATTAACAAAGGATCTCTTATCGGAAAGCGATACCATTATGCCTTTATGATTTCATTACCTATGAAATTGGAAGTAGTTTGGGGTCAAATGGCTGACCATCTTTATAGAAAGAGCTATTATCGTCTGTTAACTGTTAGAATTCCCGCGTAACAGCAAATGGGACTGTGACAAAAGAGAGGTAGAAACTAACTATATTCAATGAGCAGATCCGAGTAAGTATAGCTGAAGAAAGAGAAGAAGCAGGAGGGGCGTGCTGTTACATGAATTGCCACGTTCGTGCTGCTACAAGACAACGACGGCATGCATCTAATAATGGTAGCGGGTGAGTGTCGCTCCGCGCTAGTTCGTATAACTAGTTGGTGTTAGAAGCACAAAGCTTAGATCAAATTAATGTAAATACGTCTTTGGCAGAATAACATCTGAATTTATTAACTAATTTTATCAAAAGCTTGTTCATTTTAATGTATATAATTGTCCCCTTTCGACTTGATCTCAAATATTTGTTTATATCGCTAAGGTATAACAAGCGTACGGCTTGCCCGATGGTAAGTATAGACTAAACTAAAGAGAGATTTAGAGGGGTAAGGTGCATCAAAGCAGCCTGGGAAAAGTCTGGGGAAGTACCTCGACAAAAAACCGTAGCCGTATAACAAATGTCTGGAGGGATGATTTGTTCCTGATTGAGGTCACCAGTAAGCTGGGAAAGAGTTCCTGTATTAGCAGCAGAGGTGGCATCGCGTAAGTGATACTCAGTGTAGTACTACGGTAACCATTTTACATCAGGTGGGCCATATGCTTGTATGCCTCCCGACGTTATACAAGAAAGAAACCTCTTCGCCTTGCTTGAAGAACCCCATGCTCTAGTCCCTAGGGAAAAGGTCGACAAAGTGTCTTATTACACTGTAAATATAGACATTAACTATATAAGGAGGGTAATAATTCAAAATTACCCCACCTTCAACTTGTAGCTAATCTCAATAGCCGGGGCTTCACTAAACACAGCACGAGGCGAATTAATTTCGTTCGGCCAGCGGACGCATTAATAACATTCTGACATACATTACGAAAGCTGGGCTGAAACACTAAATTAGTTAGTCGCTCCTGACCTCGGTTAGCCAGGCTAATATCACGGTAAAATTCAAGCTAAACTTTACGCTAATATTATTTTAGAAATCTATATATTGGAATATATCCGCATGTAGAAAGAATGCAGGACGAAATAATGGATGAAAAATTTACAATGCATAAGTGGAAGGATGTAGGAGCCGAACCGAGACTAACCTACCATGACCAAATTGGTCGTGTTTTATCAGAAGGCGATATCAGGAGCCCCAGGAATCGGCGAACGTGCACGAAAAGAGCTATGAATGTTAGAGAAGCGAGTGAAGTAAATATAAATATAAATAAATATAAATATTGTCGGACAAAATACACAGCGCCATCTTGCCCCAAAGTAAGCGAAGCTTGTGTTATGGGTACTAGACAACTGATAAACATACGTAAATACATTTTTTTTTGTAAATATATACTTATTATACATAGAAAATACCCAGACCAAGACAAACAGACATGTTCATGCACACAAATTTTTGTATTGTGTGGGAATCGAACCCACGAGCGTTGGTGTCAAAGTAGCGTAACAGCGCGTTTCACTACTGTGCCACCGAGCTCGTCAGTACAATCACACGTAAAATGAAATCAATCACACGTTTTTGGACATTCCGTCTCCATTTATACGTATGAATATAATTGTGATGAAATAAAGTGTTCGACACGAGGAGATTTCGGTACATAAATCTAGAATTGACTTACCTGCTATATTCACTCTCTTATCTCCATACGGACGGATGAAGGTTTGAATGGATAGGTTGAGACCAAACGAGACAGCTCCATAGCTGTCTCGCTTGGGCCCAACCAGGGGTCGCGAATGCACATGCTTCTGGCACACGTCCCCAAAATATTTCTTAAATATTTATTTTACGCGTAATTATGACTACCCATTGTTTCAATAACATATATAAAAAAAGATGAAGCATTGTTTTATATTATGCTCTTTGAACTAATAAATTTAATGTACCACCCTTATAATTTCTTAATATTATCTTTCCTTACTCCTAAGAATTTCTTAATTTCTCACTAAATGTTAAAATACGCCTGACTTAAACTTAAGAAGGGACTGTAGTAAAATTTTAGAAGCAATTAATTTTAATATGCGGTTCAGCAATGGTTAAAATATAATGTATTACTGCGCCTGAAGAAGAGAGATAACTCTGACTTATTAGTGGATTGTAGAAGATTATGAGGTCAGTGAAAGTAATCCTTTCAAGATTCTGAAGATTTTTAAGTATTTTCTTAAAAAATATTTACAACGTCATGTCAGCACGTGTATAATAATCGACTCTGAACGCAAACACAAATACTTGAAAATATATTTTTTTTCTATCTATCTATCTACAACTTCACGTTAAATCCCTTGCCGGGTAGGCAGATAGAACCTCAGATGGTAACCTGGCCCCATAATGGTCCCGCCGCCGGAGGGGCTGTCCCAATTTGCCGGGATGGCCCCTAGAGAGAAGAAGTCCGGCCCCTTGTGAGGGGCTGGCCAGTCGCAGTGGTGCCCTGTTGCTGACAGATCCGGGGCACCACACCAACGCGGCCGATGGCATTTCGCGGGGTCGTTTAGTGGGTATACCGTCGGACAGCCGACGGGGAGTCCCACACTACCACCGGAGGCCACCCAGGCACCGGTGGTGTGCGTAAAGCATTTTTCCCCGCGTCACAAAAAAAAAAGGCATATAGAACCTCATGGTGCATGCATGTGCATGAGTGCTTTTCTCATGCACTTTGGACAGTTACTAAGGCTCCTGGCATGATCTCCTAACCTTCTAATATAACGCGATTAGTTTGGTCATGGTAAGTAAATTTTGGTCTTCCTCGGCTCCTACATCCTTCAAATTTTGCGTTGTATATCTGTTCCATAATTTATTTTTTTTACTTATTAAATAACTATCGATGATGGTCAAACCCTTATTTGCGACGATTAAATTGATTTTATTTTATGGGTAAAATTCAGAAGGCGTAGAAAGCGCAAGGCCCTGGCGTTGGTGAAAAGAGTTATGATAATAACGAAGCAAGGTATGTAAGGACCACGTTATATGGCACATTACCGGGAAATGAAGTTGAAGAAAGAGCCGGCCTATTGATTAATTAGTCCGAGGGTCGAATCCTGATATCTACCATTAAATTCGTGTTTTCAGATTAATGTACATATTTGTAATTATCAATTGCTCTTCGACGAAGTAAACGTGGTAAGGAAACCTACGTGTCTAAGAAAGGTTTTGTTTTCCCTATGGATTGAGAAGGTCTGACGCCATCGCTTCATGTAAAAATCAGCATTCTCGCCAAATCCTTATGCTTAATGGGTAGAGTTAAATGGGATAATGCTAGGAATATGATGAAGTGATACATAGATACATATATAGATACATAGATAGATGAATATTTTTATGCGTATTACTCAGCCGCAATATAATGAAAAAAAAAAAAAAATATGATTTAGAGAAATATTGTATGTGCAATCAACAGCATTTGGCAACAGTGTCAGTCCATTCACCAATTGTTGAATGGATTATTTATATAATGAAGATTTTGTAATCAAATCAAAGCTTTTTTAATTAGCATTATGTAACTGCAAATGCATGATGTGGACAGGAACTACTGTCGACAAACTAACCTACAGTTTAAAAGAATGTAAACAATGTTATGTTTGTGTTAATGGCAATAAATAAAATGCTTCGTTGCACCCTGCCTGTCTTCCGTCAAAGCCTGGTTAATAAGCACATGCCACATGAAGGTAAGGTTGGTTTTGACAGTGAGCAGTGTAAGTAACTAAGCTATTTACGTGATTATATAAGACTAGCAAATCGCCTCGACTTCGCACGAGTGATCCCACCCGAGTGATCGGACAGCTACCAAACTTCACAGGATCTGTCGTAATTGTCTATTATTCTACTTATTCTGTGCACCAGGAGATGTAAAGTGGGAATCCGGCACTGTGCATATTTGCTAAAAAATTTTAAGTGCGCTTGGGTGGGAGCCTGCCTTCAAAGGGATTAACCCTCAGTCGGTACAAAACTGGTTTTAAGTTTTGTTTACATTATCTGCGATTGTTGTTTATAAAAAAAGCTAGTACTACAAATTTACGATTTTTGGATTTTTACTTCACTTGTGCTACATGACACTGGTTCTTATCAAATTTCATGATTCTACGTAAATGGGAAGTACCTACCCAATAGGTATTGATTACGTTGCGAATGTCAAAATATTCACATAAATGAGGTATAAACAGCCGTATCTTTTGATTGCGTTGATTTAGAATTTTATTTTTTCACTGCTCGAAGTGATTCCAGACCTAAGAATTTGATTTTTTTTTCAGCTTGATAATAATTTTGATAATTTGATAATTGATAATTTTCCCGTCCCTGAGAAAAAGGGTCTTGACTTTGTCTTTGACAACAACAACGTAAATCTATAAGAGTTCCGTTTTTCCTTTTGAGGTACGGAACACTAACAATAGCGAAGCATCCGCCTATGTATCAGGCAGCCAGGCACAAATCTCTTCAATCCATTCGGCTATATTACTCGGTAGTAGAAGCTACCGAAGGCTGCCCGGGCAATGAACTTCTAGCTCAAGACCCGTACGCGCCCGCTTACGCGCACAAACCTCTGACTGAATCACAGGATCAGATTGTATGAAAATTTTATCAATATCTGTCCTGTGGTTTTGAAATCTATATGGAACATACATTATGAGATATAGACACATATCGAACTTCAAACATAAGATTACATTTATTAAACAATTTAGTAGAAATATGAAATAAATGTACCTTACACAGCCGTCGATGTGCCCTACCTTTATCTCAAATATCTACCAAATATAATTATACTACCAACGGTATACACATGTCGGCCATCCACGTCTCGCAAAACTAGGTATCCATCAAGGCCGGCAGATGGCGTCTAACGACATTAAAGCACAAATTAACGACGCAGTCTGCCCAATTAGCTTCCTCCCCTTTAATTATTGTTGTAAGCTGACGCTCCGTCAGCCTTTTGAGACTTCAATACTGAGCATTTTGACGTCATCTTTGACAATTAAGGTTGGGAGAAGGTAAGTTCATGCATACGTATTAAAGTTATATGTTACCTCTTAGTATTTTAACTTCCCATTTTAAAGTGTTCCAAAAGTCAAAATTCAAATTTTACACTTTGGTTTATTTTGCAAGAGCCCTTGTGTCGTTCTGTGTGATTGTGTGATGTTTGTGAGTACATATCTGTGTGTGTATTTTTGTGTGTGTACATATGCAAATAAAAATTTGCGCGATTTTTCACGCAGGAAGTAGATGGTGTTTTTATTTTTATAATAGGTTTGTATATTAGGTGACGTACTCTCGCGATTCGCTCATATGACCGAGAGGTCTTTTTTTGTACTACGTCGGGAGGTATACGAATGTAAAGCAGTTACCGTAGCCTATTAACACTTGCCATATATTAAGTAACCTCCTCTGCTGCTTATACAGCAACTCTTTGGGAAGTTACTGGTGACCTCACTCACACGCGGGAACACAACAACCCTCTAGGGAGTTGTTAGGTGGAGGTACGGTTTTCCGTTAGGTAGAGGTACTTCTCCAGACGGGCTGCTTTGATGTGCCCTACCTCTCTTAAAACATCCAGGCCAAGACAAACAGACATGTTCATGCACACAAATGTTTGCCTTTTGTGGGAATCGACCCACGGGCGTTGGTGTCAAAGTCGCGTCATTCACGACTGAGCAACCGAGTTCGTCAAAGGTCGGTGGAGTGATGGGAAGGTAGCGGGACTGTGGAGTTTATTCTGATTACAAAAAACACCAAAATATAATTAAGATTGATGACCCCGAGCAAAGAGTGCCTAGTAATGCCAATTTAATACAAGGCTCGTAGATTCGATTCACACAAAGAGCAAAGATTTGTGCCCGTGCCCGTTTCCCTTGGTCTGGGTATTTTTCAACGAGGTAGGTCACAATAATGCTGCTTTACTGGGAAAGTATCTCCACATAACAGAAAACCGGAGTCAAATAATATCTGCTCGGTTGCTATGTTCATGAGTGTGAGTATGGTACCTGTAAGCTCTTGAGGAGTGGCTGTATTAGCAGTAGTGGTGGCAACCTGCAACCAACACTTTCTGTATTGCAAGAGTTCATAGGCTTCACATTACATCAGTTGGTACACGGGTATACCTATCTATATAAAATCCACTCCTTTGACAGAACAACTTCTTCTTAGGGTTATCCCGTTTCCAAATCCATTAGGATTAGCGGGATCCGTTACCTAAGCGTAATGATTTGGCGAAGACATTGACTTTGACTGCCGTCAAATCTCCACAACCCAGAGGAAATACCAGACCGTACATAGGTGGTCACACGACTTTTTAAGTACAATTTCTTAAACGTGTCTGTTTTTCTTCAGCACCGAGCAAGTAATAATTATAGATATGTACTTTAATCCGAAAACATGAATTTAGTAGTACATTCCTGGTTTCGAATTAGGGTGCAGTTGGTCTACAGTCCGGTTCTTTCACCGTCCACTAAGCTACCACTGCTTCGCCAGAAAAGTGTATGACGTACTTGACGAGATTGCCCCCTTTTTTATTTATAAGGTCTACCAACATTTTTACACCAATGACTTATGTCTAGGAACATTACATAATTAAACTATGATCAGGCAATTACATCTAGAAGTAAGTCCAAAATAGGGATGTGCCAAATTTGACGAAAAGAAAGTAAGATATCGATAAACTAGTAATCAAGTTTGTAGATTCAATGGTTAAAGCCCCTTCATAAATTACGTAGATATCAGGTAATAACGTCCAATGGACAAAATTTATCTTTGGTCAATAAATTTGTAGGTAAATATGGCAGAAAGGCCATCGAGTTTACCGATGCTATCTTTATAAAAAATATATATATTTGGACAGCTGACTTTACGCCATATGACCACGTAAAAGGATTTATGGTGCAGTACTCAATACCAAGTATTTGCGTAAGTACGTAAGTAATAACGTAGGTATTTATTTTATTGTGTACTAGCTGTGCCCGCGACTTCATCCGCGTGGAATTTAACAAAAAAGTTATTGTTCAGTTCGCAGAGTTTACGATAACTTATTAATAAGCGGAGTCAAATAGCGAACAGCAAAATAATAATAGATTTGTATTATGTACTTCGTCCGCGTGGAATAGTTATTTTTTTATTATTTATTTATATTAATAAAAATAAATAAAGCCTAAAAATAGCCTAAGTTACTCCTTATTACGTTCCGTCAAAATCGGTCCTGCCGTTTCAGAGATTAGCCGGAACAAACAGACAGACAGACAGACAAAAATTTAAAAAAATACTCATTTTGGTAAAAAGCGGTTATTTTAATATTTCAAACAGACACTCTAATTTTATTTATCTGTATAGATCATCACAATTGTGTGTTCTACCAATTCTACAAAGGTTTAATTGGACTTATTGTTTATATAATTCGTTCATTCACTTTAAGCATAAACAATTATTCAATCGATTTGTAAAACACTTTTTTCTATCTGAGGCGAACGTTTACATGTTAACTTGGGATAAAGGTTGCCTCGGTACAGGCTTGCTTAGTGAGGCAACCAATACATATTCTTTATTTATAAAATTAAATGTGCCTGAAACCACTGAAATAACTGCACTGGTTTATTCCACTGCTTGTAATGTGTATTGTGTACGTTATAGTAATAATAAAGATTTTCATTTTCATTATTATTTTCAACTAGCTGCTGCCCGCGGCTCCGCCCGCATGGAGTTAAATAACATGGCCTGTGTGTTAATCCAGATCATAATCTATCTACGTACCAAATTTCATTCAAATCTGTTCAGCCGTTTAAGCATGAAAGAGCAACAAACATCCATCCATACATACAAACTTTCGCATTTATAATATTAGTAGGATTGACATTTGACGAGCTCGTTGGCAAAGTGGTTAGTAACGCTACTTTGACACAAAGGCTCGTAGGTTCGATTCTCACACAGGGATTATACAGGTTATTAGGCTACGGTATCCGCTTTACGGTGGGCCGTATGCTTGTATACCTCCCGACGTAGTATAAAAAAAAGACAACCATTTTGTGTGCATGTACATGTCTGTTTGTCTTGTTCTGGGTGTTTCCTATGTATAATAAGTGTGTATTTACGTAAAAATGTACACATATTTACGTATGTTTATCAGTTGTCTAGTACCCATAACACAAGCTTCGCTTACTTTGAGGCTAGGTGGCGCTGTGTAATTTGTCCATTTATTATTATTACAGATTAAAATGTTTAAACGTAATTATTTGACAATTTATGACATTTAAACATTTTTCGTATGGTTATTACAAAATAGGATTAAGTAAATTCTAAGTCTCCATTACGCATTATTTTTAGTCAATTCATTTACAGATAGGAACATTTGCTTAGCAACCATTTATTTAATGTTATTTGGTATGGAAATTTGGAATGTAACAAAAGGAAAGCTCTATTTTCCATATCCCAAAGTTCGACTGTAGGGCTCGCTGTTACGATATTACATTTTATTATGAAAAATACACTCGAAATAAGCAGCAAACAACAAAGGATCTCTGGAATTAAAAAAGCAATTTACATATAATACTAAACCTATTATATTTACTTTTATGTTCAAAGTAAAATTATTCTTAACGCAATAGGTATCACAAAATATTATTTTTTATTTTCATTTCTACGGTAAGGCATAAAAAATTTAACGAACCTAGATAGTTGTTTGCTAAAATGAGTCCACGAAAGTCGTCTAAACTTCTAACTTTAATGTGAAAGAAATATGGAACAAATCCTGTTAGGTATTTTCGATGAATTATAGAATATATCTGACATTGATGTTAAATCAAATGATACGTCGCCGTTATTATAAGGGGATGATCATGTTTGCTTAATTCACGGTAATACTTACAGTTTTATGACGTGCAACAATGACTCTTTGGGTGGTAAAGGACGCTCTTGTGCGACTTCAGTGTAAGCTACGTAAAGCTAGAGTTATTAAATGCGCAATCTTGAATGAAGATATTAAGTAATGATTAGTATTTTGTTTA
Source organism: Pyralis farinalis (assembly GCA_947507595.1). NCBI lineage: Eukaryota > Metazoa > Arthropoda > Insecta > Lepidoptera > Pyralidae > Pyralis > Pyralis farinalis. Next base: position 22,046,396 of record OX382258.1, read on the forward strand.
ACTAATTTCTACTATTCTCGTGGCAGAAGGAACCAGCTGAGAGAAACCATGGGCCAGAGCAAATTCATGAGCAATCTCTCTGCGTAGTCACCCGTTGGCACCCAGAGCCAAGCCACTCGACATGGTGGGCATTAAAGTCTCCCAAAGTCACTATCTCCGCGGAGTATCATCAACTCTGTCTCGTCATATAGAGTGCCGGTGTTAAAACAACTTCGTATATTATTATGTTTTAAAAATAGTATATAATAATCCTATTTTACGAAGAAATACTCTCGAACAATAGATATATAGTAAATAAGTGATAGTGTTATCAAGATGAACTAAACAGTGTTTTCGTAATCAATAACACCCAACATTCGTTACACTATTTCAATCAACAAATAATACAGTGTTTTACGCATTACAAGTATAAACTTACAGAAGTGAGTTACAGATAAATTCCACTATAAAAAAAATGCAAAAGTAGTGAATAGACGGTGAAAATAGTGCAAATGAAATTTAAGAAAACTGTTTACGTATTTAAATTTAAAAGTCCCGATGTAAACAAAGGAAAATCGGTAAAACAGCTTCAAGATAAGCACTGCAGCGACATCTATTGGTGCGGATTCATTTTATTTCACGGACTTGGATACATGGTCTTTTGGTATAATCGACCATAATAAGGCTTGCCACTCGCTACACTTGCATGAGTAAAACGATCCGTTACACGCAAATTTTCAAACATAATTCTTGGTTGCTAATGAGATTTTATTAAAATGGATGCAGACAATATTACTTTTCGAAGAATTCAACAAAATATTTCTTTGAATGATACCTTTGCAATTAATTCCTCAGTGTTAGACGATACAATTGTCAGTTTGCCAAACACTTCGCTGAATGAGAGTCTGACTATAATCGATCTTAAGGAAAACATAATAAAATTAAATTTGGATCTGCAAAGTGCACATAAAGATATTGAAAACTTAAACACACAAAATTCAAACCTAGAAAGAGATTTAGAAAAATGCCACAAGTTAATTGAAACTTTAAAGAAGATACAACTATATGATCGAAAATGTATTACGTCATCATCTAGCACCAAAAAGAAAACGCCTAGTGGTAAAATATCTGCACAAATATCCGCTTCCACAAAACTTTCATTTACTGACACTGAAACGACCCCACAACGTGCAACAACACAATCTAAACGCACAATTAATCTACAAATATCGAAAACTGATACTCCGATGGCAAAGCGAAAACAAACTAGACAACAACAAGAAACACAGTCAGAATCTTTCAAGGATGCTAATAGTACACCACAAAAAATACAACAACCCAAACCAACACCACAAAAAATAAATAACGATTCAGTTCCAGTAGTTACCATAAAGAACACCATAGAATCTATCAGCACTGGGATGTTGACAGCAGACAAAATGTCTAGAGGAGAAGATGATGAGACTTCAGTAGTATACGGGAAAGCGAGCTCCAGGAAAAGGAAAATTGTTATAATTGCTGACCAGCAAGGGAGAAATATTAGAAAAACTTTGCAAACACTTGTAGGCGAGGAATACACGGTAGTATGCTATTTCAAACCAAATGCTAGGCTTAAAGAAGTTTTACGATGCAACAAGAGTTTTATATCCCAATTAAATGCAAATGACTACATTATAATTATGTCAGGTGTAAATGAACGTAATCCATCCGAGTTTCAATACTATGTTAGAGAGCTATGTCAATCTATAAAAAATACGAACGCCATTGTGACTGAAATTCCTTATAATAGATATCTACACGTAAATAAATTAAATTATGAACTAAAAGTTATTTGTAGCAACTTTAAAAATGTGACGTATGTTGACGTTAATTATAATAAGCTTAGACTAAATTCTTACCTATCTACATTGTACATCAGCCGTTCTTTGCTTAGGGAAATACTTCGAATCGACTACCAAATAAAAATGTTAAAATACGAATATCAAAATATTGATGGTTTAATAAATAAAGCGAACTTGTTAAGCGTGGCCATTGACAATATAAGTGCGGAACAAAACTTAAATATCGATGTTGTCTGTATCACGGAGCATAATATGATTGACGAGGATGTAGGTCTGTTGAAGTTGCCCAATTATTCTTTAGGTGTATGGTCAGCTAGGAAAAATAGACATGGAGGATCATGTGTATTAATACGTAATGGTCTCAAATATAAAGCTATTGACTTGTCTAAATATAACATAGATAATCGTATTGAATGTAGTGCAATTGAACTCGTTGAACATAAAATTATTATAATTATTATTTATAGACCGCCTAATAATAAAATAGAATATTTTGACATTTTTTTTAAAAACATTAATGATATTTTACAAACCTTCTGCTATGGAAAAAACAAAATAGTTTTATGTGGAGATTTTAACATTGACCAAATGGTAAAAACAAAAATACAATTGAGTTTCAGAATATTTTATCTAGTTACAATCTTACTATAGAAATTAAAACATCTACAAGATTAAGTAGTAAAACATGTATCGACAATATAATGCATAATATACGAAGATGTAAAAGTTTAAATCTGGAACTAGCTTTGTCAGACCACACAGCTCAGCTTCTCTGTTGTCCAGTTAAGTTTAATGCGTGTTTTGATTATTGGTACTATAAACGGCGTGATCTCAATAAATGTAATTTAGACAAATTTAAAAGTATATTAAGGTCACTTTCGTTTAAGGATGTATATGAGACTCAGAACCCAAATCTTGCATTTGATAAATTCCACGACATATTTACACTTTTTTATAAATTATGCTTTCCATCCGTTAGAATAAAACAGAGCTTAAAAACGCATCCAAAATGGATTAGCAGGGGCATAAAAATGTGCTCTAAGCGGAAAAGAACTCTGTTGTGGAAATATAGGAAGTCGAAAAGTAATATTGATAAAAATATTTTTAAAAGATATTCTGCTCGTTTAAATTGTATTATAAAACTGACACAAAAATCACAGAATGAGCACTACATCGAGTCGTCTAGGAATAAATCTAAAGCAGCATGGGAAATCATTAATAACAAAAAAGACAAAGCACCTAAGCAGCACATTAGTAAACTAAGTATAGGAGACAAAATTATTGTCAATCCTAGCGACATAGCACAGGCATTTAACGACTATTTCATAGATAAAGTACAGCCATTAAATAGGAAAAACAAAAAACCAAAAAATGTTGGTTATAACAAACCGAACTCTATTTTTATGAAACCAACATTTCCTCAGGAAGTTGACGAAATCATTCAGAGTCTTAAAAACACGTCTTGTACAGGATATGATGAAGTATCGACGAAAGTTTTAAAATATACATCCAAAATATTATCGCCAGTGCTATTAAGATAACAATAGTTAAACCTTTATTTAAAAAACAAGATAAAGAAAATATATCATGTTATAGACCCATATCGTTAATTCCAATAATATCGAAAATATTTGAAAAGATAATCTATGACAGACTTTATAGCTATTTTGAAACAAACAATATACTAATACAAGAGCAAATAGGATTTAGAAAAAATAAGACTATCAATCAAGCTATTTATACATTTTTGTTCAAAGTTATGACCGCTTTAGAGAACAAAGAGAATGTTTATGCAATGTTTATGGACTTAACCCAAGCTTTTGACTACGTTAAACATGACATTTTAAAAGATAAACTATATACATATGGTGTTAGAGGAAATGCTTTAAAATTAATTATATCGTATTTATCTAATAGAAAACAGGCAACAGTCGTAACGAATATTTGTCCAAAGTGGAAACTAGAAGAAGAATATTTATCAGAATACAGGGAAGTAGTATATGGGGTACCACAAGGGAGTGTTTTGGGGCCTCTTTTATTTTTGGTCTACATAAATGACTTCCCCAAATCAATAAATTTCCCAATGGTTATGTTTGCAGATGACAGCACGGCCATTTTCTCTAAAAAACACACGCTAGAACTACAAATTGACATAAATAAATCGTTAATTGATATAATTGATTGGTTAGAAGCAAACAATTTAAAAATGAATGTGCAGAAAACCAAAATTATGACATTTAAAACTAAAAACAAAATAATTAATTTAATTGATGTAAGACATTTAGGAGCTAAGATTGAAGAAGTAGAAAATACAAAATTTTTAGGTTTGACAATAGATAACACTCTAAACTGGAAAGTCCACATAGGAAATGTATGTGCACAACTAAGCAAGTTTTCATATGCCTTGCGTATGCTAGGTAAAGTAGTTGGCATACCAACAGTAATGAAGGCATATCATGCTTACGTTACATCAGTTCTTAGATACGGTGTAATCTTTTGGGGCAATTCAACGGACAAAGAACTAGCATTTAGAGCCCAAAAACGATGTGTACGAGCAGTTTATAAATTGTGACACGATGACAGCTGTAAGCCGCACTTTATAGCTCTTAAAATATTAACTTTACCAAGCCTTTACATCTATGAAAGTGCAATATTCGTTCGGAAAAACATAGGTCTGTATGAAAAGTTCAAAGGTGTTCGCATTTGCAACAGATTAACTAAACCTTCGTGCAGGACAGCCCTTTTCTCAAAGAGTATATTTAGTGTGGCTCCAGAAATTTATAATAAATTGCCAAAAATGATTACTGAAAGTGAGACTATAAATAATTTCAAAAAAAGATTGTTTGAGATGTTGGCGGAAAAAGCATACTACAGTGTAAAAGAATTTCTCGATGATAGATTCTAAATTGTATGGTTTTCATCAGAATTTAGTAATGATTGCAAATTGACATTTATAAATATTAATCAAGTTGACATTATATAGATGTAGTAGTAAGAATAATGTAATTAAGTTGCATGCCGCAAGGCAGTTTATGGTCTAAGATCTGAACATTGTTTGTTGTGACTTTTATAACCCATAGACGCAATAAAGATATTGATTGATTGATTGATTCATTTGCCGCTGCTCGAATAAACGACTTGTGCCTGCATCACCGTAATGGGACCTGTAAAGGCACACGTAGATACGCTTGCGATATATTAAGTATCACTCGCGCGATGCCTCCTCTGCTGCTTACACAGCAACTCTTTGGGAGCTTACTGGTATCCTCAGTCACACACAGGAACACAACAACACTCTAGACAGTTGTTATTTGACTGCGGTTTTCTGTGAGGTGGAGGTACTTCCCCAGACGGGCTGCTTTGATGCGCCCTACCTCTCTTAAAACACCCTGGCCAAGACAAACAGATATGTTCATGCACACAATTGTTTGTCCTGTGTGGGAATCGAACCCACGAGCGTTCGTGTCAAAGCGAAGTAACAGCGTGGTGAAACCACAGCGCCACTGAGCCCGTCAAAATAAAAAAAATGGCTCTTAACCTTAACATTATTTAGCACTAATAATTTACAGGATTGTTCATTCATTATAAACCCTACAACAGTGTTTTCACGAAGCACCTTTCAAAGGACTTGTAGTCCATGCAGCTGGCGTAGGTTACACTACTTCATCAATGCCAATATAACCACATCTAGATATATGCAAGACAAGAGATGTAGGGCACATTAACTTTTGGGGGTCGATGCTACTCACGTCCGCAGGCTTTACCCTAGTTTCCCTGCACGTGACCCTTGGACGGTGCTAATCGAGTAGCAACTTTTCTGGTGGCTGATCTCGTAGTAGAATGTAGAAGCAGCGTATCGCGCTTGGATTAGGGCTCGGACTTGTCCCCACGCTCACGTGGTATCCCTAAAAGCGACCTATAACAAAGCCACCAAGGAATGTAAGAGGGCTTACATAAGAGCGGATGCGTAACGGGTTGCACTGATTGGGCGGGTGTTGGTATCCCATTCTACGGGCAGTCGCAGCTAATGGCGCCTGGCCAAATCCGTACAATCCAGTTTCTGTCATTCTGCACTGCCAACATTACGATATCCGGACGGATCACTCATCCACCAGGCGTAGGAGAAAGCCAGTCTGCTCGCTGATCTCTTCGTAGCTAATTCGCGTATCGATGATTGTGGTGCACAACTACCCCAAATTGCTTTGATTGTGGGACAACGATGCAGACATACACATCATGCAATATGATGTCCGCGTAGCGCTGGAATCACTCGATGTGCGAAAGGCTAGTAGCCCAACGGTATTTCGGCCGTGGTACTCAGGAACTGTGCCCCTGAACTCGCTCCTGTGCTAATCATGCTGCAGCGCTGCCTTTTATACAAAGCGCAAGTTCGCATATGTGTGGAGTACTGTTCTCACTTCTAAGACGGGTGCGCCAAATAGAATGCAGCGCCGCGCTATACGCATCATAGATAGCGCCGAGGTGACTAACTCCCTTGAGCTGCTTCAGCTGCGTAGGGATATTTTTGACCTCGTCCCACCTTTTCCGTTCCGCCTCCGGAACACTTGTGCTGCACTGAGATCACATCCACATAGAATTAGGTTGCTGACTTTCCTTGCTAAGAACTTCAGCGACTTATTTCTCTATCGGACTGTAAATGTGTAATTCGCTTCAGCGCATGTGTCTGGTTGGTGTGTGTATTGTAAGTATTTCTAGGCTACGGTAACTGCTTTACATCATGTGGGCCGTATTATGTTTGTACGTCTTCCGACGATGTATAAAAAACCCGCTTCGGAAAGTACGTCCACATCGAAAACGGCATTCAAATAACAACTCCCTAGAGGGTTGATGGTTTCCTGCGAGTCAGTGGTAGGTCACCGGTAGGCTCCTAAGGATTTGCAGTATTAGCAGCAGGGGTAGCATCTCGCAAGTGATACTTAATATCTTGTAATTAGTTATAGGCTACGGTAACTGCTTTACATCAGATGGGCGTATGCTTGTATCCCTACCAGGGTTAGATAAGAAAAATATGCGTTCATCGTTAAGAAAACCCCGTTTGCCGTAGCTCCGCAATATCGTTCTGATCTTACTATTACCATCGCTAAGAACACTGAGTTTCTTGGCGTTGAGATCTCCAGCGAAGTTCAGTTTCAACGTCATATGGATTAGAAAGTCAATATGGCGTCAAATTTTCAGCTCTCTCTAAACACATTTTTGAGTTAAGTCTGAGTGTCTTAAAGATTACAAGAACTTAGTGTTGCAAAGTAGTTGAACAAACAATAACGAACTTTGAGAACCTTTGATGATCTCAAGCTTACATATGACATTGAGCCTTTTTATCAAAGGAAGATAAATGAACAAGTTAGTACTTTAATATCCTTATTAAAATATCTCTCTTTATTAATATCTTTATTATTGCAATAGTCTACAAAAATAACACTTCACATTAACAAATATTACTGATAATCCCACTCACTCGCTGGAACACAGTAACGGCGGTTTTCTGTGAGATGGAGTTATTACCACCTTTTTTTTATACCACCTTGGGAGGCATACAAGCATACGGGCCACCTGATGTAAAGCGCGTACCGTAGCCTATTAACGCATGCGATATATTAAGTATCACTCGCGCGATGCCTCCTCTGCTGCTTACACAGCAACTTCTTGGGGGCTTACTGGTGGGTGACCTCACTCACACGCAGGAACACAACAACCCTAGGGAGTTGTTTCTTGGCAGCGGGTTTCTGTGAGGTGGAGGTACTTCCCCGGACGGGCTGTTTTGATGCGCCCTACCTCTCTTACATAATCTTAGTTTACATTATCTTATATAATGGTAAGACGTAATGGTCTCGATAGTAATATATTTTTAAAAGATATAAAAAAAGATAATAATTCTATGTTTGCCATAGAGCACTTGCACTTGGGCACGGCTTACATTTATAATTTCTCAACGCTTTCATGCACCAGATATTTATCAATACTAAAACATGCGTTTTTGCAATAGTAATTACGATATTCATTAATTAAAGACTCCCTGTAATCTTCTAATCTCACACACCTGGGTTAGCGAAATTACATAATAAAAAAATAGAATTCTCGTACAGCTTACGTCATGGTAAATGGCATCTGTAAGAGCCTATGTGGTCTTTACGTATTAAAAAGAAAATGGGTATTTGTTATTGTATTCGATGACGTAGGGTAGCCTACAGCCGCCGCATCGTCTATTACCAAATTCGGGCTAAATTAAATCAAGCACACCAACAGCACTGCGACTGGCATCAGGCCAGAAACACAACCCTATGTATACTGAATACGTCCCTGTTGAAAAAACGAGACAGAAATATGTAATTGAAATAACATCCTCTCGCTCACGTACAACGAATATCGCGGGTGATTCCACTGCACTGGTCTGAACATTAATATTGTTTTAGATTATATTCGAGCCATTGGCTCCTGGACTATGTTCGTGATAAGAATGCTTGAGCGATTCAACGTCTCGATTCATCGATGAAAATAGAAAATGAATATTTTTTTCATGAAAAGATTTATGGAGTTTTAATCTCCTCTCTATAAGATTTTTAATGATGGAAAAGTAATATAGGACCAGCCACAGATAGAGCGCTAAAGAAAGCATATCAATTATTTATTTGTTGGCATAAAATGAATTTTTGTAAAGTTAATTTTACATCATATATACCTTGACTACACACACACATAAAGAAGTCATTAAATTCAATGTAAAATAAATAAATCACCCGATTTTTCGCTACCCCTTGAGGATTATTAATATCGGGAATGAAAGATTATTCAGAGAGAAAAAGATTACTAATTTCATGAGAAATTGCTGAATTAGCAAAGGTAGCAACTTGCCAGCGATATTCCTTGTATTGTAATTATAGCATAGGCTGTGGTTACCGCTTGTCCCATCCGACAGTTTGTTTTCCATTAGAAGTAAAAAAATAATTTCTCCGAACTAATTTCATGAACACTTTCTATGAACTTTGTGCTTACTTTTGATGAAAGTTGATTACTTTTCCCAGAAGCTTAGGGCTCATTCGGGGAGACGCGTTTGACGGTGCGTTGTGCGGGTGGGCTTTTCTTTTTTTATTTTATACAATGTTGAAAGGCATACAAGCATACGGCCCACCTGTTATAAAGCGGTTACCGTAGCCTATAAACACTTGTAATACATTAAGTATTGCTCGCGCGATGTCACGTCTGCTGCTAATACAATAATTCCATAGGAGATTAATGGTGTCCTCACTCACATGTAGGAGCACAACCAATTTCTAGGGAGTTGTTACTACTACAGCTAAAGCATAGGTAGATTTTTTCCCTAGAAATCTCAAATCTGAAAGCAAAGGAATACAATATACTTCCAGGCAGCACAAGGAGTACAATGTACTTCGCTATGTCACTAAATAATTTAATTTATTCGCTAAATAAATTAGGCTTCATCATCATCATCATCATGAAGCCGAAGGGCAGCTGAAGGGCGTCCACTGCTGAACATGGCCTTAAACTTCGCGACAGCGAACAGCGATCGATCCTGTGCTACTTGCATCCAATGTTCCCTGCGATCTTTAAAAGATCGTCGGTCCATCGTGTAGGGGGGTATCTAACGCTGCGTTTTCCCGTTCGTAGTCGCCATTCGAAAACCTTTCTGCCCCAACTACCATCGGTTTTCCGAGCTTTGTGACCTGCCCACTGCCATTTCAGCTTGCTGATCCTTAGAGCCACGTCGGTAACTCCAGTTCTGCTATGAATGTGCTCATTTCTAAGCCTATTTCATAGAGAAAATCTGAGCATGGCTCTCTCCGTCGCATGTTGTGCAACCTTGAGCCTCGTATGAACCTGTAGTAAGGGACTAGGTTTCTGTGCCGTAAGTCATCACTGCCAACACACACTGGTCGAAAACGTTCGTCTTGAGACATTGAGGTGTTTTAGTTGAAAAGATCTTTCGCAATTTCCCAAACGCTGTCGATTCGAGTTGGATTCAACGAGAGACCTTCTCAAAGTTGGATCTACCTAGGTGGGCTGTTTGTCCTAGGTAGACATACTCATCAACAACTTCAATAACCAAGCTCCCAACTAAAACTGGAGTGGATTCAATATGTACATCCGTTTTGTCCATGTTTATTTTAAGACCCATTTGTTGGGTCTATCGAGATCTGTAACCATTGTGTTCAAGTCCCCCAGCGATCTCGTCATCATTACTATATTATCGACAAATCGAAGGTGAGTTATATACTTGACGTTGATATTGATACCGTATCTATTCCAGTCCTATTAGTTTGAAAACATCTTCCAATGCAGCCGTGAATAGTTTCGGAGAAACAACATCTCCCTGTCTCACTGCTTTCTACATCTGGATAGGTTTCGTACTCTGGTCCTGTAGTCGGATCGACATGGTGACGCTTTCGTATATACTCTTCAACACTTCGATATACCTATAATCAATGCGGCATCGCTGGAGAGACTGGAGCACAGCCCAAGTCGACTGGTACTACTGGTACTCTTCGGTCGTCTTCTTCTTAGGTCTTTCCGAAAGTCGGCTTGTTTAGGAGGCTGGAACTCATCAAACCTCATCAAACCTGCGTACAAGACGATTCATGATAACCCTTGAAAATAGCTTATAGACATAGCTAAGAATAGAAATGGGTCTATAGCTCTTCAATATAGCTTTATCACCCTGATTGAAAAACCACGCAATCACGATTCTGCCCCATGCCTGTGGCGCTTTGCCCTCAAGGATGATGGAATTGAATAGCTCCTGAAGCACTAGTCTTGCTGTTCTTAAGCTGTTTAAGAGCCATCCCAATCTCGTACAGACTGGTGTCCGGAATATCCTAGGGTCAGGACAATTTGGCTCTTGGGTCTGATGTAGAACCAGAAGGAGGTTGTGGTGACTGATGAAACTCTCAATTTCCCTCAGGATCTTTGGTTTCTACGAGACACTGTCGCCACTCTTGGTCTTCAGTTGCGTGAACTGACTTCGACCAACAGACATATTTATTGCGAACACTTTGGAGTCTTTATACTACTTAAAGTCTTAAAGTTAGTCTGCTTAAAGAGTCTCCATTCTGCTAGCGACACGACACTCGTCTCTTCAATACAAGAAGTATTGAAGTCGCAAAGAGACCGACATCTGCCCGTATAGCTGTCGATACGAGGAAACATCCACTGAAGACTATTTTAATCCTTATTGGATACCATTTTGAGTCTGGCTAATTTTACTACAACATAATAGTAATCGCATTAAAATTGCTACCGTATTTTTTAACTTATTACGTAAGAAAGTTGTCTATGATTGCGGCTTTTGTAGGGATAAAATGACGGCTGGACGTTATTACGCACAATTAAATCAAGTCCTAACGAAAAGATTTTTTCCTACCTTGTTCCCGTCACAAATTCATTCTTTAATTGGGAAAAAATCTTGTATTAAATCAGAAATTACTGGAAGAGAAGGTTATTATATTAATTTACCTTCACAGTCAACCCGAAGATAGACATTACATCAATATTTCACAGCGCCCTTTATTTATACTGTAAACTCTTATACAATTTTCCAACCGTTTCTTGTTGGCTATGAGGTGAAAATACTAAGAATATTCTGAGGAAATTTCTTAATATAAATAAATTAGGTAGAGGCGGTAAGTTCCCTAAAGCTAATGTTTAGGTTATGAAAATATAAGCGTCGCTTCAGGTCGATTGTTTTATACCGTGGCGCAGGTATGGTATAATAATTTCAAAGAATGTGCTCACATAAAATTACAGGCCGCCAGAAAATTCATCTATGAGTAATAACTTTCTACATATTACAGATTTGAGATGGTATCAGGATATTTAAGAGAGGTAGAGCGCATCAAAGCAGCCGCCTCGGGAAGTACTTCCACCTCACAGAAAAAATAACATCTCGCCGGAGGGTTGTTGCGTTACTGCGTGTCAGTGAGGTCACCAGTAAGCTCCTAAGGAGTTGCTGTGCTGTGGGAGTAGCAGCAGAGATGGCATCGCGCGAGTGAAACTTAATGTATTGCCAGCGTTAATCGGCTATGGTAACCACTTTCCATCAAGTGGGTTGTATATTTGTATGCCTCCCGACGTAGTACAAAAAAAATATCCAATGAAAATTTTCGAGACTCCTTTTTAGTGGATGACATCAATGTATCTGTTGATGAGTTAACAGTCTTATTTTCTATCCATAGGTCGTCATCTTCACTCCATGTTCCTTGCGTGGTAGGCAGGAAAGACCTGTCGTGCTTACACACTTTCACTCACACATTCACTCGCTTCGTAACATTCATAGCTCACTTCATGCTCGCTCGCCGATTTTTATCTATCTATAACTTCACGCCAAATCCCTTGCGAGGTAGGCAGAGAGAACCGAGCGCCGCGTGACTCGATCCTTACATATCTCACTCGCTTCTTTAACATTCATTGCTCTTCTCATGCACACTCACCGATTTCTAGGGCTCCAGACATCACCTTCTGATAGAACACGACCATTTTGGTCATGGTAGTCTTGACCTTCCTTGGCTCCTACATTCATCATTTCATTTTTAGTGCTTCTGATATAACCTTCCGATATAACACGATCCAATTTTTCATATAGTCTTTCACTTTCACGTTATATATCTGTTTCATATTTTCCCCCCTTCTTTCTTTTTACAGCGTACCTCTTCTTATTTTAATGCTGTTGCTCTCTTTCATATCAACTCTATTTCTTTTATCAACATTTCGGTCTATAAGCGTCCTTTTGAGCAGTCAGAACCCGTTATATACGTTTTCTCCTACATTTCGCGGTCGTATACGACAACCCGGGTTTCGAAGGGTTAAGTCATTGTATTTATTATTTTCTTAATACTACGTATAGAAATAAGGGCCTAGTATTGCTCTAATAATGTAAAATTGGTTTGGAAATTATTATTTAGGAACAATCACGTTTTATAAAAAAGTAAAAACGTGTCTCAATAAATATATACATTGTCGGACAAATTACACAGCGCCATCTAGCCCCAAAGTAAGCGAAGCTTGTGTTATGGGTACTAGACAACTGATAAACATACGTAAATACATTTCTTTTTGTAAATACATACTTATCATACATAGAAAATATCCAGACCAAGACAAACAGACATGTTCATGCACACTAATGTTTGTACTGTGTGGGAATCGAACCCACGAGCGTTGGTGTCAAAGTAGTGTAACAACGCGTTTCACCACTGCGCCACCGAGCTCGTCAAATGTCAATGACCGTAACATTACCATGGCAAACAATAATATATTAACTTTATTGTTGTCACATATTTAATTATTGATAATTCATTAAACATCAAAATAAACTAAGAAACACCAACATTTAAGAGAGGTAGGGCACATGGAAGCAGCCCGCCTGGGGAAGTACGTCCACGTCACAGAAAACCGCAGCCAACAACTCCTTAGAGGCCAAACAAACCCAGAGATCTACAAAAACGTTCGGACACCGTGAGCGATTTTTGTGTGAATCGGAACATATTTAATTAATCCATAGATGTCGGTAGATGTAATAATTGATTAACTAATGTAAGACTAATATCACCTTAGTCTTTCTGCGACCATACTGCGACGCTGCAAAGCATTTGAAACGTCAGGTTCAACAAAATAAATAAAACACGCGATACTTCCGTTAAAAATTGTTTAATTCAGCTCCTTAGAGGGTTGGTGTGTTGTTGCTTGTGAGTGAGGTTACCAGTAAGCTCCTATGGGGTTGCTGTGTTAGTAGGCAGAGGTGTCATCGCGCGAGTGATACTCAATGTATTGCAAGTATTTATAGGCTACGGTAACCGCTTTACGTCAGGTAGGCCGTATGCTTACATACCTCCCGACGTTTTATAAAAAAAAATCCAATTGCAAAATTTCAAAGGTTACAGCTACGACGTACACACAAACGTTAATATCTGTGAATCCCTCAAAAACATCCATTTTCAATTACAATTTCAATATAATCTAGTTAAATGCCAACTTTTTATCTATTTGCCGAAGGATTAATGAAAAAAGTACCTCACAAAAGAGTGAAACTTTTCTCTCAGTTTTGGGAGTCGGAATTCCGGTTGAAATTTTGTCCTATCTTCGGAATTAGGACAGCGAATAGCGTTACACGTGACACCGCACATAGTGGCATCGCCCTCGGTTACTATACAATTATGAGGATGGGAAAATGTTTACAATCTCAGACTACAAGCCTCGCGAAATGATGCTTAATAGAGATTTTAGAGCAAAAATTTTACATTGATAAATCTCTTTCCGGAATATTTTTGTCTACCGGAATATTAATACCTCGTTTTACAATCGCACAGCCCGCCAACGGCTGGAAGTTCATCCGCATACGCTGAAACCGCAATGGTCGCACACTGTGCGGTTCCAGATAAGTTTTCTACCGAGAAGTATTAAGTTGTGGAATGAGCTCCCTGCCGAGGTTTTCCCAAAGGACTACAGTATGGCGTTCTTCAAGAAAGGCGTAAAGAGGTTCTTACAGGGTCGGCAACGCAAGAGTGACACCACCGGTGTTGCAAATCTCCACAGGCTACGGTAACTGCTTACCATCAGACAGGCCGTACGCTTGTTTTCACCTTAGTGGTATAAAAAAATTAGGATGTAATTATAGTCACAAGGCATTCTATGAACTTTTTCAAACTTTTCATTCGAATTAAAAGTACACTGATCAACGAGGAAAGTAACATAGCCTCAGGCTTCACGAGAAAACAACCGGGATATAATAAATAAATAAATATTGTCGGACAAATTACACAGCGCCATCCAGCCCCAAAGTAAGCGAAGCTTGTGTTATGGGTACTAGACAACTGATAAACATACGTAAATACATTTTTTTTGTAAATACATACTTATTATACATAGAAAATACCCAGACCAAGACAAACAGACATGTTCATGCACACAAATGTTTGTATTGTGTGGGAATCGAACCCACGAGCGTTGGTGTCAAAGTAGCGTAACAACGCGTTTCACCACTGCGCCACCAAGCTCGTCAAATGTCATGACGTTTCAGATTACGTCCTTCCACACGTTGCAAAATTAAAATAGTACTTACTCATTTATTTCTAATAAGTACGTAGTGTTTTATCAGAAGGTGATGTCAGGAGCCCCAGGAACCGGCGAGCGTGCATGAAAAGAGCTATGAATGTCACAGAAGCGAGTGAAGAATGCAAGGACCGCGTCTTATGGCGCTCGGTTCCCTCTGCCTACCCCGTAAGGGACTTGGCGTGAAGATATACATACACACATACGTAGTAGTGTTTTTCTCTGAGTGGCGCAGGTATTACAGTGCAGGTAGTCTCTCCATGTGAAAATCAATATCTTCGCCAAATCCTGGATCCGAAATCCAAAATGAATATGATGGTGTGAATTGATAGTAAACTTCCACATCCACCACATCATCCCTTACTCATTCCACAGCAGGAATACGGGTCTCCCCTCAACCGAAGGGGTTTATAACTCCACCACGCTGCTCAAATGCGGATTGGCGGAGACCAGTCTTTTCAAGCCGCCCGAGGGCCACTGACTTAGCTTAACGACTGTCATCTTTCGACAACAACCGGGACCGACGGCTTAACGCGCCCTCCGAAGCACGTAGAAACTCGAGATATTATAACCCATCCATAGACAGGCTGCGGTTGACGTTACGTAACATGCGTATTTGGTTAGATTGACACGCGCAATGACGCCATCGAGTTCTCTCTTTATATATATACAAGTATATATATCTATATACGTTGCAAGCACCGGTTTATTTGCATAAATTACAAGTCAATTTTTTTTGCGAGTCACCAACTTATTCCTTGTTGCGAAACAATCGCAATGCCGAAACACAAATACACTTGGCGATACAGTGAGCAATTTGAATAGGTCATCTTAATGACACCGGCTTATTATAGTTTGTTTTTTATTTATATATATGAATTAATTTAGTATTTTTAGTGATAAGACTTTGACCTTTACTGCATAAATTATAGGATTAAAGTGTCTATTTAGTAGTATTTTTAGTGATAAAACTTTGATCCTTACTGAATAAATTATAGGAGTAAAGTGTCTATTTAGTAGTATTTTTAGTGATAAGACTTTGATCCTTACTGAATAAATTATAGGAGTAAAGTTTCTAGTCACAAGTTTTTGCGAGCCTGTCTATATTCGAAGGATACTCGGCCGAATGCCAAGCTTGTCGGCTTAAACTTAGTGCTTGGATGTAAGACAAATTCACTGCTGACCTCGCCAGTAAACTTTGAGGATTTGAGTTGTAGCCTTATTGACAGAGGGCATAAGTTGTCTACATGATAGACTTCAACATTTTAGTGGACCCTCGACTACGAAGCGAAAATGTAGGACTCGACCGAGGTTAACGCTGGGAAGATGATGACGGTGAAGATAAACTTCGTCGAGAAAATAAAAATGTCTGAATATAACTGTGAAATAAAGGGAAATCCTTAAATTTCAGTGACAAGTATGGTTATGGAATCGATATAATAATTTTTTTCCATGATAAATACTACTTCTAATAGGTAATAATTTTAATAAGAATGACGAAGCAGATATACAATGCAAAAGTGGAAGGATGTAGGAGCCGAGGAAGGCCAAGACTTACCTACCCTGATCAAATTGGTCGTGTTCTATCAGAAGGTGATGTCAGGGGCCCTAGAAACCAGCGAGCGTGCATGAAAACAGCAATGAATGTAAAAGAAGCGAGTGAGGTATCGAATCACATGGCGCTCGGTTCTCTCTGCCTACCCCGCAAGAGATTTGGCGTGAAGTTATAGATAGATAATTTTAGTTACAAAATTGTCTTCGAAAATCAAAGATCCCTTGGTCGTTTGGTACGTGTAGATGGCTTAACTGTACTTTCATTTTTCATGACAAGGCGATATCCTCTATGTAGCTTAAAATTATATAATTTCAGTTTACAACAAAACAAATATTTAATTCTGCTCATCGTTTCTGTATCATAAACGTACTTACTTGAAGTGTATTTGTGGCTTTCTTGGTTTCGATTTTCGCACAGCAAATCAAATGTGACATTGCTTAGGAAATTTATAAAAGACATATTTAAAAATTCAACACAAGGTAACTTAACGAAATATCAACAATGTGAAAATCTATCTCCGCTTTTGAAATGACAGTATTTTGTGACTCAGTCAATGTTACTACGATGCTGACATGTGACTATGTGATTAAAGGTGTCCTTTTGAATTTGTTACAGTATTTTATAAGATAGTGCGATACGCCAAGGATACCACTTTTACGTTATCGGCAAAATAAATATCTACTTCACGACTTTTCAGAAGAACCCATTCTGTAGTCTTAGGAAAATCTCAACAGTTGCCTAAAGGTTCAAAAATGGCTCTGTAACCACACAATATACGAGCGTTTTAGTTCCAGTGCGTCAGGGTGAATTTGCTGCCGCCGTAGAAGCAGAGGTTGTAGATATCAAACAGAACTATTCCTCTGAATAACTACCTTTCGTACAATCGGTCTCATCTTAGAACTAAGGTCTCGAACGTGTAAACTTGAGGTCGTCAAGAATTATCATAGACCGTCTCTGGACCAAAATTATTGGCCTGAGCTGATGCTGCTAAGCACTCCGCCACCACAAAGATGCCAACAATAGTCCAGGTGGGATCGGATTTTGTGTAGCAGAAGACTTTCACTAGAGCTTCTTCCTATCCGTTACTGTAGAAACATGAACCCAGTGGCGATATTGAGGAGTGCAGTTCCAGAATTGTGAAGCCTGAGTAGGATTGGAGGGATTGAATTCAACTAAATTTAATTTCTCCAGTTTGATACTCTAAGCAAAGTACTCTCAATTTTAGATCGAGGTCATTCCTAGCTTTCTTCCAATGACGAAATAACGGTAAATACAGTCTTTTTTTTATACAACGTCGGGAGACATTCAAGCATACGGCCCGTGTAAAGCAGTTACCGTAGCTTATTAACACTTGTAATATATTAAGTATCACACGCGCGATTCCTCCTCTGCTGCATACACAGCAACTCCTTAGGAGCTTACTGGTGACTAGACCTCTATCTATCTATAACTTCACGCCAAATCCCTTGCGGGGTAGGCAGAGAGAACCGAGCGCCACGTGACTCGATCCTTACATATCTCACTCGCTTCTTTAACATTCATTGCTCTTCTCATGCACGCACGCCGGTTTCTAGGGCTCCTGACATCACCTTCTGATAGAACATGACCAATTTGGTCATGGTAGGTAAGTCTTGGCCTTCCCCGGCTCCTACATCCTTCCACTTTTGCATTGTATATCTGCTTCGTCATTCTTTCATCTTGCATTCTTTCTACATGCCCGAACCATCGGAGCATGCCTCTTCTTATTTTAACACCGACGCTCTCTTTCAGACCAACTCTATTTCTAACATCATCATTGCGAATACGGTCTACGAGCCTTACGCCACAAATTTTGCGCAGCGCTCGCATTTCAACCGCGTTTATTCTACTTTCATGCTCTTTCTGCCATACCCAACTCTCGCTTCCATAAGTTAGCGTTGGGACCAACACTGCATTGTGTATAGCGAGTTGTGCCTTCTGGCTCAGGATTTTACTGCCAAGAAGTTTTCCCAACGCTCCATTCACACTATTCCCAGCACTCACTCGTCTTTCCACATCTGCGGTGTACCTTCCATCCCTGCTGAAAGCGCATCCAAGATATACAAACTCATCCACTTGTTCCAACACTTCATCATCAATCGTAATCCTTACATTAGTTCTGGATTCTTCTCTTTCAAATACCATTATCTTTGTTTTCTTCGCATTCAGTAGTAAGCCTTTCTCCATACAGTCGTCTTTCATCGCTGTGACCAGTGTTTGCAGTTTAGATGGTGTATCTGCTAATAGCACGGCATCGTCTGCATACAGCAGACAGTTCACCACTTGGTCACCCATGCGCAATCCCACATTCGTTGACCTTATTCTCTGCAGACAACTATCGAGATACAGGATAAACAGCCTAGCAGATAGCATGCAACCCTGTTTGACACCAATTTTGACATCAAACCAGGGTGACATGCCACCGTCTATCCGCACACATGCTGAGCAATCCTTGTAAGTGGACTGCACAGCACGGAGCAGTGAACCGTCAATCCCATATCTCGGCAATATATCCCACAGTTCCTTTCGCACAACCCTATCAAAGGCTTTCTCAAGATCCACAAAACCGCAGAAAACCTTCCGGTCTATGGCCAGATGCTTCTCTACGATATTGCGGAGCGAGAAAACTTGATCCGTACATCCCCTTCCATTTCGGAAACCTCCTTGTGCGTCCCACAGCATTTCATCGGATTTCACCCTCATTCTCCTTTCAATCACCTTTCCATATACTTTTGCTGCTAAGCTGATCAAACTGATGGCCCTATAGTTGGCGCAGTCCATGCGTGATCCCTTGCCTTTATACAAGGGCACGATGACTGCGCGTCTCCAGTCCATTGGGACCCTTCCAGTTCTCCAGCATAGGTTGCATAGGTACCAGAAGGCGTCCCGGACGTAAGTGCCACCTAATTTGATCATCTCAGCTGTGATCAGATCAATTCCCGCTGATTTTCCATTTTTCAAGCTTCGTATCGACCATTCGATCTCATCCATAGTTATGCCTTCGTCGGACGCTGTCAACGTGGAGTAAGCATCCGACTCACTCTCATTGCCAGCGTCCGAGGCATACTCATACATTTCCTCAAAATATTCACTCCACCGTTCTAACACTTCCTGAGTGTTGGCAAGAATGACACCAGCTTTAGACTTTATCTTATCCATTCTGGATGCCGACGAACCACTCCGAGACTTCTTTACCTCTCTCCAAAAGAGTTTGGTATTTGCCTCGAAGTTTTTCGTCAGCCTCTCTTCCTCATTCATAATTTGTCTTTCACGCTTCTCTTTCACTAAAGCCTTGGTTTCATTCTTGCATAGACGGTACATTTCTTTCTTCTTTTCTCTCATATTTTCATTTAAAGGCAAAGATGATACGTAATCCAGCCACGCTTTCCTCTTTCTTGCTACGGAGGATTCAACCTCCGCATCCCACCAGGCATCTCCTTTCGCTGTTTTACGTCTCTTTGCGCATCCACAAGCTTCTTTTGCACTATCCACCATACTTTCTTTCAAAACTTGCCAACAATCATCCACATCTAAGTCGGAGAGGCTTGCATTTGCAAGTCTCTCACTTACCAGATGCACATACATTCTCCTTACACTTTCATCTTGCAATTTTTCGCTCATTATCCTTTCATGATCTCCGAAAGGGATACGCACTCGCCAGTGCCTCCACTTCCTAAAAAGGCCCACAAACCGGCTTACCAGCAGGTAGTGGTCCGTCTCAAGAGTGGGGCCTCTAAAGGCTCTTGTATCCATTAAAACATTTCGGAGACGTCTATCTATTAAAATCAAATCAATCACACTTTTTTGATCATTCCTTCTCCATGTATACGTGTGAATATCCTTATGATGAAATAAAGTATTCGACACGAGGAGGCCTCGTTCCATACATAAATCTAGTATAGACTTACCTGCTTCGTTCACTCTCTTATCTCCATACGGACCAAGAACAGCTTCATAGCTGTATCGCTTGGTCCCAACCCATCCATTCAAGTCTCCACACATAATCACTCTTTCGTTCCCTTCAACTAAGTCCAGAACATCCCTCACAGACTCCCAAAACTTCTCCAGTTCTTGAGCACACGCTGAGCTTACGGGAGCGTATGCTGCAACCAAAAATACTCGCGTGATGCCCAGTTTAATACGAACCCAGAGAAGTCTAGGCCCTACCAAACAGTAATCTCTTACACCAGTGGCTAAGCGAGAGGAGAGTACGACACCTACACCAGCACTGGCATGATCGTCCCGGTCTACCCCGGACCATAGGGCCATCATACCACCGGGCAGATCATCGGTGTCGTTCCCCTTGCGCTTAGTCTCTGTCACACATAAAGCATCCAAACGTCTATCATTCATTACGTCTATCAGTTCATTCGTCTTATCTTTCAATCCACCTCTCACATTCCACGTGCCTATGCGGCACTCGGTTCCCCTCGTCCCGCCGGAATTGGCGCTGCGTGGTGGGTGGCGGCCCCCACCGCCGCATGCAGCTGTATTCGCACCGACGGGGGCGGATCGGTGCGCGTCGCCTACGGGGGACGCCCTAATCCGCACGTCGGTGCGCTCTTGGTCCAGAATTGCAATCGACTGATTGGTGACTAGACCCTGTTATATATAAAAATAATAAATGAATTATTGTTATTATAGCTACTATAAAGGGGAGCGTGTGATCCCTAATATATTACAAGTGTTAATAGGCTACGGTAACTGCTTTACATCAGGTGGGCCGTACGTTTGAATGTCTTCCGACGTTATATATATTTTTTTTATATACAGCAGAAAGAGCGACGGTTCGAGATGAAGTCAATAAGACATGCCCTTGAAGCATAGAACGCAGCTAGTTTTTTGAAGGCATTTAAACACATATTGAATACTAGCTGCTGCCCGCGGCTCCGCCCGCGTGGAGTCAAATAACGTTACCTATGTGTTAATCCAGATCATAATCTATCTACGTGCCAAGTTTCATTTAAATCCGTTCAGCCGTTTAAGCGTGAAAGAGCAACAAACATCCATCCATACATACAAACTTTCGCCTTTATAATATTAGTAGGACACTAGGGGTGTAAGTCACTCACTATGCTTTATACAACCTTTAGTTAAAGATAACCGCACCTGCACGAGATCCACCAGCCTAATTAATACATTAGGCTCTGGAGAG
The DNA here is from genome assembly GCA_947507595.1 of Pyralis farinalis. NCBI lineage: Eukaryota > Metazoa > Arthropoda > Insecta > Lepidoptera > Pyralidae > Pyralis > Pyralis farinalis. Next base: position 22,068,021 of record OX382258.1, read on the forward strand.
GGGGGGGGGGGGGGGGGCAACCAATCGACATGATTGACTTTCGACTCGCAAAATTTCGCAGAATAATAAAAACTCCCTAGATGGTTTTGTATCCTTGTGAATACATAAGGTCATCAGTGAGCTCTTGAGGAACTGCTATGGTATCACTCGGTATGTCATCGAGTCAGCGATACTCCTTGAACTGCAAGATTTTATATGCTAAGTTGGACATCAGGTGGGTATTTTACCCTCAAAGTTGTAAAAACAAGAAAAAACAAAAGTATCTCCACACAAGCCTTTGTTCCGATAGAGCCATCCCCGATTTAAATATTCACAGGGTGTTTGATTATGGCAAAACAAAGAGATAAATAACACGAGCGAACCGCACTCGGCTGTCCACACCCGCTCTCTGTGTTTTATTTGGGCACGTTACATGCACTCCAGCAGTTATTGCTACCCACTTCACCCTTTGTTTGAGGCGGCTTAACTTGTAGAAATATATATTAAATATTTATCAAGTTATTTATATAAAATTATAAAATATGATTTGACCATTTTTTATAATTGTGATTGTAAAATAAGAACGCTGCTCGCCTGATCACGAATACGATCTATTGTATCAAATTTTATTGAGTGTACCTTAAGCCCTTTTGGTAGAAGAAAGGCGCAGATATTCCAGCATTGAGAAAGGTGATGTTTAGCTGCGGGCTTCTTCAAGGTGAAGGTATGGTTTCTCAGGCAACTGCTTCCTGTTAAGTAGGACTATGCTTTATCTATCTTTTGCCTTTTCTTTATCATACCTCTGCATATTTATGATGATAGGTACTTTTATGTAACTATTTGTGTCTTTTTATGTAATATTTTGTCCTAAAAACGAACGGATATGATTTGTGAACAATTATGTCGTTCTTGAAACGTGTCATATTATTATAATATACAACAATATAAGAAAGATGTAAATCAAATTTAGTTGCTGATATAACTGTATCACATTTTTCAAAATCCACATATTTTACTTTAATTGAACTGGCAGTTGCCTATAGAGATAAGTATACTTTCCCAGTTTTAATTGGCCCGAAAATAATTTCGTTTCAGTATATAAAAATTAAGGCAGAAATTTCAGCAAGCTTTGAAAGTTAAACCGATTCAAAAGGTAAAGTGCTCGCAATAACTATGAGAGGGAATATAAGCGCCCAAATAAAACACTGCAAACGGACCCGGTGGCCGAGAGTAACTGCAAATGTTAAGAAGAGCGGTTAGAGGTCTAAATAGCTTCAGTACCGTCTTTTCAGGGGGCGTGGTTTTCGAGATATGCTTAGAGAATAAGTGGCAGGTACTCGAGCTGAAAACCTTGCTTTCCAACAGAAGGAACATAACAACCCTTAAAGGAGTTGTTATTTGACTGCGGTTTTGTGTGAGGTGGAGGTACTTCCCCAGATGGGTTGCTCTGATGCACCTAACTATCTTAATATCTGAAACTTCATGACATCTCCCTCGTTTTTTCTCCTTAAGGCAATGTTACCATGTCATTTTTCAATTCGAATTAAAAATTTATCTCACAGAATACACTTTTTAGTAAATTTACACCCTGTTCAGGTAGACAAACATAAAATTTTAGATTTTAGATTTTAGATAGAGATTTATCAACATAAAATTATTTGCTTTAAATTATATATTTACTTGTTATTATTCTAAAATTTAACTGATGTAAAGCGATTACCGTAGCTTATCTTGCATCACATATACATACAGTGTGACTCGCGCGATGCCACCTACGCTGCTAACACAGGTAACCGCTTTACATCATGTGGACTGTATGCTTGCATGCCTGTCGACGTTGTATAAAAAGAAAACCTATTACGATCAGTGGACTCGCTTTGTAAAAAGCCACTGTCTTGTCACTACGGTACGATAGTGGTATGCCAGGTTCGAAAACTTTGTAACACTACATCTGGATAATAAGAATTTGTAGCAAAATTCAATTAAGATTGCAAAGAGCTAATGCAAACTGAGCAAAGGTAAAGTGTTATTCTTCTTCATAGCGTTATCGTGTTTCTCAGTCAATCATGATTGGCGGATTTGGCTACCTAAACCAGAGACTTATAAAAAGGTAGACACGTTATAGACCAACATTATTGTATTTTAAAATGGCGTAAGTAGTACTATCTACGTACAGTTATTTATTATGATTTATGACACTTTGCTCTAACAAAGAGACAAATGATAGGGCATACCTGTCATTAGAAAAAGATGAATATATATATCTTAAGACATTTATCCTTTGTGGCGAAATACGTATAGACGTGACGCGAATGCGAGTTGGGCAATTACCTTACTTTTGTATTGCCATTCTAGAGCGTGTACGACATATCTATAACTATAAAAACATCTTAGAACTAAACCCATTTAATTATTATGTACTAGTGTACTAGAACCGACACCGCCAACCAAATGTTTGCGCCATGGTTTGTTGCCGATCGGCAACAACTCTTTGTTGTACTACGTTGAACGAAACGCGTAAGCGCCATGAAAATCACGGCGCTTTTGACCTTTTGCTCGGGAGAAAAGTGCGCCTTAGAAGCGATTTAGTGCTGTATGTTTGAATGTTTGGGATAGACATCTAAATTATTTCAGCGCTGCAGCGGACATTAGTTTTAATTATTACCAAAATGGAGCAAGACTTTTACTTAGGGTAGCTCCTCTAGTACATAAATAACTATAACTCAATTCGTAAACCTAAGGATTTGGCGAAGTTACTAATTTTTACATGAAGCGACCGTCGCCATACCTTCGCAACCCAGAGGAAAAACCAGAGAGTGGTACATCCTAGGATTCAAACCAGGGACCTGATGGTCCATTGGCTGGATTCTCCACTGGGCATCAAATGCCATTAATGGATAACAAAGGCGTGATAGAGTGATTAAAACTTAGAATTAGAAAAAAATATGGCGAAAATATTAACATGTCGACATTGAATGACAACTAATTATTATGCCCCATGCTGTATACCCTTAGGAAAACCTCCGCTGTAAGTTCAGCTTTCTGGTAACGTTACTCACTCGCAACAATATAACAACCTTCCAGAGATTTAGTATTTGTCTGGGGTCTTCTGAATCCATCTCCTAAAAAGACTGCAGGCAAAGAACAACTCGTTAGAGGATTGTGCATCCCCACCCTAGCCGCTACGTCATACCTCTTTTCACATGCAGCTTTGATGCAAAGGTTATAGTGGGTCACTTACAACCCATTATTAATAAAACTCCCAGGATCTTATACAACAAAAGGTACTTATACCCTGACATAACTAACATAGCAAAGGAACAATCATTTGCAGGCAAAATCGTGGGTCAAAACATGTATTTATATATATAAGTTACAATTAAACCTTAGTATGTGTTTTGCCACCAACTTTAACACTTTAATCAACCTCATTTTGCATACAATGTGCCATATCCCGCCAATTACCAAATCAGTAACCGTTATCTGAATAGGAGATTTTGACGAGCTCGGTGGCGCAGCGGTTAATAACGGTACTTTGACACCAACGCTCGTGGTTCGATTCCCGTACACGACAAATATTTATGTGCGTGAATATTTCTGTTTGCATTTGGGTATTTTAAAAAGAGGTAGGACGCATTAAAGCAGCCCGTCTATGCAACTACATGCACTCGCTGAAAACTGAAGCTAAATAAAAAAGTCCCTGAGTTATTGCATTCCTGCGTGCGAGTGAGGTCGCCAGTAAGCTCCTAAAGAGTTGCCGCATAGGTGTTGTTACGTGAGTAATACTTAATGAATTGTAAGCTTTCATAGGTTTACACTAACCGCTTTACATCAGGTATGCCTTCCAACATTGTATATAAAAAAATATGGTACCTTCATCCCGTACAACAATATAACTAAACAATACCTTGCGGATTTTTTTTGTGTCCTCGCACTGAAGCCAATCATTAGCAGCGGTGGTTGCAACGTGAGATTACTTGAAATAGAGAGTTCCAAAGATTAAAGCGTCTACGGTAAATACATAAGTGTTAGCCTTAATTGGCGCCCGACCATAGACAATAAAAGATACAAGATCTGTAGACGAATTCATGGATATATATCCACTTCACAAGATTGCATCTAACAAAATATTGTGTGTAGGTATCGTATATTCTATTTCCAGTGCAAATAAACAATGTGTATCTCCAGAGAACAGTCTCAGAAGTGAGATCTCGGTCGGCAGTATATTTCTTAGACTTGTGCCAAAATCTATTTGCTTATTTCTATAACAACTAAACAGTTCGCTACCCACTTTGTCTTGTTTTGTTCGGTTTTATTTTTCTTGACTGTTGGAAAGAGTAGAAAGAAAGGTGGAAGCGTGGAAATTCTTTTTTTATCTCAGATTTTGAGTAATATTATTAACATGAGACGCAGTGGTTAGTAACGCTACTTTGATACAAACGCTCATGGTTCAATTCCCACACACGAAATTTGTATGCATGGATACGTCTGTATGTCTTGGATAGATGTTAGATAGATGTTTTTATGAGAGGTAGGGCGCATTAATGCAACTCGTCTGGGGAAGTACGTCCACCTCATAGAAAACTGTAGCCAAATAACAACTCCCTGGAGAATTGTTGCTGTGTGCAAAGTGTTGCTGTGTTAGCAACAGAGGTGGCATCCCGCGAGCGATACCTAATGTGTTACAAGTTTTCATAGACTACGTTACCCGCTTTACATCAGATGGGTCGTATGCTTATTGTGTATACTTCCCGACATTGTACAAAAAATAAATAATCGCTTATATAAGATGCGACGAGCTCGGTGGCTCAGTCGTGAATGATGCCACTTTGACACCAACGCTCTTGGGTTCGATTCGCACACAAGGCAAACATTTGTGTGCATGAACATGTCTGTTTGTCTTGATCTGGATGTTTTAAGACAGGTGGGGCGCATCAAAGCAGCCCGTCTGGGGAAGTATCTCCACCTCACAGAAAACCGCAACCAATTAACAACCCCCGAGAGGGTTGTTGTGTTCCTGCGTGTGAGTGAGATCACCAGTAAGCTCCCAAGGAGTTGCTGTGTAAGTAGCAGAGGGGGCATCGCGCGAGTGATATATAATATATCGCAAACATTAATAGGCTACGGTAACTGCTTTACATAAGGCGGGCCATATGCTTGTATGCCCCCGACGTAGTATATAAAAAAAAGCGAAATAGATGAATGTAGAAGGCCAAGACTCATCTACTAGGATCTTTCGTCACACTTTCATCCAAATTTTTTCTACATGTCCGAACCAACGGGGCATGCCTTTTCTTATCTTAACATCGACACTACTTTTCAGACCAACTCTCTTTCTTAAATTAGTTTAATATTTATGTTCTGTTTACACTACTTGAAGTTTACTTTTACAGAAAACTGCGAGTAAGTTAAGTTACCGGTAAATTTCCAAAGGGTTGCTGTATTAACAGAAGGGATGGCAACGCATGACCGATACTGCCTGTATTGCATGCAAGTTCGTGGGGTTATGGGGGTACGGAAACCAAATTATAACTTGACCGTGTGCTTGCATACCTTCCGACATTGCATAAAAAAATCTTACGTATGATTCTGTATAATAATGAAGATGTTTTAGTTAGTAGATTTTGAAAAGCTCGGTGGCTCAGTCGTGAATGACGCGACTTTGACACCAACACTCGTGGGTTCTATTCCCACACGAGGCAAACATTTGTGTGCATGAACATGTCTGTTTGTCTTGGTCTGGATGTTTTAAGAGAGGATGGTGCATCAAGGCAGCCCATCTGGGAAAGTATCTTCATCTCACAGAAAACCGCAGTCAAATAACAACTCCCTAGAGGGTTATTGTGTTCGTGCGTGTGAGTGAGGTAAGCTCCTAAGGAGTTGCTGTGTAAGCAGCAGAATCGCGCGAGTGATACTAAATATATATCACAAGCTTTAATAGGCTACGGTACCCGCTGTACATCAGGTGGGCCGTATGCTTGTATACCCCCCGACGTAGTATAAAAAAAAAGATTATTTTCCAATGCGTCTAATAGCGTACAGAGAGTGACAAGAAACTTTAGACTCTTGCAGCATCATTTTTAACTTTATTACGTGTGCCATAAGATGCATGAGGAAGAAATTCAGGAAAAATTACGATGCAGATATACAGTGCAAGATTGGTAGGATGTTGGAGCCAAGGAAGGTCAAGATTTACCTTCCACGACCAAATTGATCGTATTCTACGAGTATCAGACGGTGATATCAGGAGCCTTAGAAACCGGCGAGCGTGCATGAGAAGAACAATGAATATTAAAGAAGCGAGTGAGGTGTATAAGGATCGAGTCACGTGGCGCTCGGCTCTCTCTGCCTGCCCCGCAAGGGATTTGGCGTGAAGTTATAGCGTGTGCTATAAAAATGGTACAAAGGTTAAACAGCTGGAGGTGTTGCTGTGTGTACATAAGCAACTTTATTATAAACATACTTACTAAATATTTATTTTCACTACCACAATATTTTGCTTTTCGCATGAAAAGGTCTACACAATTTTCCACTCATGTATGTATATATGTCTTCATGTCAGGTCCCTTGCGGGGTAGGCAGAGAGAACCGAGCGCCATAAGACGCGGTTGCACTCGCTTCTCTAACATTCATAGCTCTTTTCATGCACGCTCGCCGGTTCCTGGGGCTCCTGACATCACCTTCTGATAAAACACGACCAATTTGGTCATGATAGGTTAGTCTCGGTCTTCCTCGGCTCATACATCCTTCCACTCATGAATGGAGAATATTGTATTTACTCAGGTAAAAACTATTGATTCGTATCTTTATATATATATATATATATATATGTAAAAGTATATATGTCTTCCATCCATTTGATGTCAATGAACTCCTCTTAAAAGGTTGAACCGATTTTGGAGATTTTGTTTGTGTATCTTTATGTGAATTCGAGAATAGTTTAGATTCTCAATTGAAGCCGATAGGGTAGGTATCTCTGGACAGGGCAACATCTATCGGGACTGCTGGTATCTACATGTACTCTATTCAATTCATCATTTTAAGAGAGGTAGGGCGGATCAAAGCAGCCCGTCTGGGGAAGTACCCCCGCCTCACAGAAAACTGCAGCCAAATAACAACTCCCTAGAGGGTTGTTGTGTTCCTGCGTGTGAGTGAGGTCACCAGTAAGCTCCCAAGGAGTTGCTGTGTAAGCAGCAAAGGAGGCATCGCGCGACTTAATATATCTTATCAATACTTAATACTCGTATATCTCAAGCGTTAATAGGCTACGGTACCCGCTTTACATCAGACGGCCCGTAGACTTGTATGCCTCCCGACGTAGTATATAAAAAAAATCTGCACCAGGATATTAGAGGAAGAGAAGCACTCTCTGTAGACACTCCCCTACTACAACCATCATTTACGTGACAAGTCTTTACAATCCTTGCCGCTTCAGAACTTTACAACACTTTAACGACAAAATGTCCTCTTCCTTAGGTTCTTTCTAATCGGCTAAAAAGTTTCTTTAATTATACTTGAACTGTTAGATCATTAATAACTTGTTTTCAGACAATACATTAAGAAATGTGCATTGTAGGTACAATAATTTAAATTGACTTGTTCTTTAATGGTTGTAATTATTACCTTTTTTACGATATATTAAGTATCTGTCGCGCGATGCCTCCTCTTACTGGCTTACTGGTGACCTCACTCACACGCAGGAACACAACAACTCTCTAGGGAGTTGTTGTTTGGCTGCGCTTTTATATGAGGTGGAGGTACTTTCCTAGACGAGCTGCTTTGCGCCCTGACTCTCTTAATAATTTGCCTTCTTCTTCTTAGTAATATTCCGCTTCTTTATCTAATAGGATTGGCGGCGTTCGCTCCCTAAGCCTAACGATAATGCGACAATTCAGATTTTGACATGGAGCGACTGCCGGCAGGCTGCCGCAACCGAGAGGAAAAACCAGACCTTTCTTAGGTTAGGTCACACGTCTGCCGAAATACAACAAATATGTACTTAAATTCGAAAGCATGAATGTAGTGCTATATGCCAGGATTCGAACTAGGGACCGGTTGATCAATAGGCTGCTCAATGGCTGTAACTATTATATTCTATATATACTCCTCACTGCGTATTTACAATCCTTTCAAACAGGTATATTAAGGTTGACTGGAAGAAATCCCTTAGAGGGCGATAAGTCCGCCATTGTTACTTTTGCCTATCATTTGTTGTAAATCCTTGTTGTTATGTACATATATACATGTGTACATATATAAATACAGTTTTGTAAAGAACAAAGAAATAATTTTCTTATAACAATATTGAAAACTGTTTAACGTTTTTTTTTGAATTTGGAATCTTTCCATTCAACCTAACTCAAAACACAGGTTTTATCTTCTCGGTATTGAAGGCACGTTTTCCTCGTTCTACTTTCCGTGTTAAAGTTAGGTTTTTTGTACACTTGGCACGGAGTCGAAAATTTCTGTGCTTCACCAAAAAGATAGAAAAGAACAGAATTATTATTTTTCAAATATTATTTGGTGTTACCAGTATACTTACTTGCCACTATTTAACAATGCTGTAATTTAATATTCATTTCCTCAAAAGAATATACGTATATATATATATATTTACAATACAATACACTTAATTGCACCAAAAGGAAATTAGATAAGAAAACAACAATAACGAAGTATCAGTACAACGGCGGTCTTATCATGATGGATCTCTTCCAGACCACCTTAGGGTAAAGGAGAGGTAAAGAAACAAGGTCAAGTGGCGTAAAGCATAACCTAAAAGAAATAAAGTAATTATATAAATAAATTCACAAACATACATACTATTTATATTTATATATAGTAGTCGCATCCAGCGACTTCATTCGTGCATATTTGGTATCCCGTAGGAACTGCTCTTTCTGGTTTATTCTTTTTCTCAGCTTCAAAGAGTCATATCGTGAGCGAGAAAGCCTATAACCTTCCGCAGTAATTAGATTTTCAAATACGAAAAGAATTTTTCAAATCCATCCGGTAGTTCCTGAGATTAGCACGTCCAAACAAACAATCAAGTAAACAATCTTTTTATATTACCACATATATCCACATTTTATATCACTATAGATATATTGTAATAGGATACATTTCATTATTTAGATAGTTACCCGGTGGTCGAATTGTTAGCAATGGCCTTAATACTAAGACTCGTGAGTTCATATCCCGCACAAGATACACGAATACATAATTTTTTATGAAGTATGTGTCTACAAAAAAACAAATGTGTGGAATTAACACACGATAGAAGTGAAAAATGCCTTCAAAAATGTGAACTTCAAGATAATGAGACGAATGTAGGTTGTTATGACGCCTTATCCCAAGCTTCGTAATACGCAGGCGCGCAGACATACGTACAATGCTCGGACCCTGTAATAAACACTGTATAATGCCTTCTCGCACGTTAAATCATATAGACACTTCCAACTTCTATTTTATTCTCTTGTGCGTTAAATCCGGCAGATATATGTGTTTGTCTCTATTTAGTGTCGCTTTTTCGTTTCATCAAGTTTCAAATCACAACAATGCGACAGAAGTTTTCACTTCAAAAACATGTATGTCATCAATCTGTCTAGGACTCTCAGCTAAAGCTTCGATTAACCCGTCAAGCCTCGAGTGACTGATATCAGTCATGCGCGTTACGGCGGAAAGTATATAACGGGATCTGATAGATCACTTTGAACCTTGATGGTATAATTTCGCCAGAAATAGTAATTGTCACAGCTTTTTCAATGTCCCTACTAATTACCCGTCTACGAGAAAGTGAAACATTTTAGCAGACTGGGTGTATATCATCTCTCATACCACTTATACCATTCATGCAATTTGATCTAACCTGCTTTATGTGTTTCCGCCATCAATTAGATCACATTGCATGTAAATTTGATTTTCGCAAAATAACGCCTGAATCTATTAACTATCTTATACTATTCGTTATAGATTAACAAATGAGACATCGTTGGAAACATTTTTCGACTCCGCTGGTTATAGTCTACATACGTTGGGTAACATTATAAAAAACTAACATGGCCTCACTCATAGGCAAGAACACAAAAACCCTCCAGAGAATTGTCATTTGACTGCGCTTTCATGTGATGAGGAGGTACTTCCCAGACGGGCTGATGTATGCACCCCCTACCTCTCTTAAAACACCCAGGCCAGGTCAAACAGACACGTTTATGCACACAAATGTCTGTCCTGTGTGGGAAACGAACCCACGAGTGTCGGTGTCGTGTTATTAACAGCTGCGCTACCGAGCTCGTCAAAAGCATGTTCTGCAGAGGAATGTCGAAGGCCAGAATTTTCGTCACTGCCATTTAAAAAAATTTCATGAATGAATCTTTGCAAGAAGCATTTTGAAATACCAATCAAAAATATCTCGCGATAATATTTTACATCTTTTTGATATCTCAAGTAAAAACCAGTTTCGTGACTAAAACGGAAGTCAAGCAAAACCGACTTTATAAATTCCTTGAGAGCCTTACATACTTAAGCTATTCTTTTCTCTTTGGCACTAATTAACACTTTTTTATATTACGTCCGGAGGCATTCAAGCATTACCGTATGCTTGAATGCCTCCTGATGTAAAGTGGGAACCGTAGCCTATGAACTGGTAATATATTACCACTCGTACGATGCCATCTCTGCTGCTAACACAACAACTCTCCAGGTAGTTGTTATTTGGCCGCGGTTTTCTGTGAGGTGGAGGTACTTCCCCAGATGGGCTGTTTTGATGCGCCCTACCTTTTTTAACACCCAGATCTAGGGAAACACACACATTCATGCATATAAATGTTTGCCCTGTTTGGCAATTGAACCCACGAGCGTTGGTGTCAAAGTCGCCTTATTAACCACGGCGCCACCGAGCTCTTCGTTTTATAAAGTACGGGTTCGACCCCTAATATTACTACGGTATCTGGGGTCTAAGCACACCAATACTGACTCCTTCCACTTGACTGAATACAAAGACGGTCAGCTCAGGGCACATTGTGGACTTTCATATAGATTATTAGAACTTTAGGGTTACAAAGTTAGGACAAAAGGTGGCGAGTTCGGATGGTACAAAGATGGGCATGGTACGTTGGAACTGCGGTTGACTATACCTTAATCGTAAGTTTCGAAAGCCAGTTTCAAAATAAATTAATAATGTATTTAATAGCAAATTAACTTTATTTTTAAACTATTTCGTTTTAAGACGTTGTTCTGTGCAAAATGATTAATGAGTTTGAACGTATCGTACAGTGTTATTAATGATTAGATTGAGATATGCTGATATTATTGAACAATTTTGTTGTACAATTACTAACGCTTCCATTTAATTACAGAATTAATTGAATAATTAGTAACGCTGCTGCTTCAAATATTGTGTGCATGAACATGTCTGTTTGAGAAAGATATAGCGTATCAAAACAGTTTGGGGAAGTACCTTCACCTCATAGAAGACCGCAGTCAAATAATAACACACTAGAGGGTTGTTATGTTTCTGCGAGTGACTGAGGTTACCAATAACTTCGTAAGGAGTTGCTGTGCTAGCAGCAGAGAGGTGGCAACACTCGAGCGGTACTTAATGTATTGCAAGCATTGGTAGACAGGTGAGCTGTACCCCTATAAACTTCCCGAACTTGTTATAAAAAAAAAACATACCCAAAAATTTATATAATGCGTTAAGTCCCACGCGTAATTTAGGTAAAAAAATTACCTTTGTATTTCCCAACGTTTCGGCTGAGTTGCATGTATATCGGAAACTTATGCACACCGACAGATACCTGAATGCCTACCACCATCCGCTTCATTTACCAGTGGCGTGCACAGAGATTTTTGACAGGGTAGGCAGAATTTTTTTAAAGCTATTAACTTACCAAAAAATACAGAATGTTGATTTTGGTTACCCAATCTTGTGGAAATAATGATGTATGTGATCACTTGTTTTTTTTCACCGAAAGATAGTTTTGAAAACATTTATTTTCCCTACACACACCACATGAACAACTTTCGCAGTGAATATCATCATATTTATCAACTTTAAAACTTTAAAATCTTATTTCGTCTGCTACCAGTCAATCGATTCAAAACAAAAACAATGGCGGCCGTTTTAAAATCAAAATAAAATTGAACATCAATTTTATACGAAAAAAAGAAATGGCAATATCTTTCACTATAATTATATGCAGCAAACTACTTTTTAAAATAGTTACGTAGCAATGCTCGCGACACTTCGGTGATTTACGTTCTAGTTCAGCTGAAAAGACATTGTCTATACTTTGCGATTGTGTGCGTTATTTGTGTTATTGTGGGCAATGTAATTATAGGAATGCACACTACAGTATTTATATAAACAACACGGCACACATACGTAAATTTAGACAGATATAGTTAGTGTCTCTGCCGTAAAAAGCTGCCAATGCGGCGCTAGTGTAGCGTAGCGCCTAGCTGCGATTTGAATATGACTAGCGATGACTTTAATAACTTACCGATACCGATAGATGGAGCTTTTAATTTTTTGTTTTTGATACGAAATATTAGTTAAAAACTATGTTTACGAATGAAACATTGGATGGTATTTATCAAATTGATAGGGTAGGCAATGTCTTTTTGCCTATATGGAGTGCACGCCACTGTCATTTACAATTTGTTGTGACGTCTCTTACAAATCGAGCCTATGAGCTTTGTGACCCTGAACATTTAAGTACTGAGCTCGCACACGTTCAGGAGACACTCAAAAGAAACGGGCACTAGGTGAGTCGAAGAAGTTCCGGTCGCTGGGGCACACGTACGAAGTATCCAGAGGTAAATAGCCCGCCTGCTTTTACACCATACATAAAAGGAGTATCTGATAAAGCTGGATCAGTTCTAAGAAAATTCTCCATCAAGACTACATATGTTCCACTCTCCAAAACAGCAAAACACCGGCGTACACTAAAGGATGTAATTCCGTACCAGACACCGGGACTCTACAAGATTGATTGCAGTTGCGGTAGTTCTTATATTGGCCAGACTAAGCGTACCATCGCAGAGAGAGTCAAAGAACATATTGCAGCTGTAAAGAATTGTCAAATGAAAAATCAGCGATAGCCGAACATCTTCTCGACTCCAACACCAACCACCGGATTGAGCTCCACTGGCCAAATTTATCTAGTTATTCCGTTGAGAAGTCGTTCCCGGTCTTACACATTTTGTGATCTTATCATAGACGAAGATAACGCGGATTAAGCTGACTTTCAACTGAGATTTCTTAGACTCACAGGTAGATTTTTATAGTAACATTGTTGGCTTCTCTATCTACTACTACTACTATAAGCTGCTTCTCTATCAATATTATATTATTAACTAAGAGGAGAAAAGGCTATCTAAAAGTACGAAATCGTATTTCACTACTATGTACGCTTGCTTGCAATGTTAGTGGTATAAAAAATAGTCACCACTGAATGACATATTTTTTCCAGTTATTTGAATTTAAAAACCAAACTATTAAATCAATTTCGATAACATTTCTATGGGACCAATCTGGAGGATTTCTTTAATCCAATGGATATACCATTGGATTAAAGAAAAAGCTGTCAAGTCGTCCGATTCGCGCTCTGAGGGTTCCGTAAGAATTTTTTTTCGCAAATTATTGTCGCAAAAAAGTTTCTTACGAAATTTCACGATGCCAGGTCAACGGGAAGTACCCTATAGGTTTTGATTCCCTTGCGAGTGTCAAAATATACGCATAAACAGCCGTATCCTTTGAATGCGTTGACTCTGATCTTTGATTTTTTCACTGCTATAAGACATTGCAGAATTTGGTATTCATTTCAGTTTGATAGCTCTACCCCTTCCTGAGAAAAAGAACCTTGTTAGACAGACAGACAGAAAGATGGACAACAAAGTGATCATATAAGGGTTCCGTTCTTCATTTATATAGTACGGAACCATAAAAATGACAGCCTTTTGAGCAAACCAACATAAAAAAAAGAAAAACAAAGAAAGTACAACCTAATTGATAACCTCCACCTTTTTTTGAAAAAGGGCGATTAAAAAAGGAATAGTAATTCCGTCAATTCCGAAATGCAGGCAAATAAATAAGTAAAAGCTATGAGAAAAGAATAAAATACATTAAGATTTCATTCATTTTATGTCATTTAAAATTAGAGAGAAAAAATAGAGCAGAGCTAATAAATAAAGTGCTTGATGAGAGCGAAGTGAAATGTTATCTCGAACTACGTTTATGAACTTTGGGAACGCGAAATAAAATAACACAATTTTGTATAAAATTAGTCTACACTGAAGTCGTTGCTCGGCGGAGCAAGTTATAAGATTATTTCCGCCCGAGTCTTCTGACTTACTCATTGTACTACTAAGAAATTTTGCAAATTTTACAGAAACCCAAGAACGAAGGAAGGAGTAACTTTTCTCTCTTTTTCTCCATTAGTCAGTTAGCGGCGCAGTGGTTACGCAAGCAGCAGACAAGCTCCATATATAGGCTTACAACAGCTCGATAGTGATACAATTTATCTACTCTTCTGTTATTATATCTTTAAGCAGCACACAAGATGAATAAATAGGATTACGGCAGTTCAATAGTGCTATAATAGTCATTTAGCTACACTTCTGTTATCCTTAAGCAGCACATAAGTTGCATAAATAGGCTTACTACAGCTGAATAGTGCTACAATAGACATTTAACTAATGCACAATAACAAAAAATGCAGCTTGTATAGCTGCATAAATAGGCTTACTACAGCTAAATAGTGTTACAATAGTGATTTAACTACTTTTCTGCTATCCTTAAGTAGCACACAAGTTGCATAAATACGCTTACTACAGCTCAATAGTGTTACAATAGTAATTTAACTACTCTTCCGCTATCCTTAAGTAGTACACAAGCTGCATAAATAGGCTTACTATAGCTGAATAGTGCTACAATAGTCATTTAACTAATCTTCCATTATCCATAAGCAGCACACAAGCTGCATAAATAGGCCTACTATAGTTCAATAATGCTACAATGGTAATTTAACTACTGTTCCGTTGTCGTTAAGCAGTACAGTAGCTGTTGTAAACCTATGAAGCTAAGACAGCCTATTTGTGTGCTAGTTAGGTAGTAACGCTAGTTTGACTCCAACTCTCGTGGGTTCGATTCCCACATTATCATATATTCATAAATATACTTTATGAACATGTATTTTTGTCTTGGTCTGTGCATTTTAAGAGCTATAAACACTTTTGTTTGTAAATAACAAACTAATAAGTCGATTAGGTTAACATCTAATCAAAGCTAAAGTAATGTTAAAATACACCTAATTTGAAGGAATTTCTGTACGCGTGCAAACCAAAAAACCCCATAGGGGAGGCGCCTCCACCTCACAGAAGACAGCTAAATAATAGCTAATAACATCTTATGTTCCAGCGTGTAATCTTCTGAGTATTAGCTCCGGGACTGGTAACTTACGATCGATGCTCCTTGTATTGCAAACGTTCAAAGCCTATGATTTATATGATTCAAAGCAAATGTATAGTGCAATTCAATGGCATATACAGTCAATGTTCCAGATAAGTGTACAAGCAGCACTGACTTTTTCTTTTACTTTGAACTTATTAATCTGATTTTGTACATTGATTGCTGCTAGGGACATAAGGGGGCATGACTTCACTTTCATTCTTATTGTCTCAAAGGTAGATTGGCGGGGTTTGCTACCTAAGCCTAAGGATTTGGCGAAGCTACTGATTTTTACATGGAGTGACTGCTGTCAGACATCGATAACCCAAAGGGAAAAGGAGATCTTTCTTAGGTTACGTGACACGTCTTTGAAAATATTATTTCTTGGGCGAGCGGGTTTCCTCACGATGTTTTCCATCACCGCCGAGCAAGTGATAATTACAAATGTCTACATAAATCCGAAAACACAAATTTAGAGGTACATGCCAGCGATCTCTGGCATCAGGAACGGGACGATATGTTAAATTCCTTGCGTGTCACATCCGAGGTAGTATACTATTATGATTTGGTGGCAATAAGGGAGAATTACCAGGCGTTTAGGCGGTTCTACAATCTATATTATTGGAATCGATGTGTTAGATAACAACTCACAGTTTAGGTCCCAATAGTGTTAGGTATTTGATAAACCGTGGTGCACGGCAGTTGAGCTTCACAAGCCATCTCTTTGAGGTTTTTAAATGCCTTATTTGTCATATTGCTGTCTCTCACTTTGCCAAGAGGGGAAGTCAATTCCAAAACTTCCTACTCCTACAAATTTCTTTTGATTAAACTCGTTGTGAGTTCCAAAGCAGCTGTAGTTTAACCCCCGGGACAGCAATGGACTTCACTGTTTATTGCCTTTTTCTTGGTCGCCGCTGTTAATTCTGGCTACACAGGAGACACAGTTGTGGGTATGAGTGGTGGGCCTGTACCGTAATAAAAAAATGACAAGATTCGAACCGGGTACCATTTCCTTATCGCGTTAGACGTTTCTTATCCCGTGGTCTGTATGCATATTTCACTTCCGGCGTTGAATATAAAAAAAGTGCGGATGGGGCTCGATCGAGTAATTCTGAAAGCTCCGTCTAAAGCTATTTTCTGCTCCGAACTCCATTCGTTCCGAATGCTCGATACAGATTTTCCATTTGAGTTCATTTTACGAGCATGTTACAAAACTTCCGTTGCATAACATGTCCGCATTGATTTACAGTAACATTGTCACATAACTAACGTTGTAAAATCTAAAAAGAAGGTAACAAATCAATTTATTAAAAAATCTAAAAACACTTCTACTACATCTTTGCGCCAAATTCATTTCGGGCTAGATAGAGAGAACTGAGCACCACATGACTCATAAGGCTTGGACACCTCACTCGCTTCTTAAACATTCATAGTTCATTCCATGCACGCTCGCCGGTTAATGTCACCACCTTTTTACACCACACGACTGATGTGTCCTGCTCAAAAACACACGCCTGCCAATATTTCTAAAAACATGATATATATAAATCTATTAAGTACTAGTATATAGGATTAATGTGTAAAAATTAAACTTAAATATAATTAGTTGTAATATTATTAAATATTTTATAAGCCACATCGGGGGGCATACAAGATTTACTGGTGACCTCACTGACACGCAGGAACACAGCAACCCTGCAGGGAGTTATTTGGGCTTTCTGTGAGTACTTCCCCAAACGAGCTGTTTTGATGCGCCATACCTCTCCTAAATATAAAGTAGCTTTGAACGTAAAAGTTTCAAGTTATAAATATGTATATTTCAAAATCACTTTTCAAACCATATTATTTGGATCGCTCGATAAGTTTAAAAGAGTTTTTCGTCAGCCTGCGTAATATACAGTACTTAACCCGCCATATTGTTTTTGTTATGACGTCACATAACCTATTTTACTTCCGATAACGAATGGATCCTAATAATAGTGAGTACATCTAAATCGGTAAAGGCGTTTAGTATGGTCCTAAAGAAATTCACAAACTTACATACATACATCTATCTATCTATCTATCTATAACTTCACGCCAAATCCCTTACGGGGTAGGCAGAGAGAACCGAGCGCCACGCGACTCGATCCTTACATACCTCACTCGCTTCTTTCACATTCATTGCTCTTTTCATGCACGCTCGAATATATACATATATAAAAAAATACTCTCCTTTTTTGGGGCAGTCCTGAAAATGATTATTTGTCATTGTCATCCTAGCGGGTAACACTTATAATTGAAATATTATTGTATCTTTTATTTTATCTTTAATTAGATTAATATCTAACATCTTTCCATCAATATGTTTACGTTTTAATCAATCAATACGTTTATGTCAGTAATCAGTTATCAACAATGTCGAGTGGCAAAATTAAATAGACATAGTGTGTCTATTTAAGTGTGCGTGTGTGCTTGTGTGCGTATTTTCATCAATCTTTGTCAGTTACATATTCATCAACTATTATTACGAGTATATGCCTTTTTACAAAAAGTATTTTATCTTGTAACGTAATGATATACATGTATTTATTTCAAACCACTTATACGGTAAACACGTGATCAAGCTGACCAGATGGTAAGCAGCTGTTGTAGCCGGCCAGGTTACTTGTAGTCAATGCATACTTCTAACACTTAGACACCACTCATACATTGCCGATTCTGGAAAAATGTCTTTGCATTTTTTAAACAATCCTTTGCTGTAGAATTTGAAATAAACCTCGTCAGGGATTTAGATTCTAACGATTAACATTTACAGCGCCTGAGGATGCATCGTGGAGAGATGAAACACGTATCGCAGAGACGACCAGGGCAGTTATCAGTCAGCATAACCTATTGAGTCAATACTAGTCCAGATTTCGCGCTGGGCATAGCACTGTTTCAGCAATTGTCAAGGTCACCGATGACATTAGGAAGAATATGGATGATAAAAAGTTATCTCTATTAGTATTACTTGACTTTACAAGCGCATTTAACACGGTCGTATTTGATGTTTTGCTTGGTATGCTGTGTGCTGTAAATCCATCTCCTTTAGCCTTATCGTGGTTTAGATCATATCTTCGTCACCAATTGGTAAAGATTTATGACACTAGATCTCACTGGTGCCAGCTTCACTCTGGTGTACATCAAGAGGGAACAATTCAATTTTTATTAACAGTATAACTTCTAAGCTCTCCTCACATAGTAGTAGACTTAGCTTACCTGGAGCTATCTGATGAATTATTAAGTAAATTGGAGCGAATAGAAAATCTGTGTACCAGGTATGTTTTTGGCTTGCGGAGGTTCAACCATATTACTGTATATCACACCCGCCTCAATTTGCTACCAGTGCGTCTTCGCAGAACTCTCCATATCCTCAGTTTGGTTTACCATGTCCTTTTTCATCCTACGGCTTCAAATTACTTACGGGAAAGATTCACATTTCGCGCTCTAGATAATCGTTTGCGGTCTTGCAACCATCTTTTCTTACATGTTGGCTGTTCTCAACACCTACAACTATACCAAATGTTTTAGTGTGTATGCAGCATGTTTATGGAACTCGCTTCCAATTGATGTGAAAATGGCACATACCATTAATTCTCTTAAAATCCAGAGTGCTCCTGATGTCTTCACCTAGTAATGTTATGTATTATGTTCATAATTTATTGTGTGTATTGTCTATTATTTTTTATATGTATGTATTATATACCGCTCATGTATATACGAAATTTTATATGTATGTATTTATTTTGACGATCTTAGTATCTACTCAAATTGTTCCTAAACCTCTCGCCAAACTTATATTATTATTTCCTTTCAGGTTTTCTATGGTTATATGGAAGAGATCCCTAATGAGATAAGTCTTCTAGTACTATGTTAACCCAAACCATGTAACTATATATTGTAATGTTAGTTATTGTACATTTTTTTACAACAACAACAACACAATCACTGTTATGTAAAAGTAACTGGACGTTTGCGTGATTTTTTATGAACCATCACGTTTATTTAGTAATATTTAAACTTAAAAAGCAAAACCTTATCTGAATACAAAATTTGATTTAAATAGTTAGAGCCGTTTCCGACATACACGAACCTATTCTTCTTATATATATATATATAAGAAGAATAGGTCTGTTTGGCCGTAGTGTTTTTTGGCAGAAAGCTGATTCACGAAATAGGTACTATACCGTTACTAAAGTTTTGCACAGCTCCACATTCAGTTTCGCCAGGATCCAGGTAACAGATAATGTCTGTCTGGAGTTACTTAGACATGTTGAGTTACTATCTTAGGTGGAAATAAATCGCCGACGAAGCCGCGTTGCGAGCTCTTGGGGGAAAACTGTTTATATAGCGACTATTAGAAGTGAAGTTTCACTGCGTCTAGGAGAAGGATCTAGATGTGTGTTATGTTTAGGACTCTTAGTACATAATACTTTAAGGTCAATGTTTCTCTGTCCGGTATTCTCTGTGTCACAGTCAGATTATTCGTAGACTATTTGAATTAGAAGGTTCAATTTCGGTATGATTATCATAATTATAGTTTCAGCACGTATTGGTCTACTCTTTAATAATGAGCTCATCTCTAGAGGGTCACTCGCCTCAATCCCAAGCCGCCTGAATCCATCGACTCCCTACAAATGTATTAGGTTGTCGCTCCATCTAATGAGAGTCATTCTACACGAATAGCACGATATGAGAACTATGTGGAATGAAAAATGTAGTGATAAAAATTAAAATTTAGGAAAAGTAAACAAACGAGTTAAGAAAACAAAAGATACAGAAGAAGAAGACAAAAGTGTTGAGAAAGAAATGTATCGAGCAAGAGCGAATGAAGCACGGAAAGTGATAGATCAAATTGGTAATGTGCTGAAAAAGGACCAAATCAAAAGCGCCCAAAACCGAAGAGGATGCATGAAAAGATTGATGAGTATGGAAGAAGTGAAAGAGGTATGTTTGCATCAGTGCATCTAGTATTCCATAGTCTCTGTTTACCCGAATGGCGTAATGATATGTATATATGTATGTCCGTCATAGTGAGTGCAGAGAACAATGTAAATGGAGCATTGTGTAAACTTCCAGGCAGTCGAAATCTAAGCCAGAAGGCACAGTTCGTTGTACACAATGCCACAAAGTGGTACCAACGATAACTTATGGAAGTGAAGTTTAGGTATGGCAGGGAGAGCATGAAAGTAGAATAAATGCGGTCGAGATGCGAGCATTGTGCAAAATTTGGGGTATAACGCTTGCATACCACGTCCGCAATAATGATGTAAGATAGAGAGTTGGTCTGAAGGAGAGTGTCGGTGGTAAGGTAAGAACAGACATGTTCTGTTGGTTCAGCCATGTAGAAGACATCTCTTTTAGAGATAAGCTTACCTTTTATTACACACATAATTGTTAATGTAACAATTATGTGTATAATGTAAATGTAACAATTATGTGTATAACAATATGCAATAAATAATACTGGTCGCCCGATGGTCGAAATTCGACCATGATTAATTGATTTCATAAGTTTAAAATCTATTAGACAAACTATGACTATGACATTACTTTACTGTTATTTTTGACATTCGTAAGACTATAGACAAATAATACGAAAAACCAATAATATCAACCTCTTCTCAGTTTGACCACAGGCTTTAATCATAACTAAAAGGGTAGATATATATTTGGATTCATATGTGCTTGTGTGTCAAAGCCATGGTAGCGTGTGTAATATCTTTATTATATTATGGACCACCTGATGTAAAGCGGGTACCGTGGCCTATTAACGCTTGCGATATATTAAGTATCACTCGCGCGATGCCTCCTCTGCTGCTTACATAGCAACTCCTTGGTAGATTACTGGTGACTTCACTCACGCAGTAACACAACAACCCTCTAGGGAGTTGTTATTTGACTGCGGTTTTCTGTGTTGTGGAGGTACTTCTTTTGCTTTGATGCGCCCTACCTCTCTTAAAACATGCAGACCAACACAGACATGTATATGCACACAAATGTTTGCCTTGTGTGGAAATCGAACCCACGAGCGTTGGTGTCAAAGTCGACTCGATTCGTCATTCACGACTGAGCCACTGAGCTAGTCATACTGTATAATATGTTAATATTAGCTAGCAACCTATCGTGTGAATAAAACTTCATAACTAGTTTAGTTTCCTATTTCCTCGGTAGAGGACACCACGTGTCTCTATCCATCATAAAGTTACTTTAGTATCTTTATGTTCTCTGCCGAAAGTGAATATACTTCGGGGGTAAACAAATATGACCTCAGAGATGGGATTTCATTGGGTTACTAAACTGTAACTTTTGAGGAGTTGGACAGCGTCCTTGCGAGTTAAGCAGCATCAGACCAGATTTAAGCATCTCGAGTGCCTCCGAATTGTTTGTTTGTCATCATTTACATTTAATTTCAAATTCTTAATATTTTTATTACTTCATTTAACGCCGACGGCTAGGAGTTCATCTTCATACACTGGAACCGCAATGGTCGCGTACTGTGCGGTTCCTGAGAAGTTTTCTACCGAGAACTATTAAGTTGTGAAATGAGATTTTCCCAAAGGACTACGGTATGGCGTTCTTCAAGAAAGGCGTGAAGAGGTTCTTATAGGGTCGGCAACACAAGAGTGACACCCCTGGTGTTGCAAATGCACATAGGCTACGGTAACTGCTTACCATTAGGCAGGAAGTATGCTTGTTTGCCACCTTAGTGGAATAAAAAATATATATCATTATTAGTTATTAATTTTTAAACCTTTGCTACATAAGGTTTTAAGGTAAATTAAACTAATAACTTAAGAGGGCAAGTCGGATATTTTCGGTAGGTGACAGTCGCTAAGATAAGTTAACAGTGGTAAGGCAAAGGTCGATTGGTGAAGTACACCCATCTCACGGAAAACTGCATCCAAGTATCAACTTCCTGGAAAATTGTCATATTGCTGCGAGTGTGTAACCAGCAACTTCCTGAGTTACTATGTTAAATGCAGGGGTGGCAATTCGCGAGCAACACTGCTTACGTTGCAAAGTTTATAAACGCTTGCTAGTTTATAGATTTGACAGAACACATCAGATAAGCTATAAGCTTGTATGAGTATATTGTATGCCTGATGTTGTATAAAAAAACGAAATATAACATTTCTATACATATAACATAAATATATATTTATCTAGAACACAGATATTTATCTATCTAGAAATTAACGTCGAATCCCTTGGGGGATAGGCAGAACCGAGCGTCACATGACTCGGTCCTTACAAACCTCACTCGCTTTTAAACGAAGACATGTTCATGAACACAAATACTTCTACTGGTCTTCAGTAATGGAAGCCATTTAACGTTAAAGGTATCAAGTCATTCTGATGACGTAACGAGGACGTTAACATCCAAGCACACTATTAAAGAAACAATATTTTCAATGCATATTTTCACAAACGCTGCAAATGTCAGCGACCTTCCGTCTCCGGTCGCTTGGCTCCCTGCCTAGGGAATTAACGTCGCAAGAAACAGCCAAGACCTCCTTTTTCAATTTCCTACAGTTAAGACTCTATAAAATGTTTTGTGAAATGTAGTGAACGGGAATTAGCGATTTGGCAACCAAACTTTAAGGCTTGTTAGCGGCTTTAAAAGGATTAAATAGCTCTTATTTTTCATGTCCTACACTTACTGGATGAGTTTTAGGGATTCTGGTTAAAACAAAAAATCTATCCATCTATCTACGCATTGGTTAGCAATGCTATTTTGACACCAATACGAGGGTTCGATTTCCACATAGGAAATACCTGCATTTGTGTGCATGAACAAGTTCGTTTGTCTTGGTCTGGGTATTTTAAAAGAAGTAGGGCGCCTCAATGCAGCCCGTCTGGGGTACCTCCATCTCCTAGAAAACCGCAGCCAAATAACTTCTTAAAGAGTTGTTATGTTCTTACAGGTGAGTGAGGTCACTAGTGAGTATATGTTGCAAGTGTTCATAGGCTACAGTAACCGTTTTACACCAGGTGGGTGCTCGTATGCGTCCAGACATTGTATAAAAAAGAAATCTTCACTTGCAGGGTGGGCAAAAAGAATTAGGAGCCATTATGGCTCGAAACTTTCACTACCCACTCGCTTTTTTAACTGACGGCCCATTTCATTCTCTCATTTCATTCCTTAGGCTCCTACGATCATCTTCTGATAAAAAAAAACGATGTGCTTTAGACCACAAGACTGAAGTCAAACTTCTTTAGCTCCATAGTGTTGTATCACAAAACAACAATAGGCCTGCACTGTGTCTTAGATATACGAAACTTAACTCGTTATAAGAGGGAAAGAAAGTGTGTACTCGCACCTCTCTCTCATGCCCCTACAGTAATATACGAAACGTAACTCACACTCTTTCTATCTTCACTAACTTATATCTCCCTCTCAACTTCCGTTCGCCTCACCCGATCACATATTCGTAACTCTCTCGTCACGTATTCACCAGCTTACTCTCCAAGTCAAGCGTGCGTAAAGAAGTTTTACTTCATAAACACAAATTTGATCATGATACGAGTGAGTCTTGACGTTCTACGACTTCTATCTTCTTCCACTTTCTTTTTCTATATATGTTTCGTTATGCTTTTCACATACCCGAAACAACAATGGAGCATACTTTTTCTATCACTGACACTTTCTTTCAGATTAATATAATGTGATGAAGGCACAATACCCACCTATAAGACCCACCTGATATACAGTGGTTTCCGTAGCCTATGATAGCTTGCAATACATGAAGTCCTTAGGAGGGAGTAATCTGACTCGCTACCAAGAACACAACAACTCTCCAAGTACTCGTCATTTGTCTGCGGCTTTCTGAGAGGTACTTAGCCCAGTAGGGCTGCTTTGATGCGCTTTAGCCCCTTAAAAACACCCAATCTAAGACAAACATGTCCACGCACACGAATGAATGACTCGCATGGGAATCGAACCCACGTGGTGTTAAAATAGTTATTCCTAACCACTATCAAGTGCTCCTAATTTGTTCATACAAAGGAACTGTCACCTGAAAACCAATAAAAGTAAGAAACCGGGAACCAGTGAACATCATAAAACGCTATGTTTTAATATAACGCTTCATGTTACACTAGCTGTGCCCGCGACTTCGTCCGCGCGGAATAGTTATTTTTTTATTACTTATTTATATGAATAAAAATAAAAAAAAATCTAAAATAAAAGTAGTCTAAGTTACTCCTGATTACATCAGCTATCTGCCAGTGAAGTCCCGTCAAAATCGGTCCAGCCGTTTCAGAGATTAGCCGGAACAAACTGACAGACAGACAGACAGAATTGTAGAAAAAAATATTTTGGTATATGTACCGTGTATACATCCATATGCATTTAATTAAAAGCGGTTATTTTAATGTTACAAACAAACACTCTAATTTTATATATCTGTATAGATTACAAGAGGAAAATGTAATATTTTGTTCCTAAAGTTGTAATAATACAATAACATAATCAAACTTCAGTAGAGGGAAAATACGATGGATCCGTAATATTGGGATTTGCATGTAAACACTGATATTTTGGTAGAAACTTCGGAGGCATGCCTGATTGGATTACCTGGGTAGATTCATAATGTTTTGAGAAGCGGAAGACCAGCTCAAAAATAGGAATCCTTCTTTCAATACTTTTTGTAGGAAGTTTGATCTATTTACTACTATTTTTGAAAGATGATTGATTAAAGAAAGCTTACGATTGAATGCGAAGAAAACCAAGATAATGGTATTTGAAAGAGAGACAACCAGAACGAACACTAGGATTATGGTTGATGATGTAGTGTTGGAGCAAGTGAATGAGATTGGGCGAGATTTTATCTTTAGTGTTACAAAGTGATTTGAGTGAATTATGGGATTTGAGAGCAACTTGTATGTTATTTTTTCTAAATATGTGATCTGTAATATATGATCTGTGATCAATCTGTTTTGTCAGTGATTTTTCCCAGGTATGACAAACTCATTCTTACGATTAACGTCTACAACGCCTGATGATGCCTCGTGGAGAGGCGAAACACGTGTCGCAGCGACGACCAGGCCAGTCGTGGCAGCGACGGTGGTGGTGGGGGCATGCGGATTCTGTTCCAGATGGCCGACGACCGCAGCAGCCGAGGTAGAGACTACCGGAGCAGCTATGGCAGCGTCGGCATGTAGCACGTACTAACAGTAGTGAGTGGGTGCCGGCCGGCGCTAGGCCGCATGAACTAATTGGTAGCGGAAGCACACAAAGCAGGTTAGATCAAATTGCATGTAAAAAATTTAACACTTCAGAACTATTACAATTATTTTACATTACAAAGTTTATCTCTCAGGAAAATCAACTTTCATCCATAATTTCAACGACTCATTCACCATCATCATTTCACCAGCATCATCATCGCCAACCTCTAAAACTCAAACACACACGCACACTCGCGTAACCTTAAATCAAACAGCAATGATGATAAACTACGTTGAACGAAACGCGTAAGCGCCAAGAATTTCATGGCGCTTACAACGTTTTGGTCGCGAGAAAATAATGCTCTATGAACGATATAGCGCTTCATGTTCTAATTGTTTAATTAGAGGTAACTAATGTTTTAGCGCTGCAGCGAACTTAAGTTCTAATTCTCGCCAAAATCTTACATCAGGGTCACGTGTCCTGACGCGAGTTCAACATTTTTACTCATCCCAAAAGTGCACAACGCCGCTAAAGAAATTTTCACTTCAAAAATATATATGCAATTGGACCGTTAACGAGCTCAGTAGCGGAGTAGTTAGTAACGCTACTTTGACTCCAACGCTCGTATGTTCGATTTGCGCGCACGAACATATCTGTTTTGTCTCGATCTTTTGCCTCACAGAAAACTGTACCCAATTAACAACTCCCTGGAGAACTCCTGGAGCTTTTAAGGAGTTGCAGTGTCATAAGCAGGTGATGCAACGCGCCACCGATTGTTTCTGCACTGCAATCTTTCTTAGTCATGATCATACACATTGCGTGGGTCGTATGGTTGCTTGCGTCGTTGTATATAAAAAAAAGATCTGTATGAATTTAACTTCGGCAAAGTGACATACGGCTCTGCTTCCTATCGTATTTTTTATTGTGTAACATATTGGGTGGTGAACTATTATACGACCCGACTGATGGTAAACAGTCGAGCCGTATGATTACGCTACGGACGTTTGCAATACCAGGGTTGTCACCCATGCGTAGCTAATCTTCTAGAAACCGATCTATAATTGGTTACATGTCGAAAATGTACGTATATAAGTGATACACGATACTCGTTATTTTGGGCATGAGTACAGTATTTGCGGTCAAAATTCGGCATCAACTAAATTAGACGACAGAACCTTTGGGCCTTTGTTTCGCTTGTGTTAATTCCAATTCTCCCTTTAGCGGCCCTCCACCGCGCATCTGTTACAAATTTTGTGCCCAATTCAACCATTAACTTGCGAAGTTCAGTTTAAATTAAAACTTAAATAGTGATCTGCGAGTAGGCGATGTTAATTACGATTCAATTTATTAGAGAATTGAAACACTCACCTGCCATTATTCCTAACAACACCTCAACTTTTTTTATACAATGTCGGGAGGCATTTGACGAGCTCGGTGGCGGAGTGGTGAATCGCGCTGTTACGCTACTTTGACACCAATGCTCATGGTTTCTATTCCCACACAGTGCAAACATTTGTGTGCATGAACATGTCTGTTTGCCTTGGTCTGGGTATTTTTTATGTATATTAAGTATGTATTTACAAAAATAAAATGTATTGTTTTCGCGATTGTTACACATTGAATTAAACAATTTTTAACGGAATTATCGCGTATTTTATTTATTTTGTTGAACCTGACATTTCGAACGCTTTGCAGCGTCCGTGGTCTAAAATTGTTTAATTCAATGTATTTACGTATGTTTATCGTTTGTCTAGCATCCATAACACAAGCTTCGCTAACTTTGGGGCTAAGTGCGCTGTGTAATATTTTGTCCGACAATATTTATTCATTTATACGGTCAGCCTGACGTAAAGTGGTCACCGTAGCCTCTGCTGCTAACACAGCAACTCCTTAGGAGCTTATCTGGTGACTTTTTCACTTTTCTCTCACTCATTCGCAGGGATGCAACAAAGTTGTTATTGTGGTGTGAGCGAACTAAACCTGAGTGGGTTTAGTTCGCTCACACGCACCACCAAGCTTGTCTAAATAATTGTTGTGAAATTAAAATAGTCTTAAGTCTACACTTTCCTTTAAGTCAGCGGACTCAATCAAATAATATAATATTAATATACATATCTATATATTTCTATGCATACATATATATGTTTATATATGAGCCCTAAGAACCAACGAGCGTGAATGAAAAGAGCTATAAATGTTAGAGAAGCGAGTTAAATATGCAAGGACTCCATCTTATGGTACTCGGTTGTCTCTGTCTACCCCGCAAGGGACCTGGCCTTACACACACAACATATATATATATATATTTCTCGATCAAGAGAGCTCGATGGCGTCGTTGCGAGTGCGATTCTAACCGAACACCCAAGTTAGGAACATCGTCCGCAGCCTGTCTATCGATGGGTTTATCTATCTCGAGTTTCTCCGTGCTTCAGAGGGCACGTTAAGCAGTCGGTCCCGGCTGTTAGATGACAGTCGTTTAGCTAAGTCAGTGGCCCTCTGGCGGTTTGAAAACACTGGCCTCCGCCAATCCGCATTTGAGCAGCGTGGTGGAGTATGCTCTAAACCCCTTCGGTTGAAGGTAGACCCGTATCCCTGCAGTGGGATGAGTAACGTTTGATGTGGTATATATTTCTAGACCCTTAATGTAAGATATGGATCAGAATGGAAAAAGATAAAATATACCCATGACCCCATACCCCAACCCCATGACAAGGTCTCTGTATTGAGACTATATTATTGCGATTATGTTGGTTTTTTCAACACCACGGGGATGTTACTCGCGCGCTGCCAATCTTGTGACCTAAGGCTGTTGCGTCACAGTACCAAGTAATTTATCTGCCATATATCACCCTTCAAACCGGAACACGGCTATATAAATATAGCTACTTGGCGGTAGAAATAGGTGAGACAGAGGTACCCATGCAGACGACTTTTGTACAAAGTTTCCCTCTGCTGATAGTTCTTGTCATGCATGCACACCGGTTTCTATGGCTTTAGAAATTCTCACCTTCTTTATTCTAACCTTCTGATAAAACATGATCTAGTTAAATAGTAGATTCAGGCGTTACTTTACGAAAGTCAATTTGATTTAAACTACTTTGTTTGTCGGGAGCGGAAACATACAAAGTAGTTTAGATCAATAATTGCCACAATCTATTTGGTCATAGCAGGTAAATCTTGGTCTTCCTCCGCTCCTACATTCTTCTACTTTCCGTGGATATCAGCTTCGTAATTCTTTCTTCTTGCATTCTTTCTACATATTGTTATACATAGAGTTTAGAGATTAGAAATAAATGTAGTTCTAATAATAATAATAATAATAATATAAATATGCACCAGCGCCAGTTCTCGAGAACGGTAGTATCACGCTCTACTGGGACCGGTCAATTATCACAGACAGGACTATTGTCGCCAATAGGCCCGATATTGTGATAATAGATCGGGAGACACGCCGTGCAGTTCTCGTTGACGTTACCATTCCTCATGACGAAAACCTCGTGAAAGCAGAGAAAGAGAAACTTTCTAAGTACTTGGACTTGGCTCATGAGGTTACCGCCATGTGGCGTGTGGACTCGACGATAATTGTTCCAATAGTCGTGACAGTAAACGGGCTTATAGCGAAGAGCCTCGACCGATATCTTGAGAGACTCTCGCTTGGCAGTTGGGTCAAGAACCAGATTCAGAAGGCGGTTCTTTTGGACACGGCCCGTATTGTGAGAAGGTTCCTCACTCTGGAGCCCTGACCACCGGTAGCTTGGGTCTTCGCTTCGCTACCGGCGGGTACCCCCTTTTTTATATTTTTAAATGTATTTATTTTTATATAAAATCTTTATATTTAAAAATGTATCTAAAGTGTATAAATAAAGTATAATAATAATAATAATAATCATTTCCTACACATTCGCAATAGTCCCAATACCTGCCGTGACCTGCTCATAGATATATGGTTCTATCGATATTTTTAGGAGGGGGTCTCGGTGGGTGTACAACATATCATGAATCTTCTTAAAAGGGCCTCTACGCGTTGGATCCATATCCCCGCGCACGCCTATCAAATGACCGGGATAATACCCGTGAATAAAAATAAAATAATAATAATAATAATAATATAATAAATATCCGTCTCTTCTGTAATAGCCCAGTACTAATAATCCCTCCAGATCTCATGTCAATAGCTCAATTATTTCCGACACATTTGCAATAGTCCCAATACCTGCCGTGACCTGTTCATGGGTATATCCTCCCATTGATCCCTTGGAGCAGGTCACAGCGGGTATAATACATTACATCATTCTTTTCGAAGGGGCCTCTACGCGTTGGATTCATATCCCCGTGCACGCCTATCAAATGACCGGGATTAAAGCCCGTGAAATAAGAAAGATATAATAATAATAATCTTTATTTTCTCTACAATCTAAGAATACTTAATATAATATAGTGGTTGTGACAAGTTGAAGATTGTGAGAGACTGATGACTGAACTAGGCAGGGACCTGTGACTCAGAGCACCAGTACTCTCCCCGCGGGATATACATGGTAATAACAGAGCTTAAATCCTACTAACTAAATGTAGAGAAATGTGAGTTAGAATGTGTTAACAAATGAATAGCGTAAAAGGTTGCAACTGCATGTGTATGTGTGGTGTCTGTGTGTGTGTGTGTTTTTGTGTATGTGTGTGAGTGTATGTGTTTTATGTTTGCGAAAGTATACACATACGTGAGTGCGTGAGTTGTCTATTGATGGATTAGCGATTCATACGAATGAGTGAATTCGTTAATTAAATTGGTGTTGTTTTAATGATATAGGAGACACATTTGGTTTGTTAGTTTCATCAGATAATTGGTTTGACAAGGTTTTCAGTTTCCAAGTAACTTAGATTTTGTAGAAACTTCGTGACTTTCTTCTTTATTAAAAATTTTGTTAAAAATAGTAGGTCTAGCTTTTTGTGGAGTCTATTATATAAGAATGGGCCAATGGAACAAAAGAATCTATTTGAAAAGACGGTTTTGAAAGAACAGGACTTTGCCACTAAATGATTTCGGCGCATAAGGTATGCAGAAGGATTATATTCGGTCATTGTGTGTTGTTTTAGGATGGTATTTAAAATAAAAAGTTGGCGAACAGTGAGAACTTGACAAAATTGGTACAGTTCAGATGTTGGGAAGAGAATTGATTTAAATGTACACACCTTAAGGAGTGCTCTTTGGGCTCGTTCAAGTTTTAGCAGGATTGTTTTGCACGCTCCTCCCCACGATACTATCCCATAGCTGAGTATAGACTGACAGAGTGCTAAATAAACATGTTTAATGATTTTAGGATTCGCGATATGACGGAGCTTCTTAAAGATAAACATTAGCTTACGAATACGCCCTGATGTGACATTTAGGTGGGATTGGAAGTTTAATCTGTTATCAATAATAATTCCTAAATATTTAATAGTTTTGCTGGACTTTAATGCAGGACAGGTGCAAGGTAAGGGACTAGAGTTGGTATGTGTGTGAAATATGATAGTGTATGAAGAAGGTATGTTTTGATGGATATTGGAGATAGAGAATGTAAGATACTGTGTTTTTTCGCCATTGAGAGTTAGTAGGTTGGAACGGAGCCAGTGAGAGACGCAGTCGAAGCCATTTTGTGCACTCGAGAATGTGTCTTTCCAGTTTTTAGCAGAAAAGATAAGAGCGGTATCGTCAGCGTACGATATAATTCTGCACGAAGGGATTTGTAGGGAGCAGAGGTCGTTTATATAGACGAGAAACAAGGTGGGGCCTAAAATGCTTCCTTGCGGGACGCCATACATAATAGGCAGAGAAGTACTTGTGTTGCCATCGATAACGACACACTGAGTACGATCACTGAGATAACTCCTGAAAAAAGACAGTTGATTTCCTCTGATGCCAACCGACTCTAACTTTTTTAAAAGAATTGGCACCGAAACCGAGTCGAACGCCTTCGCGAGATCCAAAAATATGGATAAGCATTTCAGGCCCTTATCCAAGCACCTGGCAATGTGGTCAGTGAGTTCATGAACTGCGTCGGTCGCAGATTGTCGAGGCCTGAAACCGTACTGTCCAGGAGCGAGGACTGATTTAGTCTCGAGAAAGCTTATCAACCTGGTGTTCACGAGACGCTCTAGTACCTTTGACAAGGCAGGAAGTACCGAAATTGGACGGTAATTGTTCACAAGGCCCCGATCGCCAGCCTTGAAAATGGGATGTACAAGTGCCTTTTTATAAGCTAGTGGGAATTGGCCAGTAGACATGCTGAGGTTGCAAATGTGTGTGATAGAAGGCAATAATACTTTGATGTTGCGTTTTAAAACTGTGGAAGAAATGCGGTCCCAACCAACGGCGCAGTCATCTCTCAAGGAAACAACCAGTTTTTCTATTTCATCGGGGGTGGCTTCAATTAGTGCGAAAGACTGGAGGGGGGAACAGGATGTTGGGTTGATATTTTTAGAGGGTTGAGTACTAGGAGAGAGTGAAGAACTAATCGGATTAAGTAGGATGTTTTCGGCGAGGGATTTACCGACAGTTGCGAAAAAGTTGTTCACATGATCGAGTGACTCCTGAGGAGTAGACCTGCACTTGAGAAGCTCATTTGACAATGAGGGGTTTTTGTTGAGGTTACTAACATCTCTAATCGCGTTCCACAATTTTTTAGGATTGCTTCCCGCATTATTTATAAGATCCTTCTCATATTTCATTTTGACATTTTTGAGTAAGTGATTGCAAAAGTTACGATATCTCAAGAATGTCGTTCGTAATATATCGCAGTCAGGCTTCTTTTTTAATTTTATGTGCATTCGATCTCTATTTTTGATACACTTCAGCAAACCCGGAGTGATCCAAGGCTTCAGGATTCTATGTCGATGGGGCACGGTTATCTTTGAAGTGCTCGAGGTTATTGCTGATTGTAAGATATCTGTTAATTTATTTGAAGCTGTATTAGGGTCCGAAGATTGGAGAATTGGGGAATAATCAATATCAGACAGTGTTTTAAAGATGGTGGCGTAATCTACCTTGTATATGACACGCGGCGGAGATAAATGTTTTTTGATATCGATGGAGAGTAATACAGCTTCGTGGTCAGTAACAGCCGATTGAATAAATAAAAATAAAATAAATAAATATTGTCGGACAAATTACACAGCGCCATCTAGCCCCAAAGTAAGCGAAGCTTGTGTTATGGGTACTAGACAACTGATAAACATACGTAAATACAGTTTTTTTTTGTAAATACATACTTATCATACATAGAAAATACCCAGACCAAGACAAACAGACATGTTCATGCACACAAATGTTTGTACTGTGTGGGAATCGAACCCACGAGCGTTGGTGTCAAAGTAGTGTAACAACGCGTTTCACCACTGCGCCACCGAGCTCGTCAATGACAATTGTAACGGCTGACTGAGATGACCTCAACATGATGTGATCAAGACAGGAGTTGTTACGAGTAGGGAGCATGTGAGCAGGTAGTAGACCGTGATATGCTATAGTATTTAAATAGTCTTCAGCCTCGAAGTCAAGATTTTGTCTAGCTATATCAATGTTTATATCACCCCCTAGAATTATATTTTTGTAGTTATTCAGTTGTGCCAATAATCTGTTAATGGAGTGTATAAAATTTGATGTATTACGAAAGGCGCAAGGTCGATATATAGCAAGTATAGCGGTCTCCGAGTTTATTTTTATCAACAGGCTACTGGCATCCGACACATCTGGTTCAACGATAGAGATTCCCGTTAGTGTTTCCTTGTAGTACACTAAGACACCATCGTTTTGGTTTATAGGGTTAGTAGAGGAAGCATATAAGTAGCCTTGCAGGGTTGGAATTATAGGATTATATTGCAACCAGCACTCTGTTAGGATTATGAAGTCTGGTTTTACATGAAGGTTCGACAGAAATATACTAAAACTTGCAAAATTAGCGGCAATGCTGCGAATATTTTGGGTAAGGATATTCAGAGATCTTTTGTGTAGTGGGATGTGTTTATAAACTTCACATGGTTCGCAAGTTAAAGAGGTAGAAACCGTCACACGGTCGATGTTTTTGATCATGTGAGTGTTATTCATAAGTTTTAAGGGTACATAGGTGGGAGCTAAGTAGAGGAACAAATTGTACAGTCAGTATCGTAAGGGACACATCAGATAATATTAGCAAAAATAAGAGGAATAAAAAAGGACCATGTTGTGATATTATGATAGTTTTTTTCAGAGGGAAAAATTGTTTTATAAACAATAATGTCAATTTATGTGTGTAATAAATGGGATGCTTTGTGTCTTGTTTAGGATTGTAGACAACAACTAATCTAATGAGATACAAGGGAGGCATACAAGCATACGGCCCACCTGATGCAAAGCAGTTACCGTAGCCTATTAACACTTATAATACGAGTATATTAAATATCACTCGCGCGATGCCTCCTCTACTGCTTACACAGCAACTCCTTGTGAGCTTACTAGTGACCTCAGTCACACGCAGGAACACAACAACCCTCTAGGGAATTGCTATTTGACTGCGGTTTTCTGTGAGGGTGGAGGTACTTCCCCAGACGGGCTGCTTTGATGCGCCCTACCTCTCTTAAACCAATGGGAGGATGTTAGCTGATAAACGATGCGATGCCGATCCATGAACTATCCAATAATAACTTCACGGTTCACTTGGTCAAGTCAAAAAAATTGGTCAGCAGACTCGAAACGCTGAGATATTCAGGCACTGAAATGCTAGGTATTTGTGAGTGACAGGTGTTTTATGCATCGGCGAGTAGCTTATTCATTTGTGCTTCAACGCTACCTTTATACTAGACTTCAACGCTACCTTCATACTAGACTTCAATGCTACCTTCATACTAGTTTCACGAAATTCAAATGATTTCTTTTTCAAAATTAAGTTTAAAATTCGACGAAGATATTGTTTACATGTATGTATGTATATCTTTACGCCAAATACCTTGCGGGGTAGGCAGAGAGAACCGAGTGCCATAAGACGCGGTCCTTACATACTTTACTCGTTTCTGTAACATTCATAGCTCTATTCATGCACGCTCGCCGGTTTCTGGGGCTCCTGACATCACCTTCTGATAAAACACGACCAATTTGGTCATGGTAGGTTAGTATCGGTCTTCCTCGGCTCCTACATACTTTCACTTTTCCATTGTATACACTCTCTTTCAGACCAACTCTTTCTCTCACGTCTTCATTACGAATGCAAAATCCGTAATGAATGCGCAAAATTTGTGGCATAACGCTTGCTGACCGCAAGCGTTATGCCACAAATTTTGCGCAATGATCTCATCTCGACCGCATTTATTCTACTTTCATGCTCTCTGCAATTTAGGATACATACACACAATAAAACATTGATTTTTTTTATACAACGTTAAAAGGCATACAAGCTCACGGCCCACCTAATGTAAAGCGGTGACCGTATACTATGAATACTTGCAAAGCATTATTGCTCGCACCATTCCACCTCTGCTGCAAAATCAGCAACCCGTTAAGAATATACCTCTCCAATAGCCATCCAAGAAGTTATTATTCGGCTGCGGTTTTGTGAGGTGGAGGTATTTCCCCAGGCGGACTGATGCTCCCTGCCTCTCTTAAAAAATACCTAGATCAAGACAAATATATATGTTCACGCGCACAAATGTTTGTCCTTCGTGGAAATCGAACTTACCCACCTTGGTATCAAAGTAGAGTTACTGACCACTCCGCTTTCAAGCTTGTCTTCGAATTGAGAAACACAATCCTTTTTCAGAGCAGTGAAAAATTATTTTGGCTAAAAACTGAAATAAATCAGCATCCTAACTGAAGTGGAAGTTGAATTGCAACCTAGTCACGTCCGGCCAATCAGAAATTCCACTGTCAACTGCCAAATAGGGCATTCGCTCAAATTGGCTTAGCTCCTTACAAATGGAAAACAATATATATCGCCAAATTTTAATTGTTTTAGCATATTATTTGAATATAAATAATTTTATGAATTTTTGGTTGACTGACTAACATTTTTATATACGAGTATTATTACGTATATTGAAGAACTCGGTGAAGTAAATCAATTTAAATAAAACAAATATAATACATTTTAATCAAAGACTAGGTCTTTTCTGACATTGTATTAGCATATCAAGACAATATTATTAACGAATGCGATACTGCTAGATTCCTTGATCTAATTATTGATAAAAGGCTGAATTGGAAAAGTCATATTGATGGAGTCACGAAAAAAGTTATCAGCTTGGCGTATGGCTTGTATAGACTCTCTTCTACGGTCAATATTAATACATTGCTTACAGCATATCATGGTCTTGTAGAATCTGCGTTAAGATACGGAGTTATTTTTTGGGGTAACTCGAGTAACGTAGACATGGTATTTAATATGCAAAAACGATTCATGCGATCTATATGCATGCGATCTATGTTCAGCCTTCAAACTACTGACAGCTGTAAATCACTATTTGCAAAGCATTCTTACGCTCCCGTTGTTGTATATACTGGAGGTGGCACTATTTGTTAGAAGTAATTCGTATCTATTGCCTCAAGTAAAAGACAAAGTCATTCGAAATCTACGCAACAAAAATAGACTTTGGTTGCTGCCTGCCAAACCAACTATACTGCAAAAGAGCATAATGTGGATGGCTCCAAAAAATTATAATAAAATTCCCGAAAGCTACAAAGAACTAAGCTAATCTATTTAAAGTGAGATTTAAAATGTTACTGACTGGCAAATGCTATTATAACATAAATGAATACATGACTGATAAATTTTTGCTGATTAATTCTATATTATATTTTATTAAAACAAAATTAATTATTCACATTAATGTTACGGTTGAAATTTGTTTTATAATGGTTGTAATGTATTAACATAGAATATTTGGCATTAGCATTATTAATAAATAACGAAGCATATTTGCATGCTGTATCACCTTTTGCACCTATGTATCTGATGTATAACTTATATTAAGCAAATAAATTATCTTATCCTATCGGTGGCGCAGTGGTGAAACGCGCGGTTACTTTGGCACCAACGCTCGTGGGTTCGATTCCTATACTTGACAAACATTTGTGTGCCTGAACATGTTTGTTTATCTTGGCCAGAGTATTTTCTATGTATGAGTATGTATTTACGAAAACAAATGTATTTACGTATGTTTATCAGTTGTCTAGGACCCATAACACAAGTTTCGTTTACTTTGGGGCTGTGTAATTCCTCCGGCAATATTGTCTGACAATTATATACGTATGGTATGGTCTGAGTGTTTTCTTTGTATGTACCCTCTTTCGGCGTTGCTTATTTCTCGGCGCCTTATATACTACACTCACGGTGTTCTGTTGGAGGTTGCTATTCGAAACCCGCGCATAACGTTTGCATAACTCGACAACTGGGTACCGTGTTCCCGACAACTTGAAACGATCTTCACGATTGAAATTACGATGCTTCTTTATTAAATAATATCTAATCGGTAGACAGATATGTCTGCCCTTAAAGGCTTTATCTACTCGCCGGACGCCATTCATCCCGTGACCATGGCGTCTGCGACGTCGCGAAATATCGGATAAATATAAAACCTATACCTAAGTCCCGTACCTACATTAATAGAGAAATGTATCTCAAGAACGAATAGTTAATTATTAGACATATGTTTTGTCACGGTATTTTTTTACAAAATTATCTAGAACGTCATTTACAAAATTATTAAAAACAAAATGTATAAAATGTGTTAACATCAACGCTCAATCCCCATGCAGGACGTACATTTGCGTGAATAAATATTTTTATATTGGTTAGGATGAGACTAGTTTTTGAGAGAGGTAGATGCTTCAAGCCCGTCTGGGGAAGTACCTCTATCTCGGATAATATGAATTTTGCCTTCAACAGTATTTTAATAATAATTTATTATGAATACAGTAATTAATTCATGTTTTCTACGCACACGATAAAGCATTTGACGAACTCAATGGCGCGGTAGCTAATAAGGCTAGTTTGATACAAACGTTCGCCATTCAACCATTCTGAGCATAAACATGTCTGTTTGTCCTGGTCTGGATGATTTTAAGAGAGGTAAGGCGCATCAAAGCAGCCCATCTGTGGAAGTGCCTCCACTTCCAGTTGTTATTTGGTTGTGTTTTCTATGAGGTGGAGGTAATTCTCCAGGCTGTTTTGATGCGCTCTATCTCTCATATCTGTGAGGTGGAGGAAGTGTGTGAGGTATTCTATATGCTCCTAAGGAGTTGCTTAATTACTTAATGTATCGCAAAACGCTTACATAGGCTACCGTAACCGGTTCATATGGCCATATAGCCCACCTGATGTAAACAAGACAACAAGCATATGCTTGTATGCCTCTCGACGTTGTTTAAAAAATCCTTACAGAAAACCGCAGCCAAATAACAATCACTCATGGAGGATTGTTGCTATTCCACGATAAAGTGAGATTAACAGTAAGGGGCTCTTAAGAAGCTACTGTATTAGCAACAGGGATGGCAATGTACATGCAATTCTTCCTGTATTACAAGCTTTCATATACTACAGTAACCACTTTACATTACGTGGACAGCATACAAGCATACTTCCTGACGTTTGAAGTAGATAATCGACGACATGATTTTTTTAATATATCCATCTAATCCATCTTTTATTTGCTGCTGCTGGATTGAGGAGTACCTTCACCTTGCAGAGAACCACGGGAACACTAACTACTTCTTGGAGGGTTATTGTATGCAGCGGCGTAGCGTGGGTGTCGGCCGCCCGGAGCGGAAGACAATTTTGCCGCCCTCTTATTTAGGTATTTCAATTTAATGTATGCTATACATTACATACATTAATTCTAGAGAACTTTTTGGCAAGAACAGTCATCATTATTTTGCATTATTCGGGTTAGATTTTAAATTAAAAAGTTACAGTTCACACTATTGAATGTAGGTACACGTAGCGGAAAAATTCAACTTTTCACAAAGCTTATTTATTTCACAACCACTACACGTATTTATTTGCACAGAAATTACAGTTTTCAAGAGTAACATAAATTATGATACGAGACAATGTGGAATAGACAACAGACTATCCATCACTAAAACTTTCTTTGAATTGTCCAAGCAACTAGTACTTCCTTGAAGGGACTTTAGTTTTTAAAATAAAATACCTAAGGGGAATCCCCGCAAGTCGGTATAGACGCTGTTGCCAGCAGTTGCTACAAAATATTTAAAGAAAGGGGATTCCCGAATTCGTCACAGAATAAGTAATGAAAAATTCCGTGCTCTTTTCAATTGGTCCGAATTTGTAGTTGCGATAAAAATATGAAATGGTTCAAATATTTTTATTATTTATTTAGAATTTTTGCCGCCCCCTAAAAAGTGCCGCCCGGGGCGGGCCGCCCCTGCCGCCCCCACTACGCTACGCCACTGATTGTATGCGCTTGAACCAGCAAAATCGAGAAGAGATCTTCATTAGCAGCTTGACTAGCAGCTGGAGCGATAGATTAGTCATTTTTTTTTTTCTAAAAAATAAGATATTTGAATATTTTTTGTATGGCATATGTTACGGCACCCACTTCACGTCAGGCGCAACGTATC
The DNA here is from genome assembly GCA_947507595.1 of Pyralis farinalis. NCBI lineage: Eukaryota > Metazoa > Arthropoda > Insecta > Lepidoptera > Pyralidae > Pyralis > Pyralis farinalis. The sequence continues at coordinate 22,107,225 of OX382258.1, forward strand.
TCTGGTTGGTACCTGTTAACTAGAACCTATGATACCTTAAAATAAAGTGATACGTACTAAGTGTCCCGTATATACTAGGTCTGGTGAAACATAAATATTTAACGCTAAAAAAATTTGCAAGTTATATTGCCTTGTATTTTTATACAATGTCGGGAGACATACAAGTATAAGATCCAACTGATGTAAAGCGATCCGCTCTATTGGTTCACTTGTTCAGGAGAAAATCGTGTGCAAAATATTGTTTACGTACCCACGGGTGCCCGTGTATACACAGACAGCTAAGTGTGCGTGTATATGTATGTGTATACCCACGCTATCTATATCCCTCATTACCCGTTCAAATACGGAATAAAACGACTAACGGAGGTTTGAAACATTAATGTATGAACATGTTTTTTACATGCAATTTGATCTAACCTGCTTTGTGTGCTTCCGCCACCAATTAGTTCATGCGGCCTAGCGCTGGCCGGCACCGACCCACTACCGTTAATAGATGCATCATGCCGACGCTGCCATGGTTGCTCCGGTAGTCTCTCCCTCGGCTGGAAGAGAAACCGCATGCATCCACCACCGTCGCTGCCACGACTGGCCTAGTCGTCGCTGCGACAAGGACTTGTAGCATGTTATTCTAACGATTAACGTCTATAACGCCTGAGGATGTGGAAAGCGAAACACGTGTCGCAGCGATGAGCAGGGCAGTCGTGGCAGTGACGGTAGTGGGGGCATGCGGTTCCTGTTCCAGATGGCAGACGACCGCAGCAGTCGCAGATATTACCGGAGCAGCCATGGCAGCGTCGGCACGATGCACCTACTAACGGTAGTGAGTGGGTGCCGGCCGGCGCTAAGTCGCGTGAACTACTTGGTGGCGGAAGCACACAAAGCAGGTTAGATCAAATTGTATGTAAATTTGGCTTTCACAATATAAAGCCTGAATCAATTTTTTTTTTACTATTGTCAAATGTCAAATTCATTGCATTGACAAATCATTGAACCTATCGTATATGTATGTATATCTTCACGCCAAGTCCCTTGCCGGGTAGGCAGAGAGAACCGAGCGCCATAAGACGCGGTCCTTTCATACTTCACTCGCTTCTGTGATATTCATAGCTCGTATAGAACCTATCGTGTATTTATATATTGATATAATATGCTTCGTAAGCAAAATATAAAGTATTAATAATTATAAGCACAGCTATGAATACATATCACGAGCTTCCATATATATTATTAGCGGCTTATGATAGATGGCTCAGTCGTGAATAACGCGATTTTGATGCCAACGCTCGTGGGTTCGATTCCCACACAAGGCAATCTTTTGCGTGTATGAACATGTCTGTTTGTCTAGATCTAGATGCTTCGTGAGAGGTAGGGCGCATCAAAGCAGCCCGTCTGGGGAAGTAACTACAGCTCACAGAAAACCGCAGCTAAATAACAACTTCCTAGAGGGTTGTTGTGTTCCTACGTGTGAGTGAGGTCACCAGTAAGCTCCGCTCCAAGGAGTTGCTGTGTAAGCAGCAGAGGAGGCATCGCGCGAATGATACTTAATATATTACAAGCGTTAATAGGCTACGGTAACTACTTTACATCAGGTGGGCCGTAAGCTTTTACTAGAGGGAGATTTTGTACAAAAGTGGTCTGCATGGGTACCTCTGTCTCACCTATTTCTATCGCCAAGCAGCTATATTTATATAGCTGTGTTCCGGTTAGAAGGGTGAGATATGGCAGAGAAATTACTGAGTTCTGTGACGAAATATCGTTTGTTCACAAGATTGGCAGCGCCCGAGTAACATCCCCGTGGTTTTGCGAGCGTCAATAGGCTGAGGTGACCGCTTACCATCTGATGCGGACCGCATCCTTGTTTGCCAATCTAGTTGTATAAATATATATATAATTATATAATATATAGGCAACCTCAAGATAACGAATTTGGGTTTTGGCAGGATTCGGAAGACATGGAGCAGAGGTTAATTATAATATAATAGAAATATATTATATACATGCGTATAGGTATAACATAATAATTATTGATAAATGAAAGAATAGAAAACATGAAATATATATTAAATCATGCTTAGTTGTATGTATATATAAAAAATAACAAATAAACAGCAGTATACTACTCTGTGTAAAAAGTATCGGGAATATGTCAATAAAAAGACCCGCGTAAAAGAGGTCGTTCTAATTTTTTTACTGCATGTTGGTAGCACTGTACTGATTTAGCGCGCAAAATCTGAGCGGGATCTGTCATTTAATTTGTTTTAAACTACACTTTTTGTTGGTCATAGTTTTGAGTCCTCGGCGATTTTTACAATGGAAAATATTGTTGAACAAAGAGTGTGCCTTAAATTTTGTGTTTCAAATGATATTTCATGTGGTGAATCACTAAAAATGTTGCGAAATACCTACGGCGAATCGTGTATATCGAAAACAAGGGCTTATGAATGGTATAAGGCTTTTAAAGAAGGCCGAGAAGTAGTAGTAGACTTGCCTCGTTCTGGTAGACCTTCAACCGCTACGACCAGAGAAAACATCGACAGAATCAAGAAGCTAGTGCTCGAAAATCGACGTATGAGTCTGAGAGAGTTGGCTAGTGAGGTGAACATATCTTTTAAGTCCGTCCACAACATTCTCATTGACATTTTAGGCATGAAACGCGTCGCCGCTCGACTAGTTCCAAAAGAGCTCAATTTTGTTCAAAAAGCGCAGCGAAAGCATGTCGCTGAAGACATGGTTTCCCGAGCTTCTACGGATCCGACCTTTATGAAACGTATAATAACTGGCGACGAGACATGGGTTTATGAGTACGACATGCAAACAAGCCAACAGTCTTCAGAATGGCGTCTCGAAAACGAGCCGAAACCCAAAAAACCGCGGCAAAGTCGCTCCAAAATCAAGGTGATGCTGACAGTTTTTTTTGACTACCGTGGTGTGGTTCACTCCGAATTCCTTCCAGAGGGAGAAACAGTGAATAAAGAATATTATTTAGGCGTCATGAAGCGTTTGCGTGAGAGTATCCGCCGAAAACGTCCAGATTTGTGGCAACACAACTCATGGATGCTGCACCATGATAATGCACCATCACACACAGCCATTATAGTGAAAGAGTTTTTAGCGAAAAATTCAACAAAAGTTCTCGACCAAGCACCGTATTCACCTGATATGGCTCCGTCTGACTTTTTTTTATTTCCCAAGTTAAAATTACCACTTCGAGGAAAACGTTTTGAGTCGATAGAAGCCATAAAAGAAAATTCGCTGAATGAGCTAAAGGCCATACCGCAAATAGCCTATGAAAAATGTATGGAAGACTGGGTGAAGCGGTGGAGATGTTGTATTGCAAGCGATGGGGCCTACTTTGAAGGCGATAAAATAAATTTAGATGAATAATTTGTATTTTTTGTTTTATTGACAAATTCCCGATACTTAGTACACAGAATGTATATAAAAAATAACAAATAAACAGAGTAATTATGAATTTAACATTTAATTTACATGTAAATAAATATGATTTTGAAGCTCAGCTACGTTTCAAAATTTTACGTATTAGGTACTTTCATATACGATTTACATTTTTTTTTATACGTCGGGAGGCATACAAGCGTACGGTCCACCTGATGTAAAGCAGTTACCGTAGCCTATTAACGCTTGTAAAATCTATTACTCGCGTGATGCATCCTCTATTGCTTACACAGCAACTCCTTAGAAGCTTACTGGTGACCTCACTCACACGCAGGAACACAACAACCCTCTAGGGAGTTGTTATTTGGATGCGGTTTTCAGTGAGATGGAGGTACTTCCCCAGGCGGGCTGCTTTGATGCACCCTACCTCTCTTAAAACATCCAGACCAAGACAAACAGACATGTTCATGCACACAAATGTTTGTCTTGTGTGAGAATCGAACCCACTAGCGTTGGTGTCAAAGTCGCATTACATGTTTTCGGCCTAGTAAAAAACATGACCAATAATAGTAGATTTCAATTTTCAAAGGCTTTTCCATGTGAATACTCGTCACATGGAAAAGCCTTTGAAAATTGAATATATATATATACTTATGCAAGTTTTATATTTGAAATACTTTAATGTTGTAATGAAAATTCCAACAAAAACATAGATCTGAAAAGGGATCACCAATAAAAGAGGTGAAATTTAACGGACCCTAAGTTCTATAACAGCTCTTTCAGTTACAGTTGTCCTAATGTATGCACAGTGACACATCGCATCGAGCTAGACTCTTTGACCTTTGAACCATTCGGTGCTCGCAATAAGTAAAAATGGTGCAGCAAGTATCTAACATGACTTGTCGCTGTATATAGGTACAATGTTCTTCAATTTATTTAAAAATATATTTTTTATTTTCTTTGATTACGGATTTCTTATTTATATATTTTAATTCTAATCTACAACATTTAATTGTCAATAAATTATATTCAAACAAATTACTTCTGCTATTAGACATCTGTAATAAGTAAATAATTACAATTAAAAAAAAAACAGTAGTTAATTTCATCAGTTCGGAGTTCGGACTTTTAACGATAACAATATTTGAAAAGAATTCATTTTGAAATAAAAATATGATATAAATTTTTGAAATATTTTAAACTAATAATTAAGAATTTGTACGAATTTAAAAATGTACTTATTAATAAATATTTAATATAAGATGATAAAATTGTAATACGTTAACAGTGTAATTATCAACTGAAAACGAGAAGACAAGAAAATGCAACAAGAAAGACTGAACAAAAATGAATAAAATCTCTACGAATAAACATCAAATATTACTTGAAATTCTAAGTGCTCTAATCGAACCATATTGTTCATATAAATTTTAAATTAATTTCATATGAATACTGTAAAGGTATAATTATGCTTACAAAATTAATAACGCCCACTAAAATAATAACGTGCCACAAAGCCCTTAGACGTTATGAGGTTTTACAATTTCCTTCATTAATTAAAGTAAATATATTTTTCTTGATTCTTTTTGTCGTTAGAGTAATGACTTAGACTCTTAATTAATAATTCAACATTTATGCATTCACAGTATACAATTTCATTAATTTCAATTTATAAAATATGAAATATTTATTTTTTATTACAATGTAAATATTGTTTAATAAAATTTATCACAACATATTTTGTACTTCCTTACAGGTTTTAGTAAATATTTTAATTTTTATAATATTAAATGTTTTTTATGATTTCATTGCATAAAATTTGCACTTTTTAAATTTTATTATAGTAACCCCACATGACAAACAAAACATTACATGTAATAATTATAATTAAATCAATTTTAGATGTTTGTATTTTCAGTTTTAATTTTTCGAAATTCCTTACTATTTTTATCTTATTAAGTTAAATTTAAAGTTATTGAGTTCATTATGAGAGATTGTCACGATATTGAGAACTTGTCACGGATTCAGGCACATAATTAACCTTGTAAGTTACAAATAAGTTTCATAAATAATTAACACTTAAGCTCCTGGTCTACAATAATTCAGAGTGACATAAAAATGTGTACTTACGATTCCATCCTTTTAGCTCACAAACACAATAACGACACTAGACGACATCACGACACGATATTACGACAGCTGATATAACGCACGCGTGCATTCGCGACGCTTTCTCGCGTCTCTCTGGTCCCGGACGAAGGCTCCTGATCTATAACTACATTTTGTATATGAGTGCACACTTTTGAACAGAAATTAAGGGCCGTGTTAGCTATATTTGCAAAGTCAGAGATCAGAGCTGTTAATCCTGCTTGGTAGACCTGTGAATGCTTTGTTTGGAGCATTAAGATTGTAGAAATACCAGCCAAGTGGACGTGAGATTACGCCTAATGTAGATTTCTTTTTGGTTCAACGCAATGAACAAATACAAACTATGAACAAAAACAACTTATTCACGGTTTAATATTTAAAAACGGTCTTATGATGATTAATGATGAATAAGATGATTTGATGTATTTAATAAAGAGTCATAAAATACAATTTAACAAGAGAAATTAGAAAAAATGTTTCAAGTACATTTTATAAGTTGAACTACTATAGGGAGCTGTTATTTATCTGGTATCTTATGTAAGGTGGGGATCTGGACAATTATCCCCAGACTTTACTTTGATGTGCCCTACCTCTCTTTAGGTAGAACCTAGTTTGTTAATTAGCGCGGTGCTCCAAGTGCAGGTAGTGATGGCTTTAACTTTAAAGATTTCTGATCCACTTCACCTCACATTTTTATACAACGTCGAGAAACATATATGCATACGGCCCACCTGATGCAAAATAGTTACGAGTATCATAGTATAAAGCATAAAGTAATTGACTCCTCACAGAACAATACAGCCAAATATCTCGCTGGAGGGTTATTGTAGTCCTGCGAGTGAGGTCATCAGTAAGCTCCTGGGTAGTTACTGTCTTATTGCAAGTTTTCATAGGCTTCAGCCCACCTGACATAAAGTCGTTAACATAACATAGTTTGGACCATTTATTTGCATGCCTCTTCTACGTTGTATACAAAATATTTGTTTGTTTGTTTGTATAATCTTTATTGTAGTATAAGAAAATGTCTGTAAATGTAATTCTTTTACATATAATTTATTAGCTATACACCGCAATTTTACCGGTACGTATTTCGGTCTTCCATATAACAACTTTTTTTTTAAATTCTTTTTTTTACCTATGTAAACGGGAGGCACACAGTCCAACTGATGTAAAGCGGGTATCGTAGCCTATCGTAACCCTCCAGGCAGTTGTTATTTGGCTGCGGTTTTTTGTGAGGTGGAGGTACTTCCCGAACGGGCTGCTTTGATGCGCCCTACCTCTCTCTTCTTCTTCCTCGGCTTCAAGAGATCGTATCGTGATATAGAATAGTCTAGAAAATAGAATTTGGCTATCGAATGCCAAAAACATTTTTGAAATCCAACTGGCAGTTCCAGAGATTAGCGCATTCCAACAAAACAAACAAACACTTTCGCTTTGTATATTAGTATAGATAGACATATGGATAACTGTGGTTTGGATTAACCCTTCGAAACCCGGGTGGTCATATATGAACGCGAAGTGTATGGGAAAACGTATATAACGGGTTCTGACTGGTCACGGTTACGTATTTACATACGTCATTTAAAAATTTAAATTAACATTTAAACATTCTCACTGCTTACATTTTTAAGAGAGGTAGGGCGCATCAAAACAGCCAGTCTGGGGAAGTACCTTCACCTCACAGAAAACTGCAGCCAAATAACAACTTCCTAGAGGGTTGTTGTATTCCTGCGTGTGGGTGAGGTCACCAGTGAGCTCCCAAGGAGTTGCTGTGTAAGCAGCAGAGGAGGCATCGCGTGATAATTAATATATCGCACGCGTTAATAGGCTACGGTACCCGCTTTACATCAGGTGGGCCGTATGCTTGTATGCCTCCCGACGTAGTATAAAAAAATCTTAAAAAAAAATAATCATGAATCCCACAGCCCGCAAGGGACCTGGCGTGAAGATATACATACATTTAAACATACAAGTCCTACACGTGACCTAAAGTCAAATTAAGCGAAGTGCTCAGTCAATTTGACTTTTAGATTTCGACTGTTGATCAAACTCTGGCCATGACTTGGTTATAAATGATTACTTATCGTATTTACTCTCGGAGAAGATGCACGAACGTTGATGAGATTTACATAAAACTATTTTTAAGACCTATTTCAACAAAAACGTGGCCGAAAGCTAATTATACAAAGTTTAGAATGTTATGTACAGCTGACATTTGTTTTATATACCACTGAGGTGGCAACAAAGCATACGGGCTGCATGATGGTAAGCAGTCACCGCAGCCCACAGACATTTGTACCACCAGGGGTGTCACTCATGCGTTGCCGACACTCTAAAAATCTCTTCATGAATTTCTTGATGAACCCCATGCTATAGTCTCTTGGGAAAACCTCGGCTGGGAGTTCATTCCACAACTGAGAGTTCTCGGAAGAAAATTTCTCTGGAGCCGCACAGTACGCGACCATTGCGGTTCCAGAGTGAACTCTCCGTCGTCGACGAGCGGTGCGATTATGTAAGAGGTGTGTTCTGGAATTCACAAAGCAAAGGGGTTTTCTTAGCGGTGAACGTGTAAACGTGTGCCTTCTTGGGGTTGAATTCGTCCAAATTATGCCGCCCCTAGTCAGATACTTAGGATTTTTTTTTTGTTATTGGCTAAATATTGGAGAAGTAAAAAAAAATCCATGGGGTGTCTCGTATTCCTACGAGTGAGTGAGTTTGCCTGTAAACTAATTACTAATTACTGCATTAATAAGGGTGTGCTTCTTGTGTTACAAGAATGGTTCTCATTAGGTGAGTCACATGTTTATTTGCTACCAAACATATAATAAAAAAACCTGAACACTTGAAGTACGGAAATAACATTCCATGTGCTGCCTAGGCTTAGCTTAGGGATGCTTGGAAACAATTTTGTAAACGCTTTTTGAGGCATTTTCTACCACGTACGGTGAAATTGTGGAATCAACTACCCTCAACGGTGTTCCCGAATAAATACGATATAGGTGTCTTCAAAAAAGAGCCTATGTTTTACTAAAAAGGCTGGCAACAAACCAGTGACACTTTGATCATGTCTATGAGCGATGGTGACCACTTACCATCAGGTGACCCACATGCTAGTTTGCCCCACCACCTCCAATATAAAAAAAATGTAGTTACAAGAATCCTTTAATGCAATAACATAATAAACATAAGAAGTTGGATAACTTCCAAGTGTACAAAATCTTAGCATCTTAATCCTAACTGCTACATGATTCTAAGTGCAGCAAGCTGCAACTACAAGTAGTTAAATCAGTAACAGCTGGTATTTTGACAACAATTACAATACTTAAAGATCCGCGCAACGGGCCGCTCAATGTTCACGGTCTTGCAGACAAGCGCTTTTTTTCGATTATGCTTCAAAGACTATGCCAGATACCTAGATACCACTGCATATATTTCTCTAGGGTTATTTTTATACAACGTGGCGAAGCATACAATCGTTCGACATAGCTGATGTAAGCAAGTTACTGCAGCTTATGAACTTGAAGTATCACTCGCGTGTTGTAACCCCTGCTGCTAATAAAGCAGACTCTCAGGAGATTGCTGAAAATCTCTCTCGTCACTCACTAACAGGAACAGAATATTTACGTTGTAATTACTTGGCTGCCGTTTTCTGTGAAGTGGTATTTCCACAGTGGTTCGATGCAGTGTAACTTTCCCATTGTGATTTTTGCTTTGGAAAAAATATTTTTATATATTTTTTATACCACTTCTAAAGGCAATATAAGGATACGGTCCAGCTAATTTAAAGTGGTTATCATAGCCTATGAATACTCGCAATCCATTGACTCGCGAGATGTTACCTCTGCTACTAACACACCAACTCCGTAGGAGCTTAGTGGTGATCTCACTCAATTTGCGAAAAGCAACATACCTCTAGAGAGTAAGTTGTTATTTGGCTGTGGTTTCCTGTAAAGTGGAGGAACTTTTCCAGATTGGCTGCTTTGGTACACCCTAGCTCTCTTAAAACACACAGACCAAGACAAACATATATGTTAATGTTATATAACTGAACCCACAATTAGTGTCAATGTAGCGTTACAAACCACTTCGCCATAGAGGTATTCAAAACTTGAACAACTGCAATAAAAAATGTGTATTAAATTCATAACAATTACACTACCTGCGATTTATAGCTGCAGGTTTATAACAGTACAATAAAAGCTTTATGAAAGTTTTAACATTAACAGAAACTAAAGTGCAATGCAATATAAATATTAATAAAATATTTCATAGGTAGCATAGGTGTTTTATTATATAGATTTAAATCTTTTAAATCACGTAAGACGCACAGAAACAGCGGGAAGGAAAATAAAACCCGACGGAAAAGTACCTCCTCGCCACCCGATGTTTGGAAACCGGAATGCCAGCAAAATTAGGGTATTGAACTCAAATTCTCAGAAATGACTAGGATTATTATTATGTAATTAATTGGTTATTTTATCAACCCATATGAAAGTATACCTTTTGTGATACTGCTTTTTGTATTCACGTAACTGAAAATTATAATTAAATGTCGATCGTCTCTACAAGTATCCTATACAGGGTGACGTGGTAAATAGCGCAGTACAATTACTGAAATTTCATAAGATATTGTAAAACTTTAAACCGTTAAAATCTGCGTCTCGAAGTATAACTAGTCTGGCCATAAATACTTTTACATAGAAACTTTACTTTTTTTCAACTCTTTAATTATATTAAATTTGGAACGTGTTTATTATGTTAAAAATTTCTTTCGATTTCTCGCCGTTTAACATATTTTTTTTCGTATTTTTTATCAAATTATAATATGGAATAGGGTTTAGAGAAAATATAATTGCAGTGATTGCCTTGTACAAAGTGGATATGGAGCCGTCGGTTATATTCAAGACACTTTAAAAGCTTGGTATCAGCAGTTCGTATATCGATATCCATACCAACATGTTCTCTGTTGAAGACCATAAAAGATCGGGATAATCGTTAGTGCTGTTAAAGCCAGAATTTGCCGGAACCTAATTAGGAAACAAAAAATCTTATCGCGAGATATGAAGATTCCTGCTAGGATTCTGTCGCGTATAATAAAACTAGACCTGAAGTTCGGCGCTTATCGTCGATATACAGGATATGCGCTAAATCAATCCCTACAGTCGAAAAGAGTGGATCGATCAAAATGCCTTATGTCCCGATACAGGCACAGAAATATCCTCTTTACCTACTGATGAAAAAGTTTTCACGATTGAAGAGCACTACAACAAGCAAAATGATAAAGTGTACACACGTAGTTCTAAAGAAGCAGCCCAAGTGGTCGGAAATATACAACGTGGTCATCATACTGCGTCTGTAAAGGTTTGGTGGGCGATAAGGAGTCAGAAAGCTTCATAATTGTGAAAAAGAAGTGGAGACTTCAGCCAAAGTGTATCAAGAGACTGTCTTGGATCGTATTGTAAAACCTCTCAGCAATACACTTTTTTTTTTAAATTAACCGTGGATTTTCTAGGAGCACTCTGCATCTTGTCAATGGCACGAACTACCCAAGCCTGGCTCGAAACCAACGTTCCGGACTATATACGAGCTGAAGACTGGCCCTCATCTAGCTCAGATTTGAACTCCTTAGACTACAAATTATGGTCAGCTTTAGAGGACATGGCCTGCTCGAACATCCCACACCAAACCGCCGACATCGTGTATCTTAACTTTGGAGCAAGCAGTGGCTAAATTTTCCATGGAAACAGTGCGTAAATCCATAGATTCGTGGCCATACAGATTAATGGCCTATATGATTCTTTAAAAAAAACTGAGACTTCTATAAATATGTACATATAAGTTTTATTAAGATAACATTACTTCATAAAAAAATAAATGCATATTCATTTGTAACAGAACTCATGGCCGGACTAGGTATATGATTACTTAAAAGTACATGCTTATATAACACTATATGTGACAACTTCAACCTTGGTACCTTTCGAACATGTTCTATAAATAGATAGATAGATAGATAAAAGTTTTATTCGTACACTGAGACACATAATATAAAATATAAATACAGTTACGATATTTATAACATTGTTTATTTTGCTTGCGAGTAGTACGTGTCCGCGGGTGTACATAATTCATGGTAAATAACTTTACGTGCTGTGAAAATCCAATATTTACATGAAATTAAATTTTGAGAATTATGTTATTTAAAAAAAGTAAACGATAATTGTTTTTTACTTAGTAATAATAGTGATATTTATTCATTTTCGAAATGCAGGGCGATTATGAGAAAAACGAAAACCATGAGAAATTAATAGGAGACAATATGGTTTTTTTCTTTAAATATCATTGAGCGTCCCGCAAAGATACAGTGAAATATAAATATTTTTACATAATTTACATTAAAAGAATGTTTTCATTACATCTGGCATATTTATCGATGCACATTAAATAACACTCTGAATTTCTTTAAGACCATAAAAATTAATGAGTTAATAGCTTGGACACTCTTATCGTTAACATCCTGTATGAGCATTAAATTAAATTTTTCATTATTCACGGAACAATTCAACATTGAAGAGGCATTGTTGTCTACCAAGCTTCTCATTTTGGGAGAGAAAATAGGCAATAAATAATATAATTTGAACCGCAAATCGAAATCCGCTTTTACGTTTTCTTTACGTGTTTTTGGTTAAGATTTTCTGTTTACTTATTTATATTATCATTGGTTGTTTCTATAAAACTGTAAAAGAGTTATGGTTGATATTTGATAAACCTACATCTGGATAAAGTCCAATTAAGTACTTTTTGCATAGTGGGCATAGGTTTTTCTTCAACCGAAGGAATTCAAGCATACTTCGCCATGGAATAGTTTCCATTAGGTACCCATCATATTATCCCATAATCATTTCTAGTGCAGTGCAGTAATATGGATACCCTTCAATCGAAGAGATGGTAAGGGGGGACATAAAGTAAGTGGCGCCCTCATTTTATTTTTATTAATAACGACGAATTTAAGACCACTTCTAAAAACCGTTCAATACTACTACCATATTTACGTTTTTTTGAAACGTATTTTCAATTTATTATCCAATCCAGTACAAGTAACCAAAACTTTAATTATTGCTTATTGTGGCCACTTCTAGCAATAACAAAAATTGTGGCTAAATGTATATAAATGCAACTATTAATTTGTTGATGGCTAAACTAAATAACAGAGGGCCCAGAGGGTCTCCCTGTTGCGCGCTAAAATAATAAATACAGAATATGTCTAAAAAAACATAAATATGGTTCTACAGTGCCTGTATAGAGTGTTTTTTGGAATTGATTTATATTCATCGTTACTAATAAAAACAAAATGTTGGGAACCACAGCATTATACTCTTAAGTGTTCGTTCGATGGCTGGCCGTGTTTAACCTGCGTATTCTCATCGAACACGCAGGTTAAACAATAACAATCGCGAAAACCTAAGACAATACTAAAAAATCATTAGTTACAAGGTCATACTTTTTTATCCTACTAAGGTGGGAAACAAGCGTACATGATGGTCAGCAGTTATCGTAGCCTGTAGAACCTTACAACACCAAGGGTGTCACTCGTACGTAAACTCTAATACCAATTTATGCTCTAGTTCCTAGGGAAAACCTCGGCGGAAAGTTAATTTCACAACTTAATTCCCGAAAGAAAACTTCTCAGACAATGTATAGTACGAGCGATAAACTTTGGAGAATTTACCAGATTATTATATTTACAGGCAATTGAATCTAAACTACTTCGTGTGCTTTAGCCACCCCACTTTAACATTCACAGCTCTTTTCATGCACGTTCACCGGTTCCTAGGGCTCCAGATATCGGCGTCTGATAAATACTATCAATTTAGTCAGGGTAGGTGGAGTCCTGTTCTTACTCGGCTACTGCACACTTCTACTTTCGCATTGTTTATCTGTTTCGTCATTATTGCATCCTGCATTCGTTCTACATGTCCGAACCAATGGAGCATGCCTTTTTTTATCTGAACACCGACTCTCTTTCTGACCAATTTTTTTTCTTACGCCTTAGTTCTACAAAGATTTTGACGGGTTCAGTGGCGGAGTTGTTAATAAGGTTACTTTACAGGCAATTTGTTCCGCTACCGATTAGTAGGAGTACATGCGAACTAGTGCCGGCCGGCACCCACTCTCCACATTACTAGATGCATCCAAGAGGCATCCTCACGCAGTGTAGATGTTAGTCGTTAGAATAACTATGAATGAAAGGAATAACAAATCAATCATAGACATCAATCCACTACCGTTATTAGATGCGCATCTACGGAACAAGTTTGACGAGCTTGGTGGTGCAGTGGTGAAACACGCTGTTACGCTACTTTGACACCAACGCTCGTGATTCGATTCCCGATCCAAACATTAGTATGCATGAACATGTCTGTTTGTCTTGGTCTGGGTATTTTTAAGAGAGATAGGGTGCATCAAAGCAGCCCGTCTGGAGAAGTACCTCCAGCTCACAGAAAACCGCAGCCAAATAAAAACAGCCGAATAACTCACACGCAAGAACACAACGGTTACAGAATTCCTGCATGTGAGTGAGGTTACCAGTAGTTCCTTAGGAGCTGCTGCGTTAACAGTAGACGTGGCATCGCGCGAGTGACACTTAATGTATTGCAATCGTTTATAATCTACGGTAACCGCTTGACATCAGGTGTGCCGCATGCTTCCAGAAGTTGTACAAAATAAAAGTTGCCTGTAAAGTACCATTACCCACTCCGCCACTGAGCTCGTCGAAATCTTTCTAGAACTCCGTATATATAAATGATTCATGTTCCGCGAAACGTACGTACAACGCCATATGTTCAAGTTTACAACTTGTACTTAAATTCTTACAGCCGGCTTTCATGTAGCGCGTGTTTACAGCATCATTAGAAGAATGTAGAGTTTGTTTGTTCGCAGTACACCTTGTTTTCTCGTTGAAGGTAAATATTTGTGAAGAGCTCTCGTCAGAGACTGAAGTATCTTTAGCTCTTTGATACAAACATTATGCAAATAAGAAAGACTTACCCACCATGACCAAATTGATCATGTCCTATAAGAAGAATGTCAGGAGCCTTAGAAATTGGCGAGCGTGCATGAGGCGAGCAATGAATGTTAAGGAAGCGAGTGAAGTGTGTAAGGATCGAGTTACGCGGCCTCGGTTCCCTCTACCTACCCCTCAAAGGATTTGGCGTGAATTCATAGATAGATTAGGCAAATGAGTTAAAAACCCCCGACGTGTAGTGGTTACCGTAGATTTTTTATACCACTAACGTGGCAAACAAGCATACGGCCTGTCTGATGGTAAGCTCTTACCGCAGCCTATGGACATTTGCAACACCGGGGGTGTCACTCTTGCGTTGCCGTCCCTGTAAGAACCTTCACGCCAATCATTTCATAAGATTATGAGTGGTTTCAATAGAAGTATAACTCGTGGGTCGTTACTCCTCCCAACATAGCATATCCTAAGGTATACTGATCACCTCATCTACTCTCAGGAAGACCATGTATACAAGCTAGCAAGCTAGCTAGCAAGCAACAAGCTAGCTAGCTAGGTAAAAGCCGTCGGTCCACTTGACGTGAAGTAGTTACTGTAGCCTAAGAATACTTGTTATACAATAAGTATAACTCGGGCGTTCCCTCACCAGCTGCTAACATCGCAGTATTGTCAAACTAATATAAACGTGTGTATGTATATCTGACGGTAGGAAACGCGGTCCTTACACACCTCGCTCGCTTTTTTAACATTCACAGCTCTCTTCATGCACGCCTGGGACTCCTGACGTCACCTTCTGATAAAACACTACCAATTTAGTCATGGTAGGAGAGTCTTAGTCTTCCTCGGCTCCTACATCCTTCCACTTTCGCATTGTATATCTATTTCGTCATTCTTACATCCTGCATTATTTCTACATGTCCCGTCCAACGGAGCAAGCCTGTTCTTATCTTAACACCGACACCTTCTTTCAGACCAACTCTCTTTCCAACACCATTATTGAGAATCTCTCATCATCTCGACTGAATTTAATATATTTTCATGCTCTCTTTGCCATACTCAGCTTTCAATTCCATAAGCTAAAGTTGGGATTAGCATTACGTTTGTACAGCGAGTTGTGTCTTCTAGCTTTGATTTCGACTGCCTAGAAGTTTAACTAATGTACCCAACGCTCCATTCGCACTGTTCCCTTTAATATTCTCTTTTATACAACGTCAGAAAGCATACAAGCATACGGCCCTCCTGATGTAAAGCGGTTACCGTAGCCTATAAATACTTGCAATACATTAATTATTACTCGCGCGATGCCACCTCCGCTGCTAACACAGCAACTCCTTAGGAGCTTACTGGTGACCCCACTCACACGCAGGAACACAACAACACTCTAGGCAGTTGTTATTTGGCTGCGGTTTTGTGTGAGGTGAAGGTACTTCCCAGATGGGCTGCTTTGATGTGCCCTACCTCTATCAATTCCATGCATAGGGTGCATACGAGTACATGTAAACTCTTCCATCTTTGGGTGCACTACCAACAGGTGCGATAAGCTTTGAATGTAAAGATGATAGGACCACTTACTTATCTGCGGTATCTGAACGATTTCTCTTAAATCTGAGATAAGTATATATTCACGCAAGCGCTAATCAAGCACTGGAACTAACTTGTACGGGGAGCGAGCGCCCGTGAAATCAAAACGAACTGCGTTACGGGTTATTACGACACAAATTCCTATAATTCAACCTAGAAAAAGCTTTTCGGTCTTTTTTCAGGATTCCGTACCCAAAGGGTAAAACGGACCCTATTACTGAGACTCCGCTGTCCGTCCGTCCGTCCGTCACCAGGCTGTATCTCATGAGCCGTGATGTCTAACTGACAATTGAAATTTTCACAGATGATGTATTTCTGTTGTCGCTATAACAACAAATACTAAAAAATAGAATAAAATAAATATTTAAGGGGGCTCCCATACAACAAACGTTAGTTTTTTGCTCATTTTTGCTCGATATTGATAACGGCAACAGGTAGACGCTTGAAATACATTAACAGAATATTTAGTTATATATTCACTTTAAAAATAATTAATTAAATTAAAATAAAACAAATATTTAAGGGGGGCTCCCATACAATAAACGTGTTTTTTTTTTTGGCCGTTTTTATAGATAATGGTACGGAACCCTTAGTGCGCGAGTCCGACTCGCACTTGGCCGATTTTTATAGATAATGCTATGGAACCCTTAGTGCGCGAGTCCGACTCGCACTTGGCCGATTTTTATAGATAATGGTACGGAACCCTTAGTGCGCGATTCTGTCGTCTGAAGACTGAGGAGTATAATCTGCTCTTATATTTGGCGTATGTGGACTACGAAAAGGCTTTTGATTCCATTGAGACATGGGCGGTGCTACAGTCTCTCCAACGATGCCGAATTAACAATCGGTACATCGGAGCGTTGAAGTGCTTAAACAGTAAAGCTACGATGTATTTTCAAGTACAGGACCAGAGTACGAAACCGATCCAAGTGCAAAAGGTGTAAGACAGGTCGATGTTATATCTCTGAAACTCTTCACCGCAGCATTGGAAGATGTCTACAAGCTCTTGGACTGGAAATGTTACGGTATAAATATCAATGGCGAATACATCATTCACCTTCGATTTGCCGATGACATAGTTCTCATGGCGAAATCGCTGGAGGAACTTAGCGCTATGCTCAATGACTTCAATAGTGTTTCCAACCAGGTAGATCTCAAGATGAACATGGACTAGACTAAGATCATATCGAATGTCAATGTTGCACCTATCCCGCTCATGGTTGGAAACACTAAGCTCGAAGTTATTGACGAATATGTTTAATTAGTTAGGTAACTCCAACTTCGACCAGTCAGACGGATCCAACTCGGCTGGGCAGCGGTCGGGAAACTTCGACACATTTTCTCATCCAAAATACTTCAATGTCTGAAGAGCGAGCTCTTCGAACGAACTGTGTTGCCAGTGATGACATATGGAACCGAGACGTGTCCCCTCTACTGCGGGCCGTATGGGGAAGCTCCAGGTCATTCAGCGTGCTACGGAAAGAGTTATGCTCGGGGTTTCTCTGCGTGATAGAATCAGAAATGAGGATATCCGCAGTAGTATTAAGGTAACCGACATAGCCCACAGGATAAGCAAACTGAATTGCCAGTGGACCGGCCACATAGTTCGTAGAACCGACAACCGCTGGGGAAGAAAGGTTCTCGAATGGCGTCCCCGTACTGGTGCACGCAGTGGGACGACCGTCCACTAGATGGAGCGACGATCTCAAGAGGTTTGTAGGGAGTCGATGGATGTAGCTTGCACAGGATCGAGATGAGTGGTACTATGTTCAGCAATAGACAAATACAGGCTGAGATGATGATGACGATGAGTATTTTAATGTGCATTTTAAGGATATTGCCAGGATAGAACAGAACTATTTCAGGCAATTTATTACAGTATCTAATACAATTTACATCAAAAGATCTACACACTTACTTCTGCTTCTAAAATGTTCACCGAATTTTTAAAATAACGTTATATATTTAAGAACATACACTATATTATATTCATAAATATATTGAAAGGCAACAGCGTGATAAATATATAGAAATAATAAGATAATAAGTCCAATATACTGTACAAATACATTGAGCTGAACTCAAGCCACATACAAATATTTTTCATTACAGTATGTTCTAACATAACATAATATTTTATATTGAATTATTTTATTTCGTAACTTGTAGCTAAATGTTCAGAATTAATTTGGTTGGTATATGATTCTATTCAGACATCATCTAGGTTTCAAATACTATAATTAGAAAATAGTTAATTTCGATTTCTTACATTTCTCCTAAACATACAAATAGGTTAAAGTAACTAAAAGTTTGTAATAAAATTTTACCAATAGGAGACTTTGTACAAAAGTCGTCTGCGTGGGTACCTCTGTCTCACCTATTTCTACCGCCAAGCAGCTATATTTATATAGTTGTGTTCCGGTTTGAAGGGTGAGATATGGCAGCGAAATTACTGGGTACTGTGACGATACAGCCGTAGATCACAAGATTGGCAGCGCGCGAGTAACATCCCCGTGGTGTCGCGAGCATCAATAGGCTGCGGTGGCTGCTTACCATCTAATGCGGGCCATATACTTGTTTGCCAAGCTAGTATAAAAAGAAATATAGAACCAACAATAGGTTCTTTAAGTTATTATAAGCTTTTAGTTGTGTAACGGTAATTGTAACTTTTAGTTATGTATGTGTAAGTGTGGTTTGAACAGAGGGGTAAATAATAACCAAAGGCAATGGAAACGAATTCACGGATATTTGTTTGATATAACATGTAACTGAGTAATATAGTTACCTGATACATTTACCCGCATTTAAAGGAAAATTGTTTAAACCACAAAACACATATATGACTACGAGTATGGTCCATTTTATTCGACAATAGACCCACGCGATTTAAACTTTCAGATTCTGTGCAAAAGTGTTCAAAGATTAACAGAGTTCGCGAGGCAAATGGCGTCAAACGGTTTCGAGAACATTCTTTGAAATGTAAATTGAATGTTACAAATTTTATTTTGCACTTGTACTTTTTTGACGTGATAACGTCTTATAAATCGATGAACGGTGCAGCACGTGCAGCCGGCACGCACGATAAAGTGTCGCGTACCGCCTGAGCCGAGCGTGCAAGCGAGAGCGCGGAACAAGCGATAGAGAGGCACGATCGGCCTAAGCGTTCAGCTTGTGGCGCATCTATGTTTCTTCCGAGTAGAAGAGAGACAGCGGCAGCACACAACCTACACGTGAACTGTTTTGGCAACCGGTGAATGTTTTCCTATGATGTTATCACGTAAAATTATTCGTCCGTAAACCGACTTTACAGACAACCAATTTTTTTTCGAACGTCGGTTCTTTAAATACAAAAATACGGCCCACTTGATATAAAGCGGTTACCGTTTCAGTCGTGCGATGCCACATCTCCTGCTAACGTAACAACTCCTTGGGAGCTTATTGGAAACGTCACTCACTCCGAAGAAACAATAACTCTCCGAGCAGTCCGTTTAGGGAAGTGCCTCACCCTCACGGAAAACCGCACCCAAATAACATCTCTTTGTAGGGTTGTGTTCGCCGCAGATCACCAGTAAACTCCAAAGTAGTTTAATGCTAGCATTCATAGGCTACGGTAACCGCATGCTTCGTAACGTTGTGTATAAAAAAAATGCGTATCTATAACTTCACGCCAAATCCCTTACGGGGAAGGCAGAGAGAATCGAGCGCCACGTGACTCGATCCTTATATATCTCACTCGCTTCTTTAAAACATTCATTGCTCTTTTTATGCACGCTCGCCGGTTTCTAGGGCTCCGGACATCTTCTGATAGAACACGACCAATTTGATCATGGTAGGTGAGTCTTGGCCTTTCACTTTTGAATTGTATATCTGCTTCGTCATTCTTTCATAAATTAAATGATATAATAATAATTAATAATGTTTAAATTAAACGTCACTTATGTAATTATTGAAACCTTAACAGTATTTACTACTATCCCCGATATTTCATCGCGTAACACTGCCTAAAACAGAACTGAATATCCAACTGGAGTTTCCCCTCGGTAACTTATTGTTATTTACCAAACTGTGAAGTTCAACTCGTGACCGAAATAAGAATTCCTTTACCTTTTAAAAATTGCAAGGAAAAGGACCAGTTTGCGTTTCGACAATACTCAAGGATTCTTTTGTGTTTTTTTATTTAAAAAATTGTGCTACTTGTATAAGTAACTAGCACAAAATGTTTAATGTTAGTTAAGATTTGACTTCTTTAACGAGCTCAGTGGGGCAGTGGTGAAACGCGTTGGTACGCTACTTTGACACCAACGCTCGTGGGTTCGATTCCCACACAGTACAAACATTTGTGTGCATGAACATGTCTGTTTGTCTGGGTCTGGGTGTTTCCTATGTACTACTCTGTGTAAAAAGTATCGGGAATATGTCAATAAAAAGACCCGCGTAAAAGAGGTCGTTCTAATTTTTTTACTGCATGTTGGTAGCACTGTGCTGATTTAGCGCGCAAAATTTGAGCGGGATCTGTCATTTAATTTGTTTTAAACTACACTTTTTGTTGGTCATAGTTTTGAGTCCTCGGCGATTTTTACAATGGAAAATATTGTTGAACAAAGAGTGTGCCTTAAATTTTGTGTTTCAAATGATATTTCATGTGGTGAATCACTAAAAATGTTGCGAAATACCTACGGCGAATCGTGTATATCGAAAACAAGGGCTTATGAATGGTATAAGGCTTTTAAAGAAGGCCGAGAAGTAGTAGTAGACTTGCCTCGTTCTGGTAGACCTTCAACCGCTACGACCAGAGAAAACATCGACAGAATCAAGAAGCTAGTGCTCGAAAATCGACGTATGAGTCTGAGAGAGTTGGCTAGTGAGGTGAACATATCTTTTAAGTCCGTCCACAACATTCTCATTGACATTTTAGGCATGAAACGCGTCGCCGCTCGACTAGTTCCAAAAGAGCTCAATTTTGTTCAAAAAGCGCAGCGAAAGCATGTCGCTGAAGACATGGTTTCCCGAGCTTCTACGGATCCGACCTTTATGAAACGTATAATAACTGGCGACGAGACATGGGTTTATGGGTACGACATGCAAACAAGCCAACAGTCTTCAGAATGGCGTCTCGAAAACGAGCCGAAACCCAAAAAACCGCGGCAAAGTCGCTCCAAAATCAAGGTGATGCTGACAGTTTTTTTTGACTACCGTGGTGTGGTTCACTCCGAATTCCTTCCAGAGGGAGAAACAGTGAATAAAGAATATTATTTAGGCGTCATGAAGCGTTTGCGTGAGAGTATCCGCCGAAAACGTCCAGATTTGTGGCAACACAACTCATGGATGCTGCACCATGATAATGCACCATCACACACAGCCATTATAGTGAAAGAGTTTTTAGCGAAAAATTCAACAAAAGTTCTCGACCAAGCACCGTATTCACCTGATATGGCTCCGTCTGACTTTTTTTTATTTCCCAAGTTAAAATTACCACTTCGAGGAAAACGTTTTGAGTCGATAGAAGCCATAAAAGAAAATTCGCTGAATGAGCTAAAGGCCATACCGCAAATAGCCTATGAAAAATGTATGGAAGACTGGGTGAAGCGGTGGAGATGTTGTATTGCAAGCGATGGGGCCTACTTTGAAGGCGATAAAATAAATTTAGATGAATAATTTGTATTTTTTGTTTTATTGACAAATTCCCGATACTTAGTACACAGAATGTATAATAAGTATGTATTTACAAAAAAAAATGTATTTACGTATGTTTATCAGTTGTCTAGTACCCATAACACAAGCTTTGCTTACTTTGGAGCTAGGTGGCGCTGTGTAATTTGTGCGACAATATTTATTTATTTATAAAGGATTGTTGTGCCCATGCGTGTGAGTGAGGTCACCAGCAAGCTCCCAAGGAGTTGCTGTGTAAGCAGCAGAGGAGGTATCGCGCGAGTGATACTTAATATATCGCAAGCGTTAAGCGGACGTAGATATAGTACTAATTGCGCCATTTTAAAATACAGTAATGTTGGTGTATAACGTGTCTATCTTTTGATACGTCACTGCACACTGCACTAAATTATCACAAATGTGATTATAAATTTAAATAACTTATTTTAATTAAGGATTACGGTACCGTACGAAAAACACATCGTGGTATTACATATAGTATCAACGGATCAAATTTATTACCCGGCATTATCTCATAAACATTTATTTGAAATGTCATTGTACGCGACAGATTATAAATATTTAATACTCTGTGATTTTACTAAATTCAATGGCATTATAATTATTTAACAACGGAATCACATTATATTTATACGAATAAAATTATCAACTTTGCATTTTAGAGTAAATTATATTTAGAACAATCCCTGTTTATTTCATTAATTCGTAAATAATTAATAATTTCCATTTCATTCGTGATCTACTCGTAATAAGGTTTAAGTGTAAATTTAGGTACTACATACTCGTACAAACTTAATATTTTTTTTGACGAGCTCGTGGATTCGATTCCCACACAGGACAAACATTTGTGGCATGAATATATCTGTTTGTCTTGGTCTGGGTGTTTTTAAGAGAGGTAGGACACATCAAAGCGGCCCGTTTCAGGAAGTACCTCCACGTCAGAGAAAACCGCAGCTAAATAATAACTCTCTGGAGTGTTGTTATGTTCCTGCGTGTGAGTGAGGTCACCAGTAAGCTCCTAAGGAGTTACCGTGTTAGCAGCAAAGGTAACATCACGTAGGTGATACTTAATGTTTTACAAGCATTCATAGACTACAGTAACTAGTTTATATCAGGTAGACCGTATGCTTGTATGCCTCCCGAAGTAAAATAAAAAAAAACTAAATTACAAATAAATTAATAAAAACCAGTTGAGAATGCGCAAGCTTTCATTGCCAGAGGAACACCTGGCTCGTCAATTATATAACAATTCAATTTTTTTTTAATTTGTCGGCAATTTTGACCATGTTCCTTAAGAGATAGGAACGGTGTTCTTGAACATTCCTATTCTACTTTTTTATGCTGAATCCGAATCTAAAGTCAAAATTCGAGTATTCGAAAAAAAACACACGCACAGACAAACGCACATAGGCACACATATAAATTTCATATAGGAACAGTGTTCCTGAAAATTACTGTTTTGAAGTAAGGGAATACTTGAATAAATATGAGTGAGCTGTTTCCAAACAATTCGTGTCTATAATGGGTTTGAATTCACGTAGCGGTTTGAGTGACCTGTTGCAAAACCGCTGCGTTTAACCGCAGGGCGTGTAGATTTTTGCAGCGGTATTACGTTTTGATCTGTTCCAAAGTTACTCGAGTTAAACCGTGTGCTGACAACGCGGTTGTCCAAGTATAAATTCTTCTTCTTCTTTTCTTCGTGTTATCCCGTTTACTGACTCATTATGATTGGCGAGAATCGCTACGTAAGCTTAGGCTTAGGGATTTGGCGAAGCTTGCGATTTTTATATAGAGCGGCAGCCGTCAGACCTCTACAACCCAGCAGGAAAACCAGGTCTGTCTTAGGTTGGGTCATACGTCTTACGAAATATAGTTGCTTGGGGACGTGTAGGTTTTTTTCTCGATGTTTTCCATCACCGCCGAGTAAGTGATAAATAAGTATATAAATCTGAAAACACGAATTTAAAGACACATGCTCCCGCCAGCATTCGTACTGGGGACGAGGTGGTCAAAAGGCTGATTCCGAAAAACTTGAGCTCTGATATAAAAATTGCAATCTTACGTAGCTATTTATCTAACAAGCGTGCATAAAAAGTTGATTACCCAATATATCAATTATTTATTTGCTTATCTTTTGCACTGTGATTAATAACGCGACTTTAACACTAATACTCGTGTGTTCGATTCCCACATAGGACAAACATTTGTGTGCGTGAACATCTGTTTATCTTGTGATGTTTTTAAGAGAGGTAGGGCGCGTCAAAGTAGCCCATCTGGGGAAGTAACCTCCACCTCACAGAAAACCGCAGGCAAATAGCAAACTCACCGGGGATTTATTGTGAACCTGCCTGTGAGTGAGATCACCGTGCGAGTGATACTTAATGTATTACCAGCGTTCATAGGCTACGGTAACCACTTTATATCAGGTGGACCTTGTTTTTGTATGCCTCCTGACGTTGAAATAACGAGCAACGAAGTGCTGATAAGTACATAAGTGGTGACCGATTTCCGATGTCTGCTGCTCTAATCCCCCATATGGCTTCTTCGTTACGCTACCTTCATAATACCCGATCTAGATTCTTAATTATCGCCAACAGTAGATATCTATTTCATCACTAGATTAACTGTTAGGAACGAAGTGTTCTGTTAAACTAAAGTGTAAGTTAACTAAGATCACATTTACTTTGTCGTTTGAATAATGAAGACATACACATTCGCCTGTCTCCTATTTAATAATATAATAATAATAATAAATAAATCGTTTATTTCTTCACAATGACGACGTTAGCTGTATTACGGATACAATCTGTGGGTAGTTTACAATTTTATTGCCACCGTGAGAGCGGAATCTGTACTAGGTTAGCCTGTGTTACAACATTCCGGCCCTCACCCGGCCCACGTTATACTTCCTAATTCATGTTCTATGTTCATTTTTATTTGTTTACTTTATTCATGGAATTAATAAGCACACGTAGTACTTGTTAATTCCATGACTTTATCGAACACAAATGTTTTAGTCTACGGTTATAATATCGGACCAATTATATACCATATATTGGGGTCCCTTTTTCAAAACATCACAAATTTGATGTTGGTATATGTGTGCATCTAGGGCGGCCCCTGCCGATATCTCCATTCACTCTTTTCCGACACACTTCATTCGTAACTATTTTGTCATTAATTCTTTCTAAATGACCAAACCTTTGTCACTACATCGTCTTTCATTCCACAAAGTTCTCGTATCGAGCTATTTTTTCTCCAAACCAAACCAAACCATCTCAGTATACTGTTTTCAATTTTTATCCCCACATATTGTCTGACTTAATATTGTCTGACAAATTACTCAGCGCCATCTAGCCCCAAAGTAAGCGAAGCTTGTGTTATGGGTACTAGATATTGATAAACATACGTAAATACATTTTTTTTTTGTAAATACTTACTTATTATACATAGAAAATACCCAGTCCAAGACAAACAGACATGTTCATGCACACAAATGTTTGTACTGTGTGGGAATCGAACCCACGAGCGTTCGTGTCAAAGTAGCGTAACAACGCGTTTCACCACTGCGCCACCGAGCTCGTCGAACATCATCTTTCATTTCACATGGTTCTCGTCTCGTGCTATTTCTTACTCTATCAATCATTCTATCTCCATACATACTCCTCACCGCTGTCAGTTCTACAGCGTTTACCCTTCATGCTTCTTCTGGTAAACCCATATTTCACTACCGTACATCAATGGCGTTAGCACGCCCTGAACGATAGCAAGGCGAGCTTTGCTCGATATGTTATCGCTGGTTACCACGGAGTACAACGCACCATTGATACGGTTTCTTGCTTTCATTCTATTTTCAATATCACCCTCACATTTTCCGTCTCGAGTAAACACTGAACAAATTTATTTACTTGTTCTTTTTCATCTCCTAAATAAATAATTGCGTACGTTGTTTATAAGCTTAGTAAGTGATCTTTTATTTATTTATTTACAAGGTACACCAACAGGTTACATGATTACTATAAGTAATTGCACAAATCTGGGCCCTGCATGCTGGGCCCAGATTTGTTACAGCTCAATTACAGATTAACACAACTTTCACAAGAAATTAATAAAATAAAAAAATAAAAAATAATAAGTAATCCTACATATATAACAGTATCAATCGTCAACAAATCACGACAATCCCGTAACAATTAACAAGCGCCATGAAACAACTGAACCTTTCGCTTAAACTTTAAAAGTGAGTCATGATTAATGTCCAGATCACGTGAGTTGTTGATTTTATTATTGCTAGAAAGCATTCGTGGCAAAGGTGCATTTCTACCCAGGTTCGCCCGTGGCTGAGGTATGACGGTTTTTGTGAGCTTCCGCCTTGAGTCGAGTTTAGGTATAACAAGACGTACTTCGCTCAAAATGTTTTGGCAATCAACAGCGCCATGTGTTAACTTCTACAGTAATACCACGTCGTAGGCCTCACGGCGATCGGCCAGCGTAGATAGTTTAAATTTTGATAAGCGGTCTCTATCGTACACTTGTAATAATGTTAATGACTAGAAAACGATAATATTTAATTCAACATAAATTATTTTATTTTATGTCGCACAGTTTTCAGTTGAAATAGAGTCTTTTTCATTGAAGGGATCCGCTACCTAAGCCTAAGCATTCGAAGATACTGATTTTTATATCGAGAGACTGCCTTCAAACCTCCGCTGCCAGAGGGAAAACCCAACCTATCTTTTAGTAAGGTCACACGTCTTTCGAAATATTTTCAACTTCTTGGGAGGGCGGGTTTCATCACGATGCCATCACCGCCGAGCAGTGATAATTACAAATATATAATATATAAATATATACATGATGTAGCAGCCGAGGAAGACCGAGACTAACCTACCATGACCAAATTGGTCGCGTTTTATCAGAAGGAAATGTCAGGAACCCCACGAATCCGCGAGCGTGCATGAAAAGAGCTATGAATCTCACAGAAGCGAGTGAAGTATGCAAGGTTCTCTCTGCCTACCCCGCAAGGGACTTGGCGTGAATATGTACATACATACATACATGTACATACATACGAAAATAAGAAATTAGTGGAATATGCCAGGATTCGAACCACGGACTAGTTGATCAATAGGCCCATTTCTTATCAACTGGGCTATCACTAATCTCAACAATTTTTAATTTTGTGTAGTCAAAAAAATGAGTGAAGTTATCCTCTTCATACATCAAATTATTCCAAGCCTCAATTCATATGTATAGGAGAGGTATGCGAAAAATACGATGCTATCCATAACCAACGAAAACAAAACATAAATTGAAAAGAGAGAAACAAAAAGAAAGAAAAACGTAAACACTATACAGGTCGTTACCAGAACGAATCACTCTCAACTTATATCATTAGGGAAGTTAATTAAGAAAAGAGGCTTTATCCAGTTCCCAGGGGATCACTGAGATATGTTTAAATTATCGTCGGGGAATGAATAAGGTGTGAAGTTTTCAAAGTCATGGATTCGCTCGGAAATAAAACGATTTATATAAAAAGTTAGAGCGAACTTGATAATTGAATAATGCTTTTTTTCTAAAGTCGATTATGTCTGTTACTTATAGCCGACTTCAAAACAGGAGGTTTTACGTTACAGTGCGCCCAACGAAAGATTGCGATCCTGACGTCTGTCAGTTGGCAGTGACTAGTGATGGGAAATAATTAACACTATTATTTACTATTTAACGGATCCAATAAAAGAGTAACCTAAGTTTCATTACCTACTTGTTTGTCTGGATTTCAATATCGGAATTCTAATAGAGACTCTCTCAAGTAATAAAGAAAATAAACAAGCGATAACAATATTCACAAATATTTAATAAAAAATATAACAATATCTTGAAAAAGAGTTGCGGCTGATAAACAAACAAATTTAATTCGATTTCGATTTGCTTGAGGAAGTGCTGTCTTCGTCACCATCTTCACCTAAATGTATAATTATATTATTAATAGATTCACGCGTTATTTTGAGAAAGTGAAATTTTGCTTTGTGTGCTTCCGCCACCGAGCTCGGTGGCTCAGTCGTGAATGACGCGACTTTGACACCAACGCTCGTGGGTTCGATTCCCACAAAAAGCAAACATTTGTGTGCATGAACATGTCTGTTTGTCTTGGTCTGGATGTTTTAAGAGAGGTAGGGCGCATCAAAGCAGCCCGTTTGGGGAAGTCCCTTCACATTGAATTAAACAATTTTTAACGGAAGTATCGCGTATTTTATTTATTTTGTTGAACCTGACGTTTCGAACGCTTTGCAGCGTCCGTGGTCGCAGGAAGTCCCTTCACCTCACAGAAAACCACAGCCAAATAACAACTCCCTAGAGGGCTATTGTGTTCCTGCGTGTAAGTGAGGTTACCAGTAACCTCCCAAGGAGTTGCTGTGTAAGCAGCTGGAGAGGCATCGCGCGAGTGATACTTAATATATCGCCAGTGTTAATAGGTTATAGTACCCGCTTTACATCAGGTGGGCCGTATGCTTGTATGCCCCCCGACGTAGTATAAAAAAAAAAAAAGATTTGTTCATGCGGCCTAGCGCCGGCTGGCACCCACCTACTACCATTACTAGATACAACATACCGTCGCTGCCATGTTTGTAGCATGTTATTCAAACGATTAACCTCTACTGCGCCTGAGGATGCCTCGTGGAGACGCGAAACACGTGTCGCAGCGACGACCAGGCCAGTCGTGGCAGCGACGGTGGAGGGGGCATGCGGTTTCTGTTCCAGATGGCAGACAACTGCAACAGCCGAGGCAGAGATTACCGGAGCAGCCATGGCATCGTCGATATGTTGCATCTACTAACGGTAGTGGGTGGGTGCTGGCCGGCGCTAGATCGCATGAACTAATTGGTGACGGAAGCACAAAAAGCAGGTTAGATCAAATTGCTTGTAAATGATATTATTGTCAATGATAGTACCAGTTCTGATATCTCGCTGAAATTTTCAAAAATAAGATTTTTCGTTTTTCGAAGACTATTGGCTCTTTCTTTATAGTTGTGTATGAGTTGTTTATGTATGCTTATTGATATCTTTATGATATAATTCTGGTAAAGTATATCTATGTATATTTTCCCACCAAGTCCACTGAGGTGAAGGTAAAGAGAATCGAGCGCCATATCTACTCTCACAAGCTTCTATAACGTTCATAGCTCTTTTCATGTGCGCTCACCTGTTCCTTGAGCTGCTGACACCACCTTCTCATGTCACACGGCCAATGTAAAGTCAATGAAGTATAAAACCGCCACTTATATTGAAACTAAAAAGGATGAGAAAATTACATTACGTATGGTAAACATGTTAACATATTACCTTTTTATAAATTATAGGTTGGTCTAAGAGTCTTTTTTTTCCTAGTGTTATTCCGTTTCCTAATCCATTAGGATCGGCGGAGCCCGCTGCCTAAGCCTAAAAATTTTGCGAAGCTACTGTTTATAGGATGGAGTGACTGCCGTCAGACCTCCTCGACCCAGAGGGGAAACCAGACCTTTTTTAGGTAAGTCTATCGAAATGTAATTTCTTGAACGTGGTAATTCCCTCACGATGTTTTCCATCACCGCGGAGCAAGTGAACAAATGTGTATCTAAATCTGTAAACAAGAATTTAGTGGTACATGCCAGGACTCGAATCAGAGACCCGTTGTTCAATAGGCTGGTTCTTTATCCACTGGGCTGTCACTGCTCTGGTCTAAGTTGGTGTTGGTGAATAAGTAGGTCTATGAGTGTAGGTGATAAAATAAGGAGAGGCATGCTCCATTGATTCGAACATGTAGAATGAATGCAGAAAGTAGTAGAAGGATGTAGGAGCTGAGGAAGACCAAGACTTACCATGACCAAATTGATCGAATGCGATGTCCGTTCTAGAAATTGTCTTGCGTGCAAGAGAACAGCTATGAATATTAAAAAAGCGAGTGAGGTATGTAAGGATGGAGTTATGTGGCGCTCGGTTTGCTCTGCGTATCTCGCAAGGGATTTGACCTGAAGTTAAAGCAAGTGAAATTTGTGAATGCAATTTGATCTAATCTGCTTTGTGTGTTTCCGCTACCAATTAGTTCATGCGAACTAGCTCCTGCCGGTACCCATCCCCTACCGTTACTAGATGCAACATGCCGTCGCTGCCATAGCTGGACCAGTGGTGTCTGCCTCAACTGCTGAAGTCGTCTAAGCGACTGCCCGTCATCTGGAACATAAACCGCATGCACCCGACACTGTTGCTGCCATGACTGCCCTGGTCGTCGACGTCATTCTTTCATCCTGCATTCTTTCTACATGTCCGAACCAACGGAGCTGAGCCTGCTTTTTCTTATTTTAACACCTGTGTTTTGCGCGGCCACAGTAGTCGAAGCCTCACAATCATATCGTAGTCTCCTTTTTTTTACCACTAATGTGGCAAGCAAGCGCACGGTCTGTTTGATGGTAAGCAGTTACCGTAGCCTATGTACATTATGACTCCTTAACAAATGTCGCCATTCAGAGATATTCTGAGAAGTATACACGATCAAGTTCCGAATACCAACGTCTCTCAATAAGGTGCTTCGTTTAAAAAAATATCATTTTGACGATGAACAGAGCAAACTTGTAGAGAAATATCACTTTTAGAGTCATAAAAAAATTACAACCCTAAAATCTTCTCCAGTTAATAAAATCCATTTTTAGTACGGACAACGAACTTCGATGTAAAAAAAATTAACTGACGACATCCCGCTAATACAAAATAAGAAACCAAAGCGGTTACCGTAGCCTATGAACTCTTGCACGTGAAGTATCACTCGCGCGATGCCACCTCAGCTGCTAACACAGCGACTCCTTAGGAGCTTACTGGTGACGTGATGTCACCAGTAAGCTCCCAAGGAGTTGCTGTGTTAGCAGCTGTGGTGGCATCTCGCGAGTGATACTTAATATGTTACAAACGTTAATTGACTACGGCACCCGCTTTACATCAGGTGGGCCGTCAGCTTGTATGCCTCCCGACGTACTATAAAAAAAAAAACAAGCAGGCATACTCATGCACATAAATGCACACATATCTACTCAAATTCCGAATATCAACGTCTTATTTAAATGGCGTGCTTCGTTAAAAAAAAATATTTTGGCAAAAATGTTTTGGAAGACCACATTTTGAGTCTTAACAAATTATAACCGTATAATCTTTTCTCATTATTTCATTTTTACCACGGACAATGTACTCCGATGTTATAAAATATTTAACAAACGACATTTCACTAATATTAAAAAAAGAACCTAATATGATATTGTATTTAAAAAATAAAATATTCGAAATTCAAATAGCTGGGGAGAGCATGCTGGACTGAAGTTGACGTTAAAAATGTTGATGTGAAAAATAACCAAATTTGAGTGGTAAATAGCAGAGAACCATTTTTATACCACCAAGGTGGGAACAAGTATACGGACTACCTGATGGAAAACAGTTACCGTAGCCTATGGACGTGCAACACCAACACTCGATCTTGTGCGGGAAGACCTGTTCACGTTTTTTTTGAAGAATTTGATGCTGTAATTGCCTGGAAAAACCTCGGTAGGTAAGTTCTGACACACAAATAGTGACGCAAATGCAGATTTAATGTTTTTTTTAGTAACTACTAATCTTCAATAGGCAACAAAAAACAATTTATAACGATCTTACGTGTGGTTCATAAACTACTGTGATTTTAATAAATAACTTTTTTTATGTATGTAAGGTATGTAAGGATCTAGTCACGTGGCGCTCGGTTCTCTCTGCCTACCCCGCAAAGGATTGGATCTGGCGTGAAGATATAGATAGATATAACTTTTTTATTTTTAAAACAATGGGGGAAATAAATAATGTTGATGTTGATAAAACATTGATTTATGATGACAAGAAACACCATTGAAATGAAAGTGAGGCTTGATACGTCTTATGCGGTCTTAGCACCAGGAAAATCACTCTTTATTGACTTGTTTACTGATTTTAAACGTGGTCGTACGAACATCGATGATGCACCATGCGCAGTTAGCCCAAAAGTGGCGGTTATAACGGAAAACATCAAAAAAGTACACAAAATCATTTTAATGATACAGTAGGTACATAGCTGATACTCTATTTATATGAATGGAACGTGAGTCTGTACTTTGCATGAACATTTGTCTATAAAAAATCGGCCAAGTGCGAGTCGGACTCGCGCACGAAGGGTTCCGTACCACTATCTATAAAAACGGCAAAAAAATCACGTTTGTTGTATGGGAGCCCCCTTAAATATTTATGTTATTCTATTTTTTAGTATTTGTTGTTATAGCGGCAACAGAAATACATCATCTGTGAAAATTTCAACTGTCTACCTATCACGGTTCGTAGGATACAGCCTGGTGACAGACGGACGGACGGACGGACGGACGGACAGCGAAGTCTCAGTAATAGGGTTCCGTTTTACCCTTTGGCTACGGAACCCTAAAAAGATGTTTCGAAGTGGTCACCGCATGTACTCACAGTACGAACGTTATAAGTGGATAAGTCAAACAAAGAAAATCCCAGTTTCACAAAATTATGTTTAGACAAAACGTTCAGGTCGGAACCCGTGTCTAACTTAAATAAAACATTCGAATCACAAACAGGTAAGTTCAAGTTTCGAACCATTTTTTATCATCCACGTTTATCAATGAATCGACGCATTCAATTGTAGATATATAGTATAACTCACCGGGTTCATCGCTGTCCTCGTTAGTTTCGTACACTTTATTTTTCTTAACCGGATACATGATTTTAAAATGACCCTTAACCTGTGAGACCCCGTTATATACGTTTTCCCATACATTTCTTGGCGGAAAAGCGGCCCGCGGGTAATGAGAGATTAGAACCACAAAGAAAACACTTAGCGCTCTTGCCCGCACAACGATCGCCACCATCACAACGAACGCTACCACAAGAACCGCACGCCACCGCCCGTCCGTAACGCAGCTGCACGCTCGCATCGCCGCCGCCGCCGCCGCGCCTGCCAACCGAGCTCACCGCCGCGCACTGGCCCGCGACGCCCGCCGCACGTGCACGGCTCGGCCCAGCGCCGCTTGTGCTGCTGCCGATGCGGTTTCGGCTGTTTGGCTTAGCCTCCCGTTGATATGCTCGCGACTTCCATAAGGCGTTCACGTCTCGTCTCTCGTCGGCGCTCACTTCATTGGCCTGACAGATTTTCACCACTCTATCCAGCGTCCAATCCTCCGCGCGAAGCAACCGATCTCGCACAGCAGTGTCTGTCACGCCGCACACTATCCTGTCTCGCACCAAGCTATCCTCTAGTTGTTCGAATTGGCACTGTTGGCTGAGCAGCTTCAAGGCTGTGACGTACTCTTCTATACTTTCGCCTATTTCCTGGTTCCGAGTAAAAAATTTGAATCGTATCATTATTACGTTCGGCTTAGTGCCAAAATATTCATTAAATGCACATATTAACTTTTTTATGTTCATCGCAAAATTTCAATGTCGAGTAAATGTCATATCCTACTTGTTTCGTACAATAAAGCGGTTCTAAACCAGCTATCGTGTTGTTCACTACAGACCAGAAGCAGTAGACCAAAAACGACAACAAGTCTATCATTCCGAGCTTTGTTTGAGCTGTCTCCGCGAAATAAAATAGATTTTTTGCATCGATACATAACAATGGACGAAACTTGGATCCACCGTTATACGCTAGAATCAAATTCGCAGTCAGCTGTGTACAGCAGCCGGTGAACCTCGCCTAAAGCGACCAAAAGCGCAACAGAGTACTAGCAAGGGATGTCATATTTTGCCATGCGTACGGTGTATATGTACACAGTTTACCAACTGCCGTAAGAAAGATAAGACACTCAATACGATCACTGTGAGCCCCAACTGGATCGTTTGAACGAGGAAATTTCGAAGAAATCCGTGTACAAAGAAAGAGTCCTTTCACCAAGACAAGTTCACATTGTCACAGGTATTTGGCTAAGATGAAAAAATTACACGAATTACATTTCGACTTGCTTCCGCAGCCAGCCTACACTCCAGGTTTGGCCTTCACCGACTTTTACCTGTTTGCATACTTAACAAAAATGCTCGCTGGAAAGAGATTTGCCTCGAATAAAGAGATGATCTCCAGAACAAACGCCTATTTTAAGGCAAAAGATAAATTGGTCTTCAAGAAAGGTATCCAAATGTTTGAGAAACGCTGGAATGATTATATGGCTCTTAAAAGGAGACTGTTGACTGTCGAATGTGACTAAAAAAGTTATGTATTCCTTAGACCGGGAACTTATCTGCCCATGTGTTTCCGTATAGTGTATACCACAAAATATTTTCGATAGACTTCTCTGGCCGCCGCACAGTACGTGCCAATTACCGTTCCAGTATATAAGTACAAAGTTCCAGTCATCGGCAAGCAGCACCGATTGTAAAATCAGACCGTTGGCATCATATCGAAAAACACAACTCATCGTATAATCGACAGAAAACACAATGCGCGGTAAAATCTCTTCATATACTCATGGGCTAAATACCGCATGTGAAGTTATGATCATCGACAATTCTCACAGCTTGCCTTTGCATCAAATCACAAGGTCTTAGCTGGTGCTCCCGCCCATAGATAACTAACAGTAGTCTATGTTTTTTTTTTTAGTTTAGCGTAACGCCCACCTAATGTAAAGTGAACCTATGAACGCTTACAATAGTTTAAGTTTATGTCTCGTGCGATGCCACCTCTACTGCTAACCTCACTCACTCGCAGGAACACAACAACCCAACAGTTGTAACTTGACAGCGGTTTCTGATGAGGTGGGAGTACTTCCACAGACATGCTGCTTTAATGTATCCTACCTCTTTTAAAAATGTCTGGATTTTTTTACAAACAAACATACATCTTCAAGCACACAAATATTAGTTCTGTGTGGGAATTGAACTCACGAGCCTTGGTGTCAAAGTAACATTGCTAACCACTATATCATCGAGTTGGTCGCACTTTAAGTGTGGTCTGAATTATGTATTAAAATTCTTGTTTTGAGCTGAAAATACTATTTGGCTCTATTTAAGTTTCTTGTATATTCGCTTGACCTTCTCCTTTAAGTATCTTCGGTACTGAACTTCACTAGAAATCTCGACACCAAGAATCACTATGCACATAATGATGGTCAAATGCGTGTTCTAGAAATAAGGAACCACACTAAATGGGATTTCCTTAGCTGTGGACATACAGAGTTATATCTTGAGAGGGTGAAACCGAATGACTCTCTAACTATATACATATAACTATATATGTATATAATATATATATTCACGTCAGGTCCCTTGCGAGGTAGGCATACAGGTCCTTACACACTACACTCGCTTCTTTCACATTCATAGCTCTTTTCATGCACGCTCGCCGGTTCCTAAGCCTCCTAACATCACCTTCTGATAAAACACGCCTTCCACTTTCGCATTGTATATCTGTTTCGTCATTCTTTCATCTTGCATTCTTTCTACATGTCCGAACTAACGGAGCATACCCACTGTAAATGGGATTTCATTAGCTGTGCACGTACAGTGTTGTATTGAGAGGGTTAAACTGGATCAAGTATAACAGTCATCAGCCAGACATATTAGTCAACCCTTATAGTTCTTCCACAAGGAAACGAGAGATGTTAGCACGGCCTTTATAATAAGAGTCCTTGATGTTATCATCCGCATAGCAATGATTGCATCAATTGACAACGTATCATTAAGATGCAGCAGGAATAGCTTCGGAGCCAGCACGGAGCCTTGAGTTACTCCAGAATTATTACCTCTACTATACATAGCAGCAGTCATCAATACCTGCCTTTTTGCTCCGCCTAGACAAGAAATTGGCAATCGAATTACACAAATCCTCGGCAGCAAGTATAATGGCATATTAGAAGACCTCAATGTCAGATCCATATATAGGCTGGCAGGTAATACTTCAATTTAACTCAAACTTCCATCTGGTTTTCGTAGTGATATCATGGACAGCCAACAGAAATTTCCCTCAGCAGGCTTAGCGAGTTATAGAAAGCACGTCTACCAGAGGAAGGCTCATAAGCCGTCCATCGTCTCTTGTGCTGAAACCGAATTTTGATCTCGCACTCAATACCTTTTTAAATGCAGTATGTATTTTGATTTTTTTAAATAAAAAATCAGGTGATCTGGAAGCCCATTATTAGCTGCTGAAAGGAATTATATTAAAAATGTACTCATATTCATCTAAATAAGCTGCATAGATTCTACTTTCGATGAATGTAGCTTTTTGATGAATGTACTTTTAACATAACCAAATGGGTACTTTGCAGATACAAACTTTTTACAGAAGGTATATGTAATCCCTATGCTGTAATTGAGGCTCATGTTTTCATGATACTCTCTGACATAATGTTATTTTAGGGTAGGCCGGGGAATAAGGTTTGACTCTGAGGTGTGACTTTATAAAACAAGAAAAACTTTGGGGATCACATTTTTGCTTTTGGAAATACTTCTGTTTATTGTTAGACCATGTTACCGTTTGAAGAATACGTAGGGCATTTGGAATATTATGAAACTGGTCTCTTTAAAAGAAACAGAAAACCAAATATCTATAACTTCACGCAAAATCCCTTGCGGGGTAGGCAGAGAAGCCCGAGCTCCACATGACTCGGTCCTCTACGCACCTCACTCGCTTCTTTAATATTCACAGTTCTTTTCATGAACGCTCGCCGGTTTCAAAGACTCCTGACATCACGTTTTTATAACACACGATCAATTTGATCATGGTAGGTAAGTCTTGGCCTTCCTCAGATCCTACATTCTTCTATATTCGCGTTGTATAGGTATCTGTTTAGTAATTATTTCTGTCTGCATTCTTTCTACATGTCCGAACCAATGGAGCATGCATCTTCGTTTTAACTAATAACTTCAATAATATTTAATGAGAATCATTGCGAACACGGTCTACAAAGGTTACGCTACAAATTTTGCGCAACACTCGCATTTAAACCGCGTTTATCCTACTATTATGCTCTCTCTGCCATATCCAACTTTCGCTTCCGCAAGTTAGCGTTGGGCACAGCGCTGCATTGTGTACAGCGCGCTGAAACACAAATATGCAATTTGGAAATGGAAACTCTGAAATCTCGAACTTTTAATTATGGTGTCGGTTAGAAATTTGTGTATAGGAATTACACAGAATTTAACTAGGGAGAAATTTTACGCTGTAATGTTTTATGATTTTTGTTGCGGCTAATGGCAGTGAGCCAGAGTACGAAACCTATCCAATCGAAGTCGAAGCTATCCGATTGCAGAGAGGCATTCCTCTCTGCAATCGGATAGCTTCGACCCGTATATGTTGCCAGTGATGACTTATGGCACAAAAACGTAGTCCCTTATCATGGGCCACATACAGTAGCTAAGCTTGCGATGAAGAGAGACGTGGGTCTAAGGATCAGCAAATTGAAGTAGCAGTGGGCAGGCCACATAGCTAGAAGAACTGATGTCCGTTAGGGTAAAAAGTTTCTGGAATAGCAACTACGAACCAGAAAATGCACTTTCCTTCACTGCACATCAACCCTTACTCATCCCACTGCAGGGATACGGGTCTCCCTTTAACCGAAGGGGTTTAGAGCATACTCCACCACGCTGCTCAAATGCGGATTGGCGGAGGCCAGTGTTTTCAAGCCGCGCGAGGGCCACTGACTTAGCTTAACGACTGTGGTTTATCGACAACAGCCGAGACCGACGGCTTAACGTGCCCTCCGAAGCACTGAAAACGCAGCGTAGGACTAATGGAATAGGCAACGGGATAACGTCAGGAAGAAGAAGAGACTACTTCAGTTGCTAAAAGGACAGGTTGCTGAATGAGTTCACCCTTAAGCAGATCATATGAAACTGGCTGTGCGAGAAGAACTAATAGGAACAAGCTAAACGAAATGACTTCGAGCACCGGGAGGAACGGCATCTACCGGGATTTCATATAAGACACGCAACCTCGTCTCCATGCACAGCTTACGAGCACACTGAATTCTCAGTAGCATTTCTAGAGCGTGGGAGCTCTAGAAATGCTACTGAGAATTCAATTCAATAGATCTGGTGGGCTAAATGTCGACACATCTAAGGAAAGATCTAGTAGAATTGTAATCAGTTTCTGAATAATCTTCGATTCCTATATGGAGGGGTTCAGAGAATAATTAAAGAGAAAAATGAAATTATACCACTCGTTTCCTACTCGTATATTAGTGGGTTGATTTTAGGGGAATAATTACTATTTTTTTGCAGAGCAGTGGTAACCTCAGTGGATAAAGAACCGGTTTATTGGCAAACTGTTCCCCGGATTGAATCTTGGCATGTGCCACTAAATCCGTATTTTCAGATTTATAAACAAATTGCAATGAAGGAAAACATCATAAGGAAACCCACAAGTCTAAGAAATTATTGAATTGCATCGCGTGTTTTATTTATTTTGTTGCGCGTTGCACAGATGCTGCAAAGCATTCGAAACGTCAGGCTCAACAAAATAAATAAAACACGCGATACTTCCGTTAAAAATTGTTTAATTAAATGTATAAGAATCGCGAAAACCTAAGTCAATACTCCAAGAAATTATGTTTCGAAAGGCGTGTGACCTAACTTCTAAGAAAGGTTTGATTTTGTAAAAATCAGCATCTTCGCGAAATCTTTAGGCTTAGGTAGCGGACCCCGTTAATCTTAATAAATTGGGATACGGGATAATTCTTATTTTTTAGGAACATATTTACCTGTGATGGTACGAATTCAAATGTCTGCTTAGTATTGTTGCGCAATACAACTCTTACCTAGTATTGTCTTAGGTTTTCGCGATTGTTACACATTGAAATTAAACTATTTTTAACGGAAGTATCGCGTGTTTTATTTATTTTGTTGAAACCTGACGTTTCGAAAATTAGACTGCGAATGTGGTTTATCATACATAGGGCAAACAAAGAGAAGCGTAGGTACTCGTGTGAAAGAACACATTGCTGACATGAAGAATAGGCGCGATAAAAACTCTGCAGTATGTGAACATACACTGGACCAACCAAACCATTACATCCGGTTCGATAAACCACAAATCCTCGCCAAGGAGAATCGCTACATGCCGAGAATGTTGCGCGAGGCTATTGAAATAAGAAAACACCCCAATTTCAATAGAGAAGATGGTTGGCAAGTACCACCTGCTTGGGATCCAGTCCTAAAAATAATCAAGTCACAGATCCAAAGATCTACTAAAAATGTTCGGACACTGTGAGCGATTTTTGTGTGAATCGGAACATATATAATTAATCCATCCATGTCGGTAGATGTAATAATTGAATAACTAATGTAAGACAAATACCACCTTAGTCTTTCCTGCGACCACGGACGCTGCAAAGCGTTCGAAACGTCAGGTTTCAACAAAATAAATAAAACACGCGATACTTCCGTTAAAAATAGTTTAATTTCAACTCTTACCTACATTCCACTCAGGATAAAAAGAAGGTTTAGTTAAATTAAATGGTATGCGAGATCTTTGAACCTATTCTGTTCACGTAAATGCTTTAACTTTGAGTTTAGACTTTTCCAATAAGTTTGCATCATGTTCACACTTCAAAATGAATGCCATTGTCGCAACCTAAGGTTAAACAAAAGACTTCCACGTTGATTATTAGGTCTATTACCCCATTTCACAAACTTCGGATATAATTTTTGGAAAATAATTAATGAGATATTTGCTTATGCATTTTGAAGAGTATTCGCATGAAATTTCGAATCGACATGTCCACTTAAAATTTATTCGTTGTACAAACAATGAACTTATTATTTTAACGTTTCAGGGGTTGAATTTAGAAATATTACTTATACCTTGTACAAAATCATAAGTGGCACTTCTGTGGAAAATTTCAACTTTCTAGGTCCACGGGTGTGGGTTAAGTATTGATGATTCAATTGTCAGGATTTGTGTCATATACATATACCCGTAGTATATACGTGCATACATGTATGTAGCATAGACAGTCACTCCCAAACTGTATGGGCTTAGAATTAGTCAAGTGCAATGGCGAAGATTTTTCATGTATATCTTAAGACATTTTTTTGTATAACATCGGAAGGCATACAAGCCCACCTGATTTAAAGCGCTTATTGTATCCTATAAACGCTTAGTAATACATTAAGTAGGTATCACTCGCGCGATGCTAATACAGCGACTACTTAGAAGCTTACTCACAAACCTCACTCACACGCAGGAACGTAACGACTAATTCTCCAGGGAGTTGTTATATTGTTGCGGTTTTCCTCTCTTAAAAATACCCAGACCAAGACAAACACAACCCATCGCCTCCCATGGTTCCATCGGCCTCACGATCATTTGAGGTGAATCGCGCGGGCTCCGCACGGCACATGCTGTTGCTAAGGCTCTTTTCGTGCCGCGAGCAATTCTTCGCTTCCTACATAATTTATTCTGCTCTGTTGTCTGTACGTCGGCTTTCTTCTCATTCTGGAGCAACGACATGCACGTTTACGCCTTCGTAGCCGTCTATAAGCGTACTGTGTTCTAATTTAGCGACTCAAGATAGCCTTTTTAGCTCGTTCTTCGGCAGTTCTTCTCTCTCCAAGTCAAGCAATTCGTTCGTGCACACAAATGTTTCTTCTGTGTGGGACTCAAACTTAAGAACGTTGGTATAAAGGTAGCGTTTTCATTAACCACTACGCCACAGAGTTCGTCGCTTTCTAATGTCTAAATAAATTTTTCATTAAATACTAAACTCAATGTTATATTATAGAAGTTAAATACAATCGTCGCAATCTACAAAATTCAAATAGTTTAGTTTTAGTTTAGTTTTAAAAAGTGTCTCGGTTCTTCGTTAAAATTGAACTACTTGACATTACTCAATGATGCTTTAGGAAAATGGTCCACGAAATTAATATTAATATTGAGAATACTCCTCTTAACTTTATACAGCCAACCACGCTGAAGTTTTGGCTCAAGTCAGCAAGATATACTACTCTGTGTAAAAAGTATCGGGAATATGTCAATAAAAAGACCCGCGTAAAAGAGGTCGTTCTAATTTTTTTACTGCATGTTGGTAGCACTGTACTGATTTAGCGCGCAAAATTTGAGCGGGATCTGTCATTTAATTTGTTTTAAACTACACTTTTTGTTGGTCATAGTTTTGAGTCCTCGGCGATTTTTACAATGGAAAATATTGTTGAACAAAGAGTGTGCCTTAAATTTTGTGTTTCAAATGATATTTCATGTGGTGAATCACTAAAAATGTTGCGAAATACCTACGGCGAATCGTGTATATCGAAAACAAGGGCTTATGAATGGTATAAGGCTTTTAAAGAAGGCCGAGAAGTAGTAGTAGACTTGCCTCGTTCTGGTAGACCTTCAACCGCTACGACCAGAGAAAACATCGACAGAATCAAGAAGCTAGTGCTCGAAAATCGACGTATGAGTCTGAGAGAGTTGGCTAGTGAGGTGAACATATCTTTTAAGTCCGTCCACAACATTCTCATTGACATTTTAGGCATGAAACGCGTCGCCGCTCGACTAGTTCCAAAAGAGCTCAATTTTGTTTAAAAAGCGCAGCGAAAGCATGTCGCTGAAGACATGGTTTCCCGAGCTTCTACGGATCCGACCTTTATGAAACGTATAATAACTGGCGACGAGACATGGGTTTATGAGTACGACATGCAAACAAGCCAACAGTCTTCAGAATGGCGTCTCGAAAACGAGCCGAAACCCAAAAAACCGCGGCAAAGTCGCTCCAAAATCAAGGTGATGCTGACAGTTTTTTTTGACTACCGTGGTGTGGTTCACTCCGAATTCCTTCCAGAGGGAGAAACAGTGAATAAAGAATATTATTTAGGCGTCATGAAGCGTTTGCGTGAGAGTATCCGCCGAAAACGTCCAGATTTGTGGCAACACAACTCATGGATGCTGCACCATGATAATGCACCATCACACACAGCCATTATAGTGAAAGAGTTTTTAGCGAAAAATTCAACAAAAGTTCTCGACCAAGCACCGTATTCACCTGATATGGCTCCGTCTGACTTTTTTTTATTTCCCAAGTTAAAATTACCACTTCGAGGAAAACGTTTTGAGTCGATAGAAGCCATAAAAGAAAATTCGCTGAATGAGCTAAAGGCCATACCGCAAATAGCCTATGAAAAATGTATGGAAGACTGGGTGAAGCGGTGGAGATGTTGTATTGCAAGCGATGGGGCCTACTTTGAAGGCGATAAAATAAATTTAGATGAATAATTTGTATTTTTTGTTTTATTGACAAATTCCCGATACTTAGTACACAGAATGTATATGGCCGACATTCTACAACATTAACTATATTCTTGAATTTATTATCGTATTCACGACAAATATGTAGGTAACAAGGGAAATATTGTTGTATATTCGTCAAATCCTTAGGCTTAGGTAGCGGGCCCCGCCATTCTTCAGGGATTAGGGAACGGGATAACATTAGAAAGAAGTGATATAAAATATTATTGTCTAATTAACAATTTCAATATTATAGAATGCTCGCCCGGGTTCCTACCCTGTAAATATCATGATAGTGATATTCAACTTCGCAGGAATATTAATTTGTTTAAACTCCAGAGGCGCAGAAGTAATTTACCCACGAACACGGCAATGTAGATCTCTAAATTACCTGAATATCTAATAATATTTTCAATTTTTACATTATTATAGGGTCATTTTTACTGTATATTATTAAATTAAATTAATAATAGGGGTTAAAATATGAAATTGTCGTTTTATGGTAATAGATACTTTGAATTGACATTAAACCTTCATAGTGTGAGATTTTCGTGAGAAACTTTTTTCACATGATACCAATAAGGTTCTTTTATAAAATGTGTAACACTTGATTTTAAAATATCAATTGGTTTTTTATTGGGAAAGATAGATATTTCGAAAATCCGACTAATTTTTGAATATGAGTTCCGACACGGTACTAACGCAGCAGAAAGGGCTCGTAATATCATTGCTGCGATTGGAGAGAAGGAGCTAATGAACGCACCGCGCGGTTTTGGTTTAAACGCTTTCGTAATGGCAACTTCGACTTAAAGAACGAATCACGTGGAAGACCGCCCACACAGGTGAATAGCGCTGAATTGAAGGAGATGGTGGAAGCCGATCCGAGTCAAACTACCCAGGAATTAGCGGCATGGTTTAACGTTACCTTACCTACAATATTGACTCATTTGCATCAAATGAATAACATACAAAAATATGAACAAGCAAAACTAAATTAAAAATTTAATTAAAAACCCCCGACGCAAAAATAACCTATATGATATACACAAGAACACTCTCCACTAAGTCCCCTTTTAAACAAAAAAGAAAAATACAAAATCAAAATCGGTTCATCCATTTCGAAGCCACGATGCCACAGACAGATACACAGAAACACAGATACACACGTCAAACTTATAACACGCCTCTTTTTAGTTCGGGAGCTCGCAGCAAAATTGGACAATGATTTTGCAGAGAATGGCGTTTTGATATAAGTTAGATTACTATAATTAGAACCGATTAAAGCTATTGGCCAGTTATAGTCTATTTAACTTTAAGTTTAATGAAAGTTTGAAATTGACGATTTTTTACTATAACAAAAGTGATCTTGCAGAGGATGCCGCTTGGTAAATATGCAAATTATATTGTCCCCAATATAATTCCAGACCGCCATCTCATTTAGAGGTTAGGTTTGATTTTTATGAATTTTTTAAATGTCAGCCTGAGTAACGAAGGCAATGTGATGTTGCAGAGGATGGGGTTTGGTATACTGGCGATTTTGACCACCAAGAACCTAAATTCAGCTGCCCATCTCATATGGAGTTTAACTTCAGATTTTGGCAGCATTTCATTTTGACGATTTTTTGGGGTTTTTGGTGGTTAAACTCGCCAGTATACCAAACCCCATCCTCTGCAATATCACTTTGCCTTGGTTACTCGGGCCGACATTTTAAAAATTCATAAAAATCAAACCTAACCTCTAAATGAGATGGCGGTCAGGAATTATATTGGAGACAATATAATTTGCATATATACTAAGCGCCATCCACTGCAAGATCACTTTGTTATAGTAAAAAAATCGACAAGTACAAACTTTCATTAAACTTAAAGTTAAATAGACTATAACTGACCAATAGCCTTAATCGGTTCTAATTATAGTAATGTAACTTATATCAAAACGCCATTCTCTGCAAAATCATTGTTCAATTTTGCTGCGAGCTCCCGAGCTATTTTGCGTCGGAAGTTAAAAATGGGTACCCCACGATTTGACTGATCTGCAGAAAGAAACACGTGTTGAAACTTGTGTTGCCTTGTTGACTCCGTACAGAAATGAAGGAATATTGGATCGAATTGTGACATGTGACGAAAAGTGGATTCTTTACGTTAACCATAAGCCAAAAAGCAATGGCTGACCCCAGGTCAGTAAAGAACACCGAACACCTATCTCTTAAGGAACATGGTCAAAATGTTTTAAAAAAATAATTAAATTGTTATATAATAGACGAGCCAGGTGTTCTTCTGGTAATGCAAGCTTGCGCATTCTCAACTGGCTTTAAATTGTTGTTGGTTTATGAGTATCAATAACTTAACAATAGAAAGTCAGTGAGTGTATGGGTCAAGTCGATACACA
This sequence comes from Pyralis farinalis, assembly GCA_947507595.1. NCBI lineage: Eukaryota > Metazoa > Arthropoda > Insecta > Lepidoptera > Pyralidae > Pyralis > Pyralis farinalis. The sequence continues at coordinate 22,151,682 of OX382258.1, forward strand.
CCAAGACAATTATTTCTTAAATTAGTCACTTGAAAATTAAGGTTAACAGTGTTACTGCTGTGTTTTATAGAGTAATAAATTTAGTATATACAAACGGAAAACCCTTTAGGTGCGGCCACAAAATGTACGATAACGTTATCAGGAAGTTCCTGAGAAGTTGCTGTCTTAACAGTTGGGTGTCGATGCGCGAATGTTAGAATAGAAACAATCATTTATATACCAGGTAGCCACTTCACATCAGGTGGAACGTATGCACGTTTGTCTTTCCATGTCAAAGTCAAAGCTTACTGGTGACCTCACTCACACGCAGGAACACAACAACCCTCTAGGCAGTTGTTATTTGGCTGCGGTTTTCTGTGAGACCGAAACCGTAGATAATGCCTACTAAATGAATAACTGAAAAATTATGTGTGGATGTTTAAATGACTGGAGAAATATGTTTTAAGTTTAGGTTTAAGTTTATCTTTAATCGACACCAATATTACTTATGATCATCCAGGAATATTAATGGTATAATAATATACGAGTACCCTAATTCATTCCACTGCAGACATACAGATTCCCTTCAACTGAAGGGATTTCGCTACTCCAACATGCTGCGCAACTGCGGATTGGCAGCGGCTAGTGTTTTCAAGCCGCACGAAGACCCCTGACTTAACTTAACGACTGTCCTCTATCGACGACAACCAGGTCTGACGGCTTAACGTGCCATACGAAGCACAAGACAACACATCGAGATAGATAATCCCATCTATAGACAGGCTGCGGTCGACGTTCTTAATCTGCGTGTTCGGTTAGAATGACATGCACAAGTTTATTAAGAATTCAAGAGTTTATTATTTACACAGCCCAGCGTCACGTTTACAGTGCTTCCACTGTTAATGTCAGAGCGTCGTCTGCAGCGGATTTAATGGCCACACCGGCTCTCTTTATTGTTGTACAAAAATAGAGAAACGGCCCGTTAAAATGTTTACAATAGACACTTAAGTACTGACACCTGGCTCTCGTCGTAACGACATGAAGACACTTTCTCGGAACTGCAACATGGAAGCAGTGAATTTCATGTCGAAATTTTTCACACACACTTTGTACTTTTACATTTCCTCGCAGTGTTATTCCGTTTCATAATCCATTAGGATTGACTTAGCCCGCTACCTAAGCATAAGAATTTTTGGCGTAAATACTTATTTTGACACTAGCTGTGCCCGCGACTTCGTCCGCGCGGAATTTAACAAAAACGTTATTGTTCAGTTATAATTTTATTTATTTTGTTTTATTATAAGTACCTTAATAAGCAGAGTAACATAGCGAACAGCAAAATAATAATAGATATGTATTATTATTATTATTATTATCGTCCGCGTGGAATAGTTATTATTTTATTATTTATTTATATTAATAAAAATAAATAAAATTTCTAAAATAAGAGTAGCCTAAGTTACTGCTAATTACATCAGCTATCTGCCAGTGAAAGTCCCATCAAAATCGGTCCAGCCGTTTCAGAGATTAGGAACAAACAGACAGACAGACAAAAATTGTAAAAATATTCATTTTGGTATATGTACCGTGTATACATCCATAGGCATTTAGCACAAAGCAGTCATTTTAATATTACAAACAGACACTCCACTTTTATTTATCTGTACTGTATAGAGTATATCTCGCTGTACACAACGCGGTGCTAATTCCAACGCTAACTTATAGAAGTGAGAGCTGGTTATGGCAGAGAGAGCATGAAAGTAGAATAAATGCGGTCGAGATGAGAGCATTGCGCAAAATTTGTGGCATAACGCTTGCTGACCGCGTTCGTAATGAAGACGTGAGAGAAAGAGTTGGTCTAAAAGAGAGTGTCGGTGTTAAGATAAGAAATAAGCATGCTCCATTGGTTCGGACATGTAGAAAGAATGCGGGACGAAAGAATAACGAAACAGATATACAATGCAAAAGTGGAAGGATATAGGAGCCGAGCAAGGCCGAGACTAACCTACCATGACCAAATTGGTCGTGGTTTATCAGAAGGTGATGTCAGAAGCCCCAGGAACCGGCGAGCGTGCATGAAAAGAGCTATGAATGTCCCAGAAGCGAGTGAAGTATGCAAGGACCGCGTCTTATGGCGCTCGGTTCTCTCTGCCTACCCCGCAAGGGACTTGGCGTGAAGATATACGTATACGTATAGAGTATAGATGAAGCAACTGCCGTCAGATAAGCCACATCTTTTCTTAGGTTAGTTTACACGGTTTTCGGAATCGTACAGGTTTCCTCATATTAACTCCCTTTCCGCAGAACAAGCGATAATTACAAAATATAAAATCCAATGAATGTGTAACCCAAATTTAGTAGTACATACCCAGGCCAGGATTCAATTTAGACAGACTAGGAATTACTCGCTGGCTGAGGTACACTGGCGAGCTCCTCCACAGCCGGCGGCCTACATTTCCATCCGGACCGTGTCCGGGTGCTGCCAACCAGTGAACAATGAACTTTGGTTATTTCGAACTAACGCGTGTCCTCAAAGACAAAACTAGCCAAATTTTAACATTAACGCTTCTTTAACATTCATTGCTCTTTTCATGCACGTTCGCCGGTTTCTAGGGCTCCTGACATCACCTTCTGATAGAACACGACCAATTTGTTCATGGTAGGTAAGTCTTGGCCTTCCTCGGCTCCTACATCCTACCACTTTTGCATTGAATATCTGGTTCGTCATTCTTTCATTCTTTCTACATGTCCGAACCAACGGAGCATACCTCTTCTTATTTTAACATTATCAGTCCCTATTTTATATTAATAATATTACAACGTTCCATATGAACTTGAAAACGGCTGGATCGATTTTGAACAAATTTTTCAGACAATCTTCAGATTAGGCTTTCTGGTGATCCTGTGAAGTGAATAGATAGAATAACTCATGCGAAGCCGGGTCGCTAGTAATTTATATAAATAAATAATGATTGAGATAAAGAAACAGTATAAATCTTCTACTAGGCCATCCAGTTTCATAATGCATTAGGACTGGCGTGGTCCGCTATACCTAATCCTAAGTTTAGGCAAAGATACAGATTTTTTAAATGGGGCAACTGCCGTCAGATGCCCACGGCAGGGTTAGAAAACCAGACCTTCCTTATGTCAGGTTCCTTCCTCACGATGTCCGCCGCTGAGCAAATGAGAATTACAAATATGTACATATCCGAAACCAATTAATGGTGTATGTCAGGATTCGAACCCGGGGCCAGTTGGTCAGTAGGCCGGTTCTTTATTCACTAATCTATCACGAATCATGTTAATTAGTGTAAATATTTGACATAATATCAATGATTTTGAACGTAAGCTTAGCGATCGAATCGCAAGTTATTTGCAACATTATTTGTTTTGTAACAAATAATATTACAAAGTAAGGGTCCGGATGAAGCAGAACTGTAGAGCCATTAACTTCCCTCGGCACAAACTAGAGATAGTTTGTCATGCGGTCGCTACAACTATTCACTAAGAAGATTACTGCTGCAAGTACATTCCTTACACGGCTTGCTGTAAATTGTATTGCGACGGCATTTATATTAATATACTTTGTATGAGTTACGAAACAGGCGGACGTATTTTAGCAACTGTTTTCCATACGGATGGCAAACAAAATTTTAAGAGAGGCATGGCACATCAAAGCAGCCCGCGAAGTACCTACACCTCACATAAAACCGCACCCAAATAACAACTACCCAGCCCAGAGGGTTGTTGTGTTCCTGCGTGTGATTGAGGTCACCGGTCAGCTCCTAAGGAGTTGTTATATTAGCAGCAGAGGTGGCATCGCGGGAATGATACGTAAAGTATTGCAAGTGTTTATAGGCTGAGGTATTCGCTTTACATCAGGTGTTCTTGCGAGTGCCTTTTGTTACCAATAACAGTAGCCGTATTAGCCAGGGAGATATGCTCAAGTTTTGCAATCAGTCATATACTATGGTAATCGCTCCACATCAGGTGTACCATTGATTGTTAACCTCGTTGGAGTATATACCGCATACAATAATACAGAGCCAAAATCTAGACCCAGAGAAGCCATGTTTATGCACATGGAAAAAGAGTGAGCTGGGAAATTACAGACCTATATTTATACTGCCAGTTTTGTGTAAATAGTAATTTGAAAGGATAAAGCTTGATCAATTGCAACTCTATTTCTTGTTCGTCACGCGTGGAAATCGAACCCATAACATATTATGGAAACATGCAAGGTTTTGATACCAGGAGTTGGGACTTGTCACCCAATTCAAGGCTTTAGTGAAAACTGAACGGTTCACTTACTATGGTACATAATAACTTTTCACGAAGTAATTATTTAGTTACGGCCCGACGAGCTTGTTGAAGTATTTAGTAACGCCACTGAGACACCAACGCTCATGGGTTCGAATCCCACAGAGTACAAACATTTGCGTGCACAAGCGTATCTCTTTGTCTTGGTCTGGGAATTTTCTATGTGTCATAAGTTTGTATTTAAAAAAAAATGTATTCAAATATGTTTGTCAGTTGTCTAGTACTCATAACACAAGCTTCGCTTAGTTTGTGGCTACGTGCTGTGGAATTTGTCCGATAATACTTTGTCTATTTATTATTATTAATTTTATAAGGTGAGGTACTACTTTATAAAACTCTCTTTCGCAAGAGCCACGTTTATTAGTAAGAAAGATGCACTATCTGCAATGTCCCGTACATTGCAGATAGTGCATCTTCGGCTTTATATAAGTATTGAAGAGACTCTTACGACCCAAAACAATTTTATTAATTACATGATTTTTAATATTCACAAAACCGATCTCTACGAACGAGAAAAAGAGGCTTACGTTAAGTCCAAATGCTCAAAACTGGACATCTTGAAATGATAATTTAACAAATTATTAAGATCGTACGTAACGTAAAAATTACTCTGTCAGAATTTGTTAATATGAAAAATATTATTTTCATTAAGCATTCCATCTTTGTGAAAATGATAAATTTTTAAGCGGCCTTATATTTCGGAGGTTGGAAAATATGAAGCTGAAAATATAAGCATTTCACGGTAGCCTTACGAGCTGGCCGGGTCTTTACGCAGCCATAAAGTCTTATTTAAGGTAGGCTCACATGTGTCAAGGAAACTAATTTAAGATTGCGTGCGTTTTACATCATTTTATTTTATTTCTGTTATCTTTAACTAATTACTTCGATATCTGACATAGATGTATCTATCTACGAGGGTCATATTCTTCACAATAGCTGAAGATATTGATATTATGAAGTTATCCGATATATCTACTCTACGATATATCCTACAATATGGGATCCTTCAAACGAAGCGTGAAGAAGCATCTTGCGGTTCAGCATGGCAGCGTCAACTGACAGGATACGGTGTAGTATTTTGTCAGTTGCAGTTGCGATTTGGGCCCGGCTTTCGCTTACCATCAGGCAAAGAGGAGCCACTATAAAAAAGATAAAAGATAAAAATCATTTATTTGCCATTAGACTCTTACGGGCGCTTAGACACGTCTTACATTCTTTAAATTAAATCATATTGTATCTTAATAATTTTCCAGTTTTTTTTTTTTACTTTTAATCTCTCTTTTTTAATCTATCAGCATTTCGGAAATGACCATTGGCGAAGAAGAAATGCCAAAAGAAACTTGCCAATATAGGTCTTTTTTTTCCATCGTTAAAATATATTACAATAAATATATGTGAATGTACATATAGTGAAATCAAGTGGTACAATTAAAGACGAGTGAGTGCAGGGCATAGCGTGAATGGAGCGTTGGGTAAACTGTTTGGCAGCCGAAATCTAAGCCAGAAGGCACAGCTCGCTGTACACAACGCGGTCCCAACGCTAACTTATGGAAGTGAGAGCTGGGTATGGCAGAGAGAACATGAAAGTAGAATAAATGCGGTCGAGATGCGACCACTGCGAAAACTTTGTGGCATAACGCTTGCTGACCGCGTTCGAAATGATGACGTACGAAAGAGAGTTGGACTGAAAGAGAGTGTCGGTGTTGAGATAAGAAAGGACATGCTCCGTTGGTTCGGACATGTAGAAAGAATGCAAGATGAAAGAATGACGAAACAGATATACAATGTGAAAGTGGAAGGATGTAGGAGCCGAGGAAGACCAAGACTACCCTACCATGACCAAATTGGTCGTGTTTTATCAGAAGGTGATGTCAGGAGCCTTAGGAATCGGCGAGCGTGCATGAAAAGAGCTATGAATGTGAAAGAAGCGAGTGAAGTGTGTAAGGACCGCGTCTTATGGCGCTCGGTTCTCTCTGCCTACCCCGCAAGGGACCTGGCGTGAAGATATACATGCATACATACAATTAAAGATATATTAATATATGTGCTGAATCATTTCCAAGCATCTCTATCAGTTAGATATTCATCGTTTCTATAATAACCCTTTTTGCACAGAGTATTTTTGATGTACCGATGTACTATGCTGAATTAATATAAATATATATATATATCTTTCTAATAAAACAATTTGTTAAAATTTGTATGAATGCAGTTAATCATATATCTCATCATAAAATGTAGCATCACCACTTGTTCTCTATGTTAGTTTTCAATAACTTATACTGGAAATAATAGTCGTCAAAGAAAACCGCAAATCCCTGGAGGGTTATTGTGTTTCTGCGAATGAGTGAAGTCACCAGTAAGTCCCTTACGAGTAGGTGTGTTATTATTATCCTTTTTTTGTGTATAATGTCGAGAGACATACAACCATACAGTCAACAGTAAAGCGGTTACCGTAGCCTATAAACAACCCTCCGGGGTGTTGTTATTATTATTTTGCGGCGGTTTTCTGTGAAGTGGAGGTAATTCCCCAGAGAGACGGCATTGATGCGCCCTACTATAGACCACAACTACATTAGGTTAGGTGGGCCGTATGCTTGTATGCTTCCCGATGTTGTATTAAAAAAAAACGAATGACGTCATGACCATCAACGTGTAGAAAGTTCCATGTGAACCTGATCTACATCAAAATAACCACTAGTCCTTTACACCAACAAGGTTATAAATTTCATTTTATAAATGCCGCTAATATTGCCCTCCGTAACTTATTATCTTAGCATTAATTACTTCTCAAGAGTCGGGCCGCATAATAATTTTAAATCCTGTAACTCGTAAAGAAAAATTTAATATTTCATTAAATTAACGCTTTTATCTTTAAGGATTATGTAAATGATAGTTTCGTTGGTCACTTTAAAGTATTTGATAAATAATAAGCATTAATTTTTTTAATTTCAACGACTGGTCACTAGCCTGCCTCTTTTTTTATATAGCAAGCGAACATGAAGATAAGTGCTCACAGCCCATAGACATAAGCAACACCAAAGGGCTAATGCCAGCGTTGCCAGCTTTTTTAGGGAAACATAGGCTCTTTTTTAATGCTTTTTCAAATTGTGGCATCAACTACCCGGTGTTCCCGAGTAAATAGGTACCTATCATCAAACACAACAAGCTTGCTATAATGGACTGCTACTCATCAAGATGGTGAGGGTGAAATTAAAAATGGACAACATCAAAGCCATAGTCTACATTTCAAACTATTACAGGCTACTTCAACTATGTCATACATTTATTGAATTTAAAAATTGGGTTCTCTACATATGTTCGTATTTGCTCTAAAAGCCGAAACACGCAGGGACGGGAAAAGCAGGAAAGCAACAGCGATACGGAACGAGATTTTTTGTAACAAGCCCGCTTTTTATGTGACAAGGTACACAAACACAAAAGTTACGAAAAAAAAACACGTTCAGAGTCCCTGCCGCTTTCCCCATTTTTGGATTTAAATGTACAAGTTTTATTTATTTTCAAGATTCAGAATCACTAAGCACTAACGCGCATATTATGTGAAGGACCGTGCAAAATATCTGGCATACGCCTTGTAGTAAAGAGAGAATAGATCTTAAGATATGAAGTTCAAACATAGCAGAAAGAATATGGAAAAAAGGAATGACGAAAAAGATGTAAATAGCGAAAGGGTATCCCATGAGCCCCGTATCTCAGCGATCATGCACAAAAAGAGCTACGAACGATCTGTCTACCACAAACCAGTTGACGGGAAGACGTAGAGACAAAATAAGAACTTTTACATCAGGTTTGGACGGCCCGGGAAGGATACATTAAAGTATAAGAAACAGGTGGTAATAAAACAAAATAACTCGATATAACTATATTGTCCAAGCACTACGTCTTTACATTTCTTATATTGATACTGTTGATTGTAGGCACTTGGTGGAATTTTGAAGACATCGCGTTAATGTTAATACATCAAAATAAATTAACGCGATGTCTTTACATTTCAATAGATGAAAAAAGATTACATTTTTACCGCCTTTTTGTACAGAAATACCCTTTTAATATTTTGTTATAATTATATGTGTTTTTACAATAAAGTACTATGAGAATACAAAACAACATTGTAAATAGCTTTGGAAACATTGATTTGTGATGATATTAGAATCCTTTCCGTAATGAATAAGTGTTTAGGGGGATATTTTAATACATAGTTTTAATATTTGAATTCTAATATAAACTCTAAATACTTTCGAAAACTATCGAATAACAATAAATACAATTTTAGAAAAGCCTAGGAATAGTTAATGTAATTGTAAATGCAAATATGTCAATAAGAGTAGATCAAAACTCCTGGTATAAACTTGTAAGTATCGTAATCTGTTTACCGAAATATATTCCGACTAGAGAATCTAACAAAAATGGCAGTCTATAACGTGTGTATTATGATGCAATAACAGTGATAAACGAAATAAATACGCGCAGTACAACCGTGACAATTCGACAGGCGGTTGTTACTGAATTGGACGGCACAGGCGGGCGGACAGAAGAACAGTTGTTACCGGAGCCCGTTGATGACATCGCCGCATGTATGATAGTAGGCGACGCGACGTAGAACAAGAGGTAAGAGAACCCTGCACGTTTTCTCATAGTCTTCAGGTCGGCGTTCATCCATCATTCATTAGTTTCCATTGCATATATCACCTGATGTATGTTTTATATATTATTTATTTATTACAAGCCTAATCTAATCTATGTAAATCGTACCTTAGCCATTCTTCTGATATGGGAGCATTATCCGGGACTCATGGTCTCGTAGTGAACTTTTATGAGTATACCCTTATGTTCTGGCATACGGGGCCATTATGGTTAGTCAAACTCCTACAAACAAAACACCATCTAGGAGTTTTTAGCTTGGAAGGCTATAAAGGCTTAATTCATTCATTCAAAGTTTGTGATCACTTCAGAGAAAACAGGGTGACACAACGGTGGGTTGGTATGGTGACATTCATTGCAATTGGCAAACATAAAAAAAAAGTCGTCAAGTGCGAATCCGACTCGCGCTCAGAGGGTTCCGTGACAAAATATTTTTCGCAAATTATTATCGTAAAAAAGTTTTTTTTTATGATGGAATTATAAATTTAAGGTTTCCGGATTTGTTTCCTTAGCTCCACCCGTTTCTGAAAAAAATTGTCTTGACAGATGGATAACAATGTGATCCTATAAGGGTTCCGTTTTTCTTTGTAAGCCTTCAGAACCCGTTATATACCTTTTCCCATACATTTCGCGGTCATATATGACCACACGGGTTTCGAAGGGACTCTAAAAAAAGTGTGTGTGTGTAATTATGTACGTACGCGTACGAAGTAATACTTTTTTCAAAATTAACTCCATAAATTTTATACCTTAATTTACGTTTGTGAAACAAAACGATAATATAATAAATTATCAATAACATATACACAAGAGCACACACATATGTATATACATAAACACATTTTATCTGTACTGATTTAAAACACGTGTTGTAAATTCATAAATAAGTATTTGAATACCTGGAATATAGTCACGAACAAAACTCGGGAGACATTTACCATCAAACTTTGTAGTATCCATTTTAGACATTACTTTTTTCACACTACGTACCTATTTGGCTCTTGTGGACCGTTACTGCGTCACGGCATTAAAAAAAAGTTTTTTGACATTAACTATGAAGCGTAGATTTTTATGTCTGAAAACGACACTTTCTAGCGCGATTTAGACTACGGACACAACGGATGGAGCTATACAGTTAGTTACTGACTATACAGAGCTATACAGTTAGTTACTGACTAACTGTATAGCTCCATCCGTTGCGTCTTATAGAACATAATAATACATCAAAGAAACATAAACATCATCCAACAGGTAAAACTAAAATAAACAAAGATTTGATGGCTTCACGTCGGGAAGACTGAAGCCTATGAAACTTTTTCAATCATAACTGTTAGATTGAAACAACATAAGCTACTGCCGATATCGGCCCTATCTCCATTTAACTTTTTGTTTTTGTTATCTTCGAGAGTTTCGGCGACGAATCACAATCCTGTTTCAATTATTTCTATTTACATGACGAGGAATATTGACATATTTCTGCTGTTCCGTTTATTTCTATTGATGGCATAGCCTAGTGGATAAAGAACCAATTTATTAACCGATTAGTTCTAGGTTCAAGGTATAAAAGTATATCGTGATTGTCCATTCCATTTTTGAGGTGATAACTTCCTATGGGAGGGTAAACCGCTTCGTTACGTAATGCGTTACGGCGCCAACCTGTCTGACTTCCCTTTGTCTCACGCATACGGCAGCGGTAAGCAGGCTCCCCCTCTCTCACTCCAACCCATTGATGACATACAATGTAAACATTTCGTTGCTTATTATATCCATAAGCCAATTGTTACTTTTATAGGATTAAATAATGATACTAATAATGTACATACACAAAATTCTAATGTATATATTCAAGAATTGCAACTAAGAATGAAATATATTGTATAATATAATATAGAGGAACTCGGTGGCGCAGTGGTGAAACGCGTTGTTACGCTACTTTGACACCAACGCTCGTAGGGTCGATTCCCACACAGTACAAACATTTGTGTGCATGAGAATGTCTGTTTGTCTTGGTCTGGGTATTTTCTATGTATAATAAGTATGTATTTACAAAAAAAAATGTATTTACGTATGTTTATCAGTTGTCTAGTACCCATAACACAAGCTTCGCTTACTTTGGGGCTAGATGGCGCTGTGTAATTTGTCCGACAATATTCATTGTTATTGTTATATAATCAATAAAAGATTTTATTAATAAATAACCTCTCCTTACATTATCATACTAATATACATAAAATTTAAGTAACAACCTAAGCTTTTCTCAAGTTAAACAATTTCAATATTAAATAGTTCAACTTAGATTAGTTAAAGTTATCACTTCTGTAGGGCGTCCCGAGACGCACACGTTTTTTTTGTTATTCCGTTATGGTGCTACCGTTTCCTAATTAATTGAGATTGACTTGTACCAGTCGGTACCTAAACCTAAGGATTTGACAAAGATTTTGATATAAGGCGACTGCCGTCATACGTTCATAATTCACACTCTCTAATGTTCGTACGCCGGCAAGGTAAAACTATTTTTATCGTAATAGAAGTTAGATCATATTTTACAAGATGCGGTGTTATGTAAGATAGTGGTTATGAACTTTTAAATAAATGATGTAATTAAGGCACTATAATATGAGAATTTTAAGTTTTTTTTTATACGAGGGTCATTTGAAAAGTTCTTAGCCTAACATGGTTAAAGTCACTGGTTTTTTTTATAACTACCCTCATTTTGTAGTTACATTATTTAGCAACAAGTATGCACAGTTTAGTTTATTCACAGTAACTTATTGTTCGTTTACACGTGATACCGTAAGTCAAGTCAGAGCTATTTTTGAAAATGGATAAAATTGAACAGCGTGCACCTGAATTTGAAAGGTTTAACTACAAAAGCTATACATGAAGACATGTCTGCTACTTTGGGTGAGTCCGGTCCTTCGTATGCGACTGTTAAAAACTGGGTGGCAGAGTTTAAACGTGGTCGTGAGACCATTCAAGATGAGCCCCGTAGTGGCCGGCCTTCGACTGCTTCCACTGATCAAAACAAAGAAAAAATCTGTGATTTAATTTTATATGATCGAAGATTGACTGTCGAGGAGATAGCTAAGACTGTAGGCATCTCATCTGAGCGAACACATCATGCAATTACTACTGAACTTGGATTCTCTAAGGTGTCTGCGCGGTGGGTACCGCGACTGCTTTTAGTGGAACAAAAACGCAACCGACTCACAACTTCTCGCGACTGTTTAGAGTTATATGAAGCTGACCTAATAGAATTTGTTTAAAGATTTATAACTATGGATGAGACCTGGGTTCACCACAATACACCAGAGACAAAAGAACAGTCGAAACAACGGAAAAGAGCAGGATCGCCCACCCCAAAGAAGGCAAAGGTGGTTTTATCGGCGGGCAAAGTCATGGCATCCGTTTTTTGGGATGCAAAGGGTATAATTCTCGAGGATTATTTCAAAAAGGGTGAAACAATAAACTCCGATTAATATTGCAACCTGTTGCGTCGTATGAGAGAAGAAATCAAAGAAAAACGTCCAGGTTTATTGAGAAGAAAAGTCTTGTTTTATCAGGACAATGCGCGCGTTCACACCTCTGTGCAATCCATGGCAGAAATCTATCAATGTGGCTTCGAATTGTTACCTCATCCCCCATATTCACCGGATTTAGCACCGTCCGACTTTTATCTGTTCCCAAAGCTGAAAAAATTTTTAGGTGGTAAACATTTTTTTACAAATGAAGAGGTCATAGCCGCCGTGGACGCTTATTTTGAGGAGTTAGACGATTTTTTTAAAACGGGTATAGAAGCCTTACCGGGTCGTTGGAAAAAATGTTTTGAGCTCGGAGGAGAGTATGTTGAAAAATAAAAATAAACTCAAAATCGTGTGGTTTCATTAATCTAAGAACTTTTCAAATGACCCTCGTACTACGTCGGGAGGCATACAAGCATGCGGCCCACCCGATGTTAAGCGGGTACCGTAGCCTATTAACGCTTGCGATATATTAAGTATCACTCGCGCGATGCCTCCTCTGCTGCTTACACAGCAACTCCTTAGGAGCTTACTGGTGACCTCGCTCACACGCAGGAACACAACAACCCTCTAGGGAGTTGTTATTTGGCTGCGGTTTTCTGTGAGGTGGAGGTACTTCCCATGACGGGCTGCTTTGATGCGCCCTACCTCTCTTAAAAAGTGAGGTAGGGAGCATCAAAGCAGCCCGTCTGGGGAAGTACCTCCACCTCACAGTTGTGGAGGTCTATTGGCAGTCGCTCCATATCAAAATAAGCATCCTCCACCAATCCTAATGGATTAGGAAACTGGATAAGGCTAAGATGAATAGAAGGAGACTGCTGATAGACATCTGAAAAATATTTTTATTTACCACATGTCTTAAAAGGTTTGTGATAGTTGCGTAACACATTCTCGCCAAGCATGAGGCCAAAGACTTAACTAAATACTGGATAAAGTGTGTGAGCAAACACACCAGGTGGCGCTTTTAACGTTTATTAAGATAAAGCTTCGCGTCTCGCCCATTAGCGCAGTGCTACTCGCGAGAATTTGGAGCGCGGTGCTCCAAACTTACAACGTACTCGTACCATATGATTCACAGTATATACGGACGGCTGCAGACAAAGAGATAAGGTAAAAATATTGCTTACGAAAAATTATACAAAAACATATATTTTTTTCATACAATCATACGGGCCGCTTGTTGTAAAGCGGTTGCCGTAGCCTATGAATGCTTTTTTTACGTTACATTGAGTATCAGTCTGCTGCTAATACAGCAACTCCTTAGGAGTTTACTAGTGACTACACTCACTCACAACGACTCTCCAGATAGGTGTTATTTGACTGCGGATTTCTTTGAGGTACTTCCCTAGACAGGCTGCTTTTATACACCCTACCCCTCTTAAAAATATCCAGAGCAAGACAAAGAGATAAGTTCATGCACACACATGTTTGTCCTGTGTGAGAATCGAACCCACGAGCATTGGTGTTAAAGTCGCGTTACCGCTGCGCCACCGAGCTCACAAAATTATACTTAAAATTTTCTCTAAATTTCTAACCGAACCTTTACCAAAAATGCATGTAAATTTGACTTTCGCAAGATAACACCTGTATCTATTAACTATATAACTTTCCCACGCCCAGTGTACGTAGATAGAGCTCTATGGTGTCGCTGCGTGTGTAATTCTAACCGAATACACAAGTTAAGCTACTTCTACCGCAACATGTCTTTGGATGGCTTTAGATCTCGAGCTTCTCTGCGGTCGGAGGGCACGCTAAGCTTTCCCATCTATTAGCTAGGCCAGTGGTCTTCGGGCAGCTTGAAAACACTGGCCTTTGCCGATCTGCAGTTGAGCAGCGTGTTGGAGTATGTTCTGAACCCCTTCGAATGAAGACTCGTATCCTTTCTTTCTTTCTTTCTTCTTTCTGTCCCTGCAGTGGCATGAGTTAGGGTTAGGGTAGTAGTAGTTAGGAGCAGTGATAATGGATAAAGAACCCCAATAGGTCCCTGGTTCTGGCATATACCACTAAATTCGTATTTTCGGATTTATCTACATAATTGTATTTATAACTTGTTTGGGGGTAAAAGAAAACATCGTGAGGAAACCCGTAGGTAAGAGAAATTATATTTCGATAGATATATAACCTTACCTAAGAATGATCTGGTTTTCCCTTTGGGTTGTGGTGGATATATTTTTCGTACACCCCTGTCATAGGCAAGGCTCTTATACAACTATACATATATCACATTCATACATCATATTCTCTTCCATTCATTCATCTTTCGTTTTTGCCCATTTTTGAACGCCGGTGAAGGAATTTTAACTGTTCTAAACTTCCCACCCCATACTGCGCAGTCCAACCATGGACGACAGTGAGCTTCACAGCTCCACCTAGCCACCGCCATGCCATACTTAGTATAGCCGATGGCATACTGCATTGGTTGTTTGCTCTACGTAAAAATCAGTATCTTCGCAAATTCTTAGGCTTAGGTAGCGGATCCCGCCAATCCTAATGGATTAGGAAACAGGAGAAGAAGACGGTAAGAAGAAGAAAGTAGCATTATATATATATATATATATATATAATATATATAATATATATATATATATATATATATAGGATTCTTAAACATTATGTTTTTTGTAATCTAATTTTGTAGTTTGTAATCAACAATTAGTTTTATCATTCTGTTTATAGTACCGCAATACAATTGATTCGAGAATGTAAAGATTCCCACAGGGCAGGCCTAGCCTAGTGCGGGTGTGGCCACTCTGTAGACCGTGTAATTATTGTGGTAAATAAAGAATTATTATAATTATATTCTTAGTAGAATATACTCATTCCTAAATGTATTTCGCAGAGAAACGAGCATAGCTCTCGCGGTCTCACGCTGTAACCACGAGCTTCCATATGAAGCCTATAGTTAGATATATTTTTACGTGCCGTAAACACAAACCAAATTACCACTTCACAGCGCTTGAACGCCCTCCCTAGCCTACTGACCAATGCGAGGATATTTTAACCAATAAGCCGATACGTGACGAGCTGTTGATCCCCGAGTTAGCCAATAAGAGCTATCCATTCTGTTACCCCCAGACCCGTAGCGGTGAGTACATTCATTATGCAAAAACGTGTCATCGGGTCTCCATAAGTTATTTCGTTCATGGCTGTAAGTTATAACACACACCTATAAATTACTTCTTTCTATTAAAAATCTTTTCATCCAAAATTTCTTAAAGTCTGAACATTCAGACTTAGGTAATTTTGGATGAAAAGATTTTGCACTATTTTCTATCATCCGAGATGGATTCGATTGTTATTATTTGGCAGCGGTTTTCTGTGAAACGGAAGCAATTCCACCGAGGCATACAAGCATATAGCCCACCTGATTTGAAGTAATTACAGTAGCCCAGTAACGTTTGCAATTATGTTATGTGTGGCTGCTACCACAGTAAATTCTTAGAAGTTTATTGGTAGAACAAACCTTTAGGCTGTAGTTATTTGTCTGCGGTTTACTGTAAGGTGGAGATTCTTCTACGCAACTTCACTGAAGGTTACATCTGAACTTTTTTTGTGCAAGTTCAGGAGGCACACAAGCTCACCTAATATTATATATTATTCAAGCCAATTGACGAGGTATTTGAAACTTTACTGTCTGAATGGCAAGAAAGACGGGAAACTTCTACTAAAGGACGCCACTTGTATCTGTTCTTTCAATCAATGCGAGACAGATTAAGCAAAGAGTGGTTAGAAGTCGATCATCCCGTTGCGCAATTTTTACCTGTACATGGAAACTTTAGAGCTAAGCTCTTTTCGTTTAGACTTGTGTCATCGCCTTTATGCGAGTGTTCTACGACATATAATGTATTCGAGCAAACAGCACATCATGTTCTCTGGAAGTGCGATCTCTGGCGTCGGGAGCGGGACGATATGTTAAATTCCTTGCATGTCACATCCGGGGTAGTATATTGTTCTGATTTGGTGGCAACAAGGGAGAATTACCGAGCGTTTAGGCGGTTCTGCAGTCTATATTATTGGAATCGATGTGTTAGGTAATAACTCACAGTTTAGGTCCTAATAGTGAATATTTGATAATCCGTGGTGCACGGCAGTTGAGCTTCACTTGACTAGCCATCTCTTTGAGGTTTTTAAATGCCTTATTTGTCATATTGTTGTCTCTCACTTTGCCAAGAGGGGAAGTCAATTCCAAAACTTCCTACTCCTACAAATTTCTTCTGATTAAATTCGTTGTGAGTTCAAAGGCAGCTGTAGTTTAACCCCCGGGACGGCAGTGAACTTCACTGTTCATTGCCTTTTTGTTGGTCGCCGCTGTTAATTCTGGCTACACAGGAGATACAGTGGTGGGCATGAGTGGTGGGCCTGTTCCGATAAAAGCTCAACTAATGTACAGCGGCAATGTACACCTGTAGCCTATGAACACTTATAACATATTTACTGTCACTCGCGCGATGCCACATCTGCTGCTAACACAGCTACTCCTTAGGACCTCATTAGTGACCTCGCTCACTCACAGGAACACAACAACCCTCGAGATAGTTGTTATTTGGCTGGAGGTCTCTATGAGGTGGAGGTACTTCCCCAAAGGAGTTGCATTGATGAGCCCTACCTTTCTTAAAAAAACATTCAGACCAAAATAAACCCACATGTTCAACCACACAAATGTTTGTCCTGTGTTAGAATCGAATCCACTCTTTGGTATCAAAGTAGCGATACTAACCACTGTGCCACCGAGCTGGTCAAAGAGAGCTCTTAGTTTGTGCTTAATATCCTGCCTATTAGTACCATTGCAATCAGCTATTTTTACTTCGAAAGGTAATAAAGTTTCCAATAAACCACATAATAATAAGGCATGAGAGATAAGGCAGACATCTAAAGCAAGGGAGCCAAGAAGATCAACTCGTTTGATAACAGCTACTCTCTTTGTGCTGCGGCGGCGGGAAATTATGTCAAAGGTGTACAAAGGCAAATGGGTTGATTGGCTTTGAAAATAAAATGAAATTTGCTGAAGCGAAATCTGGTTTGTGCATGTAGTGCCGGCTCTGTTTGATGAGTGAGTCAAGTGAGATTGCTCAGTAACTTTATAACCGGCTTCAAAAGTAGGAGATTCATTTTTTCATACAACGCCAGGAGGCTTACGATCATTCGGGTCGCCCAATGAAGTAGCCGGAAGATAAGATAAAAATTATTTATTTGCCATTAGTCCATCACGAGATCTCGATGGCGTCGTTGTGCGTGTCATTCTAACCGAACACGCAGGTTCAACTATGTTTACCGCAGCTTGTCTATGGATGGGTTTACCTACCTCGAGTTTCTTTGTGCTTCGGAGGGCACGTTTAGCCGTCGGTCACGGCTGTTGTCGATGGATGACAGTCGTTAAGCTAAGTCAGTGGCCCTCGGGTGGCTTGAAAACACTGGCCTCCGCCAATCGGCATTTGAGCAGCGTGGTGGAGTATGCTCTAAACCCCTTCGGTTGAAGGGAGACCCGTATCCCTGAGTAAGAGTTGATGTGATGGTAGTGGTGGAGACCCTCATGGGTACTTAGACACGTCTTATATACTTTAATTCAATTCATATTGTATCTTATTAATTTTCATAGCTTTAATCTCCCTTTTTTAATCTTAACCTTTTTGAAACTTGCCAATATAGGTCTCTTTTCAAATCGTTTGTGAGTGTACATATAGTGATATCAAGAGGTACGATTAAAGATTTATTAATACATGTATTGAATCATTTCCATATATCTCTGTCAGCCAGATATTCCTCGATCCTGTAATAACCCTTCTTACATACAGTATTTTTGATGTACCTTTTGAACATATTGTCAGGCAAAGACAGAGCTGTTTCAATTTGGAGGCACTGCTTAAGCGAAGTCAAATGCGAGTCAAAAATATTTCTTGAACTAAAAGTTGAATTGTTAAGAAATTGTTTTTTTTGTGTGAGCCGCTTTAGACTTTGTAAATATACTCTTAATCAAGATGTCTTAAAAGTAATTTCAGCGTTTTTCAAAATTCCACCTTTAGGGGTTGAAAAGGAGGTTGACAGTTTGTATGGAGCAGAAACATTTTTTGAAGTTAGTGACTTGAAACTTTGTACACATACTCTCCATTAGAATCTATAAAAAGCAAATTCTGCGTTTTCAAAAATTCCACCCATTAAGGTGTAATGGGGGTTAAAAGTATTTCTTGAACTAAAAGTTGAATTGTTAAGAAATTGATTTGTTTTAAAGTGAGCTGCTTTAGACTTTGTGAATATATTCTCAATCAAGACGTCAAAAAAGTAATTTCAGCGTCTTTCAAAATTTCAAAATATCCTTTAGGAGGCTTAAATGGGGATTGAAAGCAGCCCCGCCTTCGCGCGCGCCTTATATACTGACCGGGAAGCGACGCAATCGTTTCTGTCAGAAATAAGGCACCGAAAATCCATTTGAAAAAAAATATAATTGAGGCATTCTAAATCCACCCAATAATTGATTCCTTTTTGTAACGAAACGTGTGGTTACTGTATGAGCTGCGATCATTTGCGACAAAATTATTATACTTAGATTAAAATACAATTTGATTGAATTTTTTTAAGCATACCTTCATTGTATAAGGTAGCTATTTATCACAATGACTGTTGAATCATTGAAAGTTGGGGGGACTATGGTACCTCACACCTTAATACCCAGTTATACGGTCAGTATCAAATAGTTAATGAAAACCAAACAGATCGTGACATATCTTCATTAGTATATAAATAAAAATATTTGGTACTTTTACTATTTAATGCTGACTGTAAAAATAAGAAGTAAAATAAAAATAAGTGAAATTGCTGAAATTCTAAAATCTACGCGAGCGAAGACGCGGGCAAAAGAGTGATTATGTGTGGAGATTTGAATGGATGGTTGGGACCAAACGAGACGGCTATGACGTTGCTCTTGGTCCCTATGGAGATAAGAGAGTGAACGAAGCAGGTACGTCGATTCTAGATTTATATATGGAACGAAACCTGCTCGTGTCGAATACTTTATTTCGACACAAGGATATTGACACGTATACATGGAGACGGAATGACCAAAAAAGTGTGATTGATTTGATTATAATTGATAGACGTCTACGAAATACTATAATGGATACAAGAGCCTTTAGAGGTCCCACTCCTGAAACGGACCACTACCTGGTGGTAAGCCGGTTTGTCGAACTTTTCAAGAAAGTGGAGGCATTGGCGAGTGCGTATCCCTTTCGGAGATCATGAAAGGATAGGGAGTGAAAAATTGGAAGATGAAAGTGTAAGGAGAATGTATGTACATCTGGTAAGCGAAAGACTTGCAAATGCAAGTCTTTCCGACACAGATGTTAATGATTGCTGGAAAGTTCTGAAAGAAAGTATGGTGGATAGTGCAAAAGAAGCATGTGGATGTGCAAAGAGGCATAAAACATTGAAAGGAGATGCCTGGTGGGATGCGGAAGTAGCAAGAAATAGGAAACCGTGGCTGGATTATGTATCATCTTTGCCCTTAAATGAAAGTATGAGAGAGAAGAAGAAATAAATGTACCGTCTATGCAAGAATGAAACCAAGGTTTTAGTGAAAGAGAAGCGTGAAAAACAAACTATGAATGAGGAGGAGAGGTTGACGAAAAACTTCCTCCAGTGTATGAACAAGATTAAGTCTAAAGCTGGTATCATTCTTGCAAACACTCAGGAAGTGTTAGAACGGTGAAGTGAATATTTTGAAGAAATGTGTGAATATGCCTCGGACGCTGACAATGAGAGTGAGTCTGATGCTCACTCCACGTTGACGGCGTCCGATGAAGGTATAACTATGAATGAGATTGAATGGTCGATACGAAGTTTGAAAAATGGAAAGTCTGCGGGAATATGACGAGCTCGGTGGCTCAGTCGTCTAGGACTTTGACACCGACGCTCGTGGGTTCGATTCCCACACAAGGCAAACATTTGTGTGCATGAATATGTCGGTCTTCGTCTGGGTATTTTCTACGTATAATAAGTATGAATTTACAAAAAAATGTATTTATGTATGTTTATCAGTTGTCTAGTACCCATAAGTTGTAAAAAAAAAAAAAAAATGATCTAAGCTGAGATGATCAAACTAGGTGGCACTTACGTCCGGGACGCCTTCTGGTACATATGCAACCTATGCTGGAGAACTGGAAGGGTCCCAATGTACTGCAGACGCGCAGTCATCGTACCCTTGTGTAAAGGCAAGGGATCACGCATGGACTGCGCCAGGTATAGGGCCATCAGTTTGATCAGCTTAGCAGCAAAAGTATATGGAAAGGTAATTGAAAGGAGAATGAGGGTGATATCTGACGAAATGCTGTGGGAGGCAAAGGGAGGAAATGGAAGATGAAAGGGGATGTATAGATCAAGTTTTCTCGCTCCCCAATATCGTAGAGAAGCATCTGGCCACAGACCAGAAGGTTTTCTGCGGTTTTGTGGATCTTGAGAAGGCATTTGATAGTGTTGTGCGAAAGGAACTGTGGTGCATATTGCCGAGATATGGGATTGACGGCTCACTGCTGCGTGCTGTGCAGTCCAACTACAAGGATTGCTCAGCATGTGTGCGAATAGATGGCAACATGTCACCCTGGTTTAATGTCAAAATTGGTGTCAAACAGGGTTGCATGTTGCCTGCTAGGCAGTTTATTCTGTATCTCGATAGTTAGCTAGGCAGTTTATTCTGTATCTCTACAGAGAATAAGATCGACGAATGTTGGATTAAGCATGGGTGACCTAGTGGTGAACTGTCTGCTATATGCAGATGATGCCATCTTATTTGCAGAAACACCATCTGAGCTGCAAACACTAGTTACAATGATGAAAGACGAATGCATGAAGGAAGGCTTACTATTGAATGCGAAATAAACAAAGATAATGGTATTTGAAAGAGAATAAACCAATGTAAGGATTACGGTAGATGATGAAGTGTTGGAACAAGTGGAGTTTGTATATCTTGGATGCGCTTTCAGCAGGGATGGAAGGTACGAGTACACCGCAGATGTGGAAAGACGAGTGAGTGCTGGAAATAATGTGAATGGAGCGTTGGGAAAACTTCTTGGCAGTAAAAACCTGAGCCAGAAGGCGCAGCTGCCTATACACAATGCAGTGCTGGTCCCAACGCTTACTTATGGAAGCGAGAGCTGGTTATGGTAGAGAGAGTATGAAAGCAGGATAAACGCGGTTGAAATGCGAGCGTTGCGCAAAATTTGTGTCGTAACGTTTGTGGACCGTATTCGCAACGATGAGGTTAGAAGCAGTGTTGATCTGTAAGAGAGCGTCGGTGTTAAAATAAGAAGAGACATGCTTCATTGGTTCGGGCATGTAGAAAGAATGCAGGATAAAAGAATGACGATGCTGATATACAATGCAAAAGTGGAAGGATGTAGGAGCCGAGGAAGTTCAAGACTTACCTACCATGATCAAATTGGTCGTGTTCTATCAGAAGGTTATGTCAGGAGCTCTAGAAACCGGCGAGCGTGCATGATAAGAGCAATGAATATTAAAGAAGCGAGTGAAGTATGTAAGGATCGAGTCGCGTGGCGCTCGGTTCTCTCTGCCTACCCAGTAAGGGATTTGGCGTGAAGTTATAGAGAGATAGATAATATAAAAAAAGTACTCGTATCAATAAGTAATCCATACTTACTTTATATAACTCTAGTAATCTTAATCTAACATAAACATGTATAAATAAATATTGATTTAAACAATTTTTAACGGAAGTATCGCGTGTTTTATTTATTTTGTTGAACCTGATATTTCGAATGCTAAATTTAGTCTTCCTGCGAGTTAGAGGTAAAGCCCAGAACTTGATTGCATCTTATTTAAACAACAGAGTGCAGACATTTGATATAAATGGGCTTAAATCTAAAGGCAATAATGTTAATATCGGGGTGCCCCAGGGTTCTATTTTGGGTCTATTTTTATTTTTAGTATATGCGAATGATCTGCCCTACATGATGCAGAAAATGGCGGATATAGTACTATTTGCTGATGATACCTCTCTAATTTTTAATGTGGCCCGCCGTTGTGAAAATATTGACAAGGTAAATGGTGTTGTGTCTGCTATTTTAAACTGGTTCACATGTAATAATCTATTGCTAAACTCAGCTAAAACCAAATGCATCACATTTAGTCTTCCAAATGTGAGTTCTGCAAATACTAAAATTCTCTTTGGGAATAATAAATTAGAATTTCTTAATAACACTGTGTTTCTTGGAATTACAGTAAACTCCAAATTACAATGGGGCCCCTACATAAATACACTAGCCGGTAAGCTAAGCTCTTCTGCATATGCAGTTAGGAGAATCAGGCAATTGACGAATGTGGCTACTGCGCGCTTAGTCTATTTCAGCTACTTTCACAGCATTATGTCGTATGGTATACTGTTGTGGAAAACGACGGTTGACATTGAGACAATTTTTATCTTAAAAAAAGAGCTATTCGCTCTATTTATAACATGTGATCCAGAGAATCCCTCAGGGAACTGTTCAAAGAAATAAATATCCTCACTGTTACTTCTCTATATATTTATGAAAACATAATGTATGCCCGTAAAAATTTAAAGTCGTTTTCAAACTTCAGTGAAAAACTTAAAAGTAGACATAAGTTGTGTATGCCGGTACATCGACTTGCTAGGACTGGTAGATCTTTTCTTGGAAATTTTATTCGATTTTATAATAAATTGCCTGAAATAGTTCTGTCCTTTCCTGACAATGTATTCAAAAAGCACATTAAAAATATTTTGTGTATTTTTTATATTTTTATTTTTTTATTTTTAATTATATTATTATTTTATTATAAGGGCTTATTATACAATTGATGAATATTTAACTGACAAAAATGTCTGGAAATATTTCAGCACAGACTATCTGTCCGTAATAATATTTAATTTTACCAATTGATATCATTATTGTACCAATATGCTTATGTATTTTTATTTTTGTAATATCTACTTGACAAACTTAAAAGAGACCTATTGTGGCAAGTTTCTTTCGGCATTTCTTCTTCGCTAATGGTCATTTCCGACATGCTAGTAGATAAAAAAAGGAAAAAAGTAAAATAAGATCATTAAATAAAATACAATAAGATTATATTCCAAAAAATGTAAGACGTGTCTAAGTGCCCGCGAGGGCCCAATGGCAAATAAAGAATTTTTATCTTCTTTTTTCTGTATTCTTTGTTCAATGAACTATGTTTCCCATTGATGCGATATAAAGTAAATAGTCTTAATAATAGGAAATCAAAATGATTCGCAAAAAGCATAAGGTAGTGCTGTACTTAAAATACAAACGTGACAATACGATCAAAAATCAATATTACATGTACTCTTTTAGGATATTTAAAAAAATGTACATTAAATTGTAAAAAACGTACTTATTTGCAATATATTACCAATGCTAATAATACTTGTAAAGCAGTATGGAATATTATCCAAAATGTACATGTATTGGTCCTTCCAAGAAAGTTTATTTTCGCTAATATATCTTTGCTTGCGAGATAGTCCTGAACGCTACAAGATGCAGTCGATAAGCGCCGTATCTTGTGGCGAAGTGCCACCTGGCACGCTTCTTCAAAGTTCATAGATTTTTTATATACGCTCGTCGATCCCTAGGACTCGACATAATCTTTTATGAAATTCCACCAACTTGCTCGTATTAGGTCGTAGTAAGTCGTGGCCTTCCTGGGCTCCTACATTATTTCACTTTTTTATTGTATATCTGTATCGTGCCGTTCTTTCATTCTGCATTATTTCTTCATACCCGAATCAATGAAGCATGTCTTTCATCTTAACACAGACACTCTTTTTCAGATCAACTCTCTTTCTTAGTTGTGAACTATCAACTTATCAATAAATGCTACGCCACAGATATTACGCTATGCTCCCAATTCAACAGAATTTATTGTACTTTTATGTTCTATCTGCCATACTGAGATTAGCACAGCGTTGTGTGTAGCGGGTTGTGCCTTCTAGCTTAGGTTTCAGCTGCCTAGAAATTTTCCCGACACTTCATTCACACTGTTATGTGCACTCACTCCTCTACCAGATCAGCAGTATATCTTCCATCCAATACATATATAGATAGACATAAACTAACAGTAAATTTGTGGATCCAGTAATTACAAAGTCTCTCTCAGTACTAAACGTCCACGTAACATGAAACAATTCGACCTGATTCCAACTAATGTCCGACAGTAAAATCCCCGAATCGAATTGTAGAGTCACCGGAATCATTTATTTTACTAGAAAATGGCTGCGACCGTCTCAATTGGATTTCAATTCAAATTGAATGTTTAATTCAATTGGCTTCATTATAAGAATCTTAGAGGAATTAATGGACACTTGATCATTAGAATTTCTTATTGCTTTTGGGTTAAGTTGTCAGTCGAAATCTTGAAAGGACTTCTCGGCCCTTTTCGGATTATAACGCGAAATAAATTAAGGAAGTGAACGATATTTGTTTAGCTTTGTGATTTGTAGCTTCCATAGATAGCTAGACGCAGTGCAATAGGCTGACATGGTAGTGACAACCCAGTGGATAAAGAACTGCCATAATGACCAACAGGTCCCCGGTTCGCTCGTACAACTAAATTCGTGTTTTGGATATATATAAATATTTGTAATTATCACTAGTACGCCGGCAAAGGAAAACATCGCGAGAAAGCCCTCCCGTTCAAAAAAATATATTTTAAAAAACCTGCGAAAGAAAGACCTTACCTAAAAAAGATTTGGTTTTCCCACTAGGTTGAGGAAGTCTGACGGCTGTAGCTTCATATAAAAATCATCTTCGCCAAATTCTTAGGCTTAGGCAGCGGCCTCCGCTAATTCTAATGCATTAAGAAATGGGATAATGGTTAGAAGAAAAAGAGTTGTAATAGGCTGGCAACACACGCACGATCATTCGAAACAAAGGAAAGTTCTAGATTAAAGGCCTCGCGTAGGATAATTTTAAGAGAGGTAGGGCGCATCAAAAATGCCCGTCTGTAGGAGTACCGCCACTTCACAGAAAACCGCAGCCAAATAACAACTCTCTTGCTGTGTTTCTGCGTGTGAGTGTCACCAGTAAGCTCGGAATTGCATTGTTAGCAGCAGAGAAGGCATCGCGCGAGTGATACTTAACGTGTTACAATTCATAGGCGCGGTTACGGCTTTATTTCAGATGGGCTGTATGCTTGTATGCCACCCGATATTTTATAAAACAAAATACAAAAGAAAGGGGTACTGAAACCATTCGAATTTAAACTATCGAGGGGTACTGAAAACTTCTTTTCTCCATTTTTTTCTCATTTTTGTATAAGCAACTTAATGAACGCATGTAAGTTTTATTACAGTAAGTTTAGACTAATTCCCAGTATTGAATTGGGTCTGCTAGGCATAATTAATTAGGAAAATAATGGTAAAAGTACTGTCGCCAAATTCTCAGGCTTAGGTAGCGGACCCCGCCAATCCTTCTAGATTTGGAAACGGGATAACGCTAAGAGGGAGAAAGGTTAAAGTACTGTAGATATTATTTTGTTACTTTTAACCAACTTTAAAAAAGGAGGAACTCTAAGAAAGTAGAGCTCATCAATGCAGCCCATCTGCGGAAGTACAATGCACCCACACCTCACAGAAAAATGCACTAAGTGAGGTCACGAGCAAGCCACTAAGGAGTTGCTGTGTTAGCAGCAGGGGATCATCGCGCGAATGATATTAATGTGTTACAAGCATCCATAGACCACGATAACTGCTTTACGTCATGTGGACCATATGCCTGTATGTCCTTGATGTCGTATAAACAAAAATCATTTATTAACTAGCTGGGGGCACCATGTGAAAGTGAGATTGGTTTTCATTCTAAACATGAAGAGTCCCTTGTATTTCCAAAAATAATTGTAATATTGTTGAGGGTAAGCCTTCCTCCCTCTATTACAATGTAGTACAGCTCTCAATCTGTACAAATCTCCTCGATAAAACCTGAACTCACGTGCCGGTAAGCAGTAAACATTTTATTGCGTCACAACTAAGCACTTGTATTCGCTTCCATTGGTAGAATACTTTTTACTCACTTGAAAATCAATTGGAAAACATATAAATAAATACTTGACATTTTTATAAACTTCACCCTCAGTTTTTCGAGAACCTTACTAACATTTTAATATTGTTTAAATTAAAAAAACGGCTTGCTGACCGCGTTCGTCATTACGAACGCGGTCAGCAAGCCGTTTTTCTCTCTTTCAGACCAACTCTTTCTCCCACGTCTTCATTAAGACGCTTCAGAAAGAGTTGGTCTGAAAGAGAGTGTCGGTGTTAAAATAAGAAAAGGCATGCTCCGTTGGTTCGGACATATATAGAATGAATAACGAAACAGATATAAAACGCAAAAGTGAAAGGATGTAGGAGCCGAGGAAGACCGAGACTAACCTACCATGACCAAATTGGTCTTGTTTTATTGTTTCTATCAGGTTGTGTTCTATCAGAAGGTGATGTCAGGAGCCCCAGGAACCGGCGAGCGTGCATTAAAAGAGCAATGAATGTTACAGAAGCGAGTGAAGTATGTAAGGATCGCGTCTTATGGCGCTCGCTTCTCTCTGCCTACCCCGCAAGGGACCTGGCTTGAAGATATACATACATAAATTAAAAAGCTTTTCATGCACTTTTAAATTATCACCGAAAACTGCAGTCAAATAACGACTCCCTAGAGGGTTGTTGGGTTCTTGCGTGTAAGTGAGTTCAGCAGTAAGCTCCTAAGGAGTTGCTGTGCTAACAGCAGCGGTGACGTCGCGCGAGCGAACACAACATAATGTTTGGAGACCACTTCTTTTCAACAAATTTTCTTTTTGAGATGAGGATAAAAAAGGGTATTTTTATTTTTCCACAGGACATTGGGTACGATGTACAAAACTGCGAATATGCTCTTCTTTCTAGCGTCATACCGTTTTCTAGTCCATTAGGGGTTGACGGGTCCGCTACATAAGTCTAAAGATTTAGCGAAAATACTGATTGTGATATGGAGCGACTGCCTTCCGCCTCCACAACCTAGAGGGAAAGCCGGACCATCCTTAGATTAAGTCACAGGTCTTTCGGTATATCATTTCTTAGGCATCGGGTCGTGCAGGTTTTCCCACGATGTTTTCCTTCACCGCCGAGCAAGAGATAATTATAAATATGTACATAAATTGGAATGAAATTTCGAATAAACTCTATCTCTTCCATTTTGAGTAAGATTTAAGTGGACATCTTGATTTCTCACGTACCGTAAAGCGCTTTTACGATTAAGGACGGAACAGCAGTCGTCACGGATCCGCTTTACAACCAACGACGCGACGTGTCGGATTCAGCCAATCAAACGGTCTCGTTAATTAAGTTTCAGGGCGAAAACTTGTCGGAGTATCCTTTTACACTAGACTTAACGACTTTTACTTGAGTGTCACTTTACCTTAGATTTGCTGAGTCTTTATCTAGCAAAACTTTTATGTTTGGCAAACATGTGTTTGTACTTATAAGACACTGGCTGCTGCACACGGCTCCGCCCGCGTGGAGTTAAATAACGTAGACTATGTGTTAATCCGGATCATAATCAATCTACGTGCCAAATTTTATTCAAATCCGTTCAGCCGTTTAAGCATGAAAGAGCAACAACGATACAAACTTTTGCATTTATAATATTAGTAGGATTGCTTTACTTTTTTATAGGCACCCAAACAACCATACGGCCCACGAAGGAAATAACTTTATTATTCTTAACGTCATTCCGTTTCCTAATTCATTAGGGTCGGCAGGGCCCCCCTACCTAAGCCTAAGGATTTGGCGAAGATAATGATTTTTAAATAGCGTGACTGCCGTCAGACCTCAAGACGTGCTGTGCAAGCAGCATAGGAGGCATCGTGCGCTTGACACTTAATATATTACAAGCACAAAAACCCAAATTGGAACTCCACGGAGGGCTATTGTGTACCAGTGAGTGAGGTCACCAGTAAGCTCCTAAAGAGCTCCAAGCATTTGTGGGTTACGGTAAATGCTTTACATCAGGTGGGCCGTATGCTTGTATGCCTCCCGATGTTGTATAAAACAAAGAGAAAAAATATATACAAACGATGATAACTACAAAATAATATAAATATAACGAAATGAAACCATAAACAAGTCTCGGGGTAGTTCGTCTGCATCTAAAATGGACAAGATGAAATATAAAGCTTTTTTTTTTGTTGCCTGCCTGATGATCACCACCACCGTCACCGTAGACTATGGACATTTGCAACACCAGGGGTGTCACTCATGTGTTGCCGACCGTCTAAAAACGTCTTCACGTATTTCTTGAAGAACTGCGTGAAGCAGCTTTGTTGAAAAGCTGGTGTCATTCTTACTAATACTCGGGAAGTGTTATAAAGGTGGAGTAAATATTTTGAAGAAATGCATGACCATGAGAGCTATTGAGAGCGCGATGGCGTCGTTGCGCGTGTCATTCTAATCGAACACGCAGGTTAAGCAACGTCGACCGCAGCCTGTCTATGGATGGGTTTTTTCTATTTCGAGTTTCTACGTGCTTCGGAGGGCACCGTCGGCCCCGGCTGTTGTCGATAGATGACAGTCGTTAAGCTAAGAAAGTGCCTCCGCTAATCCAAATATGAGCAGCGTGGCGGAGTATGCTCTAAACCCCTTCGGTTGAATGAAGACCCGTATCCCTGCAGTGGGATGAGTAAGGGTTGATGTGACTATGTTTCCGACGCTGGGTCTGAGGGAGAGTCTGATGCTCACTCCATGTTACAAAAAAAATGCAAAAATATTGTCGAATTTTCGTCACAGCCTAGTTTTTTTTTTATACTAGATCGGGAGGCATACAAGCATACGGCCCACCTGATATAAAGCAGGTATCGTAGCCTATTAACGCTTGCGATATATTAAGTAATATTCGCCCGACGCCTCCTTTGCTGCTTACACAGCAACTCCTTGGGAGCTTACTGGTGACCTCACTAACACGCAGGATCACAATAACCCTATGAGGAGTTGTTATTTGGTTGCGGTTTTCTGTGAGGTGGAGGTACTTCCCCAGACGGCCGCTTTAAGCCGCCCTACCTCTCTTAAAAAATAATTTTGGTGTGGTTTTTAGATGAGATTGCTATAACGAAGTTGTTTATTATATATAAATCTATCGTCGTGTAAATATACATTAAAAGTTTTAAACTCTTTACTTCGGTAATTACATTAATTTGTTAAAATCCAATTCAAGACCAATCAATTTCCAGGCGATCAATCATTTGCCAACTTAACTTTACATTGAAGTTCATTTTCTAAAATAAATGATTCATTTGATGTACGAAATAACTTAATGATGATGTAAATCGCATCGCGATAAGACCGCCTTTGTACTGATACTTTGTTATTGTTCTTTTCTTATGTATTTTTCTTTTGGTGCAATAAAGAGTACTGTATTGTAAATTTTGACAATAAATTACTGACAATATGTCAAAAGGCACTTCAAAAATGCTCTATGTAAGAAGGGTTATTACAGGATCGATGAAAATCTGGCATACAGAGATACCTGGATATGATTCAGTACATATGTTAATATATCTATAACTGTACAACTTGTCACCATTATACACTGTCATAAATGTGTTCTCGTAATATAAATTGACGATTTAAAAAGAGACCTATATTGGCAAGTTTCTTTTGGCATATCTTCTTCGCCAATGGTTATTTGAAATGCTGTTAGTAGTATGGTATGATATTGAGAATGTATGACGTGTCTTAGTGCCCGTGAGGGCCTGAAGGCAAATAAAGAATTTTTATCTTTATCTTTTAATATGAAATTATTTTCACATAAAATTCTCTCAGTCGAGCTTGGCATGACTGTTTTCAAGACCTGGCTCAGGTACATACTTGTAATAAGGCAGAAGTCACAAGATCACATCGAAAAGCAAGTTGCTGATGGATATTATTTTTTTTTTTATTCACGGATATAATCCCGGTCATTTCATAGGCGTGCGCAGGGATATAGAGAGTAGAGGCCCTTTTGAGAAGATTCATGTTCCGCTCCTAAAAATATCGATAGAACCATATATCTATGAGCAGGTCACGGCAGGTTTTTTTTTTTTTTATAATTAAATACGTACACCCCTGCCGTGGGCAAGGCGATTTAAGCAACAATATGTACATGTTAACACTCATTTTAAAAAAAAAAAATCATTAAAATATAATAAATACACATTCATACATCATACTCTCTTTCATTCCGCAATTCATTCTTCCATTCATCATCTTTCAATTTTATTTTCTAAAATTTGATTTTGCCCATTTTAGAACGTCGGTGAAACGATAGTGGCTGTTTCCAAACTTCCCTCCCCATACTGCATCAGTCCAGCCACGGGCGACAGAGAGCTTCACAGCTCCACCTAGCCATCGCGATCCCTGCGGCTATACAGAGTATAGCCGAGGTATATAGCATTAGTCCTAGGTGGAGCTGCTCTGCTTATTCCGATCTATAGTAGGCCGTGGCTAGACTGACGCAGTATTTTAAAAATTTTGCTCGAGTTTTCCCCATCACTATTTCGGAGACTGTAGTTTCGGTGACCCGCATTCCCAACTCCTGCTCCAAATCGTACCTCTATTTGGAGAATGCGGGACACCGAAACAATATGTGCTACACTGTCTGGTCCACGCCGGGCTCGCAGAAGCAGGATGGGTCATCCGCGCAATTGAACCTGTGCAAGTAAGTAGGACCTGCGTGGTGATGCTCGACACGGCAGGTATTGGGACTGTCGCGAATGTGTAGGAAATTATTACTCTACTGTAATGAGGTCTGGAGGGCTTATTGGTACTGGGCTATTGCAGAAGAGGTCCGTCCCTCTTCTGCAATAACCCAGTACTAATAATCCCTCCTATCACCTGCCATAACTATCATTATTAGTATCATTGTTAATAATTTATTAATAAAACCTATGTTTAATTTCTCATAACGACGGTTCTTATTCCGAATTATTAAATTTTTTCACTTCTTTCATTCGAATGCACGTGAAATATAATTGTAGTATCAGAATGGTACGTCGCCGAAACTCGTTGGACGAGCTCGGTAGCAGATTGGTTAGTAACGTTAGTTTGACACCAATACTCGTGGGTTCGATTTCCACACAGGACAAACATTTGTGTGCATGAACATATATGTCTTAGTTTGGGTATTTTCAGAGAGGTAGGGCGCATCAAAGCACCCCTTTAGGGAAGTATCTCCACCTCTCAGAAAATCGCGGCCAAATAATAACTCCCTGGAGGGTTGTTGTGTTCCTGCGTGGGATTGAGGTCACGTAAGTCAGTAAGTAACGTCAGTAGGCTTCTAAGGAGTTGTTATGTTTACATCAGGTGGGCCGTATGCTTGTATGTATGATAAATATAATAGCTGTCTTCTTAGGAAGACAGATTTTCTTAATAATTATTACACACTTCTTTAAGAGTGGTACGACGCATCAATGCAGCCCGTCTAGAGAAGTACTTCCACTTCACAGAAAACCTCAGCTAAATAACAACTCCTTGGGAGGACCTTGTATTCCAGTGAGCGAATAAGGTTACCAGTAACTAAACAGTTGCTGAGTTTGCAGCAAATGGTAATTAATGCATTGTATTCATCATAGGCTTAAAACCACTTTAATATTATTCTTTGCCTCCCGACGTTGTATAAAAAAATAATAAAAATTAATATACATAATTGTTCAATTGATAGGAAAAGACATGCTCCGTTAGTTCAGACGTGTAGAAAGAATACAAGACGAAAGATTGACGAAACCGACGTACAATGGGAAAATGGAAGGACGTAGGAGCCGAGAAAGACCAAGGCTTAACAACCATGACCAAATTGGTCGTCTTTTATCAAAAGGTGATGTCAGAAGCCCTGGAAATCGGCGAGCATGTTTCAAGCTATGAATATTAAAGAAACGAGCGAGGTGTGTAAGGATCGCGTCTTATGACGCCCAGTTTCACTCTGATTACCCTGCTAACGACTTGTTTTAAATTATACATACATAGACAATTATTAAATTCTATGCCGACGAAAGGACAGATAAGATATCTTGTGAATATGCATCGAATTGCATATCCATTCTTAATGTTTAACAACTAAAAAGTTTAATATAAAAGGCTAAAAGAGATGGGATAGTTGTAAATTTCATTTTATGCTGTCGCCGAGCTGTGCGCAGTTAAATTATTACTTAGTAAACTTGCAGCTATTATAACTGTCTTGTCTCTCCCTCTGGCAACACTGTTTCTATTTCCTGCTCATGTTCGCGTGACAAGTATTTATATCTTGTATTATGCAGTGTAAAAACTACGTAGTGACAGGAGTTATTTTTTTAAATATGAACCTTCGCAAAATTTTGTAGTGTATCTCTTGAGTGTATAACTTTTTTATACCACTGAGGTGACGAACAAGCGTATGGCCTGCCTGATGGTAAGCAGTTACGTAGCCTATGAACATTTGCAACACCAGGGTTGTCACTCATGCGTTGCCGTGAAAACCCCATCACGATTTTCTGGAAAAAACCCCATGTTGCATACCTTTGGGAATACCACGGCTGGGAGTTCATTGCACAACTTGAGAGTTCTCGGACGAAAACTTCGCTGTAATCGCACAGTACGCAACCACTGCGGTTCCAGTGTGTGAGTGTGAACTCGCCGTCGGCGAGTGGAGTGGTGTGGTTGTAAAAATAAAGTTTTCAGCGTCATATCGAACAATTCTTCAGAACACAACCCGTTGTACAATCGGTATGTATAACACATAATAGGAGGCAAAATCTCGGGTCGAACTTAAGGGCTCAATATTGTCTGTAAGTGAAAATAGAAGACCGTCGAAAATTCTCATAGCTCGTCCCTGAACTGAATCAACCCATAACTTAGCGTGAAGTTATTCAACCCAACCTTAGTCCCATGTGGGGTGAGCAAGAGAACTGAGCGCCACTTGACTTTATCTTTACACCTCACTCGCTTCTTTCCAATTCATAGCTGTCTCGAGGGCTCCTGACATCACCTTCTGATAAATCACGATCAAATTTGTCTTGGCATTCCTCGTCTCCTATATCCTTCTATTTTCGCATTGTATATCTGTGGCTGTAGTCGCAATGTGAGATAATCATCTTCATCTTAAACAATCATAATCATCTTAAGAGGCAAAGGAGATCTCTCTGGCACGTGGTTTACCCTTATAATTTACAAACGAGATAGAAACAAAGGTAGAGTCCATTAAATTCAGTCAGTCTGAGGAAGTCCTTTTAACTCGCTGAAGAATGCAGCTAAGTACCAAATCCTTTTAGAATTGTTACGAGTATATTCATGCTAGTGAATAAGCTTACCACTGAGATCCTGGAGTTAGTTAGGAGTTAGTGTGTTAGAAAGGACTGGTAACTTGCATGCGATACTTCTTTTATCACTAACGTTCGTAACTTTGGTATCGAAATCTCCAGTGAAGTTCAGTTCTACGCCATCCAGGGGAGAAGGTCAAGCTGGCGTCCACGAAACCTAGTGCGCTCTAAAGTCGTATATTGTACAAGTCTCAAGTCAGACCGTATATGGTACTATGGGCGGGAACTATAGAACTGTGTGAATATACCAATGAAGATCTTGGAATTACTTATATTTGGTATTTACTTATATTTGCAGGCAATCTGATATATACAACTTTGTATGGTTAGTTCATTCGAACTAGCGCCGGCGGAACAGCGAATGTCGTTTGGGTGCCAAACAACATTCGCAGAAACGACCGCAACAACTAATCGGTAATGACATCACACAAATTACTTTTGATGAAATTACCTGTAAATTTTACTTTCACAAAATAATGCCTGAATCTATTTTCCACACATAGTTTGAATAGGTTAGAATACCTAAATACGAGTATAAACAATTATAATCTACTAAAATCATAGCTCTTCCATTTTGTTTTTGATCGGGTAAAAATAAAAATAAACGCTTCACAATTATCGAAGACTAGCTGTGCCCGCGGCTTCGTCCGCGTAGAATTTAACAAAAAAGTTATGGTTCAGTTCGCAGAGTTTACTATAACTTATTAATTCTGTATTTCGCGTATATAAATACCTATGCTAATTTTAATGAAATTCTATTATTCTGTGAATCGCACCCCCGAAGGGGAAGATATTTCCCCCTAATTTTAACAGTTTTTCAAATTTTACGCAGGAACCCTAAATATTTACGGGATAAAAAGTACCCTATTTTGTATTATGAACAGTCGTCTACCTACCAGTGAAAGTCCCGTCAAAATCGGTCCCGCCGTTTCAGAGATTAGCCGGAACAAACAAACAGACAGACAGACAGGCATACAAAAATTGTAAAAATATTCATTTTGGTATATGTACAGTGTATACATCCATATGCATTTAGTAAAAAGCGGTTATTTTAATATTACAAACAGACACTCCAATTTTATTTATCTGTATAGATATCTCGTACCATGTACACAGAAATACACACCAAATTGCAAAACAAATCACCTTTAATGTTGGTTAAAAAATAATTTGGAAGAATTTTGTTTTTACTATTGCAAAGGAGTTTAAGAAAATTATTTGTTTTAAGTGCATCGTATATATATATTGCTATATCAGTAATTTTACCTAGATATGACAAAACTCGCAGTTTATTTTGTTGCTGAAATATTTTAACAAAATAAACTAAAAAATATTAAATAAACAACAAAATAAAAAATATTTCAGTAAAAATAAAATTCCACCGAAAAAATATCGGCGTCTGTAAGTTGATTTGCGATGAATGTGATGGTAGTAATTTGCAAAAACGATTTCATGAACACATATTGGCATATAAAAACTCACACTTACCTTATAGACAAAGGACATAACACATATTAAATCGAACATATAATATATAAGGGACTAATCTTGAATGTTAACAAACAATTAGAAATTATTAAACTTAAAAATTCTAATATCTCTCTTATGAATAAACAGACTGACGTAAGGAACTCATCTCTACAAAACGCATTTAAATAGGATAGGAGTCTCATGGAGAGGCGAACACCTACCTACACCTACCGATCCTAGCAGCCATGGCAACAACGCATGTAGTAGGCAGTATTAATGCACTATCAATAGTGGGTGGGTGCCGGTGGCTGGTTCTAGTTCGCATGAACACGTAGCAGAGGAACACCAAATTGCCTGTAAATTTGATATACGCAAAATAAGACCTGAATCTACGAGTATTAACTATTCTTTCTACATGTCAGAACTAACAGATTATACACACATACATACACAGTCAACTCCCTTTCTTCCATCATCGTTGCGAATTCTGTCTACAATCAGCACGTCTTTGTGTTTCCATCTGGCATACCTCGTATTAATACGTTGGCTTTGGGATCAGCATGCAATAATTGGCATTTGTGCTAGAAAAAACTAGATTGCTGCCAATTTGCAATTGAGCATCGTGCCGGAGTATGCTCTAAATCTTTTCAGTTACGTGGTGACCCGAAGTGACAACAGAGTAATAGGTATGCTTTAATGCAATGGGTCGGATGTTCTGTATTAATAAACAACGTCTGGAAGCATACGGCCCATATATAAAGTGGTTACCGTAACCTATGAACGAATGCAATACGTTAAGTATCTTTATTTTGCTATCATAGCAACTCCTTAGGAGTTTACTGGTAACCTCCCTTACTCGCAGAAACACAACAATCCTCCAAGAATTTGTTATTGACTGCCTGTGAGGTTTACTTCTTCAGAAGGACTCCTTTGGATACTTATCCAGTGCCCTACTTCTCTTAGAAACGCCCAGACCAAGATAAACAGACTTGTTCATGCACACAAATGTTTATCCTGTGTGGGCATCGAACGCACGAGCTTTGGTATCAAAGTAGCATTACTAATTATTACGTCGTTGAGTTAGTCATAAAGTGTCATTAGATGTAGATTTGATGCGCCACTATTTATTATGGTGGTGCAGACATCAACTCCTTTGAAGTTACCTTGAGATTTAAAACAGATAACACGACTTCGAATTAAATGTAATCAGCAGTAATTCTTAACAGGTCATCTTCTCCATTAAACCTTGTCAATTATTCAAATTAATTTCATTCAAACTTAATTTGGTTCCAGAAAATCCGAGGCCCTCTAATTGATAACTAATTTGAAATTGAAAACGGTGCTACTAAATGCTGGAACAATTTGCCGTCACCAGTCAGTAATTTAATCCTCTTTTCACCTTTACAATGTTTTCGTATATAACTCGGGTCGAAGTATTTATATGCTTATACAGTGTTTATAGGATATAGCTATTAAGAGTACATAATTGCTCCACGACGCCGTTGCGAGTGTCCAAGAGAACGTTGAAGTAAAGTGACGTCGACCACCGCCTGCCCAAGAATGGGCCTTGAGTTTCCATACCAAGCTTCTCCGTGCTTCAGAGTACGTGCGTAGATGTCGTCTGTCGTTGATAGCTAACTATTATTAAGTTTAGTTAGTAGCCTATGGGCGGCTTGAAAACACTGAACTCCACCAAATGACGGGCGTTCAGGTCGTACTTTACTAAGCTATAAATATATTATGTATTATTTGGCTGCGTTTTTCTGTGAGGTGGAGGTACTTCCCCAGAAGGGCTGCTTTGATGTGCCCTACCTCTTTTAAAAACACACAGACATGTTCATGCACACAAATGTTTGTCCTGTGTGGGAATCAAATCCACGAGCGTTGGTATCAAAGAATCGTAACAGTGGGTTACACCACTTCTCACCCAAGCTCGTCAGGTTGTTTGTTTACACGCAAATATTTGTACTATACGGGAATCGAACTCACAAGTCATGGTGTTAAAATAGCCATTGTTAACCACTCGCCAATATAATACCACCGGGTTTGTCGACGACGATCCGCGGGATGTTGTGTCTTGAGTCCTGATTCCTAGTATGAAATAATGGTTACCTATCATAAAGGCGAAACATTTTGTATGAATTTTAATATACCGAAAACTTTTACACCTTTTTTATTTTCCATATTTTCATTTGACCGAAAATACAATTGACAGATTGTTGAAATTCCGATTTACGATTCTTCATTTTTTCGAATGCCGTATGTTTTGAATTCTAACTCGTCGTTTAACTGCAGCCATTATTACCAGATGTTTTATTTTCCAGAAAAATGCTTCCCACATTATGAAAAGACAACATTAACGATATTATGTAGTTCAAAAGAGGATGAGCCTCGCTCGGTCGCTCGCTCGGCTTTCGATGGTCACGAGTCTAATTTAACCTAACCGAGCAATGTCGAACTCCGATTAACTCCAAGTCACCCAAATATATTTACATATTTTGGTACTTTTGGAAAAAGTTACATCTATCTTTAATGCTCCTAGAATTTAAAAATTACAACGGTTCTTGTAGAAAACGAAACATATGATAATTAAGTTTCTAGTAAGATAAAATATGTAAAAAAAAACTATTTGTCATTTAAAACTTCGTCATAACATTTTCGAACAGAAATATTTCGAAAATAATATAGGTTACCTGTAATAATATACTATTTATTATTTTTGTAAGTTAGTGCTTGCATGCTTAGTCGATCGCGGAATCGCATTTAAGTGATGTTGAGAAGGGTTAACTATATAGCTGCGAGGCGTGACGTTAACGGAACGATACTGGATTCTCGTTACTAGAAATGTCAATATAACAGACAATCTCGACGACGAAAACTGTTTATTGTGGTTGGCGTGAAATAACTAGCGTTTGAATGGAAACTCTACAATTTCTGGAATTACATGTGCGTATATAGTGCGTATACGCACTACCTTAAGATTTTCGGTTAGCAGTGGCTAGTCATACTTAAGAATGAATTTATAAATATGACTATTGTTTGGTATTTCCGGAAACATAAAACGTTTTCAGTTAGAAAACATTTTAAGGATTATATTCCAGAAAAGATAGAAGGTACACGGTTATATGGAGAGACGAGTGAGGGCAGCAAACAGTGTAGATAATGGAAGTGGATAGAAGGAAACAAGGGAGTGTCGGGAAAACTTCGGGTAGCCGAAACCTAAGCCAGAAGGCACAGCATGCTTTATATAATGGTGTGTGAGTCCCAACGTTAACTTATGAAAGCGAAATCTAGATATAACATGAAAGTAGTTGATGGGGTATGCGAAATTTGTGGAGTAACGCTTGCTGACTTCGTTTGCACTCTCTTTCAGACTAACTCCTTTTCTTAGATCATCAGTAAGAAAAGGAGTTAGTCTGAATGAGTGTATTTATTTTAAGACAAGAAAAGGTATACTCCGTTGGTTCGAATGACAAAACAGATATATAATGTGGAAGTGTCCAGGAGCCGAGGAAGGCCAACATTCACCATGCATGCCCTGGTCAAATATCAGGTGAGATCAGGAGCTAAGAGAACAGACTAGCATGCATGAAAAGAGCTATGAATAAGTAGCGAGTGGGGTGTGTAAGAATCATGTCTTGTTAGGCTCGTTTCTCTCTGCTTGTTCCGCAAGGGACCTGGCATGGAGATATAGTTGGATAAATAGATCTTCTGCATATATATCCCTTCAGTAGAACTAAGGCAACCGACATAGCTCAAAGTATGAGCAATCTGAAGTGGCAGTGGGCCGGCCACATAGTTCATTGAACGGAAAATCGCTGGGGAAGAAAGGTTCTCGATTGGCGACCCCGTACTGTTACGCGAAGAGTGAGACAACTTCCAGTCGATGTAGCGACGACCTCAACAGGTTATAGTGAATCGATTGATGCAGGCGGCACAGGATCGAGGCCGGAGGCCTATGTTCAATAGTGGACGAATGTGAATGTGTTGCGAAAGGATAATGGCGAAGATAGTGAAATAAATAATTACCAAAACGACATCAAAATCTAATGCGTAGTTAAGAAAGGAGCCAATTTAATTTGTGTGTTGTTATACTAATGGTTTTATTAATATTTTATTAAAAATAAATTTGTAGGAGCTTGATGGCGGCATTGCGTATGTCAGTGTAATCAAAAACATAAGTAAAACAGCGCCAAATACCTGATGGGTTTAGTCACCTTGAGTTCGTTGAAGCACGAAGAATATAGTATTGTCTTAGGTTTTCGCGATTGTTACACATTGAAATTAAACTATTTTTAACGGAACTATCGCGTGTTTTATTTATTTTGTTGAAACCTGACGTTTCGAACGCTTTGCAGCGTCCGTGGTCGCAGGAAGGACTAAGGTGATATTTGTCTTACATTAGTTATTCAATTATTACATCTACCGACATGGATGGATTAATTATATATGTTCCGATTCACACAAAAATCGCTCACAGTGTCAGAACATTTTTTAGATCTTTGGGTTTGGGACTTGATTATTTTTAGGACTGGATCCCAAGCAGGTGGTACTTGCCAACCATCTTCTCTATTGAAATTGGGGTGTTTTCTTATTTCAATAGCCTCGCGCAACATTCTCGGCATGTAGCGATTCTCCTTGGCGAGGATTTGTGGTTTATCGAACCGGATGTAATGGTTTGGTTGGTCCAGTGTATGTTCACATACTGCAGAGTTTTTATCGCGCCTATTCTTCATGTCAGCAATGTGTTCTTTCACACGAGTACCTACGCTTCTCTTTGTTTGCCCTATGTATGATAAACCACATTCGCAGTCTAATTTGTATATTCCTGCATCTTGTAGGGGGATATTGGACTTGATAGGTCTTAGAAATTGACTGATCTTCTTATGGGGCTTGAAATAAGTTTTAATTGAAGCTCGCCGTAAGATGTTGCCAATTTTGTCTGTGACTCCCTTTAAGTATGGTAAGATGGCAGGTTGACGTTCAACTGTAGGTGGCTTCGGGCGGCTTCTGTGACGCATGCGAAGGAGTGTGTGACTATTGCTCCGCAGTACTTGTTTGACATGTTGGAGTTACTCCTCTAGATGCTCAGCGTCGCAGATGCCGTGTGCTCTCTGAAACAAAGATTTGCCTACGGTAGCTAACTGACATGGATGGTGGTGTGAGTTACCATTGAGATATTTGTCTGAATGGGTGGGTTTCCTATACACGGTTTCAACAAAATAAATAAAACACGCGATACTTCCGTTAAAAATAGTTTAATTTCAACACGAAGAATATGTCAGAGTTTGACCTCGGCTGTTTGGATGACCAAAATAGGATTGTGATTACCAGTAAATTCGTTCGCACTCGCTATCTTAGCATTCATGGGTTACCCACATTACGCCAATGTTGTGCTGGATTGCCTCCCTACTCCGTATAAAAAAAACCTTGTTCCATAATTTAATTACGTCCAAAACATCTAAGTGCATTTTAATTCGTTTAAGATAACAAAAGTAGCTATAAAACTGCTAAAAAGAATTTATTTAACTGTTTTGATGTTGAACAGAACGCTAAAACGTTATACTGTGGAAATGACACTTTATTACAATGAACAGATCTACAGATAATAGCGTTATTTTTGTTCCGAAGGTTCCGTTTAATAGTAGATCTATATACTTGTGGTCAACTAGTGGTTAAAATTCGACTATAATACATTTTAGGTTATAAGAATCAAGAGAGCAGCCCATCTGGGGAAGTACTTCAACCTCACGAAAAACCGCAGACAAATAACAACTCCCTGGAGGCTTGTTGTGTAACATATAAGAGAGAAAAAAGCAATTAATATTGTATTTCACAAAATATACAATGTATGTTCAAAGTCAACAACGCATACATTAATTCAATAACATATATATTTTATTCTTTGGTGATAAATTACAAATATTATTTATAAGTAATACAGAGGAAGTGTATTTTGTGTATAGTGTTGGAACAAGTGAATGAGATTCTTTATCTTGGAAGTCCTTTTAGCAGGATGCAAGGTACATACACCGCCGGTGTAAAGAGACGAGTGACTGCGGGGAACAGCACGAATGGAGCGTTTCTACGCAGCTTAAACCTAAGTCAGACCCAGTTCACTGTAGACAATGCGGTGCTAATCCGAAAGTTAACTTACGTGACTAGAATAAATGTGATCAAGAGGCGAGCATTGCGCAAGCTCCGTTTGCTCATACATTCAGAAAGAATGCAGGATGAAAGAATGATGAAATAGATATATATTTCGAAAGTGGAAGAATGTAGGAGCAGATGAATGTCGATCTCATCTATCACGACCGAGTTAGTCGTGTTGTATCAGAAAGTGATGTCAAGAGCCTTAGAAACCTGATAGTGTGTATGAAAAGAGCTATAAATTTTAAAATGGTGAAGTATGTGTGTAAAGACCGCGTCTTATGTCTATTATATCAGTCGCGTTCTGCGCTCTCACTATAATAGACGCTTCATTGTGGTTAGCTGTTAGTCGGGGCTGTTCAACTTTTAACTTAATTACAAATTCGAGAATCAATTACATTTACATGTGCGGTGTGTAATAATGAATCATCATTTTCAATTTAAATGTGTGAAGCATTGCAAAATAATGGCAAGAAAGTCGCCCATCTCCAAGATATTCGTCATAAACTCGGAAGCAGATCTCCAAAAAATCACGTGAATTACCTTATGTGTGTCTCAAAGAAGTGATTAGCTGTATCCATGTCATCTCTATTTAGTTCTTATATACTTGCTTATGTTATATTGCTACGTTAGTTTTTAATACCCTTATTTTAAGTGTTAAGGATATACGATTATGTAGTACGTAACCCACAACTTAGCGTATCTATTGTTAAAATCTACAGGTGAACACTTGTAAATGTGTTATAGCTACGCATATTGGCTTATGTTGTATTATATTTAATAGCTATAAGTTTTCCAAATAAATTAAAATAAAATAGAAATCGAGAGAATATTCTGAGAGTATATTATACTTCCAGTAGATCTATTCATAATTGTGTCGATAGTTGACGACTTAATAAAGCGAACATGTCCAGATATCGACAACTTCGATAACAATTCCATGGAGTAGTTGGGCGAACGTGCGACTCTCAAACTTTAGAACTATCAGGCTTTCGTCATAATGACACTTTGTTGAAGTCGTTTGAAATAGAATAACAGTATAACTTTGTGAGCACTGTTGTTTTGTTAAATACTGTCAACCCACCTGTAATAATCAAAGCGGAAGTAAATCCCAATCCGCCTAATTTGTGTAATGGGGCGAGATTACATGTTAAAACCATGCTCATATATATCTAATCACTTACAATTGGTAACAATAAATTTGTTAAATTACGATATATTAATTGCGGCGTAATGCTTGTAGATTGTATTTGCAATGACGATATTAGAAACAGAGTTTTTAGTAATTTAAGAGAATGCAAGTAAAAATGTGAAATGGTAATGCGCTTACTATAATAATTAAAGAAAAATAAATTAAATGTGATACTGAAGTATAAGTATTAATACATATACCAAACACTAAA
Source organism: Pyralis farinalis (assembly GCA_947507595.1). Classification (NCBI taxonomy): domain Eukaryota; kingdom Metazoa; phylum Arthropoda; class Insecta; order Lepidoptera; family Pyralidae; genus Pyralis; species Pyralis farinalis. The sequence goes on from OX382258.1 coordinate 22,194,508, forward strand.
AGACAATTAGGCAACTGCTAAGCTGTATTAATTTTATATGTATTTGTACAGGTATTTATTGACTGTTTCGGTGTATACCATGAATACCGAGCGGATACCTTGTCTACCGAAAGGGTAACAATTCGAGCTTAATAATTAATTTATCCCATTGCCTAACCCATTAGAATTGGCGGGGTCCTCTACCTACTGTCCATGAATAAGTTGAACGGCCAACGGGTGCTACACGGCCCTGTTTAACACCACATCACATTCGATGCTAAACCAATCTGCACACACCCGATTTATACTGATACAGGCACTCGAATCCTTGTGCAAAGACTCCAGTGCCCGTATCAAAATACTATCTACCCCATATATGGGCCAAAGTTCGTTCCTCATAAGCCTTTTCCAAATCAATGAGGGCGTAGAACACCTTTTTTATATTTTTCTAAGACTTTCTCCATAATACATCTTAAGGAAAAGACTTGATTCACACATCTGATTCCCTTTCGAAACCTCGTTTGCACATCCAAGATTTTCGGTTCCTCTTCCAATCTACAAAAAACCAATTTGCCTACTACACTCAGAATGGTTATATCACGATAATTTTTGTATTCCTTCTGTGAACCCTTATATTTGTACAGCGGCACAATCACCGTCTTTACCCAGTTGCCTGGTACACGGTCGGAACGCCAGCATAGGTTAAATAAAAGGTACAGCAGGCTTGCTATGACTCCTCCACCCGAATTGAGCGTATCCTATCAAATCGCGAGATTTGGGTAATGCTGCGGAGCTTTACCCATTTTCGTTCTACGTATATATTGCACTCATTATGTCTTCCACACTAATGTTATTTTCACGTTTCTCATTTAGATGCGAAATCATTTCTATACTGTTTATTTCGACCTCGTTCGACTTTCAAAATATCCCTTCCATTTTTTTTTGTACATTATCAGTAATTGCATCCCCACTCGAATTCCTTATCACACCTATTTTGACAATAGCTTCAGCACTAAAACAGGGGCAAATCAAAAGCACCCAAAACTTAAGAGCATACGTGAGAGAGGTATGTTTGGATCGGTGCAGCTGGCATTCCATCGTCTTTGCCTACCTCAATGCTTTTTCAATGTCAGCAATTGCTTATTTTTTTATTACTTGGGTACGAGTTATATTTAGAGTAGCATTAAACTCTTACAGCAATAAATCAGCTGTGGCTACAATCACTAGAACAATTTTCACGCTTTAACCTGTTATCTACGAGTAGGTTGTTGTATTACTTGATCGAAATACTAACACGACTAGATCATTGCCGTAGCACATCTACGATATGTCTACGGTTGCTACATATGCTACACAGTCGTAGCGTCGTAGCTTTTGTAAATTTAGGATGACAAAATGTTAAGTTAAGCACAACTTTTAATCATTGAAACAATTGCATATAATCTGTTTATGTCTATTAATTTAAATTGCATATAATCTATACAGAACATGACCAAAAATTTTATATACCAAACAAAACAACATGTACAAATTAATATTAACTGCTCCAGTGGTAGAAATTCGGCCTAATTCATTAATTTTTATATTTCAATGTTATTAAGATTTATTTTATTTGACACCGAGGATAGCCAATACTTATTTATTTTTGCAAAGGGAATAAAATACTAATTTTAGTATAATGAATTATATTTACGAATGTTATGAAAATACATTTTTATAACTTTTTATTAAAGGTTCGTTTGAATTTAAGTTCATCATACAATGATTTAAAATATTAACATTGACTTATGACCGGTAATATTAATTCAATCTTATGATATGACCTACAGTAACTTCGTATTCAAAATGTTTCGTTATAAAACCTGCATTGTAAATCTATAAATTCAGAAGCAAAAATAATAAAAGTTCATGGAATGACATTCATTGCGCATATAAACGTATCTCCCAAAATAATTTCGTCACTTTGTTTAAATACTATTTGCACTGTACAAAGTTGCATATTTCCTCTGATTATGTTTGTAGGAATACACATCTTCCTCTTCTTCTTCGTCTCACACTCCGACTCCTTAAATATATGGAGGTATAAAGGTAGTAGGTAAAAAAACACTCAAATCAAGATTGCACAGGGTCAAATTAAATTTAAAATATTAAATTGTACCTAGTTATTAACCGGCGAGTGTAAATGAGTTCACATTACTGCTATACAATTTTCTATTAAGACAAATATATTGAGCACGCTATATTTCACTAATACATGAACTTCAAATATAACATAAGCAAAGTAGCCGGCCATTTCTAATTTCAAGTTCTTATGTTGATATGCGTGGAATGTGTACGTTAGTTTAGTAACCTTAGTTTCGTTGGCTTCAGTTTTACTGGTCCGCCTTTCTCTTTCCCAGATGCGCCTACTTCTATACACATTTTCTTCGCTGTCTACCCTGACCTTTTCTGCCTCCGATGTGGCTATACGAGCGAGCAGCTGAGTACTGATACTGTGCAGGATTCTCACGAATAGTCTCGTCTTCACCTCGCTGTTCCTTCGTCAAGACCACTTGATAATATTGTATATAAGTTTATGGCCCCGATTTCCGAGAGTTCTATATTTTTTTTTCTGCTAAGTAGTCAATTTTCAATGAATCAAATATGTAATAAATACTTTGCATTTTTTCCTATACCCTACTTGCCTCAGTGTCACTGTCTGTTGTGACATGGTTGGATACCTTTTTTGAGAGGATTGCTGTATTTATGTGTATATGTGTGAGTCACACTAGCACTCTCTCTTTCTCGCAAAAAAGAGTGACGGCACAGGATGTAGGAGTCGAGGAAGGTTAAGATTCATCCACCATGATTAATTTGGTAGCGTTTTATCAGAAGGTGGTACCTAGGAACCAGCGAGCGGATTATTAGAGCTATGGATGCTAAAAGTTGGCCTTCTTCCGCTCCAGGGTCCTGCTACTTTCGTGTTGTATATCTGTTTAGTCTTTTTTTTTGTTGTACTACATTGGGTCGCATGCTTGCATACAGCCCATCTGATATAAAGTGTTTACCGTAGCCAATGGTTGTTTTGCAATACATGAAGTACTCGCGCGTTGGTACCCCTGCTGATAAAACAGCAACTTCTTAGGAGCATACTTGGTAACGTCACTCCCTCACAGGTCCAACAACCATACAGAAAGTTGTTATTTGGCTATGGTTTTTGCGAGTTAGAGGTACTTCCCCAGTCGGCTGCTTTGATGTGCCTCATTGGAAATATCTAGAATAGGACAAATAGACATGTTCATTAAAACACATGTTTGTCCTGTGTGTAAATCCAACCCACTTGCCTATGTGTTACAGGACTCATATAATTTTCTACTTTTGTAATTATAATAATTATAACATAGGTAAAATTATTTCCCATTTTTAAAGTGAAGAATTCTCGGATTATAGGTTCTTACACAATTCAAGAGGATCCCTAAAAGAACACTCCTTGAACAATTACACCGTGCAGCGACTAATAAAATTATGTTCGCTGCATTGCCTCGCAACGGCAGCTGAATTTAAGATTGCAATCGCGAGGTGTGAGATGGAATTGTTAATGTTTCTACAATTTATTGTTCAATTTCACACTTTGTGAAAACATTAAGTGCTTCTTTATATTTGGATAGTGTTAAAAGAAGTTATTTGTTTTATTCTGGTAGTAATAAAATATTACTAACTGCAGATTAGTAATATTTTATTACTCTTTAGAATAGCTTTTTTTTTTGCTCAGCTTGTAAGGGTCGTGTCGTAATATTTAAATACCTTCCTCAAGGATTGGGTTATCAAATGTAAAAATTATATATTATATATATTGGACGAGCTCGGTGGCACAGTAGTGAAACGCGTTGTTACGCTACTTTGACACCAACGCTTGTGGGTTCGATTCCCACACAGTACAAACATTGGTATGCATGGACATGTCTGTTTAAAAATTGTAAAACATGAATACTTATTATGCAACAAGGCGGCTTTATTGCTAAAAGCAATTTTTTCAAGGCAACCTTAAGGTAACGAATCGGCGTACAGAGAAGGTAGGGTTAGCAAGGAAGGAAACATTATTCTTATTAATATAATTAATTATATATCGGGATGCAAACTTAGGGCCCGCTGTAGTAAGCATAGGCGAAAAGTGGTGACTGTACTGTAGCCTACATAAAAAAAAATTGTAGAAAATATATATAAGACAAAATTGTAAAAGTGGTTTAATACGAGTAATAAAAACGATTACAAAATTAATTCATTTCTAGAATAATTAATTCAATGTTAAAATTTTATAATTTATGTTTAATGAATAATGGCACTAAAAACTTGAACCAGAAAGCATACCTCGCTATACACAATGCAGTGCTGGTCCCAACTGGTACTTATGGAAGCGAGCGCTGGGTATGGCAGAAATAGCTTGAAAGTAGGATAAATGCGGCCGAAATGCGAGCGTTGCGAAAAATTCGTAGCGTAACGCTTGTAGACCGTATTCAAAATTATGATATTAGAAACAGAGCACAAAAGAGAGCGTCGGTGTTAAAATAAGAAGAGGCATGCTCCGTTGATTCGGACATGTAGAAAGAATACACGATGAAATAATACCAAAACACATATACAACGCAAAAGTGGTAGGATGTAGGAAGGTCGAGTGAGTGAGTGAGGTATCAAGTCACGAGCCGCTCGACGCTATTCTCTCTGCCTACCCTGCAAGAAATTTGGCGTGAAGTTATAGACTAATTAATAATAACATAAGAAGTGAATTTCATTCGAACTGTATATGTAACTATAAATTATCTATACTTACCCACAAATGTTGCATCCCTATTTTATTAATCAGATCAAAGGTTGATTGTCATACTGTTGTTTTGTCTTTTGTGCTTTCATTTGTTCATTATAACTGTAGAAATATATACATATCTTACTGTTATAATATTATTGTTATAACGCGTTAAATATGAGTAGGACACATGTTTTATTTATTTTGTTGAACCTGAAGTTTCGAATGCTTTGCAGCGTCGTGGTCACAGGAAGATTAAGGTGACATTTTATCTTACATTGGTTATTCAATTATTACTTCTACCGACATGGATGGATTAATTATATACGTTCCGATTCACACAAAAATCGCTCGCGGTGTCCGAATGTTTTTGAGTAGATCTCTGGGTTTGTGACTTTATTATTTTTAGAACTGGATCCCAAGCAGGTGGTACTTGCCAACCATCTTCTCTATTGAAATTGGGGTGTTTTTCAATAGCCTCGCGTAGCATTCTAGGCATGTAGCGATTCTCCTTGCCAAGGTGCCCAGCGGATAAAGAATTGGCTTCGACAGGTCCCTGCTTCGAATCCCGGCATGTACCATTAAATTCGTGCTTTCGGATTATGTACATATTTGTAATTATCACTTGCTCGACGGTGAAGGAAAAAATCCTTTCCATTAAAGTGTAATGCGGTTTGAAACAAATACACAGAAAATTGTTTGTAGTTAAAAAAAAATGAAGTCAAGATATGGTGGGGACCCGGCTCGGCGAGCGCCCCACGTTGGAGGAGGTGGGGCGGTATCGTCAGCGAGGGCATGCAGAAATGATACGAAGGTGGGAGGAGGACCTGACGCAGCCACGGTACGGTACGCGCGTAGCAGAGGTGCTGCGCCCGGTTCTAGAGACGTGGATGCGTAGAAACCGCAAACCCCTCACCTTCCGCATGGTGCAGGTGCTCACCGGGCATGGGTGCTTCGGTGAGTATCTGCACCGAATCGCGAGGCGGGAGGAGGAGCCGGGCTGCCATGATTGTGGTGCGGCCGAGGACACTGCTCAAACCACGCTGGATCAGTGCCCCAGGTGGTCTCGGCAGCGCCACGATCTAGTGTCCTTTCGCTCCTAGAACCTCTCGCTCCCGAGCGTGATCCGCTCCATGCTCGTGAGTGACAGTGCCTGGCAGGCCTCCTTCTGTGAGACGTTCATGTCCCAGAAGGAGGCCTCGGAGCGGGACAGGGAGGATGATCCCGAGGCTGTCCCGCTCCGGAGACGGCGGACGGGAGTGCGGCGTAGGCGCTACGCGCACCTACTGCCGCCTCCCTAATATGTGGGACTAGGGGTCAGGTTGGGAACCTGGCCCGATAGTGGTCACGCCGCCGGAGGAGCCGTCCCAATTTGCCGGGATGGCCCCTAGATTGAAGAAGTCCGGCCCCTTCTGAGGGGCTGGCCGGATCAGTACAGCGCCTTTGTCGATAAACGAATGGAGAAACAGTCCACCGCACTTCTTCTCCAATATCGTGGCAATTCTCTCCCGCTTCACGCTTCCCTTCACTACTCTTCTCATGACAGCGCAATTATGAATTCATAGTTTTACAGTGCACCACACCCTATTCAAGGTTGAGTTCACTAACATCCGCGGGCTCCACTCAAACCTTAATACCGTCCACGAACACCTTGAGACGGTGTGGGTCGCCATGCTCTTCCTGATGGCAATACAGATCCAGCGTCCAGCGGACACGTCATACCTCCTGTACCCCGGTTATGTGTTTGAGAAGAATTTCCTCGCGAGAGCCAATGTCTACTTGTTTGTACGCTGGGATGTATATTGTCGCCGTCTGCGCTGCCTAGAAGATTCCTCCTCTCCCGTCCTCTGGGTGCATGTAAACCTGAACCATCAGAACCGTATTTACATGTGCCTATACCGATCCCATACTAGAGAGACAGAGACGACTCGGCTCTTTGAGTACATGAGTCGAGCGGCAGATGAAGTGCAGCAGCGGTTCCTACTGCAGAGATGGTGTGTTTAGGGGAGTTTAACTCTCACCACGACTCCTGGTTGGGGTCCTCCACAACTAACCATGTAGGAAGGACCGCCCACGCATTGGCTCTTTCGTACAGCCTCACACAATTGGTAAACTAACCTACCAGAATACCAGATATTTAATTCCTAATACCTTTTACCTTACTTTACATCAGCTGGACCTTACGCCTCCCACGTTGTACAAAAAAGGGAAGTTTGGCATTAGCTTTACACATATGATAGTAAGGGTGTGCCTTACCCCAATATTAATTCCCTCCGTCCACTAGGATCCACAGTCTAGCTCTACGTGTGGATCATTAGATACTTTTATCTCTTCTTCAATCCATCATTAAGTGGATTAAATAATCATAATAATTTACATGCTACTTAGATCCACAAACTAGAGAATCCAAAAATATTTGTTTTTGTATGCCGCTTGGATCCACAATTGGATAATAAATTTATAAGTTATAATTAAAGTTACGTTACGGATGTAAGTAGTTGGCCGGACTCGGAACATGTTTGGGATTGTTTTGGGATATGCTGAGGATGGTGTTGGAGTATTTAGTTTTCAGACATGCTAGATAATAGTATTTTGGGAACTATTAAAAATATCCTGGGAATCGGAGAGTACGAGACCTTTACGGTTCCAGTGTGAGGATAAATTCCCACCTAAACCTCGACAAGGACTTGATTCTATAACTAAAAGTTCTCCGTCGAAAACTTATTAAATCCTTCTTAGTTTCTAAAGAGCTCCATCTATAGGGCATGTGGTTAAGTTGAAAATCGAACTTCTATTTAGTAAGTGACATATTGAATACGTCATCTATCAATAAGTGATATTTAACAAGTGATTTCCAACAAGTATATTCTTACAAGTAATCTGTTAACAATTTATTTAACACTTATTTAACAAATATTTTTACAATAAACGAGTATTATCTATGTTAAGTGTTTATATCTATAAAAGAAACTTATCTAGATATATTTGTCTTGCTATGTATATAATCCACACGTTCACTATATACGATAGATTTTTTTTTTTAAAACAACATATAAATCGATGCAAATATTTTTTTTATCATAGCATCTAAGTTGCGAGGCAAGTACGCAAACCAAAAGCATAATTTCACCTTTATCTCTCAATATAACAAAGCAACCGCAGTAAGTACAAAGGCGAGACGTGACAAAAAGTGCACACTGTGTCAAGCACGCCTGCCGGCGGCACGTTCCGCTGACGCGACGCGACGGCGCGTGTCGATAACCCGTAGGCGGGGACATAGACGGAACATAATTTCCTTGTGTCATGCTAAATTTGAAGCGTCCTGGACAACCTCTTGAAAAGTGAAGGCGCTTTGTATTTATACCCCACTCACATAGTCAGGCATAATGCGGCCGCAATGTTTTTTATACTACATATATCGGGAGGCAAGTTAATAGAAGTAGGGCGCATTAAAGCAGCCTGTCTGAAGAAGTATACCAAAAATATACCTCTTCTATTAAGAGGGGGTATAAAGCTAAGTGGCGCCCTCATTTTGTTTTTATTAATAACGCTGAATTTAAAACCAATTCCAAAAAAACGCTCAAGAACGCTGAAGCACTGAAGAACCATATTTATATTTTTTCGAAACGTATTTTGTATTTATTATCTATGTAAAAGTAACCTTTAATTTTAATTATTGCTTATTGTGACCACTTATAGCAATAATCAAAATTATGACTAATTGTACATAAATAATAAATACAGAATTATGCATAGTGGCATAAGTGTACATATCAATCGAATCTGAATTACAACTTTTGGGGCCATTGTAGAAAAAGCAATTTGATCTAACCTGCTTTCGCCACCAATTGGTGTACATAAAGCAGGTTAGATCAAATTGCATGTAAATTTGACTTTAGACAAATTACGTGTGAATCTATTACGTAATTATAGCAAAATAATAGTAAGAAATATAATGGTAAGTTATTGTATCATCATCATCATCATTGTCCGAGCGTTAACCCCGGTCGCGTCCTAAGCATTCGTTTCGGAGAGAGTTGTTATTTGGCAGCGGTTTTCTGTGAGGTGGAGGTACTTCCCCAGACGGGCTGCTTTGATCCGCCCTATCTCTCATAAAACATCCAGACCAATACATACAGACATATTCATGCATACAAATGTTAGCCTTGTGTGGAAATTGTCGCATTCCTTAACGCTGTCGGCGCAGCTGTTGAATGACTTCATGTCATGAACATGTCTATTTGTATTGTACTAGGTGTTTGCAGAAGAGGTACGGCGAACAACACGTCACCTCACAGGAAACCGTAGCAAAATAACGGCTCTTTCTGTTCCTGTGTGTGAGTGAGGTTACCAGTAAGCTAGGGAGTTGCTGTGTTAGCAACAGAGATGTCAGTGTTATATAATGTATTGCAAGCGTTCGTAGGCTACGGTACCTACATCACGTCAGGTAGACCGTATGCTTGTATGCAAAAAAAAAAACTTGAAGTTAAGGGTAGCAGATAAATAAATATTTCAGAACGAAATACACAGCGCCACCTAGTTGTCAAGAACGTATTGTATAACGTGTACCAGTTCTCACAAACACATGAATGTATACATATAAATCACGCAGTTTAGGTATACTAAAAGTTTTTTTTTAATACAGTTGCTCAAAAAGTGGCGTATTGCAGGGACGTATAATGTTCAGGATGTGGGCTATTACATACTCGAGCTTTTTCTTTACCTTTTCCGAACTCGTGCGTTCTCTTTCCCAACTGTCAAAATAATGTCTATTAAAAAGAAAAAGTCAACCACGAAGTTTTTACTAAAAAAATTCATAGAAGTTTTTATGATTCAGGCAAATATTTCTAAAAAGAAGCTACTAATTTGTTTCAATATCAGATTTAATAATTTAAAGGATTAATAATGATTCAATGAGTTCGGTTAGGTTTTATTTCATTTCATCTCATTAAATTTCATATCAATAAAAAAAATCTACTGAAGACTTGGCTGTTCCGTTTGCCTACCCAGAATGGGTCAAGAAAACAAAAGAAACAAAATCTCTGCTTATATTCTTTTGCGTTTGGCGCCATTTTCCTGATTAGTTGAATTTATTGTGTTTTTATTATTTTATTAAATTGCTTCATTTTTTCGCAACTGTATTAAACATAGTTGCTCAGTACGCGTGCGGAACCGTCATTGCAAAGAGTTCCGACTGACAACCCTCACCTTCGGTTGCGCCTCGGCTCGGGTAGACATTTGTCGGAACTCTTTGCAAGGACAGGCTTTCCGCACTTGTAATAAAATATACTATTTTTATATCTTTTATTTTATCTTGTGTTAACGAAGCTAGAAAGACATTGCTTTAACGATAAGACCGCCTATTGTTCTCCCATTCCCAAGCTTTGTAAAACTTTAGTTACGCGAACTTCATTGTACATGAAGAGTATGTATTTTATTGCAGTGTAAGGATATGCCCATGCACGCAAATGTTTGTTTTGTTTTTGTATGAAGATTTATTTTGTATGGAGCGCCAGACAGTGACATAGGCTACTTTTTACGCGGCAAAATATCTTACGCCCACAGGAAAACACGCGGGCGAAGCCTAGTGTGAATATAAATTCGGAAACACAACTTTAGTGCTAAATGCCCACACCAGCCAGAGACGAGTCAGTTTTTATCCACTAGTTTATCCCTGCTCATGTAGATCGTTGTATATGGTTCTGTATATAATGTGATTTATTTTCATATATAGTCAGAACGTCGGGATTTTAAATGGGGCTCCATTTAAATATAACTTCGCTACATATTGTATCAACACTTATATTATAAAAAAAATATAATCAATAACTGTAACAGCTGTAACATGTATTTAAGTATAAACTTAATATTTAGAATTACAATCTATTTAACTATTTATAATTGTAATTTATGAATAAATTTCGACTTCTGTTAGTTATGAGAGAAACGTTTTTTTTTTCACAATTTACAAACTAATCAACAACATGTAACATGAATATCAAGAGTTCATCTTAATTTTTAATAAATTTAAATTTTTAATAATGCGTTTGTACTGTACAGTAACCAACACCTATTGTAACATTTATTACAACGAGTTTAACCCGTTTAAAAGCGTAAATGGGTTGCTTTGATTAGAAAAAACACATATATTGGCATTTGTTTTGGCATTTCTTATTCTCCAATGGTCATTTTCGAAATGCTGGTAGATTTAAAAACAGAAATTAAAATTGTAAACAGAAGTTAAAATTGTAAGACTATGAAAAATAAAGTTATAGATAAGGATTTTTAAGGATAAGTTTGAATAAGATATGATAAAATGCCATATTGTTATACAATAGGGAATATGCATAAAAGATTTTTAGGAATGAATTTAAAAGAGGAGATTGAGACAGGAAGATATCTCAAAGTATTTTTTTCTACAATTATTAGTTTGCGAGATAATGCTGTTTGAAAGTGGCATTTCATCACGTGACTTGAAAACGCTTCATACTAAGAGACCGCGGTAGGCTATGAAAACTATGAAGAAATGTATGGATTTCAACTAAATATTAGTTTTATTTCTGCAATTCAGGCATTCATATTGAAGCTGTCATAGTAAAACATGTTCAAAATATGATAATGATTTAAATTATGAAGTTTTTTTGTTATAAACACTGTTTGTTTTTTACGATTTTTAACACCAAAACTAAACCAAAAAAAAACTACGGAAAACTAAACTACAAAAAAATGTTTTACTCTATATATGAAATTGTGAGATTTTAAACCGAAAAATAAATTTCATGCATATTCCCTATTGGTAGAACTTACAAAGGAATGCAGAGTGTTTAACTCAAGTATTTCACACTATGTGTAAGCTAACGATCAACGATAATTCTTGTAGCTTGTCTCTGAATCGAATCACATAATGCTACCATGTATCTCGGTGCTGCACCCAAGGTGACTACAGTAGTCCATCTGTCTGTCTAAAGACTTGAATAATAAAGTTATTACTCCAAGTTGAGTATCGCTTCGCTCCACGGAAAAATGTTATTAATAGCAAATAGTAAGATTTGTGATAGCTCAGTGGTTAAAGAACCGGCCTAATGTACGGCCCAACTAGTCCCAAATTAGAAACCTGGCATGTACCCCTAACTACTATTATCGAATTTATGTACATAATTGTAATCATATCTTGATCAGAGATGAAACCATCCAACCGTCCAACAAATTATATTTCGAAAACCACATGAGCTAACCCAAGAAAATTCCGGTTTTCTGGGTCGTGGAGGTCTTCACGTAAATCAGTATTTTCGCCAAATCCTTAGGTTTAGTTAGGAAACGGAATAATGATAAGAAGAAGAAAAAAACTATTTTAACACAAAATTTATCGAGATGTAGTTGTTGAACATTTAAATTAAATTCCAAAGCAGTTATCGACATTCAAAATATTTCGATAATCGAAATTCAACCTTCTCCTGCAATTAAAATGTCAGACGAAACTCTTAATTGAGTTTTAAAACTTCTACACTGGGATTTATCCTTGTAAATGTCAGTTAGCCTGCTGAGTTGTTATCGTTCAATCAGAAACTCGAACATTGACAAATCATTATACTACACCCACTCGAAAAATACCTTCTTACTTCCTTACAAAAAGTAGCGTTACTTACATGTAATGCGGGCGGTAAAGTTACATAAGGTAAGAAAACCCACATTTGCAAATTGAACTTTTGAAAACCAGCTTTAACTTTACTCCAAGCTCCATGCCGGCCAGAGATAACTGAGTGCCATATAACGCGGTTTTTGTAAACACAAAAACTTGTCTTCTTCTTCGCGTTATCCCGTTTCCTAATCCATTTGACGAGCTCGGTGGCGCAGTGGTGAAACGCGTTGTTACGCTACTTTGACACTAACGCTCGTGGGTTCGATTCCCACACAGTACAAACATTTGTGTGCATGAACATGTCTGTTTGTCTTGGTCTGGGTATTTTTTACGTATAATAAGTAAGTATTTACAAAAAAAAATATTTACGTATGTTTAACAGTTGTCTAGTACCCATAACACAAGCTTCGCTTACTTTGGGTCTAAATGGCGCTGTGTAATTTGTCCGCCAATATTTATTTATTTATTATTATTATTAGGATTGGCGGGGTTCGCTACCTAAGCCTAAGGATTTCGCGAAGACACTGATTTTTACATGGAGCTAATGCCGTCATACCTTCACACGTTTTTCGAAATTTATTTCTTGGACATGTGGGTTTTCTCACGATGTTTTCCTTCACCGCCCAGCAGGTGATAAATATGTACATAAAACCCCGAAAACATGATTTAATTGTACATGCCCCTGCCAGGATTAAAACCGGGTGCTGGCTAGTCATCATCATAATATGTATTTATAGCAAACAGTACCCTTATAGAACTATGAATGTTAGAGAAGTGAGTGAGGTCTAAATGGCGCTGTGTAATTTGTCCGCCAATATTTATTTATTTATTATTGTTATTAGGATTGGCGGGGTTCGCTACCTAAGCCTAAGGATTTCGCGAAGACACTGATTTTTATATGGAGCTAATGCCGTCATACCTTCACACGTTTTTCGAAATGTATTTCTTGGACATGTGGGTTTTCTCACGATGTTTTCCTTCACCGCCCAGCAGGTGATAAATATGTACAAAAAACCCCGAAAACATGATTTAATTGTACATGCCCCTGCCAGGATTAAAACCGGGTGCTGGCTAGTCATCATCATAATATGTATTTATAGCAAACAGTACCCTTATAGAACTATGAATATTAGAGAAGTGAGTGAGGTGCGTAAGGGTTAGGTCATATGTCGCTGTTTCTGTCTACCCCGCATCTGATTTAGAGTGATGATATAAATACATATATAGTAATTTAAATCTTAACAAAATACCAAACGCGAGTCTCTGTATACCGCTGGAGATTACTCAATTAATATTTCCATTCGATTAAAGTTAGTTCCAATGTGAAATATCGGAGATGTGCGAGAATTATAGTTGGCAACGCCAATATTTTCAAAGCTGCCTGCAGACTGTGCGACAAACAGACATTGGAAAATGATTTCTTATTACTTCCTTACTTACTTGCTGCTTGCTTGCTCAGCGACCCGTAGTGAATCATAGCTTCCGTGGCACAGTAGAAGCATACAAACAGTAGGATAACTTCAAATAAACGTTCGAAATAATCACACTCATACAACCGTACGGTAAGTTTTGACAAATCCGGTGATAGAATGGTTTGTGGGAATCATGAATTATAGTTGGCAATGCCAATATATTCAAAGCTGCCTGCAGACTGTGCGACAAACAGACATTGGAAAATTATTTCTTATTACTTCCTTACTTACTTGCTGCTTGCTTGCTCAGCGACCCGTAGTGAATCATAGCTTCCGTGGAACAGTAGAAGCATATAAACAGTAGGATAACTTCAAAGAAACGTTCGAAATAGTGACACTCACACAACCGACCGTTAACTTTGGACAAACTCGGTGGGGGAATAGTTTGTGGGAATCGTGAATTGTATTCCCATACAGGACAAACATTTGTGTCTATGAACATGCCTGTTTGTCTTTGACCGGCTAAGAGATAGGACGTATCAAAGTAATCCGAACTGAAAACTTCAGCCATTTCATCTTGTCGTTATTCTGTCATGCTGTCCAACCGACAAAAAACCAACCATCAAAAGGGATCATCCCATACATTTTTCAAGGAAATGACTGCATTTTTTTTCCATTAGAATTTTTCTAAAAATTCTATATGGTTTTTGTGGATTGATCATCGTAGACATGTTGTGTCTAGCAACTATATTAATTCATGCTGATATCCTTGTTGTATCGACAATCTCATTTACAGTGATATCTTCGTCAGATTCAGTCACTCATACACACGCAGTTTACTCATACTATCAACATCCGGGACTTTATCAAACATTTCCTCAAGCTATTGACGCCACAGTTGATATTTTACGAATCAACGGGGCGAATGGTTATGCGTGACCTCCGGGGGGCGCCCTAATCTGCCCATTGGTGGGATTTCGGTCCAGAATTGCCCTCCAGTGATTTGACGATACGACGGGCACACTTCTAGCACCTTCTTGCCCATAATGATCGAATCTTCAAGACATAATATTGGATCAGAATTTTTGTTCGTACAATATGCATGTAGTATGCCTAACTGTGGAACATTTTGTTGGCACATTGGAATCTCTCACAATATATCTCAATTTATCTAATACGAACGAATCGCACTCTGAGAATAAAACAGTAAACACAAAAAGATATGTATATGTATGTATAGATAGATAGATATGCATACAGATAAATAACAAGTTTTGTGGCTACCTATTGAGTTAGTGTTTAGTAGCGTAGATCCGGCGTTACTAAGTTACAGATGAAATAAAAATTATGTAAAAAAAAATAACATTTAAACGGTTTTATTGAAAATAATGTACTTAAAATTAAAAAATAATTCGGTAGCTCCCAGGTTCCAGTCATCACATCCCTCTCCCTCATCAATCTAATGCATTGATCAGACAAAAAAATAAAATCGTTGGGCCCTTGTTTCCATCCAGTCAACTCAGTTTAGTCTACGCCCAACGATTTTATTTTTTAATTTTTAGTACATTATTTTCAATAAAACCGTTTAAATTAATTTTTTTTACATAATTTTTATTTTTTACTTTTTAAACTTGTCTTGTATTAATTTGATACCCATATTGAAAATTGAGAAAATATGTAACCGGCCATTTTGTTGACGGCCATCTTAAAGTATTTCTCATAGTGAACTGTGTTCTACTAATCAAGCCCTTTCATTTGATACCCATATTGAGGTAGTCGTGACAAAATTTGTAAACCGCCATTTTGTAGCGGCGTCCATCTTAAAACAGAATTTATTTAATTGTATTGTCACCAGAACTAAAGGTGTGTAACCAAAGGAGACGGATCATCTTCCATAGAACCTTGGGCCTGGGATGTAACACAATGATAGTATTATTTGAAAGGTAGTAGAAAACTATACGGTTTCTGAAAATTTGGCCATAATTGGCAATCTGAGATCTGAGAAGTAGAATATTATTAAAAAGTGGGGTTATGAAAATCCTATGGTAAAACAGTGTAGTTTTTTAGGGAAAAAACATCATAAAGCTATATATTTTTAATGATTTTTAACATACAAAAGCATATTAATGTACCTAATTAAATATTAGTGACTTTATGTTAGGTAGATACTGGAAGTTTTGGTGTGCCTAGTTACCAATTTAGGTACCTAGGTAAGTATAATAGAAAACTATTCCACGCATAATACCTACTCACCTTTTAGAGTACCTAATAGGTACTTAAATATGATTTTAATAAAACTGAAATCCGTATTAAATCGCAAAGGTAGAAGAAAAATTCAAAACATCAAGAGCACATTCAAAACGTAACGAATTAGACGAAGCAAACGAGTCGAGTGACGTGACATGCAACTGACATTTACTTTTTTTTTAGTGTCAATGTCAGTTTTTTTCCACAGCGCTGGCATCTGAGTATTTAAGACAACTTATGTGAATAATCGATTAAAGATAGTTGGCCATTTTATAAAACACTGTCTTGTTGATTGCATGACATAAATATCATTATTTGCTGTGTAATGTGCGTATGAGTTTGGTAAAAATATTATTTTTAGGTCGCCTGCAGTAAAACTATTATCAAGGCCACATCAAAGCAAACAATGTAATCGATTATAGCATACTATTCGATTCATTCGTTAACTTTAACTTTAAACCTTATTTTCTCTTTTCTCAGATAGCGGTTAAGGCTCAGTTTTCTAACATATCACTACTATGATTTAAGAGTTTTTATAACGTATAATTCATCTTGTTACATTTTGGCCCACAATGAACCGTCTCCTTTCAGATCAATCTGTTAACAGGAAGAGGGTCAAATTCCAATTACTAGATTTGACCCAAACAGTGCAAGCTAAATAAAACCGTTTAATAAAAACAGTGTTGCTACGGTCACCCGTATACTCTAACATGATGCTGAGAAGGCACCTTCTTGGTAATCATTGCGATATATAATTTTCTGTACATTTTCATCCATTTTTCTTTGTTTCCTTTTTATTGTGTATGCAATCAATGGTATCTGCCAATAAATATTTCTTTATTTTCTTTCTAGATGCTGCCTTACTACCAAAGAATCATCATAAATTTCAATAAGTATTGACAATTTTAATCAGAGAATAAACATAAAACGTAACTTCTCAGATGACTATGTATTACTAACCACATCATGGTATTACGGTATCAAAATTAAGATACGGCATCATTTTTTGGGGAACTCAACGAATAAAGATTATGTTTTTAGAGCACAAAAATATGCATGAGGGCAATATTTAAATTAAAATCCAAAGATAGCTGTACGCCATTTATTAAAAAATATAATATTCTTACAATGCCTTCCTTGTTACATATTCGAAGTAGCCATGTTTGTTAATATTAGTATTAATATTTTGAGTAAACAAGTCCAAAACGAAACACAACAGTACATACTGTATGACACCGAAAATATATAATAAACTACCAAAATTAATGATACAATTGCCGAGCAACATATTTAAACAAAAATTAAATAAGTTATTATTGGATAAATGTTATTATGCCAATTAGATGTTAAATTCTAATTGATTAAAAAAAAAATATCTCTGTTGACAATATTGACATTACATCATTTTCTTTTTTTTTTCCTTTTTTTAATTCTTGACCTTAATTGTTATAATTTTGTTGTAATTGTAATGATATAATATTTATGACATTGGATATATTTTATGACAATGCTTGTGACATATAGTTAGGTAATTTGCGTCAAATATACTTGCATGCCTACACTACCAGTAACATGGTTTGTTCATATGTACAAGACATTTTTAAGTTCTTTGTTATTCATATTTTGCATGAAATAAATTATTATTATTCTTATGGTAGACCGAGGATATAAACAGTGCATCTAGATTATTCTAGGCAAACAACATAGCACGATCATGAAAAGGATTTCAGCAAATCAGGCATGCATTTTGTTTTAATTAGCCTTAATCCCGCTTGTAACGTAGAGTATATGATATCATAACTAAATATTACTTCGGACGTAATAAATACATATAATAAATATGTTAAATAATTTCATAAATGTGACTATCAAGTGACAGATAATCATTTGCTATTATTGTTATTACATGCAAATTTTCATGTTGTTTATATACACATATATTTTGTATATGTACGAGTATATGTGTTTATTTGTAAAATTAAATACATAGATTATTCTAAACATTCTAAACTAGATACGCTAAATTATACAGTAGCGAACTTATGCATTGGGCACAATGCAACTCAAATTATCATTCATGTGTATGCAGATTAAAAGGGAATTATTCTACTCAACAATAATTCTATTGTTGAGTAGAATAGTTCCCTTAAAAAGAAATCACCTCATTTCATTGGTTAGGTACAATTAACGTACAATACACGCTTTATACTCAACATTAAATATCAAATACATAAAAACTGCATAAATGTCTTAATGAAACCTATGCTTAAGTATCAGAAACATAGCCGTAATTCCTCTTTCTTTGTTTCTTTCACAAAATACAAAACATTTTAGTAAAGTTCTAAAACTTTACTTACAAATTGCAATAAATCTGACTTCATGTTTCATTGAATTTTTGTAAAATTTATCCTTGAAATCCTATTCTGTTTTGGGCTGACTATAAATATCAAATATAGAGACGTCCTGGAAAAGTGAGTTCTAATTCCTCTTCTGTATGATCCTACTAATGTTTCTCTGCTAAGAGATAGGTCCAATTAAAAACAAATCGAAACGATGTAGGTACTTTTCACTTAATTTAATTTAATATTGTCTTAGGTTTTCGCGATTGTTACACATTGAAATTAAACAATGTTTATCGGAAGTATCGCGTGATTTATTTATTTTGTTGATTTAATTTATTTTGTTTTGAACGCTTTGCAGCGTCCGTGGTCTTCCTGCGACCACGGATGCTGCAAAGCGTTCGAAACGTCAGGTTCAACAAAATAAATAAAACACGCGATACTTCCGTTAAAAATTATTTAATTTCAATTAATTTAATATTTCCTCCTTTTACAGTACGTTATGTATGCTACTTATAAAAAACCTATTTCGATATCAATGCAATCGAATAAAATTACGCTTTTCCATGGCCTTGTCCAATGTTTTCGATTGTACCGTAAATTTGAAATGGGTTTTCAAAGTTTTAAATTACGATTATATGTTATCGTCTGTGATTTATATTAGGACATTAACCCATCACGTCCTGTAGACTGCGACCGGATATTGGAAAATGTGCTCACAACGTCCTACATTTTGACTGGCTTGTTTGAACTAGATAAACAACAAGCAAAACTACCCGTTGTGTTTAGGCCATTTATCGACAACCAACAAAACAACTCGAAAATTGATATTTCTAACCAAATTGGGAAATTTTCAAAATGTGTGGTTATTATATGTTTTTTATACAACAGCGGTCAAAAAAGTGTATCGTCCGCCTGATGGTACGATTTGTACAATGAGTATCGTAATACGAAGAGTTTAGTAGCAATCTCACTCGCTTGCAGAAACATAACAAATTCTTCAGGTCTGTTTGAAACTCTAAAAACAAATTAATTAATTAATTTCGATTCATTGAAAGAACAACTTGCATGTAATACCAAAATGACATATAGAATACCGATGAAGAGTATATTCATAGTAAGAATATATTTTACATAATTATCATATGAGAATATATTTAACCAGACCTCTGCATATAAAATTATTTATTTCACTGGAAACTCAGGAAATAGATAGATAGATAGATACGCCATTTATTTGTATCTCCATGATACGCACAGTAAATATTAACAGGTAAACAATGAGCAAACACTAAATACAATAGTAATTGTACAATAAATTGTGTGTCGCAGTGATACAAAAAGGCAGCGGCTCAGTGCATTATTTGCTCAAAGAGCAAAGCACTGCTTTTCAGCAGCTGCCTGAAAATTAAGGAGACGCACGCAGCAATAACGCCACGGATGTTATGTTATATTATATTATACGTATCCATGCATAAATACCTACGGCACATTTATGGTAGTGAATATTAAAGTACGTACATTATTATAAACACTTTTAAATTAGGTATGTAGTTTAAGCAATATTAACTTCATGTCAAATCCCTTACGGCGTAGGCCGAGAGAACCTAGCGTCACATGAGTCGGTACTAACTATCTAAATTAAAGGGTGTATCAGCCCGTCTGGGGAAGTACCTCCACCTCACAGAAAACCGTAGTGAAATAACAAACTCCCTAGAGGGTTGTTATAACCCTACGTGTGAGGGAGGTCACCAGTAAGCTCCTAAGGAGTTGCTGTGTTAGCAGCAAAGGTACCATGCCAGTGATACTTAATATATTACTAGCGTTCAAAGGCTACGGTAACCACTTTCCATCAGTGTCAAAACACACACCTCACTGGCTTCTTTAACATTCAAAGCTCTTCTCATGAACGATCGCCGATCTAAGGCTACTGACATCACCTTCTAATTAAACACGTCAACCTTTAATTATTCATTATTTGTAGCTACTCTTCATTGGTAAGACTGACAGCGTTCTTATGTGCAGCATTACAGTTCTAAGGTGTTATAAACAAAAATTTCATTAAAAACTGTAATGTAAAGTATCAACTGAACTATTGTGTCTTTAGCAGACTGTCGTACTACTGACAATGGACGGATGAATCATGAATTAGGAACTGCAACAGGTTGTTTTGAAACAGAGTTCGAAACTTTCGAAGAGTTCGCTGATTCGACGAGCTCGGTGGCGCAGCGGTGAAGTGCGCTGTTACTTTTTTTTTAATGTAAGCTCAGCATATTGGCTCCGCTTCGCCTGATAGTAAGCGGAAGATGAGCCCAAATCACAACGGCAACTGACAAAAGACTACACAGTGTCCTGTCAGTTGACGCTGCCATGCTGGTCCGCAAGATATTTCTTCACGCTTCGTATGAAGGATCCCATATTGTAGGAAGGAGGAAACATACGTGCAGGCAAGGCGCTCCACTTTTTGATGGTACGACAGAGATAGGAGTTGCCGAACTTTTTGTTACGTGAAGAAATGTTCTCAACAGTGGAACAATGACATCGCAAGCCTGCACGTGTGGTTCTATGACGGAACGGAGAGGGTGGGATAAGGGAAAACAGTTCTTCAGAGTACTCACCATGATAAAGGCGGTAAAATACGCTTAGCGAGCCAATGTCCCTACGGAGTTGAAGAGGTTCCGTGTTTTTGGTGACCTCTTCATCATCGATTATGCGGATAGCCCGTCGCTGCAACCTATCGAGAGTCTCAAGAAGATAGTGTGCGGAGCCGTTCCAGAGATGCGAGCAATACTCCATGCAGGCCCGAACTTGAGTCTTATAAAGTAGACAAAGCTAGTCCGGCGTGAAGAAACGGCGCACCCTGTTCAAGACTCCGAGTTTTCTTGAAGCTGTTGAGATGATGTTCTCGTTGTAGTTTCGTTAGTTAAGGTTACAGCGAATATCCATGGCTAGCATATTCAGGCCATCTCCCCTACCCCGCAAGGAATTTTGCGTGAAGATGTATATACATATGTCATATTCACTAATATATGATTTCTTTTTTATCTACGTCGGGAGGCATACAAGGATACGGTCCACCTGATGTGAAGCGGGTACCGTAGCCTATTAACGCTTGAAAGATATTAAGTATCACTCGCACGATGCCTCCTCTGCTGCTTACACAGCAACTCCTTGGGAGCTTACTGGTGACCTCACTCACACACAGGAACACAACAACCCTCTAGGGAGTTGTTATTTGACTGCGGTTTTCTTATTGGAGGTACTTCCCCAGATGGGCTGCTTTGATGTGCATCTACCTCTCTTAAAACATCCAGACCAAGTCAAACACAAATGTTAGTCATATTCATGCACACAAATGTTTGCCTCGTGTGAGAATCGAACCCACGAGCGTTGGTGTCAAAGTCGCGTCATTCACGACTGAGTCACCGAACTCGTCAAACGGAGCTGACGATGTATTGGCTGGTTATCACGAAATGTCATTCTTATCTATTGTACGTATCGTCGCGTGTGTGTGTTTATTTATTATTCAATTTCATCACACTTTCGCCTAACTACTTACCGATTATGATAAATTCTATTGTTATCGAAAGGATAACATTCACAAGAGTTATTCGTATTAGTACTATTGTTTGTCTTTATTACCACATATGGGAAACTAATTTCGCTTTGTACGTTTGTTTGTTCTGATTGAGAGACGTGATATGATGAGCTCAGTGGCAAAGGGGTTAGCAAAACTACTGGAATTAGTTTTCAAGCTCACGCTAGCTGCGAGCTGCAAGCGAACTAATGCCATGATACGCAGCATACAAGTCCTTTGCGATGGCCAGTCATCGCAGTTTCTGCGTGTGAACGCAGGAGTTCCGCAGGGGTCAGTCATGTCGCCCACCCTGTTTTTGCTGTATATCAATGATAAGTTATCACTTGGTAACATACATTGCTATGCAGATGACAGTACAGTTCATGCGCGATATGTTGGACGATCTGTGGCAAGCCAGGCCGAAGAAGATGATAAAAGACGTGCACTTGTCGTTGAGCTCGACCAGGTGATGGTTCGCGTTTCTCGATGAGGCTCCAACAACATGGTTGAATTCAATGCCAAAAAAACCCAGGCGTGTGCAATTAGTGCCAAGATCTCTCCATTCCATCCTCTTCCCTCTCTTCAGAGCACCCTTTTGCAGATACAAGATAGTCTTACCATCCTCGGCATCAACATTAGAGGCGACCTCAACCCCAAAGACTATATCGAGAGCGTTATTTCCGTGGCCTTTAAAAAACTCGGAATCCTGAACAGGGTGAGACGGTTCTTCATGCCTGAACAGCGCTGCCTTCTATACAAAGCTCATGCGTGGAGTACTATTCTCACCTCTGGGATGGGTCTGCTAAATATCTACTTGACGCTCTCAATAGAATGCAGCGCCGCGCTGTACGCATCATAGATAGTGCTGAGTACACTAACTCCCTTGAACCACTTCCGCTGCGTAGGAATATGGGTAGCTTGAGTGTTCTCTATAACTTCACGCCAAATCCCTTACGGGGTAGGTAGAGAGAACCGAGTGCCACGCGACTCGATCCTTACATACCTCACTCGCTTCTTTAACATTCATTGTTATTTTCATGCACGCTTGAGTGTTCTGTACCGTATCTATCACGGGGAATGTTCTGAGGAGCTTTTTGACCTCGTCGCTCCTTCTCCTTTCCTACTCCGGAATACTCGCGCTGGACTGAGATCACATCCACATAGAGTTGGGTTGCTTACCTCCCGTACTAAGAATTTCGGCGACTCATTTCTTTGTCGGACTATCAAAACGTGGAATTCGTTTCCGGCGCATGTATTCGTAACTTCCTATAATCCAGGATCGTGTAGACGAGGTGTGAAGAGGCCTAAAGGCCTTAAGACCTTAGCGGGTCGTCAAGGGGGAACAGCCAGCACAGCGCTAATCACTGTAATGGCTGTTCTCACATCTGGTTCTCATTGACGCTTTCCATCAGACGCGATGGGGACATTTTTTCAGGCTACATAAAAAATTGTGGCAAGACAGCAAATATGACTAGCGCGTTGCCACCCCTGCTGATAATATAACAAGTCCTTAGGAGTTTACTGGTAACCTCACTCACTCGTATAGGCACTACAAAACTCCAGGGAGCTGTTGCCTGCTGTTGTCTATGAAGTGGAGGTATTTTTTACATATTTTGAAAACGTCCAGATCACGACAAACAGTCATGCTTATGCTCGCAAATGTTTATCCTGTGTGTGAATTATATTTACGACCCTTGATGTAAAAGTAATCATCGAAAACCGCTCAAAAAATAATTCTACATACTGACAATGTCTCATAACATGTCGTAATAATTATAATTCAGTTGGTTGCAGCGATGGAATATCCGCATAATCGACAACGAAGAGGTCACCAAAAACCTAGAAGCACTTCAACTTCGTCGGGATATTGGCTCGCTAAACGTATTTTGCCACCTTTACCATTTTGAGTGCATTGCAAAACTGTTTTCCCTTATCCCGCCCTCTCCCTTCCGTCATAAAACCACACGTGCAGGCTTGTGATGTTGTTATTAAACTATTTAAGTTTATTAGAGAACATTTTCTCGTGTGCTACAAAGTGCGGCAACTCATATTTCAGTCGTACCATCAAAAAGTGGAATGCCTTGCCCGCACACGTGTTTCCTCCTTCCTACAACATGGGATCCTTCAAACGAAGCGTGAACTTTGCGATGGCAGTGTCAACTGACAATATAAAATAGTATTTTGTCTCCTCTTTCGGTTTCTCTCTTCACTAATCATTAGGCGAAGCGGAGCCACAGTGCTGAGCTTATACTTAAAAAAAATTCGGAAGAAATGACAATAATTATGAAAAAAAAAACAACACAGATACACACTCGCATTTTCAAAATACGAATATGAATTTGAATACTGCGAATAATCATATTGTAAAATACATCTTAAATGTACACATGCGTAATATACATACGAAAAACTATAGAAATGTTGAAATGTTTTGTTGAAAAATACATATATTAATCCTACTAGGAACCGGTCATGATGATAAGATTACTTAAGATAAGCAACATACTTTCTATGTATTCATCAGCATCTATCTTATAACGTACTTAGCTGTCATCGTGTGAACAATTCCAAAGTAAACTATTATAAAATAATACCTTCCACAATGAAACAAAGAGAAACTAATGACGAAGATTACTTGAGTTCCTCTAAATCAATGAAATACGAGTATGTTTGTGATTCGCTGACATCAGCAGGTGCCTTGGTTGGGGTAAGATTTAGAAAATTGTCATGAATTTTTTCGGTGAAATTGTGAAATTGTGATTAGTATTAGCGATGAGTGATGTCACCGACGCCGTAAACATTATTTGTTTGGAAGCACAGCGTGTATATATAGTAAATGCTAACATTAAGTGATAATTTTATTGTAATTATTTTAATATAAAATTTACATTAATATAAAATTGCGATGTGAACAGATACCAATACATTGTACGTGTTATCTCTCACGTACTGTACTTAAATTATCTTAGAAATAATAAATTATAGTGCTCCGATCTTAGTTCACCTAAATATGTACCGACGGTGTAAATTATAACAAATGGATACTCAATCAAAGTGAAGTAATATTTATTCTCTACGACGAAATATGGGAAAAAAATCGAATTAAAAAGATTAGTTTACGAATGAAAATTTTAATAAACAAAAATATTGACAATATTGAAAAACAAAAGAGAGGTAGGGCGCATCAAGGCAGCCCTTCGGGGGAAGTACCTCCACCTCACAGAAAACCGCAGCCAAATAACAACTCCCTAGAGGGTTGTTGTGTTTCTACGTGTGAGTGAGGTCACCAGTAAGCTTCTAAGGAGTTGCTGTGTTAAGCAGCAGAGGAGGCATCGCGCGAGTAATACTTAATATATTACAAGTGTTAATAGGCTTCTGTAACTACTTTACATCAGGTGGGCCGTATGCTTGGATGCTTGCCCGACGTTGTATAAAACACAAACAATTTTATCATCATAACATAATATAGTATATATTAAAAGTGATATATTACTGCTACATTATCTGTGGAGCAACAACAGCACTAATATTACCTGAAAGTAGAAGAAATTATGTCAACTACATAGATATAATATCAACGAATATAAATGGAAGAAAGTCTTACAATTGTATGTAAAAAAAACAAGAGGTATTTGAAAGAGAGGAAACCAAAACGAACACGACTATTACGGTTTATGATGTAGTGTTGAAAAAAGAGAATTAAATTTTGAGATTGTATACTTTTTAGCAGCGAAGACAGGTACACCGCTGATGTAAAGAGGCAGGTTAGTGCAGGCAATAGCGTGAGTGGAGCATAGGGCAAATTCAATACAGCCGAAGCCTAAGCCAAAAGGCACAGCTCGTTGTACAGAATATAGTGCTAATTCCAACTCTTGCTTATGAAAGTAAAAGCAGGGTATGGCAGAGAGTAAATGAAAGTAGAATAAATGCGGTGGAAATACGAGTATTGCGCACTGAGTTGTGATGATAATGAATGATGGAAGAAAGAGAGTTGGTCTGAAAAAAGAGAGCCGGTATTAAGATAAGAAATGGCATGCTGTACTGGTTCAGACATATCTAAAGAACGTCGGATGAAAAACTGACAAAGCAGATATACAACTTCAAAGTGGAAGGATGTAGAAACCACGGAAGGCTAAGACTCAGTAACAATGTTTGACGAGCTCGGTGGCACAGTCGTGAAAGACGCGACTTTGACACCAACGCTCGTGGGTTCGATTCCTACACAAGACATACGTTTGTGTGGATGAACATGTGTGTTTGTCTTGGTCTGGATGTTTTAAGAGAGGTAGGACGCATCAGAGCAGCCTATCTGGGGAAGTACCTTCACCTCACAGAAAACCGCAGCCAAATAACAACTCCCTAGAAGGTTGTTGTGTTCCTGCGTGTGAGTGAGGTCAGGTCACCAGTAAGCTCCCAAGGAGTTGCTGTGCAGCAGAGGAGGCATCGCGCGATTGATACTTAATATATTACAAGCGTTAATAGGCTACGGCACCCGCATTACCGCAGGTGAGCCGTATGCTTGTATGCCTCCCGACGTAGGGTAAAAAAAGAAATTGTTGACAATCTACTACCTCCAGTAATTTTCTATGTGTCATTACTTCTCAGAATTTGGTTCACAGTAGCGACTTTATAGAATTGTGTAATAAATAAAGTAAAATTAAAAATCAGAATTGCAAAGCATTGTTTTGAAATTGATATGTATTAGGTAAACAAATAAATTTAAGTTGAGTATATGGATGCAATTTCTCTAAACGCATATTTATTGATATATTTAGATAAACTGCGTCCTCATAAAACTGACATAAATAGGAATAAGTTGTTTGATATGGTTGTGTTTTTTCGTTTCAACATCATTTCCAGCTGAAAAGTGATATTTTTCCAAAAATACACACAAATACTGTTTTCCTTTTATACGGTTTTATCCGGCCCGTATATAGAGTATTTTAATCATTTTTAATTATATATACTAACAGTTTCAGGTTTCCCATCCACGCGCATTTTACAAATGTTAAAATAGAAGTATAAATGAAAATAATATAATTTCAGGAGCGGAAGGAAACGAACAACCGCGCGCGTGAAGAACAGCGCGATGTTAATGACATCAAATCAGTAATTGAATATAAAATTGGCGTTATATTTTTAATGGTAACATCTCATTTCTTTTTTTTTATGATAGTTTACCTACCCTACGTGAGATATGAATCGGTAACTATTCGGGAGGTTATGGGTGAGCTTTTATAACTGAGCTACTAGAAAGAATTTTCTAGCAACTTATGCCAAAAAACAATAATTATATAATTCTGGTTGTTAGTCTCCTGCGTACATAAACTCTTATTTCAATGGCATCGTATCATAGTCGAGTTTGTAGGTGTCTGAAAATGGCAAAGACCGACGACTGAATATATTTAGATGAAATTAGTCACAGTTTAATATCACGACTTAACATTAAAGCTAATATAAACGTTGAAAATATCGAGATTTGCTGTGTAAACTTGGATGAAGCCGTCCGTAATAACTAAAGAGGATGATGGCAACCCTTGTGGGATCATTTGGATAAAGTCAACAGTAGTTTCCAAGTCAGAGAAGCATATGGCTGACGTGAGTGAACCTTAATCCAAATTCGTCGTAATTCGCTCGTCCAGCAAAGCGTATCCTCTACTAAATTAACTCTAACAAACAAAAGGAATAAACGCTGAAGTCCCGAGTTCCTTCATGTACGAGTAGACATACCGTACGCATCTCTGACTTGCATCATTCAACTACAGTTGTTGCTATCAATCTATGTATGAAACAGTTTTCACACAGTAACTATGCACGCAATCGCAGCACCATTAATTCCCATTGTAATACTAAATTTGAATTAACATTATTAATATACACGGCCGTGGCTTCTCTGGTGATTAATGGCTACTAGTGGTGCTTATTCTTGCTTCTAATTTGATGGTGAATTAAGTAAGAAAAGAAATAATAGTAACTATACGTATCTTCTCTGTAATATCTTATTTCGGGCAGAGTTCCGAGTATTAACACCCAAATAGTAAACTACATTCATTTATTCATTTGTTTATTGCTTTCATGTGGTACATTAGGTCTTAAAACTAGATAGCAGTCGTAACATGAACCCTGTACGGGCATCGCAACAATTTGTCACCATAATTATGTACTATTTCAACTTAACATTTTTCAATTCAAAAGTCTTTCAATGCATTATAAAAAACCCTGTGTAGGACACAGAAAACGCTAACATTAATAATAAAATGCATTTTTGGAAAAATAAATTAACATCTGTTATACAATATCAATAATAGTGAATGTCAATTTATCTTGTCATGCAATTGCAAATAAATAATTTAATGTCGATTTATTATATAATTATACATTGTCAACTTAGGATAAAATGCTGTACATACATTTAGTTTAGTTAATACTACTATATTAAATACTAATCAATACCCTTTATAATGTCGATATTAAAGTAAGTAATTCTATTATATTTATTGTACATATCAGATTCATTTGTTTCGACTATCATTAAAGAACTCATTTAGTGAATAATAACATTTTGCAATCAATAGCTTTTTCAATAATTGTTTGAATTTTAGAGCATTTTCTTCCGATTTTATGTCGCCAGGTAACTTGTTGATAATTTTTACACACATCGAATTAGGTCCAGATTGGAATAAATGCAGCTTAGCAAATAATTCAATATTTCTACTCTGCTATTATAAACAGGGGAACCGCAAATATATGTCGGGCTTGCAATAATAACATTCGTATGATTTATTATTTTTAGCTTTTCTCGGATGCTTTTTACTAGTTCATCATAGTTTTGAGATTTTTGAAAATCTGCATCTCATACTAATATTATGCAATAATCCAATTTAGTGTATTTTTGTACTTTTATATGTAAACTTTTTACAAGCTCATTTATGCCAAAATTTTATCCTTATTATTTGAACTTATAACACATAGTTTGTGTTTGCATTTTGTTATGTTTGTTACTGTATTCGCTTTATCTGTCGATTGTGAAATTGGAACATCTTTGTTGCATATCAATGTAGAACTAGCAAAATCTAGACGCTTTTTGTTTAATGTGGCTCTTTTTTTAATTGAGATCCACTGCAAGCTCGCTTCAAAAAGACCATTTTACTATCTTGTTTCGAGAGCTGTTCTTTCAACGTATAATTTTCAGATATAAGATTTTCAATTTCACTATTTGCGATTTTTGCGCGCGGGGGGTAGAACTCGGGACCTTTGACGTAGATAGGATACGGCGATAACCGAAGACGCCAACGAACAGTTAAGTGGCCTGACGAAATTTTCGTAGCTATCCTATCTGGGATGACGTATTGACAATGTTCGTTGTACTTTATTTTGTACAGCGCACCCGCACTTTTTGTTATCACAAATTTATAGAAAAAATTAACTACATCAATATATTATTGTTTCTATTATACAATATTAAACTTTCACATTACTTTAACTATCTTCTATGTAAATACTTATTTATCGACTACGTCTTTGTAACAAGAAAGATGCTTATTGTTTGTAACATCACTGTTTTTTTTATTATTAGTTATTCACTTCTATTAATATGTATTGTTCCTTCGATATTCAAGTATTTATATTTCACTAACAGTATTTGTTTACATAGTTTACATTTGTTGTTGTTATTATTACGTTTTTGTTCTTTCACTTCACGTGTTTATATATTTATTTTTTATTTACACTGGACATATTTCACTGATAACGTTTCCACTTATTTATTTTTATGTATTTATCGTATAATATACCTTTTATTCGACATTTATTCACTTATAAATTTTATATAATTAAAAATATACGGAAACCGTGTTTCCGTGCAGCACACACACGTACGTTTTTTCACTATTCAATATTACATGTAAAGGGAAACAGTGGCTAGGTACTGCACTACTCGTGGTCCAATAACCTCATCCGTTAAAGTAATATTCTACTCCAGCTTTCAGGTTTGCTCATGCTCACAGTCGGAGTGGTAGTATTGCTATCATACCAGGATTACGAGCTGATGTTGAAGCAGAGATCTCTCTTATTACCACAGATGACTATATTCACTGGAGTATTTATACTATTCGCCTCGGCATTCCGTTTCTGTGATATATGGTTGAAGCTCTATCGTAGTACTGAGGTTTGTATTCTTAAACATTAAATGAGGTTTGTACATAATAAATTAATGACACTAAAGGAAAACGTGTATGTACTAAGTAAATGCAAAATTGAAAGAATATTTACAAAAGTGTAACAAGCCCAGCCTTGTATAGACTAGAATAGGGCTGTTAAGCATGGTGATTACATAACGTGGAGGTGAGAATGTTAAAATGGATGTGGGTGGTATTTATGTATTTTCAAATAAAGGATAAGAGAGTTCAAAAAGCATTGATAGGATATGTGAGAAAGAATTTATGTAAGTGAAGTATGTAAAAGATATAAAGTTAAGGTGATATTTTTTTTTTTATATTGGCTCCATATATCCAGCATAGTGGCTCCGCTTCGCCTGTTGGGAAGCGAAAAGAGGAGCCCAAATTGCAGCGGCAACTAACAAAGGACTACAGTGCCCTATCAGTTGACGCTACCCTGCTGGCCCGCAAGGTGCTTCTTCACGGTTCGTTTGAAGGATTCCATGTTGCAGGAAGGAGGATACGCATGTACAGGCAAGGCCATTTTTATAGTTCGACAGAGGTTGGAGTTGCCGAACTTGTCCTCAACAGTGGAATGATGACAATGCAAGCCTGCACGTTTGGTTCTATGATGGAAGGGAGAGGGTGAGATACGGGAAAATAGTTCTTCAGAGCACTCACTTACTATGGTAAAGGCAGTAAAATAGCCTTAGCGAGTCAACATTCCTACAACTTTTAAGATGTTATGTGTGCTTTGGTATATACCATAGTACAGATGGTAAAATGTACTTAGGGAGCCTATGTCCCTGCGAAGTTGCAGAGGTTCTAGTTTTTTTTTTGTGACCTCTTCGTCGTCGATTATGCGGATAATCCGTCGCTGCAACCTGTCGAAAGCCTCGAGATACTGTGCGGTGCCGTCCCAGAGATGCAGGCAATACTCCACGCAGGCCCGAACTTGAGTCTTATAAACAAGACAAGGTTGGTCCGGCGTGAAGAACCGGCGCACCCTGTTCAGGACTCCGAGTTTCTTTGAAGCTGTTAAAATAAGGCTCTCGATGTAATTTCGTTAGTTTAGGTCGCAACGAATATCCATGCCTAGCATGTTCAGGCTATCTCGCATATTGGTAGCGCCCTGAAGACTGGAAGTGGGGGAAATGGGGACATTTTTATTACGAACGCGCACACCTGAGTTTTCTTGGCATTAAACTCAACCAGGTTATTGGAACCCCATTTACTAATGAAGTCCAAGAAGTTAAGCTCAACGACAAGACTATCACGCCTCTCGCCGATTCAGCACTAGGCCGCCCGAAATATTGTCCATGGACCGTACTGTCCGTACGGACCGTAACTCTCCAAGGAGTTGGTTGGAGAGGTGAGTTAAAAGTACCTCCTCAGGCTGATTTATTTGATGCGCGCTACTCCTCCTAGAACTCGCGTACCAAAACAACTCTGGACACACTGAACACATGTTCAGGCACACAAATGTTTGTCCTATGCGGAAATCAAATCCACGAACCTTGGTGCCAGAGTAGTTACAAACCACTCCCTCACCGAGCTCTGAAAAATATCTGAAATCATAAAACATCGAATGGACATGGACAAGGAATTTAGAATTTCTTCACGTTTCCAATATCAAAGTGACACTCACAGAAAACGTTTAATGGCTTGCTGTAAAATAACTGTTCTGACATTCGGCACATGTATAAATGATAAGAGTTCAGAATTAAAATACCATCCATAAAAAAATGAACAACGAGGTCATCTGCTTATAGATTTCCGTACCAATATGATTAAAAAAAACCTTTTAAACCTTCAACTGGGCAAGAAGTCGCCGTTGCAAATAACAGCAGCAGTTGCGCGTAACTTTAAAGCCCTATAGGATATTTCAGGAATTTAAAGCACACTTAACATCTTAAACTTTGTAGGAATGTTGGCTCGCTAAGCGTATTTTACCGCCTTTACCATGGTGAGTGCTCTGAAGAACTGTTTTCCCTTATGCCACCCTCTCCCTTCCGTCATAGAACCACACGTGCGGACTTGCGATATCATTATTCCACTGTCGAGAATATACCCTCGCGTACTTAAAAGTTCGGCATCTCCTATCTCTGTCATACTATTGAAAAGTGTAACGCTTTGCCGGCACATATGTTTCCTCCTTCCATCAATATGGGATCCTTCAAGCGAAGCGTGAAGAAGCACCTTGCGGGCCAGCTGCTATGCTGGCCCGCAAGGTGCTTCTTCACGCTTCGTCAAGTGACAGGACACTGTAGTCTTTTGTCAGTTGCATTTTTCGCTTACCAGCAGACGAAGCGGAGCCACAATGCTGAGTTGAAATAAAAAATACATTAATTAATAATTTTAAGATACTGCGAAGAGGTTTTCCTTCTCAAAAGCATTTTGAAGATCAACACAGCAGACTAGCGGGGAAAAAGCGCTTTTAAAATTATTAAAAACCATGCGGCAGTAAATTACAAAAAAAAACGATTAGCTCGCTACCAGAATCTAAGCATAAGAAATATTTATACTTTTTCGGCTAGAATCCGGCTATTGTGGGAAGAAATTATAATTGTTGATAGTAACTTATTCATTCTTACACTAACCATTGTTTATTTAGCAAGACACCGGTCGAGGAGTACTCAGAATTTTCATGCAGAGTGCCACACTTGTCGTGGAAGCTTCTAGGAAAGAAGAGATGATTATAAAACAGAGGCTAAGCTAATGACTCCTAATGTCAGCCCTTCACTGCACCTCCAGCAAAAACTTTCAACTCCATTGTAAGACCTCGAGTGCGAACCTTCAATATGAATTCCTTGAAATTTATTCAAATTTCTGTTACTTAAAAGCAACCTCTTGCTTGTTTAAACCCATAGAATTCCGCTGACACTTGCAACTAATTCATGAGACATAAATCATCTGTCGAATTCCGAGGATAACCACATGGTACGCGGTGTTTCGTCTGTCATGAATTCTTAAATCTCGCCTTTCCTCAAATATACAGGCTTCCATAGACAACTAACACAATCTTGAGGAAATTGAAATATATTCTGGGCCTTTGGAGCTCACAAGAAAGTTAGACTTTCATGTTACATAACGTTGCTAACTGACCTAGATTAGCAGTGCAAGTCTGCATACACGCTGTCTATTCACTACCACAATCAATGATGAAAAAGGTATATGCTAATGTAACATTCGGATTTACACCACTATACCACATGCCGTATATAGTACCATCGATTTCAAACCTCAGATAACAGTATCCCTCAAAATTCCAATGGCAAATAAATAATTTCTAACTGTATCTTTAATGCTATAGTATCTTTGTATAATTATATATTACCAAAACGCATACGGCTTGTATATCCTCCCGACGTAGTATAAAAAAAACCCCCAATTGTTAGAGCAGTGTTGAATTAATATTTACTAGCCTAATCAAAATCACGCTGCTTGCCGAAAAAACCCGGTGGTAACAGAAAAAAACAAGACATCTCCAATCATCTTCTTAAGCAATTTGGCCTTTTCAGCTATTATTTTCAATTTAATACATCGTTGGGATGCATGTAAGCATACGGCACATCTGATTTAAAGTGTTTACTGAAGGCTATGAACATTACTATTAACTTACTACAGTAACAGTTAAACTCTCAGGAGAGTCATTTGGTTGTGGTTTTCTGTGTGGTAAAGATACTTCCCCAGTCGGTCTATTTTCTCTAAAACATCCAGATCAAGACAAACAAATGTTTGTCAAATGTGGGAATCGAACTCAAAGCCTTGGTGTTAAAGAAGCCATTGCTAACGACTATATTACCGGGGTCGTCAAACCTTACCATATTCTAGCACAAGATGATTATCCGCTTTGCGCATCATTAGAGGTCATGAGGCGAATGCCTAATGAAATTTACCGTCCCATATGCAGTCCAGACTTACTTGCTTTATCATCATCACCGACTCAACAGATATGGCCTCCTAATTACCACTTCAGTTTGCTGAACTTGAGGGTGAGAGTGAGAGATCAATATTGTGATGAGGAAGTGATTGCACCATTAAGTTCGGGCCTATAGAAACAATGCAGGAGAAAATAATGATGAAACAGTAATAAAATGCGAAAGTGGAAGGATGTAAAAGGGAAGGAAGGCTAGCCTACCATGACCTAGGAAGCTCAGTTCTCACTGCCTATCTCTGTATCGATTTAGTGTCTTGATATAATAGATATATACATATAGAACTTGAGGGTTAAATAGGAAACTTTAGTTCTACATTGAATTTGATCATTTCGAATGTTGCTCTTACAAAAACTCCAAATATAACTTTCTCAATCAAGTTTTAAAGATTGTTCGACTTTTAACATGTTTAAAGACTTACTGATTCAAATCTCATTGGGTATTTGATGGATTTACAAGAGGTAAGGCACATCAAAGCAGCCCGACTGGAGAATTACCTCCACCTGACAGAAAAATGCAGCAAATTAATAACTCCCTCCAGTTTTATTTAACTACTCTATTGATGGTCTTATGCTGAAAAAAAGAGACAATGTGTAGACATTGAGTATTGTGAGGATAGGAAATCTTCTTACGTTTTTACAATCTGCTAAGGACTTCTAACGTCACACTCATACGTGTACCTGTACATCATCCTAGCTAGAACTTTATGTATGTATGTGTATCGTCACACTAGGTTCCTTGCGGGGTTGACAGAGGGAATCGGGTGTCAAAAGACACGGTCACACTTCAAGACAGTTCTCTAACGTCCATAGAACTGTACTCGAATATAATTCTGTAATCTGGTCGCCTTAATATAAAATTCATTACGATCGTATTGAGAAGATAGAGAAGAAAACTTTAAAACTTATATGTTACAAAACAGTCTTCAACTTTATTATTATACGTCTTCTTCTTAGCGTTATACCGTTTTCTAATCCATTAGGATCGGCGGGGTCCGCTACTACCTTACCTTTTTTTTTTTTTTGTGACGCGGGGAAAAATGCATTACGCACACCACCGGTGCCTGGGTGGCCTCCGGTGGTAGTGTGGGACTCCCCGTCGGCTGTCCGACGGTATACCCACTAATCGACCCCGCGAAATGCCATCGGCCGCGTTGGTGTGGTTGCCCTAACGATTCGGTAAATATACTGATTTGAACACGGAGCGACTGCTGTCAGACTTCCGCAACCCAGAGAGAAACACCAGATCATTCTTAAGTAAGGTCACATGTCTTTCGAAACATAATTTCTTGTAAATGCGGGTTTCCTTACGATGTTTTCCTTCACCGCCGAGCAAGTGATAATTACAAATACGAGTACATAAATTCTAAAACACGAATTTAGTGGTATATGCCGGGATTCGAACCGGGACTTATTGTTTACTAGGCCGGTTCTTTGTCCAGTGGGCTATCACTGCTCTCTGCTTTCATTATTATACTTGTTACAGGTTATTCAAGTTTAAAATATGTATACATTACATTATTCTCTCTGCCTACCCCGCAAGAGACCTGGGGTGAAGATGTACATACGTACCTAGAAGAAAGAAAGAAAAACATTAATTCGTACACAACACAACACTGAACAACAATATATATATATATACAGCAAAACATATATACAAAACTAAGCATAACATAACAGAACAAATATAAACACAGCAAATAGTGTTGTGCGATGTAACAAAATGGTCTGGACTCAGTATATTGTCGAAGCCTGTGTAGCAGACCCGACACTGATTTTCAGTCCAGACCAGTCTTTTGTGACACCGCGGACGGAACAAACAAGCACTATGCACTAAGACAAACAACAAACATTATAAACAAACCTACATACATACATAAAACAACAAAGTAGACGTAACATTTAGCACTATCTTATCTTTATTGTTAAAATTAGAAGAGACATGCTCCGTTGGTTCGTACATGTAGAAAGAATACAGGATGAAAGAATGACGAAACAGGTATACAATGCGGAAGTGAAAGAATGTAGAAGCCGACGAAGGCCATGACTTTCTTACCGTGACCAAAATGTCCGGATATGTCAGGAGCCTTAGAAATCGGTGAGCGTGTATGAGAAGAGCAATGAATGTTAAAGAAGCGAGTGAGGTGTGTAAGGAATGAGTCACGTGGTGCTCGGTTCTCTCTGCCTACTCCGCAAGAGATTTGGCGTGAAGTTATAGATAGATATATTATCTTTACAAAATTGTTAAGAACAACATAGATACATTGAACATAGATTCCCTGTCTTTACTCGACCTTTTTAATCCTGTAGTTTAGACTGGGGAAGTACCTTCAACTCACAGAAAATCGCAGCAAATTAACAGCTCCCTGGAGATTTATTGTGTTGAGTTTTCAGGTTTCCGTGCCTCAAAAGGTAAAACGGAACCCTTATAGGATCACTTTTTTATCCGTCTGTCTATCTGTAAATTTGGTTAGAAGCAAGGTCATATAGCACAAGTTAAGGTAAAAAAATCCGAAAACCGTAAATTTGTAGTTACATCTTAAAAAAAATATGTCTTTTGCGAAAATAATTTGCGAAAATATGCTTTACGGTACCCTTGAAGAGCGAGTCGGAATCGCATTTGATGGCTTTTTTTGTACAATGGCTTTCAAGCATACGGTCCACTTGATGTAAAATGATTACCGTAGCCTATGAGCGCTGGTAATACATTCAGTATCACGCACACGATGCCACCTAACACAGCAACTCCTTAGGAGCTTACTGGTAACCTCACTCACACGCAGGAACACAACAACCCTCTAGGGAATTGTTATTTGGCTCCCCAGATGGGTTGCTTTGATGCGCCCTACCTCTCTTGAATCTTGCAGACCAAGACAAACAGACATGTTCATGGGCACAAATGTTGTTGTTGTTGTTGTTGTAGAAAACTTTATTGTACAATGAATAACATAACAATATATTACATGATTTGGTTAAAAATAGTACTGTACAATGGCGGACTTATCCCATTCGGGATCTCTTCCAGTCAACCATAGAGAATCTGAAAGGAGATATAAGCTTAACGAGGGTTAAGGAGCAATGTAAGTAGATACTAAGATCAACAAAATAGGTACATAGATAAAAATACTAGTATATACAAGAGTGGTATAGAATGTATAACACACACATATAAGAAATAGTAAACAATACACACATAAATCAATAAATTACAAACATAATACATAACATTACGAGGTCAATGTAACAGGAGTATTGACCACGTGCTTCATCACACTGGATTTGAACGAATTAATTGTTTGCGCCATTTTCACATCTATTGGAAGCGAGTTCCATAAACGTGCTGCAAACACACTAAAAGATTTGGTATAGTTGTAGGAGTTGGGAACAGGAACATGTAGAGATGGATTGTTGCAAGACCGCAGACGATCATCTAGAGTGCGAAAGGTGAATCTTTCCCGTAGGTAATTTGGAGCCGTAGGATGAAAAAGGACATGATAAAGCAGACTAAGGATATGGAGAGTTCTGCGAAGACGCACCGGTAGCAAATTAAGACGATTGCGATATTCTGTAACATGATTGAACTTCCGCAAACCGAAAACATACCTTATACACAGATTTTGTATGCGCTCCAACTTATTGAGTAATTCCTCAGATGGGTCCAGGTAAGCTATGTCGCCGTAATCCAGGACAGGAAGCAGAAGAGTCTGCATCAGTAATGCTTTGGTATTGACAGGAAGAAAATGTTGAAGTCTTTTCAAGGAGTGCAGAGAAGCGAAGATCTTGCGGCTGACTTCGTCAATCTGAGATGCCCAGGACAAAGTTTGGTCAAAAATGATACCTAAATTTTTGACTGTGGAGGAATAAGGGATAATGTTTCCATCAAATACAACATCAGGACAATCTTGTAGATTCTGAAGACGTGATATAAAGTAAGGACTGCCAATGATAATTGATTGTGATTTGGCAGGATTAACCCTTAAACCAAAGTCATTGGACCATTTCGCAATAAAAGATAGATCTTGATTGATAATGTCGATGGCATCATTCAAATTATCGAGCGAAGCAGCCGCATATATCTGAAGATCGTCAGCATAGAGATGGTGAGAGGAGGAGAGCTTGGAAGTTATACTGTTGATAAAAATAGAGAAGAGAATAGGAGAAAGTACTCCCCCTTGAGGAACGCCTGAGAGAAGCTGATTCCAGTCAGATCTAGTTTCATCAATCTTTACCAATTGGCGACGATTAAGTAGATAAGATCTAAACCACGATAAGGCCAAAGGAGATGGATTTACTGCACACAGCATGCCAAGCAAAATATCAAAATCGACCGTGTTAAATGCGCTTGTAAAGTCAAGTAATACTAATAGAGTTAATTTTTTTTCATCAATGTTTTTTCTAATGTCATCGGTGACCTTGACAAGTGCAGAAACAGTGCTGTGCCCAGCGCGAAATCCGGATTGGTATTCACTCAAGAGGTTATGCTGACGTAAATGATTAGATAAGCGTTGGTGCACAAAGTGTTCCAACACCTTGGAAAGAACAGGCAAAATAGAAATTGGGCGATAATCCAAGAAAGAAGAGGGGTTAGGTTTTTTCGGCAGAGGAATTACATGGGCATCTTTCCATAATGAAGGAAAGACCCCAGAAGCAAGAGAACAGTTGAGAATATTGGCAAGAATAGGAGCAATTTCTTCCTTTATAGGATCCAACATACTAATGCCAATCTCATCATTCCCAACAGCCTTAGACTTAATGGTACTTATCAGTTTGATCACCTCTTCAGATGAAATCTGACCAAGTTCAAGCGGAGCTATGTTCGGGGTAAGTGAATTTAATTGGGCTAATGTGGATTGCTTACATAGAGGGTCAATATTAATGGGGGAAGAGCAAAAATGCTTATTTAACGCATTAAGATCTAAATTACAGGGAACATTGGAGTGATTCCTGCCAATACCATTTGATTTCAGAAAATTCCATAGCTTGTTGGGTGGACAGCTCTCTATAGAGGTATGCATATATGCACGCCTGGCCTCCCTACAAACCTTGTTACATTTATTTCGGAGAGCTATGTATTTGTCACGTTTCTCAGGCGAGAAGTCATGACGTAATTTAATTTTCGCTCTATCCCTACGTGACATGAGATTTTTTATTTCATTTGATAACCATGGTGCAGGGAGATGTTTGACACGCACGGAACGAACCGGGGCATATTTATTATAAAGATCTAATATTATAGTATTGAAAGCTATCAACTTGGAGTCGACATCTGAAACCGAGAGCACAGAATCCCAGTTCTCATCACGTATTTCACTCAATAGTTCATCCCAGTTAATGGCGGAAAAATTGCGAAGGAGTATGGTTTTGTGTCTGCGTTTCGGTGGACGAACTCTGAAAGAAGCATATACCAAGTCATGAGCAGAAAACGCTGGAGCACTGAACTGACCGTGCGTCGACACTAGCTCAGGAGATGAGGTGATTATCAAATCAAGGAGAGAAGGAGGACCATTATGCGGAAAATGAGTGGGATTAAGAGAAAGGTGACAAAGATTTGTAGAATGTAAAAGGGACAGAAGTTTTTTACTACGAGAATCATCTTTAATGAGGCAAGTGTTGAAATCACCCATAATAATAGTGTGATCACATTGTGTGCTCAAATCTGTTAGAAGAGTTTCTAATGATTCGAAATAGTCAATTTGAAGTGACGGACTATAATACACGCCCAGCAAGATTTTACAGTGGTGAAGCGTTACTTGTAGGAATAAATGTTCCGGAGATTGATATTGGGGAGAAGATTGTGATAGCACTTGATGAGGGATGTCACTACGTAGATACATTGCAACACCGCCATAACCCACCATCCTAGTGGTGCCACCGTGTGTTTTAGTACACGTACGGTCATTCCTGATTAGTTTGAACCCTGGAAGAGGAAAAAGCGTAGAAGGCAGAGTGGGTTTAAGAAACGTCTCCGATATTAGAATTGCGTGTACACTGTCGCTTGTAAAAGTGGCCAATAAGTCAGAGTAATGCGCCGCAACACTTTGTGCATTAATGTGTACGACATTGAAATTTTTTGGTAGCGAATATAAAGCAGCATTCAGGACAGTGTTCAGTGAAGAAGCATCGGAGCTATCACTAGCGCCGGAGCCACTTTCGAACGAGGAAGATAGCGAATAGTACTCTGAATCAGACATCTAACTAATAATGTATTGTATTGATAATATATAAAAAATAAATAAACAAAATGAAAACAATAAATAATAATAAAATTACACTATCATATGAATATGAACTTCTTTATATCACCTTCAGATTGTCGCCGGCTGTTACAGAAATAAAAGACGAATAAAACACGAATATCATAAAAAAGAATAAAAACTCAACGCTCGTGGGTTCGATTCCCACACAAGACAAAATGTTTGTCTTGTGTGGGAATCGAACCCACGAGCGTTGGTTTCAAAGTCGCGTCTTTCACGACTGAGCCAACGAGCTCGTCATTCCTCTATGTCTTCATTCGTCATGCCTTCCGCGATAGTATAAAAAAAAACGAAACTACGCCTAACTATTTAATGTTTTCAGTATATCATAATGATGTTCCTGATACTTGGCTTGGAACTGTTAATTTTGTTAGTGGCCTTCTACTTGAACGCGAACATTGCTGGGGATATCACCGCCCGTATGACGGAGATTCATGGCTTCTACTCCAGGCCTGGTCATTTGGAGATTGTAAAAATATGGGACGATATGCAAACCAAGGTGAAAAGTGTTCCTTCAATATTGAATAGTAACATCTGTTTTTATTTCGGAAAGAAATCAAGCAGTAATAGAACTGTTACCAACGCCAATGAACGCATAAAAGCACTAGATAAGCAGCAAATATCTTTAAAAAATAAAAAAATGCATGTTTTTTTACCTATGTGGTTGATGTGATATACTTGTCATATATTCAAACATAAATAGCTCTCTTTCATTTTTGTTACCGAAAGCATCAAGTGTTAAATCATTAGATTAGTTAAAATCCTTAGGAAGTACCTCAATTTTGGGATCTCGCGTGCCATACGTGGAAGTGTAATAATAATATTGAATAACATTGCACAAACATATGTTTATTTTTTTCAGCTCGCCTGTTGTGGTGTGTCTAACAGCCACGATTGGGACGCAAGCGAGGTTCCGATGAGCTGTTGCAATGTACCCTACGGCACAACAACTTCCTTTCACTGTGGGATGAGCAACGCATATCTTACAGGATGTAGTGGCGCACTAGGCGAATGGCTGAGGAGGAAGTCAAACCTTCTAGCCATCACAACATTTGCTATGTTCTGTTTACACGTTAGCATCTATATTTTAATACTTGATTGTCCCATTGCTTGCTTTGTGTCAATAAACAAGTTCGTATGAACTAAAGCTGTGTGGTACCTCGGAAGTGACTAGAATAATCTAGTCACTTCCGAGGTACCACAGGGATCGTACCTAAGACCTTACGTTCTTATGTCTTGTTGTACCCTCTTTGTAAAATGTACCGTACCGTATGTTTGGCCTGCGCTCTGTATCCCTAAATGATGATTCAAATCTATTATAGAATAGAATTGTATTGATATTTTATCACTTTTGCAGGTATTGATTGCAGGGTTGGCTTGTCGCTGGGCCAATACACTCAAGATGCGAAAAAACCGTAATGAAATTGTGAATAATCTTGATACGTTACAAAAGAATTGAGCACTCTAACAAAACCTGTCTTATTACGTACAATATTAGCCGATTCTAATAATATCGTGTATTAATATTGCTGTATCTTCCTAAGGAATACACTGACTGAGTTGTTATTTTCTGTCTACTTATTCGCCATAAAGATGGCTGTAAGAGTGACTAAGCGGCGTCGGTCGTATCGTCATGTTAAAATTTTTGCATGTTAGCATATTTCCACTGCGAGATATAAATTGGTGACCGTGACAAGACCGCACATTTAATAAGTATACGGTCCGTAACAAAACACGACGAAGAACAGGAAGTTTCAAAAATCAATGTGAAGCAATCCTTAAGATCATCATCACTACATCCGCTTTCTACAACGCCAGCTAAAGTTTGCAAAGGCCAAAACCAGAGAAGCCAAACAGATTTTGGAGTTTTTAGAGCGAAAAAACCAATGTCACCTGGGACATAGCCGAGCCGGTGATGCAGCTAAATTATCATCTCGCAGCATAGTTCTCCAGATGAGTGTACCGTTTTTCCTTCCTTATT
This sequence comes from Pyralis farinalis, assembly GCA_947507595.1. Taxonomy (NCBI): domain Eukaryota; kingdom Metazoa; phylum Arthropoda; class Insecta; order Lepidoptera; family Pyralidae; genus Pyralis; species Pyralis farinalis. The sequence goes on from OX382258.1 coordinate 22,236,809, forward strand.
AACTAAACTTTAACAATATTACCATTATAGTGCAGAATAACTTAACTTAATAAAAATAATACCCTTCATAAAACATATAAATTCCACATTTACATACTTTTGTTTACAACAATTTTTATCATACGAGTACTAATAATATGCATTGTTTCCTGTTTTCGCACCAGTTTTCCATGATGTTTAGACAATTTTGCTGAATATTTCAGCTTGTTAATGGTTACCGTACCCGCCTACTTACCATAAAGCAGGTCACCAGCCGGTGTTTTGAGTGTCATCGGACTGCTAAATATACAATTTATTATTATTCAGTTAATGCCTATCTGAATTTGAGGAGCCTTGTAGTTTTTATACTATGTTTATTTTGTACCTACACATAAATATTTTTATTTACAACTTTTATTTTGAGATTTTTGTTTACTTATGTAGGTATTCATTTTATTTCGAAATGACCGAGTATGCGGTGTCAAGTAAATTAAAAGATTTGTATACAAAATGTAATTCCATAAAGAGACAAATTACAAAATTGAATAACTACCTGGATAAAATTACACGGCAGCCTACAATGACGTCTAAAGAGATAAACGAACTCTCTTTAAACATCAGTAAATTAAAAAGTTTTCTACTAAATACGACGAGATGCAAACCCACTTGGAGTTGTTGAATTTTGAAATTTTCTACTGTATTATCTTTTTTGTTAGTGTTACGCTCATTATGAAATAAATATATTTAGTTTTGTTGATATTAACTGTCAGATCATTACATTCAAGCCAATATATTTAGTCATGTACAGTGTTATTGATATCTTTATTGTATTCTACTGTGTCGTTATCTAAGTCAGGGATAATTATCGATATGTCATCAGCGCGGAGTATACGAAAATGTCTAGTAATATCGGGTAAGTCATTAATATAGATTATGAATAGCAATGATCCCAGAATATTTCCCTGTGGAACTCCTACTTTATTTAGTTTAGATCGAGATTTTAATGTTAGTTCTTGTTTCCTTATTTTATTGATACTCTTGATATCAGTGTATTGTGTACGGCCAGCCAAATAACTTTCCAGCCAATTTAAAGCTTGACCTCTTATACCATACTTTTCACAGTTTGGCAGCAATATTTTATGAGAAACAAAATCGAAGGCTTTGCACATATCGAAAAATATTGTTGCCGGGATTTTTTTATCTACAGAAGTCATTATTTTAAATGCTGCTAGTACAGTTGATGCACCTCTTTGAAACCTGTTTTGTTCCCCGTTTATAATATTGTGTTTAGTTAAGAATGACATGATTCTGACATACATCGCCTTATCGAACACCTTAGAGAAAATCGATCGAGTGAATTCAGTCAATAGTTTTCAATTAATAGTCTATTTCCCTTTTTATAAGCTAGTTTCACAACTGCACTCCCAAATCATCGCGGAATATACGTTGGACAATGAGACAATGATTAAACCTAAGAATAACTCTTAATTGCGAACATTTCTTTCGTCGAAGTAATTTCATCTACTGCCCTAATAGACGTCTCGAAACCAAAGACTAAAGCTACCAGAGTTCGTGCGTTGTTGGATTTAGGCAGTCAGTCATCATTCATAACGAAATCCTTAGAACAAAAATTAACATTAAATCTAACAGGAATCTCTATGAATGTCACCTCGCATCGGCATTAGATACAACTCAACAAAGTAATAAGTATAAATTTTGAAATTAAATTAAATTGTCTAGTTCTTGATAAACTTACAGGAATTCTTTCAACCGTCCCTATAAAATTACACGATCTAAATTTACTTGACCATATTATAAAATTGGCAGATCCTAGTTTCAACCAACCAGCTTCTATTGACCTGATAAAAGGTACAGACTTCTTTTGCGACATACTTGAACTGGAATGTCAATCATCACTCAACCCCAAATTACAAAGTTCAGCCTTTGGTTGGTTGGTCGGTGCGCCAACCAAGCATAATAAATATAACATGTCAGCCAATGGCGCAGATTTGTCTAAAGAATCTCATATTGATGAGATGTTAATTGGGTTCTGGGAACTGGAGAAACTTCCTCAGAAGCGAATTTTAAGCAAAGACGTAATTGCATGTTCATCATTCATTTTGTATCTAATACGTTCCGTCTCGCTTCAGATATATTCTACGTAAAACTACCATTAAGGGATTCACCTTATACTTTGAGTGACTCACATGAGCTTCCAGAAAAACGTCTAAAGTGTCTTGAAAGACATTTCAAAATAAATACTAATTTAAAATTACAACATGTACAATTACTAAAGAAATTCGAAGTTTTAGATTATTATTTGAAGTACCTACTTGTCTCCGAATTCCATCATACTTCTTGTGTTATCGTTGCTGCTTTTACAATGAATCAACGCATATCAAGGTCATCTTTTATATTCCAATTTATAGGTTCAAATGTACAGGATTCTCTTTTCTTCATTTTGTTTCGTGCACAACAATACAAATATCTCTTCACTAGAGATATCGAGAAAATTTAGTGACAAGTTCAAGTCAATCTGGATGATTGGAACCTACAGCGTATCTTGCGGAAGAAGATGATTCCTTACCTATCAGAACTATGCAGCTGGATACTGTTACTTACGGTACCGTAAATGCCAATTATTTTAGCACGCGTTGTCTTTGGCAGATAGGAGAGGAGTGTGATGTGACACTTTGACTAAAGTCATCATTCAGAAAAATTTTTACGTGGACGACCTGATTACTGGCTCAAATATTAATGAAGAATTACGATATTATACAATTTTCGGCAGCCACAGAACTAAGAAAAGGCTGTTTCAAATTGCGTAAGTACAAAACAAATATGCTCTCTATATTCATAAATTCTCCAAATTTTGCTTAAGAAAATTTAACCATCTATTGAAATTGGGGTGTTTTCTTATTGCGCGAGGCTATTAAAATAAGAAAACACCCCAATTTCAATAGAGAAGATGGTTGGCAAGTACCACCTGCTTGGGATCCAGTCCTAAAAATAATCAAGTCACAAATCCAAAGATCTACTAAAAAATGTTCGGACACTGTGAGCGATTTTTGTGTGAATCGGAACATATATAATTAATCCATCCATGTCGGTAGATGTAATAATTGAATAACTAATGTAAGACAAATACCACCTTTCCTGCGACCACGGACGCTGCAAAGCGTTCGAAACGTCAGGTTTCAACAAAATAAATAAAACACGCGATACTTCCGTTAAAAATAGTTTAATTTCAATGTTGGTGTACCTTCTTTTTGAAGACAAATTTGCTGCACGATTTCTTAATAGAAACTGGTAACGCATTCCAGAGTTGAATTGATTGCCAGGTGAAGGAGTTGGACATGAAGCCTGAGCGGAAAAGAGGGATAGAGAGTAAGAGAGAATTGTAGAAACGTAGTGGGAGATTATGAGAGTCACAGATATACTGAAACTTACATTTCAAGTATTCTGGAGAATGAGGACAGAATAGAATAGAGAGTACAAAGTAACCTCAGATTTCGACACTGACGAATAGGTAGCCATCCAAGACAGGTAGGAAGAAATGTGGTCAAATTTACGAAGACAAAAGATAAATCGGATGGCATTATTAATTAACCGGTCCAGCTTATCAAGCAGATCTGTATTGAGATCAGGATAACACACATCACCATAATCGATTACGGGCAGGATGAGGGATTGCACAAGGGTACCTTTAGTAGCAATAGGGAGAAAATTTCTGTATCGGTTTAAAAATCGTAATGCTGATATGACTTTACGACTAATTTCAACCAGTTGATTAGTCCAGCTAAACAGTACAGTCGATATGGAGACCAAGATTTTGAACGCTGGTGCTGAAGGCGATAATCGAGTCGTTAAGCATGACAGCAGATAACGAATTAGCATCCAGTCTTGCAATTTGACGTGAACTGCCTATAATAATTGCTTGACACTTAGTGGGATTCACGGGAATTCCATAATTTTTGGACCAGGTATTAATTCTGCTGAGATCTGTATTTATTTGTCTTATAGCGGTATTCAATATATCGACAGAGGTCTGAGCATAAATTTGCAAATCGTCAGCGTAAAAGTGGTAAGAGCAATTAAGCGAGAATGATAGCAAATTTATGAAAGAAGAGAACCTGATTATACCAAAAAAACACTACACACAAAAAAGGTACGTCAAGGCCCGGCGACGCCGCCGTTAGTACTGTAGCTTTGAATTTTTAATTTTTGTTTTCGTCACTAAAGTATCGAATAATTTTGTTGGCACTACTGGAGAGACAGACTACATTATAAAATCAAGTAATATGCCATTCTCGTCACTAATTCGTCACAAATAAAGTTTAAAACTACCTCCTAACTGTGGCCGCCAGGCGACCGTACGGGTGGCTTGACAAGCCATCAGGGCTTTATGGTACTTTATTTGCTGGCTTGATCAAGCCTCAGGGCCTTGAAGGGGGGCAAACGAGCATGTGGGTCACCTGATGGTAAAGTGATCACCACCACCCATAGACATCAGCAACATAAAAGGGTCACTGAACGGTCACCGTTGACTGTATTTTTAGGGAAACATAGGCTCTTTTAAATATTTAATAGATTCAGGCGTTATTTTGCGAAAGTCAAATTTACATACAATTTGATCTAACCTGCTTTGTGTGCTTCCGCCACCAATGTGGTGGCCACCAAGGTGGCGGAAGCACACAAAGCCGGTTAGACCAAATTGCAAAGGCTGTTTTCTTGACGACACCCATATCGTGTTTGTTCAGGAATACCGCTGAGGGTTATTTATTCCATAATTTCATCGTATGCGGTAGAAAATATCTACTGTAGTTTTATATTGTGTGTCTAAGTGTACAAATAAAGCTTTTATTTTCTATCTATCTAAAATGCCTCAAAAAGCGTACTATAGTGGCATACCTCTCATTAAGATCGTGACGGTGAAATTTAAGTTTATGACGATTGGTACTATAGTGGAACTCAGCTGCTGGTATTAAGTTGAACAGCTGCTCCGAACAGTCCCCATGATACAATTCGTTTTCGTGTATAAAGCGAGCCTAGCCGAGCGGAGATCACTGGGTCGCCGACGATTCGAGCTACTCTATATTGTATGCGATCAAATGGAGTAAGCAAATATTGTAGCGCGCCGGCTCATAGATGTGAATAGTATACAAAATGTGAGGCCGGACCTGGGGCCATAGTATAAACAAATAAGTAGGATATCTTCATAGATACGCACCGCGTTCTATTTGTATCTGTAGTACTATTTGTATCGTACGTATGCACGCACACACTGACAAAAATTACCGGCAGCTAAAGGTACTCGGCGCCAGGCTGCCAGTCGTGGCTAAGCCGTGCCTAATATCGCCCGCCCCCACGCACGCACCGCGCCGCTGCGCTCCCGCTCGTAATAATTTGTACGTGTACCTACCTACTTTAACTACAAATTCGTAAAGATGGCTATAAAGTAAAAAGATTTTTTTTTGTATTAAATGTGTAATTTTGTTATAAAATTACAAATTTCCTACAGAAAAAAGTACTTTTAATGCCTATCATTTTAGTTTGCAGTTTCCCGTGAGGAAATAACGTCACTCACTTGCATGAACACAATAATCCTACAGGGAATTGTTATTTGGCTGCAGTTTTGATCGTATTTTTCATTACTTAATGAGCTGTTTAGCGGGCAGTTTCAACCTGTTACTTTTAGAGTATCTTAAAATTTCACTCATCATTTTTTCATAACGCGCCTAAAGGAGTATATAACTTCAATGCAATAGTCAGCTCCAGGTCTATGTACAAAAAATAATTAAGAAAAACTTTGTATTATAGATCCCTGATGATTCACCTACAGGTGAAAATTGTTTTGTACATAGATAGACTGTGCATTTTTGACGATTGTTTAAACTATAAGCGACATCTCTACGTGTTTAGGCTATTATCCTTCGCTCAGGGGTCGAATCGGCCTACTTATTTGATTTTACTATGCCTGGGCCTTATAAAGTAGAAGGCGTTGTCGAGATGTAAAGTATTATTTAGCTCTATTGATGACACTAATGCTCTTGGACGCCAACTTAGCTTTGCTCTCCAGATGACCGCGAAACTGTACATCGTTTGATATGTCGACACTGGGTGTTGATACCGATGCTAGGCGTAACGCTGAGGGGTATACCTACTAATCGAGGAACTACGATAAATGGGGACTTTTACGCTGTAAATGCGCATACTTGTGTCTTTAGGGGATTAAGTAGAACTAAATTTTTAAGGTATATATGCATTCATTTAATTATTGCTATAGCAATAATTAATTGAATGCATATATACCTTGACTGCTGATATGTCTTCTCTGATCTGTACACATTATCCATTACAATAAAATGCACTAGAATAGTTTATCATTTTTTAGATAAGAATTTATTTAACCAGTTATCTCTTTCCGCCTCGCAATGGACACGCCGCCGCGAAGTTATAGATAGACAGATAAAAGAGTTTAAATGTTTGCAGCGACGAAGCCAGCAGATAATTGATACGTCTTATATTACAAGCATTTATAGGCTTACATTCATAACGGTATGGTAACCAGTCAACATGAGGCTAAAGTCTGCTCGTTTACGAACTGACTTCTTTAATATTCATAGCTCTTGTCACGCCCGGTCGCCAATTTTTAGGGCTGCCGGCGTTACATACTGATAAACCATGACTAATTATGTTTTGATAGGTTAGTTTTCATCAGCTCAGCTCCTCCGTCATTCACGCATTCTTCATTTATTCATTAAATGAATAAATGAAGCATACCTAAAATATATATTGCTGCGAAACACTTGAAAAACTTAAGCCTACGCGGATGCTGCATATGTATATGTTTACGCGGCGGATGCAGGGTATCTGAGAGGCGGAAGTGGACACCCTCATCAACGGCTGCATATTTCTGTTTTGGGGTCCTAAGTATGGGACCGCTGGTTCCGGATGTCATTGTTCTAAAGCACCATTAAAAACTCTTTGTGGCTTATGGTGTGTGAAACGACTCTTTCGTTTCGGCGTGAAAAAAGTACACAAGATAAAAAAAACAACTGCTGAACGCATTTTGTGTTTGGAAATTTTGATGATTTCTAAGAAACTGTACTGTTTAAATTATTTAGTAAAGTTTTGTAAATTTATCATATTTTTTCCTTGTAGAGACAACGACAGATCAACCTATACACTCATGCACCTTATATCGTAGCAGTGAAGATGAAATTTGCATTGTTTTATATAACTTTATCTGTCGTCATGTGTACACAAATCTCATTAGCGTGGCTCTAGTAGTACATTAAAACTAGGATCGATGGTTCGATTCCTGTACAATACATGTATTTGTTTACATGAACACATCAGTTTGTATTGGTTTAGGTATTGTCCTATCTATTGTTAAAATTTACTTACAAATCAAGGGTATCACTCACAATACAAGAACTGACAGTTTGATGTTAACGACTTTGTGAGTTCCGCCGCCGATTAGTTCATGCGAACTAGTGCTGGCCGGCATCCACCCACTACCGTTAGTAGATACACATCATCGCCGCCCTAGGTACTCCGGTCATCTCTACCATGGCTGCTGTGGTCGCATGCAATTTATGTTCCAAATTGCACTTGTTGTTGGCATGAACTAATCGGTAACTTTCGCAAAATAACGCCTGAATGTATTAATTATTTAATACAAGCTCTCTTATGTGACTTATATTATAATATATGGGTCTGTTTTGATCGTGAGATACTTCAGTTTATTTACCAATAATATATTAAATGTCAGAAGCCCCAGGAACCGGCGAGCGTGCATGAAAAGAGCTATGAATATCACAGAAGCGAGTGAAGTATACAAGGACCGCGTCTTATGGCGCTCGGTTCTCTCTGCCTACCCCGCAAGGGACTTGGCGTGAAGATATACATACATACATACATATATTAAACAAATTCTTTCACATGCCGCACTTGCGATTCTTACTTAAGGTACGTAACTTAGCGAAACATTTTTTTATACCACTAAGTCGATAAACTATTAGTAGTTTTCCGTGCTATGTTAAACCATCGGCCCTGGTTTCTGTCGATAGATGACAGTCGTTAAGGTAAGTCGATTGCCTTCGGGCGACTTGAACATACTGGTCTCCGCCTATCCAACTTGGTGGAGGTATGCTCTAAACTCGTTCCGTTGAAGAGAGACCCGTATTCCTGCACTGGGTTAAATTAGTTTTGAGCAGTAACGTGGTAAACAAGCGTACGGCCTGCCTGCTGGTATTTAGTTACCATGGTCTAAGGTCATTTGCAACATCAGGTAAGTTACTTATGCGTTCGTGACCCTGCAAAACCCTCTTCACCACGCCTTCTGGAAGAAAATCACGTTGCAGTCCCTTGAGAAAATCTCGTCGAATAGTTCATTCCACAACTTAGCAATTATACAGGAGATACTGTGACAAATTCAAAGAAACTTTAATATAACCTGATAAATAAAGAACTTGAAAATGAACTAGGTTGCTGCCTGTGTATCCCATCATGACCAGTGCCAAAAAAATTACCTCGTCATCAATAAAATTTGTCTAGGAAGCAAAACATTGTGTAAGTTCTATAATATTTTAAATGTTGTATAATGGGCAGGAAAATTAGGCGTATAAATCACACATAATTCAGATTTAGGTTTCAAAAAACAATATTTAAATTTTGTAAAAATCCACTGGTTCGATTAAATACATAATCTAATCCAGAAAAGCTAACATAATATCATAAAGTCATTCAATAATAAAATGATATAAATAAATCAATTCCATTACTATAGCGGTTGGAAAGAACATTGAGCATACAATTGACAAACAAAAGATAACGAGATACACAACAATTCTATTAAAAATGGACTCCGAGGAAGCGTGTCCGAGGAGAGAACAAATGTCAATAGATTTATCAACTATACCTGAATCGGTTATTAGCAAATTACTACTTTCCCCTAAAAGGTTAATAAGAAATTTACAAGCAATTTGATATGAGCAAAATTGTGTGCACGAAGCATGTGCATGACTTCCAAAAATGTCGCCGGAATCTATTAACTATGGGGTTAAAGTATGAAATTACCGATTTGTACTGAAATATTAAAACTCGTTTTTTTTTCTAAGATGTAAATTATTTATTTAATCAAAATATTTACCCTCATTATATATATATATTGCTGCCATCTAATCAGAAGTTTATTTATGTATTTGCGATAGAACTCTGGGGATCTAGATTCGATAAACTGTGTGAAAGCATTTTGTACTGCCTCCTGGGAAGAAAATATTTTACCACGTAAAATATAGAAAATTGTCCAAATAACGACAAAAATGGTAGTCAGTTGGAGCAAGGTCTGGCGAGTATGGAGGATGACGTATGGTTTCCAACTGCAGCTCCTGTAGAGTTAAAACAGTTTCTCGTGCAGTGTGAGGTCTTACGTTATCATAGAGCAATAATGGTGAAGAACGATTCACGAGTTGGGGCTGTTCCACTGCCAGTTTCGAATTCAATGTTCGAAGTTCGGCACAGTAAACATCTGCTATTATTGCTTGACCAGACCTAAGAAAGCTATAGTGAATAACGCCATGAAGAGACCAACAAACAGGTACCATTACCTTTTTATTGGTAGGCGTTGCTTTAGTGCACTGTTGCGGCGTTTGACCTGGGGTCAGTCATTGCATTTTTCACTCACGGCTCCACATTAACCCATACTCATCCCACTGCAGGATATGCACATGTACTGCAGGTTATGGGTCTCCCTTCAACCGAAGGGGTTTAGCGCATACTCCACCACGCAGAGGCCACAGAGGCCAGACTTGTCAAGTCGCCCAAGTCCACCGACTTAGCTTAACGACTGTCATCTAACGACAACAGCCGGGACCAACGGCTTAACGTACCCTCCGAGGCACGGAAAGAGCTCCGAGGCTCCGAGAAACTCGAGATAGATAAACCCATCCATAGACAGGCTGCGGTTAACATTGCTTAACCTGCGTGTTTGGTTAGAATGACACGCGCAACGACGCCATCGAGGTCTCGCTTACGGTTTTCGTAAAGAATCTACTTTTCGTCATATGTCACAATTCGATCTAATATTTCATCATTTCTGTACAGATTCAACAAGGCAACACAAGTTTCAACATGCGTTTCTTTCTGCAGATCAGTCAAATCACGAGGTACTCATTTTTCATATTTTCTTATCTTATTGATTTGATGCAAATGAGTCAATATTGTAGGTAAGGTAATGGTAAACCATGCCGCCAATTCCTGACTCGGATCGGCTTCCACTATCTCCTTCAATTCAACGTCGTTCACCAGTGTGGGCCCGTCTTCCACGCGGTTCATTTTTCAAGTCGAAGATTCCATTACGAAAGCGTTTAAACTAAAAACGGATGGTGCGTTCATTTGCAATCTCCTCTTCAAACGCAGCATTGATATTACGAGCCGTTTCTGCCGCATTAGTTCCGCGTCGAAAATCGTATTAAAAAATTACTCGGGTTTTCGAAGTCAAATGTTGTACATTTTTCAAAAGGAAATCCTCATCGGTATCATGTGAAAACAGCTTCACTCAAAAGTCTCACACCAAGAAGGTTTAATGGCAATTCAAATATCTATTACTAAAAAACAGCATTTACATTCTTTAACCCTTTTATTAATTATATTTAGTAATAAATCCTGACGTTGTATAAAACATCACTTTGAGGGTCGAATGATAGAATCTCGCTATAGAGTAAATTTTAGCACCTTTGCGATGAAGGTTCCGACTCATCGTCTGCAGACCTTTATAAAAGGAGAGTTTTGGCCGGAGGAAATCGTATTTCGTAGAGTTATACTCATAGATACGATTTCTTCCGGCTAAAAGTCTTCTTTTATAAAGGTCGGCAGACGATCAATCAATCAATCAAACAAAATAATAAAAAAAGATGTAATCTGTAAAATATATACATAACATATACAGTTACAAATGTTTAGTATGTACAAAGGCGGACTTATCTCTGTAAGAGATCAATTCCAGGCAACATTTATACGATTGGTAGAAATATGTAATACATATATAGGCAGTGAAACTATCTGTACCTTCTTTAACTATAATAGCATGAACTAATAACACGAGTCATTGCAACAGTAAAAACAGATACATAAATATAACACAAGGAAAAGAAAAGTAAAAGAAAAATCGTACATATATAAGTACCTAAGCAAAAACACATTCAAACTAGAGGCGAATGTACTTCATATAAACATCTTTCAATATTTTAACTAGTATTAGTTTGGATGGTGATTCTGCTATTAATACCGCATTATCATCCTAAAACATACAGCTTACCACTGAATCAGCCATTTGCGTTCCCACATTCATATTTCTATTCCATGCTGATTTTCCATTTTTCAAACTTCGTATCTACCATTCAATCTCATTCACGGCAATGTTTTCATGGTATGCTGGCACTGCCAAGTCAGTCCCAGACTGATTTACAGTGTCAGCGTCCTGGACCTCATACCTCATACCTTTCTCTTAAATATTTACTCCATTATTCTAACACTTCCTGAGTGTTAACAAGTATGCTACCAACTTTATGTTTTATCTTGTCCATTCTGTATGCTGACGAACTACTCCATCCATTCTTTACCTCTTTTCAGAAGGGTTTAGTATTCGCATCGAAGTTCTTCGCCAGCCTCTCTTCCTAATAATTTCACGCTTGACGTTCACTAAAGTTTTGGCTTCATTCTTATATCAATAATTATATTTCTTGCCTTTCATACTATCACTCTGGTGCAAAAGTGCAAAGTTGTAGGAGCCTAGGAAGGCCAAGACTTACCAGCCAAGACAAAATTGATCGTGTTCTATTAGAAAGTGATGTCAGGAGCCTTAGAACCGAGCATGCAAGAGAAGAACAATTAATTTTAAAGAAGCGAGTGAGTTATGTAAGGATAGAGTCATGTGGCGCTCGGTTCTCACTACCTGCAAGGGATTTGGTGTAAAGTTATACATACATACTCTGGTGCAAACAAGATATATAATCTAACCACACTGTTCTCTTTATTTCCACCGAGGATTTAATATCCGCATCCCATCTGGAAGCTCCTCTCAGTGATGTACATCTACATGATTCTTTCTTACTATTCATAATACATTCTCTCTTTATTTCCAACATTCGTTTACACCTGTGTCGGAAGACTCGCGTTCACAGGTCTTTCACTGACAATGTCGACGTACATACGTGGGACACTCAGAAAGTTCTGCGAAAATAAAAAAATGTTCTATTGATAAATATTTTTTTAATAAATCTTTTCAAAGTACTCTTCATCAGCCTCTATACAAAGTTTTATGCATCAGAACCAGTTCTCGAAACACTTTTTCCAGTCTACCGCAGACATCTCATTTACAGCCTGCTCATGCGCTGACATCGCATCTTCCGGTGACAAAAATTGTATCCCTTTGGGTGTTTTTTTTTTTTTTTCGAGAATAAAAAGAAGTCACACGGCGCTAGATCAGGGCTGTAAGGAGAGTGAGCCAGGAGTTTGACCGGCGTGCTGTCCAGGAAGTCCCTCGTTTTGTGCGCGGCGTGCGCGGGCTCGTTGTCATGGTGGTGCAGTAGCCCGCGGAGCTCTGTTTGGTCGCTTGTTGCTCACAACAGAGAAAACTTCTGTCAAGCATTTGGTAGTAAACCATTCATTGTTGATGCTTTTTTGGTTCCGTAAAGGAATTGACACCAGGTCATATTGAAAAAGCTCGCGATCAAAATCTTCCCCCCGCTTCTAGATCGCTTCACTTTGGTAGGCGTTGAATCATTTTGAAACATCCAATCCGTCGACTGGTGCTTCGTTTCTGATCGTATCGATAAATCCAGGACTCATCACCTGTAATGATGTCGTAAACACGCCGAGACGAGCCTGCTTCAAATGTGTTTATCATATCACGGCACCATTTCACCCGGGCCTGCTTCTGAGAAAGAGTGAGGTTGTGCGGCGCCCAGCGTAAAACTATCCTCCTCATGCGAAGATGCAAGTGTAGAATCTATAACAGCCGTCAAAGGACAACCACTTCTTTCTTCATCCACCAAAGTTAGTCTACCGCGCTTGAATTCGTTATACCAATTCATCCATAATGCCATTTGAAGTCTATCGTACGATTCGTACGGTTTCAGGCGACACTTGAAATCGAAAAAAAATCATAGGGCGAAAATGTTCCTGGCGCAGATCTATTTTTCAAAGAGACACGAAAATTTCAATTAGCTCGCAATAAGTTGTGAAGAGATTACGTACCTATTTTTACTTATAAATAAACATATTTTCAAAATACATTATAACTGGCCAGTCTCTCATACATAAAAACTTTTTTACGCAATTCTTTCTGAGAGGCCTGGTACGTTACTCCTTACACTTTCATCTTCCAATTTTTCTCTTCCTGTATAGGAAATAATTTTCATGATCTCAGAAAAGGGTATACACTCGCCATTGCCTCTAATTTTTGAAAAGGCCAACAAACCGGCTTGTTGCGGAGTGGTATCTTTGAAGGTTCTTTTACTTATTAACGAATTTTGTAGACGTCCATCTATCGAAAATCAAATCAAGCATACTTTTTTGTTGGTTCTGTCTCTATGTATATGTATGGATATTCTTGTGAAAGAAATTTACATAATTTATTAATTACATTATAATTGGATCGACTCACTCCCAGGCATTTTTATTATTAATTTAGTCAGATACTTTATAATATGCCCTGCTACACAATAAATAAATAAAAAGTAGTTTTAAATTTGTTTATTGACAATTCTCTTATATTGCTGGGAAGTTTGTTATAGAACCGTATACATTGCCCCATAAAAGAATTACTTATTTTGTGGAGACGGCTTGCATGTAACACAAGATTATGCTTATATCTAGTATTTATGCTATGAGTATCACTCTTTTTACAAAATGAGTCTATGTTTTTATGGACATACAAAAGATTGTCAGAGATATTGCGATGCAAATGTTAAAATATTTATTTCTTTGAATTTTTCTTTAACAGACCTTACGGTCGGACTAGGTACATATTAGTAATTATCACTTGCTCGGCGGAGAAGGTGATCGTGAGGATTGTAAGTCCAGGGAATTACATTTCGATAAATGTGGGACTGAACCTAAGAAAGGTCTGGTTTGCCCTCCGGGTTGTCGAGGTCTTAAGGCAGTCGCTCCATGTAAAATCAGTATCTTCGACAAATTCTCAGTCTTATGTAACGATCACCGTCAATCCTAATGGATTAGGATGATGCCTACATGAAGATGCTGTATTAGATGTGTAGCCGCAATTTCGTGTTGGAGAACCGCGAAACCGCCTTGCGTCGAATACGTTATTACAACGTATTCGACGCAAGGTGTTTCATACATTATATCTAAAAGTAACTTATCAGCATCGTTCACTTTCTAGTCTCTCCGTATGTACAAGCACGTAACTGCTTTGACTTGGTCCCAACCAATCCGTTTAGTTGCCTTTCAGTCAAATCCAGAATATCTCTTATGGTCTCCCAAAACTTCTTGAGTTCCTGGGGTTAGTTACAACCAAAAAACTTGTATAATCCGCAGTTTTATTCTAACCCAGATAACTCTAAGCACGACAACTATGCCAGCACTGGTATGATCGTCCTGGTTCAGCCTGGATCACAGGGCGATCATGCCGCCGGGAAGATTTTCGCTATCACTTCCTTTCGCTTGGTCTCTGACGCACACAAAACATGCTACAACGGCTAGGCATGTCTCGTTAATTATATCTATCACCTATCTTATCTTTTAATTCACCTCTCACTCGTGTTTACAGCCAGTGCAGCCGAAGCAAAGAGGACCAGAGCAGCTAGGCAGCGACAATGTCGGGTGTATGCAGTTCCTGTTCCAGATGGCAGGAATTCGCAGAGACGATTTCAGCAGCCGAGGCAGAGACGACAAGAACAGCCATGGCGGCGACAGTATGCATCTATTAATCTATTTAGTTCACATGAACTAATTAGTATCGTTAGATCAAATTTCATTAAATTTTAAGTTAATACATCTTCAATATTAGATACAAAGTTAAAAACTACGGGTCATAGTCCGTTATCAAACGCTACCATTTTTTATTTAATGCGTCATAAATCAAAAATGAAACGAAATCGTTACAAAGCGATTAAAACGTGGTCAGCTTATAATTAATATCGTATCATGAATATTTGAATCGGCAATCAAGTTGGTAAGATTCTTTCGGAATTCTCTTTCGCCAACTACAATATTGTACTAAGAAAATTTGCTATCATGAATACAAAGATTTAGTACATTTGGCTTTTCAAATCATCGGTAGAGGATTGTTTGTGAAAACTGTTGTTGAATATAGTACGTACAAAGTGCATTTCGGCATGCTCAATCAAGATGAATAGTTTGCCAAGCTTCGCAGGCAATTTTATGTTCTTTTTTGAGTAAAATTGAGTTTTTTCACGAATGATATATCTAGACAAACTTAAAAAGCAAAACCTTATAAAAATACAAAATCTGATCTTAATTGTACCAAAAGATAAAAATTCTCATGGGATCCTCGCAGGTTGTAAAACTAAATTAAAAAAAGGCTCTTCTTAATAAAAAATAACAAATGATTAAAATCTAATATTTATAAATAAAGTCATAAGAAATGATGGGTTCTAAAGTTCGGACTAGATCTGGCTTTAAGAACTCGCTTGTATGGGTCTAACCAAAGTTCAGGAGAGTTTACTAGGAAGCCCCGGTCACGGCGGTAGGTTTGGACGGAGATGTCGGCCGCAGTTGTATAGTTCGCCCAGCGAATGTCAGTCAGCGAGCAGAACCATGAGGCGCTCACTGTTGCAGGAGGTCGCAAGCGCTGTTGAAGTCGGAGTCGGTCGGTGGAGATCGCCTTACGGTCCATCTCGCAGCAGTCAGAGGTGCTGCGGACGCAGTAGCAGGCGAGCGCCGATATACACGGCGAGGCCCAACACAACAGGGAATAGGGGAGAACACCGCACACAGAAGAGTACAGCCGTGATGCACACCGTGCGTTTCTCACTGGATCTCACTCAGTCTACAAATTTACATTTTTTTTTTAATTTAAATTTTCAAATGAATTTTTGTGACAAATTTTTGACAGACATTCCAAAGGAAGGATCACTATTTTAAAAGACAATAAAAAGGTTGAATTAAAGTGTTCCATTATAAGGTCCTTAGACATGTCTCACATTTTTTAAATAAAATCTTTTTGTATTATATATCACATATTTTTCGTTTTTCTTTTTTTAATTACCAGCATTTCGAAGATGATCATGGACAAAGAAGAAATGCCGAAACAAACTTACCAATACAGATTTCTTTTCAATTGATATTACCATAAATCTATATCAGCATAACAATTGATAAAATAATATATATTATATCATACATTAGACACGCGCGTTATTTCCAGACATCTTTTTCTGTCAGATATTCATCGATTCTATAATAAGCCCCATGTTCTACAAACAGTATACGTAGGAGCGATTTCAGTGTTACATGAAATATTTACAGAAGAATTGCTGGTTTAAAGTAACAGAATATTTTATATGTATTTAAAACTAAAATACTTTCCTCCTTATCAATTTACCGCAGAAAGCGATCACAGTTGAACAAATAACATAATTGTCACCCGCATGAAATGAAGAAAATCTACAATGTTTCTTTTCAATCAATTTGGCGTGCAAATATTGATTCTCGTACATTCTCTCGCTTTTCAATCAATATCATGTCAGATTGAGGCTGACCTTTTGTTTTCTTCAGACAAACAGAATATACGCTGTATGGACACTATTGGGAGTGGTTAATACCTAGATATCAACATACATACATAGAATATCTATCGCGTAGGTATTTCTTATTATTTCTAATAAGAAATATAAGTAAAAAAAAAACTAGAAACCCTACTGGGTTTTTGTTTTTTGAAATATCTTCGACGAGCTCGGTGGCGCAGTGGTGAACGCGCTGTTACGTTACATTGACAACAAGGCTCGTGGCTTCGATTCCCCACATAGGCGAAATATACGTGTGCATGAACACGTCCATTTGTCTTAGACTGGGTGTTTAGAGGTAGGGCGCATTATAGCAACCCGTCTGAGGAAGTACCTCCACCTCACAGAAAACCGCAGCCAAATAACAACTCCCTAGAGCGCTGTTGTGTTGCTACATGTGACTGTCATCACCAGTAAGCTCCTAAGGAGTTGCTGTGTTAACAGCGTAGATGGTATCTCGTGAGTTATACCATAGTATAATCAAACAAGTAGGCCGACTCGACCCCCGAGCGAAGGATAATAGCCTAAATACGTGGGGATGTCGCTAATAGTTTATACAATCATCAAAAATGCACAGTCTATCTATATACAAAACAATTTTCCCCTGTAGGTGAATCATCAGGGATCTATAATACAAAGTTTTTCCTAATTATTTTTTGTACATTGTACATTACATTTGTTGACCACGAGCTGACTATTGTATTGAAATTATATACTCCTTTAGGCGTGTTATGAAAAAATGATGAGTGAAATTTTAAGATACTGTAACACAAAAGTCACAGGTTGAAGCTGTCCTCTAAACCGCTCATTAAGTCACGAAAAATATGCTCAAAACTGCAGCCAAATAACAATTCCCTGGAGGGTTATTGTGTTCATGCAAGTGAGTGACGTTATTACCTCACGGAAAACTGCAGCCATATAACGTCATGTAACGTCACTCACTCGCTTGAACACAACAACCGTTCAGGGAATTGTTATTTGGCTGCAGATTTCTGTGAGGTGTTAACGTCACTTACTCGCATGAACACAACAATCCTCCAGGGAATTGTTATTCGGCTGCAGTTTTGAGCATATTTTTCGTGAGGTAGTAACGTCACTCACTCGCATGAACGCAACATATGTCCAGCGAATTGTTATTTGGCTGCAGTTTTCCGTGAGGTAGTAAAGTCACTCACTTATCTGAACACAACAACCGTCCAGGGAATTGTTATTTGGCTGCAGATTTCTGTGCGGTGGTAACGTCACTCACTCGCATGAAGAAACAAGCATACGATCCACCCATTCATTAAGTATGCCTCGCGTATTGCCACCTCTGCCGCTAACACGGCAACTCCTTAGAAGCTTACTCGTGACGTCACTCAGATGAACACAACATCCCTCCAGGGAATTCTTATATGACTGCAGTTTTCGGTGAGGTAATAACGACACTCACTTGCATGAACAGAACAACCCTCGAGGGAATTGTTATTTGACTGCTATATGTTGCTGTAAGTTGCCTGTGAGGTGGTAACGTCACTCACTCGCATGAACACAACATCCCTCCAGGGATTTGTTATTTAATGATGCCAGAGAAGTATAATTTCTCACGCGCGTACATAAGTACACGCACCCATTTTTGTACACTAAGCTATTTTTTACCTTTTTTTTACTACACATCAAAATTATAATCTTTATATTCGAAAATTTAGTACTTTTACAATAGCCTAAAATGATAGGCATTTAAAGTACTTTTTTCTGTACGAAATTTGTGATTTTATAACAAAACTACACATTTGATACAAAAAAAAATCTTTTTACTTTTTAGCCATATTTACGAATTTGTAGTTAAGGTAGGTAGGTACAAATTATTACGAGCGAGAGCGCAGCGGCGGCAGTGCGTGCGTGGGCGCGTGCGGTATAGCACGGCGTAGCCACGACTAGCGTACCTTTAGCAGCGATAAATTTTGTCAGTGTGTGCGTACGACGACGCATACGTACGGGATGGTGCGGGCGCGCAAACATACAATACCGAACGCGGTGCGTGTCTGTGAAGATAACCTACTTATTTGATTTTACTATGGTTATACTGTATTGTAAGCCTCCATAGGCTTTTTTATACAACGTCAGAAGGCATTCAAACATATGGCCCACCTGATATCAAGTGGTTACGTGGAAAGCTTGTAATATATTAAGTATCACTCACGCGATGCCTACTCTGCTGCTAACACACCAACGCCTTAGAAGCTTACTGGCGACCTCATTCACACGCAGGAACATTCATTCAACCTCATTCACCAATCGTCCAATACGGAGTTATTATTTGACTGCGGTTTTCTGTGAGGTGGAAGTACTTCCCCAGACGGGCTGCTTTGATGCGCCCCACCTCTCTTAAAATATCCAGATCAAGACAAACAGACATGTTCATGCACACTAATATTTGTCTTGTGTGGAAATCGAATTACGAGCGTTGGTGTCCAAGTCACATCATTCACGACATTCGCTTTAGTCCAGGTGGATTAAATGTTGCTTTTTTTCATTTGCAATCGGGTATGGATACCTACTTCCATTATGTCTCGACATAGAACTTTAACCGCTCAGAGTGACAGACAAAGATGAAGGGAGACACATTCGCGTACATGTAATAATATACCAAATTCAAATTTAAGTAGTGTGAATAGTACGTATGTATACAAAATAATGAAAATATTTTGAGCGATACGTTTAAACACGCACTGAATGTCAATCCAACACTCTTTTTTAATGCTTTCGATTATGGTTCGATGGATTATCGCATTGCGGCTTTTGAAATGCAAAACGTTTCGAAATTTTGCTGTATTCATTTCATATTTTCATAACAGTAAAGCAATATTACCGACCTTAAACTAAAATAAATATTTTAAATCATTGTATGATAGACTTGGGTTTAGTAGTACCAGTGGCGTGCACTCCATATAGGCAAAAAGACATTGCCTACCCTATCAATTTGATAAATACCATCCGATGTTTCATTCTTAAACATAGTTTTTAACTAATATTTCGTATCAAAAACAAAAAATTAAAAACAGCTCCATCTATCGGTATCGGTAAGTTATTAAAGTCATCGCTAGTCATATTCAAATCGCAGCTAGGCGCTACGCTACACTAGCGCCGCATTGGCAGCTTTTTGCGGCAGAGACACTAACTATTTCCGTCTAAATTTACGTATGTGTGCCGTGTTGTTTATACAAATACTGTAGTGTGCATTCCTATAATTACATTGCCACAATAACACAAATAACGCACACAATCGCAAAGTATAGACAATGTCTTTTCAGCTGAACTATAACGTAAATCACCGAAGTGTCGCGAGCATTGCTACGTAACTATTTTAAAAAGTAGTTTGCTGCATGTAATTATAGTGAAAGATATTGCCATTTCTTTTTTTCGTATAAAATTAATGTTAAATTTTATTTTGATTTTAAAACGGCCGCCATTGTTTTTGTTTTGAATCGATTGACTGGTAGCAGACGAAATAAGATTTTAAAGTTGATAAATATGGATGATAGATTCACTGCGAAAGTTGTTCATGTGGTGTTTGTAGGCAAAATAAAAAAATATGCGTTTTCAAAACTATCTTTCGGTGAAAAAAAACAAGTGATCACATACATCATTATTTCCACAAGACTGGGTAACCAAAATCAACATTCTGTATTTTTTGGTAAGTAAGCTTTAAAAAAATTCTGCCTACCCTGTCAAAAATCTCTGTGCACGCCACTGAGTAGTACTACATCTTTACGCCAAGTCCCTTGCGGTATAGGCAGGGAGAACCGAGTTTCAAATACATGTCATTTAAAAACGATATTAACCGGACCGTGTAACTATAAAAACAATGATTGATCAAACAACGCGTTATTGTTTTTGAATGCGTAATACAATTTTTGTTGTGACATATTTTGTATGTATGCTTGGTTTTAAAAATGCAACTTTAAAAAGATACGTAATTAGAGTACGCAATTACTATTTGATAAAAGAGTCTTAATAATTTAGAAATAATGATCGAATTTCGAACTCTGTGATTATCTAGAATTAAAAAAACCGTCAGGTGCGAGTCCGCATCGCGTTCTAAAAAAATTTTCGCAACAAAGTTTTTTTTATGTCTGAATTGCAATTTTACGGTTTCCGGATTTTTTCCTTTACTTGTGCTACATGACATTTACCGGGAAGATCGTAAATGCTTCCCGACAAAAGGCAGTCAGAAGCGATCGCCCCAGGGGATACGGGACGACGACGGCATAGTTGCCTTTGCAATTAATACAACAATCTGTTTTTAATCAACAATAATTGAATTTAAACTGGACATTTCAAACATTGAGACAAGTAGAGAAATAAATGCGTGGAATTAAATATAATTAATCATTCTAGTGGTAAATCTTTACTTACTTTTTTTTTACATACTACGCGGCAGGAATACTATCATACTGCCCGCCTGTTGTAAATCGTTTCATGTAGCCTGTGAATGGTTGCAATACCCCACCTTTGCTACTAACACAGCGAGTCCTTAGAAGGTTACTAGTGACCTCACTCGCAATAATGCAATTTTTACATACTACGCGGCAGGAATACTATCATACTGCCCGCCTGTTGTAAATCGTTTCACATAGCCTGTGAATGGTTGCAATACCCCACCTCTGCAACTAACACAGAGAGTCCTTAGAAGGTTACTAGTGACCTCACTCGCAATAATGCAACAAACCTTCAGAGGATTGTTATTTAGCTGTGGTTTTTGTGAGGCGAAGGAACTTTCCCGAATGGGCTGCTTTGAAGAGTACAATACGTGTTAATGTACACAAATCTTTGTTCTGTGCGGGAATCGAACACACAAGCGTAGGTTTCAAAGTAGTGTTAGTAACCACTACGCTACCGAGCACAAAGAGAACAGGATATATGATATTCTGAATTGTACTGAAAATCACAGGATATACAGATCAGAATAACAATTCGCTGGAATATTGTGATGTTCCAGCGAACATAGAGACTACTGGTGAATAGTAATAGTTCTTACTTGATATTTACCGAGATTCAGTACGATTATTTAACATCTGATTGTATGATAGTCTGTTGTAAAAAAACCAGCCAAGTACAACTCCGAACGAATGGTTTTTAATTAGCGATATTTAATAGTATATAATACTGTGATTGAAGGTTTGTAGGCATGGAATTGCAACAACTGTTCAGAATTACCTATGCCACGATCAGAAGTGAAAACTTGAACATGCGGACCAAACAGCTATGTTGATAAACTACGTTGAACGAAACGCGTAAGCGCTAAGAATTTCATGGCGCTTACAACGTATTGGTCGTGAGAAAATAATGCCCTATTGTAATGATACAACGTAGATTATATTTTGAAGAGTTATATTGTGGAATTGATAGCGAACTAGGTTATGTATACATGTATTTCGAGGGGTCGTATGTCCCGAGCGACAGCGCTTGCGTGGACATTTCATACGTGTAATTTTCGGGCATTTATAACCGCATGTCGTACGTATGTCATAAAATTTGGGGAATTACTATGCATGGTAACAGGAATTTGTAAATTGCATGGTGAGCATTGAAAATAAAACAATTAGTTAGGCCGTCCGGATGTCATAAAATTGGAAAGCGGTCGTCTACAAATTAAGCACAAAAGAGATTTTAAAAGCTATCGATAACAAAAGACAGGCGAAGACAAAGGAAGGCGGCCTATCTATTGTATCGTATTGAAACATGAACGGGGCTCTAAAAGGTTTGCACGTGCATGAAAGAACGGCGACAATGAGTCGCCGGCTCGGCGTGGGAAGCCGCCGCTGTTACCGGGCGATAATTAAGTTGACGAATCAGAGTGCGCGTCACCCCAGCGCGGGAGACGGGGGCGCGGTGGAGCGCGGTGTGCGGGCGCACGGCTGGAGGCCATTCGGTTTTCGGGAGTGCTGGCGAGCGGGCGTTCGACATCGTGGCGCGTATCATAATAATTATTGTGCATTCGATTCCGGAGTTCGCGCGGTGCGGTCGTGCGACGTCGCGGCTTTTATCATAATAATTAATTCGGTTTAGAGATACTTCCTGTCGAAACCAATACGCGTACAAAGGGTCGAGTACTCGGACTCCCCACGACACGCGAAGGCGCCGAGATCGGTTTAGAGATACTTCTTGTCGAAACTAATACGCGTACAAAGGGTCGAGTACTCGGACTCCCCACGACACGCGAAGGCGCCGAGATCGGTTTAGAGATACTTCTTGTCGAAACTAATACGCGTACAAAGGGTCGAGTACTCGAACTCCCCACGACACGCGAAGGCGCCGAGATCAGCGTAGCAACACCGCCGAGGACAGCCCACGGTCGCCGACTCCACGCTGCACAGTACGAGACCACGAGTTCTTCGCGGGACCGCAGCTTAGCCCAATTAAGTTAACCTGCTGAAGCTAAGTTTAGCCTTAAGTTATACTGAAATCTTGCATTATTGTATACCAGTTTATGTGTAGTGTTTTTTTTCAGGACCCGCGTGCGCGAATAACGTAAAATACATACGCCTATGCCTAAATCTGTGGCATAGTGGCTAAGTTAAATTTTGTCTTGAAAGGCACCTCTGTGTAAGTGGGACTGGATGACGCATTCATACAATCTCGCTGAGGCGAAGGGCTTTTTTATTTGTTGGCGTATATGAATGGCGCACTTGTGTTAGCCAGGGACACCATTTATATTCGCTTTTTTAATTTTAGTGGCGGCAGAGTACCTTTAGCTTATAGTATTATTCTAGCATAGCTCGCGGGTTCGATAAGTGCATGCTATTATTTCATCTGGAGACCGCCCTCCAGGTGAGCCGATTCGCGGCAAAAATTACACACAGCCCGATTTCTGTAGACTCAACTGGATTCGCTAGCGGCTCTGAATTGTTTACTCAGACCATTTAAACTCACATGTGAAATTGCCCAGCCTATAAAATATACCACAATAATCCTGTAAGGATAATTAATGATAGTGTACACTATACTCAAAATAAGTATAATTATTTGCGCAGCGATCAAAATATGCAAAATTCTACGAGATTGGTATAATGACAGAAGTCACTATATTAATCGCGTAAGCTGATTATAGCAAAAGTCAGAGGAAATTTTCCTGACCTCCAATTAAAGACTGCGCAGACGCTGAGGCTAGCTAAAGGTTTAAGACCTAAGCATTATCCTGGTCAGTAAAGGGTTCAGGCGCTCCTGTTAAGTATTCCACAAAGAACCGTTATACACGCCATAATAGCGTGCCTACAACCGACTAACTATCAATTCCCTGAACCGCTCTTAATGTTTATAGATTCACGCTAATAATTAAAATTCTAAACAAAATGAAACAAACTAGACGATCATTTTAGGTCACTACAGGCTGCATTCCAGCAGTATCAAGGCCACGTCATTTTGGGTTACTTTACACTATGAACGATCTAGCGCTTCATGTTTTAATTGTTTAATTAAAGGTACCTAATGTTTTAGCGCTGCAGCGAACTTAAGTTCTAAATCTCACCAAACTATTATATAATTTCTCATCCTAAAAAGTGCAAAACGGCAGTAAAGAAGTTTTCACTTAAAAAAAAATGTATTTACGTATGTTCAGTTGTTACCCATAACACAAGTTTCGCTGACTTTGGGGCTAGGTGGCGCTGTGTAATTTGTCCGACAATATTTATTTATTTATTAATGAATGATGAATATTAAAATTTTAAATGCGACTTTCAATAGTTTTAGAATTTGAATGCGTATTAACCCTTCGAAACCCGGGTGGTCGTATACGACCGCGAAATATATGGGAAAACGTATATAACGGGTTCTGACTGCTAATGTATTTTTTTTAATAAGTCGGTAGACATACAAGCATACGGCCCACCTAATGTGAAGTGGTTACTATAGTCAAGCATCATTCATTGTGGCATACATGGAATTGCAACAAAACTTCAGACTCACGAATTCTAAACATTTGTTTCAATATCCATGTATGCCACAATATTCAAATTGTGAGCACGTCGCAATAATTATTCCTAATATTTCTAAACGTCACGAAACTTGTACAACAAGTTAGTTGGAATCCTATAAATTCACGGCGTAGTGGAACAATCCGTTTTTATTGTAAAATTGTAAATAATTAATCATTTTGTTCCGTTAACTATTTGTCGTTTTTTATCAGAAGGTGATGTCAGGAGCCCCAGGAACCGGCGAGCGTGCATGAAAAGAGCTATGAATATCATAGAAGCGAGTGAAGTATGCAAGGACCGCGTCTTAGGGCGCTCGGTTCTCTCTGCCTACCCCGCAAGGGACTTGGTGTGAAGATATACATACATACAACTATTTGCCTTTTGTAATAATTACAAGGTTCCACATCAAAGTGCACAAATGTTCACTGCTATAACTTAATATCGTTAATATCAATTGCCTCTCAAACTATCTGATAATACAGCAGATGGGGAACTAACGCCTGAAAGCAAATTATGATCAAAGCAAATCATGGTGTGAAACTAACGATAACTATCATAAGATAGTATTTGATTATGGTGATATCAGCACGATTTATCTGAAAGAAAGAACATTTTGCTGCATAACATCAACAATATGTTTAGGAATACCTTTAGATATGAAAAAACTTTTATTGAACAGTTTTATAGCACCACATATGCCAAATATATCTCAGCATGAAGTCACAGCAGAGCGGTAAAGATGGTATCCAGACGTAGTCGTGCTTCAAAAAAAAAAGATGAAAATTACAGTGTAAATTGCATTGTAATTACTTATTACTCTGGTATTAAATAAATAAACGAAACGTCCTTCGATATTTGTTACTAAACCACTGAACCGAATCTGATGCGGTTTAGTATTTAATTTTTGACGTAATAAGAGCCACAACTTAACTCTGCTGCCTTACGTACTATGGACACTCATTAAAAATGTTGTGCTTGATATAGACACGGGTCTGTAGTGCAATTTAAGAAGACAAGTTGAAAAAATATGAATGAATAGGACAAATGATGCAATAAACGATTGTTTCTCGCTGCTCTCTTTCTGTACGGTATACTCTTTCTGTGTAATGGTCGGCAACGCATGAGTGACACCGCTGGTGTTGTAAATGTCCATAGGAAGGAGTCCTCGCAACTGCTAGGGTATCGCACGGAACAGACCATCTCGCACTGAAAATACGTAAGTTTCCCGATTACACAACATAACCACACAATCACCTTGAGGTTATGAATTAAGTGAAGAAGAACATAAACTTCTCCTTAAAGCTTGAGCTACTGGAATGTCAGTAACAATAATTTTTAGTTACTTCGTGGTGAGGATTGCCACTCGCCATCTGCAGACTTTCGTGATGGAAGAATTCTGGTCGGAGGGAACCGTATTTCGGAAGTTCCAAGGACGGCTGTCTGACGTCATGCGCTCCACGTCGTCGACTCTACGTGGAAATCATTTACATTAAGATAAGAATGAGAGCTCGAAGGCGTAGTTGCGAGTGTCATTATAACCGAACTCATAAGTTACGCAACGTCGACCGTAGCCTGTATATGGATGGGTTCATCAATCTCTAACTTCTTCGTACTTCAGAGAGCACGTTAAGCCGTAGGTACTGGCTGTTTTTGATAAATGACAGTCGTTAAGCTATGCCAGTTGTTGAGTATGTCTAAGCCTCTTCTGTTGCATGGTGACCTGTATCCAACTCAACACTACTACTAGTGAGATTATCACATATGTTAAGGTATTTATCTAGAGGTATTTGCTGTAAACTATTTTGCCTGAAAATAAAATTGATCGAATTTGAATAAAGAAGGTTGCATTAGTAGAGAAGATAGCAAAATCCTAAACGATACATTATTATGGTTTCACATCAAGTCGACTCTTAAACTATTTTGCTGCAACGTAAGTAATAACAAACAATAATTTCCGGACAAAGTAAACAAGTTAAGCAAAAGCTTGTGCTGTACGTACTAAACACATAATAAACTCTTTATTATTTTGTAAATACATAGGTACTTATGATGCACATAATATATAACGTTAATATTTTTGTCAAAAGTCGTGACCAGAAGCTTTAGTTATGTTTCATTAGAAGGTGATGTCAGGAGCCCTAGGAACCGGCGAGCGTACATGAAAAAAGCTATGAATGTTGAAGAAGCGAGTGAGCAGTGTTAGCCCAGTGGATAAAGAACCGGCCTATTGACGACTTGGTTCCCTGTTCGAATTCTAGCGGAGACATGTACTACTAAAATTCTTATTTTCGGATTTAAGTACATATTTGTCACTTGCTCGGCGGTGAAGGAAACCATCGTGAGGAAACCCACACGTCCAAGAAATTATATTTCGAAAGACTTAACCTAAGAAACCTTTTCCTCTGGATTGTAAAGGTCTGATGGCAGTTGCTCCATATATAGATCTGTGTCATTGCCAAATGCCAAAAGACCCCGCCAATCCTAATGGATGAGGAAAACGGGATATCGCGAAGAAGTTGAAGAAGCGAGTGAGATGTATAAGGACCGCGTGTTATGGCGCTCGGTTCTCTTTGCCTACCCCGCAAGGAACCCGGCGTGAAGATATACATATATGTTTTTACATACACATATTATTTAACAATACATACAAACTAGATTTATAGATAAATGGTGTACATAGTAAATTTTATTGTAGAGAGTTAAAGCCAAGTGTTATTTGCAGTTCTCATACAATTTTGTTACTGTGTGCCAGGCAGTGTTATGGTCGCCCGAACTAGAAATGGTTGTATTGTAGTATCAATTCCATTTGATTTAAACATCAAACTGACAAACAAATTTTTATTTATATATATCTGCGGTCGTCTACAACCTCAATATAGACTATTTGAACGAAATATTTGAACACGGAATATTTGAACAAGTCGACCATTTCAAACGAGAGGCATTGATTCTACACGAAGCGTAAAAATCCCATTCTGTGTTCCATAACATCATCCCTTACTTTAATGGCGGTATTAATTCTTTTTTACCCTGTTTTACGCATTGTATTTTTAGACAACAATGCTTTTATGGCTTTCTTTGGAAGTTTTCTTTATTCTCCGTGCGTTTGCAATGACCGAGTTACTTTGGATTTGGGGTTGCGACATAAACATCTTTTTCAAATCACTTAGTATATTTTATATGTTTGAACGTTTTAACATACAAAAGAATGAACGAAAAGGTTTTTCATTCTCGAAGCGTGAGACATACATAGGGGTTTATTTATTTCGGTTTCTCACTGATTCAGGAAACTTCCCAAGAGTCGAATACCAATTGGTAACTAAATTTACTTACTTGCCTTTTGGATCTCCGTATCAAAGTGCATCCTGGTCACGGATTTCATATTGCTCCGTCATCATATTTGTAAGAATGGTGGAAAAAGACTTAAGAGAACTTAGTATGAATAATTAGCACAATAGTTTGTAAAACGATTTAAGAGAGGTAGGGCGCATCAAAACAGCCCGTCTGAGGAAGTATCCTCACAAAGTGCGAGCCTGCGTGTGAGTAAGGTCACCAGTAAACTCTTAATGAGTTGCTATGTTAGCAGCAGAGGTGGCATCGTGCGAGTGATACATGTTGCTTCACGTAGACGTAGTTCAATAAAACGTATACATTTCCGTAAACAAATGACACTTTTAATTCCAAGGCAACAAGCTTATATAATAAGGTTTAATTACAGATAGACGTTATGTGATTTAACTAACAATTAACTACATATCTTCCAGATAGGCTATCGTAGTCGATATCATATTTTTATGCACCAACATCACGTGCACTCATAAAATATCACTTCCCCTTCGAGAAAAAAAAATATATTGCACATACTTCAGACTTCAGGTGTGAATGTGACTGGATAGAATAAAGCCCTTTATTTGATCGTGAACCTAACCGATTTTTGTCGAGTTCGCTTGCTACGTACTGATTCGGAGCTATCACAGATACGTTTCATAGATACGTTTCGTGTTGTGTATATGTGATATAGTGTGTCTAGTTACATTGGCCTTTTAGGTATCTGTCTATATCGGCTCAGCATAGTGGCTCCGCTTTGCCTGACGGTAAACGAAACCAAAAAGAGCCCAAATTGCAGCGGCAACTGTCAAATGATTACAGTGTCCTGTCAGTTGACGCTACCTTGCGGGCAGGTGCTTCTTCGCGCTTCGTTTGTAGGATCCCATATTGTAGGAAGGAGGAAACACATGTGCAGACAAGGCGTTCCACTTTTTACTAGTACGACAGAGATAGGTGTTGCCGAACTTTTGAGCACGCGAGGAAATATTCTTGACAGTGGAATAATGACATCGCAAGCCTGCACGTGTGGTTCTATGATAGAAGCGACAAGGTGGGATAAGGAAAAATAGTTCTACAGAGCACTTAACATGATACAGACTGTAAAATATGCTAAGCGAGCCAATGCCCCTACCAAGTTGTAGAGGTTCTAGGTTTTTGGTGAAATCATCGTTGTCGATAATGCGAATGGCCCGCTGCTGCAACCTATCGAGAGCCTCGAGAAGATACTGTGCAGAGCCTTCCCAGAGATGCGATCAATGTAAAGCAAAGGAAGCACCCTGAAGACTGGGAGTGGGGTGGAATGGGGACATTTTTGTTGTAAACGCACAACCCTGAGTTTTCTTAGCATTAAACTGCAACCAGGTTATTGGAACCCCATTTACTAATGAGATCCAAAACCCGATTCAGCTCAAAAACAAGACTCCCGTGCTTCTCACTGATTTTTGTCCGACCAGCACCAGGCCATCCAAAATATCGCCGACACTACTACTGTCATCTGCATAGCGATGAATACTACCAAGTGGCAGCATGTCACTGATATGAAGAAGAAAGAGGGTGGGCGGCAGGATGGAGTCCTGTGGGACACCGGCATTCACTGACATGAACCGCGAAGCGCATTCATCTCCGAGGATGCGGTTCTACGCTCATGCAGGAAGCCAACTATACACTTACAAAGCTAGAGGGGCAGACCGTATGCCGGAAGCTTGGAGAGAAGTGCTTTATGCTAAACCCGATCAAATAGCTTGGCGATATCTAGGCTGACTGCCATCGATTCGCCATGTTTATCAATTGCCTCCTCCCAGAAGTGCGTCACATACACTAGCAGATCACCCGTCGATCGTTTCGGTCTAATGCCATATTGACGATCACTCACAACACACAACACAATTAAGAAGTGATCTTCTAGGTAACAGATCAATTGATTGTTAAGGATCCGGTCCATGACTTTGCACAGCACTAAAGTTACGGCAATGGGCCGATGATTTGAAGGGTCAGAACGGTCTCTCTGTTTGGGGACCGGCTGAACATTTGCCTCTCTCCAAGCTTCCGGAATACAATCGGTCGAGTACGAGAGACGAAAGATGCGCGTCAATACCGGGGACAACTCCGCCACATAGAATAATTAATGATTAAATAAATAATACTGACTCAAGCGCGCTCTTCGTGCTTACAAAAATACTTATTATTTATAACTTTTTTTAATTAATTAAATATGAAATATTTGCACACCTGCGCGCAGGTTGAATACGGCATGCATGAAGGAATTTTCATAATTGTATAACAATTGCCTTTTATCACGAATTTAAACTTGTATTCTTGCAAATAAATTGTTTGATTTGATTTGAACGAAACAATTGATATTTGATGACTTTCATAATGCGGTTTGCTTGCCCAATAGCTTTACCACGACTTTACCTTTAGCCAACACGCGATGCTGAATGCCATAATGATCGCAAGAGCATTTGGATTCTGCGGATGTCATTATTCTATCCTAATTAGTAATAAATCTGACCAACTTGGATATAAAATTATTATTATTATTTGGAAGCATTTAATTACAATTTCGGTAGTGCGATCGTTTCTATAGATCATATAAACATTTTAACTGTAACCGTTTATACAAAAAAAAAAAAAAGCATATTCCACTATATTATTATCCATCATATATCCAGTAATATAATCATAACATGAGAAGGAATAGCTACTTTATGAATTGGGTATAGCCTTAGTCTTTCGGGCATCCGAAAGAGATTTGAAACTCTAGAACTGACACAGTTTTCTACGATTTTTTTGTTTAGACAACATAATTGTTTGTCTGCAGAGAATAAGGTTAACGAATGTGGGATTGCGCATGGGTGACCTAGTGGTGAACTGTCTGCTGTATGCAGACGATGCCGTGCTATTAGCAGATACACCATCTGAACTGCAAACACTGGTCACAACGATGAAAGACGAATGTATGGAGAAAGGCTTACTACTGAATGCGAAGAAAACAAAGATAATGGTATTTGAAAGAGAAGAATCCAGAACTAATGTAAGGAGTACGATTGATGATGAAGTGTTGGAACAAGTGGATGAGTTTGTATATCTTGGATGCGCTTCGATGATGCGCTTAATCGATACACCATCTGAACTGCAAACACTGGTCACAACGATGAAAGACGAATGTATGGAGAAAGGCTTACTACTGAATGCGAAGAAAACAAAGATAATGGTATTTGAAAGAGAAGAATCCAGAACTAATATAAGGATTACGATTGATGATGAAGTGTTGGAACAAGTGGATGAGTTTGTATATCTTGGATGCGCTTTCAGCAGGGATGGAAGGTTCACCGCAGATGTGGAAAGACAAGTGAGTGCTGGGAATAGTGTGAATGGAGCGTTGGGAAAACTTCTTGGCAGTAAAATCCTGAGCCAGAAGGCCCAACTCGCTATATACAATGCAGTGTTGGTCCCAACGCTAACTTATGGAAACGTGAGCTGGGTATGGCAGAAAGAGCATGAAAGTAGAATAAACGCGGTCGAAATGCGAGCACTGCGCAAAATTTGTGGTGTGAGGCTTGTAGACCGTATTCGCAATGATGATGTTAGAAACAGAATTGGTCTGAAAGAGAGCGTCGGTGTTAAAATAAGAATAGGCATGCTCCGATGGTTCGGACATGTAGAAAGAATGCAAGATGAAAGAATGACGAAGCAGATATACAATGCAAAAGTGGAAGGATGAAGGAGCCGGGGAAGGCCAAGACTTACCTACCATGACCAAATTGGTCGTGTTCTATCAGAAGGTGATGTCAGGAGCCCTAGAAACCGGCGAGCGTGCATAAGAAGAGCAATGAATGTTAAAGAAGCGAGTGAGATATGTAAGAATCGAGTCACGTGGCGCTCGGTTATCTCTGCCTACCCCGCAAGGGATTTGGCGTGAAGTTATAGATAGATAGATACAACATAATTATATTTGCGAACCAGTATTGTTAACGTAATTTAGCTAGTAGTTTCATCCACCTAAAATGTTTCTACTGCTGGAAGTTCTTAAGGACTTGAAATCCGTTACAACTTCAAAACTCCTTTTGTGCAGGAAGTACCGAAACGTTTATTCGCGTTTCCGCTACGAATTTCGCTAGTGTATGTAATGTACGTAGGTCACACTATAAGTTTTGCGTAACTTAAAAAAAACAATATGTTATAACCAAAATATTATGTTTATTGCCTTTCAAAATACTCTCCTTTACATTTTAAACATTTTTTCATGCGATCGAACCATTTTTTAAAACAGGAGGACCACAGATCTGAAGGCATGTTTTCTACGTGCTGATTGAACGCTATCACTGCCTCTTCGGAGTTGGTAAAAGTCTCTCATCAAATCTTTGATTTTGGGGAAAATACAGAAATCACAGGGTGCTAGGTCGGGGCTATGCGCAGGATGGGTAACGAGTTGTACTTTTTCGGAAGTTAAAAATGACTTTGTTTTTTTGGCCGTGTGTGAAGAAGCGTTGTCATGGTGTAGGAGAACGCGGCTTTTTGGTCGTCTTTGGCGAACTTTTTCTAGCGCCCTGGGTAAACAAATGGTAAACAAATACCACTCAGCATTAACACTCTTTTGATCTTCAAGTGGAATTGTGCAGATGGGACCCGTAGCTGAGAAAAAAAACGCGATCATTTTTTACCAACGTTTCTCGCCTGCCTCACTTTTGTTGGCCTGTTCTCATTTTCAAACACCCATTCACAAGATTGCTGATTTTTTTCGGGTTCAAAACAATAAATCCACGTTTCGTCTCCTGTGACAATGTCATAAACAGCATTAGAATGTCCGTGGTCGTACTTCAGTAGCATCTGTGAGCACCATTCCACGCGAGCCCGCTTCTGCTCCGCTGTCAGTTCATGAGGGATCCAACGAAAACAAAGTTTCCGAACTTTCAATTCTTCGTGTAAAATTTTCTGAATTTGGCTCATACCAATCCCCAACTGTTCTCGAATTGTCTCATAGGTAATC
This sequence comes from Pyralis farinalis, assembly GCA_947507595.1. Taxonomy (NCBI): domain Eukaryota; kingdom Metazoa; phylum Arthropoda; class Insecta; order Lepidoptera; family Pyralidae; genus Pyralis; species Pyralis farinalis. The sequence continues at coordinate 22,269,835 of OX382258.1, forward strand.
CGCGGGTTTTCTTTAATTAACCGCTTAACAGTAGCCACATTATTTACGTTGACGGCAGTTGAAGGCCGCCCTTCACGAAATTCGTCATGTAAAGAAACTCGACCTCTCTCAAATTCAGCAATCCAATGCCTCACGGTGCTCAAAGAAGGTGCTTCTCTCCCAAAAGCATTTTGAAGACGAGCAGCACAGTCTTGCGGAGAGAGAGAACTTTTAAAATCATAAAAAATCATCGCTCTAAGATCTTTTCGACTCAATTCCATTTTCGTTGCGTACGTAGAACTTTAATGTGTGATAAAAAATAATTGACAAATGATTTCCCGCCAATTGTTTTTTTTTTTTACTAAGTAGGTTGCAACGTTTCAAAAAATATAACATTCGAAATTCAAATAGTTCCGATTAGCTAGAAGTGCAAAACTTTTAGTGTGCCCCATGTATAGCGCATAAGTTTCTGTAATAAATATTGCGCAACTATTTAAATTAATATAAAACATATATCAAAACATTACCTTAAAATTATAAAAAGAATCTAAATCACAATTTGTTAACTAACATGTAATCTTATTTACAATAGTAGCTACTAGAAATATTTCTCATTACCTTTTACTTACTAATTTTAAACTAGATGTTGCTTTTCAATCACAGAGTGTAGTTACATAATTTGTAAATAGATGGCAGCATATTGATACGCGCTCACATATGCCTTTCATTCCTAGCTAATAGCGCATCCAAGATATACAATCTTAATTTTAAGTTAATATATATTACAAGAAATATGTGAGTGTACATTATAGTGAAATCAAGTGGTACAATTTAAAGATATATTAATACATGTACTGAATAATCCTTCTTGTACAGAGTATTTTGGATGTACCTTTTGAGCATATTGTCAGGCAAGGACAGAACGGTTTCAGGTAATTTATTATAGATTCGAATACAATTTACAATAAAAGATCTACTAGTCTTAGCAAGCCGATGATGTACAGGCATACGCAATCTATTCTTGCTTCTAAGATTTTCACTAAATTTTGAAAATGACTATAATTTTACGAGCATACATTATGTTCTCATAAATGTACTGAGAGGTAACCGTGAGGATATAAAAATAGTTTCAATATCAGCCGCTTTTTCCCACAATAGCGACATATACCATACGACATAATGCTATGAAAGTAGCTGAAATAGACTAAGCGCGCAGTAGCCACATCCGGCAATTGTCTAATTCTCCTAACCGGATATGCGGCAGAGCTGAGCTTACCGGTCAGTTTTTTTATGTAGGGGCCCCACTGCAATTTGGAGTCCATTGTAATTCCAAGAAGTATAGTATCATTAATAAATTCTAGTACATTATTGTCAATAATATAATCTTTAGAGAAATTAATATTTTTATGCCCTAAACTGAATATGTGTATATAAAAAAGAATCCGTTCCAAGATGGGCAGCGGAACGGACCGTCCCTGTCCCGAATTTGTAATCTTTGCGCGAACAAAAGGTAAATTGCCTACGTCACGGGTGTTTCTACCACAGTAATAACGTCATCACTGCGTTCCGTAATCGACGGGTGTGGCCACTTTATGGTGTCCTTGCTGGAAAGTCGTATACAATCACACCGAATAAATTTTATAATAAATCGTCCGGATACATTTGAATATTAGCAACTGTTTAGAAGGGGGCATCAAAGCAATTCGCCAGGAGAAGTACCTCCACAGAAAACCATGGCCATATAATAACTTCCTGGTACGCTCGATGATGATGATGATATACAAACTTCCAGGAGAATTGTTCTGTTTCTGTGACTGATTGAGGTTACCAGTAAGCTTGAACGCGCGAGCGATACTGCCTGTATTGCAAGTGTAACTGATTTACATCATGTGGACTATATATACTTGTATGCCTCCTGATATTGTATAAAAAAATATCGATGTTTTAAAATATAACGAAAATACTATAATACTAAATCTAAAATAATAATACTTTCCTGCCATAAAAAGAATAAATGTGCAGATACTGAATATAAGAAGTTAAAATAATAAACTTGTAGACCATTTTCGTAATGATGATGTTAGAAATAGAGTTGGTCTGCAAGAAAGTGTCGGTGTTAAAATAAGAAGAGGCATGCTACGTTGGTTCGGATATGTAGAAAGACTGCAGGAAGATATACAACGCGAAAGTAGATGGATGTAGGAGCCGAGGAAGGCTAAGAATTACCTATCATGACTAAATTGATCGTGTTTTATCAGAAGGTGAATCACTCTCGTCGGTTTTTAAGGCTCCTGAGCCGAGAGACGAGCGTGTATAAGAAGAGCAGTTAATATTAAAGAAGCGAGTGAGGTTTATAAGGATATAGTCATGTGGCGCTCAGTTCTCTCTACCTAGGGATTTGACGGGAAGTTATAGAAATATATGAAATAATAAAAGTGCTCAATTAAACATTAATCTCAGAGATCCTTATTTAACTGGTTACTTTGTTAAGTGGTCCATTTGATCTGAGAGATAATTATACGAGATAATTAGTTACTCTGTTTCTCTGTGTGTAATATCACGCCAGTTATTTAGTGTAGGTATAGAACAGGAATAAAAAAAATCCTAAAGAAATGTGATTTAAAACTTTGAAGTGTACCTTTGAGGAAGACAGTGACATTTAAATTATTACACTTCGGTGTAATATACAGCTTGATCGTAATGTTCGGGTACGCCAAACGACGTTGTAAGAGCGGTCCGAACCATTTGTATGAATCTTATCAGAATTTTGTGGTGTCCAAAACCTCAGTATTGTAATTTTGTCACGTCGGTAACGATTTAAAAGGATACTCTTAATAAATTTATTTTAATATTCACATATTAACAAATATACAAAGGCGTAACTAAAAAAACTAACTTTTCATGAATCTGATATTCTGTCCTACTACATTTACTTCTAACGGGTTCGATGCTGTTGGATTGGGTAGGGATGAGTGACTAAAAGATAAGGGAGTTAATAAAAGATCTCAAAGGTCAACAACATATCACCGATACTGCAGCTTTCACAGACAATCCAGCAGCATATGTTTACAGTAAATGTGTTTCAGGACGAAACACTAGTTTCGTGAAACATATTATATGGCTGGATTGTCCGTCCTGTGAAAGAAACGGACAGAACATTTACTTCTAACGGGTCAGATGCTACTGGATTATCTGTGAAACTGAAGTATCGGTGACATGTTGTTGACCGTTGAAATCTTTTACGCACTCCCTAATCTTTCAGTAACTCTCCCTACCCAACTGAATACTGAATATTCCGCATACCGTAAGCAATAATGTAGGAGAGACTGTAGGTCCTGATATGCCTTTTCCAGGATTACTACTTTTATTAATCTACACTAGGCGGTAAGACGTAAGACTGGAAAGTTGACTGAAACGTCGCCGGGCCATCCGAAACTATTAGACCATTTTGGATTTGAGGAAAAAGGCCCCTTAATAAAACTTAAATGATCTTCAATAATACTACGTCACTTGTAAGTCAGAAACCTCATGAAAAGTACTATGAATATTAAAAAAGGGTATGAAGTATCTAACGACCGCGTCTTATGGAGGTCGGTTTACTCTGCCATTTAATATTACTTATAGAATGACAAAACCTAAAAAGTTCAAAGTGAACTTGTGCACTGACGATTTTGTACTAGAATGTTTTACTTGTTTAAAGTCAAATAAGATTCCTGGTTAGTCTGTAGTAGTAGATGGCAATCGTCATCAGGTTCAATTAGCCTGATGACGATTGTACCATCAGAAGACTTCATTTGCGGACCCAACAAATACCTTTATATGCCTTTTATGAAATATATGCTTATTATGAAAGGATCATAAGTCATAAATTAAAGTACAAGCTTAAAATTTAGATAAATAATGTCATACAGATATTAAAAAAAAAATTGCTTGTCACATTCCTAGCAGTTGGATGAAAAACAAAACTAGTATATATAGTAAAAGTATTTATTATGATATGATAAACTGCAAACACTGGTCACATCGATAAGATACAAAGATGAATGTATGGAGAAAGGCTTATTACTGAATGCGAAGAAAACAAAGATAATGGTATTTGAAAGAGAAGAATCCAGAACTAATGTAAGGATTACGATTGATGATGAAGTGTTGGAACAAGTGAATGAGTTTGTATATCTTGGATGCGCTTTCAGCAGGGATGGAAGGTACACCGCAGATGTGGAAAGACGAGTGAGTGCTGGGAATAGTGTGAATGGAACGTTGGGAAAACTTCTTGGCAGTAAAAACCTGAGCCAGAAGGCACAACTTGCTATATACAATGCAGTGTTGGTCCCAACTCTAACTTATGGAAGCGAGAGCTGGGTACGGCAGAAAGAGCCTGAAAGTAGAATAAACGCGGTTGAAATGCGAGCGCTGCGCAAAATTTGTGGCGTAAGGCTTGTAGACCGTATTCGCAATGATGATGTTAGAAATAGAGTTGGTTTGAAAGACAGCGTCGGTGTTAAAATAAGAAGAGGCATGCTCCGATGGTTCGGGCATGTAGAAAGAATGTAAGATGAAAGAATGACGAAGCAGATATACAATGCAAAAGTGGAAGGATGTAGGAGCCGGGGAAGGCCAAGACTTACCTACCATGACCAAATTGGTCGTGTTCTATCAGAAGGTGATGTCAGGAGCCCTAGAAATCGGCGAGCGTGCATGAGAAGAGCAATGAATGTTAAAGAAGCGAGTGAGATATGTAAGGATCGAGTCACGTGGCGCTCGGTTCTCTCTGCCTACCCCGCAAGGGATTTGGCGTGAAGTTATAGATAGATACTCGTAGATTTATAATGATAAAATATTGTAACGGGTGTGTAGTTGAGTTATTGCAGACCGAATAGTACAATATACAATTAAAACCACTGCCCCGTTTGGTTCTCGTTCTTAAATGCTCAGCCGGCGGTAGAGGACGCCATGGAGAACCTTGCTTCGGCGTGCTTCGCTTGTGTTAGTGTGCGAGCAGGATGGCGTTCCCAGATGTGGTGTTATAGTAGTGCATAGGATAATTGTTGCAGAGGAGAGTGAACCAGTAATTACATGACGCTGCACTTTGATTTCAACTAGTTTAGCACTACATCTAGGCACATAAAAAAACTTACGACACTTACCCAGTTTTGGGGCTAAACACTATTTGAAATTATATATTTCGTTTATAGTTACAGCAGTAGTAAATATCACTGTTAATATTTTAAACCCGAGCGCAACGTCCAACCTTAACGGAGGTTAAGAAATGTTATATTGGTTTCATACTGCACAGTTCTACTCATGGTCACGCGTAAGTCTTGTGATTTAGAAACAAGTAATATTACGCGGTTTTGCCTCAGGGTTAAATTAATGGTTTTGAAAATATGTTTTTATATTATATTGTTAGATTATTTATTATTTTATCTGTTAAATATTTATGTAGATAGTTTTGTGTTAAGTATTATTACTATTATTAATTAATATAACGTAAGCGTTATAAGCTTAAGCAGCTAAAAAAATCCTTGACAGACAGACAGACAGATACCTGGACAACAAAGATATCCTGTAAGGGTTTCGCCTTTGTGTGTTAAGGGACGATAAGCATAAAAAATCCTGTAAATCTTCTAATTTTGAGATTCACCACTATTGCACGTGACCATTAAATATATCATCAAATGTGACTGTAGCAGCTTCATATTTAAATGAGAGATAGGTGCTGGATGATATTAATTTAATTTGTTGGTGAAATTTTTGATGACCAATTTTATCACGGAAAGGACGAATAGTAGAACTAGTGTTGGGACAATTCTGACTTCTGTATTACATAGCTGAATATTAATTTAACTAGGTAATAACTAGCACAATAAGTGAGTAAGCATCATAATTATGAACATTCATTTAAATCTTAATTATCACAATGTTACGAGCTTACGGGTGTTAATACTGCTGTTTATTTCTCTACCATTCAACCTTTGAAAGATGCAAATGTTTACGAATATGGTTTATAAAGCTGTTGTTCACGTGGGTTAATTAATCTAGGTGTTCTGAACACTTATATTTACTTTAAAAAAAAATGGTATGTCTTTCCATAGATAGTAATAAATTCAACAAAATTGAGTGAATACTCTACCTCGTTAACATTCACACTAGCTGATGCCCAAACGTTCTCACGTTGTCCTAAAAAAAAAGACATTTATTTAGCGTAAATAAGTTTTTTTTTTACATACTACGTCGGGAGGCCTACAAGCGTACGGCTCACTTATTGTAAAGCGGGTACCGTAGCCTATTAACACTTGTAATATATTAAGTATCACTCACGCGATGCCTCCACCACTGCTTACACAGCAACTCCTTGGGAGCTTACTGGTGACCTCACTCACACGCAGGAACACAACAACCCTCTAGGGAATTGTTATTTGGCTGCGGTTTTCTGTGAGATAGAGGTACTTCCCGAGACGTGCTTTGATGCGCCCTACCTCTCTTAATAATAAGTATAAATTATTATAATTTCAGTCGCCTTAAAAATCGGCGATCGTGCATATGAAGAGCTACGAGTATGAATGTTAAAGAAACGAGTGAGATACGAGTATTTAAAGGTCGAGTTATGTAGCGATCGATCGTCTCTGCCTATCCCGCAAGGGATTTGGTATGTGTATTTATCTATGTATATACATACATACATAGATATACACACATACATTATTAAATTTCACGCAATTAATGACATCGTCTATCCAACATAAATCCGTTGATATTATAATTGAGAAACTTGTTTGTTTGTTTATAATCGTTTCACAACTAAACGCTGAACAGATCGGAACGAAATTTTGTATAATTATAATAAGAAAGTAGGATAACTGGATTCCTGTTTTCTATTTATTGCACCCCAGGTGCCATGCGGGGTAGGCAGAAAGAACCAAGGGTCGCAAAACGCAGTACTGACATACTTCGCTTGCTTTTTCATAGCGATATGCACCTCGCCGGTTTCTAGATTTCCTCATATCAATTTGTGATAAAAACGGCTATTTCAATCGTGGTAAGTAACTCTTAGTCTTCATCGTCTCTTATATCATTCCTCTTTCGCACCGTATATTTGTTTCGTCATTCTTTCTTCCAGCATACTTTCTACATGCGGCATGCCTTTTCTTATCTTCACCTTTTATTTTTTTCAATTGAGTAATTATTTTAATGAAAATTTGGTATTTTCTTGAATAAAAAATGTAGCAGCAGGTCAATTTATTTAATTAAAAAACAAGCTTGCAACTCTTTCAAATAAAAACACCTTTAAAGTTATAAGCATGGAGTATTAATGAATGAAGTATTAAGTATAAAGTTAATTTATAATGTTATAATTATCGAATGAAATTTTTAAATATATTCGTTTTATGAGATTTTTGAGATCGCCATTGTTAATTTGTCACTCTTTATTTTGATACCCCAACCAACCAATGATTTGAAAGGTTTTTCTTCAGACCGTGCAATATTGAGTACATAATCCGCTATATTCTTTTTATTATGACGTCACATAGTTGTAATGACCCGGGATGTAAGAATTCTAACGATACGCCATACATCTGAATCGAATATGGAGTTTTAAAGTTATGGAGAATAAACAAACTTACAAACATATATACACGACCCCCTGAAAACATTACACTCTTTTTCGGGGTAGTTGGATGAAAAGGACTCGTTGAAACTCAAGAGAATGAATCACTCTCGTTTTAACGTATGTGAAAACATTGTACAGAATGTATAACGAATAATGTATTCTTGTAATAAGAAACATGCTAGTGGTCGCCCAGTGGTGAAATTCGACAATCATTCATTTCATTTTCAAGTTCAAACGTTGTTGAGGTTCTATTGTTAAAAACTATAATATAATAAGCTCTATAATCACAGAATTCACGGCTACACAGTTAATTTGCTAACATTTCCAAACAAAATTAAAAACATTAAAATAAAACAAAAAGGAAGACTGAATTAAAGAATATCTTTAATTATATATTTTTTATTGAAACAAATAACCAGGCGATAAAAATAAAACGTCTATTGAACTTGACATACATATTTAATGCGATAATTTAATTAATGATTCAAAGTCCTCTGTAAACGATGTTTTCTGTAAAAACTCTTTCATCGTTTGTTAAATGTCGTTGACCGTTGAATTCGGAAATATAAAATCTCAAACCGTCGAATGATTGAACTCTACTTGCTGTAACGTACCTATAACTAGTTTATATCTATCTATCTATAACTTCCCGCCAAATCCCTTGCGGGGTAGGCAGAGAGAACCGAGCGCCACGTGACTCGATCCTTACATATCTCACTCGCTTCTTTGACATTCATTGCTCCTCTCATGCACGCTCGCCGGTTTCTAATATAACGTATAATGAATATATAAAGCACAAATATCAATTAGACAAACAACGACTATGACATTATCATTACATTGTTTTAACGTTCAGTAAGACACATAATATTAATCTCTTCTTAGTTTGACCACATACTCTAACCATTAACAAAAGAGTAGGTTTATATTTGGGTATACATGTGGTTGTTTTTCAAACGCGTGTTAGAGTATGTAATGTTTTTTTATTAATGTAGTGTTTTCCAAGCATTATTATAAAAAAATTAAGGGGTAGAGCGCGTCAAAGCAGCCCGTCTGAGGAAGTACCTACATTTCATAGAAAACCGCAGCCATATCACAACGCCCTGGAAGATTATTGTGTTCCTGCGAGTAAGTGAGGCTACTAGTAAACCCTTAAGGAGTTGCTAAGTTAGCTATATTAATAGAGCTATACTTAATGTAATAAGTATTCATATGCTACGATAATCACTTAACAGCAGGTGAGCCTTACGCTTGTATGCCTCCCGACATTGTATAACTTGTGTTTGTATTTATGTAAGCACATAAGAAGTTATATTACTTTCGCGTAATAGAACAGAAATTACTCTAAAAATTTCATCCCGTGTGTAAAACTCTACATTTGTAAAACATAGGATTAACATAAATATATGATACTGTTGATTGTAGGCACTTGGTGGAATTTTGAAGACATCGCGTTAATGTTAATACTTGCACTTGTACAGATTCCACTTCACAATTTTATTTAATAATTATTTTTACCGACCTGTTTCGCCTTTACGGCATTATCAAGGTATTTTATAAACATATCTGATATGTTGTAACATAAATATAATTCACCACTGTATATAATGTAAACATATATATTTATACGTAAATACAATTTATCTGCAAAGATATTACTGATATAAAACACGTGTGGTGCATTCGTAAATAAGTAATGGAATGATGAAAATATGAGAGACATTCTCCAACCAATTCCGTGGTGTCGATTTTGGACGTCGGTGTCGTAAAAATCACTCCTATCATTTTTAGGTATCCAAAGGGTAAAACGGACCCTATTACTGAGACTCCGCTGTCCGTCCGTCCGTCTGTCACCAGGCTGTATCTCATGAACTCTGATAGTTAGACAGTTGAAATTTTCACAGATGATGTATTTCTGTTTCCGCTATAACAACAAATATTAAAATACAGAATAAAACAAATATTTAAGGGTTCCCATACAACAAACGTGATTTTTTTGCCGTTTTTATAGATAATGGTACGGAACCCTTCGTGCGCGAGTCCGACTCGCACTTGGCCGGTTTTTTTTTCCTTACGCGTCAAAAAAAAAATAACTTCAATATACTTACACCCTAACTGTACTGTACAAAATGTATATTCCTTTATATATAATACATCTACATCAACCCTTACTCATCCCACTGCAGGGATACGGGTGTACCTCCAACCGAAGGGGTTTAGAGCATACCACGCTGCTCAAATGCGGATTGGCGTAGGCCTATGTTTTCCACCCGAGGGCCACTGACTTAGCTTAACGACTGTCGTCTATCGACAACAGCCGAGGCCGACGGCTTAACGTGCCGTCCGTCAGCACGGAGAAACTCGAGATAGGTAAACCCATCTATAGACAGGCTGCGTTCCACGTTGCTTAACCTGCGTGTTTGGTTAGAATGACACGAACAACGGCGCCATCGAGCTCTCATACATATAATACGTAATCCTTTGTAATATTACCAATCAATGATATAATGTTCACATTAAATAATATTGACAACGAGTAATATAATAATGCCTTCATGCTGTGGTATCTTGATCCCCGGAGTAGCGTTTCCATCCGATATCATAGGGTAAGTAATAGTGATCAATTCACTAAAAATGATCTATAACCATTCAAATTTCATAATGAAAGTCTTATACGATCATACAAATAAAATATCATGAACCTGATATGGCAACCCCGGTCCCAAACCTATATGATCTGATAGAGGATTGGACAGCATTACGAAAGTAATTTAAATTAATCATATTGGATATTTATTACTATAAAGAGTCGTGACAAATGTACACTTTTAACACTATATATTTTTTTTGAAAAATAGAGAAAAGAAATGCATGAAAAGAGCAATGAATGTTAAAAGAAGCGAGTGAGGTATGTAAGGTTCGAGTCACGTGGCGCTCGGTTCTCTCTGCCTACACCGTAAGGGATTTGAAGTGAAGTTATAGATAGATATATTTTTTTTATTCAACTCATCAATCAACATCAATTGCATCAGGTGGACTGTACGCTTGTTAACCTCCCGATGTTGTATGAAAAAATCGGCCAAGTGCGAGTCGGACTCGCGCACGAAGGGTTCCGTACCATTATCTATAAAAACAGCAAAAAAAATCACGTTTGTTGTATGGGAGCCCCCCTTAAATATTTGTTTTATTTTAATTTAATTATTTATTCTGTGAATATTTCAAGCGTCTACCTGTTGCCGTTATCAATATCAAGCAAAAATGAGCAAAAAAATCACGTTTGTTGTATGGGAGCCCCCTTAAATATTTATTTTATTCTATTTTTTAGTATTTGATGTTATAGCGGCAACAGTAATACATCATCTGTAAAAATTTCAACTGTCTAACTATCACGGTTCAAGAGATACAGCCTGGTGACAGACGGACGGACGGACGGACGGACAGCGGAGCCTCAGTAATAGGGTTCCGTTTTACCCATTGGGTACGGAACCCTAAAAATATGAGAACATAATTGAAAAATATTAGACTTCCCTAAATACTGCAGCCACGCGAGTGCGAGGACAGCTTAAACTATTTGCACACGCTTTAATTTGAATTGTTAGTTTTTAAAGCAAGAAGAGGCGTTTGGACATGTAGACGAATGCGGAAAGAAACAATACATTGCGAAAGTAGAAGGATATGGGAGCCGAGGAAGGTCAAAACTTACCTATTATGACCAAATTGATTATGTTTTATCAGATAGTGATGTAGGAGCCTTAGCAATCGGGAGCGTATATGAGAAGAGCAATGAATGTTAAACAAGCCAGTGGGGTATGTATGGATCGAGTCATGAGGTGCTCGGTTCTCTCTGCCTACCCCGCAAAGAAAACAGCGGCTTCGCCTTGACCTTTACAAAAGCTGTCGGTATGCGTAAAGTCCGTTCATTGCATATCATTGCACTGTAGTCAGTTAAAGGCAATAAATACCTAGAAAATCACGGGCATCAACTAAAAGATAATTCTAAGAAACTGAATTTAAACTACTTACAACCTTATTGTAGACTTTTTTTATAGAACGTCGGGAGGCATACAAGTATACCACCCACCTGATGTATAGTGGTTACCGTAGCCTATAAACTCTTGCAATATATTAAGTACCACTCGCGGGATGCCACCTCTGCTGCTAACATACGTAGTCTAGCAGCAGAGGTGGCATCCCCTATGAACTGCGGTTTTCTTTGAGGATCTTCCCCAGTTAGGCTGCTTTAATATGCCGTACCTTTTTTATAAACACCCAAACAGACATATTCATACACACCAATATTTGTACTGTGTGGGAATTGAACCCAAAAGCGTTGTTGTCAAAGTACGAGTAGTGTTACTAACTAATTTGAATTACTGCTAACACTGCACCTCTGGTGCACCACTGGTGACCTCAGTCACACTCAGGAAGACAACAACCCTCTAGGAAGTTGTTATTTATCTGCGGTGTTCTATAAATAAAAATTTCATTTATTTGTCTTCACATTCTTGAACACATTGTACATTACAACGGTGTACTTATATTACGAGTACATGGATCACATACAATAGACAATTTGTGTCAAGTTGTAGAGACCTGGCGCCTGAACTAGGCATCCGAAGAACCTGTATCACAGGTCACCAGGCCTCCTCTCAGAGTATGATACAATTTGTGTCTCTGTAGAAAAGTGGCATACTCATAAGTGGCATACTTGTATACATCATATGAGAGCAGAATAAGATAGGACAAGATATTGGTTTAGGAAATAGGTTTCAGTAGGTTGTGTGCGTGTTCTATGAGGTGGAGGTACTTCCCCGGACAAGCTGATTTAACCCTTCGAAACCCGGGTGGTCGTATGCGACCGCGAAATGTATGGGAAAACGTATATAACGGGTTCTGACTGCTCAATGCGACCTACCTGTCTTAATAACACCTAGACCAAGACAAATAGACATGTTCATGTACACAAATGTTTGTCTTTTGTGGGAATCGAGCCCAGGAGCGTTGGTGTAACAGTGCAAACAAAGTAACGTAAAGTAACATTTCGCCACTGCGCTACAGAGGTCGTAAATACTTCTAGTAACTGCGTCATCAAACCGACGACCTGATCATGAAAGGGATGAATGAGTTATTTCGCAATAAAGTGGAACATATCTGATATTTATAGATACTTTTAGATCTCATATTATACAGAAGATATTGAGATCGTGATGTTTTCGACTTCCAGTTGCTTGAAACCGTTGATACAATCCGAAATTCTCGAATAAAATTGTCTGCCTATGATTTGATTATGATTGATTTATTTTATTTATTTATTATTTGGGAGCACACTACACAGCAAAAACGAGCAAAAAAGTCACGTTTGTTGTATGGGAGCCCCTTATATATTTTTTTTTTATTTTGTTTTTTAGTATTGGTTGTTATAGCGGCAACAGAAGTACATCATCTGTGAAAATTTCAACTGTCTAACTATCACGGTTCATGAGATGGACGGCAGCCTGGTAAGAGATGGACGGACGGACGGACGGACTGACGGAGTCTCAGTAATAGGGTCCCATTTTACCCTTTGGGTACGGAACCCTAAAAATTACATTCATGATAGTAGAGTGCCTTAACTAGCTCCCCGTAATATGTTAAACATAAATAATATATATCAAATCAGTCTAGCCATTTTCGATTAATATGTGTAATTATAAAGGAGAAAAAACTCCTTTGTTATTGTTATAATTACCCATATAATTCTTCTTAGCCTTATCCCATTTTCCTAATCCATTAGGATTAGCGGGATCCGCTACTTGAGAATATCGCTTTTTTTTCCGAACTTGAACGATACACTCCCCTGTACTACCCTAAATCTAGATATCCAATTGTAATGCGTTGTAGTAAATGTTTCATTCATTCCTTTACAAAACTAGTGATGTTTCAGTACCGTTCACTATTTGACGAATTTGTCTCAATTCAATTCAATCAATTTATTTCGTGAACATAGGTCAATACATGATAAATGTTACATAATAAAAAAAGTCTCCTCTATATTCCGCCGGAGAGCATACAAAATTAATAATGTGATATGACTATACAATTAATAATCTAAGCAGTCAAATAACTTGCAGCGGTTTATAGTTTCATTACAGTCAACGGTGTTATTATAAGTTATATAATGTCAATGTAATAATAAAATAAAATACCCGTAACTATAAAGATATAAAAATAAAATATTAAAGTCATCAGATTAATAAAATGTCAAAAGTGAAAATTACCATTAATTGATTCTATTCTAATAATGTCTAGAAAACAATGTATTATTTTATTACAATTTGTCGCTGAGATATTCGTTTACTGAGTAATATGCCTTATTGATAAGTAAGTTAAATACATTTTTCTTAAATAATTTCAAGTTATCTATATTTCGGATTTCATCAGGCAGTTTATTGTATAGTTTATATATCATATATACTTTGACTTCGATCTCTACGTTTTCCTTAAATGGAGACATGCCTTAAATTACACTTACCGCCATCTGCACCAATCTAATTTCGTACAAAAACAATGATCTGAACATAGATCGTTGACTACAGTAAACATATTTCCATCCTCTTGGCGACACGCCAAGCTATATTGATTTCGCTATGAGAGTGACAAGATTTTCCCAAACGTTTCGACATATAAACTATGTACTCTTGTTTGTCGTATCAATATTTGATAGTATATCCTCTGTAGTCGTAGGTGTATCATGGAGGAAGTGACAAAATACAAACGCAAATCGTAGCTTGTATTCATAGCTATCTATCTATCTATAACTTCACGCCAAATCCCTTGCGGGGTAAGCAGAGACAACCGGGCGCCACGTGACTCGATCCTTACATAACTTACTCGCTTCTTTAACATTCATTGCTCTTCTCATGCACATGCATACAATGCAAAAGTGGAAGAATGTAGGAGCCGAGAAAGACCGAGACTAACCTACATGACCAAATTGGACGTGTTTTATCAGAAGGTGATTTCAGGAGCCCCAGGAACCGGCGAGCGTACATGAAAAGAGCTATGAATGTTAGAGAAGCGAGTAAAGTATGTACGGACTGCGTCTTATGGCGCTCGGTTCTCTCTGCCTACCCCACAAGGGACCTCGCGTGAAGATATACATACCATAAAATTAGTACACCAGACTGTGATTAGAAACGTTATGGTATTTCCTAAAGTATTTACTTTTTGCCTTGGTTTCCCGCTATCACTATAAGTAGATTACTTTACCTTTAAACTTCAAACAACGGGTTCTTGATTCGAATCCTGGTGTGAGCATGTTACACTTGATTCATGTTTCCGGATTGATGTATGAAGCCGTGAGTATGTTAATGGCCTTAAAAAACACAAGTGCCATTAATTTTACACTAAGTTAAAAGAGGTAGGGCACATCAAAGCCGCCCGTCTGGGGAAGTACTTCCACCTCGCAGCCAAATAACTCCCTAGAGGGTTGTTGTGTTCCTGCGTGTGAGTGAGGTCACCAGTAAGCTCCCAAGGAGTTGTTGTGTAAGCAGCAAAGGAGGCATCGCGCGAGTGATAATTAATATATCGCAAACGTTAATGGCTACGGTACACGCTTTAGATCAGGGCCGTATGCTTGTATGCCTCCCGACGTAGTATAAAAATAAACTTAAGATATTAGCGATGAATTCCTAATTTAAAATCTAAAATAAATCTAACACAGCTGTTTAAATTATTAGTCTCTTTATAAAATGAATGTGTTGATTATTTAAATGAATGACGCTTTGGATCAGTAAGTTCCTCTTTTAATTATTATTGCACTGTAAATGCGTCGGTGTTAAAATAAGAAGAGGCATGCTCCGTTGGTTCGGACATGTAGAAAGAATGCAGCATGAAAAAATGACGAAGCAGATATACAATGCAAAAGTGAAAGCATGTAGGAACCGAGGAAGGCCAAGATTTACCTACCATGATCAAATTGGTCGTGTTCTGTCAGAAGGTGATGTCAAGAAACCGGCGGGCGTGCATGAATAGAGCAATGAATGTTAAAGAAGCGAGTGAGGTATGTAAGGATCGAGTCACGTTGCGTTCGGTTCTCTCTGCCTACCCCGTAAGGGATTTGGCGTGAAGTTACAGATAGATAGCACTGTAAATGATTTTTGGTTACCTAAAATATTGTCATAATAAATAAGCTTGATATGTATGTAACCCTTTAGGCAATTAGTAACTTTAATGTTACTCGGATACAACGCCATTGGTCCGCGTTCTGGATAATTTTGATACAGGGCCATTGGATGGACGTTGGGCGCACTTTTAAGCTAAGGTTTACTTGTTGGCCATTGACTATGCCCATTTGGAATTTGGAGTTTAATTATATATAACAAGTAAATTCCTTGAATGTTAATCTTAACCCAGTGGCAATAAACCTTCGCTGTCATATTCTAATACTGTTCTTTATGACTGTTTCCAAGTATTGATCCCATATGGATCAACGTGTTAAAGATGACTCAGCCAATATCAATGGTTATGCCCCCTTTAAAAACATTAGTGGTATTCCCCTGTTTCCATACACACATTTGTAATTATATATTATGTAAATGAGCAGTGATAACCTATGATGTACCGGCCTATTGACCAACTGGTCCCCGGTACGAATCCGTGTGCGCATGTAATACTAAATTTATGTTATATTTTTTTGTAATTAAGTATATATTTATCACTTTCTCGGCGGTGAAGAAGATCATCGTGAGGAAATCCACACATCCAAGAAAATATATTTCAAAAGACGTGTGACCTAATCTAAGATAGATCTAGTTTTTCCTCTGGTTGTGGAGGTCTGACAGCAGTCGCTCCAAATAAGTATCTTCGCCAAATCCTTAGACTTAGGTAGCGGTCCTCGCCAATCCTAATGGATTGGGAAACGAGATAAGACGAAGAAGAAGGTAAAACCCGCACCTTCAAAAAAATATATTTTGAGAGACGTGGTACCTAACCTAAGAAATGTCTTGTTTTCCCTATGGTTTGTGAAAGTCTGACGGTCATCGCGCCATGTCAAAATCAGAATCTGCGTCAAATCCTTAAATCTAGGTAGTGAACCCCACCAATCCCAATAGATTGATGCCTTGAGGCCCGTTATATACTTGGCGCCGTAACGCGCATGGCGGAATTCAGCCACGTGGGCCTCAACGGGAAGGATTGGAATAAGACGATCGAGAAGTGATTTGAGAACTGGAAAATTTTATTCTTACTTTTACCGTTAAAACCTCAGGTAATAACGGGATTAGTGTATAGTGTGTATTTATACAGACGCACAGCAATTTATAATCACTTAATAATATAAAAATAACGCTTTTATTTATCGTTTTTAATAAAGATATTATTTATAGTAGTATACTATTCTGATTTGGTGGTAACAGGGGAGAATTACGAGGCGTTTAGGCGGTTCTGCAATCTATATTATTGGAATCGATGTGTTAGGTAACAACTCACAGTTTAGGTCTCAATAGTGTTAGATATTTGACAATCCGTGGTGCACGGCAGTTGAGCTTCACTTGGCTAGCCATCTCTTTGAGGTTTTTAAATGCCTTATTTGTCATATTGCTGTCTCCTACTTTGCCAAGAGGGGTAGTCAATTCTAAAACTGCAGTATGGAACCCTAAAAGTTAACTAATTTTAACAATTGTGTTCATACCTAAAGCCGGTGGGAAGATGCTACATAATCAGAGGGAGGTGGTTATGTGCGATATTCTTTATATTACAAACTCATATATGAAGCGGTAACATAGTAATATACAAATTATTAGGATTAAAAAATCTCATAATTATTCTTTGAAACATAAACAAGCCCGGGGCAGGCAATTTGTCTTTTTAATCACCCGGAGTCCGCATTAGAATTTAATCAGACCAGAATTAATCGTACCATTTAATTTCACCTGAAGATTAAAAAGTCGGCACTTTTTATATCGCGCCGGGAAAACGATTTGTAAGAATTTTTTGCTACCACGAAACCATTAGTCTAAGGCATTCGTATGAAAAAGCTTTAAGCGAGTTATATATAAAGAGAAATATTACTCCGATTTTAGTTCCCATGCTTTCCATTAGTTTGCTTTTAATTGATTGACATTGTCAGATTCATATATTAGATTCAGTTCGCTTTTCGGGTTTGTAATGAAACCGAGGTGTAGGTTTTCTTTATTAAACAATAGTAACGTAAAATTGAGTTCACTATTTATTTAGATTTATCTTCACGTCAATTTTCTTGTGTGGTATGCAAATAGAATTGAGTGTCGCTACCTATCTATCTATAACCTTCACACGATATCCCCCGTGGGGTAGGCAGAGAGAACCGAGTGCCAAATGACTCGGTCTTGAATCGTTTTTTTAGTAATCATATCTCATACACGCTCGCCGGTTTCTAAAGCTCCTTATATCACCTGATAAAACACAATCAATTTCATCATGGTAGGTAAGTCTTGACCTTCCTTGGGTCATACATCCTTTAACTTTCGCGTTGTGTATTTGTTTCGTGATTTTTTTCCCTGCATTCTCTCCACATATCCGAACCAACGGAGCTCTTCTTATTTTAATACCGATATTCTCTTTCAGATCAACTGCATTTCTTACATCGTCATTGCGATTGCGGTCTACAAACGTAACGCCACATTTTTACGCAATGCTCGCATTTCGACTGCGTTAACCTACTTTTATGCTTTCTTGGCCACATGCAGCTCTCGCTTCCATAAGTTACCATAAGAAGTCAAGTGACTTAAATATACTTTTCTATACTAAAAAATCGGCATTGCGATTCAACGACAAAACGCAATCGACGGTACGTCTTGTCTTCATCCTGGTGATTTGAATCTTCCAGTTTCGATTCTTCCCGTTTAGGGTTTCTTTTTATTTATTTGTGTGATATGATGATGTATTTCATACGTGAATATCTTTGATAATTGTGTAATGATTTTGGAAAATCTTTTGTTATTTGGTGCTTCGACTACCAGATTGATTCCTCACAAATTTTGGATAAAATACGATTTCACTGACGTCATTTTTATTGATTTTAATCCTCTGTAATTACAATTATAATTCTACAAAACAAAACTTATACAACAGTTTTTTTTAAATAAAAAGGAAACATTTACACTAATATTAATTACATTGAATTAACATTAAAGATTACATCTAAAATTAACATTATTGTGAAGCTCCGAGCGTTCCATTGGTCCCATACAAATTTAATAAAATACGACTTCAATGGAGTCGCGAAGTCCTTTGTAATTGTTCTGTTTTTAGTTCAAATATGTTAAAAAAGTATATATATAGCCCTTCTGATGAATTTCTGGAATATTCCAATCAAGAGCCAAAATCAAAAGATCAAATATTCGAAATTCTCACTCTATGCTTATTCAAATTTCTTGTAAATCATATTAAATATCACTTTATAAACTGTGTAACTGATTTTCCTTATTTTGCATCTTCATTTCCTTCTCGTTGCCGGCATGCTTTTCATTATAGCACATATGAGTTACATTTTACATATGTATCTATTTATGTGTACAGTATGTATTTTTATATGATATGTACTTATCTATTTATTTATTAAGCTACTTGTAAGTAAGGTAAAACTTTTCCAATACTACGTAATCTACCTTGTCAACCCAAATGTAGTCTGTAATAAGACTTACTATTTTTAATTAAAGATTTGTGTAAAGACCTTATTGGCTTAAAGAATATACTTAGATGAAAGAGAAAAGAAAGGTCTTCAATCGTGTTTTTTAGGTAAGAGATATATTTATAAATTTGTTACAAAACGTTACCTGAATACAAAATTTAGATCAAAATCATTAAAACCTATTTATCTACAACTTCACGCTAAATCCCTTACGGGGTAGGCAGATAGAACCGAGCACCACGCGACTCGATCCTTATATACCTCACTCGCTTCTTTAACATTCGTTGCTCTTTTCATGCACGCTCACCGGTTTCTAGGGCTCCTGACATCACCTTCTGATACAACACGACCAATTTGATCATGGTAGGTAAGTCTTGGCCTTCCTCGGCTCCTACATCCTTCCACTTTTACATTGTATATCTACTTCGTCATCTTTCATCCTGCATTCTTTCTACATGTCCGAACCAACGGAGCATGCCACGTCTTATTTTAACACCGACGCCCTCTTTCAGACCAACTCTGCTTCTAACCTCAACATTGCGAATACGGTCTACAAGCGTTACGCTACAAATTTTGCGCAACGCTCACATTTCAACCGCGTTTATCCTACTTTGTTACTCTCTCTACCATACCCAGCTCTCGCTTCCATAAGTAAGCGTTAGGAGCAGCATTGTATTGTGTATAGCGAGCTGTGCCTTCTGGGTCAAGTTTTTACTGCTAAGAAGTTTTCCCAACTCTCCATTGACACTATTCCCAGCACATCTGCGGTGTACCTTCCATTCCTACAAACAAGATATACAAACTCATCCACTTGTTCCAATACTTCATCATCTACCATAATCCTTACATTGGTTCTGGTTTCTTCTCTTTCAAATACCATTATCTTTGTTTTCTTCGCATTCAATAGTAACTTCCTTCCTTCACACATTGGTTTTTCATCATTGTGACTAGTGTTTGCAGTTCAGATGGTGTTTCTGTTAATAGGACGGTATCATCTGCATACAGCAGACAGTTCACCACTAGGTCACTCATGCGTAATCCTACATTCGGCGATCTCATTCTCTGTAGACAACTATCTCATCATTAAAACCATTTCCGAGATAAACAAGATATTTTGTACTCATATACATGAATTGCTCATTTAAAGTAACAAGATATTAATAACGAATGTTTATTTGAACAAACGAATACTTGTGAACTTACGTTCATAAACAACATTGAAAAATAAACAATTCGATACCTACTCAGTAAAAGTTTCAGCACCTTTCGAAGTTTTCAACAAAACATTCGAAAGTTTCAATAGCTTCTTTTATTTTTCTGTCATAGTGTCGGTAACATCTTGATACTATTGCATGGCTTATTGTTGATAACAACCATGATTCTGCTTCTGCGTGATTAATTGAACACCATTGAGTTAATTTTGGTGATGTAGTGAACACTTCTCTTATAGCCCTCACTGCTTAGTACTTGGCTTGTGTGATTGATTTTCTAAGTATAAATCACTACTTGCGCAGTTAACTTAGCCATGGGGATTACACGGTTCGAGTTATTAATCTATAATGGGTTTATACTACTATTGAGATGAATGCTTTCATGCATTTTGTTTAAATAGTTCGCATGTATTATGTACAAAACTAGCTATAACCAGCAGCTTCGCCTGCTCCGTAGCAGTACGTTAAATAGTCTATGACCATCCCCAAAAATTGGAATATCGAATGCAAAAATATTTTTGAAGTAAAACTTCTTTACGCGCGCTTGACTTCGGGAGTAAGCTGGGACGTAACGAGAGCGTTACGAAAAGTAATGAGCGGGCGAGGCGAACGGAAGTTGAAAGGGAGATATATGTTAGTGAAGATAGAAAGGGAGGGAGATATGTTTTGTATATTACTGTAGGGACAAGAGAGAGACGTGCGAGCACACATTTTCTTTCTCTCTTTCTCTCATAGCGATAGTTTCGTATATCTAAGACACAGTGCAGACCTATTTATTGTCTGTATCACACTATGGAGCTAAAGAAGTTTTACTTCAGTCGTGTGGTCTAGCAGACTCGTTATTTTTCAAATCCAACTGATTAGCACGTTCGAACAAACAAACAAAATCTCCCGCTTTATATTATTAGTATAGATATATTTGTTAGCAGTGATAGCCTAGTGCATAAAGAACAATTTTTACTATAATCATTACTAATCGACTTGTAATACATGTCACTTAACCTAGGAACGGTTTGGTTCTCTCTTAGGATTGTGGAGGTCTCACAGCAGTCGCCCTGTGTCAAAGTCACATCTTTAAACATAAATAGCAATCCTCATGGATTAGTAAATGTGATGAAGATATATTTTATGAGAGGGATTTAGTTTGACATCCACCACTACTACATAAACTCACCTCACTAGTGAGACTTGGTTACCCCTTTAACTGAATAGGTTTCGTGCATACTTGGCCATGCTGTTGAAAATTAGTGCAAGTCAGCGTTTTTTTAGCCACCTGAAAGCTACTCATGGCCGAGACCGAGGCCGAATCGTGCCTGATGATGGACCTCGATAATATATATATGTCGTTTTCGTATGATTTTTCGATCTATTCGATATTATGCAGGCGTATGGTGCATAGTAGCGCAATGAGAAATCCAATGCCATTCGTATCGCACTATAATTTTAAATCAACACTTGTAATCAATGTTCAGGAAAATACGAAACGAGAGGACAGTCCCAAAACGTCGTCACTTGCCGCCATTTGCACTAACTCTCCATTTCTTCCAGTGTCGACCTCTTGATTCTGCCAAAGCGCGCCACCGTTTGCGCGCTTTCGTTTCGTTTTAAACATCCATACTCACGACCGGATGCGATACGGCCATCCTAACTAGACGCACGTCGTGTGTACTCTGCAACAAATTACCACACCACAGTATGTCGTTCGGCTAATCCTTCACCATGTACGTTCATTCTAACCTTTTTTTTTTCAAATAAACAAGTCATTCTGCTCTATCACCGTTTACTGATATAGCCAAGTGCACCTCAACCCCATCACTTTAACCTTCGTACTGTTTTTATGCCGAACGTAATAAGAATTCAAATCGGACTGCAACTGTCAAGCGTGAAGCGCTCTTTACTATACAATGAAAAACAAACATTAAAAATTTTGTACACAAAAAAATTTTGTCTATTTGAAGATTTTCGAGTCCTAGTATCATTGAATAAATTACGCGTACCATTAAAGCATATCAAAATAGATAATCTCATTGCTTGACCATTACCGTCTCACTCTAACCACCCAAAACAATCAATCATAAAATTCCTGGTATCTTGTTCACTATCCTTAAAACAGCTATGACAATAGCTCTTAGCAAAAAACTGTTGCTGCATACTTATTTTATCATTTCATTAGTTTCCGAACACCGAATCAAATCCACGATTGTATGGTCTTCGCTACAAGGCAAGATCCGACTATACCACCCAGAGCTTACCCCGTACCCACGGACTACTCAGAGCAGACACCGATTTCTAACCGGCTACATACGGTAACTATAGTACAGTCTCCGACCCAACGAAACAATTTCTAAAACTAATTACAAGTATGCTATGATGGTTTGGAATAAATTTAACATGAAAAATTTGATAGATTATACTGATTTATATTTAAAAACTGATGTAATACTACTGACAGACGTATTTGAAAAAAATTGAAAGACATTTAAACAATATTATAAACTTGATCGTGCTTATTGCATTACTACACCAAGCCTATCTTTCGATGCAATGCTTTTAAAGACAGGTATTCAGCTGGAACTCATAGCTGACTTGGCTACTATTCGAATGATTTAAGCAGGAATACTAGGGGGTTTTATGCATGTGCTCCCATCGACATGCAAAAGCTAACAATAAATATATAGAAGAGTTTGATGATTCAAAACCGGAATCGTACATAGTTTATTTATATTGTAATAATTTGTATGGTTTTAGTATGTGTAAATATTTACATATATGAGATTTTGGATTTTTAAATTAAAGTGAAATAAACGGTCTAGATGTGCTATGAATTGATGATAAATCAAAGTGGGGTTTTATATAGGCCGTCGATCTTTTCTACCCTAAGCATTTACTTAATGAACACAATTATTTATCGTTTTGTCCCAAACAATGCATACCGCCTGGAGGTAAACAAAATAAGCTTGTAGTTAATTTGTATAACAAATATAATTATGTTATATTTAGAATCATTTAAAAAAAATCATAGAGCATGGATTAATATTACGTAAAATTCACAGTTATAACATTCCGACAAGGTTCATACTTAAAAAAGTATATTGAATTAAATACGCAATTAACCCGGCGAGGATGTGGTGTTTATTGTTACATCGAGGTTGAGGAGAGTAGTTATGACCCTCTAATTTAGTAGCATTGTTTATCACTAAGTTTTTATTAATCGACGATATTTTTAGGATTTAACATATAAGGTAGATATTATATTCAGGATTTATATTCTTAGAACACACGAGATGGAAATTTAATCACCGTTAACTGGAATCTATGTTCTAAACGTTAAGAAATACAAAAAATACACATTTTTTTCTTATCCATTACAATAATTTGGCGCTTTTATTAGAGATCAATAATTGTCAATCACAATAAATCATCAGTCTTTTAAATTACATACTTACATTATCGTCCGTTGACGTAATGCATTCTTAGCAGAACAAAATAGAATACTCCGGAGAAATGAACTTATGACATCCTTTGCAAACATTACTCGTCTTTCTATGGCTGGCGTAAGGACACACTTGGCACCTTTTTCATACATCTGATAGTCTGACATTCGGTTCTTGTGCAGATTCCCCGTTGAATTATTTGATTCTTTTACGTAGCTGGCTTGACAATTGAGGTATTTCTTTTCAACCCAATATTTTGTTAAATTTACGATGTTTTTGATTGGTATTCGTATTACATCGATGTATTATGATATAACAAACCAACAAAAGTCTTCAGTTCGCTCATCTCTATTTCTTTCATGAAGGAAGGAATAGTACACACAGTACTTCTTTCTCTAATGCGAATTTGTATGTGTTAGGATAATAGGGAGCATATTTTTCGGACAAAACAAACGCCAGCATTCCAAGGAAGATCGTGCGGTCCTTGCTACTGGACTCACTCCAGGTGTTTTCCTTATGATGTTTTTAGAACGGGTCCGAACTTTTACATCCGACAGGTTCTGGGTTCGCAAGTTAGATAATGCTAATAATCGCTGTTTATCATATTCTCAAATGACCACATTCGTAAAACATCACATTCGCAAAACACAATATTCTCAAAACATCATATTCTCATAATATCATATTCTGAAAACATCATTCTAGCAAATAGTGTTCTATCTGCCATTCTAAATTGGTTCGCATGTAATCTTTTATTAAACTCAACTAAAACCAAATGTATAAAATTTATCTATCTATCTATAACTTCACGCCAAATCCCTTACGGGGTAGGCAGAGAGAAATAGTATAAAGTATAAAATTTAGTCTACCAAAATGTGGCTTCTGCCAATGCTGAAGTTCTCATTGACAATAATGTACTAGAATTTATTAATAATAGTATATTTCTTGGAATTACAAAAAGAACTGGTCAGTATATTAAGTAGACCAGTGTATTAAGTAGAATACTGTAATAAGCAAACAAAGTAATGAATATGATTTTCCTAAATCGCGCTATTGAAGTTTT
This sequence comes from Pyralis farinalis, assembly GCA_947507595.1. NCBI lineage: Eukaryota > Metazoa > Arthropoda > Insecta > Lepidoptera > Pyralidae > Pyralis > Pyralis farinalis. The sequence goes on from OX382258.1 coordinate 22,294,784, forward strand.
CATGATTTGTAAGATACAATACAATGTTAAAAATAAAGCGAATGTCTAGTAGTTGACGTACGACCATAGATGCCGCGATGTCAGGCACGAACCATGTGTTGTATGGACATGAACGGCCAACCAGTGTTATATTATGCGGGCGGTGTTTCCAGCCGCTGTCTGCGTTTATGACATGGTTGAACGAGCGTGTGGGATGTACACCAGTGCCTTGCTCACAATGAACGCCCAATAGCTACGAGCTCGATGCTGGTCAGGGTACACTGATCTCACCCATTTTTACTAGATGTGTTTGTGTACCTCAATAACTTGCACAAGTTACACGCCCAATTACTACACTGTACACTGCTTTCGTGCATTTTTCGCGAGTGTGTGTGCCTCCAGTACTCCGCTCAAATTGCATCCCTATCCATCACGAGTGGACGTACTGGCATGGCACAATACACTCGCACATTATGCAAAAAAAAAAATGTGACAACAATTTTGTTCAGAATTCTATATTCTTTCGTGAATGGACATCATGATGGATGTTAACACGTTCGACCCAGCGCCGCCGTACTCAGATGTACACGTGTTGACACAATATATTCGCATACAATTTGAATGTACGTTAAATGAGGTTGTGTCTCCACATTATAAATTTTGATTTAGTATACGACACATACGTCCAGACACGTCAACGGTAAAGAACGTTGAGTTATATGATGGTAGTAGATCTGTATGAAATTAAGGTACAACATCTTGTCACGTTGAAATTTCACTTTGTACGAGATATTCGACAAATTCTAATCAAGTTGACGTTAATAAAAGTTGCATCGCCTGTAGTATATAATAATATATGAATAAAAATGTATAAATATAATTTTAACGTTTATCTAACAATATGAAAAGACGTCGATCGTTATTATACAATATCAAAAATACACACATCAAAAGTGTCTAGGGATCAACATATATTTTTGCAATAACTTTTCTCCTGATTGATATTAATTAAAATTTTCTTTAAGGATTCATCAAATAAAGTGTTTTCGCTTGTCTACAGTAACGATAAACCAAGTCACCTTTGCATTAATAAAGAAATTTGCCATTTTCATAATAAAGGGATTTTTGACATTTGAACCACTAACATTAAAGTTCGAAAAAAAGACTGAAATAACAGTTTTCTTTAAAATTTTATTGGGTAACTTAAACAATTAATAATCCGTGTTTCTACCGCGAACACTAACAACACAAGAACATCGGTTTGGCATACTCAAAATGAGTTCATCCAAATCACGCTGTGGAATGGCCGCCCATGTTCGTTGCAACAACAAAAAAAGGTCTTCTTGCGACTGGATACCCTCCATATTCGGCAGAGCTCTTCTCTGTAGCATATCCCATGCATGCTCAATCGGGTTCAAGTCTGGCGACTGAGCAGGCCAGGGCATGACATTGATGTTAGCTGCGGCGAGAGTATGTCTTACAACTCTTGCGGTGTGCGGTCGTGCATTATCATGCATTAACTGAAATAAGGGACCGATTTGCACTTGTAGAGGAACGATGACGTCTGATACAGTCGTCTCAGCATAAATTTGAGCGTTGAGGTTGCCTCTGATCCAAATCAACTCAGTTCTTCCGCCGATCCAAATACCCGCCCATACCATGATGGTTCCACCACTATAAGGATGGACTTCCTGGCAGGATTTTAATCGCTGTTGGCGTCCAGGGGTTCTCCAGTGTCGTATACGTCTTGTATCCGGTCTCATACCAAAACGAGACTCATCAGAAAAGCACACGAAACGCCATTGTTCTTCTGCCCAATTTCTGTGTTCAAGAGCCCATTGATATCGAATCCTACGATTGTGCATTGCTATAGGTGGTACCCTTAGCGGTCTTCGGGAATGAAGGTTCACTTCATGCAAGCGGTTTCTGACTGTTTGGTCGCTAATTAAGTTCCCTGAAGAGTGATGAAGCGTCACGGCTAACATCATGGCGGTTATTGTTGGAGCTCTTCGAGTTGCGATTTGAATGTATCGGTCTTGTCTCCGTGTGGTGCAGCGATACCGTCCTCCATGGCGCTCAGCCACGGTACCAGTGCTTCGGTAACGTGTCCAAAGTCGACTGATAACACTCTGACTTGTATTCAGAGCTAAAGCCACAGTACGTTGCCGGGAACCAGCTTCTATCATCGTTAGTGTTCGCGGTAGAAACACGGATTATTAATTGTTTAAGTTACCCAATGAAATTTTAAAGAAAACTGTTATTTCAGTCTTTTTTTCGAACTTTAATGTTAGTGGTTCAAATGTCAAAAATCCCTTTATTATGAAAATGGCAAATTTCTTTATTAATGCAAAGGTGACTTGGTTTATCGTTACTGTAGACAAACGAAAACACTTTATTTGATGAATCCTTAAAGAAAATTTTAATTAATATCAATCAGGAGAAAAATTATTGCAAAAATATATGTTGATCCCTAGACACTTTTGATGTGTGTATATTATATTTGCTAGTTTTAATAATAACGGATCAAAATGTCAAGTCGGCGCTTGGGTGGAATCGACATCGTTGAATTGGCAACACCGGTTGTGTTTGTTATGGTTTGCTCGAAATGTCAGTTGTGGTCAGTTGTCAAAAAAGTCAAGATGAGATACCGTCATTGGAAGCGGCATTACGAATCGACCAATGTAGCCAATCGCACGTGTCGCGTCCACCGCATTTTGAATTCGTTGTAATCTACGATGTAAGCATAACTTTTGTTAAAGTTATTTTAGTAATTGACTGATTAAATATTGAGAAGATTAACTACGCTGGTATTTCGCTTTATTCGCCATGAACAACGAGCCACCTGACGACAATTATATCCACGTTTCGACATACTTATAAGAATAATGTTAATACGTTGTGACATTTCAAGATCTAAATTAGTTTCTACTAATATTTTGTTTTAGTTTAAGAATTAAACTAAATTTGTTGATAACAGATTGATAACAGATATTGATAACAGATATATATTAGAGAACGCTGTGTTACATTATTTAAGCATAATGGTTAAAATGTATGTAGTATCTAGAATATATGTTATATATGTTATATATGTTGCATTACAGAAAGGCATATTTTCACTTAACTACCTAATGGAACAGATAATTTAGGTACATTGTATAAGCAAAAAATCTGTCATTACTATTGTTAAAAAATAATCAACAATTTATTTTTATTTTTAATCAAAACTTCTTTTGTAATAGAATTAATAGCAGAATATATTCAAGTTCTAAGCAAAATATAGTAAAAAAAGGAGTATTAAAGATGGCTATGCCATTCTTCGAAACAGACTGAATATATTACTTCACCTCACCCTCTTCGCATCTCATGCTGGTCGCTTTCCTTATCTTCTTTTTAGAACACATCTTACATAGAACAGTTATTATTCCTGAAATTAATCTTTACAGGAAGCTTTTCTATCCAGTGACCACTATTATCAATATCTTCGTCATTTACCAAGAGAAAAATAATTCTTTCTTAACAAATTTGGTAGTCATATAGGTTGCCAAATTTGTTTCTCCGAAACCGACCATCTGGTTTAAAATTTAGACGCTATTTTGTAAGTATTTTAATCAAGCCCTCTTAGAAAGTCGTACGTTTTTGTCTCTTTGTAATTTTGTTAAGTTTGTAACTTCTTTCAGTTTTCAGTGGTTTGACAATGTCAGCATAAGCATCGATCTTTTGTCATGCCACTTACATACGTTCTCTTCATTTTTGCGCACCCAGAAATGTTATTTTTTTTTAACTACCTTTATATTATTAATCTTTCGAATTTCTGTAAAGCAAGTGGTGGCAAGTGATTTTCAATGTCTACGGACGGCGGCAAATGAGGATTTCGTAAACTATCATCTAGCTCCTTAAGCGGTGTTGGTGATCACTGTACAGGCGGTGATAAGTAAGTAAAGTACAGCGGTCGTAAGTTATCATATATCTCCCTAGGTGGTACCAGTGGTCACTCTACAGTCGACGACAAAGGAGGAGGAGTAATGTAAGATAGCACCTCCCCAGACGGCTCCTCTAGAGTACCGACAGGAACTCAGGAGGCGGCGACAAAGAAGAAGTTCGTATGGTATCGCATATCTCACCAGGAGGAACAGACGGGAATTCTACAGGCGGCGACAAAGGAGGAGTTATACAGGTGATACAGGCGCCAATTCCGGTGTCAGTAACGGAGGACCAACCCCAGTTTCAGCAACTTGAGGTGAAATAGAAGGAATTGAGATAACTTCGGTTTGTGCAGACACTGGCATTGGTAGTATCGAATTATTTTGCAACTAATGAGTTACAGAATAATTTGAAGTAGTCTGCAGCGGATGCTGGATATAACTAGGAAGCCATACTGCCAAAATGGTGTCTGCGTCGTTATCTCAGTTATCTAATTTCAATTTGTATCGATAAATTATTATTATTATTTATATCGATAATATTTATTTATTTATTTATATAAATATTGTCGGATAAATTACACAGCGCCACCTAGCCCCAAAGTAAACGAAGCTTGTGTTATGGATACTAGACAATTGATAAACATAAGTAAATACATTTTTTTTGTAAATACATACTTATTATACATATAAAATACGCAAACCAAGACAAACAGACATGTTCATGCTCACAAATATTTGTACTGTGTGGGAATCGAACCCACGAGCGTTGGTGTCATAGTAGCGTAACAGTGCGTTTCACCACTGCGCCACCGAGCTCGAGTTGGTATCATATACTTACACATTCGTCTTTCTATGCACAAGAAAGCACGCGGACGTGCTGGATGCGGCGCGGTGGTGCGGAGACTGAGTAAGTTCAGGTGAAAAGTCGGAAGCATGTATAAATATTGTGCACGTGTGCACGTAAACATGTGTGTATGTGTGGCACGCGTTAAAATGTGGGCAAAAGTTGACTTGTTACTGCGCTTGTCATTTTGAAAGTGATACGGCGCAATAATGTATCCAATGACCTTATGTATGTAATAGAGTTTTCTATGGTAGCCCGACGATTTATCATGTAGTGCGCGTAAATACATTCGTAAGACGAACGTTGCATGCCGCTGTGTCAACTACAATAGTATAAAATGAACGTTAAGAGACGTTGCTAGGCCAAACGTGTTAACTGCAAATACTAGGACGTTATTCAATGCGGATCAAGCTAAGAGATTTGATGATGATAGTATATTATTGGGCAGAAACCGATACAATCCATTCGTAATGACATGGCTGTATATAAAACAACCTCACAAGGTGGGTAAACAAACCAAAAAAAGAAATACTTTACTGTACACCCTCACAAAAAATCTGTGAATAGTAATGGACATTCTGTCCCATATCATAGCGAGTGCTGCCAAGCAGTACGAAGTGTAGCGAAGTGGGCCAAAATACCAAATACTACCCTACTATTAGGTCAATAAACAATAACAAATGATTTAAAACTGCACCCAATAGCTTCCTAACTGAAATGATACCTCAGTAATTAATTAATTTATTGTAACTTTCGTGAAATTGATCTATCTACTATTCTGTTGCTATATTTAATATTTTTATATTTAACCAAAGTTTAAAAATACCTACTTATTATTAATGGTGTTTGATATTGAACTGGTTATAATTCACAATATGAATGTTTTATTCCTTTGTTCCCAAACCACGGTACATACAATAATTTAATAATGTACCTACCCACTTCCCGCATCAATATCTTCCATGCAGTGAGCATAACATACCGTTCGGTAGCTGGCCGGCGGCCCCGCACCATATAGTCGTCCCGTGCCCGCCGGTGCATGCGCACGAGACAGTGATCTATGCAACTCTGAGCGATAACTCGACAACCAGCTGCGCGTACGTTATCAATAATTTGTGTTCGCGTGTGAACAATGATCTGTGATAATTGACACTAACTTTATTACTCTTATTTTTCTTCATGTTATATATTATAAAGCGACAGTGCATTTAGAACTTGAAGTGTGATTGTAAGCGCCGTCGACTATTTCGAACTGCCATTACGTGCCGCCATTTTGGACGCGAAGACAAAGAAAGCCAAAGAAGACGCATTACGGTGAGTGCTCACTATCATTCCTTCCATCTGTTTACACTCGTCCTAAACATTCTTTTTCCTTCCATAAACTCCTTATCGAACATTCATACTTAACGTAATTATTTAATAGTAATTGGATCGGCATAACTTTGCACTAAAGGTCGATCCACACTTGTCAGTGTACCATATGTGGTGCACGCGTATAAGTTAAAAAACCAGATACAGTCCACTAACAAAAAATACAGGTATTGGGAGTCACAAGCTCCAAAGAAAATACCGCCGCCAAAAATTACGCCCCCTTTGGTGGATATTTTATATACCCACCAAGTTGTGGCCCTCCGAGCCGGATTTCTCCGTTTAATTAAATTATATTTGTAATAAATTTCATAGTGAAACATTAATCTACATACCTACTTCATGCTTGCTATTATCCGAATAAGTTATATATTTTCTCTTTGACCGCATGTAATTATAGCTATTGCAGTTATCTTTACAATCGCATTTTTCGCATTTTTTATTACCGCATCGCATTATAACTAGTTCGATTATACTCGTTATCGTAGAGTAGGTGGTAGAAGTATTTTAGAATTAATTGTGGAAGTATTCCATTTATACCGCTCAAACATTTTGATTCTTCCAACACAGATCTTTCTTTTTCTTTTTTTTCCGCATAGATAAATACGCGCTCCTGGTTCAATCGCTCATACTCGTACCGCATTATTTTAAACAAATCCGCATTAATTTGCAGTTCTAATCTAGAACTACCGCCGCATTACATATTTTTCCCACACAGATTTTTCTTTTTTCCCGCATAGATAAATACGCGCTTCGGGTTAAATCGCTCATACTCATACCGCATTCCTTTAAATAAATCCGCATCAATTTCCAGTTCTAATATAGAACTACCGCACGCATTACATATTTTTTCTCGCATTGTAATAATTTATTGTTTCTTCTCTTAATTTAACTTGTACTCCATCATGGGTAAGGAAGGGAACAAATGCGAATCGGATGATGGTTCTGACAATGGCGAACTTAGAGTTTTGGAAGCCAAGCGCAATGCATACTTTGAAAGGCTACAAAACATTTTACTCAAAGGCTCTTAAAGCACATGAAGATGACATTCAACGTCAAACATTTATTAGAAATGCTGTAAATTTAGACCAGTTACGGATCGATTTTGAGCGTGTTCTCGATAGGTACAATGCCATTTTGATAGAAGCGAATCCCAAAGCCGCTCTTAATTATAAACCATGGATTGCATTTGAGGAGCTGTACTGTCAAGCTAAACAAATTTACTCTGAGCTAAAGATAGACACTCAAATTCCTCAACGGTCAACTCCTACCAACTCAAGCGTTCAGTACAAAATTCCAACTCTGGATTTAATGTCCTTTAATGGAGACATTCGTAATTGGCCTTTATTCTACCAGCAGTTCAAAGGTGTCATTCATAATCATCCAAACTTGACAGATAGTGACCGCGTTCAATTTTTAGTCGGCAAGTTGACCGACAAGGCAAGGTCCGTTTGTGCAGGATTGCCGCCTACCGCAGAAAACTACCATATAATTTGGCAAGCGCTTATTGACAGATATGAAGACGTCCGCGCCCTTGCTGCCGGTTACGTTAATCAGATATTAGACTTCAAACCCATAACAAATAATTCTGCTTCTAGTATGGAGTCATTTCTATGTAATTTCGATGCGTCAGTTAAAGCGTTAAAACAGTTAAAGTTAAAAGACTTAGCGGATTTCTTATTTCTGCACCTTGGGTTGCAGAAGTTAGATCCCGAGTCGGTGAAATTATTTGAAATGTTTTATCGGAAAGAAAAATGTCCATCATACGGTAATTTAATTGAATTTATTACTGAGCAAAGTAAAGCTTTATCCCGCTCAACAATTATGCAAAAAACTACTACGCATTTAAATAATAAAAATACAAAGCCTAATAATAAATTAATTCCTAATCCAACTAAGTCATTTGTCAATATGCCGGTCGCTGCTGCTGTCTGTTCATTGTGTCATAATAAACATGAGCATTTATATCAGTGTCATTCATTCTTAAAAATGACGCCACATGAAAGATATAATTTTGTCAAAACAAATTCCATTTGCAATAATTGCCCGAGTTGAAAACACAGGCTTTTTGCATGCACATCCAACCACACATGTAAAATTTGCTCATCTCGTCATCATTCACTTTTACATTTTAATCCGCCGTCAGTTTCAACCGATAGTGCTCCGCCACCATTCGATAGTCAACCGCAATCTACAGTTAATAAAGTAAATAATACTCCGCAGTCTAGTTCCACATTGAGTCATCTTTCGTCAAATACTTCGCATAATTGCCCGAGAGGTTCTGTTAATAAAACTACCCTCCTGGGTACCGCAAAATTAAAAATTCATGATTTTTCTGGAAATATTCATTACGTCCGGGCATTAATTGACCCTGGTTCTCAAAGTGATTATATATCACTTTCATGTTGTAAACGCTTAATGATCCCGCTGTCGAGACAAAATCGTTACACCGAGGTCCAAGGAATTGGAGGTATGTCGCAGAAAATTATCGGTGTATCCAATGTCAAATTTTCTTCTCGTTTCGAAGGTGGTGCTGTTTACTCCATACAACCACTTGTCGTAGAACAGATCACGTCACCTCTTCCAGACACACGTCTTGATTTGTCAGGTTTAGAGTGTTTCCAAACTCTACCCTTGGTCGATGACAACTTTAATGAGCCCGGGCCCATCGATATGCTTTTAGGAGTCAATCTATTTTGTGAGATTTTGCTTTCGAACAAAATACGTAATGAAGGTCTACCATCTGCACTAGAAACTACCTTAGGCTATATTCTTATGGGTGATGCCATTGTGACATCATCTCCGCGTGCCTCTCGCGCGCTTTGTGCATTCACGCATGAACCGCTCAACAACCTCATAGAGAAATTTTGGAATGTTGAGGAGGTACCCTCTAACAAAATTTTAAGCTCTGATGAACAAAGCTGTGAGCACATATACACATCATCGACTACTCGTAATAATGATGGCTCATATGCGGTCGATCTCCCCTTCAAACAAAGTCCTGACAATTTAGGCAATTCCTTTACAACAGCAAAAAGGAGATTTTTAATGCTGGAAAACAAATTCTCCAAAAACCCGAATCTTCGGGATAAATACGACGAAATTGTTCGCGATTATTTAACTAAAGGAATTATTTCTTTAGTGCCACTCGAAGAGTATTGTACTCCAGGGTTTTATTTACCGCACCATCCTGTTATCCGCAATGATAAGTCTACTACCAAGGTGCGTATCGTCCTTGATAAGTATCGTGCTAAGACCGACAGTGGTCTCTCACTTAATGATATTCTTCATACGGGCTGTAACTTACAAGCCGATATATTTCAGATTCTCTTGAATATTCGCATTTTCCGCATTGCTTTTATTGCCGACGTTCGGCAGATGTACTTATGCATAGAGGTACATAATCCGCACCGCTATTTTCAGCGATTTTTGTATCGCTTTTCGCCAGACGCCCCGTTAGACACATATCAGTTTAATCGGGTTACGTTCGGACTCAAACCGTCTCCTTTTCTCGCGCTGCGAACGCTCCGGCAGCTTGCGAGTGATGAGCAAGAGAACTATCCTCTTGCTGCCGCAGTTCTCAAAAGAGATGTTTATATGGATGATTTAGCTTCCTCTGCTTCTTCTCTGGAGGAAGCAGCTGAGACAGCGATCCAACTTATCCGAACCTTCAAGGCAGGCGTATTTGACTTGGTCAAATGGAGCAGCAACTCTGAGCAGTTACTGGAACACATTCCGGCCTCTCATCGCCAATCTGAGTCCATCTCTTTTGACAACGACGACTCATTCAAAATTCTCGATCTTCGATGGCTTCCGGGTACCGATGAATTTGTCTTCTCAGTCTCAACTCCACAACTCACCGGCACTAAACGTGCTATCCTCTCTGCCACCGCTCGCTTATATGACGTTCTTGGCCTTGTTGGCCCCGTCATAGTATATTCTAAACTCCTTATAAAGGAGTTCTGGCTTTTAAAAATGGACTGGGACGATTTACCACCACCGCATATTTTGAATTTATGGCATCAATTTGTCAATGAACTTCCGTTGATTTCCAACATTAAGTTTACGCGCCATTTAGGCGTTGAGAAAGACTCCGCATTAACCCTTTTGGCCTTCGCTGACGCTAGTGAAAGGGCGTATGGTTGCGTCATTTATGCGCATGTTTCAAGTTCAAATCAAAAGCCGACCGTACGTCTGATCTGCTCAAAGTCAAAGGTCGCTCCAGTTAAAACTATAACCGTTGCAAGATCAGAACTTTGTGCTATAGTTCTGATGTCGAGATTATTGCGTATTGTTCACGACAGCCTTTCTCAGCGTCACTCAATTAGTAATACTTTCGCATTTTCAGATTCTGAGGTCGCTCTGTGCTGGGTGCATTCCTCGCCCCACCGGTTTATGACTTTTGTAGCTAATCGCATCGCTCAATGTCAAAATAATTTTTCACCGGAACATTATTATCATGTTCATGGTCCGCAAAACCCTGCTGATTGTCTATCGCGCGGGCTCTTACCCTCATGCTTAAAGGATCACGCACTATGGTTCCATGGTCCTTCATGGGCATCGTTACCGATTAGTGAATGGCCCATATCTCATTTCGCATCCTCCGCTACAAAATTGCCAGAAGAAAAAACTGTTTCTCATGTTGCCTCTAATAACAATGAGCATCCTCTTTTAACATTAAGTACGAGGTTTTCTTCATGGCATAAATTTCTTAAATCCGCAGTTTATTTTCTGAGATTTTACAAATTCCTTGCACGTAACAGCGAAATTACCGCAACTGATCTAAATAATGCTGAGTTAACCATCATAAAGGTAGTTCAGCAGAGTTCATTTTCGGACGACATTCAAAATATAAAAGCTGGTAGAATTTGTTCACCTCGAATCCGCAAATTATTTCCTTTTGTCTCTGACGACATTTTACGCGTAGGTGGACGCCTCGGAAACTCCTCTTTGGAATTTTCGGAAAAGCATCCTGCATTATTGCCTAAACACGGGCATATAGTTAGCCTCATAATTGATTTTTACCATCGGGAAAACCTTCACGCTGGCCCGCAGCTGTTAATGTCAATTTTAAACCACAAATTTTGGATTCTGTCTGCCAGACAAATTGTACGGCATCGCATTCATAAATGTAATGCTTGTTTTCGAGCTAATCCTAAAAATACTTTTCCTCCCATGGCGGATTTGCCAGAATGTCGCGTAGAACAGAGTAAAGCTTTCACCCACACTGGCACGGATTATGCTGGCCCTTTCCATGTAACTGCGACTAGAGGGCGCGGCATACATAGTCAGAAAGCATGGCTTTGTATTTTCGTCTGTTTGGTGACGAAAGCAGTTCACATAGAATTAGCTTCGTCACTGAGCTCCGCAACCTTTTTGGATGCGTTCAAGCGTTTTATTTCGAGACGTGGAACATGTCGGGTCCTCTATAGCGACAACGGCACTAATTTTGTTGCCTCCAAGGCTTATTTCAGCGAACTTCATTCCTTCTTGCAGACAGAAGACTACTATAAAACGTTTTCCGATGAGCTTACAAAAAGCCGCATAACATGGCGCCTCAACCCTCCTAACGCACCACATTTCGGAGGCATTTGGGAGGCAAATATAAAAAGTGTAAAATCGCACCTTCATCGTGTAATAGGTAAACAAATTTTAACCTACGAAGAATTTATTACAGTGCTTGCTCAGATTGAAGCAGTACTTAATAGTCGCCCGCTATATGTTTTAAGTTCCGATCCTTCGGAGCCTTCCGCATTAACTCCCGCACATTTTTTAATTCCTGCACCTTTGCAGAATATCCCTGCGGCTGATTTGAGTCAGGAGCGAGTGCATCTTTTGACCCGATATTCTTTACTAGACTCTTTAGTGCAATCATTTTGGAAGCGTTTTAGTTCTGAATATCTTCATAGTTTACAGAGTCGGGAAAAATGGCATACTCCTGCAAAACCGCTTACGGTGGAAACGGTCGTTTTAATAAATATAGAAAATACACCACCGTTGCAATGGCCGTTAGGAATAATTACGCGTTTGTTTCCAGGAAAAGATGGGGTCATCCGCGTCGCGGAGGTTAAAACTCGTAGTGGAACCTACGAGCGGCCCATTATACGACTCTGTCCACTTCCCACTCAATAGAGCTTACTAGCCTCACATTCAGTCTATTTCTTTCCTCTTTTAATTAAAGTAATTTTATTTATAAGCAAGCATGAAGTACGCTGTGGCTTGGTTTCATTATTTGAGACCAATTAATATTTGTCTCTCTCTCTTATTAATTTGAAGGGAATCCTTCAAGCGCGGGGGGGGGGGTGTTTGATATTGAACTGGTTATAATTCACAATATGAATGTTTTATTCCTTTGTTCCCAAACCACGGTACATACAATAATTTAATAATGTACCTACCCACTTCCCGCATCAATATTTTCCATGCAGTGAGCATAACATACCGTTCGGTAGCTGGCCGGCGGCCCCGCACCATTTAGTCGTCCCGTGCCCGCCGGTGCATGCGCACGAGACAGTGATCTATGCAACTCTGAGCGATAACTCGACAACCAGCTGCGCGTACGTTATCAATAATTTGTGTTCGCGTGTGAACAATGATCTGTGATAATTGACACTAACTTTATTACTCTTATTTTTCTTCATGTTATATATTATAAAGCGACAGTGCATTTAGAACTTGAAGTGTGATTGTAAGCGCCGTCGACTATTTCGAACTGCCATTACGTGCCGCCATTTTGGACGCGAAGACAAAGAAAGCCAAAGAAGACGCATTACGGTGAGTGCTCACTATCATTCCTTCCATCTGTTTACACTCGTCCTAAACATTCTTTTTCCTTCCATAAACTCCTTATCGAACATTCATACTTAACGTAATTATTTAATAGTAATTGGATCGGCATAACTTTGCACTAAAGGTCGATCCACACTTGTCAGTGTACCATATGTGGTGCACGCGTATAAGTTAAAAAACCAGATACAGTCCACTAACAAAAAATACAGGTATTGGGAGTCACAAGCTCCAAAGAAAATACCGCCGCCAAAAATTACGCCCCCTTTGGTGGATATTTTATATACCCACCAAATGGCAATTTTCATATACTGGCATATGAAAATTGTATTTGTGATGAATCATGGCTGCACTATAAACTTATTTAACACCAATGTATCCACTCATGAATAAATTATTATGAATTAACCTTGCATTTTCGCTTTCGCGTAACGACGTAATCGCGCTCCAGTTTCTCAGCCAACTTTTTAATAAATAAAAACTATTATTAATAAATGTTTAAGTCAAGTTGGACGGTAAAAAGTTTAATATACACCGAGCATATAAACTTCATGAAATGCTCTGACCAAAGCATCTTGACGTACTCGTATGTATTTAATGTTTAAAGTACACAATTCAATATGTCACTGTATTTGTATTGACATATTGAATTTTGTACGTTAAAAATTAAATACAACTAATGCTAACGTAATATAAAAGCGTTGTCAATCTATTTTTAATAAATCATAAATATAAAACTATAAGGTACTCGTAGTTGACGTAGAATCATGAAATTTTGCAAACAACGACTATTTGATAATTAGATCGAAAAAATAAAATAATATAATTTTGTAGTTATAGCTGTCATTTACAAAAATCATAAAAAAATCACCATTACCAGTTCATGTAGTGTTCCTATGTATGTCTCCAATAAAAAAATTACGACTAGGAAATCGGAAGTTTATGACAACAAATTTCTGCGACTAATTTCAGGATTTATTTGTAACACTACCGATACGTGGCCGCAAATGCGACGACAATAATTTAGCCGTGCTGTTGTTGCCAGGAAATGAGAAACGCCATATGCTAACAACGTTGACATAGATGGAGCAGTGTAGCAGGATTACTATTCGTTATTAATTTATTTGACTGTGCGCATAAATTGAATGTTATGAACATTAAACAGTTTACACAGAAGACCTTCTGGACAAAGCGTATTCAGAATATATGTATTAGATATGTTTTTTGTATACGGAAATTTGCCATATTTCTGAATATCCAAAAAGCTCAATTTATTATACTAAATTAGACATCATAGAAATCTTCACATCCTATCTCTTTCCCATATACTCGTACTATTCAATCTCACAGTGACCTACTTACGGAAACATTGCTTTTTAGAGATAATATATCCGTGCGTAGCCCACTAATTGTTGTTTCCGATGTCGCTAATCTTAATTGAACATCAGCGAGACTAGATTTCAGACTTCTGATGTCCTTCAGCAGCATACAAACGTCCTTCTAATGGTACGCAATGCAGGCCTTCTTGGATTTCCACTCCAACAGATGAAGACACGCTGGATACGAAGGTCCTGATCGAATCTCTCCAAAAGTTGCCATTAGTTTTCTTATTCGTCGCTATTATTATATATTATAGTAATGGTAAGGAATACACAGTGCGACGTGAACGGCAACGCGTTCCTGTATTGCAAGCATTAATAAGCCATGGTCACCACTCTACATTAGGACGCACTAGTAGAAAAAACGTAGTTGCAAGTTCGTGTGTTCGCAGCCTATTGTAATTTATTTAGTGGTTCTCGATCCCAAGTTAAAAATCGTAGTGCTGACGTGTATATAAATCCACATTTACTCTAACACACCCCACATATACACACAATCACTTTGTTCATAACTGCTTTAAGATATACAACCCAATCAATAACAATTTTTGTAATAAATATATGTTATTGTTAGCTAAATAACCCGATTAAAGTGATTATAGTAGTCTATGCTTGCAATACATTAAGTATCACACATTTGCTGCTCACACAGCAACTCCTTAGGAGCTTACTGGTAATCTCACTCACTCACTCGCAGTAAAACAACAAACCTCCAGGAATATTTAGCTGCTGTTTTCTATGACAATGGAGATGCTTCCGCAGTCGGGCTACTCTAACGCGCCTTAACTTTCTTAAAAATACCCATACAATCAAATACCCATACACAATTATTTTCATGTACACACATGGTTGTCCTGAATGAGAATCAATTTCACCGACCTTCGTTTTGCCAGCCACAAATTTTGCGCAATGTTCGCATTAGTAATTAATTTTAACATATAGTTTTGTTTTCTTTTTTTTATACTACGACGGATAGGAAATAAGCATACGGTCCGCCTGATATAAATCGGTTACCGTAGCCTATCAACGCTAGCAAAAAAATTAATGTCGCTAGCGCGTTGTCATCCCCGCTGACAACACAACAACTCATCTTCTGGTAAACCTCACTCACTTGCAGCAACACAACCACCCTCCAGGGAGTTGTTATTTGGTTGCTGTCTTCTGTGAGGTGGAGGTGCTTCCCCAGTCGGGCTAACAACGTGCTCTTTAACGTGGAACAATTGCCGTCAGACTTCTACAACCCCAGTTGGAAAAATACACCTTTCTTAGTTAAGGACACGTCTTTCGAAATATAATTTCTTAGATATGCGGGTTTCCTCTCGATGTTTTCCTTCACCGCCGAGCAAGTGATAATTACAAATATGTACAAAAATGTGAAAACACGAATTGTTTGGTCACTTACCACGAAATTCGTGTTTTCGGATTTATATAGGATTCGAACGAGGACTAATCAGTTAGTAAGCTGCTGCTTTCCACTGATACATATAACATACGTAATTATTAATTAGTACCGTATAAGTACGGTAAAATGACGAAATAAAAACATTCGCGAAATGCGCCAACGTACTTCTGATTCGCAGTTAATTTAAAACCGTTTCGCAAATTTTAGTGCATTGCTAAAGGCTTTCGAAACCCTTCAACATGTAACATGTACCAGGAAATTGATTTCAGACCATGCACCAATGATTGCACAGCAAACGAATCAACATAATGCGAAAACTTTCATTCTGTATGCAATTTATTGCGTTCAATATCATATTGAATTTACGTTGCATTTAAATCGAGGAAGCAATGGACAGGAAATTGTTATTGGGTTACAATATGTGAGTGATATCAGTAGGTTATGCGATTTCAATATTTTTGTTCTTGGAGTATGTAATGTATGTAATCTATATAAAATTTCGCAAAGAGTATGTTTGTTTGTGTTGTGGAAAACTACAAAAAAGCGCTGGTAAATAACAAGTACCCTAAAGGGTTGTTCTGTTCATGCTAGCGAGTGGGGATAATAGTAAGCTTCTGAAGAGCTAGTGTGTTAACAGGAGGGGTGGCTACGCGAGATCAATAATTTTTGTATTGCAATATTTTGTGTCGAGGCTCTGGCAAAGGAGTAAGGTATTATTTATTATACTTAATATATTAATTTAAGTTTCTCTTTCTCAGCCTTCACGAGGTTTTCGTCATGAGGAATGATGACGTCAACGAGAATAGCACGGCGTATCTCCCGGTCTATTATCACAATATCAGGTCTATTGGCGACAAGCTACTCTAGACTTTGTAAGTATACTCTCAATGAAGACTTCAAAAAAGTAATTTCAGCGTTTTTCAAAATTCCACCCTTAGAGGGCTGAAAAGAGGGTTGAAAGTTTGGATGGAGTAGACATATTTTTTTTATTTTATCGACTTGAAACTTTGTTCAGATACTCTACATTAGAATACAAAAAAAGTAATTTCAGCGTTTTCAAAAATTCCACCCTTTAAAGGCTGTATAGGAGTCAAAACTATTACTTAAATTAAAAGTAGAACTGTGAAGAAATAGTTTTTTTTTAAGTGAGCTATTTTAGATTTTGTAAATATACTCTCAATCAAGGCGTAAAAAAAGTAATTTCAGGGTTTTTTAAAATTCCACCCCTAGGGGCTGAAAAGGGGGTTGACAGTTTGTATGGAGAAGAAATATTTTTTGAATTTAGTGACTTCTAACTTTGTACATAATACTCTCTGTTAAAATACATAAAAATGGGTTCAGCGTTTTTAAAAATTACAGCCTTAGGTGGTGAAAAGGGGGTGAAAGTGTGTATGAACGAGATGCTAATCTATATTAATAAATTTATATGAATAAAAATGGAGTTGTTGACTAATTCACGGACTCATCAAGAGATTCCTATTGTAATGCATATGAAAGATAAGAAAGGATTTTTTAAATGTAACCCCTAACAGATATTTTTTCAAATCAGTGACTTGGAATTGACAGAGTCGCCATAGCCAAGCTTATGGAACCGACCCCTTTAAATAACGTGATATTTTGCTTCTCATTAAATAACGTCCATCATGGATTGTGTGATTGTAACACTCATGGTCCCAAAAAATTGATATATAGTAATGGAAGCAAGATATCTGCTTCTATTCTCAATGTAAATCGTTGTACTCCGTAATACCCGCAACGCCTCCAGCCGGTTGCAGTGACTAATGGCCGCCAGACGGCGCTGATCGCGCAGGTGATACAAAATTGATGTACAGAAACATCGTTTGTCAAAAATAATAAAGGCACAGTTTGAAGATACTCCTTTCACATAAATATAAGATCGTTGCCAGATAGTGGATGAAATTTGCAGTTTAGTTTTATAACTGTGCATCGATAATATCGGCCTTTTACTCATTTATCAAACATGATTAAGTAGCTATGGCACAGTTAACTAACTAACTTAGTTAACTAATATATTAAAACAAATTACCTTTGACAGATAAACTCTTTCGTAATTGCAGTATAGAGTAAACACATTAATTTTATTGACTAAGACCTCAATTACTTTACAGTGTTTAACAAAAATCTACGTCAGAGGTACTATTCAGGTATGATTTAACCAATATAACATGCATAAATGTACATATTTTTAATTTTGCCTAAAAGAACAGATAGTCATAAAGTGGGACTTAAATTGAAAATTTTAAAAATGTTGCGTTTAATATAGTTAAACCTGATTACAAAATGGCTAAATAATATATATCCAATAATGAGTATATATAATCATATATATATACTCATTACATTAAACAAGAATTGTTTAACATATTGTATTTTTTAATTCCTATTTTTTTTATTTAACTATATTAGACGAATTTACTAAAGTAGCCTATAGAACAGCGCACTTCAATTTTCATTTAGTACGCGGCGGGTCCTCCCAGCGGTAGGACGTTACCTAGTGCTCTCATCGCCCAGTAGCGACCAACATTAGGCATTCGTACCCGCCGCCGCCGACGGGTAAATAATTATGTAGCACTATCGTAACTATGTGATATTTACCTTAGAACATTTATGAACGGAACATGTATATATATCCCCGCCAGGTTCCTTGCAGGGTAGACAGAGAGAACCGAGCGCCATAACATGCGGTCCTTTCACACTTCACTCACTTTTCTAATATTCATA
The DNA here is from genome assembly GCA_947507595.1 of Pyralis farinalis. Lineage (NCBI taxonomy): Eukaryota > Metazoa > Arthropoda > Insecta > Lepidoptera > Pyralidae > Pyralis > Pyralis farinalis. The sequence goes on from OX382258.1 coordinate 22,313,210, forward strand.
GCTTTTTCCATGCACGCTCACAGGTTTCTAAGGCTCCTGACATCGCCTGATAAAACACGACCAATTTGGTGGTAGATTAGTCTTGGTCTACATCCTTCGACGTTCGCATTGTATATTCTGGAACGTCATTCTTACATCCTGCATTATCTTTACATGTCCGCACCAACGGCGCATAACTTTCTTACCTTAACACCGATACTCTCTTTCAGACCATCTCTCTTCCTTACGTCATCATTACGAACGCGGTCAGCAAGCGTTATGTCAAAATTTAGCGCAATGCTCACATTCGACTGCATTTATTCTTCTTTCATGCTCTCTCTGCCATACCCAGCTCTCACTTCCATAAATTAGCGTGGCACGGCGTTGTGTACAGCGAGCTGTGCTTTCTGGCTTAGATGTTGCATTACCTATTCACAGGGAGAAGTCAATTCGTTGCGTGGCCTCTCACTCACTAAGTTTTGCAATCTTATTCGGATTCTTGCTAGTTGTAAAGAAGAGGAATAACCCCTCCAACTGTAGCTACTGCGTACTCCAAAATCAATCCAACAAAATAATTTAGTAAAATGTAATTTCTACTAGAAATTGTGTTAAATATGGCTAACCAGCTGTTACCTGTGACTTCGCCATTACGATTAATCAGTTGTTCCGTTTTGACGTGAAAGACGGACAAACAAACACACATTCACATTTATAATATAACTATGGATTTTTATTACCACATTGGATGGTAAAAATGCCTACAACCCCAATATAAATATTTTTCCGTCGCTGCTATAACATGATGTATCTACTAACAGTAGTAAGTAGTGCCATCCGGCAGTAGCTCGCCTCAACTAATTATTGGCAAGCACATAAAGCAGGTGAAATAGAAGCATGTAAATTTGTTTTTCATAAAATAACGCCAAGAAACTAAAAATTCAGAAAAATTATGGAACGTGATTGCCAATGTTAATAAGAAAGTTTTGACGAGCTCTGTGGCGCAGTGGTGAAATGCGCTGTTACGTTACTTTACGAAGCCAACGCTCGTGGGTTCGATTCCCACACCGGACAATCATTTATGTGCATGAACATGTATGTCTTGATCTGAGCGTTTTTAAGAGAAATAGGGCGCATCAAAGCAACTTGTCTGAAGTACGTTCACCTCACAGAAAACAGTAGCCAAATAACAGATTCCTAGAGAGTTGTTGTATTCCTGCTCGTGAGTGAGGTCTCCAGTGAGCTCCTTTTGAGTTGCTGTAGTAGCAGCAGAGGTGGCATCGCCGATAAACGCTTGTAATAATGTATTGCAAGCGATCAGAGTAAACCAATGTTATTTGCATTACAACAATATTTTCTAGGTCTGATTACGAAAGCAAATTCTTCCTGAAACAGATAATGCAAGGATCTATTCTTGCAAAGAGGAATACATCATGTTTATATAATTTAAATAGTTCGAAATCATCAGGATGTATATACGAAGGAAGGAAAAACATATGTTTGTGGGAAAATCAGTCATTTCTTAAACCTGGATTACAATTTCCAGATCTGACTTTGATAACGAATCCGTTCATACGAGCAACAAAAAAGGCGACATCCAACAAACGCTCTTCAAGCATCGCAAAATCAAGGTAATTAAAATAGCCATCTTTGTTATGTCATACACATACGATGAGCTCGGTGGCTCAGTCGTGAATGTCGCGACTTTGAGACCAAAGCTCGTAGGTTCGATTCCCACATAATACAAATATTTGTGTGCATGAACATGTCTGTTTATCTCGGTCTGGATATTTTACAGGTGGGCCGTATGAAAAAAAGCTGTCGTGATTGTTATTGCGATCTAAGCTCTCAGTTTCAAAATCTCGAAGTAAAAACACAACCACAATCACGATGGCAACATTAGTTAAATAAATTGTCGCACAAAAAGGCACAATAACGCGTGGTAGGACAACGTTTGAGAGCAGGAAATTGTGAGACGTGACCCGCCTGCCTCCAGAGGAAACGTCGCGGGCCATTCCCATTAGACAACCACTCTGACAAGGTTAATACAGATTTGGGAAGGTCTGCTTACTCTTAGGATTTCGTTTATAAAATCTGTACGTTTATGGATATAACAACCCGAACTGTATTCTCGTACTTTTTTCTTTAGTATTTGTAACCTTTTATTTTCTCACTTCTTTATTGTTTGTAACCTAAATTTATTTTCACACGGTGATGTCTGTATGTATGTTTTGACGAGCTCGGTGGCTCAGTCGTGAAAGACGCGACTCTGACACTAATGCTCGTGGGATCGATTCCCACAAAAGACAAACATTGTGTGCATGAACATGTCTGTTTGTCTTGGTCTGGATGTTTTAAGAGAGGTAGGGCGAATCAAAGCAACCCGTCTGGGGAAGTACCTCCACCTCACAGAAAACCACAGCCAAATAACAACTCCCTAGAGGGTTGTTGTTTTCCTGCGTGTGTGTGAGGTCACCAGTGAGCTCCTAAGTAGTTGCTGTGTAAGCACCAGAGGAGGCCTCGCGCGAGTGATAATTAATATATCGCTAGCATTAATAGCCTACGGTACCCGCTTTACATCAGGTGGGTCGTATGCTTGTACGCCTCCCGACGTAGTACAAAAAAAAAATGTCTGTTATAAACATTTCTTTTCGTTTGGGGTGTAAGAGGATTTCTATCATATTTGGAATCAGAGCCAACTTCATCGGTGCAATGCACCTTGAAGACTCTCTGGTCTGGCGACTGAAAGCTCGCGTTACTTTGATACCAAAGCTCGTGGGTTTGATTCCCACACAGGACAAATAGTTGTGTGAATGAACATGTCCGTTTGTTTCGATCTGGCTGTTGTTAAGAGAGGTATGGCGCGTCAAAGCAGCTAATCTGGGGAAGTACCTCCACCTCACTGAAAACAGTAGCCAAATAACAACTCCTTAGAGAATTGTTCTGTTTCTGTGTGTGAGTGAGATGAAGCAATCAGTCCTTTATTTGCAAATGCAGTATACAAAAAAAGGTTTTCACATTTTTTTATGCGCACACAAATATTTAGTTTAAAAATTTCTTAAAAATTTGAGACAAGTTATTCAAATCATAAACGCAAACATAAACTAAATAAAAATAAACAAGTTAGATACAATAAGTAGTAAATAACAGCAAGCTGTGTAGGCAGAGCTGATATTTTTTAAATTTAAAAAATATTTAAATATTTTATTTTTAATTTTTTAAAAATATATGGAACCCTGTACGACATCTAGCGACGAGTGCTGTTACTTTTTCTGTTGATGGGAGTGCAGTGCAGACTCTGCACTGCAGAGTGGCCGGCCATACGTTTTCCCATATGTTTTTTTTTCTAATTGGAACGATTTTAGACCGTTCTTCCTCACCAACGAACATTTAAATTTCAAATTAAAGGATACAAAACTACAATATGTTAGCTATTAGTGTGCCGATTTTGGAGTTTCTTACTATTACCGTCTAAACGCTAGCTGGATGACATCAGTCTACCCCAAACGGCAATTTTGAGGGTAATGTGGCTCCGCTGGCTATCGCAGCTCTGCCAAAAATATAATGAAATATGAAATTCAATTAATATCATAAAATAAAAATATTATTAATATCAATTGTGATGTAATGAAGATAAAAATGCCCAATTAAAGATTAATTAAAAATTTACGATATTTAACAAAATTGTATATTATATATTTTGGATGGGATATTGGGATATTTTGTGTCCCTTATTCTCGTTGGCACTGTAGAAGCAATGAGTCAACAACCAGAAACTAGTTCAGTCTGACAGAAACTTAAATGACTTTTCGCTCACACCATCCACCCCCACCCTCAATTCAATATAAGGGACGGCACTGCGATGGATTTGTCACTTGTAGCATGTTATTCTTACGATTAACGTCTACAACGCCTGATGATGCCTCGTGGAGAGGCGAAACACGTGTCGCAGCGACGATCAGGCCAGTCGTGGCAGCGACGGTGGTGGTGGGGGCATGCGGATTCTGTTCCAGATGACGGACGACCGCAGCAGCCGAAGCAGAGACTACCGGAGCAGCCATGGCAGCGTCGGCATGTACCAAGTACTAACAGTAGTGGGTGGGTGCCGGCCGGCGCTAGGCCGCATGAACTAATTGGTGGCGGAAGCACGCAAAGCAGGTTAGATCAAATTGCATAAACTTCTATTATTTCTGTTATAGAGAGATCGAGGGGTAGGATTATTGGCCACTTTTCGTCTGTCCTCCATAGTTCCATTCGAAGACTGTCTCGCTTTCTCCAAATTGATTTACAGCATTACCCCCTTTAATACTTCCACCCCAAGAGCATATAACTCTAACGACTCTTCTCTGGCAATTGAAGCAAGTCAGAGCTGAGAGTATTGCGACATTTTGTATTTCTGCTCCTACGGAGGAAAACATAGGAGACAAAGCCCCGGTTTACTTACCGCCCACTCACAAAACATATAATATGGCTGTTTAATTGTAATATTTTTATAGAATAGTATAAAAATATATATAAAACGATGATATGAACCAGTAGCGGCACTTGATATATGATATATCTCCACGACAAATACGAACTAAATATGACAGGTAGGTAGAACCGGGTGCTACATGATTCCAAAGATAAGTATATAAGGACCGAATCATGTGGCATCCGGTTCTCTTATCGTATCTACACAGATAATAAGTTTTTTTTTTTTATATTTAAGCAATGATAGCCCAGTGGAAAAGGAACCGGTCCATTGCCCGACAGTTTCCTGGTTCAAATCCAGGCATGTACCACTAAATTCACGTTTTCGGTTTTATAAACATATTTGTAGCTATCACTTGCTCGGCAACGATGGAGAACAATATGAGAAAACCTGCACGTCCAAGAAATTATATTTCGAAAGACGTGTTACCTTACCTAAGAACGTTTTTCCTCTGGGTTGTGGAGGTCTGACAGCGGTCGCTCCATGTCAAAATCCATATCTTCGACAAATCCAACCGGTAAGAAGGAGAAGAAGCACGTTTCCTTCCATTGGGCACTGAACCTTATTAATACAGTACCAAAATCTCATTTAAATTTTTTCTCAGTACCATTTAACACTTTAAACAATAGATAAAGTTGAAAGATACCCTTCATAGTAACATATCTATTACATTTGAAAATCGAATCGATTACAAATTGAAATCAAACTTTAAGACAAGGGAGTAAAATTCCAATTTACGTAACTGAAGTTCGGCGTTATAATTTTAAAGTGAGAATTTTCGAAGTGGCAATCAATATAGCATGGCTCCGGTCCAACAGAAAACGGCAATAATTCACAGGATATTGTGCTTCTACCGACTTACATTGCTCAGTTTGCAAAGTACTTGCTTGCCTCTCGATAATATTATAAGGCTCAATATTCAATCCAAATTTCTTTGGCATTTTACAGAGACTTGCAATCCAGACAGATAATTCAGGCACATAATAAATTTCTTAAGGATCCCATCATAGTGGTAATGGCACCTCAGAGAGAAGTTAATTTAAAATGAACCTAGCAACTTGATAATACTTCGGAACCTATCGTTTGAAATTGAAATTGTTTTTTTTTTCTATTTATAGGCGGGTTTAAGACATTTTAAGTATTTATATTTCTTAATCCCCGGCGTTACCCCCGGTCATTTGATAGGCGTGCGCGAGGGATATGGATTCAAGGCGTAGAGATCCCTTCAAAAAGATTGATGTAATACATTATACACAATATACCCATGTATCATGTATCAGGTCACGGCAGGTATTGGGATTAATTCGAATGTGTCGGAAATTATTGGGTTCATCATCATCTCAGCCTGCACTCGTCCACTGCTGAACATAGGCCTCCCCTTTAGAGCGCCATACGTCTTGATCCTATGCCACCTGCATCCATCGACTCCCTGCAAACCTCTTGAGGTCGTCGCTCCATCCAGTGGGGGGTTGTCCCACACTGCGTGTCCCAGTACAGGGACGCCATTCGAGAATCTTTCTTCCCCAGCGGTTGTCAGTTCTACGAACTATATGGCTGGCCCATTGCCACTTCAGCTTGCCTATCCTGTGGGCTATGTCGGTTATTTTTATTCTACTGCGGATATCCTTATTTCTGATCCTATCCCGCAGAGAAACCCGGAGCATAACTCTTTCTATAGCACGCTGAACGACATTGAGCTTCCCCATACGGCCCGCAGTGAAGGGCGACCTCTCAGTTCCGTATGCCATCACTGGCAACACACACTGCTCGAAGACTTTACTCTTCAAGCGTTGAGGTATTTTGGACGAGAAGATGTGTCGAAGTTTCCCGAACGTTGCCCAGCCGAGTTGGATCCGTCTGTTAATCTCTCGGTCGAAGTTGGACTTACCTAACTGAATAACCTGTCCTAGGTAAACATATTCGTCAACAACTTCGAGCTTAGTGCTTCCAACCGTGACCGGCATAGGTGTATCATGGACATTCAATATGATTTTAGTCTTGTCCATGTTCATCTTGAGACCTACCTGGTTGGAAATTATTATTTGTATTGAGTCATTGAGCATAGCGCCAAGTTCCTCCAGCGATTTAGCCATGAGAACTATATCGTCGCCAAATCGAAGGTGAGTGATGCATTCTCCATTGATGTCAATACCGTATCCTTTCCTATCCAAGAGCTTGAAGATATCTTCCAATGTGGTGAAGAGTTTCGGGGATATGATATCTGTCTGGATATCTTCAACCTTTTTGCACTTGGATCGATTTCGTACTCTGGTCCTGTACTCGGATACACATCATTGCCTTACTGTACAAGCACTTCAACGCTTCAATGTACCGATAGTCAATTCGGTTTCGTAGTCCACATACGCTAGACATAATGGCAGATTGTACTCCTCAGTCTTCTGTATAATCTGACGGAGGGTATGTATGTGGTCTACCGTGCTAAAGCCTTTTCGGAATCCGGCTTTTTCGGTAGGCTGGAATTCATCAAGTCTGCGTGTGATGCGCGTTTGTGATGACTCTCGAAAACAGTACATAAACGCGGGTCAGAAGCGATATCGGCCTATAGTTCTTCAAGAGGGTCTTATCACCCTTTTTGAAGAACAATATGACCAGGCTTCTGCTCCACGCTTCCGGTATTTCATCGGAGTGTATGACGGAATTGAATAGCTATTGAAGGACTACAAGTATCGGCAAATTATTGGGTTATTGAAATGAAATCTATATAGATTATTAGTACTAGACTATTACAAAAGAGGGACGGACATCTGCCATAACTTTTATAATCTGATATCACATTCGGCAGGCAATTGCTCGCCAATCACTAGATGGACCAACGAAATGCCAGAGACAGTCGGCCGGGGGCGACACCGGTGTTAATGACTCAGGTGTCAGGTGTGCTACTCTTTCTCCGAAGTTACTCGCGACGTTATGCCTTTTAACACTTCGCTGGAGCATATTGAAATATAAGTATTTATATTATTGTAATATAAACAAATCACTTTGATATTATTTTGCACATTTACTTGGATTAAAGATTGTTATTGTTTGCTTGCCTGCCTTGATTCTTTATGCATGCCCGCAGCATCTGACGTAGCTCGGATTCCGTAACACCCACCAATGACGTTAAGCATGAAAAATATTAGTATAAAATCGGCCAAGTGCGAGTCGGACTCGCGCACGAAGGGTTCCGTACCATTATCTATAAAAACAGCAAAAAAATCACGTTTGTTGTATGGGAGCCCCCTTAAATATTTATTTTATTCTATTTTTTAGTATTTGTTGTTATAGCGGCAATAGAAATACATCATCTGTGAAAATTTCAACTGTCTAGCTATCACGGTTCAAGAGATACAGCCTGGTGACAGACGGACGGACGGACGGACGGACAGCGGAGCCTCAGCAATAGGGTTCCGTTTTACCCTTTGGGTACGGAACCCTAAAAAGGATAAAAAGAACATTATTAGTAAATATACTTCTTGTAATTCTTCACAGGATGTCACAAGGAATGTGAATATAGACTAAATCTTTCATATGACACAATGTAGAAGTGAAATGTCGTTTAATCGGATTTCTCGACGCAACACTATGTCTTGTATATCGGCGTCAATAATTATCGTCTAACCACGATGATACCTTTATGAACTATCGAGCTAGAAACTTATCATGCTCATATATTATTATTGACGAGCTCGGTGGCGCAGTGGTGAAACGCGTTGTTACGCTACTTTGACACCAACGCTCGTGGGTTCGATTCCCACACAATACAAACATTTGTGTGCATGAACATGTCTGTTTGTCTTGGCCTGGGTATTTTCTATGTATAATAAGTATGTATTTACAAAAAAAATGTATTTACGTATGTTTATCAGTTGTCTAGTACCCATAATACAAGCTACGCTTACTTTGGGGCTAGATGGCACTGTGTAATTTGTCCGACAATAGTTATTATAGTTATTTATAGTTATATATAAGATTTTTCATGTAAGTAGCTAAAAGTACATTCTTCTTCAATGTTGCTTATATTATTATTCCTTGACTTGTAGCATGTATAATTATTCTAATGACAAACATCTACAGAGCCTGAGGATGGCTCGCGGAGAAACGACACACGTGTCGCAGCGACGACCAGGGCAGTCGTGGCTGCAACGGTGGCGGATGCATGCGCTTGCTGTTCCAGATAGCGGGCAATCACGAGGACGACCGCAGCAGCTGAGGCAGAGACTACCAGAGTGGCAATTACAGCGATGGCATTTTGCATTTACTAACGGCAGTGGATATGGGCCGGCCGGCTAGTTCGCAAGTTGGTGGTGGAAGTACACAAACCTGGTTAGATCACCTGTATCTAATAACTATCATTATTTGGTTGTATAAACATGCTCTACGTAAGGAAGAACAAAATTAGATTGCCCGTCGACGCGTTTTTGTTGCTGTGCGTGTCACACACCGCCTACATGACTACATTTTCGTTGACTACTTGTGCATGAAGAATACTAGTGGAGAAATATTGAATCACTAAATTTATCTTTTATTTTATTGACCAGAAAATTAATTAGAAACAATTCTTATCGATTATGTTTACTGAAATTCTTGTTTGTTCTATTGTTTCTTCAGATGTTTATGGACGTGAGTTCTTTGGCGTTTAGAAGTGGATATTGCGGTAATTACTTATATCTATTTCTTCTTCCTTGAGTGATCCAGTTTCTTAATGCATTAGGGTCCGTACTTAAGCCTAAAGATTTGGCGAAGGCACTGATTTTGACATGGAATAACTGCCGTCAGACTTTCACTACCGAGAGGGAAAATGAAATTATTCTTATAGGTTCTTAGAGGTTCGCTAACCCTCCAGTCCCGTAACGTTAGGAAAAGAAGAAGAAAGTCACTAATGTCAGGGAAACGACAGATATGAAAAAAGTTGTATATAATGGCTGTATCACTATTACAATATTGTATTAACAATATAAAATATATAAGTATTGTTCGTTTTTGTAAAGAATCATTCAGTCAAAACAAGAGTGACAATAAATATCAGATAATTCAGATAAACTAAAAAAAAGTAAAATATCTTATATAACTACGTAGGAGACTCATTGTTTCAAAGGACCTCTGGCATCATCTGGAAATAAGTCAGCACTGCCAACTTCTTTGTAACAATCTTTAATTTTACCATTTGACGTCATTATTGTACCAATATGCTGACGTGAATTTATTGTAATATCTAATTGACAATTTTTAAAGAGTCATGTATCGGCATGTTTCTTTCGGCATTTCATCTTCGCCAATCGTCATTTCCGAAATGCTAGCAGATTAAAAAAGAAAAATACAAATATAAGTGAATAAATAAGATAGAATAGATTATATTTCAATAAAATATCTAAATGCCTGCGTGGGGCCTAATGACAAATAAATATTTTTTATCTTTATCTTTTAAACTCTTTCAAATAATAACTTCGAATTTTCAGTCACTCTGTTATTATATTTTTTAAATATCTAAAATTATTTTTATGGATTTTTAGGCAGGCTATGTGCTTGCTTACCTCCTTAGTGATATAAAAATATTATTATTTAGTTACATACAAAATATATGTGTAAGTAAGAAAAACAATACCCATCAGATGTCCGTCGGCGTGTTTTTGTTTCTGTGAATGTCCCACACCGCCCCTAAAACATACTCGTACATAACTTCGCCGTTGATGGTGACTCCATTTCAGCTACTTGTGCAAAGTATGGCGGATGGATATTGAATCCCTAAATTTATCTTTATTTTTATTGATATTATGTAGGTGCACCTCACAGAAAACTATAGCAAAAGTAAGTCCCTGGAAGATCGTACTGTTCCTGAGATTCATCGTTCTGTGCCTAAAAAGTTGCTATATTAGCAGCAGGGGTGGTAATATGCAAACTATTATTGCATGGATATTGCTACGGAAACAATTTTACACGAGGCGGACCATATTATTCTATATTTCTCGACGTTGCATAAAAAAATCCGGAGCAATCATAGCCCAGCCACAGGTCACCGGTTCGAATTCTGACACGTACCTACCACTAAATTCTGTTATCGGATTTACGTACATATTTGTAATTATCACTTGTTCGGCGGTGAAGGAAAACATCGTGAGGAAACTCGACATCCAAGAAATTATATTTCGGTAGACGTGTGAAAGGTCTGGCTTTCCACTTGTGTTGCGGAGGTCTCACGGTAGTCGTTCCATGTAAAAATAAGTATCTTCGCCAAGCCCTTAGACTGATTCCTAATCCATTAGGAGTTTATTCTTTCTTTCCAGTTTTATACATGTTCTTCTTAGCGTTACCCCGTTTCCTAATCCATTAGGATTGCCGGAGTCCTGTGTCCACATTCACTGAACTTCCACGATTTACTGTGATCTATATCTAATACTAGCTGTGCCCGAGACTATTATTATTTATATATCTTAATAAAAATAAATAAAATTTCTAAAATGAAAGTAGTCTAAGTTACTCCTTATTACATCTGCCAGTGAAAGTCCCGTCAAAATCGGTCCAGCCGTTTCAGAAATTAGCTAGAACAAACAGATAGACAGACAAAACATATAGATACATATACCAAAATGAATATTTTTACAAAAATTGTATCATTTTGGTATATGTATGTACCGTGTATACATCCATATGTATTTAGTCAAAAGCGGTTATTTTAATATTACAAACAGACTCTTCAATTTTATTTATATGTATAGAGATAACCAAGCAGTGGGATGGAGTCGTGTGTATTTGGAAATATAAAACTGAATCTTCCACATTCCAACAATCTACGTCTACATTTTTATAAAGCCCCTTTTCAATTATACGAAAATTGCCAAATATTATTAGAAACAACATTAAAAATCTTAGTAAACAGAAAAAAATCGTATTAACGTCGAGATTATTACTGAAGTATAAAAAATCTCCACTCCCAGTTTACAAATCTGTTTCCCTTGCAAATAAGCTTTTCAAAGTTCATTTAAACTATACGATAAATCGTAGAGTGACACATTGTGTTGATTTACCTTTTTATGTACGATGTCCACTTAATGTAAAATGGTTAACCGTGCTGTTAAAATATCGACTCCTCTGTAGATTACTGATAACGTCACTCACTAACAAGGAACCGACAAGTCTTCAAGGTCTTACTTTCGACTACGGCTTTTTGTGCGGCAAATTGTTTTTCTATACAACGCCGGGAGGCATTTATCATACGACCCACCAGAGGTATAGTGGTTACCGTAGATGAATGGTTGCAATACGTTAAGTATCGCTCGCGCGATGCCCCCGGGGTGTTGATAGATAATTTTGGTAATTATATAAATATTTCATATACATACCAATAATAACTTAGCCCCGTGACTTCATCCGGGCGTATCCCGTAAGGATCGCTTTTCTACTTTTTTTTCCTCGGCCTCTAAGAGTCATATTGTGATGTTGATTATCTCATAAACTACCTCAAGAAATGGACTATGAAATGTAAATTTTTCAAATTCAACTAATAGTTCCAGAGATAAGCGCGTTCAAATAAAGAAACAAATAAACTCTTTCGCTTTATATATTTGTATATACATACTTTATACATATATTAGAATAGATGTATAGATTACAAAATTATTAAAAATAGCTTCTTTTGTAATCTTAAACTTCACATCTCTTTACATTCATTATATTTAGACAGTCAAAGGTTGATTATAAAGTTGAGATAGGTATATCGTGTTTTGTATGTATTTTATTATTATTTTACTATATGCAATAAAAATACAATTAAAAAGGATATTTTTGTGTAAGTGTAAGGTTGATACTATTAGTAACTAAAGTCAAAGTCAAAATCTTTTTATTCAGTAAAAATGGCTACATTTGCTTGGAATCGTCACCATTTTTTCCCCTACCATGCAGTTCATTACTAGGTGAGCACTGATAAAAATACTGCCAAAAAACTCAGACATCCCTCTTTTGGTATCCAAACAAATTTACATAATTTATTAATTATATTATAATTGGATTGACTCAAACCCAGGCATTTTTATCATTAATATAGTCAGATACTTTATAATATGCCCTGCTACACAATTTGGCTTTAATAGTCGTTTTAAATTTGTTTATTGACAATTCTCTTATATTGCTGGGAAGTTTGTTATAGAACCGTATACATTGCCCCATAAAAGAATTACTTATTTTGTGGAGACGGCTTGCATGTAACACAAGATTATGCTTATATCTAGTATTTATGTTATGAGTATCACTCTTTTTACAAAATGAGTCTATATTTTTATGGACATACAAAAGATTTTCATAGATATATTGCGATGCGACTGTTAGAATATTTATAATATATATAGTTAACTAACAGTGATCAGATTTTGATGAACAAATAAATATTTATGTATAAACCTGTAATTTCGAAATAGAAAGTTAAACAATACAGCCCTTGAGAAAGGAAACGCCTAATATATTTTATTTTTAATACAAAAATTTACACACGGTATCGTGCATCTTTGAAAGTTACTAGTGCCTTAGTTACGTATTAAAATAAAATACTTGCACATCCATTGATGACTTTTTTGAGTATATATCTATGAAGAACAGTGCTACTAGAAATCAACTTACGACTTTTGTAACTGTAATTATTTCATATTTTTCAATTACAATCTTTAAAATTAAGACAGAGAGAAAGAAATTAAATAATAAATTTAATTCGAAAGTCGTAACCAAATCGTATAGTATAAATGCGTGTCCGAGAGCATTGTTTGTGCTTTTGTACCAATCTTCGCCGTACATTTTTGTTTTGTTCCTAGCAGACAATGTGGAGGCTTGACTTTTGTTCAGGGAACTATCTGAAGAGCGTCTTGTTTTTGTGTCGATGCCGTGCCGTTTGTGTGAATGGAGCCGGTGTGTTTTTTTTGTTCCAAGAAGTGTTTGTTTCGTCAAAGTTGATTGGTTTGCTTGATGGGATGTTATTAATTTGAGATGGGATACGTTTCCAGTAGATCTAATGTGGCGGAATTGATTGTCAGTTTGTATCAAGGATACATTTTCGTGTTTAGAAAAATAAGAAAATATTTCTCAATTTCATTAATGCCTAGAAGATCGAATCATTGTTGCAAAAGCGTGTGTAAAGTCACCCGTAATCATAATCATAACAAGCTTTTTATACAACGACGGAATTTCAAGCATACGGCCCTGGTACGAAGTGGTTATTGTTGAGTGAGTATGCTCCGCGAGAAGCCACCCCTGCTTCTAATACACAAATTCCTGGCAAACCTACTCAGTAGCGGGAACTCCAAGGACCGGTTATTTGGCAGCAGTTTTCTGTGATGTGGAGGTATTTCCCCACTCAAGCCGCTTTGATACGTCTTACCTATTTTAACGCCTTAACTTTAGGGCACTTTTACCCCAAAGTTTGTGTATGCACACTTATGTTTATTCGTTGTGGAAATAATGTTAAAGTACTACGAAAGTATTAAAGTTTACTCACAAACGAGGCATTAAAAATATGTTTATTTTGTGAACTTGTATAAAGTAAGATCAAGTATATATGTATGTATATCTAGACGCCTGGTCCCTTGCGAAATAAGCAGAGAGAACTGGGCGCCATAAGGCGCGGTACTTACACACCTCACTCACTTATTTAATATACATAGCTCTTTTCGTGTACGCTAGCCTATTCTTAGACTTCTCCTACATCCTTATAATATAAGATAAAGTGTCTAAAATTAACAGTTCGACATGTTTAATTAAAAATACTTGCCGATTGCGAAAAAGACTTTAGGGTTTCATACCGTCATGTAAAAAAAACTTTTTTTTGTATGGTTACATAGTAATTATAGGTTAAGAGACGTAGGGTGCAAGCAGCACGTCTGGGAAAGTACTTTCATGCCACAGAAAGCCGCAGTTGTGTTTCTGCCTGTGAGTAAGGTATGCTCCTAATGAGTTGCTGTGTTAGCAGTAGAGAAGACATCGCACGAGTGATACTTAATATATTGCAAGCTTTCATAGGCTACGATAACTGCTTAACATTAGGTGGGCTGTATGCCTCCAGATATTGTAAAAAAAAAAATATCCAATTTTATCTTAATTTTATTCTCATTATACTATTCCTGCAGTAATACACACTCTGCAAAAATATATTAAGTGTTTTCCTGCTACGATTCAAACGATACAGCGCTGTGAGAGACGTACGGACGGACAGACAGAAGGAAAGACAGAGGAGCTTTAGAAATAGGGTCCCGTTGACATCCTTCGCGTACAAAACTCTAAAACAATACAATAAATGTATTTATGTGGATGCCAATATACAATGACATGACTTGGTGTCGTATTCAATGAAGTCAATTTCACTTTACAATCAAAAAAAATATTTTAACAAATATATTAATTAACTGCATACTCAAAAGACACGTCACGTCATTTGTCAAAGTGTCAATTTTCAGGAATTTGACGTCAATACGGATCTTACAAATTGTTACGGTGACAACACCATCATTGCAGACAAAACCGTTATTATCAAAGTTTCACGGTTCGTCATTGTTTACATTTCACGATTTTCATGCCGAATATTGGCTATAAAGATCAAACAAGATAATATATACCTCAAGATATAAAAGACAGAAAAGCATATAAGAAATAACCCTGTCGAATTTAAAAATAAGAAACGGGTTATTCGTATATTTCACAAAAAACTAGTACACAGCTCAGGTATGTTCCGAGTTACATGTTAGTGTAATAATACCACTACCACATCAACCCTTACTCATCCTACTGCAGGGATATGGGTCTCCCTTCAACCGATGGGTTTTAGAGCATACTCCGCCACGCTGCAATTGCGGATTGGCGGCGGCCAGTGTTTTGAAGCCGCCCGAGGGCTACTGACTTAGCTTAACGACTGTCATCTATCGACAACAGCCGGGACCGACGGCATAACGCGCCCTCCGAAGCGCGCAGAAACTCGAGATAAACTCATCCATAGACAGGCTGCAGTCGATGTTGCTTAACCTGCGTGTTCGATTAGAATTATACGCGCAACGACGCCATCGAGCTCTCACACATTCAGTGTACCTATTAGTTTTCATTAAATTGAAACTCGGCAATCCAAAAACATTTGAAATTTTTAATGGGATTATTTTCTATTTTTCTCAATGACGTTTACATGTTAGAGTTTCTCAAATACCTCTCCTGAAAAGCAATACATTGCTTACATAAAGGAATAGCACCGATAATGTCATGAAGGAAATAAACACAATGATGCGATTTTGCATAATAAAAAGTAATCGCTACGTGTCGGCGGGATAATGTAGAACGCACAGCTCTTATTGGTTAGTTTACAGATCAACATCGCGTCACTTATAGGCTTATTGGTTGAAATATCCTCCCATTGGTCACGCTTGAATCACTGATATATTTAGCCGCTAAAGTGTTTATTAATATGCGAATAATATATGTACAGTGAAGTTGATTCTTTCTATTTTAAATCTTCTTTACACGACTACTCTAAAAAGCTCTCGGGTTCAGTTATGAATGTACGTACGTGATCGGAATAAAGTAAACCATTACTACTTCACCGATTTAGATGTATGAGGTTTTTTTTATATACGACTAAGGTAGCGAACAAGCGTACGGCCTGCCTGATGGTT
This sequence comes from Pyralis farinalis, assembly GCA_947507595.1. Taxonomy (NCBI): domain Eukaryota; kingdom Metazoa; phylum Arthropoda; class Insecta; order Lepidoptera; family Pyralidae; genus Pyralis; species Pyralis farinalis. The sequence continues at coordinate 22,329,293 of OX382258.1, forward strand.
AGCAGTTACCGTAGCCTATGGACATTTGCAACACCGGTGGTGTCACTCTTGCGTTGCCGGCCCTGTAAGAACCTCCTCACGCGTTTCTTGGAGAACCCCATACTGTAGTCCCTTGGGAAAACCTCGGCTTGGGAAAACCCATTACACAACTTAATAGTTATCGGGAGAAATCTACTCTGGGACAGCACAGTGCGCGATCATTGTGGTTCCAGTGTATGAGGACAAACTCCCAGCTTTTGGCGAATACCGAGGTACCGTTAAAATCCTTACATTCTCCCGGATAAAAATAAAATATATGACGCTATAATAAAAATAAATGTGTACTCCATATTACGCCTACTAAAGAAAATACCTTTCGAACCTAACGAGGGGGCTTTCAAAGAAATGGTTTTGAACGGCGATCTCAAAAATTCGTCCGTGAACGCAACCATACCTATTTTTTATTTTTTATACAACTAGATTGGCAAACAAGCATTGGCCCGCATCAGATGATAAGCGGTCACCGCAGCCTATTACGCTCGTAACACCACGGGGATGTTACTCGCGCGCTGCCAATCTTGTAACGTAAGGATGTTTCGTGACAGTACCCAGTAATTTCTCTGCCATATCTCACCCTTCAAACCGGAGCACAGCTGCAATATAGCTGCTTGGCGGTAGAATTACCCACGCAGACGACTTTTGTACAAAGTTTCTCTCATGTACAATAATTATTAAACGACTTAACTGGTCTAGATGCATAATATACTCGTATAATGTTAGAATCTTTGTATTGTCTTAGGTTTTCGCGATTATTACATACACATTGAATTAAACAATTTTTAACGGAAATATCGCGTGTTTTATTTATTTTTTTGAACCTGACGTTTCGAACGCTTTGCAGCGTCCGTGGTCGCAGGAAGACTAAGGTGACATTTGTCTTACATTGGTTATTCAGTTATTACATCTACCGACATGGATGGAATAGTTATATACGAGTACGTTCCGATTCACACAAAAATCACGATTCACACCGAATGTTTTTGAGTAGTTCTCTGGGTTTGTGACTTGATTATTTTTACAATCCTTATATTATATTAGACTGCTTAGGATCCAGTTCTAAAAATAATCAAGTCACAATTTGCTTAAAATCAGAGGTTTTGAGGAGGAGACGCGCAGTCATCGTGCTCTTGTATAAAGGTAAGGGCTTACGTATGGACTGCGCCAACTCTAGTTGGTCTTGTGGCCATTTCAGTCTCAGATCAGTTTGATCAACGTGTCAGCTACAATGTATAGAAAAATCATTGCAATGAAAATGAGGGTTAAACCCGATGGAATGCTTTGGGAAGCACAGGGTCGATTTCGAAGCGACAGAGGATGTACGGATCAAGTTTTTCACTCTGAAACAACGTAGAGAAGCATGTGGCTATGGGCCATAAGGGTTTCTGCGGTTTTGTAAACCTTGAGAAAGCATTTGACAGGGTAGTGCGAAAGAATCTCTGGAACATTTTGGTGTCAGATAGGGATGAGTGCTTTCGGCTCGGCTATTCATCCTGTATCTGGACAGTTGTCTTCAGAGAATAAGAAATATGAATGTGGGAATGCAAATGAGTGACACATTGGTCAACTGCCTGCTTCATGCAGACGACGCGGTATTAATGACAGAATAACCATCCGAACTGGAAACACTAGTTACAATAATGAAAGACGATCGTATGAACGAAGGCTTACAATTGAATGCGAAGAAAACCAAGATTATGCAGTATTTGAAAGAGAGATAACCAGAACGAACACTAGGATAAGGTTGATGATATAGTACTGGAGCAAGAGGATGATATTGTATATCTTGGAAGCGCTTTTAGCAGCAATGGTACGTACACCGTTGATGTGAAGAGATGAGTGAGTGCAGGGAATAGCGTGAATAGAGTGTTGAGTAAACTTCTAGGCAACCTAAATCTAAGCCAGAAGGCAAAGCTGGCTATACACAACGCGGTGCTAATCCCAACGCTGACTTGGAAGTGAAAGCTGGCTATAGCAGAGAGAGTATGAAAAGCGGTCGAGATGAGAGTATTGCGCAAAATTTGTGGCATAACGCTTGCTGACCGGGTTCGGAAGTATGACGGATTATGATGAAGTTGGTCTGAAAGAGTGTCGGTGTTAAGATATGAAAAGGCATGCTCCGTTGGCACTCTGTGTGAGTAGTGAGATGAGTTGTTCATCGTCACCACCATTTCAGCCAAAGAATACCTACTGCCGAACCCCCCCCCCCCCCCCCCCCCCCTCATCATAGATTTCCATAGCGATTAGTAGGATTACTTTTGACGCTACCGTGTGACACCAAACCTAGAGGTATTGTATACTAAAGTAAATGAAACCCTAGATACATTTACTAAGTGGTTTAGTTACAATAATTTAAAAGTAAATGCTCGAAAAACTAATGTAATTTTGTTTAAGACCAATGTAAGGAATAATGAAAAACTGACAATTGATTTCAATGGAGAAATGATAGATGATGTAGAAACAACGAAATTTCTTGGTGTACATATAGATACCTATTTAAATTGGAAAACAGAGCTAAGAAGCATAGAAAAATCACTGTCATCAGCTTGTTATGCAATAAGGACTTTGTGGGACGAAGTAGACATACAACAATTAAAATTAATATACTACGCACTGGTAGAATCTAAACTTAGGTACAGTATAATGCTATGGGGTCAAAGCTATAATTATAACATGCAAAGAGCATTCACGTCACAGAAAAGAGCAATTAGAATCATGATGAGAATTTCGCAAAGAGAATCCTGTAAAGAACATTTTATAAACTTAAGGATACTAACTGCACCAAGCCTGTATATTTTGTTAACATTAACTCACTTTGCTAAGTACTTACCGGAAATAGAATCAATTGAAGAAAGATTTGAGAGAAACCTAACAAGAAGGAAACACTTAAAATGTCGGATCTGTCCAAATTTAAATATTGCTAAACATAGTACGCGTTTTCAGGCGGTAAAATTGTATAATAAGCTCCCTAATATATATAAAGATATATCTTCCCATATAGTACTGAAATCTAAATTGCACAAACTTTTAATTGAGAAAGCTTATTATTCTGTTGATGAATTTATGATGGATGATGACATAAAATGATAAATATAATGAGGTCTATACGTAATGAAATTGCCAAATTTAAAAACCTATCATTGATATCTTTTAATTTAATTAAATTTTAATTAACATTGTTCACTTATTGTTAATGCTAAATCAAACACAATGTATATTGTTATTGATTAAATGAAATGAAATGAAATGACAATTACCCACTGAGATCAAACTAATCTAACGTGACGGATGTGCACATTTCTGAATCTATCTCACTCGCAACATACTTAGTATTAAAAAAAAAACAATTGGCGGGAAATCATTTGTCAATTATTTTTTATCATACATCAAAGTTTTACGTACGCAACGAAAATGGAATTGAGTCGAAAAGATTTTAGAGCGATGATTTTTTATGATTTTAAAAGTTCTCTCTCTCCGCAAGACTGTGCTGCTCGTCTTCAAAATGCTTTTGGGAGAGAAGCATCTTCTTTGAGCACCGGGAGGCGATGGTTTGCTGAATTTGAGAGAAGTCGAGTTTCTTTACATGACGAATTTCGTGAAGGGCGGCCTTCAACTGCCGTCAACGTAAATAATGTGGCTACTGTTAAGCGGCTAATTGAAGAAAACCCGCGGATTACCTATGAGACAATTCGAAAACTATTGGGGATTGATATGAGCCAAATTCAGAAAATTTTACACGAAGAATTGAAAGTTCGGAAACTTTGTTGTCGTTGGATCCCTGATGAACAGCGGAGCAGAAGCGGGCTCGCGTGGAATAGTGCCATAGATAACAGACCGTTGTTTCTGTTATCTATGAATAGTGCTCACAGATGCTACTGAAGTACGACCACGGACATTCTAATGCTGTTTATGACATTGTCACAGGAGACGAAACGTGGGTTTATTGTTTTGAATCCGAAAAAAAAACAGCAATACTGTGAATGGGTGTTTGAAAATGAGAACAGGCCAACAAAAGTGAGGCAGGCGAGATACGTTGGTAAAAAAATGATCGCGTTTTTTTCACTTGAAGATCAAAAGAGTGTTAATGCCGAGTGGTATTCTACCATTTGTTTACCCAGGGTGTTAGAAAAAGTTCGCGAAAGACGACCTAAAAGCCGCGTTCTCCTACGTCATGACAACGCTTCTTCACACACGGCCAACAAAACAAAGTCATTTTTAACTTCCGAAAAAGTACAACTCGTTACCCATCCTGCGCATAGCCCCGACCTAGCACCCTGTGATTTCTGTATTTTCCCCAAAATGAAAGATTTGATGAGAGGTTTCACTTTTACCAACTCCGAAGAGGCAGTGATAGCGTTCAATCAGCACGTAGAAAACATGCCTTCAGATCTGTGGTCCTCCTGTTTAAAAAAATGGTTCCATCGCTTGTAAAATGTTTAAAAAGTTAAGGAGAGTATTTTGAAAAGCAATAAACATAATATTTTGGTTATAACATGTTATTTTTTTAAGTTACGCAAAACTTATAGTGTGACCTACGTATTAAAGACACTAAAGAGGGGACAGATTTCGTGTCTTTTCACATCGCCTGAAAACCTTACTATGGAGGTCTGACTGCGGTCGCTCCGTGTCAAAATCAGTATCTTGGGATTAGGAAACGGGATAACGACGACTTGGCGAGCTCGGTGGCTCAGTCGTGAATGACGCGACTTTGACACCAACGCTCGTGGGTTCGATTCCCACACAAGGCAAACATTTGTGTGCATGAACATGTCTGTTTGTCTTGGTCTGGACGTTTTTAAGAGAGGTAGGGCGCATCAAAGCAGCCCGTCTGGGGAAGTACCTCCGCCTCACAGAAAACCGCAGCCAAATAACAACTCCCTTGAGGGTTGTTGTGTTCCTGCGAGTGAGTGAGGTCACCAGTAAGCTCCCAAGGAGTTGCTGTATAAGCAGCAGAGGAGGCATCGAGGGATTGATACTTAATATATTGCAAGCGTTAATAGGCTGCGGTACCCGCATTACATCAGGTGGGCCGTATGCTTGTATGCCTCGCGACTTAGTATAAAGAAAAAAATTTAGGGGTTAAAGTATGAAATTGCTGTTTTATAGTAACAGATAATTTGCATTGAAATTTTTATAGGGTCGGCTACGCATGAGTGACACCCCTGGTGTTGCAAATGTCCATGGGTTGCGGTGACTGTTTACCATCGGGCAGGCCGTATGCTTGATTTCCACCTTTGTGGTATGAAAAAAAAGAAATAAAAAAAAACCTACGGGATAGCGGTAGGCGCGGGGATGAATTCACACCATTGCTTTCTTCCTTACTGGCATCAACTGCTTTACTTAAAAATATTCATTACTAGCTGCTGCCCGCGGCTCCGCCCGCGTGGAGTCAAATAACGTAGCCTATGTGTTAATCCAGATCATAATCTATCTACGTGCCAAATTTCATTCAAATCCGTTCATCCGTTTAAGCGTCAAAGAGCAACAAACATCCATCCATATATACAAACTTTCGCATTTATAATATTAGTAGGATTTAATAGTTTTTATTTGCTAGAGTTTCTATTTGCTTATAATATTTATTTTTATAACAAACTAGTACCTATATATTAATTGTTATCATAAAAAACATTACCCCTGGTGGGATTCGAACCCACAATCCCCGGCTTAGGAGGCCGATGCCTTATCCATTAGGCCACAGGGGCTGACGCTGGCAGTCTTCAATGCGAGTCTTTAGTTTGCGCTATTCTTATATAACAAACGAAGCATACTTCGGCTATTCATAGTTCTCCCACAATGTCGAATTATACGGAAGTCGGTCACATGATTATAAGAACCAAAATATCTTGAACCGTATCTATTACACCTGTAAATAATAAAGTAAATTAAGTCGCTTACTTATGGAAGCGAGAGCTCTGTATGGCAGAGAGAGCATAAAAGTAGGATAAACGCTGTTGAAATGCGATCGTTGCGCAAAATTTGTGGCGTAACGTCGTCATTGCGAATACGGTCTACAAGGTTAGAAGCAGAGTTGGTCTGAAAGAGAGCGTCGGTGTTAAAATAAGAAGAGGCATGTTCCGTTGATTCGGACATGTAGAAAGAATGCAGGATGAAAGAATGACGAAGCAGAATGCAGTAATAATCTTGTGCAGTCTTTCTTTCTTTTAGTGTCGGACATAACTGCAAACTTTTGTATTGCATCTATATTCTTAACATAAATTCTGTAATATTATATTTTTTAAGGTTTTTAGTTTTAAGTTATTTAGCATAGCATGAATACTTACTTGATTTACACATACATAAATTCTGTAATTGTATAAGGTTCTTTTACTTATTATGCGCCACCTACCTTTATATATGTTAATTCTCCTTTAAGTTAAGTTTGGCTGGAAGAAATTGCATTAGGGATAAGGTCGCCTATTGTACTTTCTTATATAGACTATGTATATTGAAATTAAACAATTTTTAACGGAAGTATCGCGTGTTTTATTTATTTTGTTGAACCTGACGTTTCGAACGCTTTGCAGCGTCCGTGGTCGCAGGAAGACTAAGCTTCAATTAAAACTTATGTTAAGCCCCATAAGAAGATTAGTCAATTTCTAAGACCAATCAAGTCTAATATCCCCTTACAAGATGCAGGAGTATACAAATTAGACTGCGAATGTGGTTTATCATACATAGGGCAAACAAAGAGAAGCGTAGCTACTCGTGTGAAAGAACACATTGCTGACATGAAGAATAGGCGCGATAAAAACTCAGTATGTGAACATACACTGGATCAGCCAAACCATTACATCCGGTTCGATAAACCACAAATCCTCGCCAAGGAGAATCGCTACATGCCGAGAATGTTGCGCGAAGCTATTGAAATAAGAAAACACCCCAATTTCAATAGAGAAGATGGTTGGCAAGTACCACCTGCTTGGGATCCAGTCCTAAAAATAATCAAGTCAGAAACCCAAAGATCCACTAAAAAATGTTCGGACACTGTGAGCGATTTTTGTGTGAATCGGAACATATAATTAATCCATCCATGTCGGTAGATGTAATAATTGAATAACTAATGTAAGACAAATATCACCTTCCTGCGACCACAGACGCTGCAAAGCGTTCGAAACGTCAGGTTCAACAAAATAAATAAAACACGCGATACTTCCGTTAAATTCAATATTTCATTATCTAATTCAGAAATTGATACTCGTATGTAGGTAGTTACGCAAAATTAATACATACACTTCAATTAATAACAGACACAACCTACTTATATATACTTATATACTTATAGCGTAATCAAACCCTTCTCCCATTGCAGCACCCTTCAGAGTCCTTGATTGTTATTCCAATATCGTATCAACAAGGAACTATACGTTATATAAAGATATATATTCAGGATATAGTATTCTAGGGTCGGCAACGCATGAGTGACACCCCTGCTGTTGCAAATGTCCATACGCTACGGTGACTGTTTACCATCAGGCAGGCCGCATGATTGTTTGCCACCTTGGTGGTAGAACAAAAAAGGATACAATAAATGATTTATTATTGTGATTGGATCAGAATTTGAACAACTTCATTTCAAAAATTAAGTATATTTTTTTTACTATATCAAAAATGTATTTCAGTAGATGCTGGTATTTGTATAAAAATACTTGGCTATCGTGTTAGAACTGTATTACAAGAGATAATAAAGTAGTGCATGTATGAAAAATGGCAGCTTGGCAACTTCACGCATCTCCAACTAGGTCGTCAATTTCATATTCATACATTCGCATGGAATATACTACAAATATTTATTAAGTGTCTTTACTATACACTTAAAAATTTCTACTGGTTCTTAGTGACAAGTAGGTATGTACTTGCAAAATATTCAATGTTATTTGCTTTTTTAATTAACTACATAAATAATAGGGGTTAAAGTTTTATAGTAACACATAATTTGCATTGACGATTAATGTCTCCATGGTGTGAGATTTTCGATTTTTTTTTTAGTTCTTTTTATCCCCGAAGGGAAAGGCAAAGGGATCTAGCCCATACAGCCAAGTCATCAGTTTAGAACCATTTGAAAATCTTAATTCTATGTTCCAGCTTCAGGAACTGTGCTGAAAAATACTTGGGAAGGGTACTTCGACCCAATCAACCCAGTTTAAATACCACCCGTAAAACGATAGGAATTTTACAAGGTTTTCTTGATGAACTTATTTACGTCTTCCAAAAAGTGCATAAACGTCTTATATTTGAGTTTTTTCATTATTGAATAATTACACTAGCACTTATGTTACAAAATACTATCGAAATTGTCACATAAAACTAATTTTACACTGAATTGTAAAAATTTCAAGTATAAGAACAATGTCACTCGTCAAAAGCGCGGGAACAAGTGCGTGAGATTTTCGAGTGAGACTTTTTCACATCACTATGAGGTTTTTCTTGTAAAAAATATGCAATATTAGATTTTTAAAATTCAATTGTTTTTTTTTTTATTCAGCTTAGACTCGAACCTAACCTTAGGTTATATACTCGATGGACGGGAAAGACGGATACTTCGAAAATCCGAGGATTTTTGAATACGAGTTCCGACGCGGAACTAACGTGGCAGAAACGGCTCGCAATATCAATGCTGCATTTGGAGAGGAGACTGTTAACCCTTCGAAACCCGGGTGGTCGTATACGACCGCGAAATGTATGGGAAAACGTATATAACGGGTTCTGACTGCTCAATGAACGCACCGTCCGTTTTTATTTTAAACGCTTTCGTAATGGAAACTTCGGCTTGAAAAACGAACCCCGTGGAAGGTGGTCACACTGGTGAATAACGCTGAATTGAAGGAGATGGTGGAAGCCGAACCGAGTCAAACTACCCAGTAATTAGCGGCATGGTTTAACGTTATCTTACCTACTATATTAACTCATTTGCATCAAATCAATAAGATAAAAAAATATGAAAAATGAGTGCCTCATGATTAGACTGATCTGCAGAAAGAGACGCGTGTTGAAACTTGGGTTGCCTTGTTGAAACAGTACAAAAATGAAGGAATATTGGACCGAATTGTGACATGTGACAAAAAGTTGATTCCTAACGACAACCGTAAACGAAAACTGCAATGGCTGACCCCAGGTCAAACGCCGCAGCAGTGCCCTAAAGCACAGCTTACCAATAAAAATGGTAACTGTTTGGTGATCTTTTCATGGCGTTATTGACTATAGCTTTCGGGTCTGGTCAAGCAATAACAGCAGATGTTTATTGTGCCGAACTTCAAACAATGATGACGAGCTCGGTGGCGCAGTGGTGAAACGCGTTGTTACGCTACTTTGACACCAACGCTCGTGGGTTCGATTCCCACACAGTACAAACATTTGTGTGCATGAACATGTCTGTTTGTCTTGGTCTGGGTATTTTCTATATATAAGTATGTATTTACAAAAAAAAAAAAATGTATTTACGTATGTTTATCAGTTGTCTAGTACCCATAACACAAGCTTCGCTTACTTTGGGGCTAGATGGCGCTGTGTAATTTGTCCGACAATATTATTATTATATTAAATGATGGCGAAATTGGCAGTGAAACAGCTCCGACTCGTGAATCGATGTTCACCATTATTGCTCCATGATAACGAAAGATCTCACACTGCACGAGAAACTGTTGTAACTCTACAGGAGCTGCAGTCAGAAACCACATGTCATCCTCAGTCGGTACGGAGGATGACCATTTTTTCGTCATTTGGATAATTTCCTAAGTGGTAAAAAATTTTCTTCCCAGGTGGCAGTACAAAATGCTTTCACACAGTTTGTCGAATCTAGGTCCCCAGAGTTCTACCGTAAAGGCATAAATAAACTTCCGATTAGATGGCAGCAATGCATAGATTCATTATCTAGGTAAATATTTTGATTAAATAAATTTGTTACACCTTAGAAAAAAACTAGTTTTAATTTTAGTACAAATCGGCAATTTCATACTTTAACCCCTAATACAAAGGACGCTAAATAACAAAATACAAACTTTATAAATTTCAGTATATTTTAAGCAATTATCTGACATACAACACAAAGAAATGAAAACGAAATACTTAGACTAACAAAATTTAATTTTTAAAAATTTCGTGAAATATCAACATCAAAGTCTTATCGAATCGCGTTTGAATTACACGAATATTTTTGCAACAATTAACATAAAAATGAGAAATATAAACCAAATATACTAAGTGGATTTTTTTATTGGAATCTGGATCGCTAAAATCCGAAATGGGGTCGTAATACTAATCGGTATATTTTTTACAGGGTCGCCAACTCACGAGAGACGTCGCTATATTGCAATGTCATCTCAGTTTTGTGACATGCAAACATTGCTACATACTCAATGTTTCATGTCCACTACAGCATCGAAGGTATTACAGAACAAATTGCCACGCCGCGCCATGGTGGATCTCAGTGTTTTCTACCTGTTCGAAAAAGGTAGAGTGTGCTAATTGTGTTAAAAAATACCGGCAAGTGCGAGTCCGACTCGCGCACAGACAGACAGATAGACATTTAATTAAACAATTTTTAACGGAAGTATCGCGTGTTTTATTTATTTTGTTGAACCTGACCTTTCGAATGCTTCGCAGCGTCTGTGGTCGCAGGAAGACGGGAAGCTTCGCTTACTTTGGAGCTAGATGGCGCTGTGTAATTTGTGCGACAATATATTCGACAATATCTATCTGTACCTTCGCACCTGGCCCCTTGCGGGGTAGGTACAGAGATCCGAGATCTATAAGAGACGGTCACTTCTTTAAAATTCTTAGCTCTTTTCATACACACTCGCCTGTTCCTAGGGCTCTTCACATCTTCTACAATGCAGATAATACAAACCAAAACATTTGGCAATACTTTTTACGCACAACTTACATAGTAATATTAGGAAATGATATAGGCAGTGATGTAATCACGAATTCTCGTACTGCCCGTCGCATGGGAGTTGGAGTCACGTTGGAGAGTTCCTGTTTATTTTGCCTTCATTATGGCGACAGTGATTGATTGCTGCACTTGTATGGGAGTAATCGTGTTCATTTTATCTTATATAGACCAGGAAAAATGATCTAATTATTTATTTAATTTTTACAAGGGAAGCTTTAGCTAGGCGTTGCTAAGAAGTTTACAATTTTTTTTATACAACTAGATTGGCAAACAAGATGCCCGCATTAGATGGTAAGCGATCACCGCAGCCTGTTGATGCTCGCAACACCACGGGGATGTTACTAGCATGCCGCCAATCTCGTGACTTAAGGCTATTTCGTCCCAGTACCCAGTAATTTCTCTACCATATCTCACCCTTCAAACTGGAACACAGTTGTTGGCGATAGAAATAGGTGAGACAGAGGTACCCACGCAGACGACTTTTGTACAAAGTCCCGCTCTGGTAAATCTGCTATTTTGTCCTATATACACCTCTTAAAGTTAAAACAACTAGGGAACTTATTCTAAGCTAAACACTAAAACACCAGGACTTGATGTTTTTATTATCTGCATCTCTTTTTCACTTTAGCGTTATCCCATTTCCTAATTTATTAAGATTGGCGGAGGCTGCTACCTAAGCCTAAAGATTTGGCGAAGAAACTGTTTTTGAAGTAACCTTCTTTTCGCACGCTTGACTTGGGGAGTAAGCTGGGGAATGCGTGACGAGAGCGTTGAGTGTGATTGGGCGAGGCGAATGGAAGGTGAGAGGGAAATATAAGTTAGTGAAGATAGAAAGAGAGAGAGTTACGTTTCGTATATTACTGTAGGGGCAAGAGAGAGGTGCGAGCACACATTTTCTATCTCTCTTTCTCTCATAGCGAGGTAAGTTTCGTATGTCTATGATACAGTGCAGGCCTATTGTCTATATCACACTATGGAGCTAAACAAGTTTTCAGTGGTGTGGTCTAAAGCACACTCGTTTTTTTATATAAAGTGACTTCCGTCAGATCTCTACAAGTTAGAGGGAAATATATTTCTTGGACTAGCGGTTTTCTCATGATGATTCCCTTTCACCTAAGTAAGCGATAATTACAAACTATATAAATCAGAATTTAGTGGTACATGCCAGGTTTCGAACCGGGGACCTGTTGGTCACTAAGTCAGTTCTTTATCCACTGGGTTCTCACTGCTCATGATTTAATATACATTTATTATGCACATATTCTTATATAATTAAGGCCGCCTTAGAAGCACATATGTAAATCAAACTGGTAATGTGCTGAAAGACGGCTAAATCAAAAGCATCCAAAAGCGAAACGTGCACGAAGAGTGTGGAAGAAGCGAGAGAGGTATGTTTGGATCGGTGCACCTGGCGTTCCATAATCTCTGTCTACCTCAATCGGAGACAGGCGTGGTTATATGTATGTATGTATTCTTATAGAATTACTAATTTGTATTGCACAATTGAATATCATATTGGAAGAGCATATCTCCTCTATTGCGATTATTAGTGATTAAAACTAGTTTTGGTTACGCTTGCTGACCGCGTTCGTAATGATGACGTAAGAAAGAGTTACATAAGAAAAGCGATACTCCGTTGGTTCGGACATGTAGAACAAACGCAGGATGAAATAATGACGAAACAGATATACAATGCAACAGTGGAAGAACGTGGGAGCCGAGGAAGACCAATAATAACCATCATGTTTTGTCAGAAGGTGATGTCAAGAGTCCTAGAAACCGGCGAGCGTGCATGAAAAGAGTTATGAATGTTAAAGAAGCAAGTAAAGTGTGTGAGAACCACATCTTATGGCGCGCGGTCCTCTCGGCCTACCCCGCAAGGGATTTGGTATGAAGTTATAGATAGGTATAGAGGGATAAAACAAGTTTTATAAATAAAGTATTATTTGACAATGTTAAGTAACTTATTATATATAGTAGTATTAACTTATTATAGATAAACTAACTACGTCTTGATTTGCCTTTATAGTACATAAATGTTGTGTCTTTCTGAATATGATTTTTTTTATACTACGTCGGTAGGCATACAAGCATATGGCCCACCTGATGTAAAACGGGTACCGTACCCTATTAACGCTTGCGATATTTAAGTATCACTCGCGCAATGCCTCCTCTGCTGCTTACACAGCAACTCCTCGGGAGCTTACTGGTGACCTCACTCACACAACAACCCTCTAGGGAGTTGTTATTTGACTGCGGTTTTCTGTGAGGTTGAGATATTTCCCCAGACTGGCTGCTTTGATGCGCCCTACCTCAACATCCAGACCAAGACAAACAGACATGTTCACGCACACAAATGTTTGCCTTGTGTGGGAATCGAACCCACGAGCGTTGGTGTCAAAGTCGCGTCATTCACGGTTGAGCCACCGAGCTCGTCAATGATAATGAATTACTGGCCGAACTGCGAGTTAATTAATAGAGCTTGTTGGAATTTTTGTGCAGTTTGAGTAATTGTAACATGATAATTTTACGAAGTTATTCGAATAAAACCAGATTTATGCGAAACAGCAATAGGATGTTTTTAATAACCCTGTACACAAAGTTATTTCACATATTTAATTAATTAGTATAAATAGTTTACCTTCAGGTATGCAATAGTTAAAATTTTAACATTAAGCGTAGTACTAAAAATTAAACAGTGAAACGAAATTAGTTAATAAAACAAGCGTAACTAGCAACTGTGTTCTCATAGCATTTAGCTTGTCGTTATGCCTAATAAATGCCGATGGGCAAGTACAGTTTAGACAACATTATCATTGCGAATACGGTCTACAAGCCTTACGCCACAAAATTTGCGCAGCTCTCCCATTTCGACCGCGTTTATCCTACTTTCATGCTCTCTCTGCCATGGGTAAGTTATGCTAACTTATGGCAGTGAGAGCTGGGTAGCTCTTGCTGCTATAAGTTAGCTCTGGGACCAGCACTCTATTATGTATAGCGAGTTGTGCCTTCTGGCTCAGGTTTTTACTGCCAAGAAGATTCATAAACTGCGAATAAATTCAAAACCAAGATTTAGTGACATTTTTGTGGTTCCGTACACAAAGGGTAAAACGGACCATATTACTGAGACTCTGTCCGTCCGTTCGTCCGTCTGTCATCAGGTCAGACTGTATCTCATGAATCGTGATAGTCAGACAGTTGAAATTTTCACAGTAACACAGTTTCTGTGGCCTGTATAACAACAAATACCAAAAACAGAATAAATAAATATTTAAGGGGCGCTCCCATACAACAAACGTGATTTTTTTGCCGTTTTTATAGATAATTCGTGCGCGAATCCGACTCGCACTTGGCCGGTTTTATTTTTCATTGTTTTCAGTTTTGTTCAAAATTCAAAATATTTTGCAGATACAAGATAGCCTTACCATCCTCTTCAACATCAGAGGTGACCTCGACCCCAAAGACTATATCCAGAGCGTTATTTCCATGGCCTCTAAAAATCTCGGAATCCTGAACAGGGTGAGACGGTTCTTCACGCCTGAGCAGCGCTGCCTTTTATACAAGGCACAAGTTCGCCCATGCGTGGAGTACTGTTCTTACCTCTGGGACGGGTCCGCCAGATATCTACTTGACGCTCTCGATAGAATGCAGCGCCGCGCTATAAGCATCATAGATAGCGCTGAGGTCACTAACTTCCTTGAACCTCTTCAGCTGCGTAGGGATATTGGTAGCTTGAGTGTTCTCTACCGTATCTATCATGGGGAATGTTCTGAGGAGCTTTTTGACCTCGTCCCTCCTTCTCCTTTCCTCTTCCGGAACACTCGCGCTGGACTGAAATCACATCCACATAGAGTTGGGTTGCTTACCTCCCGTACTAAGAAGTTCGGCAACTCATTTCTTTGTCGGATTATCAAAATATGGAATTCGCTTCCGGCGCACATGTTCCCCACTTCCTATAACCACGGGTCAAATTAACTATTTTTAATTTAGGCTATTTATAATACTATAGTTATTTTCAACATTTTACATAATATGATTTTACTGTTTTTCGCCCATAATAGTTTGTAAATCTGGGTTTCAAACCTTGGTTGCGGTTTTTCTGCGAGGTCAGTCGGTCTATTTTTCTGAGACACAACTCTCTCGAGAGTTGTTGTGATCCTGCGTGTGAGTGAGGTAACCAGTTAGCTCCTAAGGAGCTGCTGTGTATGCAGCAGAGGAGGCATTTGGAGTACTGCAGTGACCTGGACCATGTGATTCAATTCAGAGACGAGCTGTGAGAATTGTAGACAATCATACGCCTATTCTTCCATTGGTTAGGAGACATAGTATTGAACCTTTAAGTTTAAGGAGAGATTTTGCCTCCTTTTGTGTATTCTACCGATTATACAACGGATTGTGTTCACTAAGGTAATCAAGTATACGGCCTGCCTGATCGTAAACAGTCACCGTAGCCTATGGGCATTTGCAACACCAGAGGTGTCTCTCAGGCGTTGCCGGCCCTCTGAAAATCTCTTCACACACTTCTTGAAGAATTCTATGCTATGGAAAAACATCGGCTGGGAGCTCATTCCTCAGCTTGAGAGTTCTCGGAACAAAACTTCTCTGGAAGCGCACAGTACGCGACCATTGCGATTCCAGCGTGTGAGGGTGAACTCCCTGCCGTCAGTGAACGATGTGATTAAAAAAAGTAGCTGTCGGCATCATTTCGAACAATTCTTCAGAACACAACCCGTTGTACAATCTGTAGAACACCAGAGAGAGACTTTATACAAAAGTTATCTGCGTGGGTACCTCTGTCTCACCTAATTCTACCGCCAAGCACCTACATTTATACAGCTGTGTTCCGATTTGAAGGGTGAGATCTGACAAAGAAATTACTGGGTACCGTGACGAAACATCCTTAGGCCATAAGAATGGCAGCGTCAATAGACTGCGGTGACCGTTTAACATCTAATGCGGGCCGCATGCTTGTCTGCTCATATAGTTCATAAAAAAAACAAAAAGGGAGGCAAACCTCTTCTTAAAATTAAGGGTTCCATACCGTATGTAAGCTTAGGATAAAAATATATCATAATACCACAAACAGATACATGTTATTGGCATATATACAGGTATATACATCTGAATATGTTTGATCGCACTGGACACTGTTCACTTGCGTTGTACCCAACTGGACCGTTCACTGAGCCAGTTGGCACGTCAACCGTCACGTCCGCTGCAGCGTCTTCCTCGCTCTCGATTCATGTCTGTATCTGCCACTGGCTCGGGTATTAGCGAAGTTTATCGACGATATAAATCGACTATGGCACTAACATAACAAAGTCATGCCTGATGCGACGGTGTACTATAATCTATAAAATAATATAAAGAAAGCAGTATAAAGGTGTTCAGAGTACATACGAACAGATTCAATTCACAAAGTCCTCACGAGGCAGTAGTTGCGACTGCTATCTCTTCATTATCCCGGGTTCCAGTAACGATTTTAAATATGCATGACAATAATGCGTTCTCTGAGGACCCACAGTTCATTATATGATAAGCTTCTATACATTATTGAATTGAATGGATACCTATACATATACACATAAAATATCTCCTTATACATACCTATATAAGAAGTCACTCAGTTACTTGCTTATCGGACTCTGTTCATTAAAAAACTTGACTAAAACATTTTTTTCAGCAGGGATGGAAGGTACACACCTGATATGGAGAGATGAGTGAGTGTAGGAAATTGTGTGAATGTATTGTAAAATGTTGTTCTTGATGAAAATGCGTGAATCAGGACCGAGCAGACCGCATATTACTTTCGACGAACAGAAATCATTTCAAACTTACTCCTACGCATTTCTTGAACAAGAAAACTACTTTTACCCTATTAAAGCATGTAGAATAGATCTCTATATACTAATTCGTAAGTTTGAAAACCTCTATTTTCTTTGTTTACACTTTGTCTCATGGCATACTTGAATTCAATGAAGCTTGAGTTAAATTGTAAACATATGTAATGCAAAAATAACGCGCAGATCAAGACAAACAGCAACAGCAATATATAAACGCGAAATGTTAGTCTTAGTTTGCGGATCAACATGCATGTTGGGATTGTTGGCATTTATCCGCTTATTGGTTAAAATATTCTCCCATTGGTTAGGAGACATAGCTGATATATGTAGGTTCTAAAACATTTTGTGAGCACGGTGTGTCTTCATGCGCAGATAAGTGGTACATTAGTTTGCAGAAACGACCGTTGGTATTATATCAGCCATTACTATGCACTTCACCAAAGAGCTTGTCAAGAATTATTTGAAACTACATATGGCGATAAATTTTATGCCATACATATTATTCACAGATAATGACATCGTTAATGAAATGAGACAATAATAATTATGTAACATTCTGTATATTATGTTTGGTTAATCGCCATTCGGTAATATACCGTTAAATTCACGGTCCGATGCGTTGAAGTGAATTGATATTTGATGCCAAGCTGTCCTGATATAAATTAGACTATTAATATTAGTCAGTGATGTCAACACGAATTATGAGTTAAACTAGGAGGCAAATTAATCTGGATAACTTTAAAATACACGTAACATAATAAAAGTTTGCAACGATAATTAATACATTGATGTCTCATTTTGCAGAAGGCAGAACAAGCTACTAATGTATCAAACAAAAGAGTTTGTCTATTTATTTATTTGAATGCACTAACCTCTAGGAGTACCAGTCACATTTTAACATTTCTCACTTCATTTGATAGCCCAATTATAGAGAAAGGTTATAGGAAATTACTGTACGAAACTTAGAAGCCGAGAAAAAAGTAAGAAAAGCAACTCCTATGGAAAAACGGAATACGGAAGGGTGGGTTCAGCTAGCTCGCTCTATACATTATCTCAACTAACTGGAAGTAGTCACAGCCCAGTGGACAAAGAAGCTGCCTATTGGCCAATTAGTCCCCGGTTCGAATCCTGGCGTGGGCGTAGTATTATCAAGTTCGTGTTTTCTGATGGAAGAATGTACGTACTCGTATTTGTAATTATAACTGGCTTTGCGGCCTTTTGCACGTTCCAAAAATTATATTCCTAAATACGTGTGAACTACCCTAAGAAAGGTCTGTTTTTTCCTCTGGGTTGTGGAGATCTGATAGTAGTCACCCCATATAAAAAATGTATCTTGGCCAAGTCTATAAAAAAATCTACACTCAGACGGATCAAATCATAGTTTTCTCTTGCTGGTTGCAATCTTTGTCGATGTTCATCTCAATCTTCGTCAATCTGGCATTTTTGTGTTGCTCACGATCATGTATGCCCAAAAAGTACTGGCTTGACTTCGTAAGTGAGGATATGCGTTTTAACGGCCTCACTTCTTTGCGAATGCTCATTTTCGAAATGCTGGTAGATTAAAAAAGAGAGATTTAAAGCTATGAAAAATTAATAAGATTAATAATACAATATGAATTGATTTAAAGAAAGTAAGACGTGTCTAAGTGTGAATAAAGGGTAAGTAAATATTTTTTATTTTATCTTATGTAAGACGACGAGATTGACGATGATGACGATGTATACGGTACGGTACGGTATACCATACGGTTAATATCGCAAGTATTCATGCAAATAGTAGAATAGGACACTGTTCCACCACTGTTACAATGGCTCCACTAACCTCTGGGTCATATGAGCCGAATCACGGGAATTGCTCTCTTCATGTCGAGGGCACTTGGCACCCAACAAGTTACCGCAGTGGTAACCAACGTTGTTAGGTTCGATTCGGACGAAGGACGAAAGTTTGTGTACATGAGTGCGTCTGTTTGTCTTGGTTTGGGCCTGAGAAATTGCCTATTCTTCATAGAAAACCGTAGTCAAATAACAACTCCCTGGAGAGTTGTTATGTTCCTGCGTGCGAACACCAGTATGCTCATAAGGAGTTGGTGTGTTAGCAGCAGAGATGGCATCGCGCAAGTGATACTACGGTAATCACTTTACATCAGGTGGACCGTATAATTGAATGTTTTCAAATTGTGTAAAAAAAATATTCTTTCAAAAGTGAGAAATTTATAAAATACCATTCTTTACCTAGAATACTGATACTCGTAGTAAGATAGATCACTTATCATTAATTTTCAGTCATGTCATGATCAGTATGGTTGTGATGTCAGGAACGTAACAATCATACGAGATAATGAAGGTTCAAATACAATCTGTACATAATTGTATCAATTATTAGAACTACATAACATTTTGGAACTAATTATTAGATTGAGATTTGTATACCAATATGCATAAGAAAGTTTAAGTCTGAGTTTTTGTGAGTGAGTGAGGTAACCATAAGTATCCTAAAATTGCTGTATTAGCGGAAGAGGTGGCAAATCGCGGTCGATACGTAATGTATTGTAAGTCTAATCACTTCACATCAGGTGGTTAGTGTGCTTGTATGCCTCCCGAAGTTACTGAAAAAAAAAATTGCTGCGCCTTGTTAATTCTTTGCAAATATGTACTGATGGTAAATTGAAGGTATGATTGATCCACTCATACCACTCATTGGTTTCTACATATTGAAAGTTACCTGTAATACAACTGTACTAGTTGTGTATGCTAGCTGATATATTAGGCAGAGCAAGAGAGACAAGAGAGGGCGCGTGGGTTCCGAGTCATTTCGCGGGCCAGAACCAGTATGTTAATAATCTAGTCTCTATCAAAGACTACAGATAAGAGAAAGAAAGAGAAAGGGCGCCACCTGATTTAAACCTATGTAATATAATAATAAATATGCAAACTGATATAAAGAGAATGCAATCACATATTTAAATCTTTACAGTTGATTCTAGACACAAGCAAGAGCAAACTAAGTTAACTTACAGATGTCCACATCTTACATGGCACAAAAGTCGGTTTTGCACCGCTACACAACGACCTTAACATCAAAGCACTGAGAGATGAATATTCAAAATTATCGTATCCATATCGGTTAAACAATAGCCTAAAGCCAGATAGTCATCCTTCCGTTGCCTTAAATATCATGTTTGTATCGGCCGCAAGTGTAACCCGCAAATTGAAACATGTGTAAACATGATGGGCGGAATGTACAATATCGTGTGTATTAACACTTGCCAATATGTAGATACTAATTAATTGTACGGAGCTCTGCCAACGTCGTATGACTTTCAAGTTAGTTTGAATTGGGCTGCTTGTTCTATTTCTTAGTAATACTGAAGTGTTCTAAAACGACTACGCTTTAGTATTGTTAGAAAAAAGGGTAGATTATCTTTTAGATGTCCATTAATGACAGCATTTGATAAGGTTTTTTCCAATGACAATTAAGCATAGATCACCTAGTGGATAAAAGATCATCCTGTCAATCGATTGGTCCCTGGTTCAAATATTGGATATGTTAACCCTTAAATAGTTACCGGCTATTAGATGCATATTGGTAATTATTAGTTATTCGGTGGTGAAAGAAAACGTCGTGAGGAAATCAGCATGTCCAAGAAATTATATTTCAAAAGACATGTGAATTAACCTAAGAAAAATTTGGTTCTGTCTCTGGGTGTAGAATTGCTAGCTAGATAAATCTGTATCTTCGCCAAATTATAATGGATAAGGCAACAGGATAATGCTAGAAAGAACGTGTGCATATCGAATAGTGTTAAAGAACAGGGCATGGAAACTTTAGAGCGAAGCTCTTTTCATTTAGACTTGTGTCATCGCCTTTATGTGAGTGTTCTACGGCAAATCATGAATTCGAGCAAACAGCACATCATGTTCTCTGGGAGTGCGATCTCTAGCAACGGGAGCAGGACGGTATGTTACATTCCTTGCGTGTCACATCCGGGGTAGTATACTATTCTGATTTGGTGGCAACAAAGGAGAACTACCAGGCGTTTAGGCGGTTCTGCAATCTATATTATTGGAATCGATGTGTTAGGTAACAGCTCACAGTTTAGGTCCCAATAGTGTTAGATATTTGATAATTCGTGGTGCACGGCAGTTGAGCTTCACTTGACTAGCCACCTCTTTGAGGTTTTAAATGCCTTATTTGTCATATTGCTGTCTCTCACTTTGCCAAGAGGGGAAGTCAATTCCAAAACTTCCTACTTCTACTCAAATTTCTTCTGATTAAATTCGTTTGTGAGTTCCAAGGTTGTAGTTTAACCCCCGGGATGGCTATGGACTTCACTGTTCATTGCCTTTTTTGTGGTCGCCGCTGTAAATTCTGGTTACACAGGAGACACAGTGGTGGGTATGAGTGGTGGGCCTGTCCCGTAAAAAAAAAAGTATCGAATAGTGTATATAATATACTTCAAAGAAATTGGTACGAAAACAATGGCGAAGCATATTAATGAAATCTTGGCAAGCCTCGATTTTATTAATTAGAATTATGATTTAGTAGATTGTATGCCGTGTAGATGCGAGCATTGCATAAAATCTACGACTTGTGGATCGAGATCTGAGATTTATGTAAGAAACAAAGTTGCCTAGGAAAGAGTATCAGTATTAAAATAAGAAGAAATCCTCCGTTGATTAGGACATGTAAAAATAATCCTAGAAGAGAAGAATGACGAAATAGATAGACAACGTGAAAGCAGACAAATGGAGGAGTAGACGGATGAAAGGTAAGAATCATCTACCATGACCAAATTGGTCGTGTATACCAGGTGTACACAAGGTGATATCACATGTTAGGAAGCGGCAAGCGTGCATGAAAAGAGATACGATTCGTAAAGAAGCCGGTATGTAACGACCGTAATCTGTAGCACCCGATTCTCACTGTCTATCCTGCAAGTGACTTGTCGTGAAGATATAGGTCGATATTATAATTCTGTAATCGTAGTAAAGTAAACATAACAGTACTTATTTATCTCATAATACAAATGTTATTTTTTATAACATAAATAAGAAAAAGAAGCTTGGGAAATCAACAGCAAATTTATTTGAATTCGTCCGTAAGGTACGTAAATTATTAGTAACACTGGCATACTGTTTAAAGTGATCATTGGTGAAATAATAAGCTAGTTATAAACGGAAAATGGGATCTAGACTATTATGGTCACTTGTGATATAGTGGCCGACTTAGTTGTTTTTATTTTTGATCATTTGGTTCAAGGCATTTCTAAAAATACTGAAGGCAACATTCAACTATCCGATTTATTGAGGTAAATCAATAGTGATACCTATAGTACCATATTAGGACTATCTTGAATGACATGAAAAGTGACGATACTTTTCATCAAAAAGATCCTAATGCTGTATGCCTTTATATTGATCAATTGTGCCACAATCCAATCTCGCCATTATGATAGAATACCAGACAACTTCGATAGAAATTACAAATTTTTGTGGGGACAATTTCATTGTTCGCATTTCTGAAAGGAATTGCCAAAACTATTGCTATTCTGTTCATCGGAGTGGATTTTTTTTTTGTAACAATTTGATCTCTTGTATGTTTCCGTCACCACTTCAGTTCATACGAACTACCGTCAGCCAGCACTAATGCTGGCATGGCTGCTTTGGTCGTGTGTGCCTCGAAGATAACGTCGCTTTTAATGTATCACATGAACCCTTACTCATCTCACTGCAGGAATACGGGTCCACCTTCAACCGAAGGGGTTTAGAGCATACTCTGAGCATACGCTACTCAAATGTGGATTGGCGGAGGCCATGAGTTACTCGAGATAGATAAACCCATCCAAAGACAGGCTGCGGTTCACGTTGCTTAACCGGCGTGTTCAGTTAGAATAACAAGCGCAACGACGCCATAGAGCTCTCTTGGTGTATATGTTTGCTATTTTCAATGGTAATAGTTTCGACGTTCCTATCTAGACTTTGACGAATGTTGCCTGCAGACATATCAATTGTCTCCAATTTGTTAGCGGTTTAGGTTGAATTATATCGTTCACTGAATTGATGTTCTAAGTTATATGTCTATAAATTATATATTTATTGTAGCAGCATAGTAGTTTCAGTATCATTTTAAAGTGTAATCACATTTATACTATGTGAATAAAAATGTATAAAATCAGAGAACATAAGGATGGATACAAAAAGTAGAGTTCACACCTTGTAGAGATAACAAAAAAAGAATAACAGACTAATAAATAAATAAATATTGTTGGACAAATTACGCAGCGCCATCTAGCCCCAAAGTAAGCGAAGCTTGTATTATGGGTACTAGACAACTGATAAACCTACGGAAATACATTTTTTTTTGTAAATACATACTTATTATACTCGTACATAGAAAATACCCAGACCAAGACAGACATGTTCATGCACACAAATGTTTGTACTGTGTGGGAATCGAGCCCACGAGCGTTGGTGTCAAAGTAGCGTAACAGCGAGTTTCACGATTGCACCACCGAGCTCGTCAAAAAAATTAATGAATATTAAGTTAAAATATCATTTCAGGTTTTTACAGTCTTTTAACATCGAAATCGTTATGGTTTGCGACTCTCGCCTACCTCTTTGGTATGTAAAGATATTGTTGGTATTACTAATACTCGTACATGTCTATATATGTTTATAACACCAAGCTTAACTTATCCCTCTTCAGAGGCATTTTTTGGGCATAATCCACCACGCTACTGGCTTTTGCTTAAAATTCCGGAATTTGCTTAAATTTCGGAATTTCCTTAAAACTCCGGAATTTGCTTAAAATTCCGGAATTTGCTTAATATTCCGGATTAGGAGAGGCCAGTATTTTCAACCTACGTGAAATACGTGAAATGCCGAGATCTACCTTCACAGGTTTATAAAATATTACAGTATAACAAATTACTTTTTTTAATGCAACGTCGGGAGGCATACAAGCATACGCTCTACCTGATGTATAGCGATTACCGTAGCCTATTAACGCTTGTAACATTTATCACTCGCGCGATGCCTCCTTTGCGGTTTTCTGTGAGGTGGAGGTACTTCCCCAGGCAGGCTGCTTTTGATGCGCCCTACCTCTCTTAAAACATCCAGACCAAGACAAAGAGACATGTCATGCACACAAATGTTTGTCTTATATGGGAATCAAACCCACGAGCGTTGGCGTCAAAGTCGCGTCTTTCACGACTGAGTCACCGAGCTCGTCAAAAATTTCGTTAATAATCAGTTGGATTACTACAGGCTTAATTAATGTATTGTACATACCGGGTATAATATAGCCGGAGCCGACGGCTCAATGTGCCCTTCAAAACGTGGAGAAGCTCGGGATAGATAAACCCATCCACAGACAGGCTGCAATCGACCCTGCTTGACCTGCGTGTTGTGTTAGAACGACACTCGCAACTACACCATAAAGCTCTTCTGTGTTTATCTCCACGCAAATTCCTTGCGGAGTACACGAATAGAACTGAGCATTGCGAACATGGACCGGTCTTTACAATACTCTTTACCTGCTTTAATATTCATTGCCGCTTTAATTATTCATCACCTTTTTAAGGGGTACTAACATAATATATTAACATCATAATATACTTAGGTAGGTATATATTAAATAGAGTTTTTTTTTTTATATAATTTGGGATATGATTGTATATATTAATGCAAAAGTTAAAGGATGCAAGAGCCGAGGAAGACCAATACTTACCTTAACATGATTAAATTGGTCGTGTTCTATCAGACGGTAACGTCAGGAGCCCTAGAAACCGGCGAGCGTGCATGAGAAGAGCAATGAATGTTAAAGAATCGAGTGAGGTAAGGATCGAGTCACGTGGCGCATGGTTCTCTCTGCTTACGATTTACGATTTGGCGTGAAGTTATAGATAGATAGATATTATTGCCGTGTGCCGATGTAGGAGCCGAGGAAGGCCGAGACTAACCTACCATGACCAAATTGGTCGTGTTTTATCAGAAGGTGATGTTGGATTAGGTCACAGGGGATATATTATGTCCTACATATATAAGATGTTATTCCAAGTGTGACCTTTCTAGGCGATCGTTTTTATATGCGTTATAATGTGTTCATGATTTTTTTTTTTAAATTACGACCAGCTTTCTCTATGATTGTCAAAAACGGTAGTAGGGAGTGTAAGGACTGAGTCAAATGATGTCCTGTCGTGCCGTGGTGAGAGAAACCACTCTCTGCCTAATTCGCAAGGAACTTTCCTTCATGTACAACGTCGGGAGACATACAAGCGTACGGCCCACCTGATGTAAAGCGGTTACTGTAGCCCATCTACGCTTGTAATACATTAAGCATCATTCACGTGATGCCACCTCTGCTATTAACACAGCAACTCATAGGAGCTTAGTAATGATCTCACTCACACGCAGGAACACAACAACCCTCTAGGGAGTTGTTACTTGCCTGCAGTTTTTCTGTGATGCGGAGGTGCTTACGCAGACGGACTGCTCTGACATGCCCTACCTCTCTTAAAAATCGTCAGACCAAGACAAATAGACATGTTAATGGTCACAAATGTTTATCCTGTGAATTGAACCCATGAGCGTTGGTGATAAAGAGCGTTTCGCCAATGCGCCACCGAGCTTGTCAAAACTTACTATAAGACATAGATAGATAGACTATTAGTAAAGTAAACGTAATAATACATATTTGTCTCATAATACAAAAGAGAAATTTTCATAACGTAAAATTAGAAAAAGTGACTTGGGAAATCAACTGCAAACTTATCTAAATTCGTCCACAAGGTATGTGAATTATTACTAAGACTGGCTTACTGTTTGAAATGATCAGTGAATTGCATGCTTGCTTGCCTCCTGAGGCTGTAAAAATAATATACTGACACCACCATTGACTACTTTGACACCAACGCTCGTGGGTTCGATTCCCACATACGACAAACATGTATGCGCATTAACATATCTGTTTCTCTAGGTCTAGGTAGGGCGTATCAAAGCAGCCCGTCTGGGGAAGTACCTTCACCTGACAGAAAACCATTGCCAAATAACATCTCCCTAGATGGTTGTTGTGTTCCTGCGTGTGAGCGAAATCTCCAGTAAACTCCTAAGGAGTTGCTGTGTTAGAGGCAGAGGTGGCATCGCGCTAGTGATGCGTAATGCACAGTTCATAGGCTACGTTAACCGCTTTACATCAGGTAGTATGCTGCTGGTATGCCTCCCGACGTTGCATAAAAAAATGTAGCCATTTTCACAGGCAATATTAGGGTCCACGTTATTATCTAGACATTGACGAATGTCGCCAACAGACAGATCAATTGTCTCCAATTTGTTAGTGGTTTAGGCTGAATTATTTCGTCCACTGAATTAATGTCCATGTTATAAATTGTTATGTCCATAAATTGTATGTTTGTTATATCAGCATATTCTTACTTGAAGCATCATTTTAAAGATGAATCTACAGTCTACTAACGATGATACTTATAATGATAAGTAAGATCTTGGTACATATCTATGTGAGGTCGATGGCGTCGTTGCGCGTGTAATTTTAACTGAACACGCAGGTTAAGCTATGTCGACCGCAGCCTGTCTGTGTATGGGTTTATCTATCTCGAGTTTCTTCGTGCTTCGGTGGGCACGTTAAGCCGTCGGTCCCGGCTATTGTCGATAGATGGCAGTCGTTAAGCTAAGTCAGTGGCCCTCGGGTGGCTTGAAACCACAGGCCTCCGACAATCCGCATTTGAACTGCGTGGTGGAGTATGCTCTAAACCCCTTCGGTAGACGGGAGATCCGTATCCCTGCAGTGGGATGAGTAAGGGTTGATGTGACATATGTATGGATGGAAAGATGGTTGGATGGACACAAAATGTAGAGTTTGTACATTTACACCTTGTAGAGTTAAGGGTTTGACTACCTTTTAATAAAAAAAACTTCATTTTCTTGGTTACCTATTTCACATGCAAAGACTTTGTTGCAATTATTAATAATTAATAATAGTCCCAAACTGAGCAAAGTTTATGCTATGGTTATTAGACGACAATAAAACATACATAGGTATATCCCTTTTTGTAAATACATTGAAAACTACTCAGACCTAGATAAACAGACGTGTTCGTGCGTACAAACAGCTTGCACGGTATTCGAACCCACGAGTTTTAGTACTAAAGCAACCATCACTAGCCATTCCTCCATTGAGTTCGTCGAATTCTTAAATACTAGCTGTGACCGCGACTTCGTCCGCGTGGAATATTATTTATTTATAATTATAAAAATAAATAAAATTTCAAAAATAAAAGTAGCCTAAGTTACTCCTTATTACATCAGCTATCTGCCAGTGAAAGTCCCATGAAAATCGGTCCAGCCGTTTCAGAGATTAGCCGGAACGAACAGACAGACAGACAGACAAAAATTGTAAAAATATTAATTTTGGTAATGTACCGTGTATACATCCATATGCATTTAGCAAAAAGCGGTTATTTCAATATTACAAACAGACACACCAATTTTATTTATCTGTATAGATTATATGTATGTATGTTTGTTTATCCTACGCCAATCCCTCGTAGAGTAGGCGGACTGAACCTCACATTGCGAACATGACTCGGCCCTTACTCTCTTCTACCTGTTTTAATATTCATTACAGTTTTTCATCGCATACTTTAAGAGGTTTTGACATAAAATATTATCAGTATTTAAATATTATATGTATATGAGTACTGTGCTAGTATTACGAACTTCATCATCAGCGTCATATCAGCCGGAGGACGTCCACTGCTGAACATAGGCCTGCCTCTTAAGGGGTTTAGAGCATACTCCACCACGCTGCTCAAATTCGGATTGGCGGAAGCCAGTGTTTTCAAGCCGCCCGAGGGCTAATTTAGTTTAAAAACTATCATCTCTGTCTCTAGTTAGAGTAGAGTTGTTATTATGTTGCGGTTTTCTGTGAGGTGGAGGTATTTCTTTCCCCAGACGGGCTACTTTGATGCGCCCTACATCTCTTAAACATAAACATAATAACAATGATTAGCAAAATAACAAATCATTACCGTTGAAACAGGGTTATGATGCTTTATCGGAGTATGCTACGTGATCCGGTCGTTACATACCTCGCCTGCTTCTTTAATATTCATAACTCTTTTATAGGAACTATGTGGCATTGGGCGGGCCACATAGTTCGGCGAACCGTCAACGGCTGGGGAAGAAATGTTCTCGAATGAAAAACGACCCCCACTAGATGGAGCGAAGACCTCATGAGGTTTGTAGGAAGTCGTTGGATGCAGGCGGCACAGAATTCAAACGAGTGGCACTCTAGAGGGGAGACCTATGTTCTGCGGTGGACGAATGAGGCTGAGATGATGATGATGGTGACCTCTTTTATAAATAATGTACTGTAAAATATTTATCCTCTAATAAAAAAAAAATGCGTGACACTAACTTTACAAATACTATCTTATCCATTAAAGTTTAATCTTAATTTTATATTTACTCAGAAGTAAACTTTGTATATTAATAACAGTGTAGTTAGTTAATACAATAGGTTTTACAAAATATTTTTACTAATAAATTAAAAACGAACTTAATTTGTAAATGCTGTTATTATGTCGACAAATTTGTATATGACATAGTCTTAAAATGACGGCAATCTTTCTTCTTAATCCAAGCTAACTAATCCAAACTATCAAAAAACTATGAACCATATTATCATAACTATGTATAACCATTATTAATATTGATGAGCTTGGTGGCACAGTGGTTATGAACACCACTTTGATACCAATGCGTGGGTTTGGTTCCCACACAATACCAACATTTGTATACATGAACATGTCTATTTGTCTTGGTTTACAAAAAATATATATTTACGTATATGTATTAGATGTACCCATAACACAAACTTCGCTTACTTTGGGAATTGATGGCGCTGCGTAATTTTTCCGACAATATTCATTTATTTATTTACGTAATTTAATATTTACAAATTGTTATCGTCAATTATTATTATTATTTCTGATAAAATCTAATTAAACTTTATTTTGTTTATGAACTGCATATTTAGATACATAAAAATAAACCTCTATTACAAATTAATATCGAAGCAATAGTTCATACATTAGCAAAATGTGATATAAAATAGCCGTCCCCATTAGAAGCTCCCGCTCGCAATATGTTTCTTTCTATCATCACCAGCGAAATATCTCATGTGTGTTGCACCTGACAGGTATTAGCAGATGACAGACAGTGTCGATTCATGTTGCGACAGGCAGCGTAGGAGAAGTCTTGACAGGTGAACGAAAACTGCTGTGAACACACATTGAAAGCAAGTGTAACATGTAATATTAGTATATATTATTTGTATTAGATCCGAATTTTACGTCTGCTATGAAACGCTGCTGGTAAATGATAAAACTTAGGAACCAATTGGTTTAAAGACTGTAAATGTATTTTGAAATTACGTAAAAACATTGTGTGTCTATTTAAATCCTGTTTTTTGCACGTATTTTATAACGTAGAAAAAAAGTTGTATCCATTCTAAATAAAATTTAGAATTAATTGTAAAACCTATTGATAGATTGAGATACCATTTTTAGACACCACATCCAAATCAACCCTTACTCATCCCACTGCAGGGATACGGGTCTGCCTTTAACCGAAGGGGTTAATAGCATACTCCACCACGCTGCTCAAATGCGGATTGGCGGAGGCTAGTGTTTTCAAGCCGCCCGAGGGCCACTGACTTAGCTTAATGACAGTCATCTATCGACAACAGCCGGGACCGACGGCTGTTATCGATAGATGATGTGCCCTCCAAAGCACGGAGAAACTCGAGATAGATAAACCCACCCATAAACAGGCTGCAGTCGAAGTTGCTTAACCTGCGTGTTAGATTAGAATGACATGCGCAACGACTCTCTCTCTTTTAAAAAACAATCCTTTAATTACTTATTAGGCAACTTCCTTTACTTACATAGGTTTTTATTAGAATTGTTGTGTATATCTTCACACCAAATTATTTGCGGGGTAGGCAGATTTAATCGCCCATTGTCTACCTAATTTGGTTCTTGTCTGTTTTAATAGTTACAGCTGTATTTATTTCTTCTCATCTGTTTTAAGACGTTACGAATGTTAAAGAAGCGACTGAGGTGTGTAAGGACCGCGTCTCCCTGTTTGACCCGTATGGAACCCGCCGTGAAGATAAACTTACAATACGTATACGTACTCATATTGTCATTATAATAATATTTACATGTAATGTGGGACATTGTGCACTTATTTAAGTAGTACACTGTTATGAATTATTTATTAATAACAAAAGTGTTAACAACGAAATGTCAATCGCTGTTTTGATATGTAATAGTCGGCAAATGCAGTATTATAATTGAGGGTAAACTGTGTACATTTCTCCATTTATATATTTATACATTTACTCTACTCTATTCAGATAAGGCAGCAAGCTTGAACTCAAAATATTTTTTTTTATTTCCTATTACAACAATAAGACTTATATTCTATTTAGAATGATATACTAAAACGCTACCTAGCTTTATGCGCATACCGGGCCGTCTAATATCTTATGTGATGTTTACATTCCGCACGACAAGAGCTCTTAGAATTAAGGTTAAAATACAAAAAGTTATAATATAATATACCGGTGAGTTATGTTTACATTATTTACAGAATTACTAGTTTCATCAGAATCAAATATCAAAAAGATAGCACAGTATTTCTTAGTGTCAACGGCACTTAACAGAGGAATTGCAAGCAGGTTAAGGAACAACAACCACGGACCACAGGCCACTTTTATAACGCTCTTGTCACAGGGGCGGAGCACGCGGAGAAAGGCAGGGGGCAGTGTCATGTTGCTGGACGATCATGTAATACGTTTGGCGCTAATATATTTTGAAGCATATTAGATTACGTCATATAGTTTACATTATATTGTATTATACTTTGCGTACTTTCTTCTACGTTTTACCCATAAAATGTAAAGTAATCATGTTAAATTAACCGATTGTGTAATTTTACAATCTGTTGCATATTTGTAATCAATAAAGATGGTATCAATAAAATTTAATTTAATTAATTAATTTATATGCAATTTGATTTATGTGTTTCCATCACCAATTAGTTAATGCCAACTAGTGCTGGCCGGGGCCCACCAACTGCAATCTCCGATCGCCTCTGCCTTAGCGATCGTAGCGGTCGCTGCTACTGCAGCCACGGCGCAGCAACAGGGCAGCAACGGTGGCGGGTGCATGTCGTTCGACGACGACCGTAGCAGCCATGATAACCATGTCATGAATTAATTAGTGGAGAAAGTAGACTAATGAAGTTAGATGAAATTTCAGATAAATATGACTATCGTAAAATAACGCCTGAATCTATTAACTGCAAATCTATTTATGAATCGATTTGATTGATATTCGCCCCGACGCCATTCTCTACTAATACTTCTACCTATATATTTAGTATTTGCTAATACATGTTAGAAATACATAGATTTAAGTCGTCAGTTCAATGTGTAAAGTTTTATTTAAATGTCAGACTTAGGTTGCCCAATTACATTATACGTGAAAGCCTAATTAATTAACCTTTTTCACGCCTACTCCGCAAGGGACCTGTAGGCCAATTCTACTCAAAAACCGTAACTGCATTGCTGCGCGCCGTATGTCAAAATACGAGTATGTATATTTTGACTATTCGTTATTCTGTTAAGCGATCTAACTGCAGCGACATTGCAGCAACGCTGCAGTAAATAGCGGAGACAGAATTTTTAAAGCAGTTCATTTGCAGTTTTGCAAACATTAATTTTAAACAATTTTTGCGAAATGAAATTGATATTCTGATTTATATTACAAAACATTTTGTTTTATTTTGGGAGATGTTTGTGGGAATCTATGTTTAAGAAGCTTCTTTTCATTTAGGAATACCTACATGCTGGCAATCAAGGGCAATGAACATGAAACTGTAGAAGTTAGATTCAATAGATAACATGACAGGTTTTCAGTTAGTTCACTCGCAGGATACACATAGTTGTAGCGTAGCTGCAGTGCAGGAAACTTTAATAGAATTCATGTATCGGCACTGCACTATTACTGCGCAACTCAAGTGACAAGCGTAAACGTCTAACTGCAGGTTTTTAGTAGAATTGGCCTATTGGCGTGAAGATATATATAAATAAATGAATCAAAACATTTATTTGCGTAAGCAATAAACGATTTAGAAGACAGCTGTGAGATGTTTGATTTGTGTCTAAACGTATACTGAATCACTGAACATGATCACCAAGAAAACTTAAAAGAAACTATTTTTTTTTCATGACCCGGATTTACTGTATTCATACTCATTGTCTGAGATGCTGTGTAGCACATGTGTTTCGACGCTGTTGCACATCGCGCCAAAATGGTCTACAAATATTTGCTACGTCGTGCTACGAATGAAGTTACGATGTTCTACGAAGCTACGCCACTCCGATCAATTATCTCTACGCCCGCTTTTTAAAAGCGAATAAAATAGTATTTTATTTCATTACACTAATAGCTATTTTGTGCTTTATGCATGTAACGCTTATAATATATTAAGTATCACTAAAGTAAGTGATACTTGCGAATATGTACATAAACCGGACAACACGAATTTAATGATACATGCCGAGATTCGAATCCCCCGATTCCAGGCCTGATTCATCAATAGGTCGGTTCTTAATCCACTAGGCTATCACTGCTCTTGCGAGGCTATATTAACTACATTAAATTAGGAGAGCAGTATGCTTGTGCAACTCGTGGCGTTGTATAATGGAAGACCAGCGATCTTTGCACGACTTGACATCCCCGCATTTGCATACCATGTATACGCAAAGTGTTTGTACATATGTTTTAAATAACAAAGGATAGGTAATACGGTATTTTAAATAAGAATATAAAAAATAGTTTATGTCGATGGATATCTTTAACTTAACATAACTATTACTACCCCAACGCTCGTGGGTTCGATTCCCACACGGACCAACATTTGTGTGTATGAACATGTCTGTCTATCTTGGTCTGGGTGTTTACAAGAGATCGTGCTTAAAATCAGCTGTACTAGCCTGTGAATGCTTGTAGAATAAGGAAGTATCGCGCGTTGTCATTTCCGCTGCCAGTACGGCAACTCCACAGAAGCATACTCATGACCTCACTGGAACTCACTAATTCTATAGTTTAACCATTTATAAATAAGCTATTTCGACATCAGCCGGGAGAGAAATCATCATGAAAATACCTCCTCAAAGAAAACTGAAGCCAAATAACAACTCCCTAGTGGGTAGTTCGGTTCCTGAGCTTATCAATGAGCTCCAGAGAAGCTGTGTTAGCAACAGGGATGGCAACGCGTGGAACAGCTTCTTGCTATATAACAAGAATTCATAGGTTACTGTAACTACTTTCCATCAAGAGAGCCGTATAATTGGTTCTATTTGTGTAGCAAGCACCTATGTATGCATTCTTAGTACAGTAATGGTAATTATTCAATTCCATTCGTCATTGACAGGTCAGAGGTCTTGGACAATGGCACTGCAAGACTAACCGCATTAATTACATGCGAAATGGTCGATTTATGGATATGGATGACAAGGTGTGGCTCAGCTTAATATAATGGGCACCTGAATCCAGCTTCACGTTTAGGGTTACGTGCCAAATTGTATTATAGAGAGTTAATTTTGTTAGACGAGCTCGGTGGCTCAGTCATGAATGACGCGACTTTGACACCAACGATCGCGGGTTTGATTCCCACACAAGACAAACATTTGTGTGCATGTACATGTCTATTTGTCTTGGTCTGGTTGTTTTAAGAGAGGTAGGGCGCATCCGTCTGGGGATATGGCTCCACCTCGCAGCCATATAACAACTCCCTAGAGGGCTGTTGTGTTCCTGCATGTGAGTGAGGTCACCAGTAAGCTCCAAAGAAGTTGCTGTGTAAACAGCAGAGGAGGCATCGCGCGAGTGATACTTAATATATCACAAGCGTTAATAGGCTACGGTAACTGCTTTGCTTCAGGTGGGCCGCTTGCTTGTATGCCTCCCGACGTTGTATAAAGTGATTACCGTACATTATGAACGCCTATAATACATTTAGTATAAATTCCGCGTTGACACCTTTTCTGCTAATACAGCAGCTCCTTAGGAGCTTACCAGAGACGTCACTCACTCGCAGCAACACGACAACCCTCGAATAAGTAATTGACTGCGGCTCTCTGTATGGTGGAGGTTCTTCCTCAGATGGGTGACTTTGATGGACATTTTTTTTTATACTACGTCGGGAGGCATACGAGCATACCTACACCTTGCTTAACTTATCATCAGGTACGTCGTATGCTGGTACGGCTCACGAAGTACTGTCTTGAAAAAGCCATCGGTATTAACACATTTTTGTGTGAGAAGGCCCTTTAGTTTTTATTTTCTGTATTTATTATTTGACCTTATAGCAGCCATGGTATACATTCTCCATAAAAAAACGGTGACGGTACTAGGACAGGCGGATGGATGGAGAGACTGGTAGTAACAGCGCATCTGTCGCTATGACTGCAAGTCTGTCTATCCGTCGGCTATCTACAGACGTACCGTCGTACAGAAAGACAAACAGACGGACATACGTACAGACGGGCAGGAAGACAAACAAACAATCGGATAGATAGACGGACATATAGATGGACAGACGAACGACCAGGCGGATATACAGGCAGATGGACAGATGGGTGGACAGTTGCTGCAAAGTCAGCGGCTCGCTTTAATATTCTTATGTAAATCGTATAGAACTGTGAGTACTGAGGCCCTACCAGTGCTGGCAGGCATATTACCAGTTGACTTAGAAATACAACGCCGGGCTTCAATGTACTTCACCTCTAAAAACATACACCCTGACTTTCTAAAACGCCGCGATATTGACAAAATACTTAGATTGTTCAAACCAATTGACGAGGTATTTGAAACTTTAGTGTCGGAATGGCAAGAAAGATGGGAAACTTCTACTAAAGGATGCCACTTGTATCTGTTCTTTCAATTAGTGCGAGACAGATTAAGTAAAGAGTGGTTAGAAGTCGATCATCCTGTTGCGCAATTTTTAACAGGGCATGGAAACTTTAGGGCGAAGCTCTTTTCATTTAGACTTGTGTCATCGCCTTTATGTGAGTGTTCTACGACAAATCATGAATTCGAGCAAACAGCACATCATGTTCTCTGGGAGTGCGATCTCTGGCAACGGGAGCGGGACGATATGTTAAATTCCTTGCGTGTCACATCCGGGGTAGTATACTATTCTAATTTGGTGGCAACAAGGGAGAACTACCAGGCATTTAGGCGGTTCTGCAATCTATATTATTGGAATCGATGTGTTAGGTAACAACTCATAGTTTAGGTCCCAATAGTGTTAGATATTTGATAATCCGTGGTGCACGGCAGTTGAGCTTCACTTGACTAGCCTAGGCATTTAGGCGGTTCTGCAATCTATATTATTGGAATCGATGTGTTAGGTAACAACTCACAGTTTAGGTCCCAATAGTGTTAGATATTTGATAATCCGTGGTGCACGGCAGTTGAGCTTCACTTGACTAGCCATCTCTTTGAGGTTTTAAATGCCTTATTTGTCATATTGCTGTCTCTCACTTTGCCAAGAGGGGAAGTCAATTCCAAAGCTTACTACTCCTACAAATTTCTTCTGATTAAATTCTTTGTGAGTTCCAAGGCAGCTGTAGTTTAACCCCCGGGACGGCAATGGACTTCACTGTTCATTGCCTTTTTTGTGGTCGCCGCTGTTAATTCTGGCTACACAGGAGACACAGTGGTGTGAGTGATGGGCCTGTCCCGATAAAAAAAAAAAGATAGGTGGACAGACGGATGGACAGATGCGGATAGATAGACATATAGATGGACAGACGGACGTACATATAGATGGACGGACAGATAGATAGACAGACAGATGTACAGACAGATGAACGTACAGATGGGCAGACAGACGGACAGACAGACGTAGAGAAAGACGGACAGATAGATGGATACACAGACAGATGGATAGACATATAGACATGCGACAGACGGATAGATGGATTATTTTATAAATTCTAGAGGTCTGTTATATAAATATAATATATTGTGAAAATTGAACTACTAAGAAACAAAAAATCTAAATCCGACTACGACAAGAAAACGAGCCAGTAGTATTCATTAGAGGATTTTATCAGTGAAGTATTCTGTACACCGCCAGTGCATTGAAATTCAGCGTTAAAAACCTGCGAATGGATTTACGATTTTTTTATTTAATATCTTCGGGCGACATTTTGCGAATGCCAAATTTTTTAGCAATTTTATCTAACCATTTGTGTACTTCCACTACGAATTAGTTCATTCGAAATAGCGCCAGCCTGCAAA
The DNA here is from genome assembly GCA_947507595.1 of Pyralis farinalis. NCBI lineage: Eukaryota > Metazoa > Arthropoda > Insecta > Lepidoptera > Pyralidae > Pyralis > Pyralis farinalis. The sequence goes on from OX382258.1 coordinate 22,365,460, forward strand.
CACCTCTAACGTCTACTAGATAAATGTAGCAGTCATGCTCCCATGGAATTTTGCTATTGCCCACCAGAAATAAGTAATAGGAGTATACGAATACGAAAGAATACATGTATACGAATGTGCAGCTCGTCTAATGTGCTATAGATTGCACGTACATTAGACGCCCATGTACACGTCAATTAATTCCGTCATTTATGCGCGACCATGAATGTCAAACGCATGATGGAAATTTGCAGGCATTAAATGATCATTTTAGCAGATCTTCCAATGCCATCAGTCATATACAGTATTAGACTGAAAATGTTATGCTCAAATATAAGAGAAAAATAGCACCATAAATAAAATTTAATGTTTTCAAAGTTAAGCCCCAGAAGAAGTTGAAATTCATGTTACGTGGAAATACTTTTGACTTTTCATTTATCCTGCTCCATGTGCTCAAAGTAATTGATTTTTTTATCTAGAAGTAATGCAAAGTAACAGACTAGTATTTTTATCTTGTAACGGGGTGTTTGTTTAATTCAGGCGCTACTTATGATTATCAGATATATTGAGATATATTCACTTATTTTTTTATCATAATTACTTTTGTCAATAAATTAATACAAATAATTATTTAAAATAAATTAAATAAATACACAATAAAACTAAAACTAAATTACATCAAAAATTTCAAAAACTAAAATAATAATAACCTAAAATAAATCTAAAAAGGGAGTCATGTGCCAGAAGCGTGCTCGTTCGCGACCCCTGCCAATCAGTCGATTGCAATTCTGGATAAAGAGCGCACCGACGTGCGGAATAGGGCGTCCCCCGTAGGCGACGCGCACCGATCCGCCCCCGTCGGTGTGAATATAGCTGCATGCGGCGGTGGGGGGCGCCACCCACCACGCAGCGCCAATTCCGGCGGGACGAGGGGGCCGAGTGCCGCATAGGCACGTGAGAGGTGGATTGAATGATAATACGAATGAACTGATAGACGTTTGGATGCTTTATGTGTGACAGAGACTAAGCGCAAGGGAAGCGACACCGATGATCTGCCCGGTGGTATGATGACCCTATGGTCTGGGGTAGACCGGGACGATCATGCCAGTGCTGGTGTAGGTGTTGTACTCTCCTCTCGCTTAGCCACTGATGTAAGAGATTACGGTTTGGTAGGGCCTAGACTTCTCTGGGTTCGTATTAAACTGGGCATCACGCGAGTATTTTTGGTTGCAGCATACGCTCCCGTAAGCTCAGCGTATGCTCAAGAACTGGAGAAGTTTTGGGAGTCTGTAAGGGATGTTCTGGACTTAGCTGAAGGGAATGAAAGAGTGATTATGTGTGGAGACTTGAATGGATGGGTTGGGACCAAGCGATACAGCTATGAAGCTGTTCTTGGTCCGTATGGAGATAAGAGAGTGAACGAAACAGGTAAGTCAATACTAGATTTATGTATGGAACGAGGCCTCCTCGTGTCGAATACTTTATTTCATCATAAGGATATTAACACGTATACATGGAGAAGGAATGACCAAAAAAGTGTGATTGATTTGATTTTAATAGATAGACGTCTCCGAAATGTTCTAATGGATACAAGAGCCTTTAGAGGCCCCACTCTTGAGACGGACCACTACCTGGTGGTAAGCCGGTTTGTGGGCCTATTTAGGAAGTGGAGGCACTGGCGAGTGCGTATCCCTTTCGGAGATCATGAAAGGATAATGAACGAAAAATTGGAAGATGAAAGTGTAAGGAGAATGTATGTGCATCTGGTAAGTGAGAGACTTGCAAATGCAAGCCTCTCCGACTCAGATGTGGATGATTGTTGGAAAGTTTTGAAAGAAAGTATGGTGGATAGTGCAAAAGAAGCTTGTGGATGCGCAAAGAGACGTAAAACAGCGAAAGGAGATGCCTGGTGGGATGCGGAGGTTGAATCCTCCGTAGCAAGAAAGAGGAAAGCGTGGCTGGACTACGTATCATCTTTGCCTTTAAATGAAAATATGAGAGAAAAGAAGAAAGAAATGTACCGTCTATGCAAGAATGAAATCAAGGCTTTAGTAAAAGATAAGCGTGAAAGACAAATTATGAATGAGGAAGAGAGGCTGACGAAAAACTTCGAGGCAAATACCAAACTCTTTTGGAGAGAGGTAAAGAAGTCTCGGAGTGGTTCGTCGGCATCCAGAATGGATAAGATAAAGTCTAAAGCTGGTGTCATTCTTGCGAACACTCAGGAAGTATTAGAACCGGGAGTGAATATTTTGAGTGAGAGTGAGTCGGATGCTTACTCCACGTTGACGGCGTCCGACGAAGGCATAACTATGGATCGAATGGTCGAATGGTCGATACGAAGCTTGAAAAATGGAAAATCAGCGGGAATTGATCTGATCACAGCTGAGATGATCAAATTAGGTGGCACTTACGCCCGGGACGCCTTCTGGTACCTATGCAACCTATGCTGGAGAACTGCAAGGGTCCCAATGGACTGGAGACGCGCAGTCATCGTGCCCTTGTATAAAGGCAAGGGGTCAAGCATGGACTGCGCCAACTATAGGGCCATCAGTTTGATCAGCTTAGCAGCAAAAGTATATGGAAAGGTGATTGAAAGGAGAATGAGGGTGAAATCCGATGAAATGCTGTGGGACGCACAAGGAGGTTTCCGAAATGGAAGGGGACGTACGGATCAAGTTTTCTCGCTCCGCAATATCGTAGAGAAGCATCTGGCCATAGACCGGAAGGTTTTCTGCGGTTTTGTGGATCTTGAGAAAGCCTTTGATAGGGTTGTGCGAAAGGAACTGTGGGACATATTGCCGAGATATGGGATTGACGGTTCACTGCTCCGTGCTGTGCAGTCTACTTACAAGGATTGCTCAGCATGTGTGCGGATAGACGGTGGCATATCACCCCTGGTTTGATGTCAAAATTGGTGTCAAACAGGGTTGCATGCTATCTGCTAGGCTGTTTATCCTGTATCTTGATAGTTGCCTGCAGAGAATAAGATCAACGAATGTGGGATTGCGCATGGGTGACCTAGTGGTGAACTGTCTGCTGTATGCAGACGATGCCCTGCTATTAGCAGATACACCATCTAAACTGCAAACACTGGTCACAACGATGAAAGACGAATGTATGGAGAAAGGCTTACTACTGAATGCGAAGAAAACAAAGATAATGGTATTTGAAAGAGAAGAATCCAGAACTAATGTAAGGATTACGATTGATGATGAAGTGTTGGAACAAGTGCATGAGTTTGTATATCTTGGATGCGCTTTCAGCAGGAATGGAAGGTACACCGCAGATGTGGAAAGGCGAGTGAGTGCTGGGAATAGTGTGAATGGAGCGTTGGGAAAACTTCTTGGCAGTAAAATCCTGAGCCAGAAGGCACAACTCGCTATACACAATGCAGTGTTGGTCCCAACGCTAACTTATGAAAGCGAGAGCTGGGTATGGCAGAAAGAGCATGAAAGTAGAATAAACGCGGTCGAAATGCGAGCGCTGCGCAAAATTTGTGGCGTATGGCTTGTAGACCGTATTCGCAATGATGATGTTAGAAATAGAGTTGGTATGAAAGAGAGCGTCGGTGTTAAAATAAGAAGAGGCATGCTCTGATGGTTCGGGCATGTAGAAAGAATGCAAGATGAAAGAATGACGATGCAGATATACAATGCAAAAGTGGAAGGATGTAGGAGCCGGGGAAGGCCAAGACTTACCTACCATGACCAAATTGGTCGTGTTCTATCAGAAGGTGATGTCAGAAGCCCTAGAAACCGGCGAGCGTGCATGAGAAGAGCAATGAATGTTAAAGAAGCGAGTGAGATATGTAAGGATCGAGTGACGTGGCGCTCGGTTCTCTCTGCCTACCCCGCAAGGGATTTGGCGTGAAGTTATAGATAGATAGATAAAAAATGTGGTCCCCGCGGCATTGTACCAACGATGCTGGCAGCATTCCCGCTCTGAATCCCAATACTAATGCGCTGAGCGAAAAAGCTACCAGCTCTTTGGTCGCCAGTGACGTCAATCAGACGTCTCGTTAGTTCTTGAAAAAAGCGACTGCGCGCCTGCACCCATGGACCAAGGGTCTCTACTCCGAAAGGAACAAAGTTGTATTCGGAGCCAAGACCCCTATTTTTATTAGTTTATCGTTTAAACGAAATCGTGTTTCAGTATCTGCAAGTTTTCCGAGAGCAGGAGAGTGAGTTTCAAAATCGAGGTCGATTAGATGAGGGCTAGTATTTGATAGAATTTTGATATTTTAAAGCTGATAATTTTCCACTAAGTGTCCCGCTTGGAATCCCACATTTGTAGATTCTCTGTCCAGACAACTGTTCTGATACAGGATGTATAGCCGAGCCGCCAACCTAGCTATATTGGTGTCAGGCAAGACTGCGTAGTTCTGTCTGACACTAATGTTTATGTCAAACCACAGTGATAATTGTCGTCCACATGACGGATGACACTGGCTCTGAACAAGACTTATTATTAATTCTGTACCACAAAATAAATAGGTTTCAAACCATCTAGGCCTGGAATTCAGTATAATTAAACGCATTTGCATGAAGACTATAAGACTAAGCAAGAATATTATAATAGAACATGGTATATAGTAATATTTATTATTTAGAATAGACTAACGTAGGTTTGGCAGTATATTTATAAAATATTTGTTGTATTATTGTTTTCACTAATCTTTTAAGATGCGAGTTGCAGTCTTTTTGTTGAATCATTCGTTCGTTTGGAGGATAGATAACAGTTATACTACGTAATAAACTAAATTACTAATAGCTAGGAAAGATAATACTTTCGATGTATATAGTATTCGTATAAGTATATATCCAATTAAATGCGCAACACTCGGCCGATTCATACTAGGCATTACTTCCTAGGGTGCGCTTTTGTAACCATAATGATATCGTAAATATCATGGATAAATCACACAATGCTCAATTGAATAGAAAAGTAAACATTGTACATACTAAACATAATTACAATCAATCAGATTTTTATTTTTCTGTATCAGGATTGTCAATCACCTGAAATATGAATGTTCAGTTGATTTTGTTAAAATCGATGTCATTCTGAAGTCACTCGGTTTCTCTTAGAGGTTTTTCTAAGAAATTATTTCTTAAAAATATGACCGTTTTTTCGTATGTGTTTAGATTATTCCGCCTAAACTCCGAATTCTTAAATTTTTTTTTTCTGCCACGTTATGATTTACTTAGCAGAATTTTTCGAATCACCATGTAAAGAAATTGCTTGGGATTTGGGGTTTTGTTAGACTAAAGACATAAGCTATGTAAATTAATCTAAATGTTTGGTGTTATTGTTTATTGTACTGTACATATGATACGCAGTACAATAAACAGGCCTAGATTTTACTTCATTTATTTCGCGTAATCAAGAAGCAATGTACAATAAGTGAAATGGGTAATAAATTACGAGGTTTGCTTTCTGACATACATTTCACTAGTCAATTTGGGCCCGTGAAACTAGCACATTGTTGCGACCACATACCAATGGTTAGATCGAATAATATTTAATAAAGTGCTCTATTGTAAACCACAAATTGAATAAAACTTAATCGCAGTGATTTTGTATGGTTAAAATGATTTATAGGAAAGATACATTGCATGGATGCATTTAATAGATAATTGTTAATGTAATCGGAAGTTGCTTGTTCAGTGTATTTGGTAATGACTGAACTAATTGCTTTGTAAATGTACATCTGTATCCTCTGAAAGACAGATATGATAAGATAGAGCTTAGTGGCGCAGCGTTTAATATCGCTACTTTGACACCGACGCACAAACGTTTGTGTGCATTAACTTGTTAACAGTTACAATTTGATTATTATATTTAATGGATACTCATTATCACGTAGTTAAACTTTATCTTTTCCTTTTTAACAATACCCTATACAACCTATTGTCTTAGGTTTTCGCGATTGTTACACATTGAAATTAAACAATTTTTAACGGAAGTATCGCGTGTAACGCTTTGCAGCGTTCGAAACGTCAAGTTCAACAAAATAAATAAAACACGTGATACTTCCGTTAAAAATTGTTTAATTTCAACCCTACACAACCTTTGTTTTATTTGTGGACTGCTAAATTTTACATGATTTTGCAAACGTTTTTAAATATTTTGAAATACATTACATATATAAGAAGTCTAAGGAGAAAAGACTTGATCTATGTCTTTTCTCCATTATCATTGAAACCTTTCGTTTCTACTTATCAATATGCATGTAGTTGCCCAATCAATATATTTAAATTTGTTTGTAATATTATGTTTGTACTTATATTTTTGGTGCTCACACTCTTGGTGTATGTTTTTCTTAGTCGGGGTATTTTTCGCAGATGTAGGGCGCATAAAATCAGCTCATCTGGGGAAGTACTCGTATCTCCCCCTCATAGAAAACCGCAGTCCAATATCAACTCCATGAAGGGTTTTTGTGTTCATGCATGTGAGTCAGATCACCAGTAAATTCCTAAGGATTTCCTGTATTAACAGCGAAGGTGGAATCGCGCGAGTGGTACTTAATGTATTGCAAGCGTTACATAAACATACGTTGTAGTTAAAATGCTGGTAGATTCAAAACGTGAAATTAACTCTATGAAAAACTAATAAAATATGATCTGATGTAAAGTATGTAAGACATATCTAAGAAGTCATAACTTCACTGTCTTCTTGCAATCATGTTCCTGTAACTTTCTTGCAGACGGGATGTGTTGATACACACTACTCTTTTAAGTTAAGTTTTTTTTTTTAACGGGACAGGCCCACCATTGGTTCCCACCACTGTGACTCCTGTGTAGCCAGAATTGACAGCGGCGACCACCAAAATGAAAAGTGAAGTCCAATGCTGTCCCGGGGGTTAAACTACAGCTGCATTGGAACTCACAATGAATTTATTCAGTAGAAATTTGTAAGAGTAGGAAGTTTTGAAATTGACCTCACGTCTTGCGCAAAATGAGAGACAGCAATGATGACAAATAAGGCATTAAAAAAACTCAAAGAGATGGCTAGTTAAGTGAAGCTCAGCTGCCGTGCACCACGGTTTTAAGTTTATCACGTCCAAGTTCACCGCGGGTTTAAGTTAAGTATTATCGATTTTGTAAATAGAAGCTTGTGGCGTAAGATGCCCAGTATCATGGTTAGGGCCAAAGTTAAGTTTAGTTTAACGTGGTGCAACCAGCCGATTAGTTAACCAGACTTTAGTGAAAGAGAATATACCGAAATAGTAATGTCTACCTAAATTTGGTAAGGAACAGCTAGCTAGCTAGCATTGCTATTGAGACAAAAGTTTGTATAGTATACAGAATCTGCTTTTTTATATTAACCTAGCATGGTGGCTTCTATTCGCCTGATGGTAAGCGCAAAGAGGAGACCAAATTGCAGCGGCTACTGATAAAATACTACAGTGTCCTGTCAGCTGACGCTGCCATGCAGGCCCGCAAGGTGCTTCAAATCACGCTGGCAATTGGCTTATTTGCCACGCGACGTAGTAAATAAAAGCAAATTAATTACTATATCTGGGTCTGAGCAACAAAATAACAGATCTTTTATCTTGATGAAACGAAAGAAAAAAAAATTTCGTTGTACTATTATAGAGAATCCAGAATTTAATTTAAAAAAGAAACACAATTCATTCGATTAAAATCTGACTCCTAGCTTTAATTAACATAGCGTGTTTTTACTTTAAAAAGGCATTTACGCGAGCTGATTTTTTCGGGGTGACATCAGAAATTTACGTTGCTTTGAATAAATGGGTAGCATTGCCGAGGGCCGAATTATCTCGGAGTAAAGGTCGGTGAACTGGTCAGGCAAATTTATTGCTGAACCATGCCCTAAGTTTTTTTTAACCATGGAAATGTTTATTCGTCGATTAAATGTTAAAATGGCAGAGCTTTTCGTTTTCGTTTTGCATTTTGGTTTCAGTATTTTATTAATAAAATAAATATCACAATATTATATATAAGTACAATATTGAAAAAAAAAACAGAGTATGCAGAGGCGTATTCATCGTCCTGCATTTTTCCATGAACAGCCCCTCAGACGATTCCAATTTATCGTACATAGGTTGTAACTGGTCTTGTCTGGCTCTGGTTATAGCTCTCTCTTTAAAGAGGGTTTGCTTCGCCCTAATTTCCCTCTGGACTGTGTCGTTCCACCACCAAGTCTCCCTGTCACACTTGCTCTCCCCTTTAGTTTTTCCAAGCACCGCCTGGTCCTGGTGATGGCCGCCTGATTCTTATTCCATTGGTACTGAACTATTTCACCTCCGATACCAGCGCACATGTCGCAGGTAGATGGGGCGAATTCCTGGGTCTTGGATTTATGGAGCAGCCACCACCTAATTTGACGTCTGCAGTGCTCGGGGCGACTCTCCTTGGACCTCGTGCAGAGGTCCATGACAAGGAGACAATGTTGTGCAGTAAGTCTCTCGCCGATTTGGGTAGCGTGCTTCCCGCTCTTGTAGGTGATTAAGTGTTCGGATTTCTTTTGACTACCTATTCACGATGGCCAGATCGACAGCCGCACATGTACACAGGATATCCTCGCCCTCTACGTTACAACTACCATATCCAAAACCACTGTGAACACGCTCAAACTCCTCCCGCGCCTCACCCACATGGCCGTTAAGATAACCACCCAAACGAGCCTCTATGACAACGGGATACCACGAAGCACTGTACCAAGTTGATTCCAGAACGTCATCCTGTCAGCTTCGCTACAACTGGCCTCCGGCGCATAGCCACTTGTCAAGTGGGTTATAATTCCATCGATAAGCGCTGTCACGGTCATAAGCCGGTCACTGAAGCGATTTACCTCTAAGACGTCATCCTGAAACTCCCGAGAGCACTATGGCTACCCCGTTCTCCCCACCGGCGTATCCACGTACATTAGCTTGTAGCCGTTTCCAACAAGCCGGGGTCTGCTTTTCCACCAAGTCTCCTGCAGGAACGCCACGGCCACCTTTCACCTGAAGAGCACGTCGGCCAGCTCTCTTGCGCGTCCAGTCAGCGTGCCAATGTTCCAGGTCGTGAAGCGGATTTTTCATTTGGCTCGCATCTTTAGCCGTGCTCGCCCATTGCATGGTAGCCCTTGTCCACATATCACGGGGGTCGGGCGAGGCTCCTGCGCGCCTTATTTGTGCCACAAGATCTTTTCCTTACATTTATGTTAGTGATTTGGCTTTTAATGTAGCTTTTACGGGAGTGACTGCCGTCCGACATCCCAACTACTAGAGGAAAGCCAGCGCCAGAGCCTCGTCTGTCAAACAGCATGTGCACCAACTTACAGGTGAGGTTGACTTGGGCCCTGAAGATGTTGGTGAGATCCCGTACACCCAGACCCCGTACACCAAGTTAGCGCTGGGATTAGCACCGCATTATGTATAGCAAGCTGTGCCTTCTGACTCAGATTTTAGCTGCTTATAAGTTTACCAAACGCTCCAATCCTCTGTAATCCTCCGTATCACGTTATTTCCTGTACTCACTCGTCTCTCCACATCAGTGATGTACCTTGAACCGCTGCTAAAAGTGCTTCCAAGATATAAAATCTTATTACACTACATCATCAGCCGTAATCCTAGTAATCTTGGTTTTCTTCGCATTCAATTATAAGCCTTTTCTCTTTAATTTATTATCACATTATAACAATTTCTATATTAGAACGTTTAATAATAGTTATATCACATCTGTAAACAAAGACACGCATTTAAAGATTATTCTATAGCACTTCTTTTATTATATTGGCGTATCCCAGTATACCGTGGTTTTTTTCGTACTTACATTCTTTTTCTTCGATTACCGAGAGTCGTATCGTGATGTTGAATAGAATTTTAGAAAACCGACTGTTAGTTTCACCGATTACCGCGTTCAAACGAACAAACACGCAAACTCTTCTGCTTTACATATTACTATAGATATTTTATATTTTTACATTCATAATAATCTCGCGCAAGTCAAGGCTACTAGTCTTCGTCAGACAATCTATAATCACGTGAAGGTCGTATATGTGAACGGACATATGAATTTTAGAAATATCATTTCATATTCCTATCATTTATATAGCGCCGGGCGCCGCAATTATTCTCAGAGGACGAATTCTTTACCGTACTATATTTAATATTAAATCAAATCAAATCTTTTATTCATGAACATGTGTAAGCACAAGATGATTTTATTTACAACGGTTAAAGGTTCCATCATATTCTGCCATCCAATAGCTGGCGTATGAATTAACAATTATCAGTTGTATACATTACATGCAATAGTCGAAAAATAAATACAATAATACAAGTAGTTCAAATTAATTAATATCAAGATGTCACACAATATATATTTTTTCTTTTAAATAATCAGATACAGTATAATAGCATTTTCCAACTAATATTCTTTGTAATGTTTTCTTAAATAAATCCGTTTACATTTTTCTTAATTGTGGAGGTAAATTATTGTAAATAGTGGATGACATACCCTTGCCTTTTTAGTACTGACCTAGCTCTGGGAACACAAACTAGTTCATTGACTCTGCGGTTCTTATGTGTCATTTTAGAAATAAACCCGGGTTTGTTTTAACAAATAATGCACATTCTAAGATATAAAGTATCGGACAAGTTAGAACACTGTATTTAAAAAAATAAGGCATATAACTGTCAGTTCATGGTAGTTTAAAAATTGATCTTATGCTCCATTTTTGCGCTGTAAATACCAACTTACGGTTTATAGAATTACCCCATAATATGATGCCATACCTCAAATATGAATCGATTAAGCCATAAAAAGCCGATAGCAAAGCTTCACTATTAAATGTAGGTGCAACTTTATATAGAGCATATGCTGACGAACTGAGTTATTTACATACAAATTTAGCATGTATTAATTAAAGCACCCATTAAACTTTATCATATTGGATTAATAATTTACTATTATTTACTTATTGTTTTTATATAATAACATATCTTTACACGTTTATATTATTAAAATCATCAAAGGACATTCGAATTTGCATGTCCATTATATTTTTCTGCTGCTATCATAAAAAAAAATGATAAGAATAAAGCTATTAAACTAAAAACGATTTGTCGATTTTTACATAAATAAACTGGCTAGTAAGCTCAGCTTCGCCGCATATGCAGTTATGAGAATTAGACAATTGCCGGATGTGGCTACTGCGCGCTGACAATATGTTTAAAAGGCACATTAAAAATACTCTATGTAAGAAGGGTTACTACAGAATCGATGAATATCTGACTGACAAAGATGTTTGGATGGAAATTAATACATATTTAATTGTACCACTTGATATCACTATATGTACACTCACATATATTTATTGTAATATAAATTGATGATTTAAAAAGAGACCTATATTGGCAAGTTTCTTTTGGCATTTCTCATGGTCATTTCCGAAATGCTAGTAGATTAAAAAAAAGAGATTACAGCTATGAAAAATTAATAAGATACGATATGATTTGATTTAAAGAATGTAAGACGTGTCTAAAGTGCCTAATGGCAAATAAATATTTTTTATCTTTATATAATACATCAAAAATACGGTTTCAGTGGCTCACTATTATCTGTAGAGCCAAAGCCACCTTGTCTTGCTCGTGGTGTAATAATTTAACAAATAACCAGAGAGAGACTTGGTACAAAAGTCGTCTGCGTGGGTACCTCGATCTCACCTATTTCTACCGCCAAGCAGCTATATTTATATAGCTATGTTCCGGTTTGAAGGGTAAGATATGGCAGAGAAATTACTGGGTACTGTGACGAAACAGCCTTAAGTCACAAGATTAGCAGCGCGCGAGTAACGTACATGTGGTGTTGCGAGCGTCAATAGGCTGCGGTGACCGCTTACCATCTAATGCGGGCCGCATGCTTGTTTACCAATCTAGTTTGTATACAAAAACAAACGAGGCTGTAGCAATAAGAACTAGTGCATATCAAAGAAAAGCAAGGAAGTACTGTCATCTCACAGAAAACCAAATAACCCCATACAGGGATGTAGATCATTAAGAAGGAGTTGCTATGTTAGCAGCGGGTGGCAACATCTGTACTTTCTCCATTGCAAGTCTTTATAGGTTATGCATCCATTTTCCTTCAGATGGGTCGCATGTTTACCTTCCGACATATAAAACATGGTAAACCGGTAAGTACAATAACATAGTCTACATCTGTAACATAGTCTTCGACGTAAAGTTGTATAATGTATGGCGAAACAGTAAACTAATGTTTGCTCACAGTAATGTTTACACAGAGTCAAACACCAAACTATACGTTTAGTGTGAATGCTACTTAAGTTTGCAGTTCAACGCTCCTTGTTTGACAAGATCGCTGAAATCGTACGTGAACGTACGACATGGCGAACGTCACGAATTTCATATGAGGCGGCTCGGCGTACGACGTCTGCTTCGACAAACAAGCTAATCGCTTGATATTCGGGCGTTTTGATGTTTTATGGATTTAGGCATTATTTTGTGAAATTCAAATTTACATGCAATTTGTTCTAACCTGCTTTGTGTGCTTCCGCCACCAATTAGTTCATGCGGAATGGCGCTGTTCGTCACCTACCCTCTACCGTTAGTAGATGCAACGTGCTGTTCTGGTAGTCTCTGCCTCGGCTACTGCGGTCATCCTCGCGATTGACCGACCTGTGGAACAGAAACCAAACCAAAGGAAGTATTTTTTGTTTTGTGATGGAACAACAAATTTACAGTTTTCCAAATATTTCCTTCACTTGTGTTACATGACATTGTTTCTTACTAAATTTCATAATTCTAGGTCAAAGAAACATCTTATGGCGCTCGGTTCTCTCTGCCTACCCCGCAAGGGACTTGGCGTGAAGATATACATACAAGAAACAGGGTACATTCCTTTGACCTAGAATCATAAAATTAGATTTTGATATTAGATTTTGATTCCCTTGGGAGTCCCAAAATACGCGGGTAAACAACCGTATCGTTTGATTGCGTAGACTTAGAAGTTTGATTTCCTCACTGCTCTAAGGGATTGCAGACCTGAGTATTTGATATAATTTCAGCTTGATAGCTCCACCCATTCCTGAGAAAAGGCGTCTTGATAATAAGGGTTCCGTTTTTAAACTAAGATACGGGCCCTTAAAACATAAAAAATCGAACAAACAGATAAATCAATTTTATCTATTGACTTGAATAGACAATGTGCTTTTTTTACAAAAGCTTTAAATTTAAAAAAATGTATAAAAATGTTCTAACATAAATGTCAATTTTTTTATTGAAGTCAATATAAACATCAATATAATCTTTTCTTGTGGAACTCAATGAAGTTGGTTTCGTTTTTATGATGTATTGGTGGTCCCCATTGGGAAAACTAATGTATGTATGTTCAGGCCCGGCCCTTTGCAGAGTAGGCAGAGAAAACCGAGCGCCATAAGACGCGGTCCTTACACACCTCACTAGCTACTTTAACATTCATAGCTCTTTTCATGCACGTTCAGTTTCTAGGGCTCCTTATAATCACCTTCTAATAAAACCAATTTGATCATGGTAGGTTAGTCTTGGTCTTCCTCGGATCCTACATCCTCCCACTTTCGCATTGTATATCTGCTACGTCATTCTTTCATCCTGCATTCTTTTTACATGTCCGAACCATCGTAGCATGCCGAAACATGCTGACACTAATACCATATGAATAATATATGAAATATCGCTTGAGGATTGAACATATTTTGGGGATAACATTATAACTCATTTGACATAAAGACGACGTAAGACAAAAATGAAAATTTAAATTATTTATTTGCCATTAAGCCCCTAGGACCCTAGAGGAAACTTAGAAAAAGATAAAAAATCTTTATTTGCCATTGGGCCCTCGCGAGCACTTAGACACGTCTTACATTTTTTGAAATATAATCTTATTGTATCTTATTTAATTCTCTTATTTTACTTTTTTCCTTTTTTTTTTTAATCTACTAGATGCGTCTTACATTTTTTTAAATCCTGTATTTTATTCGTTGGAACTATGAAATACATTTTTTTAAATCCTGTATTTTATTCGTTGGAACTATGAAATACATTTTTTTAAATCCTGTATTTTATTCGTTGGAACTATGAAATATATTTTTTTTTTTAATCCACCAGCAATTCGAAAATGACTATCGGGGAAGAAGAATTGCCGAATGAAACTCCAATGTAGTAATATTCTTGACGATTCTCGGCGGCACATTGGTTTGTAACATTATTTACATACAAACATTCTTGGGTTCGATTCCCACACAGGACAAATATTTATGTGTATTTTTTTATGCAACGTCCGGAGGCATACAAGCATACAGTACACCTGATGTAAAGTGGTTGCCGTAGACTATGAACGCCGGTAATACATTAAGTATCACTTGCGCGATGCCACCTCTGCTGCTAACACAGCAGCTAGTGATCTCACTCAAACGGAACACAACAACCCTCCCGGTAGTTTATTACTGCGGTTTTCTGTGAGGTGGAGGTATTTCCCCCGACGGGCGGTTTTGATACGCGCTACCTCTCTTAAATACTGGGTGTTTTAGCAGTGTAGAAGCTAGGATAGTATCTTGAGAAGGTAGTGAAGCCCCTTAACAACACCATGTTCAATAACCAAGAATGGTCCTTCCAGCAAGACTCGGCGCCGGGTCATAAAGCTCGGTCTACGCAGTCTTGGTTGGAAACGAACGTTTCGGACGAAGCTGCTGGTGAAGCTGAAGACGTCGTCTAGTCCCGATCTTAAACCGCTGGATTATGATTTATAGTCAGTTTTAGAGAGTACGGCTTGCTCTAAACGCCATGATATTTTGGAGTCCCTAAAACAATCCGTACGATTGGCAGTGAAGAATTGTCCCATGAAAGGAGTGCGTGCTTCTATTGATATCTGGCCTCAACGTTTAAAGGACTGTATGGCAGGTAATGGAGACCACTTCGAGTAAGCTTTTTATATTTTAAATTGTTTTATATTTATGTATTAAACTAACACACTGTAAAAGTAATAAATGTTATTTGCAATAGTGATTTTTTTTTCTTTGCTTCATTCAGTATTTATGGCAAGACTAGGTATATTATAATTATAATTCTTAAATTAACATAATACAACCAACACATTTTTTATACAACTTCGGTAGGCATACAAGCATACGGCCCACCTGGCGTAAAGCGGGTACCGTAGCCTATTAACGCTTGCGATATATTAAGTATCACTCACTCGATGCCTCCTCTGCTTACACAGCAACTCCTTGGGAGCTTACTGGTGACCTCACACGCAGGAACACAACAACCCTCAAGGGAGTTGTTATTTGGCTGCGGGTTTCTGTGAGGTGGAGGTACTTCCCCAGACGGGCTGCTTTTATGCGCCCTACCTCTCTTAAAAATTTGTACCATCACAAAGGCCGTATGCTCCCAACGTTGCACAGAAAAGACCTCCATTTGTTACTGTATGTTATATAGTACGTGAAACGAGTGCAGAAAATTAAGGAAAAAACGTTCTAAATATTCCAACACATGATAATTTTTACTATATTGCAATACTCGTTTTGATATTAGTATAAGAAAGGAACAAAATTAACGCCCTATCAAATTCACATACGCTGATCAAAGTATTGTATTTAATTTATACTATTACTGTATCATTTAAGTTATTTTCAAGTTATTTATATTAACATGCTATGTAATGTAATTGACTGTTTTTGATAACAACTGTGACCTATTACTACATGATCTGGGCTGAATTTGGTAACTAATTTATTGCGTGCGTGACACACATTGCCACATTTCTAATGAGACACACGCAATTTGGTTTATATGTCATGGTATAAATGCCAGCTAAGGGTTGCTGTTTGGATTAGCATACTTTCTACCCTATGTAGGTGGAAAAGCGCTTT
Source organism: Pyralis farinalis (assembly GCA_947507595.1). Classification (NCBI taxonomy): domain Eukaryota; kingdom Metazoa; phylum Arthropoda; class Insecta; order Lepidoptera; family Pyralidae; genus Pyralis; species Pyralis farinalis. Next base: position 22,381,318 of record OX382258.1, read on the forward strand.
AATTTCGTTGCGGTAAAATTTTAGCTTTCGTGCCTACTGAGTAGGTAAGATATTTGATAATGGTTCGACATCTGAAGTACGTGTCGAATTTTCCATATGTCCTCTTTGAGAGTGAATTATCGCTAAATGCTTTAACCCAGCAAATATCTGATGATAACGCCGGAGTACTCTGGTTTTGGTTTACTTCGCTTATGTTTCATATTGATTGAATTCCGTGAGTGTTTGCGTGTAATTGTCAAAATAAATTAACTTGCCAAACGTATAAATAATAGCTAGAACTCTTGATACTATCAACTCTATAAAACCTATAGTCTTGAATGGTCTCCCAACTTCCCTTCTAGCCATTCCTTAACCACCATATATTTTATGTATGTATGTATTTTTGTTTATTTGTTATCACATAATCGCTAAGTGACAGTGAAAGGGGTCCACCTTCCTGCATCTTTTGTACATGTCCCAACTAACGGTGCATGCCTCTTCTTATTTTGACACCGTTACTCTGTTTAAGAACAACTCTATTTAAATATCATGACTACGGATACAGTCTACAAATTTTACGCCACAAACTTTGCGCAACGCTCGCATTTCGACCGCGTTTATCCTTGCATGCTCTCTCTCTGCCTCATCCAGCTATTGCTTCTCTAAGTTAGCGTTAGAACTAGTGCTGCGTTGTGTATAGCGAGATGTGCCTTCTGGCTCAAGAAGTTTTCCCAACGCTTCATTCGCACTATTCGCAGCACTCACTCTGCTTTCCGCATCAGCAGTATACCTCCCATCCCTGATGAAAACGCATTCAAGATATACAATCCATCTTTATATTATATTTTTCAAATAAGACTAGAATTAATATATTCACTTTAGTGGCTTCTAATGTCAATAGTCTTAACAGTTTACATTGTAAACGACAAACTAATATCTAATTTTAACGATTTGACTGCGGATTTAAACTGCTCAATGAGACAAAAGGAAACAAAACTTAAATCTTGTACACCAAAATATTCAAGGCTTTCGTGGCTGTGAAAATGTAGTACAATTTTTTATAGAAAAATATAATATTTTTGTATTTTATGTTTGACTGAGCATTGGTTAAAAAAAGTGAAATGTCATTTAGTATTAGTAATTATAAAATAGTCAATTGCTTTAATAGAAAGTCTTCAATAAGAGGTGGGTCAAAAAATTACCAAAAAGCCAAAAAACGTTTGGATATTGTTACGCTCTCTATTGAGTGCACTGTCGAGGTGTCTTGGGCTGAATTAGAAAATTATATAATTATATGTGTATATAGACCTCCTAGTGGCGATTATTTGCTACTTGAGCATGTAATGGAGGATATTTTAAGAAAAGTTTTCAAAAGCAAAAAAGGCATAATTGTCAGCGGTGATTTCAATATTGATATATTATACAAAACAAAAAGATATAGTATACAAACAAGTATTACATTTTTAAATTTATTTAAATCCTTTGATCTAAAAAATCTATTTCTGAAGCCTGCGCGTATAACAGCCACATCTGAAACTTGTCTTGATAACGTTTTTGTAATTGTGACCATATAAATAAAACAATAATTGGCAGCTTGTCCTCAGATCATTGCGGTCAGTTGGTAGTTTATCAAGGTTCACATAATATAGATTTTAGAAATCATCTCCTGTACAGACCAATGACCAGAAACAGACTTATTAGATACAATAATGTATTGGAGCAATTGTTGAACTAAACTGTAGATGATCCGGATTTTCTTTATACCAATCTGTTTCATGCTATACCCAGTGAATATCAAAAATATTTAAACGTAAAAACATTGATATTATACATAAATTTGAGTTTAATAATTGGACAAATACAGGTATTCTGCTAAGTAGTAACAAAATGTTTGATTTGTATGCAGAAAAGTGTTACAGATTTGATCCTGTCTTTGTCAATTATGTCAAGAACTATTCCAAAATATTTAAAAATGTTTGCAGAGAAGCGAAGTCTATGTATATTAAAAACAAAATTAAGTAATCATCAAATAAAGTTAAGGTTGTATGGGATATTGTTAGTAAACAAACAGGTAAATATAAGCCACGGGATAATGGGTGTTCTATAAAATATGACAATCGAAGTATTACAGACGTTAAATAAGTAGCAGATCTATTTCAAGACTATTCATCAATATCCCTTACCTTACCACTAACTCCCTTAATTCATCTCCAGATGGTGCTGCTGAGTTATTAAAAGAAAATGTACAACCTAGTGTGAAACATTTTCAGTTTACACATATTGAACCTGCTAAAATTATTAAAACTTTTAAACAGTTGAACATTAAAAACTCCGAGGATCACTGGGAATATCGATTAAAGTTTTTTATGGTATTATAGAGGCAATAGCTCCACAATAGTTACATAATTTTAATATATGTGTAGATATGGGTGTGTTTCCAGACTCAAGTCAAATTAGTAAAATTGTTCCTTTATTCAAGTCAGGGGAAAAGAACAAGCTGAGGAAATTACAGATCCATATCTATACTACCAGTTTAGAGTAAAATATTCGAAACGATAATGCTTGATCAATTGCAAGTCTTTTTTAAGACCAGTAAATTTTTCATGATGCACAATACGTTTTTACAGCTGGTAAATCTACTACAGATGCAGGAGAGGGCATTGGTTAGGCATATCCTTAACGCATGGGAGAGATCACAGGATGCTATTGGGGTATGTGATCTATCTAAAGCTTTTGATTGTGTAGATCATCAGACATTGTTACTCAAGCTGAACTATTATAGAGTTAGACGTCAAACTCAGAACTTGATTGCATGTTATTTAAATAACAGATTACAGACAGTTGACATAAATGGGGTTAAATCTAAAGGTAATAATGTTAATATCGGGTTGCCTAAGGTTATTTAGGGTCCATTTTTATTTTTAGTATATGCGAATGATCTGCCCTACATGGTGTAGAAAATGACGCGTTTGCTGATGATACCTCTCCAATTTTTAATGTGGCCCGCCAGTGTGAAAATATTGGTGTTATATCTGTCATTGTAAATTGGTTCACATGTAATATTCTATTCCTATATTCAGCTATAACCAAATGTATCAAATTTAGTCTTCCAAATGTGAGTTGTACCAATACAGAAGTTCTCATTGGGAATAATAAACTGGAGCCCAAGCAGGTGGTACTTGCCAACCATCTTCTCTATTGAAATTGGGGTGTTTTCTTATGAATGAATGAACGAATGAATTTATTTGCATAAAATTTATTTATTTCAATGGCCTCGCGCAACATTCTCGGCATGTAGCGATTCTCCTTGGCGAGGATTTGTGGTTTATCGAACCGGATGTAATGGTTTGGCTGGTCTAGTGTATGTTCACATACTGCGGAGTTTTTATCGCGCCTATTTTTCATGTCAGCAATGTGGTTCTCTTTGTTTGCCCTATGTATGATAAACCACATTCGCAGCCTAATTTGTATACTCCTGCATCTTGTAAGGGGTAATGTTGCGCGAGGCTATTGAAATAAGAAAACACCCCAATTTCAATAGATAAGATGGTTGGCAAGTACCACCTGCTTGGGCTCCAGTCCTAAAAATAATTAAGTCACAAACCCAGAGATCTACTAAAAAACGTTCGGACACTGTGAGCGATTTTTGTGTGAATCGGAACATATATAATTAATCCATCCATGTCGGTAGATGTAATAATTGAATAACTAATGTAAGACAAATATCACCTTAGTCTTTCTGCGACCACGGACGCTGCAAAGCGTTTGAAACGTCAGGTTCAACAAAATAAATAAAACACGCGATACTTCCGTTAAAAATTGTTTAATTGAATGTGTAACAATCGCGAAAACCTAAGAAAACTACATCTAGTATTATTATTACAAAATTGTAGACTGTTATAGTGTAGGTATTTTCGTTTTTATATGGGAGTATTTTTTCTGTTACGAGGTCACTATTATTTAATCTGTAGTTCAATGTTATTTATTTTGTTCAGGGGTCGGTACCAGAAGCGTGCACGCCGCGACTCTGCCAGTCCAAAACTGTTGACTGCAATTCTGAATTCAAACTGCACAGACGCGCAGATTAGGGCGTCCCCCGGAGGCGACGCGCACCGATCCACCCTCGTCGGTGCGGAATCTAAGGCGTGCGGCGGAGGGGGCCGCCACCCACCAGGCAACGCCCATCCCGGCGGGTCGAGGAGAGCTGAGTGTCGTATAAGCACAATTAATGTGAGAGGTGGTCTAAAAAATAAGATGAATGAGTTGATAGATATAATGAACGTGAGATGCCTAGATGCTTTGTGTGGTTTGGATACGAAGGGAAGCGACACCGAAGATCTGCCCGGTGACATGATGGCCTTGTGGGCCGGGGCGAACCAGTATATTCATGCCAGCGCTGGCGTAGGTGTCGTGCTTTCATCTCGCTTGGCCGCTGGTGTGAAAGATTTAGGAGGTAGATTTAGTAGGTCCAAGATTTCTCTGGGTTAAGACAAAACTGGGGATTACACGAGTGTGTTTAGTTGCAGCATATGCTCCTGTGAGCTCTGCTGATCCCCAGGAGCTTGAGAAGTTTTGGGAGACTGTAAGGAGTGTTCTGGATTCGGCTGAAGCGAATGAACGGATAATTTGTGGTGATCTAAATGGATGGGTTGGGACCAAGCGAAGCATTTATGAGGCTGTGCTTAGTCTATATGGAGATAAGAGAGTGAACGATGCAGGTATGTTACTTTTAGATGCATGTATGGAACAAAATCTCCTTGTGTCGAACACGCTCTTCCATCACAAGGATATTCACACTTACACATGGAGACAAAATGAAAAAAGTGTGATTTATTTGATTTTAATAGATGGGCGTCTCCGAAAGTCGTTAATGGATACAAGAGACTTCAAAGGCCCCACTCTTGAAACGGACCACTGTGATAATCCGATTTGTAGGCTTTTCAAGAAGCGGAGACACTGGCGAGTGCGTATTCCTTTCGGAGATCATGAAAAAATAAGAAGTGAAAAATTGGAAGAAGAAAGTGTAAGTAGTGCGTATGTACGTCTAGTCAGTGAAAGACTTGCGAACGTGAGTCCTTCCGACTCAGATGTAGATGAATGTTGGAAAGTTCTGAAAGAAAGTATAGTGGAAGGTGCGAAAGTAGCATGTGGATGCGCAAAGATACGTAGAACACTGAGAGAAATTGCTTGGTGGGATGCGGAGATTCAATTCTCTGTGGAAAAAAAGAGGAAAGGGTGGCTGGATTGCGTATCATCTTTGCACCAGAGTGATGGTATGAAAGAAATGAAAAAAGAAATATACCGTCGATGCAAGAATGACACCAAAACTTTCGTGAAACAGAAGTGTGAAAGACTACTTATGAATGAGGAAGAGAGGCTGACGAGGAACTTCGAGGCAAGTACCAAACTCTTCTGGAAAGAGGTATAGAAGTTTTGAAGTGGTTCGTCAGCATCCAGAATGGACAAGATAAAATGTAAAGCTGGTGGCAATTTTACTAACACTTAGGAAGTGTTAAAACGGTGGAGTGAATATTTTAGAGAAATGTATGATTATGTCCATGACGCTGGCACTGTGAATGAGTCTGCGATTGACTCGGCAGTGCCAGCGTACCATGAAGACATTACCATGGATGAGATTGAAAGCTGAGTTGATAAAGCTAGGTGGTACTTACGTTAGGGACGCCTTCTGGTTTTTGAGCTAATTATGCTGGAGAACCAGAAGGGTCCCGAGCGATTGGAGACGCGCAGTCATCGTGCCCTTCTGTAAAGGCACGGACTCGCGGATGGACTGCGCCAACTATAGGGCCATCAGTTTGATCAACTTAGCAGCTAAAGTGTATGGAAAAATCATTGAAAGGAGAATGAGGGTGAAATCCGATGGAATGATTTGCAATGCAGAGGATGTACAGATCAAGTTTTTTCATTCCGCAACGTCGTAGAGAAGCATCTGGCTTTGGACTAGAAGGTAACATTTCTCTGCAACATTTCGCCCAGATATGGGGTTGACGGTGACCTGCTCCGTGCTGTGCAATCCACTTGTGGGGATTGTATAGCATGTGTGCGGGTTGACAGCAGCTTGTCGTCCTGGTTTGATGTCAACATTGGTGTCAGACAGGGACGCGTGCTGTCGCCTCGGCTATTCATCCTATATCTGGACAGATGTATTCAGAGAATGAGAAATATGAATGTGGGAACGCAAATAGGTGACTTAGTGGTCAACTGCCTGCTTTATGCAGACGACGCGGTATTAATAGCAGAATCACCATATAAACTGCAAACACAAGTTACAACAATGAAAGATGATTGTATGAAGAAAGGCTTACAATTGAATACGAAGACAACCAAGATAATGGTATTTGAAAGAGAGCCAACCAGAACGAACACTAGGATTACGGTTGATGATGTAGTGTTGGAACAAGTGAATGAGATTGTATATCTTGGAAGTGTTTTTAGCAGCAATGGAAGTGAGTGCAGGGAATAGCGTGAATGGAGCCTTGGGTAAACTTCTAGGCAGCCGAAATCTAATCCAGAAGGCACAGCTCGCTGTACATGACGCGGTGCTCCCCAATCCCATCCCAACGCTAACTTATAGAAATGAGAACCGGGTATGGCAGAGAGAGTATGATAGTAGAATAAATGCGGTCGAGATGAGAGCATTGCGCAAAATTTGTGGCATAACGCCTGCTGACCGCGTTCGTAATGAAGACGTGAGAGAAAAAGTTGGTATGAAAGAGAGTGCCGGTGTTGAGGTAAGAAAAGGCATGCTCCGTTGGTTCGGACATGTAGAAAGAATGCGGGCCGAAAGAATGACGAAACAGATATACAACGTAACAGTTGAAGGATGTAGGAGCCGAGGAAGACCGAGACTAACCTACCATGACCAAATTAGTCGTGTTTTATCAGAAGGTGATATCAGAAGCCCCAGGAACCGGCGAGCGTGCATGAAAAGAGCTATGAATGTTAGAGAAGCGAGTGAAGTATGTAAGGACCGCGTCTTATGGCGCTCGGTTCTCTCTGCCTACCCCACAAGGGAATTAGTGTGAAGATTTACATATATATACATACATAATTTGATTTTAATTTAAATCTCATTAATTAGAACATGTCCTACACACAATAAACATTGTGGCTATTCTCTAATAATGAGCATGCTATAGTATCTAATTACATCGTCACACCTGACAGAACTAGCTTTTGGTCCCAATATTTCTACATAATCGTCCATAACGCCATTAGAGCCATTGGTTTATAAAATTGCACGGAAAGATTTTATCTCAGCGATTCGAATGGATACTACAAAATTACACCGTCATTATTTCATAAATGTTTCACGAGGGTTAACGTCAGAATGTCCATTCTCCGTCAATTTTTGTTTATTTTTTACACAATATGGATATTATGTGCAATGGTCGTTTCGGACAATGAAAAAGGTAATTATTTAATTATATTGTTCTGTTTAACTGGCGAGAGTTCATGAAAAGAGCAATGAATGTTAAAGAAGCGAGTGAGGTATGTAAGAATCGAGCCGCGTGGTGCTCTGCCTACCCCGTAAGGGATTTGGCGTGAAGTTAGAGATAGATATTATTCTGTTCAACCATTGCGATAAAAATACTGTATTATCAATATGAATAATGAATTTATAGCACATCAGTGAGATACATGAGAAACCAATTTTACTCCCGCACAATCCAGACCTTTCTTAGGTTACGCCACACATCTTTTGATATATATATATATATATACGTATATTTTAACCGGCGAGTGAGAATGTTAAACAAGCAAGTGAGGTTTGCAAGTCGAATCATGTGGCACTCTCTCTGTCTAACACGCAAGGGATTTAGCGTGAAATTGTTAATTGATAGAGAGATTTTTTAGACTTGCGCATTTCCTCGTGATGTTTTCCTTCATGACTATGTTGGCGTCATGTAAGTCACGTCAACATGACACTTCCGCCTGTTTCCGCGCGCCCTACCACAGCGACAAAGGCTTAGGCTGTGCACGGCGTGCTCCGTGGTTATTGATCCTTACCCTGGAATTCATCTATTGACATTAAGCTTAGTGCCTTGTCTTAATGTAGAGTAAATAGATAAATAGTACAATGTAGATAGTTTATCGCCAATTATAATGCTGCGTTTTAAAACTATTACATAATAAAGCATTGATTGATATTTTGTTGTTAACTGTTTTGTCATTAATAACCTAAACGCCTATTTTGTCCCATATTAATTTTGGCGTCAAATTTATGAGAGAAAACCAATAGTGAGAGAAGAAGAATCGTTGGTGCTATATTTGTTTACTTTTAAACATGTATGTTTGTCTTGGTTCGTGTGTTTTTAAGAGAGGTAAGGCGCAACAAAGCAGCCCCACTGCGAAAGTATCTCCACATCACAGAATACCGCAGCCAAATAGCAACTCCATGTTGTATTGCGAGTGAGGTAATAACAAAGTTCTAAAGAATCACTGTGTTAGCACCAGGGGTGGCTAGGTATGAACGATATTTCCTGTTTTTCAAGCTACGCTAATCAGATCTGTTGAAATGACCTGATATGTTGGGCTATACTTGCGTCTTTCCTGACTTTAATAAAAGTGTGCGTCTCGGGACGCCCGAAAGAAGTGATAACTTAAACTAATTCGCTGCCGTATGCGTGAGAGAAAGGGAAGCCAGACAGACTGGCGCCGTAACGCGTTGCGTAACGAAACGGTTTACCCTCCCATAAGAACTACTTCAAAAAAATCTTATTGCTGCGTCTTATTGCTGAGGGGAACCTGGGCTTACTTGCAGAAACGCCTATGCATTTGTCAGCGACGAGGAATGTAAAGTAAAACAAATACGTACATATGGAATTAAGATATTATTATCATAAGTCCATATGTACGTAACTAGATTTAGTGTAGGCTTAGTTATAGTTACGTGTTAGTTGCAACAAGAATTTGTTGTGTTAATGTGCAATGGTTTTTCTGAGGAAGTGAACTAAGTAAAATAGTTGCCAGAAAATAAACCTCATACTCAATCACTCCTAAACAAATAACGCATCACGCGTAGTTATGCTGAAAGTATTTTAATTCTGTATTTATTTAGTTTTATTTGGTAAGGGTTCCGCAATGATACAAGGGCAGTACTTGCAATAACTGTGATAAAAAGTTCATAGTGGCTTAAACAAACAACTGGTATGTATTAACGCTAAAAGTATTTGTAGTTTTGTATTTATTGAATTGTAATTTGATTTTTCTTAGTAAGTAATATAAGTTCCGCAACGAAATAACGTTAATGTATTGATAAGATTCCCACAGGACAGGCCTAGCCTAGTGTGGGAGTTTATCTAAAACACGTAACAGATGTACACTAATTTTGAAATAAATTTATTTATTATTGATTAACTCAATTGCTGCTACCGCATTCATCTTATATATATATATATATATATATATATATATATGTAATTCTTGTATTCGTTCTGGTTTCCTATTTTTAGTTGCTGTTATTTTGATTTTTTTGTCAGTTATCAGTCTTTTTCAGACAACTGTTTTTCATAAAAAAAAAGTAAGGTGTTAGAGCGACTGAGCTTTGCTCAATAAAAATAGTGCTCAAAACCTAGATTTAAATACAAATTTTTACCCCTATCGTTAGAGCCGTTTTCGGGATACATAATATGTCTATACTTGTACGTTCCAAGCAAAGTTCATAACAGCTTGTGTCAGCATTTTACATACGGCGCGCGGCATTCAACAGTACACCAATATCATTAATATCGCGTGGACTCATTATCATGCGAATTAACAATAAATCGTTATAATTATATATCTAATTTTCTGTCAATCATGTACATCATTTTTTAACATCTAAAGTTGTAGACTCTTGGACCTTACATCTTTATAATCCCTCGTAAAAGCTTTCGTAAAAGTGGGATATATCGCGGCAGTGAAAGAGTGATACGACTGTTGTGTAGTCCCTGTGGGTACGACCGACTGTGAATACAACATTGTAGATACCACCATCTGATTTACTTCAACTGTGTCTTCGATCTCACGTTCACATAACGTGCGGTTTTGTACTAGCTTTGCGATAAGGAATCGGTCTGGCCTCCCGAAAGTGGGCCTCACCGGCTGAATTGAGAAGGCACACATATCGTAGAGTGATTACGACGCGCACTTACTGTTTTAGAGCAGTTGTATTTTTAGCTTAAAATATTATTTATTTATTTAAAACTTTATTGACCACTTTACATTTTGGTACAATAGGCGGACTTAATGCTAGTTGCATTCTCTACCAGTCGACCTTTGGGAGTGCAGAGAATCACGATTGCGGCTTAAAATTATATATATAATAATAATACATATATATGTCGGAACGTGGATGTAATGGTCGTCAAGTGGCTCGTTGTTCATGGCGAATAAAGCGAAATACCAGCGTAGTTAATCTTCTCAATATTTAATCAGCCCATTACAATAATAATCGTAATAAAAGTTATAGTCAGATCGCAGATTACAACGGATTCAAAATGCGGTGGACGCGACACGTGCGATTGGCTCCATTGCTCAATTCATAATACGCTTCCAATGACGGTATATCTTGACGTTTTTGACAACTGACAACAATCGACATTTCGAGCAAACCATAAAAAAGACAACCGGTGTTGCCAATCCAACGATGTCGATTCCACCCAAGCGCCGACTTGGCATTTTGTTCCGTTATTATTAAAAAAGCATCACGGGGATTTCTTCCGGGCTTCTCAATATGGTGTTGCTACCTCTGTGACATATATATATCTATATATACCTACAATACATATACACACATACATATAAATTATACGATACATACAAACGTATTAGACATACATAATTGTTACAACTTATATTAAAATAATAGAAATAATGATGACAATGAAAATGAAAATAATGATGACGGTCTTACTGCCTTGTCGAGTTTTCAAAAAGATATTGGTGTACCTTCTTTTTGAAGACATATTTGCTGCACGATTTCTTGATAGAAACTGGTAACGCATTCCAGAGTTGAATTGATTGCCTAGTGAAGGAGTTGGACATGAAGCCTGAGCGGAAAAGAGGGATAGAGATTAAGAGAGAATTGTAGGAACGTAGTGGGAGATTATGAGAGTCACAGAGATACTGAAACTTGCATTTCAAGTATTCTGGAGAATGAGGGTTGGAAAGAATAGAATAGAGAGTACAAAGTAACCTCAGATTTCGACGCTCACGAATAGGTAGCCATCCAAGCTTAGACCGGTAGGAAGAAATGTGGTCAAATTTACGAAGACAAAAGATAAATCGGATGGCATTATTAATTAACCGGTCCAGCTTATCATATTACACATTCATCAAGCCAGCAACGAATCATGAGCAGTAAGGGGGACTTTCTAGCCAACCAAGATCAATTGTTACAGGGCATGTAGCAAGTTTTTCGGAACATTAAGAAATAAACATTGGAACGCAAGACGTTGCAGAACATTAAAAAACGGTTGCAACCCCTTGATTCTTACTGGGAAGAATTTTAAGTTAATCATATTAAATTGTGTGAGTATGACGACTTACACATATTTTTCTGAAATTTTTTATCATAAAATAATGACATTTTACACTAAAGTAAAGGATTCAGCAATTCAAGGTCACCAGCGGCGACATCACTGAGCTATCTTCGAGGAGTCCAACAATTGGCGTACCGGACTCACAAGATCAAAATTTATCAATCAACATTCTTCGAGTACGCAGGAAGTTCAAGAGGAAAACAATTCCGAGCCATAAATCATCACCGAGTAAGAGTCGCTCCCAAGGAAATGCTAGTAAGCTGGAAGAAATGTAGCGCAAGCAAAGAAGCGATTTTAAGGCTTCAGCTCATGATGTGATGAATATCGACATATTTAAGAAATGGAATACGAAAATGTTTTGCGCATTATTCAGTCGAGATGGTCAATCATAGTCTCCTTACACTGGGAGATCGGCAGTGAGTTGCATAAAGAACATGAACAAGCATATATCAAATACGAACAGTTATACATAAACATGACAAAGTCGATAAATAAACCTTGTTGATTTACTTCGCTTTCCACAGAGATAACGGCACCCCAAAAATGAACTTTCCCCGTTCTTCGGAAATTACCATAAGTGGATGTCATTTAAAGACTTGTACACCGAAAGAATCCATAACAATAAGTCAATGTCAAGGGCACAGAAGATGCAATTTCTAAAACGCAAAGTGAAAGGAGAAGCTGAGCGACTAATTCAACATTTAGTATAAGCTCCAAAAATTATCAAGTCTGTTGGGAAATCCTCAATCATAGATACAATAATACAAAGCTAATATTCACATCCTATATTAATATTCTTTTGTCTTCATACGATGCAACACCAGACAGATACACACATCAAAAATATATTCGATACAACCAACGAGTGTCTAAACGTCGTAAAGTGCCTTGATGTCGATATATCTACTTGGATTTCTTTTATAGTCCCAAACCCTAGGGAATACATAGAATCGCATAAAGCAACTCTTGGTTGCTTTGACGAACGAACTGCACAAATTGCAATATTTTCTTAATTTTTTGGGAAACAAGTATACATCTCTTAATCATCGCGTCGAAAATAGAATATGCCTAGATTATCGACGACGTTCATTGAAAAAGTTACACAAAACCAACAAATTATTAAAGAGCAATTTCAGAATAAATGAAATAATTATTATAACAAATACGATTCAAACAGGCCATTTATTCGCAATTCATATATGAAAAGTTTCGTAACTAGAAAACTAAATTAACCACTCTGCAAAGATAGTCACGGGCTATTTAATAGCAAAATATTTTAATTCAAACTGGTAAACGAAACGACTTACTACAACGATTAAATTTATGCAAAAATTGTCTTGATGGATATAAAGACAAGCTATGTTGTTCTGAAGCAATATACGGCGTATGTCAGGTGCGACATAATACTTTGTTACATGACATGACGCATTTCGGTCGGAACTGACGGTGCATCATACTGGCATACGTCAATGATTTCGTGGTGACGAGTATGACGCGTAGATGGTGGTCTACGTCACGTGAAGTAAAATCACGGAATAACGTGACCTTGTGAACGAAACCTTGTTGACGACAGCCTATGTTCAGATGACGGGAGCGAATGGATTAAATTACATATTAAGAGCTCTCATAGATCAATGCTCTCAAGTGTCTCTCATCTCAGAAAACGCGGCTCCGATGCTATGTCTTCCCGGTCGAACATGCAAAGGCGTTATATACGGCGTAATGCGATAATGGATATCACAGCGTCATCTCTATATTCCGATTTCAAATTCAGAACTGAAGTTTTTATATGAAAAATTTAATCAATAATCTACCGAAACAGACATTTGTGAAACCATCATGGGATATTCAACTGGCCGATCCCGATTTTAACTAAAGCCGTCCCGTTGATTTCTTGCTGGGCGCGGAGGTGTATTCAAATAAAAATAATATAAAAATATTATAATGGTTGGCATTCCCCTCCAATCCCATCCAGTGCCACAACAAAGTCACCTCGGATGAAATCTGGGTGGCCACGTGAAGTTATATCAGTGCAATGTTGTTCTGAACAACATCCAAGATATTCAAAGATTTTGGACGATTGAGGACATCACCAAAAGTGACATTGGTATGTCTTCAGAAGATTATCAGTGCATTCATTAATATAAATTAGACACAAAAACGGAGAGGTGATGGCAAATATATGGTAAGATTACCACTGAAGCCCGATATCCATAAAAAACTCGGAGAATCGAAAAAGTAAGCAGTGGCCCAATTTCTTCAATGAGAAAAAAATTTTTCGAGAAACGAACAATTAGCCCAACAATATAAATGATTCATTGAAGAATACAGGGCATTGGCTCATATGACTGAATGCACGCACCGCATATCGCCGACTGCATTTTACTGCACCTGAAATTAAGAAAACCTTAGCGAGGAATACTCAAGCAAGTTACTCATCGGATATAGAAGAGACGTCTATTAACGAAAGGTTAGGCCAGCCTAGAGTGGTCGAACTTAGCCATATTTAGGCCGACTGCCAATGCCTTACCTGGACTCTAATATGTAAGATACACTAGAAGATCAGTCGAGCGATGGTGACGGAAACCGTATTGACGATCGCCGATCGCCGATCAAGTCGTGATCCTTTAAGAGTCGTGTATTTATCACACGCTCCATAACCTCAGAGAGAAGGGGGTTTATAGCAATATGTCTGTAATTCGATGAGTCTGTTCTATCGCCCTTTTTTGGGCACCGGGTGTGCATTGGCGGTCTTCCATGAAGTCGGGACTTGCCCAGTAATAAATAAATAAATATTGCCGGACAAATTACACAGCGCCACCTAGCCCAAAGTAAGGGAAGCTTGTGTTATGGGTACTAGACAATTGAATATACGTAAATACATTGTTTTTTGTAAATACATACTTATTATACATAGAAAATACCCAGACCAAGGCAAACAGACATGTTCATGCACACAAATGTTTGCCTTGTGTGGGAATCGAACCCACGAGCGTTGGTGTCAAAGTTGCGTCATTCACGACTGAGCCACCGAGCTCGTCACTCAGCTCGCTCGCCAGTGGAGTAGAAAAGTACGAAAAGGCACGTTAGTACAGAACACAACTCAGGAGCACACAGCTTCAGCACCTCTGCCGGTATACCATTTGACCCACTCGACTTATGAATATCGAGAGAGAGTAGTGCCCGCCGAACATCTCCCAGGGTATTCGAGATTTCCGCCATTGAGCTACCACACCACGGTAAGATAGATGGCACAGCGCCACATCTTTCATATTCGAGTTAGGCGCAAAGAGATTTCCGAGTAAATCGGCTTTCTCTTTAGCGTTACGGCGTTAGATATTATAAACATTAAATAAGCAAAGGAGGTATGTAAGGACCAAGTCACCTATCGCTCAGTTCTTACTGTCTACCTCGCAAAGAATTTTGTATGGAGACATAGTACAATACTTTAGTGTGAGAGTATTTACTCACTTTTACATGAAAGTAATTTATATTAAATGATGAGTTTGTGAGAAACCCCCAGCAGAGATTGACATTAGGGATCCTAGTGACCGTCACTGTTTAAACATATCTGTACCGGGCATCACTTTAAGAACTTTGTTTTTATAAACACATAATTTGTTTTATCAAATTAAAAAAGTAGGTACATATAGGTGATACGAATGTGTACCATCCGGAGTCGGAATTGGTTCATTTAATTTCCCAATTTATGAGTTTACATTTGATTTATACGGCTTGCCAATGTACGAGTAAATTGATTTGGATGTCATTGTTGGTAAACGTAAATAACATAACGAAGCTGACTGATGCTGAATAGGGATTTGTTAATTACATAGCACCTTATTACGCTACACTAGGATTGAGGTTTTCAAAGTTAATTTCTTGGTTTCTGTTAACTATTAATTGGTATTAGCACTAATATGTTTTATGTGCTCATTCTTCTTTGCTGTCAAATTCAAAATGGTTTTTTTTATACAACGTCGGGAGGCATACGAGCATAGGGCTAACCCGATGTAAATCAGTTACCGTAGCCTAATAACGTTTGTAATATATTAAGTATCACTCGCGCGATGCCTCATCTGCTGCTTACACAGCAACTCCTTAGGAGCTTACTGGTGACCTCACTCATACACAAGAACAAAACAACCCTCTAGGGAGTTGTTCTTCGGCTGCGGTTTTCTGAGAGGCGGAGGCACTTCCCCGGACGAGACGAGCAATCATGCTTTGATGCAGCCTACCTCTCTTAAAACATCCAGACTAAGACAAATAGACACCATCATACACTGTAAACATTTGTTCTGTGTGGGAATCGAACTCATAATCGCCGGACACGAGGTCGTTTTTTTTTGTACAACATCGGTAGATATAAACAGTAATAACCTAGTGGATAAAGAACCAGCCCATTATCTCACGGACCTCGGGATCGCGGCCTGGTGCGGGCAGGCACTATATTTGTCTTTTAGAATGTATATACATAATCGAGCAAATTTATCATTTGCTCAGCAATGAAGAAAGACATCATCAGTAAAACTCGCACATTTAAGAAATTATATTTTGAAAGACGTGTTAACCTAAGAAATGTCTAGTTTTCCCTACAGGTTGTGGAAATCTGAAGTCGCTTCTTGTCAAAATCAATATCTTCGCCACATTCTACGAGTAGGTAGCAGGCCCAGCCAATCCTAATGGTGTAGGAATAATGCTAGGAATAAGATAATGTTGGGATGATTCACCTTGTAGTTAGTAAAGCAACTTTGACACCAACCCTCATGGGTTAGATTCTGACACAGAACAAACATTTATGTGCATTAACATGTCTGTTTAACTTAGTCTAGGTGTTATTAAGAGAGGTAGGGTGCATCGCAGCACCCTATCTGGGGAAGTATCTCCACCTCACAGAAAACTGCAGTCAAATGACAACTCCCTAAAGAGTTGTTTTGTTCCTGCTAGCGAGTGAGGTTACCAGTAAGCTCCCGAGGAGTTGCTGTATTAGCAGCGGAGGTGATAGCGCGCGAGTGATACTTAATGTAATGCAAGCATTCATAGGATACGGTAACCGATTTACATAAGGTGGGCCGTATGCTCGTATGTCTCCCCACGTTGTATAAAAATAGCGTATTTTGTACATGCCTTTTTTTGCGCGGTAAATATTTAAGATTGGCAAACTTGTGCCCTTAATCATGTTTTTGTCTCCAAACATAATTAAAGAGATATTCGCAAATAACGTTCGTAAATATCATGTACAAATATTTATTCGTAGTCCTTTTATATTAGGTGACGTCACATATAGACATTTTGAGTATAAATGACTACAATTAGAATTTTAGGGATCACAATACTTTAAACAAAGATAATGGTACGTATTTGAAAGAGAAGAATCCAGAACTAATGTAAGGATTACGATTGATGATGAAGTGTTGGAACAAGTGGATGAGTTTGTATATCTTGGATGCGCTTTCAGCAGGGATGGAACCGCAGTACACCGCAGATGTGGAAAGACGAGTGAGTGCTGGGAATAGTGTAAATGGAGGGTTGGGAAAACTTCTTGGCAGTAAAATCCTGAGCCAGAAGGCACAACTCGCTATACACAATGCAGTGTTGATCCCAACGCTAACTTATGGAAGCGAGAGCTGGGTATGGCAGAACGAGCATGAAAGTAGAATAAACGCGGTCGAAATGTGAGCGCTGCGCAAAATTTGTGGCGTAAGGCTTGTAGACCGTATTCCCAATGATGATATTAGAAACAGAGTTGGTCTGTAAGAGAGCGTCGGTGTTAAAATAAGAAGAGGCATGCTCCGTTGGTTCGGACATGTAGAAAGAATGCAAGATGAAAGAATGACGAAGCAGATATACAATGCAAAAGTGGAAGGATATAGGAGCCGGGGAAGGCCAAGACTTGCCTACCATGATCAAATTGGTTGTGTTCTATCAGAAGGTGATGTGAGGAGCCCTAGAAACCGGCGAGCGTGCATGAGAAGAGCAATGAATGTTAAAGAAGCGAGTGAGATATGTAAGGATCGAGTCACGTGGCGCTCGGTTCTCTCTGCCTACCCCACAAGGGATTTGGTGTGAAGTTATAGATAGATAGACAATACTTTAGTATAGTCACCATTATCTTAAAAGATACGTATGCTAATAGATTTTAGTACATTGTATTAGAGATTCTAAAATTAGGGCTTTCGATTTTTAGGCAAAACTATAATAGTCCGAAAACATCAGTTAGGCTACACAATAATTGTTGTTATAAGGTTAGGCCAATGATTTTCGACCAAATAAAATTAGGCGTTATAATTTTAGGCGACTGAATTGACTCTATCCGTCTATTATATCTACTAAGACAACATTTTATCTATAAAACTAAATAAATAGATCTTATTAAGAGAGAGAGAGAGAGAGAACAATTCACATCATATTTGTATGTATGTATATCTTCACGCCAGGTCCCTTGCGGGGTAGGCAGAGAGAACTGAGCGCCATAAGACGCGGTCCTTACATACTTCACTCGCTTTTGTGACATTCATAGCTCTTTTCATGCACGCTCGCCGGTTCCTGGGGCTCCTGACATCATCTTCTGATAAAACACGACCAATTTGGTCATGGTAGGTTAGTCTCGGTCTTCCTCGGCTCCTACATCCTTCCACTTTTGCATTGTATATCTGTTTCGTCATTCTTTCGTCCCGCATTCTTTCTACATGTCCGAACCAACGGAGCATGCCTTTTCATATTATAATGAATAATATCGGTCTTCGATTTTGATAAGTGATAATCTTCTTCTGTTCAGTCGGTTGAGCTTCAAAGTATCCGTAGCCTTAGCTGGAAAGTATTACCTAGACTCTAAACCGAAATTACATTTTCGGCACCAAAAGTCCGAACGGAATTATCTTCATCTTAGCCGGTAGGTTATATAAATCGCGTCTTTAGTCTGAATAGACTACATTCAATAGACCACTGACTATTCGGTCGTAAATAGAAATTGACTACTTCCCTTGTGGATAAAGCTATTGACGGCCAAAATTGGTTAATGCTAAATTGGCTAAAGTGACTAAAATTAGAAAATTGAATGAATCCGCGCAATTCAATGTGGTCTATTCAGATAACCCACCTAGATGAGCCTATACTACATAAATAACTACAGAGGCTATATGATTTTTTATACAACGTCGTCGGGAGGCGTACAAGCACACGGCCCACCTAACATAAAACGTTTACCATAGCCAATGAACGTTTGTAATACAATGAGTATCACTCGCGCGATGCCACCTCTACTGCAACTCCTTAAGACCTCACAGAACCCTCCTGGGAGTTATCTTTTGGTTGCGGTTTTATGTGAGGCGAAGGTACTTCGGACTGGCTGCTAGCACATACAGATATTATGTTGATACTGTTGATTGTAGGCACTTGGTGGAATTTTGAAGACATCGCGTATATACCTTGATACTAATAATACCTTAATACATTGATAATGCCGTAAAGGCGAAACCAGTCGGTAAAAACAATTGTTAAATAAAATTGTGAAGTGGAATCTGTACAAGTGCAAGTATTAACATTAACGCGACATACAGATATGTTCATACACGCAAATGTTTATCCTGTGTGGAGACGGAACCTACAAGCTTTGGAGTAAAAAAAGCGTTACCATTCAGTGCGCCACCGAGCCTGTCAAAGTTACAATCTGCTCCGTGTAAATAATTTCCATTACTTTTTCAGAGAGTCCTTTCTCGACGGTGGTAAAGAAGGCACTTATAGCCACGGCACGCTCATGCATGTCTCAAATAAACGCTACGGAAGCTGATTTGGAATACCTTCGCAACGATCCACCATACCCATATAAAGCCTCTTGTATTATCAAATGTTTGTTAGAAAAGGTACTTGTCATAAAATAATTTGTTCTGCACGGAACTATTCAATTCATATACATTTGTAAGAACGTTGGGAAATCTGTTATTGTAACCTATAGAGATGTGAACCAAAGAATCGATAATCAGGGTAACCAGTTGTCACAACGCATTAATTGAAAATCTTAAGGGATTATTTTGTGCCATAACCTACAAGCCACGAATATAAAAACATGAAATATTTTTATGATCGATTTTGTAGGTTTTAAACGACACTAAATTGATTCTACTTTTATAATTTATTAAGAAATATGTTAAGCAATTATTTAAAAAGCCAATTTTTTAACCAGTTTTTGACGTGATAATGTCTTATAAATCGATGAACGCCGGCTGCACGCACGAAAAAGTGTCACGTTCCGCCTGAGCCGAGCGTGCAAGCGAGAGCGCGGAACAAGCGATAGAGAGGCACGGTCGGCCTAAGCGTTCGGCTTGGGACACATCTATCTTTCGTCCGCTCCATTGGCCGATGCGTCCGAGTTGAAGAGAGACAGCGACAGTACCCAACCTACACGTGAACTGTTTTGTCAACTGTTGTGTGTATGTTTTCTTATGACGTTATCACGTAAAAGTATCGTCCGTAAACCGACTTTACAGACAACCAATTTTTTTTTACACAACGGCGAAAAGCATACATGCATACAGCCTTTGAACGCTCGTGATACATTAAGCATCACTAGCGCGATGCTATCTCTACTGCAAACACAGCAACTCCTTAGGGGCTTACTGGCGACATCATCTATACGCAGGAACACATAACTCTTCAGTTATTTGGGAGTTCACTGTATGGTGGAGGTACTTACCCAGACGGGCTGCTTGATATTAGTACGGAAAATCCTTTGCAGGATAGGTGGAAAACGCTGAGCAGTAATATTCACAGCTCTCATTTTTATTGAACTTTTCTTACCTTTTTCCCTTTCTATTAAAAATTCCCTTGCTATAGAAAAACGACAAATTTCCTCATCATATGTGCATTTTGACGGGAAAGCTTATCTGATGATTGAATACAACAACAAGAGTATAGTCCACTATGTACAGACAATGCTCCATCAAGCTCCTAAGGAGTTGCTGTGTAAGCAGCAGAAGAGACATCGCGCGAGTGATACTTAATATATTAGAAGCTTTAATAGGCTACGGTAACTGCTCTACATCAGGTGGGCCGTATGCTTGTATGCCTCCAGACGTTGTATAAAAAATGCATGTAATGATGTCTCAATAAAAGGTTTATTTAAACGATTTTGTATAACTTGATTCGTCGTGGTGTGCACATATGTTTTTTATTGTAATAATTTGTTACAAGCTTATTTTTTTTTTAGATTGGAGTCGTAAGAAATGACAAATACTCCAAAAATGGTTTCATGACCGCAGTAACTCCTCTTGTCTTCAAAAACAAGAAGAAGATGGAACATCTGAGTACTGTTTCAGAGAATTGTGATAAAGAGGTAAGTTCGGAATATACTCATGAAGTGATATTTAACTCATAATCGTAACCAGACGTACAGACAGAGACACGCTAAGTAGGTCGCATCAAATCAGTGTAGCTGAGGAAGTCCCTCTATTTTACGGCTACACTACCAGATAACTCCCGGTGGGTTATTATATTCGCGGAAGTGATATGCGCTTGAGGAGTTACCATATTTGTTTGCCTTCTGATGTGGTTTAAAAAATATTTTCCTTGTCTACTTGTTAGACAACCATGTCTGTTTTTCTTGGATTGGCTATTTTTAAGAGAGGTAGGGCGCATCGAAGCAGCCCATCTGGTGAAGTACCTCTACCTCACAGAAAACCGTAGCCAAATAACAACTCCCTATAGAGATGTTGTGTTTCCGCTTGTAAGTGAGGTCAATAAGCTCCTAAGCAGTTTCTGTGCTAGCAGCAGAGGTGGCATCTAACGAATGTATCGCGAGCGTTTATAGGCTACAATGACCGCTTTTCATCAGATAGAGTGTATGCCTCCCGACGTTATCTAAAAAAATCCAGTAAAAAACTGACTTTTTAAATAGCTTTTTAACCCTAGATTTATAATCTATATTCATTGGTACATGGTTCATGAACACACACCTGTCAGACACTTTTATCGTGAGTGTACCAAATAAACTAACTACGACAACGTTGTACAGCAACGAAGTACCTTCATTTTACGGCTACACGACTAAATAAGAACTTCATGAGGGTTGTTGTGATCACATTGTCACCATAAGCGAATACTACTTTATTTATTTTACTACCATATATAAAAATGAACATATAAGAACATAAAAAAATCAGTTGAGAATGCGCAGGCTTGCATTGCCAGAGGTACATCTGGCTTGTCAATTATATAATAATTCATTTTTTTTTTAAGTTGTCGGCCATTTTGACCATGCTCCTTAAGAGATAGGAACGGTGTTCCTAGACATTCCTATTCTACTTTTTTTACGCTGAATCCGAATCTGAAGTCGACAACAACACACACTGACAAACGCACAAACAGAAAAACATATAGATTTCATATAGGAACGGTGTTCCTGAAAATACAATAACATACTGAAGAAAAATATTTTTGGCAGAGAAACGGAAGTCTAACATACGTAGACTTACAACTTCTAACTACAAATATAAAACAATGTGGAACATGATAAACGAGAAAAATAAAACCATATAAACATTTCGAACATGAAAATATGACATTAAAACATAGATAATAATAATATAACATCATCCATCGTGATTGCCAATGCATTCAATAAATATTATTTAATTATTAATACTCGTCAAAATATAATTAACGATAATACTACCGAATTCGAAATCTTTATAGAATTCTTTCTATTATGGTATAGTTACTGAGCAAGAAGTTAGAAGAGTGATCTTAAGAGGGGACATAAAGCTAAGTGGCGCCCTCAATTTATTTTTCGCTCCACACAATCACTTTGACACCAACGCTCGTGGGTTCGATTCCCACACAAGGCAAACATTTTGTGTGCACGAAGTTTGTCTTGGTCCGGATGTTTTAAGAGAGGTAGTACGCATCAAAGCAGCCCGTCTGGGGAAGTGCCTCCACCTCAGAGAAAACCGCAGCCAAATAACAACTCCCTAGAGGGTTGTTGTGTTACTGCGTGTGAGTAAGGTCACCAGTAAGCTCCCAAGGAGTTGCTGTATATGCAGCAGAGGAGGCATCGCGGGAGTGATACTTAATATATCGCAAGCGTTAATAGGCTATGGTACCCGCTTTACATCAGGTGGGCCGTATGCTTGTATGCCTCCCGACGTAGTATAAAAAAACTGAAGAACCATATTGATCTTTTTTGAGACATATTCTGTTTTTATTATTTATGTACAATTAGTCATAATTTTGATTATTGCTATAAGTGGCCACAATAAGCAATAATTAAAATTATGGTTACTTGTACATAGATAATAAATACAAGATATGGTTCATAAAACCAAAATATGATTCTTCAGTGCGTGTATTAGCAATACTAGTGCACTGTATTGATCAGCTCGGCGGCACGAGCTCATTAACACATTTTTGACAAACCAGTCTTATTAAGGGGGAGACTTTCCAGACACATTAAAAGTATCTACTATAATACCTTGTTTTAAAAAGGGAAATAAACTTAACATGTGTAACTATCGTCCTATAGCGCTCGCATCAGTAACATCAAACGTTTTCGAGAAACCTGCGTATCAATAGAATGTATTCATTTTTGGAAAAATATAATGTATTAAGTGAAACCTAACACGGTTTTCGTAAAAACCCTTCGACAACCTCGACTGTTTTTGACTGTAGCTTAGAAATATTAATGCTTAATCAATACAAGTGTGCTATAGCAGTTTTTATAGTCATGTCCAAGGCTATAACAGGATTTCGCATGACTTTCTTTTAAAAAAATTGAGACAATTGGGAAATCGTGGTTTACCAAAAAAATGGTTAACATCTTACTTAACAAATAGAAGACCACTAGTGCAGATACTATACGCGAACTGACTCGGGCTGTATCTTCCAGTGAGGTGGTACTTGGACCTACCTCAGGGCAGCATACTAGAGTGTTTTCTGTGTTTAGTGTATATAAATGGAGTAGTCCGTACTGCCACATAAGATTGTTTTATTTGCAGACGATGCCATTATTCTGATTTCATGTGATAATAACGATCTTATTAATTTAAATAATATAATAACAGATTGTTTAAATAAAATTATTATTCATCTGAATGAAATAGGTCCTTTAATAAATTTTGAAAAAACAAAGGTGATGCAGTTCATACTATATCAGAAGTCAGGGTTGAGTCTAAACCGTCACAAAATAGAACAAGTAGAGACATATTTACTTCTTGCAATAGTAATAGACACGAGCTTGACATAGAAACAACACATAGCTACGGTGGTGAGCAAACTTAGCAGTTTCTCATATGCACTGCGTGAACTCCACAAAAATACAAGCGAGGAATGTGCTCTCACAACGTATCACAGCCAATGCTGCCAGAGTACAATTCCGTATCTTGGATAAGATACGAAATTGTATTCTAGAGCAACTCAACTGATGTCCAAGCCTTAGCTGTTTTGCAAAAACGTTGTCAACGGATTATCACCCTTACGGCGCCGAGAGTTTCTTGTCAAACGCTGTTCGTGAAATAAAAGCTCCTTATAGTTACTGGCGTGTACATTTTTGAATTGTGTCGACTTGTAAGGAATCGTGCTAAATATTTTAAACGAATTGGAGATAAGCCGACCCGTTATGTTGCTATAATAACATAGCATCCTCCACGCATAGCCCTTCATACCAGAACAACACGTATTATATGGCAATTAAATCATGTAACCATTTAAAAACCAACCAGGTTTTTAGAGGGTCGGCAACGCATGCGTGACGCCCCTGGTGTTGCAAATGTCCATAGTCTACGGTGACTGTTTAACATCAGGCCGGCCGTATGCTTGATTGCCACCTTTGTGGTATAAAAAAAAATACACAAACCAGAGAGTTGTTATTTGGTTTTCTGTGGACGTACCTCCTTTACCCCCCCCCCCCCCCCCCCCCCCACACTAACAAACACACTACTCACGTACACGTACACAAACCAACTAACTGTACTAGGATAATGAACTATGTTTATACTAAACTAACTGTACTAGGTTAAAGAGCTATATTTATAATCCATTATTTAGCCTTAATATGTACTTATATGTACGTACTGAGGAAGAAGAGCGGGATCCCCTTCTACAGGCTTTAATAAGTCTACTAGGTGGGTCTCAGTAATATGTATAGCACAGTAAGGCTGATAAATAAAGAAAAGAATTTTTGAAAAAAATATTTTATCATAAAAAATATAGAAAAGCATGTCAAATAAACAAGTACGTAATTGGTGATAAGGTTAGATATTTATCTAAGGTAAGAAACGTACGTACATCTAAGCTATTGACCCAAATAGAATAACCACGATCCGTAACTGGCGGAACCCTGGCAACTTAAGCCAGAAATCGACAGAGCGGAAACCGGAAACCAGATCAGCGTATATATTGACAACAACTTGGAGGACTATAATTTAGTGGGAAGATTTTTGTTTGTTTTTCTTATTTTCACGATAAGGCGATACAGGGGTAGGCAGTCAGAATAGACTATCATAAGTTTTTGTTTGAAGCGTACTTTATACTTCAACAGTGATATTTGTTAGTTATATCGCTAGATATTGCTTTTCAAGTAGAGCATTTGTCTAGTTCCCATATATTTGCAATTATGATGATGTCTGGGTTCGATTCCTACACAAGACAAATATCTGTGTGCATGAACATGTCTGTTTGTCTTAGTCTGGATATTTAAGGAGAGGTAGGGGCGTATCGAAGTAGCCCGTCTGGGGAAGGACCCCCACCTCACAGAAAACCGCAGCCAAATAACAACTCCCTAGAGGGTTGTAGTGTTCCTGCGTGCGAGCGGGGTCACCAGTAAGCTCCCAAGGCGTTGCTGTATTAGCAGCAGGGGAGGCATCGAGTAATACTTAATTTATTGCAAGCGTTCACAGGCTACAGTAACTGTTTTACATCAGGTGAGTCGTATGTAGGCTTTTATATTATACTAGCTTTTGCCCGCGACTTCGTCCGCGTAGACTACAGAATAAATCACCCTATGCACCATATCTTCTGTTTTTTTAACGAAATTAAATGATACGTGGCTTAGATTTTAAGATGGACCCCCAAACTACCAAAATTGTGAAAATTGTATCGAAATCCATTCAGTGGTTTTTGTGTTATGCCATAACATACAGATTGAAAGACACCAAAATTCTAAAACCATTGTAAACGGGTAAGGCTATTTTTTGAGCTTATACCAAACTTATAGTACCTCTTTATAAACTACATTAGCGGTTCTGCCCTCAGGTGGTAAGATGACCAGACTGCTAGGAGAGCTCACTTTCGAGAAAGCCACGTAAAACTGACCGTGCGAGAAGCAGTCTACCCTAAGATCAATTCCTGCTGTTTTTAGTGACTGACCCTGAGACTTATTAATCGACTTATTAATAAATATAATAACGGAGATAGGGCAACTTTTATAGCGAAAATATAAATCCTTATTATTCCCGTTCCCGTGGGAATTTCGAAAAATCCCGTCTTATTCCTTGCCTACGTCATAAAGACAATATCTGTGCAAAATTTCAGCTTCCTAGGTCCAAGGGTTTGGGCTGGGCGTTGATGAGTCAGTCAGGACTTTGAATTTTATATATCTTTAAATCCTTTTTATTCCTGTTCCCGAGGGAATTTCGAAAAATCCTAAAAACGGTTTTTAGTGATTGCAATCACATATTTATATGCCAAATTTCAAGTCTCTAATAAATATAATAACGGAGATAGGGCAACTTTTATAGCGAAAATATAAATCCTTATTATTCCCGTTCCCGTGGGAATTTCGAAAAATCCCGTCTTATTCCTTGCCTACGCCATAAAGACAATATCTGTGCAAAATTTCAGCTTCCTAGGTCCAAGGGTTTGGGCTGGGCGTTGATGAGTCAGTCAGGACTTTGAATTTTATATATTAAGATACCTTCCGACGTTGTATAAAAAAAAATGGTGGCCATCACGGAACGCCCGGAAGATGTGAAACATCTTCGTGAATATTCAAATTTTTAATAAATAAAAATCATAAACAAATAAATATTATGCAGGAAAATAATATAAAAGATTAGAATTTTGTTAATAAAATCAATATATTTTTTCTTTTTACACTAATTTTAATAATAATTCCAAAATAGGTATATGCATTGATAGTAAAATAAAGTAAATATTTAATAGAGACTATTTTACAATACAACTACGGATTTTACAATGTATTGTATCTCCAAATAATGTATTGTATTCATAAATAGTAAAATAAAGTAAATATAGACTATTAAACTACTATTTAACATCTGTGTCGTTATCACAGTGTACCGCCCTTACTTAGTATTCATGTTACAATATAATTCGATACTAGAATTAGTGAGTTTAGAAGCGTGGTCAAACGCTCCAACAAGATAATCCGTTTGACAGTTTATATCATAATATGTTTTATACTGTTAAAAAATAACAATATTGTATAATAATATTGATTATTTTAGCTACTATTAACCTTAAGACCAAAATATCATTTGTTGCCACAGCCATCCTTAAAGTATCAAATTTAGAAGAATCTAGTGAATACACCTCTATAGCCTTTTAGAAGAAAACGAATTTTCCTAGAATTGAAACTTAGATAAATAAGAGTTTTGCCTTACATAAAGGTTCGACATAAGACTCTTTCCTAGGGGCTAGTGAGTTAGTGATATCGTTAGGAAGGACAACGTGATTGCGTTGGCAGCGGAGATAGCGACGTGCGACCGATATTTTATGTTGCAAGTGTAACCGCTTCACTTGAGGCAAGCTTTATTTCTATTGGCAACTGACGTAACGAAGTTCATTTTTAATTCTTTTAGTTTCCAATTTATGACAGCATATTTAAAAATATTTTCTCGTGGTAATTAAAAATATTGTATTTATATGTACGTGGCTGTGCCTAAATCGTAAACAACACAACACTAACTTGCGCATCGCAGTCGGTAAAGTATTTCGTCGCAGCGCACTGATTAATGTTTGCGTCGCAGGGCACCGCGTTCGTTCATGTCTACCGTGCGAAATGATACTAAAAGGTTAGTCGGTTGTTTACGGTATGTGCATCGGGTACTTACGATTGTTTGAAAGTCCGAAAAGCTAGTTCATATACGGTTATTGTGTTCTCTGTGTATTCACTTCATTAGTATACCTTCTGGACTTTGTCCTTAAGATATAGTCAAAATAACGGGCGCAGTGAAGTCACCTTTTATTAAGTCACCAAATTAGTCGCATTATAATTTAATAATTATCTATCTATCTATAACTTGACGTCAAATCCCTTGCGAGGTAGGCAGAGAGAACCGAGCGCCGCATGACTCCATCCTTACACATCTCACTCGCTTCTTTAACATTCATTGCTCTTCTCCTTCCCGTTCGCCAGTTTCAGAGCCTCCTGCATCATACATGAAATAAAAAAAAACTCAATGAAAAGGTGAATTTCGAATCGACATTATAACATTTTGCCGTTTGACGAGCTCCGTGGCGCAGTGGTGAAACGCGCTGTTACACAACTTTGACACCAACGCTCGTAGGTTCGATTCCCACACAATACAAACATTTGTGTGCATGAACATGTCTGTTTGTCTTGGTCTGGGTATGATATTGGGTATGATGTTCTATGTATAATAAGTATGTATTTACAAAAAAAAAAATATTTACGTGTGTTTATCAGTTGTCTAGTACCCAAAACACAAGCTTCGCTTACTTTGGAGCTAAATGGCGCTACAATACAAGCATATGACCCTCCTGATGTAAACCGGTTACCGTAGCCACTATCTGTGTAGTAGAGGTACTTTTACCCAGATTGGCTACTTTAATGCGCCCTACCTCTCTTGAGAATCGATGCCTACAAGAAAGAAATGGAATTCACTTTGGTATTTAAAAGTTGCATTCAATATTCCTATTATTATGCACCAATTAGACCTTAAACTAATTGTTAATTCAACAGGCTGGACATGTCGATAACAAGGAGTGCAAGCCAGCAGTATAATCTGATGACAATGCACGACTTGTTGCTCATCTGTAATTCACACACGAGTGCATTACTCCGTAATTGTAGTCGAAATTACAGCTGTAAATTACGGACTCAACTGAGCTAGATAGCAGTTCTCTGTTTAGGGAAAGGAATAGGGAAGAAAATATTGGAGAATATTATTAGAATATGCTTCATAACCTTAGTGTTTTTGTGTCGATATTGTGTGGTGGTGCAGTGGTTAATGATGCTGCTTTGACACTAGGTCTCGTGGGTTCAGCTCGAAATACACTACGCTGGTTTCAATTCTAATTAAGGAACGCAGGAATTTAGTGCGTATGCATGTAATGTATAATAGCAAATGCGAGCAAGCAAAATCTGCGTTATAAAGCTTGCAAGCACGTTATCAATGATGATGTTAGAAAGCTAGTTGGGCTGAAAGAGAACATCGGTGTTAAGATAAGCAGAGAAGCTGTGTGCAATTGAGTTCATATATGAAGAAGTATGACGAAGCAGATGGTTTTTGACGAGCTCGGTGGCTCAGTAGTGAATGTGACTTTGACACCAACGCTCGTGTCATGTCATGTTTCTTAATTGAATCACAAAATACATAGGGTAGGGTTATTTATGCATTATGCATTATTTGTCGAAGTTTTTCATCACCTTTCTGCGTAATTGTGCCTGAATTTCGTTGATGCAGTTTTTAATTTCCTCTTATAATGCACGGGTGGTTGTGAGCTTGATGGCATAGACCTTTGATTTCAAATAATCCCATAAAAAGAGAACTAATGGTGTTAAATCACACGAACTAGGGGGCCATTTCTGAACACTGAAACAAGAGAGTGCTCGACCGGGAAATGTCTAATGCAGTAATTGAATTGTTTTACGGATTGTATGGCATGTGGCACCATTTTGTTGAAACCACATATTAGTCACATTAATAGCATCCAATTTAAAGAACTGTGTTAGCATGTCAGGATATCAAGTACCAGTAATAGTTACTGCTTGACCAGCCTCATTTTCTAAAAATCGCCCAAGTGCGAGTCGGACTCGCGCACGAAGGGTTCCGTACCATTATCTATAAAAACAGCAAAAAAAAAAAACACGTTTGTTGTATGGGAGCCCCCCTTAAAGATTTGTTTTATTTTAATTTAATTATTTATTCTTAAAGTGAATATATAACTAAATATTCTGTGAATATTTCAAGCGTCTACCTGTTGCTGTTATCAATATCAAGCAAAAATGAGCAAAAAATTCACGTTTGTTGTATGGGAGCCCCCTTAAATATTCATTTTATTCTATTTTTTGGTATTTGTTCTTATAGCGGCAATAGAAATACATCATCTGTGAAAATTTCAACTGTCTAACTATCACGGTTCAAGAGATACAGCCTGGTGACAGACGGACGGACGGACGGACAGCGGAGCCTCAGTAATAGGGTTCCGTTTTACCCCTTGGGTACGGAACCCTAAAAAGTATGGTCCAATAATGACTGCAGCCGCAAATCCGCACCAAATAGTGACACGCTGTGGGTGCATTTATTATTCGACAATCACATGTAAGTTCACGAAGTCTCTTCGCTGTTCATGGTCATGGCATCAGTTGTTGTGTTAATTGAATTTTGCAAGTACGGACACAAGATCTTTTGTCAGTATATGCTGTAGAGAGCTTCTTGAAATTATGTTCCTGAGTTTTCACCAACACTCTCACTAACTGCTTTAAATATTGACATTTGGGCGGCTCGTTTTTGGATAACGGGTCTGTTTAGCGTTCCTAACTAATTCAGTCTCCCTGAATTTTTCATTTGATATTTTCACGCATACGTATCTATTCGTAACGGGTAAACGGAAGTTAAGGTTTACTGTAAGGAAATTATGTGACGTAGCGTAATGATCTCGAAATGGCGGCGCTTGTAAGATGTACTCATACAAATTGGCGATATCTGTATTAATATATAAAGCAAAAGTTTTTTTTTTGGAATGCAATCTATGGAAAACAAGTCGGATTTGAAAAATCCTTTTTGCTTTTGATAGCCGGTTCTCGAGGAAGATTCATCATCACGACACGACCGTAAGAATCCGAGAATAAATAACGAATGTGAGAGAAAACGGTTCCGACAGAATAGCGCATTTCCGCGTATCGCGTATCACCATCTGATTAAAAAAAAACTCTTCCTGCGACCACGGACGCTGCAAAGCATTCTAAACGTCAGGTTCAACAAAATAATATGGGTATCAAGTGAAAGGACATACTGAGAATACGAATGCGAGTTTAAAAAAAAAAGATGCTGACTATCAACTCCATTGCTCCAATCCGTCTGGAATTTTGATGTACTGGAGTTTTTGGAGTCGTCGATTATGATATTGAGGTCGAATTGTTACTCCAAAATCAAACCCGGAACTGTGTTTCGTAAGGCACAAGTAAGCTTCAAGATAAAATAAGTGGCACATTTCTCTAAACACCCAAGTCAAGGTGAGGCCGTACCGAGGACTGAGTGGCATCAGGGTGTAATATAATGTCGCGAACGTACCACCTCAGGGCACCGGGGCGAACCCTGTTGTATATTAGCTCTTACCCTTCTAAACGAAGCTCATGACCATGCAACAATGATGCGTTGAATGAAATGAACAGACTGAGAAACGTGTCCAGATAACTAAATAGTAAAAAATAAATTAAAAGTAAAAAACCTTTTTAATAACAAGCTTTTATTTAAATGCTCTAAAAAGAAAAAAAGAAAATTTTATACTAAAACTTTTACTGTTAACTTATAAGGTTATTTCATATTTTACACAATTTATAGTGTTCGGGCCCCTGCAAGGTTCCGAACTAGAAAATGTCAAAAACTTATGTAAAATGTCAGGCGGAACAAAACAAGATGTGTGTTTGACCACGTTTATTATACGACTGCAGTTATAAGCTAATACAACAAAATGTAATTGCAGTGATATGCATTGTCAGCGGTTTACATATTTTTGCATAATAATGTTCTAAGTGACTACTTTGAACATACTGCCACTCAGAGAAAAAAAAAGAAAAATTAAGTTTACAACTCATATGCAATAATTACGAAAGTGTATGAAAATGCAAGAATGAATATAAAATTATGGTTTAGGTAAATTCTCAAAAGTAATTGTTCTAGTCATAGTAGGGGACGTAGATTTGTCCACACTCAACACTGATTCACTGTGTGCACGGCGAACTGGAGACTCTGATTCTTGATGGTATTTGTCAATTCCTCCAGGTCTGGTTGATAAGTCTGCTAATTCAATGGGTAATTCTCGTCTCGAGGGCCTTCTTCTTGGAAGCAGGTTGCAGGTAGGCCGCCTTTTGACAATGATATAGAAGATACAGATGACTGCCATGATAGATAAGATTGAGTATATGACAGTCCAATGAGTCGTATTGGTGTCATGTATCTTTTGGAGATTCTGTGTCTTCAACTGATCTAATCGCTGGTGGATTTCTTGAAATGCTGACTTATGATCCTCTATGTTGTCAAGATTGTCATCTGGTACATATGTTTTGATGAGGTCATTAAGTGAGGATGGATATTGAAGACCATTTGTGGGGATCTCGATGTCAGGCTGTAGTACAACGCGATTCTTAAAATCGTATGGTACGTGGATAGTAAATGTGTCACCTTTAAGTGTGCAACCTTGACCTATACTAATTAGTCCATTTCCATATAATTGCTTTGTCATTAATCCAGATGGGCATAAAATGCTGACTGAACATTGTTTGCAACACGAGTACAACCATACTCCTCTCGTCTGTAATTTGATCCATTTGTCGGCGCATTCTCCGAATACAGTCCGACAATATGTTTTATTATCAGTGTTTGTAAACAATCTGACCGCACATAATGATTGCTTGAGTTGAACATTATAAATTGGATAATTCTCATTGCATAATAATCTACTTTTGTCATATTTAATGCATGTTTGTATATCTTTGTCCGTCATCGGCATGACCATGTCTTTCTTGATGTTAAACGCCATGTAATTTGTTGCAGGAATAGTGTACATAGTTTTTCCTTTGCTTTTCAGTGGAAGGGAAATAACGTTTTGCAATTCGAATTTGTCATGACTCAGTAGAGGAATTTTTATTTCAATTATTAAGTATTTAGGTGTCATTCTTGCTTGAGCTTGGAGTAATTTGTACATATCTCGCACATTGTCTGTAGGTAACATTAGCTCGCCTTGCATTTGACCAGAAATGATATTTATTTGAGACTGTAATTGATTTGGAGATATTAAGTGCATGTCAACTTTTCCGTGATATATATTAGTTATGGTGTCAAGTAGCGTCTCTTGTACCTTTCTGATGTTGGATATAATTACATCAGCTGATAATGCTGTCGCCATTATATAAATATATTTGAGGGCGTTTTGTGATACCTGTTCGGCGTGTACTACTTCTTGAGATATATTTTTGAGATGATCGTTGATGTATTGAAAATGTTTATGCATAATTTCTTCGTTCCTCTTCAGAATGTTGTTTTCAGCCTCTAAGATTGAAGTTTGGTTTTTAAACATTGTCAATAAGTGATTTTCATTGTGTTTGACAGTTTCTATGTCCTTTTCATACTGTGTTGCGAATCTTTCGTCTAACACGCCAAACAGCGAGTTTGCAATGTATCCAATCCCGTCTATTAGGCCTCTCTTTACTCGATTCCAGGGTTTGTTCATCATGATGTTATTGTAGTGATCCATTTCATTGAGATCATGCTGGAACTGTGTCAAAATTGGTTTGAAGGTCATCTCGTCGTAGGTAATGCTTTGAATGTGGTTGACATATTGTTGTATATCTGCCATACTTTGCCAATATGTTGTCATATTGTAATAGACGACCATATTCCACTGGTCCTGAACTACTCTCATGTCAGTAATTTTATCAAAATATAGAGTGTTATTATTTTTGAAAGGTGTGACTGTGCACATTTGTTGAAGGGATGGAGTGATTACTGAAAACAGTAATAGAAGTGTGGAGACCAAGTAACTTTTGGCTTTATGCATACGACGAGTTCGTACAGGACTAGAGGGTTGGCAAGGACCGTTGTCAGGGGTATCATCATCCTTGATGTCATTGTCATTTTTTATCGAAGCCTCTGATCCATGATTCACAGGTAGCCGGGAAATTTTAACGATAGGTCGTTTTATCAATCCTGTCTTCGTCCTTAGTGTCACAACCCGAACATGCCCGTCCTTCCCCGGGTGTAACTCTTCGACCTTTCCTAGTGCCCATTTTGATGGAGGCATGTTATCTTCATGTATGAGCACAATGTCATTAATCTTCATGTCATCCTGTATATTCTTCCACTTGTATCTCTTCTGCAAATGATGTAGGTATTCGGTCGACCATTTCTTCCAAAATGATTTTATCAGATGTTCTACTAACTGCCATCGTGTACGTAAGTCGCTCGGTCCAATGTTGTCAGATAAGGGAGAGGATATTAAGGAACCTCCCACGAGAAAATGGCCGGGTGACAGATATCCATCTTCTACGTTTTCGGATAATGCATATGAAGGTCGAGAATTCAAGCACGCCTCTACTTGTGTCAATAGCGTATAAAGCTCTTCAAATGTCAATTTTTGCTCACCGATGACCCGCTTTAGATGATATTTGGTACTTTTTACGGCAGCTTCCCATAGACCGCCCCCGCTGGGCCAGACTGGAGCATTGAAATGCCAGGTTATGCCCATGCTGCTTATTTCATCGAGAAACTCTGTGTCAATTCGCTGCAGAGCTTCTTTGTAGTCCTTGCATAAAATTCTGTTTGCTCCAACGAAATTCGTCGCGTTGTCAGTGTAAACATGCTTAGGCAGTCCTCTTCGTGCGCACATTCTTTTGAACGCCGCGAGAAAGGAATCCGATGTCAAATCTGATACTAATTCCAGATGGACGGCCTTGGTAGCGAGACATACAAAAACGGCAATGTATGCTTTGGTCGTTTTTATCCCTCTACCCTTATTGGCCTTTATGTCAAAGTAACCCGTGAAATCACAGGCCGTGTGAGTGAAGGGTCGCGATGGTGTTACCCTGGGCTCGGGAAGATCCGCCATCTGCTGTGTTCTAGAAGGTGTTGAGAACCGGCGACATTTAATGCACTGTCGTATCTGTTTTTTAACCGTTCTCATTCCTCCAATCACCCAGTAGCGCTCACGAAGGAGGGCTAATGTAAGTGTCGCGCCTCCGTGCAATGTTGTCATATGAGCTTCTTTAATAAGTAACGTTGTCAGTTGTGAATCTCGGGGTAGCAACATGGGGTGTTTTTGGTTGTATGTCAGATGTGAATGTTGTAATCTCCCACCAACGCGGAGAATTCCGTCTTCATCAAGTACCGGGTTCAATGTCAATATCTCACTCTTTGAACTAAGATTTTTGCCCTTTATCAATGCAGCGATGTCATTTTGAAAGTGCTGAGATTGCACTGTCTTTATAATTACACGACGCGCCGAATGCATTTCGTTCGCCGTAAGGTGAGTTTGTTTACATACGGTGCCTTTCTGACGTGTATTTGCAATAAAACGCTGTACCCAACATATCACACGAACTAGTCGTGACATTGAACTATGAGATTTAAGTAGGTCATATATGATTGGTGACGTAAATGTCTGTACTGCACACACTCTGGAAGTTTTTACTTCTAAGTTGGGCATGTCAATAGTAGTAGGAGACTCTTGTGGAGTGTAAGTTTTTTGCCATTCAGGGCCCTGCCACCATAAGTAATGGTGCTTTAGTTGTGTAGTTGTTAGTCCTCGAGTGGCGCAATCTGCTGCATTGTCTTCCGACTTCGTATGACGCCAACGAGATGCTGGTACAATGTCAGGAATTTCTTTAACACGGTTGGCCACAAAGGTTTTCCACCGTGAGATGTCTCCATGTAGCCATCCAAGGACCACCATTGAGTCGGTCCAAGCTTGAATATCAATATTTACCTTTGAAGGTAAAGAGGCTAAAATTTTCTTCAATAATTTGGTTAGTAACAGAGCGGCGCATAGTTCTAACCGCGGCAAGGTTTCGGGTTTCTTCAACGGAGCTAACTTCGTTTTTGCTGCGATTAACCGACTGATGATTTTATTATTTTCATCTGTTGTTACGATGTATACGGAGCATGCCATGGCTTTCTCACTTGCATCCGAAAACCCATGAATTTGGATGGTAGAACTTGTATTGCCAAGCCATCGTGGTATGTCAATTGTGTTAATATTTTGTAGATCTTCTCGTAATTTATGCCATTCTTGTAAAATGTCGTCAGGGATTACGTCATCCCATCCGATATTTGATACAGACCATACACGTTGGAATAACATTTTTGCCTTTATTGTAACGGGTGATAACCATCCTAAAGGGTCAAATATTTTGGACATGTCAGATAGCATTTTACGTTTCGTGCATACGTATTTGTCAGTGTCAGATTTGGTACCAGTGTGTATTTTATCCTGGAACTTGAAGGTGTCGGATACGGTATCCCATCGAAGTCCCAATGTTTTTGTTGAGTCTGTGTCCTTGAAGTCAACTGGTGTATTATTCAATTGATCCTCAGTAAGATGATGCAGCAGTTCGGGTGTATTGCTGGACCACTTTCTCATGTTCATTCCCGCTCCGCGCAACATATCAATTAATTGAGTTTGGATTTCTTTTGCTGTTTGTATGTCATTACTCCCCGCCAGTAGATCGTCGACATAAACATTGTGTAGCAATGTATGAGAAGCTAAGGGATATTTGTATGAGTCATCAATAGCTAATTGTTGCATAGTTCTCATAGCTAAGAACGGGGCTGCTTTCATCCCAAATGTTACAGTACATAATTGATACTCCTGAAGGTTGTCATTTTTATTTTCCCGCCAAATTATTTTCTGTAAATGTTGATCCTGTTCGTGAACCAAAATCATCCTGTACATTTTTTCACAATCTGCAATGTAGACGTATTTAAATGCTCGCCAACTAATCAATAAACTTTTGATGTCAGTATGAAGTTTAGGTCCACATTCCATTAAGTCGTTAAGACTGTACCCCGACTTTGTCTTGGACGAACCGTTGACGACGACGCGTAGACGGGGCGTCGTTGAATCTGCTTTATGCACGTCATGATGTGGAAGATAACAACTCGGTTCCTTATGAGTTATGCACTTCTTCATGTGGCCTCTTGTTAGGTAATCATTCATAAACTGATGGTATTTTTCGCTTACGTCGCTGTTTTTATTTAATCTGCTCTCTAATTGTATAAACTGTGCTACCGCCTTAGCTTTGGACGAACCTAGGCGTTCCTCAAAATTTTCAACCATTGGATAACGAACTTCATATTTTCCGTCCTCCAATCTTCGGGTTGTTGAACCATAGTAGTCTTCACAGTACTGCTCTCTCGGTGTCAAAGTGTTACATTTTTCTGTCACCTCTTCTATCTCCCAAAAGCGAGACATGTCATCCTTGTTATTGGTAAGAACATGGCAATTGAATGTAGTCGTATGGCTTCCCGACAGTACCCAGCCCAACGTTGTTTGTTGTGCGATGGGTTCATGAGACTTGCCCTTCAACAATCCCCCCATAATTATGTCAGAATAGACTTTCACGTCGAGTAATATGTCAATCGGTTTAGAAATATGATAGTTTGGATCTGCTAACAGTATGTTATTTAAATGAGCATACTGTTTTTTAGTAAATGTGTTGTTGGGAAGATTATTGATGACTTGTGGCATAACAAGAGCATCAGTTGTAAAAGTGAAATTGTCATGAATGGATTGACATGTCAATACGACCTTGCCCCTTCCCTTTTTCGGTGCGATCCCTACACCGCATACAGATGCATTAATGTGTTGACGAGGCAAGTTCAGTCGCTGCGCTGCGTTTTCTGTTATAAGAGAGACTTGAGACCCTTGGTCTAAAAGTGCTCGTAATGTCAAATATGTTCCATCTACTGCTTGCACGTTTATCTGTACTGTAGTTAATATTAATTCATCATTTTGATTGTCAACGTGGTTCACATGTCGGTTCTGCTGATTTTGTAGTTTTGGAGATGTATTTGAAGTGCTGGGTTTCGCAATCTGGTTGCTACCCAAAATCTCATGTAGAAGTGTGTTATGTGCAGAACCGCACATTTTGCATTTTTTGGTGGAATTACAAATATTTTTCTCGTGCATGTATAAGCAATTCTTGCAAATTGAATATTTCGTAAGAGTTGCAAGCTTAGCGTCCGGTGTCATCGCTTCAAATTTCTTACACTGGTATAATGCATGTTCCGTATTGCACAATGGGCATGTGTTGGTTTTGTATGATAAGTGAAATGCTCTATTATAATTCTGCGGTTTTTCTTGTTTATAATAAGAGTTAGAATAAGGGTTTCGAGGAAATTTTGCAGTGTTTGCAGGATAGCTTTTCGGCTTTTGAACTGACGTATCCTCTCTCTTCCTTATCGGCTCTAATGCCATAAATTTAGCTTCTAAAAATGACAAAAATTCTGAAAGTGTAGCTAGTTCCCGTGGCGACTTTCTTGACTCCTTGTAGTCACGGTATGTATCAGTATCTAATTTCTTTGAGATGAGATGAACTAGAATTGGATCCCATGTCTTCGTGTCAATGCCAAGATTTTGTATCGCGTGCAGACATTCGATGCTGGTGTCATGTATTCTTTTTAGCTCGAATGATGTTTGATGTTGGACAGCAGGTTGATTGAGAAAAACCTCTATTTGCTTGGTGAACAGCAGTTGTTGATTGTTGTAGCGCTGATATAAGATGTCCCAGGCAGTGTCATAATTGCTTGCAGAAATGTACAGATGTTGAATAAGGCGTTCGGGTTCACCCTTCACCTTTCCCTTTAAATGCTGCATCTTTTGTGTTTTTGTCAAAGTAGGATTATTATGGATAGTTTCACTAAAAAGGTCCAGGAATGTTGGCCATTGTGTGTAATTCCCGATAAATGTTGGAATCTCCAACTTAGGGGTTGCTTCCTTTAGATGTGCAGTCGAAGACAGCTTTCGGCTCAGCTGCTTCTTCATATCGATGTATTGTCTTTCGTGTTCTACGTAGTCTGCCTCATAAAGTACGTCCATGTCCTCCATGAGATTGTCAATCTGCCAATGCATTTTGTCAATTTGTTCCCATCTTGATTTTAGGCATCGTAGTTCATCTTCTAACTCCCACTTCTCGTCAATATCTTCAACAGAAATAGCCTGAATTTGCCTACGTAAAGCTTTAAAATTCGTTTGCTGTTGGTTAATGAGATCGCGAACTTTACCGCTTGGTTCTGAATGTGTACTCGGACCCTGAATCTTAACACTAGGTTCAGGAGTAGGTTTATCCTGTACCCTCTGTGTCAGTCCTGATGTTGATGGCTGTAAATAAGTAGCGATTTTTTTGCGAGTCCCTTGATAATACTCCCACACTTGTTGATGCATATTTTTAGTAAAATACTCATGAGATTTTTCCGGAAATGTCAAAAGTTGTTCATGATTATACTCGAAATCCTTCCAATAGTTATCAAGTAGTTCTAACCGTTTTGCAATGTATTCAGCAGTTTTCCTGTCAGGCGAATCTTTTTTAAAATTGGTGTTAACTTGTTCAAGACTTTGAATAAGTTCCTGCTGACGTTGAATCGTCGCTTCCATGATTGAAAGTTGTATAGAAATGCAATAAGTAAGAAAATAATGGAAAGATCTTACTTGTTAGCTGTCAATATTTACTCTGTTGATGAGGTGGTGAACTATCCTGGATAGTATAGTTCAGCCGCAACGCAAGATGTCAAAAATATCCTTTTTATGCACTGAATGTCAAAATCACTGTTATCTCTGCCTACCTCGCAAGGGATTTGGCGTGAAGTTATAGCATAGCATAGAATGTCAAATTAAAATGTCAAAAGAAAAAAAATATGCTGTCAATGTTCACTTATTTGTCACAATTATTGTCAATATATTTATTAATGTCACGAAAATGTTCCACGTGTTATAATGTCACCAAAAATGTTCCACGTGTAACCCCGTTGTTCCACGCGTACTGTGTCACCGCCGTATAAAATTGTCAATTTGCACTTTTCACCAATGTCACTGATTCACTTGAGTACCGAGTGATCCTGTTTTTGACCACACCGCACGCAAGGTCAAAATCTCGAAGGACCAAAATGTTCGGGCCCCTGCAAGGTTCCGAACTAGAAAATGTCAAAAACTTATGTAAAATGTCAGGCGGAACAAAACAAGATGTGTGTTTGACCACGTTTATTATACGACTGCAGTTATAAGCTAATACAACAAAATGTAATTGCAGTGATATGCATTGTCAGCGGTTTACATATTTTTGCATAATAATGTTCTAAGTGACTACTTTGAACATATAGGATATAAAAGCTTGTCGCGAGATTTAAGTACTCGTATTTACTTAGTTTGAAAATTTTAATAGATAATATTATTCACATCAAATTATTTAATTTACTTGTTAATCTACACAAGTAAATCTCGCGACAAGCTTTTATATCCTATAAATTGTGTAAAATATGAAATAACCTTATAAGTTAACAGTAAAAGTTTTAGTATAAAATTTTATTTTTTTCTTTTTAGAGCATTTAAATAAAAGCTTGTTATTAAAAAGGTTTTTTACTTTTAATTTATTTTTTACTATTTAGTTATCTGGACACGTTTCTCAGTCTGTTCATTTCATTCAACGCATCATTGTTGCATGGTCATGAGCTTCGTTTAGAAGGGTAAGAGCTAATATACAACAGGGTTCGCCCCGGTGCCCTGAGGTGGTACGTTCGCGACATTATATTACACCCTGATGCCACTCAGTCCTCGGTACGGCCTCACCTTGACTTGGGTGTTTAGAGAAATGTGCCACTTATTTCATCTTGAAGCTTACTTGTGCCTTACGAAACACAGTTCCGGGTTTGATTTTGGAGTAACAATTCGACCTCAATATCATAATCGACGACTCCAAAAACTCCAGTACATCAAAATTCCAGACGGATTGGAGCAATGGAGTTGATAGTCAGCATCTTTTTTTTTTAAACTCGCATTCGTATTCTCAGTATGTCCTTTCACTTGATACCCATATTATAAGCAAGCACTAAAAACTTACTCCACTATATTGGTTTAGAGTGACGTCACTTTATTTTTTGACTTATTCTCAGCAAGTCCTTTCTATTGATACTCATATTGTAGGAATTAATTGAAAAAACGTGTGGCACTCGGGGACTGCCGCGGTAAAGCTATTGCATAGCATTTTTTTTATCAACTTATGCAATTATAATTATTTTTTC
The DNA here is from genome assembly GCA_947507595.1 of Pyralis farinalis. NCBI lineage: Eukaryota > Metazoa > Arthropoda > Insecta > Lepidoptera > Pyralidae > Pyralis > Pyralis farinalis. Next base: position 22,422,041 of record OX382258.1, read on the forward strand.
ATCACTTTCTTCATTAATAAATGACTTTGTTTATTCATATTTAAAACACTTTATACACAAATTTTACGCGTATAGCTATTCACCAGCAACTGCTATTCACTGTTGTACATAGGTACACCTATGTATACATATATACCTACATGTATACTTACTGGGCGCACATGCGGTGAGTGTGGCATTATAAAGATATGACAGATACCTATACACCTATATACTTTCTCACAAACAGCTGCTTACGTATTCGTCCGATTTCGGAGCAGCTCGTCTCGATCCGTACGAGCTTCGTACTGTCGTACCATATACATACACGTTATATAGGCGGAGTGGGGGGTGTTAGGTTTTATTTTCGTTACGGAATTTCTTGATTCGGTCGCCGCGCTCAAAGCTCGCGATAAAAGCTATGCAATAAGTAAAAGTGCCCATAGGCTGTGTAACAGTTTCACATAAGGCGGGCTGAACACTTGTTTGCCACCCGACGGAGTCTAAAAGTGTCCATAGGCTGTGTAACAGTATCACATCAGGTAAACACCCCGACCACCGTGCATACATACCCTGACAGTACACAAAAGTAAATCATCATCATCATCTGATGATTATGAAAAAAAAAATTTCTTCTACCAATTTTCTTGTTTCCCACCCGACGGAGTCTAAAAGTGTACATAGGCTGTGTAACAGTTTCACATCAGGCCGGCTTAACACTTGTTTGCCACCCGACGTATCATCATCATCATCTGATGATTATGAAAAAAAAAAATCTTCTACCAATTTTCTTACTAACTAATTTGCCACCCGACAGATCATCATCATCATCTGATGATTATGAAAAAAAAAAAATCTATACCAATTTTATTACTTGTTGGCCACCCGACGGAGTCTAAAAGTGTCCATAGGCTGTGTAACAGTTTCACATCAGGCGGGCTGAACACTTCTTGCCACCCGACGGATCAAAATCTGATGATTATGAAAAAAAAATCTACCAATTTTCTTACTTGTTTGCCACCTGACGGATCATCATCATCATCTGATGATTATGAAAACAAAACGAGCTACATGGGGGGTGTTAGGTTTTATTTTCGTTACGGAATTTCTTGATTCGGTCGCCGCGCTCAAAGCCCGCGATAAAAGCTATGCAATAGCTTAAAAATATTCGCCAACTTGGGTGTTCCGCCATGCAGGATTTAGAATGACGTCACACAGTTAACCATGCATTGTCATCCAAACTGAACATGTATACAAAATTTCAGCTCAATCGATTGAAGATATCTGCTTCGAAATTTATTTTCAAGCTTTAGAAGTCCGCCATATTGGATTAAGAGTGACGTCACATTATTTTCGAGTTATTGTTAGCAAGCCCTTTTATTTGATACCCATATTGTAGGAGTGCATTAAAAATAGTTGGTCCGCCATCTTGGGTATGCCGCCATGTTGGATTTAGAATGACGTCACACATTTAGTCATGCATTGTCATCCAAACTGAACGTGTATGCAAAATTTCAGCTCAATCGGTTAAAGATATCTGCTTCAAAATTGAGTTGCAAGATTTCACCCGAACATACTTACATACTTACATTGCAAGTTAAATAAAAGCTTGTAATAAATAAAACACGCGATACTTCCGATAAAAATTGTTTAATTCAAAAAAAAATCTGCTCCCATTTTTATAATATTTCTTGACAATTCATAGCTTCCAGTCATTCACAATTTGTGCAAAATATAAGCTAAAGTAGACAATGGGCAAGGAAACAAGACAATGGTCTTCTATCTGTCATATTTCATTGTGTTCTGATATAAACGGGTTTGCAGCGCGCCTTTTGGAATTGCACTTTACCATGTCTCGGGGACCGTCGTATGCTTTGACTTAAAGAAATATCAAGTTAACTGTCTTGGAATAATTCCTCGCTTGAAATTACAAATTGATAAATTCTACTTTTGACAGTATCTTTGTTTATGGTTCCGAATACAAAGGAACTGGATTTCTTTTATTAATGCAATGTCGACAGACATGCAAGCGTACGTCCTACCTGATGCAAAGTGGTTACCATAGCCTATGAACGCTCTCAATACTGTAAGTAAGTATCGCTCGCGTGTTTCCTCTCCTGCTGCTCATGCAGCGACTTCTTAGGAGCTTCCTGGTAACCTCACCCAAACTCTCTCCAAGACGTTATTCGGCTGCGGTTTTTCATGCGGTTCTTGATTGAGGTGGAGGCACTTTCTCAGTCGAACTGCTTTGATGTGCCCTCATTTTTAACTGCCTCATACATTTATTATAATATGCGTATTTTAACCAAGATATTATATTAAACGAGACTTCGTAATAGGAATAGAGTATAGTTCTCCAATCTTGTTATGAAGTCGTAGAAATTAAAAATATATTGAATTACTTAAAAAAAAAAACAATATTTTTTTATAATTATAAAGATTCCCAAAATTAACGCAAGGTTTTAATTTCTTAATTGAATCACAAAATACATAGGGTAGGTAGGGTTATTTATGGAATAACACATCGGGCAAATGGTCTCCATGGCCTTGCTATACATATGCATTATTTGTTAGGAAATTAACTGCATCAACGAAATTCAGGCACAATTACGCAGAAAGGTGATGAAAAACTTCGACAAATAATGCATTTATTTGTCGAAGTTTTTCATCACCTTTCTGCGTAATTGTGCCTGAATTTCGTTGATGCAGTTAATTTCCTCTTATAATGCACGGGTGGTTATGAGCTTGTTGACATAGACCTTTGATTTCAAATAATCCCCAAAAGAGAACTAATGGTCTTAAATCACACGAACTAGGGGGCCATTTCTGAACACTGAAACGAGAGGGTGCTCGACCAGGAAATGTCTAATGCAGTAATTGAATTGTTTTACGGGCTGTATGGCATGTGGCACCATTTTTTTGAAACCACATATTAGTCACATTAATAGCATCCATTTTAAAGAACTGTGTTAGCATGTCAGGATTTCGAGTACCAGTAATAGTTACTGCTTGACCAGCCTCATTTTCTAAAAATCGGCCAAGTGCGAGTCGGACTCGCGCACCAAGGGTTCCGTACCATTATCTATAAAAACAGCAAAAAAATCACGTTTGTTGTATGGGAGCCCCGCCTTAAATATTTGTTTTATTTTAATAACTAAATATTCTGTGAATATTTCAAGCGTCTACCTGGTTATTTATATCAATATCAAGCAAAAATTAGCAAAAAATTCACGTTTGTTGTATGGGGCTCCCCTTAAATATTCATTTTATTCTATTTTTTAGTATTTGTTATTGTAGCGGCAATAGAAATACATCAACTGTGAAAATTTCAACTGTCTAACTATCACGGTTCAAGAGATACAGCCTGGTGACAGACGGACGGACGGACGGACGGACACCTAAAAAGTATGGTCCAATAATGACTGCAGCCGAAAATCCGCTCCAAATAGTGACACGCTGTGGGTGTATTTATTATTCGACAATCGAACACCAACAGCCATTTTGACGATTAACAAAGCCAGCCATCTAGGCGAAAATGTACTTCATCGTTTAGGATAATTTTGATCGAAAAATTAGCATCCAATTGTTGATGATCAATAATCCATTTCACGAAGTCTCTTCGCTGTTCATGCTCTTGGCATCAGTTGTTGTGTTAATTGAATTTTGCAAGTACGGATACAAGATCTTTTGTCAGTATATGCTGTAGAGAGCTTCTTGAAATTATATTCCTGGGTTTTCACCAACACTCTCACTAACTGCTTTAATATTGACATTTTGGGCGGCTCGTTTTTGGATGACGGGTCTGTTTAGCGTACCCAACTAGTTCAGTCTCCCTGAATTTTTCATTTGATATTTTCACAGTTGACAAGGTTAAACACTATTTTGACCATATTTTGTATAAAATTTTCGTGCTGTGGCCACCAAAATTTAATAATTTTTGAAATGTTGTTCAATAATGCAAACGCGTTGTTGTATCGTATAACGCTCCATTTTTAATAATCCTAAACTCTCAGCTGTCAATTTCTATTTTGAGGGAATTTACTGAAAAATAGCGGCAAATTCAAATCTTGCATTAATTTTGTGACAGCTAAATATATGTATGTATATATTCACGTCAGATCCCCTGCGTGATAGGCAGATAGTACCGAGCGCCGTAGGACGCGGTCCCTACATACCTCACTCGCTTGTTGACATTCATATAATTTATAATTCTCAGCAAATTCAAACTTGTGTCCCGCGTTCCCCGTACCTTCCTATAGCTTACTAAAACTGCTGAAAAGTGTGTCAGTGAGACCAAAGTGATCGCAGTGGGCGCAGGTGTCGACATGCGGAACCACTTTGTGAAAATTGCCAAAAAAACATCAAATTTTTGGGAAGTTTTATTGTATATTAAATAACGAATCGGGACCAATTTAAAAAACTGATTATTTGTTAATTATATACGTTTAGATGAAAAAATATTATGTTAATGTTTTTCGCTTTATCAATCGGTTTTTGAGTACTGAATTAGGATATCAATAAAAATTGTTAAACTGAACTAATCCTCTTGTTTAAATATATCTTCAAATATAAGCAGCCGCGTAATTTGCCGCAGAATAGTAGACACATGCAGTGTCATATATGTACTGCAACGCGCTGTGATGTAACTGTAGCTCGACGGGGGGCAGTGTGCTGACTACTGCTACTGCATCATGCTGCTGACGCAACGCATCGTGCTGTAGACGTAACGCATCGCGCCATAGATGCAACGCGTATTGTTGCTGACGTATACAGTGTGTGCCAGCCTCTAATCATTGTCTGTTTATCAAAAACATTTAACTTTAATTTTCAGATAAATCATCACGCTATGGGGACGCCGTGCGATCTCGGAAATGAAATTATCACTTGCGTCTTCAAATATGCACCAGAGCTACATTTCAAAGCTTAAAACTACATAAAATAAAATGGTTGTTAATACCGTACCATAATATTTAAATACGTATATTTATTTTGGTTTCAATTTATAAGAACTTTTCTGGAAATTAAATCTTACTTACAGATAACGAAATGCTTTTGTAAGTGCTGTTTTTTGTATAATTAAGCACCTATAGCTTCTGAGGAGTTGCAACGCGTAAACTGTACTTGCTACAAGTAAAAATAAACCACGCTAAACACGTCCGTCAGGAGGGCAGTGTGCTTAATAAAGCACCACTAATAAGTTAATAATCAAAAGTAAATATTTCCAGATAAACCAGGCAGCGCCATCTAGATCTAAAAGGAATCAAAGCTTGTGCTATGCATATTAACAGATTTTATACACACGAATATTATTTTTTTTGTATTTTATTCTTAAATAAACACATACAATTTGAAGTACTTGCGAATATACAACAATATTTGCATTTGTGCGTTAATTGTACTCACAATCCTCGTTGTTAAAGTAGTAACTATTAGTGTTTACATAATGTATTTAGAATACATAATATACGTAATTTAAAAAACAAAAACTTATAGTCCTAAAAATTGTATTAGCATATTTCTACCTTTAAACTTAGCTAACAACAAATGAGCTACGCTGAATTTTTTAAAACAAACCAAATGAGCCGCACTCGAGAGGCTTACTAGTAACAATCAAAGAGTTCCACTATCCATATATAGGATGTATCACGAAACCTTAGTCTCCAAGTTTAATTTATTTGACACGATGAAAACAGCAAACGGGTTCAAACTTGAGGGGTGTAGACGTCAGGCCCTTATGTGTACTTAGACATGTTTTACATTCTTTAAACTAAATCCTATTATATCTACCTAATTTTTCATAGTTTTAATTCTATTTACTTTTAATTTCTCTGTTTTAATCTAATAGCATTTTGAAGTTGACCATTGATTTTAAAGAAGATATGCTAAGAGAAACTTGTCAATATAGGTCTTTTTTCAAATATTCAATTTCTGTTTATAAATAACTATGTCACGTGATAAAATTCAAAGTATATATACATGTGCTGAGTTATTTTTGGACATCTCTGTTGGTCAGAGTTTCACTATAGATCTCCTGGACAGGTATATATTGAATCGCTTAATTTTTTGTACCCTTAACTATTATTGGCACACAAACTAGGGGCCTAATTTTATTCGCTCAATTTTCGCTTATCCTAAATTTATGTTGCCTATTTTAAATTCTCAAAATTTTTCGCCGTATTGTATCTTTCTAAAAACGATATTAGGCGGAACACTTCATTATCCCTAACTATTTACAATTACTAATTTTCGTATTAATAATTACTGAAGCAGACAAGTAATTTGAAATTTTGGTAATTTTTTTTTTTGGTGATATAGAATATATTTGTGTGTGTGATATGTTTTTTTTTTTTCATTTATTCATAATTATTTCATAATATATTGTACATAAAACCGCACCCTAGAAGCCTCACAGGGATTATCTTAGTGTTGGTTGGTCGCTGACATACAGTGTTTTAAGTCGTTTTTCAGTACAAACATTTTACTTTTTGTGTACATATCTTGAATTTATGGTGTAATTTCATTTAGGTAACACGGAATGAGATAGAAGTTCGTGTACCATACGCATTGATAAATTTAGGCAGTACGTATGTGTTTGATTTCAACGATCATAGATTACTAGGTCTTGATTTTATCTCTAATTGAGCTGGTTGTTTACATTCAGTTAATACAAGGAGTTTGACTTATCGAAGACATTAATAACTTTGCAGTACTTAAATATGGCTGCGTCATTATTTTTATACAGCTTTCTGATATTAAGTGGTATAATAGTTTTTAAAATTCTTAATTGAAGATTATAGACATCCATAATACACGTTTTGGATGTCCTACCATAGCTGCTCAAGCCATAGCTGATCACCGAGTCCGCGAGTGCCATATACAAGAGTCTTAGTGTGTTATAAGGTAGTCTATGTTTTAGTATAACCAATTTACTGAGGATTGCTCGAAGTTTATTGCACACGTAGTCTTTATGAGGACCCCAGTTGAGTCTGCTGAAAATTTTAAGTCCGATATAACTGTGTTGCTCAACGAACTCTAGACTTGGGCTTGTAAAACAGAGGTTTGCATCTCCGGCGCTGCGGGAGGTGAAGCCTCTGTCTAATGAAGGGCAGGCACTCATGCTTGCCTTCGCCCTTCATTACAGCAGGCGAGGACTACTCTCCCACCGCGCCTCAGCTATATAACAATCTAGTATTGGGCAGACAAGTCTGCATGAAGACGCGGTCGGTAATCTCTTTTATTAAGGGCAGGGGACTTCGCCCCCGAGCCCCTCGGAACATTGGGTCACCCTCCCTCCTGTGTTATCAGATGAGCTCGACGGAAAGAAAATATTGTATTGTCATCGGCGTTACATACACTTGCGAAGATTCAAACCGAAAGGTTAATTGCAAGATGGTTAAATTCAACTTCCAAGATATGCACCTAATATGCGAGCGTTGTTGAAAAGCTGTGGTGGTAACGTTTGCTGACCGAGTTCGCAATGATAATCTAAGAAGGACACTTAAGTCTGAAAGAGAGTGTAGGTGTTAGGATAAGAAAATACATGCTCTGTTCGTTTGGACACGTAGAAATAATGTCAAAACTGATATACAGTGCAAAAGTAAGAATGAGGAAGGCCAAGGTTCACCTACTATGGCCAAATTGGTCGTGTTTTATCATAAGTTAATCAGGAATAGGTTCAAGTATTGGAATGAACTTCCAGCCGAAGTTTTCCCAAGGGACTACAGTATGGGATTCTTCAAAAAAGGCGTGAAGACGTTTTGTAGAGTCAGTTGGGCCGTATGCTTATTTTCCAGCTTAGTGGCATAAAAAACAAGTGTGACACACCAACCCTAACGAATCCCACTCCAGGGACACGGGTGTCTATTTAATCGAAGGGGTTTAGAGCATACTTTACTACGCTGCTCAACTGCAGATTGACGAAGGCTAGTGTTATCAAGCCGCCCGAAGGCCACTGACTTAGCTTGACGACTGTTATCTATCGACAACAGCCGGAACGGACGGCTTAACGTGCCCTCCAAATCACGATGAAGCTCGAGATACATAAATTCATCCATAGACAGGCTACGGTCGACGTTGTTTAACCTGCGTGTTAGGGTAGAATAACACGCACAACGACGATATCGAACCTCCATGGTCTCAAATATAAAACATATAACATTGAGCCATTGACGCCGCAGTCTTATAAATAAGACAAATTTCGAACTGAGTTTTTATGTGAGTGAGTCTATATTTTTCATTAATAAATCTGTATAAAACGTAATAAAGTGACTTGGTCTGAAAGAGATGGTCGGTGTTAAATTAAGAAAAGGCATGTTCCATTGGTTCGCACATGTAGAAAGAATGCAGGATGAAAGAATGACGAAACAGATATACAATGCAAAAGTGGAAGGATGTAGGAGCCGAGGAAGACCAAGACTAACCTACCATGACCAATGTCAATGAGTTGCTGTCAAGAGTCCTAGAAACCGGCGGGCGTGCATGAAAAGAGTTATGAATGTTAATGAAGCGAGTGAAGTGTGTAAGGACCGCGTCTTATGGCGCTCGGTTCTCTCTGCCTACCCCGCAAGAGGCGAGAAGTTATATATAGAGAGAAATCAACATATAAGTTTCAAAAACAAATTATTTAAAATTAATGTAACTGCATTCTCTTTTTATAATTTCTACGTAAAGTGATTAAGCAAACAACTATTAAGAATATTCTTCTTCTTAGCTGTATTATTAGCTTCTTAGATTTATTTGTCTGAAAATTCAAATTTTGACTTGGAGCAACTGCCGTCAGCTAGCTTAGATTACACGTCTTTCGAAGTATATTTTTTGGACATGCAGGTTACCTCGCGATGTTTTCAATTCCAATCAACTAAACCGATCAACCGGAACCTTATCAACTATTTTATTTCATAACGGCACCGATTTGGCTGAAGTTAGGAAATGTTACAAATATGTATATAAATCCGAAAACATGAATTTAGTGGTACATGCCAGGATTTGAAACGAAGACCAGTTGTTCCATACGGCGGTTCCTTATTCACTGGGCTATCACTGCTTATTATTAATTACTGATATAATCATTATTAACTACTAATAATTTTGATTATTATTAGAGAGCACCGGCGAGCATGCATGAAATGAGCTATGAATGTTAGAGAAGCGAGTGAAGTGTGAAGGACCGCGTCTTATGGCGCTTAGTTCTCTGCCTTCACCACAAGGGAGTTGGCGTGAAGATATATATAGATACATACAATTTAAATTTTTTTTCTGTAATTCGCAGCAATGTTCAATTTTTTTTTCCACTAAGGTGGAAAACGAGCATAGGGCCTTCCTGATGGTAAACAGTCACCGTAGCCTACGGACATATGCAGCAACAGGTGTCACTTATGCGTTACTGACCCTCTAAAAACCTCTCCACACCTTTCTTGAAGAACCCCATGCTATAGTCCCTTGGGAAAACCTCGGCTGGGAGATCATTCCACAACTTGAGAAATTCCACAACTTTTCAATGAAAAAACATTTAATAGTTAAACGGTTAAAGAAACGAGCTTTGTATGTAAGGAGAGCGTTTTGTTTTTCCCGGTTGTCTCTGGTTACCTCAGAAGGTACTATATGTGAAGACATAGATAAATAGATTTTTTGTTTGAGCCAGGTGACAATAAAAGCATTTTAAAAATAAAATATTCTCACGGGAATTATATTTTATACTTAAAGTTTAATATCCTTTCCAAATAATAATCTTTCCGGCATATTGTGGCAGCCAGCGCCCAAACCGCCAAAGTAAATACGCGCTCATTACATATTTAAGGCACAAACACGAAAATGCCGCACGCACGATAAAAAATAAAAATAAGTAGGTACCTACAAAATCCGGAACACGACAAGAGGGCAAGACACGTCTGCGTAATCTGCCAATCTGTGAAATGGCCACATAAATTTTACATCTGTTTTAAGCTCGTCACAGACTTAGCTATAAAATATTCTAAATCGTGCTGTCTCAATCTGTAAGTATGAGACATGATGAGACAGGATAAATACAGATTCACCGTATTTAACTTAAGAGAGGATTAAAAGAGAAAGAGAGTGTCGTGAGGGTGTTAAAATAAGAAGAGGGATGCTCCGTTGGTTCGGACATGCAGAAAGAATTCATGCGGAAGGAATTACGAAACAGATATACAACGCGAAAGTAAAGGGATATAGGAGCCGAGGAACATGGGATCCTTCAAGCGAAGCGTGAAGAAGCACCTTGCGGACCAGCATGGCAGCGTAAACTGACAAGACACTGTAGTCTTTTGTCAGTTGCCGCTGCGATTTGGACTCCTCTTTTCGCTTACTATGCTGGGCAGAAATAAAAAAAGTAAGGATTTGACAGGTTTACATATTATAATATTTTTGTATATTATGGAGTAACCATGGTTACAGGTATTAATCCAAAGACGATTTTACGGAAACTTTAAAAATAGTCCAGTTATATTTTTGGATTTAAAAGTACTTTTGTTTATCTATATATATAAAAATGAATATTTGTCTCTATGTCCTCTATGGACTCAAAAACGACTGGCCAGATTTTGATGAAATTTTCAGTGAATTTTCAGGTTAGCCCTGCAGGTGATCCTGTGAAGTTTGGAAACGATTGGATCACCCGTGCGAAGCTGGGTCGAGTACCTAGTTAAATTAACGAGTAGGGGAAAGAAATTGGTTGCTCTTATTACTGAGCTATCAAAATTAGAAGAAGGTGAGCTCAAAATTATAAATATTAACTTTGAGACTGAACAGAACAATAAATTTTAGATTTTAGACAATATTGAGTTTGAATGTGTACGTTTTGTATTAGATAATTTTAGGACGAAAAACATAAATAACGGAAATTCGTCAAACTATGAAACAGATAGCAATTGTATTACTTTACGGGAAAATGATACAACATGTTCGATATTAGAAAATATTGCAAGTTCAGATTACTTGACAGTCTGAACGTTCTTCCTAGTCAAATTTGTGATGGCGTGATTAGTTCTGAAAACAGATCTACATTGGAAAATGTATTACATTTATAATTTTCTAGAATTAATATGTTTAATTTTAGTTATTCTGTGCCTTTATTCATGATATTGATATTAAAAATCTCTTAGTGTTGTTACATATTTTTTTTGACTAATTAACATTATACACAAAGAAATTTTGTATTATATTTGTAAATAATAAACATTCAAAATTGAATATTTTTATTGTAATTCATTTATTTTATTTAAACTATTGGAATAGTTATAATTAGTCATTAAACTACTAAGTCCCATGTGGATTCTAATTTATATAAAGTAAAGCAGACAAATCCATTAATTACCATATTATTATTTGCTGAAAACAAAGATGATTTTTTACTTTGTGTAGTCTCAAAAGCAAAAAAAAAAATATACAAATTATTAAGTTTTTCATTGTCCTGTAAATTTTGACATAATAGAATAAGCGGGTTAACAGTGTAGGCCGACGTTATGATACACAGAAAACACCCAGACCTAGAAAAACAGACATATTCATACACACAAATGTATATCCTATGTGGGAATCAAACTCTCGAGCGTTGGTGTCAAAGCAGAGTTACAGTTAGTAACTACCACACCGAGGTCGTCAGTACAAAATATAAATTTAAGTAAGTGTTCCTAAGCCATGGTAACCGCTATATATCGGGTGAGGTGTATGCTTGTATGCAACCCGACGTTGTATAGGAAAATAAATAGAAATCCTCAATGTATATAAATTATGTGCAATAAGATACCAAACTCTTATATAACTCACATAATTTTATGCCATCCCCATCCTTTGGGTGAGATAAACTATGCTCTTCATCAGTCGAAGTGCCAGAGTCGATTGACCTGTTTACACGAATGTCATCCCACCTGGGAAAACCTATATCTGTCATAGAGTAACTAAATTATAGACTAGCCATCCATGCCATAATATTTATGCCTATAGAGTTTGTATCTAAAATTGATATATAATAATACTCGTAACTATATATTGTCGGATAAATTACCCATCAGCCCCAAAGTAAGCGAAGCTTGTGTTATGGGTACTAGACAAATGGTAAACATACGTAAACACATTTTATTATGTACTTACTTATGATACATAGAAAATACCCAAATAATACAGCCAGATGCCAGCTTTGCTGCAATTCCGCTCAATAACCACAATAACTCTCCAGGTATTTGTAATTTGTTTGCGGTTTTCTGTTAGGTGCAGGTACTTTCTCAGGCGCATTGCTTTGATGTGTTCTTCCTTTCTTAAAAACATCCAGACATAAACAAACCGACATGTTCATGCACACAAATGTTTGTACTGTGTGGAAATCGAGCCCACGAGCGTTGGTGTCAAAGTAACGTTACTAATCACTACACCACTGAGCTCGCCATCTATACAGTAGATATAATACTTTGTCTCACGTACACCAGTAGAGGGAGTAGCCGTGTATCTGGCTGTCTGCTGTTGGACGCCGTGCGTGTATAACGTGCGACTACCTCCAGCTGCATGTATTGGTGAACCAGTGAAACACTGATGTTTATAGTTTCCTTTTTTGTGTTAGTAGTTGTCAGTAATTAGACAGACCCACAGCTACATGTAAAACCAGCTACCCGGGGTTCTCCTTTTTCCTACCCCGTTTCCTAATCCTCCACAGGTCAGAGCGAAATCCAGACCTTTCTTATCTTATAAGTCACACGTTTTTCAAAATACCATTCTTCTTCACCAGCAAGGGCTAATTAGAAATAAGTATATAAGTCCGAAAACATGAGTTTAGTATTACATGCCTACGAAAAAGGTTGGTTTTATTTATCCACTAGTCTATCACTATTCCCCAGGCACTCTAGGAAGTTAAATTTACAGTCAAAAATTAACTTCCACAAAATCTGAGCTGCCTAAAGAATTAACCTGTTACCTTGTAACCTATACCAAAGTTTTAAGAGAGGTAGGGCGCATCAAAGCAGCCCACCTGGGGAAGTACCTTCACCTCACAGAAAACCGCAGCCAAATAACAACTCCCTAGAGGGTTGTCGTGTTCCTGCGTGTGAGTGAGGTCACCAGTATGGCTCCCAAGGAGTTGCTGTGTAAACAGCGGAGGAGGCATCGCGCGAGTAATACATAATATATTACAAGGCTACGGTAGCCGCTTTACATCAGGTGAGCCGTATGCTTGTATGCCTTCCGACGTAGTATAAAAAAAACCCATGGTGAGTGTTCAAAAGAACTGTTTTTCCTTATCCCACCCTCTCCCTTCCGTCATAGAACCACACATGCAGGCTTGCGATGTCTTCATTCCACAGTTGAGGACATTTATTCTCGTACTAAAAAGTTCGGTAACTCCTACCTCTGTCGTACTATTAAAAAGTGGAACGCTTTGCCTGCACATGTGTTTCCTCCTTCCTCCAATTTGGGATCCTTCCAACGAAACGTGGAAGAAGCACCTTGCGGGCCAGCATGGTACCGTCAACTGACAGGACACTGTAGTCCTTTGTCAGTTGCCGCTGCAATTTGGGCTCCTCTTTTCGCTTACCAACAGGCGGAGAGGAGCCACTATGCTGAGCCAATATAGAAAAAAAAAATAACCGCCCGCCCGGTGATCTTTCAAAGCCTTATAAAACCCTTAGACAACAGTTTTATAACACTCTTGTGATATTAATATAATAATATTTTAAGAGGGGTAGGGCGCATCAAAGCAGCCCGTCTGGGGAAGTGCCACCACCTCACAGAAAACCGCAGCCAAATAACAACTTCTAGAGGGTTGTTTTGTTCCTTCATGTCAGTGAGGTCACCAGTAAGCTCCCAAGGAGTTGCTATGTAAGCAGCAGAGGAAGTATCACGCGAGTGATACTTAATATGTCGCAAGCGTTAATAGGCTACGGTACCCACTTTACATCATGTAGGTCATATGCTTGTATGCCTCCCGACGTAGTATAAAAAAAAATGTTTCACTCTATTTTTCATCTATGACGAACACTCAAATTTTGTCCCAAATATCGTACGTTTCCCAAACTATCGACCTTAAAATTGGTGTTACACCGTTGAAATATGTAATCGAACGAATAGTGGTGTTGAAGGTTGAAAAGTTTCTGTTGTTGAAATAGATATTCAACTAAAAGTTAATACGTTTTGATTACGTATTTGTTAATAGTGTTCTGTATTTGAAGAGGGATATTTAACCTTGAAAAAGTTTTGTAATAACCTTATCATAACGTACACCTGCTATTTCGGTCGGTAAAAACAAAAACCTTCATATCAAATTTAGGTAGATATTTACTTTTGATATGGGTTCATTGAGCCCGAAGTAAATTTAACTTCAGATTCAATGGACATGTGTATCCTATTGTTGCCTAAGTTAGAAAAATGTCATCAACTATCCATTTCTTTCGTCCTCCGCTAGATTATTTCTTCAAATCTGTGCGCCAGGATCTTGCAGACAGTAAAACAAACCCCATTCTCACTAAGGGTATTGTTGGCTGTTAGTCGTTAGTAAAGGTCAAATTTATGTTAACCATAATATGCTCATAACCGTAATGTCTCATAGGTAAAGCACTACGATGCCAACCTACCGGTCGAAGAAGAAAGAAAACTCTGTTTATACTAGTAAATAACAGCAACCTGTGTAGGCAGAGCTGATATTTTTTTAATTTTAAAATTTTTAAATATTTTTTTTTTATTTTTTTTTTAAATATGTGGTACCCTGTACGACATCTAGCGACGAGTGCTGTTACTTTTTCTGTTGATGGGAGTGCAGTGCAGACTCTGCACTGCAGAGTGGCCGGCCATACGTTTTCCCATATGATTTTTTTTCTAATTGGAACGATTTTGGACCGTTCTTCCTCACCAACGAACATTTAAATTTCAAATTAAAGGATACAAAACTACATTATGTTAGCTATTAGTGTGTCGATTTTGGAGTTTCTCACTATTACCGTCTAAACGCTAGCTGGATGACATCAGTCTACCCCAAACGACAATTTTGAGGGTAATGTGGCTCCGCTGGCTATCGCAGCTCTGCCAAGTATTATTTGTAAACAGTTTTTAAGAAAGGTAGGGCTCATCAAAGCAACCCGTCTGGGGAAGTACCTCCACCTAACAGAAAACCGCAACCAAATAAAAACCACATAGAGGGTTGTTGTGTTCCTGCGTGTGAATGAGGTTACTAGTAAGCTGCCAAGGAGTTGCTGTGTAAGCAGCAGAGGAGGCATTGCGCGAGTAATACTACTAATATTATAAATGCGAAAGTTTGTATGTATGGATGTTTGTTTCTCTTTCACGCTTAAACGGCTGAACGGATTTGAATGAAATTTGGCACGTAGACAGATTATGATCTGGATTAACACATAGACTACGTTATTTGACTCCACGCGGGTGGAGCCGCGGGCAACAGTTAGTACTTAATATACCGCAAGCGTTAACAGGCTACGGTACCCGCTTTATATAAGGTGGGCCGTATGCTTGTAATACTCCCGACTAGAGCTCAGTAGATGAAGAATCACACTATTGGCCAACTGGTCCCTGGAATCCTTGCATGTACCAGTAAATTGGTGTTTTCGAATTTATGAACATATTTGTAATTATCACTTCATCATTTGTTTTCCCATTGGATTTTGGAGTTCGGACGACAGCCGCTCCATGTACAAATCAGTATCTTCGCTAAATCCTTAGGCTTAGATAGCGGACGCCGCCGATAGAGATACTTCCCCAGACGGCTCCGATGCACCCTACCTCTCTTAAAAAACATAGACTAAGATAAACAGACATGTTCATGCACGCAAATGTTTGTCCTGTGTGGGACTGCAACCCACGAGAGTTGGTGTCAAAGCAACGTTACTAACCACTGCGCCACCCAGCTCGTCATTGCTATGCTACTTGTTGGTGTAAAGGGCATACTAGTCTTTCTGTTTTTAGGGTTCCGTACCCAAAGGGTAAAACGGAACCCTATTACTGAGGCTCCTATAATGAAATAATAGATTAGGTAATGGGATAATGTTAAGAAGAATATAAAGCACGTTTAATGTTAACATGTTATAAAAAGTATTTGTGCAGAGGTGGGTAGTTGCGGATGAGGCAGAACAGCAACAGAGGTTCTTTGAAGATGGTATTTGGATTTCTATAAAGTGGTTTAAAAAGATATACAGAGGTGAACAGGCGTAACTTTGCGGAAAGCGGCGTCCCCCACAACAACAACCAAGTAGGACGATGACGGCGGATGCATTGCTACGAATATCCTGGCCGTAGATCTGCAGCGATACTTTTCCCAATACACCATTCCAAATAGGATGCAGTACTTGGATGAACGCAGTCACTGAGTTTCTACGTACAATAACCAGTTGAGAATGCGCAAGCTTGCATTGCCACCTCGCTCGTCAATTATATTATAGACGAGCTCGGTGGCGCAGTGGTGGAACACGCTGTTACGCTACTTTGACACCAACGCTCGTGGGTTCGGTTCCCACACAGTACAAACATTTGTGTGCATGAACATGTTTGTTTGTCTTGGTCTGGGTATTTTCTATGTATAATAAGTATGTATTTACAAAAAAAAATGTATTTACGTATGTTTATCAGTTGTCTAGTACCCATAACACAAGCTTCCGCTTACTTTGGGGCTAGATGGCGCTGTGTAATTTGTCCGACAATATTTATTTATATAACAATTCAATTTTTTTTTGGAACAAGGTCAAAATGGCCGATAAATTAAAAAAAAAATTGACATCATCTAAGTGAACGCGTGAAGATCTTTCATAAAGATGATTTTTTTCTTTTAGACCAAAAGGAATGTAACATCGGCATCTCAAAATAGGCCTACGAATTTTTCCAGTTCTGCTGCTAAAATTTACATTTGCCCGAGGTCGGTTTCCCTAAATAATCAGATAGTACTCGTATCTACAATATTTCGTAACATTTTCTTTTGCGTTTTTCCCCAGTTCGCCGCTTGCTCGCCGAATCAAATAGAAAGACTTCGCCACAGTAACATCCTAGTCACTGAAGGCACTCTCAAACATTTGTTTAAGGCTCAAAATGTCCTGTTTATTTTGGACCAATGCCAACACTAGTTACAAGACGAACTCGGTGACACAGTGGTGTAACGCGCTGTTACGCTTCTTTGAAACCAACGCTCGTGGGTTCGATTCCCACAGGTCAAACATTTGTGTGCAGGAACATGTCTGTTTGTCTTGGTCTGGGTATTTCCTGTGTATAATTAGTATGTACTTACAAAAAAAAAATCTATTATTACACAAGCTTTGCTTAGTTTGGGGCTAGATGGCGCTGTATAATTTGTCAATATTTATTTATTTAATTACAATATTTCACTGTTCTTTGTAAGTTGAACTGTGATAGCCCAGTGGATAAAGAACAAGCCTATTGACCAACTGGTCTCTAGTTCTAATCCTGGCATGTACTATATTTGTGTTTTAGAATTTATGTACATATTTGTAATTATCATTTGCTTGGAGGTAAAGACAAACATCACGTGCTCATTTACATATTCTGTGACTGTTAACTCTACAGAAAAGTGAAAATGTTTTTTTTCAGCCACGGTTACAACATTTTAATGGTTATAACAATATCACGTGGATGCAGGAAGTTGGCGCAACTTGCCATGCACCAACGAGAGCCTAACCCCTATACCCTTACCCTTGGTATAACGAACTGTCTCCTAACAAACTGATCTCGCGCTGACGAAACATTCCATGGCAGCATCGCAACCCAGATCTATCTCCAGCAGATTTCTTTTTATGAGGTTTTTTAACAGTCGAGTCTACGTGAATAAGCCACCGATGAAAGGAGAGAACAATACTCCAATGAAAGGAAAATATTCATCAAGAAATTGGTAACGTACCCCGCGCTTTGTGCAAAAAAAAAACGAAAATCTAAGGGACAGATTTGAGGAATGCACTTGAACAATATTATTTTTAAGAAATAGTTGCCAATCTGCTATCGTTCTTTTAAATAAACATTTATTTGAGAACATAGTACATATTTTTCTCCATGATAGTTTCAAAAGTGCAAAAAATTATGAACGAGAAGTGGTGTCTGAAATTTGAATTTTTGATAGTTAATAGATTCAGGCGTTATTTTGCAAAAGTCAAATTTACAATTAAGTCCATGAACTTATTAGAGGTATTATACCCATTACGAAAAACATTTTTTTTTGTGAACAGATTTGTCATAAAAGATCAATAGCCAATGGCAAACGTTGTCGCTAATGTCCGCCGTCATATGGCCCTTTCGTGACACAATTATTTATTCGCATGTTTTTTGTAATGAATATAAATATTACCACTATAAAGTTTGCTCAAATAAATTTATACATAGGTAACGAGAGAGATACAGTTACATCTTATGCATATATCTCTTTAAATCGGAAGGTTACTTAAAACTGTCTATAAATAATTATCGTTGATACCGTTTTTGATGAGCTCGGTGATGCAGTGGTTAATAATGCTACTTTGAAACTACTTTGAAAGTGTTCGATTCCCACACAGAATAAATATTTCTGTGCATGAACGTCTGTTAATCTTGGTCTAGGTGTTTTTACTAGGGTGCGCCCATGTGTGAAAGTACCTCCACCTCACAGAAAGCGAACTTTCTGAAGGGTTGTTGTATTCCTTCGTGTGAGTGAGGTAACCAGTAAGGTCTTAAAGAGTTGCAGTGTTAGCAGCAGAGGTGGTAGCATTGCGCGAATTATACTTAATATATTGCAACCGTTCATAGGCTGTGGCAAACGCTTTACATCAGATGTGATGTATACTTGTAGAAAATAAAATTTAAAAAAGAAAGAATAAAAAATATGTTATGTTCTATAGGGGTTTTCAAAACCAATATGTAATGAATGTATGAAATATACAGGAGGTTTCATTTACAACGGAATTAATAGTAGCAAGTGCAAAAATAAATCTGATACTAGCTATCGTTCACATATAAAATATTATTTCAGTTAACGAATTCGTCCATTCCAAACAACCAGTGATAGGAAAACTTTGAATCATTGCAAACCTGCAGAATGTTTTCATAACTATGAAATTGATTGAACACAGAACTGTGTGAACGATTGGAATATTATTAAATTTACTATGAATTCATTACAATTGTTCACAATTGATAAAGATACTCGTATATCCATCCATCTATCCAACCTTTGATCCAATTTTTGATCCAACTTACTCGATATTGGATCAAAGGTTGGATCAAACATGGAAACGTTTAAAATTTCATGCATACTTCTGGTTAATTATATGATAGCACCCTTTTTAGGGTATTTTCCTCTATCTACAGTAACATTGAGGAGTTAATATCCCTCAAAAACACAAGGAACTTACGCATGTCACTTTAATCGAACATGGAGTTTAAGCAATATAGACCGCAGCCTGTATGGGGATGGGTCTTCTTTATGTTAGGGAATGTTAAGATAGATAGATATGATATGCTTAAATGAAATTGTATGAAGTTTATAAAAGGAAAAAAAAGTAATAAAATTCTTACAAAAAGAAAACATACATATTATTATGCAACAAGGCGACCTCAAAATAAACTGATACTAAGTCAAATTTATGGATTTTATTAATTATATATACAAAAGTATATACATACATTGTACATAGAACTCACAAACATGTGCTTAGTATACAAATAATGCTTTAACAGTCGGTCTTTATTAGTTACAGTTAAAGAAAAGAAACTGATTTTTCGTATATTTTCGAAAACGGAAATATACATTACTGTTCTGATAACTACAGGTAAGGTATTCTGTAGCCTAATCGATTTAATAGTGAAGAATGGTTTAAGAATTTAGAGAAATGCGATGAAACAAAAAGGGTAAAAAGTTTTGTAAGTTGCAAGTTGTAGGAGGAAGAACAGAACTTGGGCCTTAACTTCAGCCTTAACCTCAACTTCAGGGAGGTACTCTAGGATTGAAGAGTATAGAGTAGAGATAAGAAAGATCACCATAATCAAAGATTGGACGAAGTAGGGAATGTGCAAGAATAACTTTACTGGTAGTGGGTAAAAAATCTAATACGCTGGAGAATAGGAATTCTCCAGCGTATAGACTTTTACCTTTTACCACGAAGATCTGTTCTATACTCTTATATCGGTTGAAAGGAGACCCGTATCCCAGCAGTGGAACGAATAAGTGTTGAAGTGGAATATCCTTCAACAGTATTCCTGAATAAATATGATATGGTGGCCTGCAATAAAACTTCTATTTTTACATTAAAGCTGACTAAGAATTGGTATAGTGTTGAATAATTTAGTGTTGCTGACAACTCTGGTCTTCAGTGATCACTTTCTGTCAGATGATATGACGACCTAGGTGACTCAGTCGTGAATGACGCGATTTTGACACCAACTCTCGTGGTCGATGCCCACACAAGGCAAACATTTGTGTGCATGAACATGGCTTTTTCTTGTCTTGTCTTTTTTTGTCTTGGTCTGGATGTTTTAAGAGAGGTAGCGCGCATCAAAGCAGCCCGTCTGGGAAAGTACCTCCACTTCACAGAAAACCGCAGCCAAATAACAACTCCCTGGAGGGTTGTTGTGTTCCTGCGTGTGTGTGACCAGTAAGCTCCCAAGGAGTTGCTGTGTAAGCAGCAGAGGTGGCATCGTGCGAGTGATACTATATATATCGCTAGCGTTAATAGGCTACGGTACCCGCTTTACATCAGGTGGGCCGAATGCGTATATGCCTCCCGACGCAGTATAAAAAAAAAATCCAACATACTTATTAGCTCGTCTCATTTACAAAAAGCAGGTGGTATAGGTATAGCCCAGCCCATTTCGCTATTCTTAAAGATATTACAAAACTTACATTAGTAGGCTTTTCTGTTTTTACATGAATTGGAAACACAGTGTAGCAGAGAGAGAAAACAAGAATATAGAATATACGCAGTCTAGATGTAAGAGTTACGCACACATAGCGTAAAGTTAGAGTGTGGGTGTTAATACCATCTATGTTCAATATATTTAATGCACCATAGTAATGTACACAAATATTATAAGACTTGCCCTTTGTCCACGCGTGCTCGACTTGGACCCATTTTATACACAACTGAGACTCTACTTCGCGTATACTACCGACTCTCGACCATTACTCGTAAACTAATGAATAGAGAGTGGACAATTCGATGATGACAGACTGGGATGAATGGTAGTGGCAAACTGAGTCGAAACCAGAGCTAAATTAATGTTGGTATTTTCCTTTCTTAACCCCATAATTTAGAGGTTAATTTAACCCTTAGCCACCTAACGTATTTTTCAATCACACTACCACCTAACGATGGTCACGGTGACCGCTTGCATATTTCGAGTAATAAATCTAATATCATAATGTAATAAATAAAAACACCATCCAAATAATAATATAAATTTAATTTTATTTATTATATGTTTACAAACTTTGTAATAAAACACGAATCATTTTTAATCATTTGTGTACACATATTACTACCAAACATAGGTACTTTTACAATCTAAGATCTCAGTACGGTTCAACATGTCTTGCTGTGAAACAACATGCAAATATATGCTTAGTTATTAATTAATAATAATAATGTCAAATATTCTATGTAACATCACAACTATTATAAAACAAATTTCAACCGTAGCCGTAACCGTAGGTAACAATTAATTTTGTTTTAATAAAATATAATATAGAATTAATCAGTTAAAATTTAGCAGTCATGTATTCATTTATGTTATAATAATATTTGCCAGTCAGTAACCTTTTAAATCTCACTTTAAATAGATTTGCACTTAGTTCTTTGTAGCTTTCGGGAATTTTATTATAAATTTTTGGAGCCATCCACATTATGCTCTGTTGCAGCATAGTTGTTTTAGCAGGCGGCAATCAAAGTCTATTTTTGTTGCGTAGATTTCGAATGACTTTGTCTTTTACTTGAGGGAATAGATACGAATTACTTCTAACAAATATTGCCACCTCCAGTATACAACGACGGGAGCGTAAGTAGGTATAATCATTGAAATTTTAAAATAAAAAAAGAAGTATAATTTCCAATATGAAATAATAAAAGACACGATGCTATCACAATTAGCCCAAAATGACATCTGGCCAATAATCACAATTTGTCGCTACAGTCCATACACATTTTTTGAATACATTTAACGCAGTTTGGATTTTTAAATTGCAAACACACGTGAAATGTTTTCCGTTTCTTCTTCGGATCACAGGTTGAGCAAGTTTTACGTGTTTCAAACTTTTCAACATTTTCAGTCGACGATGCGCTGGGTAATTGATCCATTTTCAGCACTCGACGAATAGCGCTCTGAAGTTCTCTTTGTAATCCAAACTGGTGCACGCGACGTTCTAAGTAAGGCTTGACGAGATCTTCAGCCAGTTGCCTTATATTACTGGCAACCTTTGTATGAGCTTGGTTCATCTTACTCACGATGTATGAGTTAGACAGATATATATTATAGCATCCTGTAGAATATCGCCATCGGCCATTGTTGTGTTCGTTGAGAAGTTGAGTAGATGACACATTTCTGATGCAACATGTCAACGCCGTCTCTTGTGGCATTATAAAACATTATCATTTCCGGTTTTCGCGTATTTTCATCAATCTTGGTATATGATGCATGCTGGATAGATTAAACACAGATTTGTTTGGCTTTGGTACATAAGACGCCAAAGTTGCATCAGATGTGAATCCAAAAATGGACGACCCAGGCACAGGACAAGCATGAGCATGCCTATTTGTCTTGCTCTGAGTGTTTTTAATAGAGGTAGGGTGCATCAAAGCAGCCTGTCTGGGGACATCCATGTCACAGAAATCCACTGACAAATAACAACTCTCTGGATGGTTATTGTGTTCCTGCGTGTGAATCAAATCCTTAGGCTTAGGTAGCAGATTAGGAAACGGGATACGCTAAGAAGAAAAAGAAGTAATGTATCTATATTCGTGTTTTGTCACTGACAAATTAAACAAAGCAGCCCGTGTGGGAAAGTACCTCCACCTCACAGAAAACTGCAGCCAAATAACAACTCCTTAGAGGGATGTTGTGTTTCTGCGTGTGTGTGAGGTCACCAGTAAACTCCCAAGGAGTTGCTGTGTAACCAGTAGAAGAAGCATCGCGCGAGTGATACCTAATATATCGCAAGCGTCAATAGGCTACGGTATACGCTTTACATCAGATCGGTCGTATACTTGTATGCCTCCCGACGTAGTATAAAAAAAAACACTCTACATTTCAAAGAATTTCTCGTTGCGGTACATATAGGTATATTTATTTACCACTTGTATGTTCATTTCAGCAAAGTTTTCTAGGAATGTTCTGATTGCAGTGTAAATCTGTGGAATTCTGGTTCAGCAACCTATGAGATAATTGAAACTGTTACTGTCAAGTTGAGGTAATTCTGGCGAATTGCTGGATTTATGTTCGCACGGGTTTTTGCAGTAACGTTGGTTGCACAGTGAGTTATGTCATTAGCAGTTTTGAAATTAGTTGTATGTTAAAAATATTTTGTCAAGACACTTATTAATGAATAAATATAAATTACTTTTATTAATCTATTAGTACTGGCGGGGTCCGCTACCTAAGCCTAAAAATTTGGCGTGACACTGATTTTTATATGGAGCGACTACCGTAAAACATCTACAAACCAGACGGAAAATCAGGTCGGTCATAGGTAAAGACACATATCTTTAGAAATATCATTTCTTGGGTGTGCTGCTTTCCGATGTTTTCCTTCACCTTCAAGCAAGTGAAAATTACAAATATGTACATAAATCCGTAAACACTTTACAATTTAGTAGCACAGGCCAGGATTCAAACCGGGGACCAATAGGCCAGTTCTTTATCCATTGGGCTATCACTGTATTTAAAACACTAAACTATCGAATAACTAACATGAATAAAAAGACACGATGGACCGACGATCTATTGAAGGTCAAAAGGAGCCGATGGATACAAGTAGCAGTGGTATCGATTATGAGCTACTTCCACCCATCGGCTGAGGGGTGGTCAGTAGTAGGTTTGCGTTAGCAGAATTAATTATGAAATTATTAAAAATAACGGAAAACATATTGTTAGGACTAACTACCATATACGCATTACTCCTCTCAAAATATTCCAATTTCGACGATTCTATTTATTAAGACAATATGTATGTACTTTGAAGTTGGTCACGACACTAAATACAAAATTGTTGCACAAGCGCACCCTGGCGTTCTATACAAAGTTTCCTATCCACCTCATGGCGTACGTAACGTCCAGATACTCGCGAACACGCAAGGCGTAATGGGCTGGTGCTCCATCGTGCTGGAAGTATAAACACGTACACACGTAACTGTTGTTCACATTGAAAATGGTATGACAGCAATGGTGTGATGGCTCACTCGTATTCGTACAAGTTCACCGCTTGTGCAGTGATGTTATTAGACTCGCGATAACAAAGTACCAATTGGAGATACTCCTGATTAGAGTAACGACGTCCAGGCATGATTACGGTCACGCGTACTAGTGTAATGCGCGCCACTGGGAAACAATGATGGCCGCTCGCTTGTGGCGTAGATGACGCATGCGCGGGAAGGCGTATTGTACCTGCGTACCGTATCTTGTAAGTATTTTCCTAGCTGGTTGGTTTCATACAACAGAAAGCTATTTTTTATGATGGATTTTATTTTTCTATGAAAGAATTTGTAATACGTGGGGCATAAAATATATTTATCATTATAATCAGCATACATAATACTATTTCCCATTTCAATTTGGGCATATTATTTAAGAACACCATATATGTCTATTTTAACGGAATATAAAATTGACTTGAAACTCTTTAGTCTAATATTATATATTTTTATTCCAGTTTTTTCTTTTCATCTCAACTTATTCTTAATGTATGTAAATACATATTAATGTTATAATTATGCGCTCATTGCGTCCCAGTCCTAATAATTCGCAAGCGGCATTTCATGCGACTAATCCGGAAAACTGGCGCTTAAGTGCCCGTAATAAGTTCTACGTGTGCGTTTTTTACACGCGGTAAAAGTGTGCTTAGCTGGGAATAAGTTTTTCTTACATGTAATTACTTATCTTTTTTACCTTTAGAGAACTATTCCTTTAACACTGTTTTCCTTGGAAATATTTATTTGTTGATTGGTATTTTTGGTTTTTTTATTATATTCCAAAATAACAATTCACGGAGTAGTAGTAAATGCGTACATACATTTTGGATCTATTTATATCTTCACGCCAAGTAGAAAGCACTGAACGCCACAGGACTGTTTTGGCCTCTTTTCACAGTACCCACTGGCGAAAATAGTCCAAAAATGATCAATTGGCGAAATCCCGTGTGCCGGGCATACGGGAACTATTTTCTGTTTCTAGTTCTTTTAGTTTCATAGATTGGCGGTGAAACTTAGAGGAAGCAAAAACTAAGTGATTTTCATTACAGAAAATACATATTTTTTAATTAATACTCAAAATACCCTCTATATATAGTACATATTAAATGCGCTGCCTTCGGAATGTCAAGGAGAGTTACTCGAGTATTTACTGGTAAGTTCACTCACTCATAGGAACAAAACAACCTGCCAAGAAGTTTCAACTTTCTATGTCAACAACAATGAAATTGGAAATATTATTCGTAGTTCAGCCACTGTATCTCAGTGCTGACTACGATTATTTTCATAGATTTTGTAATACATATTTCAGTTACACAGTAGTACATATTCGGGGTAGGTAAACCGTAATTTCGAATGCTGTAAATGTAATTGATTTTAGCCACATTATGTATTAGAACGTTCCTTAACAACCACTCATTAACCCACCCAAAATCTAACTGAGCAGCTTCAAAAACATCCGAACTGCTGCCACCAGTGAAGATGAAGACAGTATCATCTGCGTATGAAATTATTTTATATATGTCTATGGATAAATTGCGAAGATCGTTAATATAGGCAAGAAATAGGCTAGACCCGTGGATACTACCCTGGTGAACCCCGAAACGCAATTACCGATCAGAACTTATATTAAGACCAGTTTTTATACACTGAATTCGATCAGAGAGGTAATCGCGGAACAACTACATCGGTGTAACTCTTAACTCAAGGAGTTCTAGCTTGTTTCGTTGGCGTCAGAATCAGTCGGCGAACAGAGATGGTGTCGAAAGCCTTTGCCAAATCTAAGTAAACGATTAAGCATGTAAGGTTAGAATCAAGTGCAGAGGCAATATGGTTTGTTAGATTAATTTAAGATATCAATTACTCGAGTTTCAACTTGTCGTTATGAACTCCTATTATTATCCTGAATTAAAAACAACTGTTTAACTAATCTTATATATAAAATTCTCGTGTCACAATGTTACTTACCATACTCCTCCGAAACGGCTTGACCGATTTTGATGAAATTTTATATGCATATACAGTAGGTCTGTGAATCGGCTACTATCTATTTTTCATACCCCTAAGTGATTAGGGTGGTCATTTTTTTTAGACAAAATTTTTTATTATTATTTTATTATGATGTGGCATTAAAAATACATACAACCCTAAATTTTCACCCTTCGGTGAAACCACGGTTAATGGTAAACCCCTATTTTTATAATACTAAAATAATGCTAGGAAAAATTTATATGGCAAAACAACATTTGCCGGGTCAGCTAGTATACAATAAACATTTAAATGTAATAAGGAACACGACAATTCATAATCGAGATCCGGGAGGAAGGATTTAAACTTAACCATTCTTCTGAAAATCCTTAGTAGCATTTCTGACACTACCACTTTGTAATAAGTGTTTGAGATAGTAGGCAAGGTAGGTTGAGTATATTTTTAACTGGTGCTAGTAACACGTGATAGCTACGTATAGTCATTCATATGCACTATAGTATACGCAGATTTGTTCCGGTATTCTGCACCTTCAAATAACTTCAGCAAATTGCCATTAAACTTTAAGTATGGACGTGGAGTCTCACAGGCTACTCGATGTTTTCGTTTTTTTAGTTTCACCTACTTCCCCACCCTCCCCGCGATTGACCGGCTCAGTAACTTTTGTTTTAGTTGTAAAACTACCAACGAGGCAGAAGGTTGCATCTTCCGATGAATATCACGCAAGTAATGACCATCAAAATATTGACCAGAGCCTGTCAGGCTACACGTCCATTGTTGCCCTATGACATATTTTATAAGGGCGATGTTTGTTTCAAACTTGTTAGTACAAAATGTCAAAAAAACAATAAATCCGGTAGTTCTAAATCAAAACGACCATCTACGAGTTCTATTTAGGGACCTGCGAGAAAAATTTTGCGTATAGGAGATCCATCTTCCGAAAAAGAAGTGAGTGAGTTGTTGTTAGCTTAGGATCAGTCTGACAATGAAGAGAATATTGAAGATTTTTTTATATTGGAGTCCGAACTGATACAAAATCTTGAGAGTGACAATGATGAAGATCAGGACCAAGATCGGGACCAGGACCAGCGCTAGAACCTACCTATGTGTCTCCAATGTTTAAAACCTTTGTGCACTGACTATAAATAAATTTACGTTATTAGACTGTTGTCAATTTTTTTTATATTTGTTAACTGAAGTTGATATTTTGTATTTTTGGTTTCTTATATATTATATTTTGAGAAAAAAAGACTAATTTTGTTATAGGAATAAGATTGGCTGTTTTTAGTACCTAAAAATGTAACCTAAGTAGATTTAAACTGAAAAGTGACGTAATTTTTTATTTTTATAATTTCTATAATTTTTAAATAAAAGTTGATTATAAATGCACGTTATTTTATTGCTAAATCCCATAACTTTAATATTTAATCAGTTTTAAAGCGATCTTATATCAAATTCCCAAAAAAAATGTGTGTGCATATAGCCTGTGAGACTCCACGTCCACAGTAGTGTTAAGAAATACTTATAGGTTAATAAAATTAATTTTATTTTTTTTAGTTAATTTAATTTATTTTTGTATCATATTGTAGTCCCATGAATTATTTATTGTACCTACAGCATACAGGACCAAGCAATTTATATTGTATATTCTAGTCGTGGTGTGCTGGTGCCTACACTGGTTTCAACGAACTATATTTCGGGTGAATTCATTATGAAAGCCTGTAAATTCTTAAGCGTGAGAGTTCATCATTGCCACTCTGTGGATTTGCTGTGTAAGTTGTGGAAATTTGGAATAAACAGGATAAAGGAGAATGCCCATTGTTATAAGGAGTTTGGATTCAACATTATTTTTGTTGTGCACAAATGAAACTGCTGCAATCTGTAGAGCTTCAACTATCTATTTCAATAATAGTAACATTGTTTATAAATAGATCCGGAATTACAAGAAAAACGCTAATAAAATTTTTAATTTTGGGTTATTTTTAACCGGTAATATTACCTACATTTTTCGGTTGGATTATATAGGTGGCTTGTATACGAGTATATTATGTATTTGAGGCATAAATAAGTACTTAAATAATTTGCTTCTTCGGCTTCGCACGTGTAGCAGAGCATATAAGTAGCTCCCAGTCGGCATGATATTTCTCAAAACCTTCATCAGCCATATCATATACATAGTTACGAGTATTATATTATTATTTTATATCTTTCCACTCACGGGTATTAATCCCAGTCATTTGAGAGGCGTGCGCGGGGATAAGGATCCAACGCGTAGGCCCCTTCGAAAAGACTGTATGTAATGTTGTACACCCGCCGTGACCCTCTCTAGGGGCAATATACCAATGAACAGGTCACGGCAGGTATTGGACTATTGGAAATATGTCGGAAAAAAAGTGGGCTATTATTTTATATTATTGTTATATTTCGGAAACTTAACTCAACGTATTACGACAAGAAACATGAAATGATATAAAGCATTTAAACATGGGAGAAACGAGCTATAGGTAGACTTTCATATAGAACAGAACAAAAGCGGAAACATCAAACATATTTTATATTTGTCAATTCAAGACTCCCAGCAATGTTGCCGTATATTAATTCAAACGAGTTTCTCAATTTTTAAACTCTTCTTTTAAATACACGTAAGTAGTGAAAATATTTTATTATATAAGGAGTTATCAATTGTCAT
Source organism: Pyralis farinalis (assembly GCA_947507595.1). Lineage (NCBI taxonomy): Eukaryota > Metazoa > Arthropoda > Insecta > Lepidoptera > Pyralidae > Pyralis > Pyralis farinalis. The sequence continues at coordinate 22,451,063 of OX382258.1, forward strand.
CGAAATATACGAAATATATAAGTTTTGCGCAATAAATGGTAAATTACGTTATATTTATTTTCAATTGACTGAATTTATTCAGTCGAGTGTTTCATTTACCATTGAGTACAGGCAATAATGTCATTTAAATGGCGAACCGGAACTTTGAGTTACGTTATCATATTAAAGTAATGTTCATTTTATGTAATTTATTCTCCGGGGAAATTATGGCTTCATTTTTTTGGGAGACGTAGTGAAAAATAATGATTTGATTATTAATATTTATCTTAACTGTGCCCAACTTGAAACCATGAATGGGCATTCATCTTTGTTATCAAGATATATTAAGCTAAGAGCAGATCATTATGGCACTTGAAATGCGATTGCAACTCTTTTTGTGAACGTCATAAGAACAGCACAAAAGTTAAATTATTCCTTAGCTTTTTTTACTATAATATTACTTTGAGATTGCTGGTTTGGTAAAATTGTTATGTTTTCACAATAATAATGTTCCAATTCTATTCATAGTGCCTTAAATTAATGTTATCCATGTTTGTTCAATAGGCTATATATATTTTTTTACGTACTTAACTGTACTTTGTGTATACCCTTTAGTAAGGGGCCTCTTTAACTTTGAAACTCTTTCTCTCAGTAACTGCTAAATATAAATTTTGCAGTTACTGAGAGAAAGAGTTTCAAAGTTATATAAATAAGTACCAATGTACAGCGATACAAGGAAATGGAACCACACGTGCGGGCTTGCGATTTCATCGTTCCACTGTTGAGAATATCTCTTCGCGTACCAAAAAGTTCGGAAACTCCTATCTTTGTCGTACCATTAAAAAGTGGAACGCCTTGCCTGCATATTATTATGTGTTCCCGCCTTCCTACAATATGGTATCCTTCAAACGAAGCGTGAAAAAGCATCTTACGGGTCAGCATGGCGGCATCAACTGACAGGATACGGTGTAATATTTTGTCCTTTGCAGTTGCGATTTGGGTTCCTCTTTCGCTTGCCATCAGGCAAAGAGGAGCCACTATGCTGAACAAATATAATAATAAAAAAAATGGAATAATTCGCCACTACCACAAAGCCTTCTTGATAGGTAAGGGCAAGAGCACTCTACCATCAAACACAAGAGATTGATCTTAGGTTTAACTTTACGGTCAAAGATAGGACCACAGCAGGTATTTTATTAAGCAGAATCATGCAATTTCACTTGAAACTTGCTTTGAGAGTTTACATATACTACCACTAGCAGGTGCATGCGGTCGATATCAAGGATGTTCCGGTCGTCTGTGCGTCGGCATGAGCATGGTGCATGGAGTTGTCCACAATTGTACACAATTGTTCACTATTTGGAACAGAAACCCAATGAACCCACCACTGTAGCTATCCTGAGTACCCTGGTCGTCAGGATGAAACAATCACGAAACAGATATACAATGCGAAAGTAGATTGGTGTCAGAGAAGAGGAAGACCAATACTCACCTACCATAATCAAAGTAGTAGTGTTTTATTATAAGGTGATGTCAGAAGCCCTAGGAACCGGTGAGTGTGTATGAAAGGAGCTTTTAATGTTAAAGAAGCTAGCGAGGTATGTAATAATATATATGTATGTCTTATGGCGGTCGATTCTCTCTGTCTACTCCACAAGGAATGTGGCGTGAAGATACATAGGTATATGTGTCTTCATCCAAATTTACGTAAATTTGTTTAAACATTAATACAAAACAAAACATTAGTCAAAGAGCGGTACATTTAATAAACGGACACAAAATAAACAGACTTATAACACCGACTTTTCCTCTACAAAAATAATGTGCATTTCATACATACATGTTTATAACAAGCTTCCGGCTCATTTAAAAGGATTTCAAGCTTCAACAATATAATAAACATGTCTCCATTTGGCATATATATAAATATTATTATGCTGTGTGTGAATATTTAGTGGATAGAGACATGAAACCATTATGGTAGGGTTCCATAACTGGATTAATTCAAAATAATTTTATTGGTATAAATTAGGGTAAAGCAGTTGTTATAGTCAAAAGTGACAGTCCTATTTAGTCATAAATAGCATGCAAATTTTAGTTACAATATAATTAAAACATGTTACTTATTGAACGTCATTGTTACAGATAATAATATTTCTTGTTTGCCTTTCTTTAAACACGGGTCTTTTAATAGGCGTGTGCCGGGATATGGATCCAACGCGTAGAAGCCCATTAGGAAAGATTGATGTAATGTATTATACCCGTTGTGACCTGCTAAAAGGAGAAACTAAAGTTTAAGTTTTGTTTTTGTTTTGTTTGTTCTGATAAATGAATTCATTAAAAGATAAAAATCTCTATTTTCCATTGGGCCCTCGCGGGTCCGTATTCACTTGTGTTACTATTTTTCTTTTTTTAACTTGCCAGTATTTCGGAAATGACCATTGGCTAAGAAGAAATGCTGAAAGAGACTTGCCGATCTATTCATATTGTCAATTAGATATTACACTAAATAAGATTTGCGTAATGGTACAGTAATGATGACGAGCACGGTGGCGCAGTGGTCAAACGCGTTGTTACGCTACTTTGACACTAACGCTCGTGGGTTCGATTCCCACACAGGACAAACATTTCTGTGCATGAACATGTCTGTTTGTCTTGGTCAGGGTATTTTCTATGTATAATATAAGTAAGTATTTACAAAAAAAATATGTATTTACGTATGTTTATCAGTTGTCTAGTATCCCATAACAGCTTCGCTTACTTTGGGGCTAGATGGCGCTGTGTAATTTGTCCAACAATATTTATTATGTCCAATAATATTCATTATTATTAATGATGGCAAATGGTAGAAAGAAAAATTAATAAGAAAAGATTGTATGTGTTGAATTATGTCCAGACATTTTTATCAATTACATATTCATAAATTGTATAATAACCCATTTTACAGAGACCATTTTTTGATATGCCTTTTCAACACGTTGTTAGGAAAACACTGTATCGAGCAATTTATTAATGAATCGAATACAATTTACAAGAATATATTAAATATCATAATTATTTAAAACATGCCCGAAACCGGGCGTTGAAAGTAGTGATGTACTTAAGTACTTAAGCCACGTATACAATAAAACCGTCATTTCAAAAACCATCTAAATATAAAACTAAGTGGCTCGGCACACGCCAAGCGCCGCATTGCGTATGTCCGTGATTTGGGAACAGTACACCACACAATATTACTTTCTGAATGGCTCCTTTTAATGCATTCCACGATTCTTGCGAGCGGAAGCTGTGTTCTAGTTTGTATAACTTTGTATCATTCTGAATTTTATATGCTCCTGGTGCACTAACTTATGTTTTATTACTAGCTCTTGCCCGTGGCATGGCCCGCATGAATATTTTTTTAACGTAACAAACAAGTACTCTCTCCACACAGAAAACCTCTTACACTCACAGAGAATCACTTGACCACTGAGCTCTTCAAACTAAGCGTGATCATAGGCTACGGTAACCACTTCACATCAGGTAGGCTGTATGCTTGTATACTATCCCAACGTATTACTTAGTTGTTTACTAACTGATCCCAAAAGACAATGATAATGTCTCAATAAAAAAAGTACTTAATAGATTCAACCATTATTTTCCGAAAGTCAAATTTACAAGTAATTCGATCTAAACTACTTTGTGTGCTTCCGCGATTGATTAGTTCATCTACCTAGGCACCTGCCCGTTGTAGTGGGCGAGTGCCGGCCGATGCCTGCTACTACTGGTACACCGCAAGGGACCCTGGCGTGAAGGTAGGGTTACGTACGCTAAAATAATGTGATATGTAGCCAAATCTTCGATACATTGGGTTAACTTATTACCACTTTCCTAGGGATCTCTAATTGTTTTGAAAATAAAAAATCACCCATGTTCTATCTATCTATCTATAACTTCACGCCAAATCCCTTACGGGGTAAGCAGAGGGAACCGAGCGCCACGTGACTAGATCCTTTCATACCTCACTCGCTTCTTTAACATTCATTGCTCTTTTCATGCACGCTCGCCGGTTTCTAAGGCTCCTGACTTCACCTTCTGGTCCTTCTGGTCAGAACACGACCAATTTGATCATGGTAGGTAAGTCTTGGCCTTCCTCAGCTCCTACATCCTTCCACTTTTGCATTGTATATCTGCATCGTCATTCTTTCATCCTGCATTCTTTCTACATGTCCGAACCAACGGAGCATGCCTCTTCTTATTTTAACACCGACGCTGTCTTTCATACCAACTCTGCTTCTAACCTCATCATTGCGAATATGGTCAACAAGCGTTACGGCACAAATTTTGCGCAACGCTCGCATTTCAACCGCGTTTATCGTACTTTCATGCTCTCTCTGCCATACCCAGCTCTCGCTCAGGCATGATTATCACCCATGTTATTGGCTAATAATGTAACTTTCTATATGTAAAGGAATTGATTAAATCTGTTATGGATTTATTGAGTTTATTTATTACAAATAAACAGAAAAAATTGGTTGTCTGTAAAGTCGGTTTACGGACGATAATTTTACGTGAAACGTCTTATGAAAATATTCAACAGTTGACAAAACAGTTCACGTGTAGGTTGTGTGCTGCCACTGTCTCTCTTCTACTCGGATGCATCGGCCGATGTAGTGAAAGGGGGATATATGCGTCACAAGCCGAACGCTTAGGCCGATCATGCCTCTCTATCGCTTGTTCCGCGCTCTCGCTTGTACAGGCGAAATGTGACACTTTTTCGTGCGTGCTGCCGGCGTTCATCGATTTATAAGACGCTATCACGTCAAAACAAACAGAAAAAATCAAATCTTTCCTCTTTATAATATTAGTTTAGATTATTACTTGTTCGGCGATGAATAAAATCATCCCGCACGTTTCAAGGTTCAATAGATTATATTTTAAAAGACTTCTGCGGTTGGGGAGATCTGACGACAATCGCTCCATATCTAAATTAGTATGTCGGGAAATACAATTTCAGGAGGTATCCTATTACTCTAGCTAGTCGAGATCTATATAGAGAATGCAATAATTTAACACTGTTCAAGTATCAACAGATTTTAATGTCATTACACCGAACACATAATATAATAATATCAAATTAATTAACAATGTGATAATCTCAATCAAACAAATCGAATAATAAATTGTGAGGCAGACGATCCGTCAGAGTAATGCCCGCGCACCGAACGCAAAGCGATCTGGCGCGCCGCCTAACACTCCGACGTTCCGTGAGCGCGCGCTTGCGACAGCAGCGCCACCTCGTAGTATGTAAGGTCAAATTGATACCGTAGCCTACAAAGTAATAAACCACTATACTAAGCATGAAGTCACTCCGCGATCATAAAAACATTGTGTTTTAGCGCCTAAATATCTCTGTGATTCGAGAACACTGAAAATTGGTCTTATCAATTCTCTATATTCCGTAGTTCCTTCATTCCGTAGTCTATGTACGCTTGCGTAACAAATTACCTCACTCTATGCCAGCTCTCTTTCGCCAGGGCCACGTTTGATGAATAATAGGTTGCAATATGTGCAGGTAAGGTTTACTTCGAATTTAAAGGAGACAGGAAACTACTCCAACCCAAAAATCCAAAGATTATAATCCTTTAGGTCTAATTGTGACCGTTTTTCGCGTCACAAGTAAATAAAATATAAAACTTATTAAATATAACAGTGAAACCGTCTAAATGGAAATTGACGCCAGCACATATATATCAACTATGTAAATGTCGAACTTAATGAATTAGATCCACTTTTTTATTAACAAAAAAAAACATAAATGTTTAGTTTATAACTATCAAATATAAATCGTATCTACGTATTATAATATATAATCTTCAATAAAAAAATCATGAAATCGGTTCATAATTGATAGAACACACAGGTGAATTTGATTTCCAAAGAGTGTCTGAAAAACTGTGCATGACCTCGAGGTATTCCATATAAAAAAAATAATCATCAAAATCAGTCCACAATTGGCGAAGATAATATACTTGCGAAACAAAATAACAAGTAAATTACGAACTGATGTTTTTATTAGGGTTCCGTACCCAAAGGGTAAAACGGAACCCCATTACTGAGGCTCCGCTGTCCGTCCGTCCGTCCGTCCGTCTGTCACCAGGCTGTATCTCATGAACCGTGATAGTTAGACAGTTGAAATTTTCACAGATGATGTATTTCTATTGCCGCTATAACAACAAATACTAAAAAATAGAATTTAAAAAATATTTAAGGGGGCTCCCATACAACAAAAGTGATTTTTAGGGTTCCGTACCCAAAGGGTAAAACGGAACCCTATTACTGAGGCTCCGCTGTCCGTCCGTCCGTCCGTCCGTCCGTCCGTCCGTCCGTCCGTCTGTCACCAGGCTGTATCTCATGAACCGTGATAGTTAGACAGTTGAAATTTTCACAAATGATGTATTTCTGTTGCCGCTATAACAACAAATACTAAAAAATAGAATAAAATAAATATTTAAGGGGGCTCCCATACAACAAACGTGATTTTTTCGCCGTTTTTATAGATAATGGTACGGAACCCTTCGTGCGCGAGTCCGACTCGCACTTGGCCGATTTTTTTGTTCATTTTTGCTCGATTTTGATAACGGCAACAGGTAGACACTTGAAATATTCACAGAATATTTAGTTATATATTCACTTTAAGAATAAATAATTAAATTAAAATAAAACAAATAAAATAAAACAAATAAAATAAATATTAAGGGGGGGCTCCCATACAACAAACGTGATTTTTTTTTTTGCCGTTTTTATAGATAATGGTACGGAACCCTTCGTGTGCGAGTCCGACTCGCACTTGGCCGATTTTTTCCTTTCAAGTCGGCTAAAAAAGAAGCGTCCGAGATAGAGTTAGAACCAGAGTATTGAGGTATAGTGATGCAAAATGTAAGCGCACACTTCACCAAGTACAGTGATCTGCATTGCATTCCGTGCGGTTTTGCTCGCTATAGTTTCACAACATCATTCAGTATCGCGATATACAAAGCGTAGCTTTTTTGTATGCTTTAAATAATACAAATAACTGAAAATACCAGTCGATATTTTTGCTACTCTAAGAGATAGGGAAAAAGGACGGCGGTATTCGCCACGAACCTTTCTCATACCATAAATTGGATGTATCCATATTTTACGCTCCTGTTTATGCATTTTCAGTTTGGTTTCGTCTTAGTATAAGTAAAACAAAAAGCTTTTTCTTTGAGCTTTCTCATAAGGCCTATTAACAACGCCTGTAGTTTTAGTTCGTCAATGCGCTGTAATGCGACGCGATCTAGTGTGCGAAGTACGTATTTTGAACTGCGCCCCGACAAAACGTGCGCGTATCATTACAGACAGAAAAATTGTATACTTTATGAAAATTTAAAACATTCCACTATGAGATGGACTACCGTTTAGTTGAAATTTTATGAGATGCCACTACCTACCCAAGCTAAGCTAGGGTAATCAATCCACCTATTGGCACTTTAAAATGCAATTTTGAAATAATTAGAAATATTTAATGAAAAATAGAATCAAATGCGATTAAAATTACTTATAAAAAATGCCGATAAGTCTCTCAAATTTTTTATCAATACATTATTTTTGGTATTAATACTTAGTTGTATGTATGTATCTTATCATCATATATTCACACCGGGTCCTTTGCGGGGTAAGCAGAGGGAACCGAGCGCCGTAGGGTGCGATCCTTACACCTTACTCGCTTCTTTAACATTCACAGCTCTTTTCATGCACGCACTGGTTCCTAGGTCTCCAGTCATCACTTACTGATAAAACATGCCTAATTTGGTTATGTAGATTAGTCATGGTATATCTGTATCGTCATTCTTTAAGGCCAACTCTGTTTCTAACGTCGACATTATGAACGCGGTCAGCAAGCGTTATACCACAAAGTTTGCGCAACGCTCGCCTTTCATACCACGTTTATCCTACTTTCATGCTCTCTCTGTCATACCATAAATTAGTATTGGGATGTGCACCGCATTGTGTACAGCGAGCTGTGTCTTCTGGCTTAGATTTCGTCTGCCTAGAAGTTTACATAACGCTCCATCCACGCTGTTCCCCAAACTCACTCGTTTCTCCACATCAGCGATGTACATTCAAATACTTAGTATATGTACGAAAAAGCTAAACCCCAATTATAGGCACATTCTATCCAAAGTATTGGAATTTTACAAGCTTTATACATCTCCAGTTAGCGGGTATGACTAGATTTTATTATTTGTGTCTAAATGTGGTGGTGGGTGGGTGCCAACGTTAAAATGGATTACGATACACAGATATTTTTTTTATCCATAATTTTTAATGTTAACTTTCTTCTTATTCTTACGTATATGATTATTTAATACTGTCCTGAAATACATTTAGTGAACTTAAATACCAAAAAACTTTGCTTTTAGATCATAGTCGGTGTGGCGTAACCACACCTTTATTTTTAAAATTTTGGACTGTATGGCTGGTTTGGGTCAAATTATTATTGCACACTTTATTTTTCAGATGGTCGGCGATTTAGAGGTTGAATATTGTGATAATTCCCCTTGTCACCCGTCAAGCTGATTTGTGGTCTTGAGAGGTACAGTTCCTAAGTTAAATCGTGCAAAACACACACACAGCACAATTATATAGTTTGAGGTACAAGTAATGTTCAAATTTCCGTAAAATAGGTAATTAATTTGGTTGATGCACTCGCTAACTGTTATACGGCGGAAGGCGGACGAACGACTACGAATCGCTCACTACCACGGCGAAAAAAGCGAACCAACTGTCTTTGGTCGCGACATTAGGGAGGTGATTTATCAACCCAGTGATGTACACGGTCGAAAAAATCAAATATTCAACAGTCGGTATGAAGAAGTTCGACGAGCTCGGTGGCGCAGTCGTGAATAACGTGACTTTATCACCAACCCTCATGGGTTCGATTCTCACATAAGACAAACATATTTGTGCATGAACATGTTCGTTTGAATTGGTTTGGATGTTTTAAGAGAGGTAGGGCGCATCAAAGCAGCCCGTCTGGGGAAGTACCTACACTTCACAGAAAACCGCAGCCAAATATCAACTCCCTAGAGAGTTGTTGTGTTCCTGCGCGTGAGTGAGGCCACCAGGCATCGCTCGAGTGATACCTACTTAATGTATTACAAGCATTTATAGGCTACGGTAATCGCTTTACATCAGGTGGGCCGTATGCTTGTATGACAGCCGACGTTGTGTATAAAAGAAAATAGTACATAATGTATCATATCGTTCCTTAAACTTGAACTTTTATTTTTAATATACCAGTCCGGATGTTTTCTTATCTTCTTCTCTTAAAAAACATCCAGACCAAGACAAATAGGCATGCTCAAGCACATGTTTACTTATATGGGAATCGAACCGACGAGACTTGGTTTTAAAGAAAGGATTGCAACTACTTGATAACCGGGCTCATCCTCCAACATAAAATCCAAATGCCAAATGCCAAATGAAAAGACGCGTGTGCACAATTACCATTCCACTCTTCACGTACGGAATTCTAAAGTCGACAACTTTTTAAATAAGGATAAACTTTCTACTATATGAAGTTCCAACTTTGTTTTTAAAGTCAAGCACCTCCCTTGCAGTCTCTAACAACACTTTAAAAGTTTTTGAGAGAAAATGGATCACAGAGATAAAGACGAATGTTTTACATTTCTCATGACGAATTGTTTTACACTTCTGGCGGTGATCACGGGCTTCGGGATTTTGTAGTATTAATAAATGTGAGTTATGTTTGAAAAGAGATTACAATTGTAATTTCTCTGTATGGCACACAAATTTTACAATACTTTTAGAGTCGTTCATAATTTGTCAATGTCGGGTCATCTGGTCTGTGGAAAACATGAGATACGTGAGTTTCCATGTAAGTATACTAATATACGCAGTCCGCCCATAGGGATTCATTACAAATGAATGTGCATTTATTTTTTTATGAAGTAATGCAATTTTAACAAAACTTATATGTACAAATTTATGAAAGACTCAGCAAAAAATTAAAAAAAAATATTTTCGAAATGGCCACCTTTGGCTTTGATACAGGCCTTTAATGTATCTGGCCAAGAATCTATGGATTTACGCACTGTTTCCCTAAGAAATTTAGCCACTGCCTACGCCAGAGATTTCTTAAGAGACATGATATCGACGTGTCGTTTCGAGCAGGCCATGTCCTCTAAAACTGAACATAATTTATAGTCTAAGGGGTTCAGATATGGGCTAAACGAGTGCCAGTCTTCAGCTGTATGTTATAAAGACTAGTACATTGGTTTCGAGCCAGGCATTGCCTTGTGAACAGGTGCAGAGTCTTGCTGGAAAGTCCATGCTATATTTTTTAAAAGTGTATTGCTGAGAGGTTTCACAATACGATCAAAGACAGTCTCTTGATACTACACTTTGGCTGAAGTCTTCACTTCTTTTTAACAAAAATGAAGCTTTGTTACTCCTCGATAAGATTGATTGAGGGGTGCTCCACCAAACCATTATAGATGCAAGACGATGACCACGTTGTACCTTTCCGACTACTTGAGCGGTGTGTTTGAACTATGTGTGTACACTTTGTCATTTTGCTTATTGTAATGCTCTTCGATCGTGAAATTATTTTCATCAGTAAGAGGATATTTCTGTACCTGCGTTAACAGTATTTAAGGCCAGACTCATTATCGGAAAAGCGGATGAGTTTGTTTGGACGTTTGTTTGTTTGAACGCATTAATCTCTGAAACTACCAGTGGTATTTGAAAAAATATTTTTGCATTTGATAGCATTATCTTGGAGGAAGGTTCTAGGCAATTCAATATCACGATAGGAATCTTAGGAGCTGAGGAAAAGAAAGAAAGAAAGAAAAAGCAGTTACCTGGATACAAAAAAACTTTTTTGCATTTGATAGCCCAATTCTTCGGGAAGGTTATAGGCTAATCAGCATCATGATTCAACCCTTGGAAACCGAGGAAAAAGCAAGAAGTCACGGGGTGCAGTTAGTAATAATTATTTAATTTGGACCGGTATATTTTTACAAAATTGCTTCCTTGGCTTCACCTCATACTGAAACTTTCTCCTTTACTAATGTATCAATGTATGAAATACGGCTGTGATGATGTGAGTAGAGAAATGATTGTTTGAGAACTAATTAATAAATAAATAAATTTAATAAATAAATAAATTTATTTCAAAATTAGTGTACGTCTGTTTACGTGTTTTACATAAACTCCCGCACTAGGCTAGGCCTGTCCTGTGGGAAAAATTCTCCCGGTCATTGCACACATTGTCAATTTTTCATTTTCGTCACAGGAGATTTTTCTCTGGATGAAGGCACTTGTTATTCCCAGTCCGAAAATATTCACACCAACTCAGTTGAATAATTACAGGCCTATCTCTATCTTGCCATTTCTTTTTAAAGTCTTAGAAGCTGCTGTACTCAAACAAGTGTCTTCCTTTATTCGCTCTTATTGTCTGCTTATTCCGTTGCGAGCTTTCGATCTGGTCAAAGCACAATAACAACCGCTCTTCTCGAAGTCACCGAATATAAGGCTAGGCATGGAGAAGAAGCTGATTACTATAATCGTTCTAATTAACTTTTCTAACGCGTTTAACATAGTTGACCACGCCATTCAGTTTGCCAACTTCCAACATCTAAACTTCTCTTTCAACACGTTGGATTAATTTTCTTCATACCCACAAGGTCGTCAGCAGGCTGTACGTGTAGGTGGTGTTGCCTGTCGGAGCAACTTTTGTGCGGGGTGCGAGGTCGGGGGACCCCCCCTTCCACCTCAAAATTTGATTTTTGTTGGTTTTATTGTTTTTGTCTTTCGTGGTGGTTTTTCGTTCTGTGTTTTGTGTTTGTCGTTTGGTGTGGGCTGTCTAGGGATCGGTGACGACCCTAGGCAGTCGAGTCCCGGGTTTTCCGGGTCGGGGGGGGGTATGTTGGGGCCCAAGGGTTCCAGGGAGGGTGGTCTCCCAAAGAAACCACAGGCTCTTGGCGGAGATAGCGAGAGTGGTGAGGGCGCAATGGACGCGTTGGATCGCCCACGAATTAGGGGAGGGGTTCGCGAGAGTGAAGCGGATTGGGCGAGCGGGTCTGAGACAGAGACGTCGCTAACCAGCCTGCCTGAGGCGTTGCTCGGCAGCAAGCGACTGTACTCGGACACCGAGACGGAGACGCCGACAGAGAGGGCAAAAATACCCACGGCTAGGCGTGGAAAGCGGGGGGGCTCGGCGCATAGCCTTGCCAGGGCCCGCAGACAGCTGGCCGAGCGCAAGCAAGAGGACCAGGAGGCGGCCCTTCAGGCCCAGCTCGACAAGCGGGCCTTTAAGGGCAAAACCGCGGCAATGGATGGAGGCGTCGGGGGGGGTGAGCCCCGAGACGGGAAGAGGCCCCGAAGGGATAGGCCCTGAGGGGATTGCGGCGGCTCCAATGGAGAGTATGGGCGCGGAGGAGCTCATGCTGGTGGCCGAAGAGAAGCTGGGTCTCATCCGCGACCTGACTGGTAGGTCGGCCAGCTTAAAGGGGGGGTTCGCCGCAAAGATTGCGAGGGCAGCGGGCGGGATCAGGGAGATCCTGGAGGCCCTGGTGGTGCGCACGGAGGCGGAGGAAACCCACCGTCTCCGAGCCGACAACAACCGACTACAACGGGAAGTGGCCTCCCTGAGGGAGGAGGTCAAAGCGCACCGCCGGGAGTTCCAGGAGCTCCGCAGTGAGAGGAGGACGCAGGGGCCGATGAGCCCGGGAGATTTGCTCAACTTGGAGAGCAATATCGCCCGGCTTGTCGGCAACATGGTGGATGATCGGCTCGCCGAGATCGAGTCGCGCCTGCCTCCCCCGAGTGTCGCCCGCCCGCCATTGGCGGGAGACAGCAGTGCGGTCGCCGTGGCCGCGAGAGCGGCCATTGAGGGCGCGCGACGGCCGGCGCCTAAGCCGCAGAGGGCGTCGGCAGAGCTCGAGGTGCGCCCCCAAGCGCGATCGGCCGCAAAAGTAGGTCCCGCCCGCCGTATGGGTGCCAGGGAGGAGCAGTGGACGAGCTTCGGCCCGTCCACATCAGGGGCGAAGCCGGCCGCGGCGACACCGTCTGCGGCGGCGGGGACCGCCGAGGTCCCGAAGGCGTCGTGGACCGAGGTGGTCCGCCGAAAGCCGAAAAAAGCCGCGACCCCCGCTGCTCCCGCGGCACCCGCACAGCATGCCAGGGCGGGCGGGTGGGCGAAATCCGCCCGGACTGGCGTAACTCCAGCTCTGCCCTGATGCGCTGCCCGGTGACGGCAGCGAAAAAGCTGCTCGAGCTGGGCAGTATCGGGGTGGGATGGAGCAGGGCGCAGCTCCACTTGCTGGAGGCGCGCCCCATGCACTGTTTTAAGTGCATGGGGAAGGGGCTCACCGCCGAACTGTGCCCCTCCAAGGAGGACCGCAGCCGACTTTGCTATCGGTGCGGGCAGCCGGGGCACATCGCCTCGGGCTGCACGGCCCAGGCCCGTTGTGCAGTGTGTGCAGACGCCGGCCGGAAGGCCAGCCACGTAATGGGGGGCCGTCTCTGTGACCCCCCATCCGTCCGCGGGAGAACGCCCCCCATCTCTCGCGGGAGTGGGCGGCAGGTGGCGCCTGAGGCTGGGATGTCCGAGTAATGGCCGGACATCCCCGCTTCCTGCAGACCAACGTCAACCACTCCGCCGGGGCTCAGGACCTTTTCCTGCAGACCATGGCGGAGTGGGACGTGGACGTGGCGGTGGTTGCGGAACCATATTCCGTGCCATCCCGGCCTAACTGGGCCGGGGATCAGGACGGTTCCGTGGCCATCGTCACGAGGCCTGGCGCCAGCCCCCCACTCGTGGTGAGTGGGAGGGGGGCGGGGTACGTGGCGGCGGTTCGGGGAGATTACGCAATCATCGGGGTGTACTTCTCCCCGAACCGCGACCTGCCGGCCCTGGAGCGGCTGCTCGACGCTCTGGGGTCGGTAGTGAGGCGGCTAGCGCCCGCCCAGGTTTTCGTGGCCGGGGACTTCAACGCCAAGTCCACGGCGTGGGGCAACCCGGCCACGGAAGCCAAAGGGCGGAAGGTGGAGGAGTGGGCGCTGACCGCGGGACTGTCCCTCTTGAATAGGGGGACAGTCCACACGTGCGTGCGGTGGAACGGAGGGTCGGTGGTGGATCTGTCCTTCGCCACCGCGTCCGCCGCACGCCGAGTGGAAGGATGGAGGGTGGAGACGGGGGTGGAGACACTCTCGGACCATCGTTATATCAGGTTCGAGGTGTCTCCAGCCCCCGGGAGTCCGACGATTTCGTCCCGGTGGCGGAGCCGGTTCCCGCGTTGGGCGCTCACCAGGCTCGACCGGGAACTGGCAGAGGAGGCGGCCATCGTCGGCCGCTGGGGCCTCCCGCCAGTGGAGGATTTGGGGGTGGAACAAGGGGCTGGCCGTCTCTGCGACGCCTTCACGGCGGTGTGCAGGGCGGCCATGCCCAGTGTTGGGCGTCCGCCCCCAAGGCGGGCGGTCTACTGGTGGTCGGCGGAGATAGCCGACCTCCGGGACGTCTGCATCGGGGCGCGTAGAGCGTACACCCGGAGCAGGCGTCGCCGCCCCCGGGACGAAGAAGGGGATGGCCATCTACACGGCATTTACGTGGAGAGCAGGAGAGCCCTGCAGATGGCCATCAGTAGGGCCAAGGAGGGAGCGTGGCAGGAGCTGCTGGAGGGTCTGGATAGGGACCCGTGGGGCCGACCTTACAGAGGAGCGCGGAACAAGATCCGCGCTCAGTCGGCCCCACTGACGGAGACCCTCCAGCCGGCGCAGTTGGAGAGGATAGTCGGGGAACTTTTCCCCGACAGTCCACGGGGCTACGCTCCCCCGAGGATGGCCCTACGTCGGACGTCGGACTCCAGAGGAGAGGAGGAGGGCGCTCCGCCGCCCGTCACCGACCAGGAGATGGAGGCGGTCGTTGACCGCCTCCGAGGCAAGAAGAGGGCGCCGGGTCCGGACGGGGTGCACGGGAATGTGCTAGCGTTGGCTCTCGTGCACCTCGGAGACAGGTTCCGGGAGCTCCTCGACTGCTGCTTGCGGTCGGGGTGCTGCCCGGGACCCTTCAGGGTGGGCCGGCTCTGCCTTCTGTTGAAGGGAGACCGGCCCCCGGACTCGGGGTCGGCGGTTCGACCGGTCGTTCTGCTGAACGAGGCGGGCAAGGCCCTGGAGAGGGTTGTCGCCTCCCGCCTCGCTCAGCACTTGGAGGATGGCCCGGGACCGAGCCTTTCGGATGCCCAGTTCGGGTTCCGGGCCAGACGGTCGACCGTCGACGCCATAAGGCGCCTAAGGTCGGTGACGGAGGATGCGGAGCGCGAGGGAGACGTGGTGGTGGCGGTGTCGCTTGACATCGCCAATGCCTTCAACAGCCTCCCCCACAGTACCATCCTGGAGGCCCTCAAGTATTTTGAGGTGCCTCCGTACTTGGGGAGGCTCTTGAAGGCATACCTGGAGGACAGGGAGGTGTGCTACGAGGACGCGAGGGGCCAGATGGTCAGAAGGTTCGTCGGGTGCGGGGTCCCACAGGGGTCCGTTCTGGGCCCCATTCTGTGGGACCTCGCATACGACTGGGTCCTGCGGGGCCGTCTCCTCCCCGGGATGGGCGTCATCTGTTACGCAGATGACACCCTCGTCACATCCCGGGGTAAGACCTTTGTAGAGGCGGCGCGGCTGGCCGAAGTCGGAGTAGGACTGGTGGTCAGCCGTATAGAGAGGCTTGGGCTTCGGGTCCGTTTGGAGAAGACCGAAGCACTCCTCTTCCGCGGGACCGGCAGGCGGGGCCCCCCCTCGGGAGCACACCTCCAAATAGGAGGAAGGAGAATAAGGGTGAGTGCCCAGATGAGGTACCTGGGCCTCACCCTTGACGGGAGATGGACCTTCGGCCCCCACTTCGAGCAGTTGGGGCCGAAGGTCATCAGAGCTGCGTCGGCGCTGGGTCGGCTCCTGCCCAATTTGGGCGGGCCCAGCGCCGCGTGCAGGCGGCTGTACTCCGGAATCTGCCGGAGTATGGCCACGTACGGTGCCCCCATATGGGCGGACACCCTCTGTCGCCAAAATAAGGCCCAGCTGCGCAGAGCGCAGCGGGTCATAGCGCAGAGGGTGATAAGGGGGTACCGTACGGTAGCTTGGACGGCCGCGACCGCCCTCGCTGGCGACCCGCCCTGGGAGCTGGTGGCGGAGGTGCTCGCCGAGGTGTACAACTTTGTTGCGAGTAGGAGGGCACTCGGCGAGCACCCCACGATGGAGGAAATAGGGCGATGTCGCCAGCAAGGGCATGCAGAAATGATGCGGAGGTGGGGGGAGGACCTGGCGCAGCCGCGGTATGGTACCCGCGTTGCGGAGGCGCTGCGCCCGGTCCTGGAAAGGTGGATGCTACGAAAGCGGAAACCCCTCACTTTCCGCATGGTGCAGGTGCTCACCGGACATGGTTGCTTCGGTGAGTACCTGCACCGGGTCGCGATGCGGGAAGAGCGGCCGGACTGCCACGAGTGCGGCGCGGCCGAGGACACTGCTCAACACACACTAGAGCAGTGTCTCATGTGGTCTCGGCAGCGCCGCGATCTGCAGTCCGCGCTGGGAGACGCGGACCTCTCGCTCCCGAGCGTGGTCCGCTCCATGCTCGGGAGTGACAGGTGCTGGCAGGCGATGACCTCCTTCTGCGAAATAGTTATGGCGCGGAAGGAGGCCATGGAGCGGGACAGGGAAGGTGATCCCGTGGCTGTCCCGCTCCGGAGACGGCGGACGGGAGTGCGGCGGAGGCGCTACGCGCACCTCCTGCCGCCTCCCTAACCTGTGGGACTAGGGGTCAGGCTGGGAACCTGGCCCGATAACGGTCCCGCCGCCGGAGGGGCTGTCCCAATTTGCCGGGATGGCCCCTAGAGAGAAGAAGTCCGGCCCCTTTTGAGGGGCTGGCCAGTCGCAGTGGTGAGCACCACTGCGACTGACAGATCCGGGGCACCACACCAACGCGGCCGATGGCATTTCGCGGGGTTGTTTAGTGGGTATACCGTCGGACAGCCGACGGGGAGTCCCACACTACCACCGGAGGCCACCCAGGCACCGGTGGTGTGCGTAACGCATTTTTCACCGCGTCACAAAAAAAAAAAAAAAAAAAAGGCTTTACGTGTAGGTCGTGAATTGTTCGACTTGATGAATACGTACCGCAG
Organism: Pyralis farinalis; assembly: GCA_947507595.1. Taxonomy (NCBI): domain Eukaryota; kingdom Metazoa; phylum Arthropoda; class Insecta; order Lepidoptera; family Pyralidae; genus Pyralis; species Pyralis farinalis. The sequence continues at coordinate 22,468,240 of OX382258.1, forward strand.
GGTGAACTCTTTGTCTTAGAGCTGTCCTTACCATTTCTATGCTGATGATCTTCAAATTTACATACACACCAGAGGAAATAGATATAGAAGTTGTGCAGTTAAATTGTCCCTTATGTGACATTAGTAGTTGGTCTACAGACTTTGGGATTTCAGTCAACCCTAATAAAAGTCAAGCTGTTATCGTGAGTAGTTCTAGGCAACTTCCAAAGATAGATTGTGATATTTGAGAACTGCATTATACCTTTCAGCACCCATGTTAAAGACATTGACCTCCACATTGACTGGACACTTAGGTGGACAATGCAAATCACAAAGATCAGTCGTGCGATTATTTCTTCTTTGCGATTCCTCAATCGGTTCAATTAATATTAAGATCACTCTAGTAATGTCACTCTCACTTCTCCATCATCGATTATGCTGATCCTGCTATCCTAATTTAAACGAAGATCTTCTCAATAAGCTGGATCGGCTTATCAATAACGCTATCCGTTTTGTCTTTTGTCTTCGCAAATTCGGTCATGTTTCTTCCTATCGGTCTCAGTTCATATGGCGACGATATACGAATAGGAATATTCGTCACCGCGGGAAAAAGCGGCTGTTCTGTTCACTTCACTCTATTCTCTATAATCCTCTCTCTCCTGAATAATTAATGTGCAAATTTCAGTATCTCTGCGGCTCTCATGATCGACAACTCTGATCAGAGAGTTCTCTAATGCCTATGTCTCTTTATCATTTGACTTTATGTCGAACTTCTTTACGTTAACAACAACACCTCTCTGCACGTCTGACTCACTCAGTGGTATCTTCAATAAATTCAGTTTCAAGAAGAAAATTTATGCCCACTTAATGGACAATTTGCCAAAATCCATTAATCATCGTCACATTGATATTGTGTTTATGAATGCGTAACTATGTCTATGTACTACGGTATGTTTTATACAGTTATTATTTATGTAATGATTGTGTATGTATATTTGCTGTGTATAATAATTTTAATTAAGGATATCTAATTAATTTGCTTTCTTAATCAGTACATAGATTTCCTGTACGTGTATGTACTCACCCATAACTTTCTCTGGCAGTGAATGCTATTAGCATTAAGTCCGCCTTTGTTCCCCAGATATGTGGTAACTAAAGTTTAAATAAATAAATTTGACGAAGATACTGATTTTTACATGGAGCGACTGCCGTCAGACCTACACACACCAGGGGGGAAACCAGACTTTTCTTAGGTAAGGTCGCACGTCTTTAGAAATATATTATTTTTGATGTGCGAGTTTCTTCATGATGTTTTCTTCACCGCCGACCAAGTGATAATTACAAATATGTACATAAATTCGAAAATACGAATTTAGCGGTACACGTCAAGATTCGAACCGAGGACCATTTGGTTAAAAAGCCAGTTCCTTATCTACTGAGTTATCGCTGCTATTTTCTGTACAATGATAAAGGAGGAATAATTCCACTGTATATTGTTTTGTTATATTTCAAAGGGATTACGACGCGTTTTCGATGAAAACTCCAATTTGGCTTGATTTTCTCTGATATCTTCGACAATTGTCGTCATATCTCAACCAATTTATATAAAACATTAATGAATTATATACATAAACCTTCCTCTTGAATCATTCTGTTAATTGGTGAAAACTATATGACACGTTTTTGAGTACATCGCGTTCAGACAGACAGACGCGGTGTGGGACTTTCCATAATAGTATGTAGTGATTTTATATATCTCGGAAATAGCTCTTAGTATTCAGATAAGGTTGTGTTTTATAAGTGTATCTATAAAGGTGGTTCCTACAAATATAAACAACGCCGCGCTTAGCTCGCCCGCTTGGCACTAATATAAATTAGACATCAAATCGTGTAATTTAAGTATCTCTTATATAAAACACTTACTACTATATAAATTCAGTGGCGGGGTGGTTATAGTAACACTACTTTGCAACAAATGCTCGTGATTTCGATCTAGACCTGGGTGTCTTTAGAGGTCATCAAAGCAGGCCGTCTTTGGGTTCCATCTCCATCCCCCAGAGAACTGCAATCGAATAACGACATCCTGGAGAATTGTTGTTTTCCTGCGAGTAAGTAAGGTTACTCGTTAGCAGTAGAGGTGGCGTCGTGCGAGCTATACTTAAAATATTGCTTTAACTTTAACTTTATATCAGGTGGACCGTATGCTTGTTTGTTTCTCGACGTTGTTATAGTCTTGTATGACTTCACTAAATATACTTGTAGTAAAATATCATATACATACATATCATCACGCCTGTCTATCATTGAGGTAGGCAGAGGCTATGGTACGCCAGGTGCGTCAATCCAAATATGGGATATATTTCTCGCTTCCTCTACACTCAACTTATTCATGCATGCTCTTCGGTTTTGTGTGCTTTCGATTTGGCCCTTTTTCAAGACATCAACAATTTGATCTATATGTGTTCATCTAGGGCGGCACCTCCCGAATTCACCATTCACTCTTGCCTGATGCTCTCCTTTCGTAACTCTTTTGTTTTCGTATCGTGCTATTTTTTACTCTATCAATCATTCTCACTCCACACATACCCCTCAGCGCTCCCATTTCTACGGTTTTCACCCTGTTCAAACATGGGTATGGCAGAAGAAGCATTCATGCTTCTTCTACTCGTATTTCACTGCCATTCATCAATGTCGGTTAGGAAAGGTCTAAGAAAGGTCTGGTTTATCCTCTGGATTATGGAGGTCTTACAGTAGTGGCTTTATGTAAAAATCAATATCTTTGCCAAATCCTTAGGCTTAATTAGCGGAACTCGCCGATCGTAACATATAAAAAAATGGGATAAAATGATACAGCATTTTAGAGGATAATGAAGAGAGGATAATTTTGTTAAAATATTTAAATATGTTTTATTGAGTATGGTTACAGTTTACACACTATTTATCATCACTGATGCAGAGTTGAAGAAAAGCGAAGATATGTTACGTAGCATATAGAAATCCATCTCAACAGCAAAATTCACAATTTTCTATTAAAATTAAAAAATACGCAAGTACTTTCATTTGTGTGACTGCTGGCGTCTACTTTTATCTCGGTAACATATTTCACTTTATGGTAAAGATATAGAGGTCAATATGCTATGTAACTATCTTGGCTTCGGATTGAGTCTGCGTCAGTGGATCTCGATCCTTACGCAATCGATGATATTTACGCAAAATGGCTTATATACGCTAGCTGTCCTACTGATTTGGTGGCATTTGGTCATTACGGCATGCGTTTTAGAAATTTTTCGTATTCCGAAACCATCGACTATCGGTAACTATTAAAGTAAATGCGCTCTTAAGTCGAATTACGTAGAATGTAAAGTATTCTGCCAGTAACCCATTTCTTTTCACTCACCAATGATCCCCACAATCGACTTTTACCAGAGCCGAAAGTCGTGTTTCCTCTGATCGCTCGATACCTACAGCAGACACAACCTTTTATAATAATGTATTTGGGGAATTTCTTTTTGGATCCCGAGGTTTCCATTTTTGGTTGATCGTTTCAAATATTTCATTGATATATTTTATATTTAGAACAGCACGTATGAATTTGTTTCAAATTGTCCTAACCACTTTCCTTTTGGTGTTATGTTGAGTAAAAAAACAAGTAAAATGCCATCTTGCCTAATGTCTACACTGTTGTTAGAGCCTAAACAATCATCACCTGCACGTAGTGTAGCAAGCTAAATAAAGATTAGATCACAGTATTTAATAGAGAACGAAAACATCATATTCCCTCTTATATCATACTAGCTTTTGCCCGCGACTTCGTCCGCGTAGACTACAGAATAAATCACCCTATGCACCATATCTTCTGTTTTTTTAACGAAATTAAATGATACGTGGCTTAGATTTTAAGATGGACCCCCAAACTACCAAAATTGTGAAAATTGTATCGAAATCCATTCAGTGGTTTTTGTGTTATGCCATAACATACAGATTGAAAGACACCAAAATTCTAAAACCATTGTAAAGGGGTAAGGCTATTTGGGGCAGGCCCCAAGTGTTTTCTAGTGCTTCCTCGTAGTCTGCCCTGGATCTATTGTCCAAAGTTGCTGCAGATCTTTTTGGCTGAGGTAATCCGTACTGTGCCAAGTTTTGTCCTGCTTGAGCTAATACTGCATCCTCAATCAAAATCAAACATCTGTTGTACACCTCGTCAGTGAGGTGTACAACAGATACACAATCTTACAACTCTCTTTCCAGTTGCCGTTTAATGTCTTCTGAGAGACTCTTTCTATTTCTCCCAAATTATCTAAACTATCCTTCTTCTTTGTATTTCTCCCAAAGGCTTAAAGGATCAGAGAGTTGACAGAAAACTAACATTATTGTAAATAGCTCTCGCAATTTGAGAGGAGAATCGCATAATGCAGCTTCCTCTAAAGTGGTGTCCCAATGCTTGTCGTCTTCCAGCAGACCAAGTGCCTTACACGCAGATTGAAATGTTGGATGGAGGATACCATTCACAGTCTTTAAGTCCTCAAAGGATGTCGGTCCTCTAACCTCATGGAGCAAAAGGCGTACGTGGTAGCACTCGGTGTTGTTTGGATGAATCGTATAGACCCTGCCCAGAGCGTGCACTTTTTTCACTCCGGGCCAGCCCTCAACATCTTTCCCTTTTTTCCTCCTTGAAAATTTTTTGCTGTTCAGACATAGTAAGAAGGGACTTCGGAGTACTGCAGAGTTTTAGCGAAATTGTCTGTTTTGCAGATTTCAAAAAAGCCTAGGAGCGTTGTCTGTGGTGGATTATTTATCTTTTCTGACAAATTATTTGAGGTGAAGTATATTCGCTGACCGTTTTCAAGATGAACAGCGAGGTGTACGACAGGGGGGAACCTTTCATGAATGGGGAAGCTTAAGATCCTCCAAACTGCTTCGGAACTGCTTATGTACCGGCCGCTTTCGTAGATTTTTACCTCATCTTTCTCATTCTCTAGAGTAAAGGCCGCTTGATCACTGCCCTTGTTCACGTACTTACAAATATATTTGATAGATTTAACAGAATTGCAGTACTCCACATTAATATGAGCATTGAAAGTACGTGACAGGACAGGATTGTAAGGCACCACCCAGCGGTTGTCCAACTCTATTTCATTAATTTTTATTGTGTTACCACCGTCAGCTGGAGACCTCCTCCTATATTGCGGATATCCATCGTCTCCTGTCTGGGTGTCCTTGAGGGTACCTCTTACTGCAACTGCCATCTTTCATGCAGGGCGAGTTGTAATTTAAACTTCCGCAAGGACCATGTATCATACTGGCCTTCACAATATCGTAGAGGAGAGGGTCTTGCTCAGGGTCAGGTATTTCTGCACTAATAACATTGTCGATCTTATCTGGGGTGATACGCTGCTCTAGCCATAGCAAGATGTGAATGTGAGGAAGACCCCGTTTTTGCCATTCTACCGAGTATATAAAGCAACGCATCCCCCCAAATAGATTGCCTTTGGTAAGAAGAGCCATCATCTTTTTCACCTTTAGGTGGAATACCCTAGCTATAATATCGTGGCGATCGTGTGACTTTTGGGCAGGTAAAAGTATATCTGTGATGTCTTTCCATCGGGGGTTACACGTAAATGTGATAAAAAGATCAGGACGACCGTACTGACGCACGTATGTCATAGCGTCTTGTGTACGCTCGTGCATATAGCGTGGTCCCCCGGTAAAAGATGACGGGAGCACCACCTTCTGACCTAGCTGCTGAACATCAACATCCTGCCTTCCTATGGCATCCCGCAAGTGTATATAACTGTCAGCCCTCAGCTGCGCCTGGTTGTTCCTGATATAGGTCAACCTTTCCGTCTCTATTTTGGCGTACATGTCCACTAAAAACTGACTAAAAAGGGAATGGAAATACACCAAGTGATTATCTTCTCCTTGTCTAATCATTATACGAAAAGAATAGAACCTTGCAGCTGAAATTGTATTTTTAAGTATTAATTTGGTCTCAGGATCACGCTGAGGTAAAGAAATGGAGTACCCATCCTCGCCACGGCAAAACAAAAGCGGATACTGCAGGGCGTCATACGAACGGTGAATCTCGCTAATGCGCTGCAATGAATTATCGTGGCTCTCAAGGATAATGTCTCGTTTCTCAAATTGCTGACCAACTATTACTAATGCCACCTCATTTGACGTAGGAGCATTAAAACGACCCCTGTGACTCTCCGGCGGTTTCTTCTCAGCATTAATGACTACTTTAAATGATTTAGACGTTTCAGGCACCTTGTCCAGGGCGATCTTCAAGTCTCTTACATAAGTATTAAACGTATGTAGCATTCTCTGCAGTTGCTTGACTAAGCCGGGTTTTACTTCGGGAAAGATACTGCACCTCAATTGTACTTCCCTGTCATCTTCGCCAACAAAATATATTTGTAAAAATTGTGGTTCCTTTTGAGGAGCTGGCAGCAAGCTTCCCACCAAATGGTATACCTGGCCCTGAACTTTAAAAGTTGGCATAAAACCGTCTTTTATTATCTGTTTCGCTCCGAAAGAAGTCATTTGAAAACAACTATTATATTTACGAATACGGTTCATGAAATGGTCGTGTTCTGGATGTATATCCATTATCAAACTGTAGAGAGGCTCAGGTAGCTGTTCATAAGGCGGGAGCTGCACCTTACCAGCACTGCAGCACATGCCGGGTGGCTCCTCCTTCCACTTGAGAGCATTACACCAATGGCACTTGTTGTTCATGGCACCCAAGGATACAGTACTGTCCGTCTCATACTCTATATCAAGATCATAGGCCATGCCGGAGTGAGCCTTGGTTTTCCAGGAGCGTCCTTTCCTTTGTACTCGTCTTCCAGGATTATTTTGCTCATAAAGAGACTGTGCCGCCCTGTGTACCTCAGGATGAGTTTTCTGGTATCTGGCACGGTGAACTACTGGGTTTGTTTGCGCATATTTTTTTGAAGCGTTTTGAATTTGTTTTTTCCGAGTAGCGTCGGTGCATCTGGCACGACGTTTCTTGGAGCATTTAGTAGGAAAGATAAGAGATTGATACTGAGATACGTCATGATCCGGTTCTAATATGGGCGGTGAATTAGTAGGCACTTCATTTCTTCTCGTAGTAATCTTCTTTGCAACGACAAGGAGAAGTGAAGAAGGGGAGGCGGTCTCGGCCATTGTCGCAGTCACTTCACTACGGACGTAAACATCGAAATGGCCACGTGACAGATCATGTGTAAAGCGTAGTCGTCCCACAGGGTTACCTGTAGTACCAAAACTCATATACAGTTCACCGTTTCGGTAAACTTCAAAGACCCATGGAAAGAGTTGCCCTGCCGCTTCCAGCTCACATAAACTACCATAAGTAAAATGGCGTGACATGTCAATGCGGTATTCAGCGGCACTGAAGTAATTGTCCCCGTTACTGTCATGTGACATAATGGCAAACGATTCCCAGTTGTCCACCACATAGTCTACGATATGCTCGCGCACCTCCCTGGCCATCACCTGTGTATCATACAATATATAGGAGATGGCCCGAAACAGACAGGCTCCGTCTCCAATTATAGGAACTACGGTGTGAGGGATCATAGCCCCATCAATTTGCAATGTTTCAACAGTCATTGTGATAGATAATAAACAAAATCTACTCAAATAACGAACAAAAACTATGTACTTAAGTTATGCACTTACAAATTTAAGCTAATTAAATAGTATTATAAACAAAATGAAAGTAAAAAAAAATCAAAAAATATATTGTAAAATGATTAGAAAAGAAAAGCAATTGGAAATTTTTTTTTTAAAGATTAACAAAGAACTTTGTGAAAAATAAGAATACTTTGAAAATTAATTTGAAAAAAAAAAATTAAATATATAGTATTATAAAGTTAATGAAAGAAAAAAAAAATAGAAAGATATTCGAAAATGATTAAGAAAAAACAATTTGAAAATGAATAGTTTTTTTTTTAAATATTAGCAAAACAATTTGCAAAAGATAAGAATATTTTGAAAAGCAAAGTTATGCACTAAGGAATCAAGGCAATTAAAATAGTAGTATCATAAACTTAATAAAAGTAAAAAAAAATGGGAAACAATATTTGGAAATGATTAGAAAAGCAATTTGGAAAAGAATAGATTTTTTTGGAAAAGATTAGCAAAACAATTTTTAAAAGATAAGAAAGAATATTTTGAAAAGCAAAGAATTGTGCTGAAAAGCACAGTTTTTAAAAGATAGTGTTGCACTGAAAAGTACAGTTTACTTGTATGGTATAATCTATCGCAGCGTTTGCGCTGGACGTGTTATTAAGACCAAGGTTGCAATAATGTGTGGGGCCGTGCCGCCTCGCGCTGCTTATATACCCTCCGAGCTCCGGGGAGATTGGCGTGCGCGACTTTTTCATTATTGCTGAAGCTACTTAAGGAAACCACGAAAAAATAATAAATATCCGAATATTAGTTTTAATATACGGTGAAAAAACTTGTTCAAATACGAATAAAATGCAAAATTGTGTTTTTCGCATATATAATTATTATTATAGTCAAACATTTCGTTGAAGTCAAACACTTTCATCGACTAATACGATAATTTTGTTTAACAATAGCATCAACCTTGTGTGATAGATACGTATTCAATCAAGTTTTTTTTTAGTGTAGGCACCTGCCAAAAGTAACGAAAGCAAAACTTAGTTTTATGACTTAAAAGCAACGATTTTCCTCCTATTTCGAGGTGATTTCAAAAATTCAAAAAGAAAAAATCGAAAAAAAAAAAAAAAATAACTGAAGCCTGATCAAAATTACCTACTTACATGTCAAGTATTTAATAAACGGTGATAGGCAACTTCAAAGCGAAAATATAAATCCATTTTATTACCGTTCCCTTGGGAATTTCGAAAAATCCCGTCTTATTCCTTGCCTACTTCATAATGGGGAAATAATTTTATACACTTATTATACTTAACAATAGCTACGAAAGAAAAAACAAACAATATAACTTTTAAGCAAAGATTTTCATCATATTCCGAGGGATTTTCAAAAAACCCTAAAAATGGTTTTTAGTTATCGTAATAACCTACTTTTAAGCTGAATTTCAAGTCTCTAATAAATAAAGTTACGGAAACAGGGCAACTTTAAAGCGAAAATATAAGTAAATCTTTTTTTATTCCCGTTCCTGTGGGAATTTCGAAATATCCTGAAAATTGTTTTTTGTTTTCATAATCACCTACTTATATGCCAAATTTTAAGTTTCTAATACATATGGTTACGGAGATAGGGTAAATTTAAAGCGACAAAATATAAATAAATCCTTTTTATTCCTGTTCCCGAGGGAATTTCGAAAAATCCTAAAAACGGTTTTTAGTGATTGCATTGCAATCACATATTTATATGCCAAATTTCAAGTCTCTAATAAATATAATAACGGAGATAGGGCAACTTTTATAGCGAAAATATAAATCCTTATTATTCCCGTTCCCGTGGGAATTTCGAAAAATCCCGTCTTATTCCTTGCCTACGTCATAAAGACAATATCTGTGCAAAATTTCAGCTTCCTAGGTCCAAGGGTTTGGGCTGGGCGTTGATGAGTCAGTCAGGACTTTGAATTTTATATATTAAGATTATAGCCAAACATCAACTCTCTGGCTTCGTGGGTGAGCACTGCTAACACGCAATTTTTTTGTTAACCTTTGTATTTCAAGTATCTTCATCTCACCTAAAAGAAGGTGCACCTTATTATTCAACATAGAAGGCTCTGGCGCGGGCTTTCTTTTCAGTGTTGGGAGTAACCTTATAACAGTAGAAGCACTCATTGATGAAATTATGATCCACTTGATAAATGCTTACGAGTCACAGGCCGGTTGTAGCGAAGCTTATAGAATAACGTTCTGGAATCAACTCAGTATAGCGCTAGTGGTATCCCGTTGTTGGAGATCGTTTTGAGTAGTGATCTTAAGGATCAAGTGGTGAGGCGTGGGGGAATTTGAGCGTGTCACGGCAGCTTTGGATTTGATAGTCGTAACGCGGAGGGGTAAAATATCCTCTGGACGTATGCGGCTGCCGATTTGGCCATCGTGAATACGTACTTCAAAAAGAAACCTGAATATTAAATCGTCTACAAGAGTGGGAGGAATGTTATCCAAATTAATATCTTACTCACCAGAAGACACCACATCAGCAAATTAGCCAATTGCAAAGTCATATCCGGCAAGATATCTCACTGCACAACATCTTCAACTTGTCATGGACATTCGCGTGAAGCCCAAGGATATGCGCCCTGAGCACTACCGACGTCAAATTAGATAGGGCTACTTGATGAAGCCAAGTCCCAGGAGTTTGCCTAGGCTACATGCGATATATGCACTGATAAGGATGGCGAACCAGTTCAGCATCAACGACGTCGTATTCAGGCGGCCATCAATGGGGCAGCCCAAGCAGTGCTTGGAAAAACCAAGGGTAGGCGCAGGTGTGACAAGAAGATTTGTTGTTAGAACGACACAGTCCAGTGGGAGATGCGTGCGAGGAAAATCCTCATTAAAAAGTGGGAGGCGTCCAGATCTTTTGAAGACTATAACGCGTAAAGGGCCGCAAAATACGTAAATAAAAGAGCTATTATAGCCAGAGTCAGACGAGACTTCTTACAATCTATGTACGGTAAGTTGGAATCTTCTGAGGGACAGAAGCTCATATAAAACTTTGCACGTTCCAGAGTCAAAGCGCACAGGATATACCCAATTTTCACTGCGTAAGAGACCTCCGCGGCAACCAATTATGCGAGGACCTCGCAGTAAAGAGCAGATGGCGTTCTTATTTCCATGAGCTGTTGAACAAGCAGCATAAAGAAGTGCAACCCCTGGCACTTCCTCCTAATGGGGGAACTTGTGCCACTTATAACGCGTAAAGAAGTACAAGTCACACGAAGAATCTGAAGGCAGTTGGAGCCAATGGAGTCCTCGTCGAAGCCTAGAAGGCGATGAGACTCGTGGTGTGACCATCTTGATCGACCTATTTAACGGTATACTCCTCACCAGAAAAATACCGGAGCAATGGAGATTGACTGTCATCATTCCAGTTTTCAAAGGAAATGCATCGGTGCTGTAGTGTAGTAGTTACTGCTGTATAAAGGTCACGTCTCACCATAAAGCTCTTCAAGTGTATAATAGACTCGCGAATCTTGCAGGATAATTTCGAAGTGTTAGTATAGCTTCTAACCTGGTCATAGGATCATTGACCCCGTTTCTGCCCTAAGGGTCGTCCTGGAGAAATGCAGGACGAAGTATGCGCCTGCGCATAATCTATTTTTAGACATGGGGAAGGTTTTCGACTGTGTTCTTCGCGCGAGGTAGGCACTGAGGTCCTAACGGGTGCTTGAAGCCTATATTGATATTTGCCCGGACATGTATCTTGATTCCGATTCCATAGTTAGGACTACAGCTCGCGATGAACAGGCCTTTTACATCACCGTGAGGTCCACCAGGAATCCGACCTTAATCTGTTTCTGTTTAGCGTAATATTAGATATAGTGTCGGACAGCATCAGAGCGACGAATGAATGCTTGGAGAGGGTCGCTTGAGAACGGCGATCTAAATCTAAATGTGCGAAGACAGAGTACTTGACCTGCAATATCCTGCATTCTATACCTGTTCGTATTGGCGAAGTAACAGTCTTTGGGAGTGTGCCGAAGTCGACCTCTTTTGTATTACCTATGTACATAGTATTTTTGAATGTTACTTTTTTATGACGTTTTCTTATATTTGTCTAAAATAAATAGTTGTCACTGAATCTTCCCTTCGTGTTCCCGTTTTACTTCCTCGTTCCTGAATTATCTCCTAATTCCTGATTCCTCTCACAGCTATCGATAACATTTTGGTCCTTCAGCGCGTTATTTATTGAACCCTTACGTAAATTTCCACTAAATTGATTTTTTTTTTCTTTCAAAATTTCTCGACGTATTTATGGTTGAGACTCGGAATCAAAGGAAAGCTCGGGAAAGGGAAGACCAATTAAAACACAGTGACAATATGAGCGATCCGGTAGCCCCTACATCTGCGGCTACTCTCGCTCCAAATACCAGCTCTAATCGCTCTGAAAGTTCTAGGTCAACTCGTTCTTCTCCGACGATTCGGGCCCAAAAGCTTGCTTTGCAAGCGGCACATTTGCGGAAAGTCGCCGAGATTGAACGAGAAGCTGCAGCGGCAGCGGCGATTGCGGACGAACGAAAAGCTGCAGTGGCGGCGGCGGCGGCGATCGCTGACGTCGAACGAAAAGCTGCAGTGGCGGCGGCGATCGCAGACGTCGAACGAAAAGCTGCTAGCTTAGAACTGGAGGCGGAGCTCACTGCTTTGGAAGCCGAAGATGGTAGGAGCAGAAAGTCTCGGTCTCAATCTTCAATTAAACAATGGTTAGCTAATGTTAATAATAGTCTTCATCATGACGTTACGTTGAAACCTACAGATATAGGCTCCAGCGCGATAAACAAACGTCAAGGCTTGGAATGTGGTCAAAATTTTGAGAATTGTGATGGTAAAAGCTCCCATAAGCCGTGCCAACCTGCCACCACAGCTAAAATTCCTATTCCTAATAGTAGCTTACAACAGTGTAGTGAAGAAAAGAGACAACAACAATCCACTGATATATCTTTATTAGCACAGGCTATTTCATCACTTGCTAACGGTACTTCAAGAACGAAGGTCGGCGAAGGAAGGCTGCCTCTCTTCGATGGCAAGCCTTTGGACTGGCTAGTATTCAAGCGCGCTTTCGAGGACTCCGTCGCGGCGTTCTCCGCAACTGAGAACTTAGCGCGCATCAACCTTAGCCTGCGAGGAGCGGCGCGCGAAGCAGTTTCTGTCTTGTTAGTATCAGCTAGGAATCCTGTCGAAGTGATGAATGCATTAGAATTGCGATTCGGTAGGTCGGAATTAATTATACTACAAGAAATTGCTATGGTTAGATCTTTACCGAAATTAAATTCAGATTCTAGTGATTTAAACCAGTTCTCTTGTAGGGTGCGCAATTGTGTTGAAGTCGTGAAACTTCTAAACCAACAGTGTTATTTGGAATCTCCAGAAATATTTCAGACAATTTTAGGTAAACTTACGCCACTATTACGCAGTAGGTGGACCGATTTCGCTATGGCAAATCAGTCCGTAAATGAATTAGGAAAGACTAAACTTGAGTTACTTGCCCAATTTTTAGCTCGAGAGTCCGAGTTGCAGCTAAAGTTTGGTCTCATTACAGATTCTCTTTCATTTTCATCGAAAAAGGCAGATAGGTTACACGCAATATCATGGTCGGAAAGTAATCAAAGTTCTTCACAAACTGCACACATATGTGCACCTAAAAAGAGTGAGTCATTTTCGAACATTGATACTAAGCCGTGTTTGTTATGTAAAGATAAACATATTTTATCTAAATGTGATAGTTTTCTCGCATTGTCAGTTTCTGACAGATGGCAGCTTATAAAAACGAATAAAATTTGTCATAAGTGTCTTAAAAAAGGTTCACACAGTTACAAATATTGCAAATCGTCCAAAGAGATTTGCAATGTTTCTAGCTGTAAGTTAAGACATCATAAACTTTTACATGACACGGATTTTTTAGTAGCTCACACAATAGAGAATGAAACCGAATGTGAGATTGATAGAAAGAATAATATTGTTAGTAATTCTGATAATGCTGGTACTTCGAATGGACAGGGGTGTGATTTAGTCGCGCATACAACCTTTAATAGAAATTTTAATACTTATAAACCTTTCTTAAAAATTATAGCTGTCACTATTTCAGGGCCATTAGGGAGCATAGATACATATGCTCTTTTGGATGATGGGTCAACAGCTACATTCATCGATGCTGATTTATGTCAACAAATAGGGGTGACAGGACCTCAGTCAGAGGTTCGCTTAGATTGTGTTAATGGCTTAGGCAAAAAGGTTAACATACAATATGTTGACTTCGATATTAAAGGTCGATACAGCACCGATTCATTTACAATCAGTAGAGCTAGGTCTATAAAATGTTTAGGGTTGTCAAAACAAACTGTTCGTTCCGATAGCATAAAAGATTTACCATATTTATCTGATTTGGCCGAGGTTCTCTGTTATGAACATGCGGAACCTAAATTAATAATTGGTATTGACAATTGGCATTTAACGATATCCAAAGCAACTCGTAAGGGAAGTAAGTCACAACCAGTTGCAATTAAAACGAATCTTGGTTGGGTCTTATTTGGTTTTGAGTCTAATAAAACTAAGCCCGTAGACATAGTTAACCATATTAATATTTTCGATAGTGATGATACCAGTTACGAAAAATTTGACTTCCACAATTTAGACTTACTCATTAAAAATTATTATAAACTTGATTCTCTTGGCATTAGTAAGAAGCAATATCTTAGTAAAAACGATTCTAAAGCTGTCAAAGTTCTGGAGGAGAGTACTCGTCGTTTACCCGATGGTAAATTCGAAGTAGGGCTTCCATGGAAAGATGATGACGGTTTAGCGGCTCCGAATAGCTTCGATCATGCTTTGTCCAGATTCACAAGTTTAGAACGCAAAATGATCAGAAATCCTGATTATGCCAACCTGTACAAATCGAATATTCGAACCATGTTTGATAAAAATTACGCAGAAGGGCCTGTCAGTATTAATTGCACTAATACAAGGTGTTGGTATTTACCACATTTCGGGGTTACCAACCACAATAAACCCGGCAAACTTCGAATTGTTCATGACGCAGCGGCGAAGTCTAACGGTGTTAGTTTGAATTCTATGCTCCTGACTGGACCTGATCTGCTTAATTCGATTTTGGATATTCTATTTAGGTTTCGTGAAGGTAAGATCGGGCTCTCTGCTGATATTCGGGAAATGTTTTCTCAAGTTAAGATAAGAGAGGAAGACAGAGATGCCCAACGGTTTATTTGGCGCGATTCACCTACCGAACCTATTCAAATTTTTAGAATGAGCTCTATGATTTTTGGCGCAGCTTCAAGCCCGTTTTCAGCTCAATATGTAAAAAATCGAAATGCTGCTGATTTCCAAGAACAGTTTCCTGAAGCGGTGGATGCTATAATTAAAAACCATTATATGGACGACTGTATAGTATCCACATCTTCAGTGACACAAGCGGCTCGCCTCGCTGCTGATATCGTAGCCATTCATAAGCACGCCAATTATGAGATGAGGTCTTGGGTCTCAAACGACACAATAGCTCTATCTCTTTTACCAAAAGAGCTGTTGTTAGATCCATCTTTGTCTGACGAAAATGTAGAGCTAGGTAAAGTAGCGAAATCTGTAAGAACTTTAGGGTTAGTATGGCAGCCACCGGAGGACTGTCTTAGTTTTAATTTTAAAGGCTTTATTGGAAAATCAATTTGTAGTCCTTTCACCAAACGTGACGCTCTTTCTGTCATGATGTCGATTTACGACCCTTTAGGTTTACTTGCACCTCTTATTGTGAGAGCGAAAATATTATTTCAAAACGTTTGGCGAAAAACTGTCGATTGGGATCATGAGCTCACTCCGGAAGATACTTTCGCTTGGAGAGAATGGCACGGAGTTTGTCTTGAATCTATTGTTAGTTTGAAAATTCCTCGACGGTATAATTTGAGTGAGACTGATGTTTCCGAAAGACAGCTTCACGTATTTTGCGACGCCAGTGAAACTGCATATGCCTCGGTAGCTTATTGGCTATTGGTTTACCCAGATAGTACGGTACGCGTTGTGCTTATTGGCAGTAAAGTACGAGTAGCGCCATTGAAACCAGCCTCCATACCTCGTTTAGAACTCCAAGGTGCTTTGGTTGCTGCTCGACTTGCAGATACAATCTGCAACGCTCATAAATTTAAAGCATCTAAGCGGGTGTTCTGGTGTGATTCCATGAATGTCATAGGATGGCTCCGTAACGACGCTCGCAACTTCAAACCTTTCGTAGCAAACCGTTTGGGCGAAATTTTGGAGTTATCGAGCGTCAGTGAATGGCGCTGGGTCCCATCAGAAATGAATGTCGCAGATATGGCCACGCGTTTAGGTAATGAGAAATTACACATGGAGTCACGCTGGTTTACCGGCCCTAGCTTTTTATATTCGACAGCCGAATGGCCGACAGAACCTATTATAAATGCGTCAGATGCTAGTCAAATTGAGGTGAAGCCAAAGCACCGAACTGTATGTCACGCGATTACAAATGAGCCAATTCATCCATTAGCTCCCATTTCTGCTAGCCCTCGTCGCGTGAGTAAGTGATTATGCCTTATTCGCGCCACTGCACTAGCCCATTTATTCGCCCGCAAGCTTCTCGGTATTCGCAGTAGAGTAGGCAATGCGAACTTAATCCCTTCTGACTTAACAGCACTTGATCTCCGAGCAGCAGAAAATCACGTTTTGTGGCAAAGCCAACTAGATAGCTTCAAGGCAGAGAGATCATGTCTAGAAAGAAATACTCCGTTGCCACGTACCAGCAGACTGTTGAACCTGTCCCCTTCGATTGGCGCTGATAACTTGCTGCGATTATCCGGACGCATCACGGCTGCCGCAGAGGTTAGCACGACGACCAAGTTCCCTGTCATATTAGATGGTAAACACTCAACCACGCGCCTTCTAGTACATTATTATCACCAGCGGGTTGCTCACGCAAATACAGAGACGGTGGTGAACGAATTACGTCAAATTTACTGGATAATTCACCTCAGGAGCACAGTCCGAACAGTCGCCAATAATTGCTTGTTCTGCAAACAGCGAAAAGCCGCACCATTCAATCCGCCTATGGGACAGCTCCCACTTGCGCGTGTATCACACAGCCAAAGGCCATTCTCTTACACGGGCCTGGATTACTTCGGTCCTATCCTAGTCACCGTTGGCCGCCGATACGAAAAACGATATGTCGCTCTGTATACTTGCCTGGTGACGAGAGCAGTTCATCTGGAGATCGTCTATAGTCTCTCAACTGACGCAGCGATGATGAGCTTGAGAAGATTTATTGCACGTCGAGGTTGCCCACGTCAAATCTACTCGGATACTGGAACAGCCTTTGTCGGATTGAACCGAGAACTCAAGAAGTTGTACGGCGAGCAGATGTCAACATTTGTCACGAATGAAATGATACAGTGGAAGTTCATTCCGCCGGCAGCTCCTTTCATGGGTGGAGCATGGGAGCGATTAGTGCGTTGTATTAAAACTGCCCTCAAAGTCACCTTGAAGGAGAAGTCACCCAGAGACCAAGTGCTGGCAACTTTTTTACTTGAAACTGAGGCTATCGTCAATAGTAGACCACTTACTCATGTATCTCCAGATCCAGACCACCCTGAGGCTTTAACTCCCTTTCATTTTTTAATTGGAACTTCATCCGGAAGAAATGTGCCATCAGAGTCAGACGACAGCGACTTCTGCGGCAGAATATGCTGGAAGAAGGCAGCCAGAATGGCTGACCAGTTTTGGCGGCGGTGGTTAGTCGAGTATTTGCCGCTTCTTAACCCGCCAAAACGCGCCGGACAACGACCTACGATTTCAGTCGGGGACACGGTTCTGATAGCAGATGGCAACCTTCCACGGAGTACATGGCCAAGAGGCAGAATATCCAAGATCTACTTGGGACCAGACGGTGTCGCCAGAGTGGCTGATGTATCGACTTCTGGAGGTTTACTCAAGAGGCCTCTAAAGAAAATAGTCCCTCTGCCTCTGGAATAGTCTTTACCATTGAAAAAGGGGAGGATGTGCCGAAGTCGACCTCTTTTGTATTACCTATGTACATAGTATTTTTGAATGTTACTTTTTTATGACGTTTTCTTATATTTGTCTAAAATAAATAGTTGTCACTGAATCTTCCCTTCGTGTTCCCGTTTTACTTCCTCGTTCCTGAATTATCTCCTAATTCCTGATTCCTCTCACAGCTATCGATAACAGGGAGCCTTCACGCGTCCAGAGGGCGCAGGTAAGGACCAAGTGGCGTGAGCTAGCTGGTGTCATTTGTGATCTTAAAATGCTGGTTAAGCTGAAAGGACAGGTTTGTAAATCCATCATTTGACCTGTTCTTTTATATGGCAGTGAAGCGTGTCACGGAGATGAATATACTGCGTAGGATGTGCGAAGTGACGTGAAAGAATAGCGTAAGGAACTTCTGCATTCACGGTAACCTTTGTATCCATGACATAGCAGACTAACTGCAAGAGTGTCGTTTACGCTGGTATGGTCACGTCTTACGAAAACCGACAAGTTTCTTCGGGAACAAGTGTATAGCTATGCCACATCCATTAAGTTCTGGTAGAAGGAGTAGACCCAAGAAGTGTTGGTTTGACGACGTGAGAGATGATATGCGCGCCATTAATCTCACTATAAGAGATGCCGAAGGAATGAAGGAGTAAAAGTGTTCGGATGTTGATGATAATGAGATGGCGTTGTTGCCTTTGTCTCGCCTGTATACTTATCTCCTTCATCATAAAATTGTGTGTCTCTAGTGATGTGCCATTACTAGTAATTTACTCCAGTCGAGTATTTTCCCAGTAACGTTCCTAGTAATATTTCTGAAAAATAGTAATTTATTATTAAACTATTATAAAAAAAAATATTATTTTTTCTTAAATTTTATTTGTGATCATGAGTAAACCGATAAGAATTCTTCCACTTCTAGTTTAATGCGGCCAAAATTTTGATTCTAAATGTTACTTTCCCAATATTCCTAGTAACTTACTAAGTAAGTTTCAAGAAACTTACTGAGTACCGTCCCATACAGTAACTTTCTGGGGATTATCTCATTGTTCCTATCAAGTTACTTAGTAAATTTTTTGACAAGTTCCGTCTAGGAATATAAATGATAAGCTTCGAGGCTACGAGTAAAAAAGAAACATTAAACCAATCAGCATTTATTAAATTTGACTAAAAGCATCATTTTTATCACTACGTTCCAGTATTAAAATAATAATGAGATCACAAAATTTTCAAAATCTACACGTCTATTATACATATCTTATAATCAACTTTAAAATAACAGTTTTTCATAGTATTTTGTAATGGCTTAAACAAGATGATATGGAACAACATTCCTAGCGCTAGGGAAAATTTCCGTATGATAAAGTGCTGGTAACGGCACATCACTATGTGTGTCACATTTATATCCTAATTTTTGCCTGCCTCTCTATCTGATTATTCTGTCTCCGAGACCGCTGGACCGATTGTCATTGCATCTGCAGACGACGTCGCGAGGGTCACTAGTACATAATGATACAAACAAACTAATACAAACAAACAATGACGTTTATGCTATGTATGTAATCCTATGAATTATTCATTACTTTCTTTTATATATTAATATATGCTTGCCCATGTATCAACAAGTATTGCTCTCTGCAAATACGGAAGCCGAAAGTTTCATGATATTAGGTCCCTCGATAGTAATTTATAGCGTATGCCTTTCTATGGGTTGTTTGTAGGTCCCTAGAGAAATGTACATAGAGACTTATAATAACACTATAGAAAATGTAGTCAAAGCATGTAAATAAAGTGGTTCATCACGTTTATTAGAACCAATGTCAACTTGTACCAGCAGGTAGTGGTAGGGTACCAATAGTATACCGAAAAGGAGGAAATGAAAAAAGGTAAAAGAGGGAACACGGCGAAATTTAACAAACAAACAGCGTATGCTTCTTTTAAACTACCTCACTCCCCCAATTTTTTCTGCACCTCATCACCGGTAACGAAGTGGAGCTCTTTGTGCAGTATATTATTTAACATGTACATAATGATATTTATTTGTGTCAGCGTATAATGTACATGTATTTATTACCTTTAGTAGGAATAGTATGGAATTACTTTGTCCTCTTTGCGTCACCTGCGTTACATTTATCTTTTTGTTCAGCCTAAGGTAATCTGTTAGAAATTGCTACACAGTTGTTGAACTTTTTAAATATTATAACCAATGATTGTATTTTAGATTGTGGTCTATACTTCTGGACTGATGTCAAGCAGTTATATCAACCTATCATGCAATACAAGATGTGTCGTTTGTGCGCATAGATCTCCGATTTGTATTTACTCACTTGCAGGAACTCAACAACCGTAAGAGAGAAAATTATAACAAAAGTAGTTATAATTTTCTCTGGATTATCACTATATATTTTTTATATACGAGTACTATACATATTTATTGTGGTTCTGCACTCCTTCTCCATATTATTCTTAATATTATTATATACATTTTCTTCTTCCTAACGTTATCATATTTCCTAATCCACAAGGATCGGCGGGGCCCGCTACCTAAGCACAAGGATTTGACCAAGATATTATTTTTTACATGGTACTACCGTCAGACCTCCACAGCCCAGAGAGAAAGCCTGACCTTTCTTTGGTCAGGTCACACGTCTCGGGGTGGATTGTTTTGGTGGTGTGGAGCGTGTTGGGAGTTGTGAGAAGTTGGGAGTTGTGTTTGTTCTGTGTCGCAGGGTTAGGTGGTTTATTGTCTGGTCGTAGGGTTAGGTTAGGTGTTTGTTTTGTCTCTTGTTGGGTTTTTGTGTTGTCGTTCGTGTTTTTTCGTGTTGTGTGGGCTGTCTGGGACGAACCTAGACAGCCAAGTCCCGGTGATGCCGGGTCGGGGGGGTGTGTTGGGGCCTAAGGGTCCGGGGGAGAGTGGGCTCCAGGAGGGGCCTATCCTGGTGGAGAGCGAGTCGGGAGGCGGGGAGGAGACAGACTCGATGTCGGTTCCCACCCTATCTGAGTCGGAGCTGGGGCGGGGCAAGCGCCTCTTCTCCGGCTCAGAGACGGAGGCGCCGGCCGAGAGGGCGAAGTTGCCAACGGCCAGGCGCGGGAAGAGGGGCGGCGCTGCCCTTACACTGGCCAGAGCCCGCCGGCAGCTGAAGGAGCGCGAGGAGGAGGAGAGGGAGCGGGCCATCCAGGCGCTCCTTGAGAGGCGGGCCTTTGGAGTCCCGAAGGCCAGCGCGGCGGCCGCCGGAAGCGCCGAGGGTGACAGCCCCGAGGCGGGAAGAAGCCCCGAAGGGAGAGGCCCTGAGGGGAAGGCGGCGAGCCTGACCGAGAGGGGAGCTGAGGAGCTAATGGTGGTGGCCGGGGAGAAGCTGGAGCTTATCCTCGACCTCACCAGCAAGTCGGCGAGCCTCAAAGGGGGCTACGCCGCCAAGATTGTGAGGGCTGCGGGCGGGATTCGGGAGATCGTCGAGTCCCTCGTGATGCGCACGGAGAGTGGGGAGACCTTCCGTCTCCGAGCCGACAATGCTCGGCTGCAGCGCGAGGTCTCCTCGCTGCGGGAAGAAGTCCGGGCGCATCGCCTGGAATTCGGGGAGCTCCGGAAGGAGAGGAGGGCGCAGGCGCAGGGGCCGGCGGGCCCGGTCGATCTCCAGGCTCTGGAAGCCAACATCGCCCGGCTCGTCGGCAACCTCGTCGATGGGCGCCTCGCGGATCTGGAATCCCGCCTGCCTCCCCCCGCGGTCACCCGCCCGCCATTGGCGGGGGACAAGTCTGCGGTGGCCAAGGCCGCAAGGGCGGCAATCGAGAGCGCGGGACGACCGGCTCCGGCACCGCAGAAGGTGAGCGCGCCGGCCGAGGTAGATGTGCGCCCTCGGGCGAGGCAGGCCGCCAAAGTGGGCCCCGCCCGCCGAACTGGGGCCAGCGAGGAGTCGTGGACGAGCTTCGGCCCGTCCACATCTAGGGCGAAGCCGGCCGCGGTGACACCGTCGGCTGCGGCAGGGGCCACCGAGGCCCCGATGGTGGCCTCGTGGACCGACGTGGTCCGCCGCAAGCCGCGGAAAACCGCGGCTCCCGCGACTCCTGCGGCACCAGCGCCTTCCAAGGCGTCAGCCACTCCCGCAGGCAAGGAGGAGGGCCGAAAGCCCAAGGTGGTGCTCCCCGGCTCCACGGCCGTAATTTTAAAGTTACGGCCGGAGGCAGCCCAAGGGGGGGCATCGTATGCCTCGGCCCTATTAAAAGCCGAGCGGGAGGTGAATCTGGGGGAGCTGGGGATCGGCTCGCTCCGTATCCGCAAAGCTGCGACCGGAGCGAGACTCATCGAAGTCCCCGGATCCTCCAGCCACGAAAAGGCTGACGCCTTGGCGGCCAAACTGACGGCTGCATTGTCCGGCGTCGTGGAGGTGTCCAGGCCCGTGAAGTGTGCGGAGTTCCGCCTCACGGGTCTGGACGATGCCGCAACGGCACAGCGGGTCCAAGCTGCGGTCGCGCGGGAGGGTGGCTGCACCCCCGAACAGGTCCGGGTGGGCGAAATCCGCCCGGACTGGCGGAACTCCAGCTCCGCCCTGATGCGCTGCCCGGTGACGGCAGCGAAAAAGCTGCTCGAGCTGGGCAGTATAGGGGTGGGCTGGAGCAGGGTGCAGCTCCATTTGTTGGAAGCGCGCCCCATGCACTGTTACAAGTGCATGGGGAAGGGGCACACAGCCGAGTTGTGCCCCTCCAAGGAGGACCGCAGCCGCCTGTGCTACAGGTGTGGGCAGCCGGGGCACATCGCCTCGGGCTGCTCGGCACAGGCCCGCTGTGCCGTGTGCGCCGACGCCGGACGAAAGGCGACGCATGTGATGGGGGGTCGTCTCTGTAACCCCCCATCCATACGCGGGAGAACGCCCCCCATCTCTCGCGGGAGTGGGCGGCAGGTGGCGCCTGAGGCTGGGATGTCCGAATAATGGCCGGACATCCCCGCTTCCTGCAGGCCAACGTCAACCACTCCGCTGGGGCTCAGGACCTTTTCCTGCAGACCATGGCGGAGTGGGACGTGGACGTGGCGGTGGTTGCGGAACCATATTCCGTGCCCTCCCGGCCTAACTGGGCCGGGGATCTGGACGGTTCCGTGGCCATCGTCACGAGGCCTGGCGCCAGCCCCCCACTCGTGTTGAGTGGGAGGGGGGCGGGATACGTGGCGGCGGTTCGGGGAGAGTACGCAATCATCGGTGTGTACTTCTCCCCGAACCGCGACCTGCCGGCCTTGGAGCGGCTGCTCGACGCTCTGGGGTCGGCGGTGAGGCGGCTAGCGCCCGCCCAGGTTTTCGTGGCCGGGGACTTCAACGCCAAGTCCACGGCGTGGGGCAACCCGGCCACGGAAGCCAAAGGGCGGAAGGTGGAGGAGTGGGCGCTGGCCGCGGGACTGTCCCTCTTGAATAGGGGGACAGTCCACACGTGCGTGCGGTGGAACGGAGGGTCGGTGGTGGATCTGTCCTTCGCCACCGCGTCCGCCGCACGCCGAGTGGAAGGATGGAGGGTGGAGACGGGGGTGGAGACACTCTCGGACCATCGCTATATCAGGTTCGAGGTGTCTCCAGCCCCCGGGAGTCCGACGATTTCGTCCCGGTGGCGGAGCCGGTTCCCGCGTTGGGCGCTCACCAGGCTCGACCGGGAACTGGCAGAGGAGGCGGCCATTGTTGGCCGCTGGGGCCTCCCGCCAATGGAGGACCTGGACGCCGAGGAGGGGGCTGGTCGTCTCTGCGACGCCTTCACGGCGGTGTGCAGGGCGGCCATGCCCAGCGTTGGGCGTCCGCCTCCGAGGCGGGCGGTCTACTGGTGGTCGACTGAGATAGCCGACCTCCGGGACGCTTGCAACGGGGCGCGTAGAGCGTACACCCGGAGCAGGCGTCGCCGCCCCCGGGACGAAGGACGGGATGGCCATCTGCACGGCATCTACGTGGAGAGGAAGGGGGCCTTGCAGATGACCATATGTAGAGCCAAGGAGGGAGCGTGGCAGGAGCTGCTGGAGGGCCTAGACAGGGACCCGTGGGGTCGACCGTACAGGGGAGCGCGGAATAAAATCCGCGCTCAGTCGGCCCCACTGACGGAGACCCTCCAGCCAGCCGTGTTGGAGAGGGTTGTCGGGGAACTCTTCCCCGACAACCCACGGGGCTACGCTCCCCCGAGGATGGCCCGAACGTCGGACTCAAGAGGAGAGGAGGAGGGCGCTCCGCCGCCCGTCACCGACCAGGAGATGGAGGCGGTCGTTGACCGCCTCCGAGGTAAAAAGAGGGCGCCGGGTCCGGACGGGGTGCACGGGAAGGTGCTAGCGTTGGCTCTCGTGCACCTCGGAGACAGGTTCCGGGAGCTCCTCGACTGCTGCTTGCGGTCGGGGTGCTGCCCGGGACCCTTCAGGGTGGGCCGGCTCTGCCTTCTGTTGAAGGGAGACCGGCCCCCGGACTCGGGGTCGGCGGTTCGACCGGTCGTTCTGCTGAACGAGGCGGGCAAGGCCCTGGAGAGGGTTGTCGCCTCCCGCCTCGCTCAGCATTTGGAGGATGGCCCGGGACCGGGCCTCTCGGATGCCCAGTTCGGGTTCCGGGCCAGACGGTCGACCGTCGACGCCATAAGGCGGCTAAGGTCGGTGACGGAGGATGCGGAGCGCGAGGGAGATGTGGTGGTGGCGGTGTCTCTAGACATCGCCAACGCCTTCAACAGCCTCCCCCACAGTACCATACTGGAGGCCCTCAAGTACTTTGGGGTGCCTCCGTACTTGGGGGGGCTGTTGAAGGCGTATCTGGAGGACAGGGAGGTGCGCTACGAGGACGCGAGGGGCCAGATGGTCAGAAGGCGTGTCGTGTGCGGTGTCCCACAGGGGTCCGTTCTGGGCCCCATCCTGTGGGACCTCGCATACGACTGGGTCCTGCGGGGCCGTCTCCTCCCCGAGATGGGTGTAATCTGCTATGCGGATGACACCCTCGTTACATCCCGGGGTAAGACCTTCACGGAGGCGGCGCGGCTGGCCGAAGTCGGTGTAGGACTGGTGGTCAGCCGCATAGAGAGGCTTGGGCTTCGGGTCCGTTTGGATAAAACCGAGGCCCTCTTCTTCCGCGGGACCGGCAGGCGGGGCCCCCCCTCGGGAGCGCACCTCCAAATAGGAGGAGTTAGAATAAGGGTGAGTGCCCAGATGAGCTACCTGGGCCTCACCCTTGACGGAAGATGGACCTTCGGCCCCCACTTCGAGCGGTTGGGGCCGAAGGTCATCAGAGCTGCGGCGGCGCTGGGACGCCTCCTGCCCAATCTGGGCGGGCCCAGCGCCGCGTGCAGACGGCTGTACTCCGGCGTCTGTCGGAGTATGGCAACGTACGGTGCCCCCATATGGGCGGACGCCCTCTGCGCTCGGAACAGGGCTCAGCTGCGCAGAGCGCAGCGGGTCATAGCGCAGAGGGCGATAAGGGGGTACCGGACGGTGGCGTGGACGGCCGCGACCGCCCTTGCTGGCGACCCGCCCTGGGAGTTGGCGGCGGAGGTGCTCGCCGAGGTATACGTGTTTGTTGCGGAGAGGAGGAACCTCGGCGAGCGCCCCACATTGGAGGAGGTGGGGCGGTATCGCCAGCGAGGGCAGGCAGAGATGATGCGGAGGTGGGGGGAGGACCTGGCGCAGGCGCGGTACGGAGTCCGCGTTGCGGATGCGCTGCGCCCGGTCCTGGAGGCGTGGATGCGCCGAAGGCGCAAACCCCTCACTTTCCGCATGGTGCAGGTGCTCACCGGACATGGGTGCTTCGGTGAGTACCTGCACCGGGTCGCGAGGCGGGAGGAACAGCCAGGCTGCCACGATTGTGGCGCGGCCGAGGACACCGCTCAGCACACTCTGGAGCGGTGTCCCAGGTGGTCTCGGCAGCGCCACGAACTGGTGTCCGCGCTAGAAAGCGCGGACCTCTCGCTCCCGAGCGTGGTCCGCTGCATGCTCGGGAGTGACAGTGCCTGGCAGGCGATGGCCTCCTTCTGTGAGACGGTCATGTCCCAGAAGGAGGCCTCGGAGCGGGACAGGGAGGACGATCCCTTGGCTGTCCCGCTCCGGAGACGGCGGACGGGAGTGCGGCGTAGGCGCTACGCGCACCTACTGCCGCCTCCCTAACCTGTGGGACTAGGGGTCAGGATGGGAACCTGGCCCCATAACGGTCCCGCCGCCGGAGGGGCTGTCCCAATTTGCCGGGACGGTCCCTAGATTGAAGAAGTCCGGCCCCTTCTGAGGGGCTGGCCAGTCGCAGTGGTGCCCTGTTGCTGACAGATCCGGGGCACCACACCAACGCGGCCGATGGCATTTCGCGGGGTTGTTTAGTGGGTATACCGTCGGACAGCCGACGGGGAGTCCCACACTACCACCGGAGGCCACCCAGGCGCCGGTGGTGTGCGTAACGCATTTTTCCCCGCGTCACAAAAAAAAAAAAAAAAAAAAAAAAAGGTCACACGTCTCTCCATAATGTAATTTCTTGTACGTTCGAGTTTCCTCACGATGTTTTCCTTTACCGCCGAGCTAAATAAATATGTTCATAAATCTGATAATACGAATTTAGTAATTCATAACTCCTTCAGTATGCGAATCGATTCCATATGATCATTAACTATGCCAAATCTCACGGTCTCTCCGATCTCCAATCAATCTCCTCGGTGCAGGAAATATGCCTAAAAAGGAGGTACAAAGTACGTCTTCACGTATTTATATACTTATACGAGTATAATGCTGTACACAATAAAACGACTGTATATTTTATGATTGGTTTATTTCGTGTTATATTAGATATTCGCTTTCAAAGAAAATGTTTAGAAGCTATCCTGTCTAAAATGCAGTGTATACATAGCTTTATACATTAGAGTTACAAAGAGAGACGAAAACAAGACAAAAGGGTCAGTCTTATGTTTGGGAAGTTTGTATATTACGAATAAACAATATTTACAAAAGTTAGGAAGACACATATGCAAATACTCAAATGAAGTCTCTAAAAAGAAAACAAAGTTAGGACAAACACTGGTGCTCAAAGAGAAATAGCGTGTAAGGTTGCGGTCTCACTATTGGGGCCATTTTGTAAAACCAAAAATCGATGTACTGATAAGGAAAATATTGTGATTATAATCATAGTAGTTTTTCTAACATTAAAATGCATGGTACAGTTTAAATTTTATAAATTAACATTTTTACAAACACATATTGTAAATAAATAATTTTAATAGGTAAACTAAGTATTCGCTGAGTGTATCATATTAAATTTAACCAAGCCAATTTGGTACATTCCACTTTTTTTTTCAGTACACATGTTGGCAGTATGAATATTCTAACAGTTCTCAAAATTATTTTACTTGTGGCCGTTTATTTGTAGCTGAACCATAATGAACTAGTACATTTTATGACGCAATTCCTGAACGTTTCTAATTTGAAAGCTTTCACGGTAATCAACAAAAACAAATTCCGCACAGAAAAAATTACGTTATAGCTCCCATTAAGGAAAATGGCGCCTAAAATAACCGGTCAACACGTTTATTTTACCCTCAAATATGTGTGCCTGAACCGGTATCATGTACATCGATTTGCGGTTATTTTTCAGCGTGTACCCGCCACTCTTAACAATGGCGGAAATACTAAGGCGGATCAAAGAATATTCGCGGAATCTTTGTTGGAATCGCATTTTGACGTAAGATGCATCTATTATTCTCTTCGAATACTCCCAGCGTACCGCTTCCATACTTCAATCAGTATCCCAACACATTAACAAGTTCCATAAATGCTTTATCATACAAATAAATTTTATATTGATAACAATCTTACGTATATCTCACAGGATGTCACACATCGTCCTCACTTACACCTTAAAATTATTTACAATTAAATTAATAATCACATCAAAATTGTCATAAATGTAATAAAATTGGGGATAGTCTAATTGACTCAAATGTTCTAGGTACCAGGTCACCTCAGAGTTGAAGCGTCTAGTACCAATGGCCTAGGCTAAAGGGAGACAAACTCAGGAGGCGGAGGTGGTAAAGTTAATACAGGAGTCTCTGACTGTTCATTCTCTGTGTTTGCTCCAGGTAGTGACCACGTCGAGCTCCCAGTTGCAGTCACTCTTGGGCCCATGTTATCATAGGCTGGTACTGCACAGCACGTTCTATTTCGACGCGGTAATGTCGCACCACCACTTAATAAATCTGGGTATGTTCCTGGCTCCCCTCTTCCAGCTACTTGTACCGATATGAAAATGTTTCCATAAGGAACTGGCACAGCGAACTCAGCAGGCGGCGGAGGGAACGCCCCAGGAGTGCCTTCTATAGTTATGTGAACGGGATCAAATCCACATCCTCTAGGCTGGTTTTCTTCAATTGGGTGTTCACCCATTTCAAAATCGCACGGTGATGCCATATTTCCTATAGAACGATCACAACTGACAACTACTGAAGCATCAATAAGTCTTTTTTCTTGGTCAGTAAAGCTTCTACTAGGGGGGACCGTTCTTTTCCTCATATGCCAACAAGCTACAGCTCCAATAAAACCTAGACTTGCTAGGACGCCCAGTGCGCCAAATACTACTCCTAGGAGCTGGGGAATGCCTGGAGCAGTACGAGCAGTTGCTGTCTGTGACCTAGGCAGAACTAGACTTATAATAGCCCTGGCTTCACCAGCAACACTCTGTGCTACACATGTCCATTCCCCTGCAGCATTTGATGTCACATTTTGAAGAGTAATATTCACCCACCTAACACTACCAGGTACTCTATCTTCAGAAACGTCGTCATCAATACTCGTCTCCGTCTCTTCCATGTCAACATCTACTGTACTGTTATGGACATCAACGCCATCGAACAGCCATGTTATTTGAGGTTTTGGTACTCCATGGACCCAGCAGCCAAAAGAAGTAGGCACACCCAATTCAGCCCTTACAACTAACGTACTCGATCGAACCTCTGGAGCGCAGGCCATACTCTCACTAGGAACGTTACGCCACTTATTCCCAGCTTGTGTCGACGGCTCCACGCACAACAAGTCCTCAGTACCTAATTTACTATCTAAAAACCAGTCCTTAAATTCACGAAGACGGCAGTCACATCTCCAAGGATTACCGGATAACGAAACCGTCTTCAAAGCCGGCAATGAAAATGTGATCAAACGGAGGAATGTAAGTTGATTTCTGCGTAAGTCTATCGTCTCTAAAGACTTCAAGTTTCGCAGTGAATTCGTATGTATCGATCTTAATCTGCAGCCATCTAATAAAAGCATTCGCAAATGCGGTAACGATGGAAACTGATCGGTAACTAGTGTAGTCAACGGATTGTTACTTAACACGACCAATCGTAATCTCTCGTTGCCTCTGAATATATCTTTGGGTAGACTAGAGAGATCGTTGTCACCTAAATCGACTTCTATTAAAATTCTTAACTCTAAAAATGCATCTGGGTGTATCGACCTCAATTTCGTGGCTCTCAAATTTAATCTTTGGAGATTGAGGAGTCCGATATTAGCGAAGACTTCCTGGGGTAGATTCCGGAGTGGATTGTCGTGTAAGTCGAGCACTTGGATGTCAGATGAGAGAGAGGGTGGGCGGCGTAGGTCACCGGAGGCGCACGTGGCTGTCTTCTTCCCTGATGACCATTTGCAGCGGCAGGTATCGATGTGTGCGCAGTCGAGCCAATCGCTGGCAGTCCTTGCGGCACAGGTTGTGAATATAACAATCCAGTACCACCTGGCCCACGCCACACGCATACTCATCTCATTTCGGCTTTGTGTTTACAGCGGCCGACTGCCTGAAACAACAAGAAAAGTGTTTATTGCAAGAGGAACTAAACAATGCCGACGGTACAATGGGTCTGGTTATCGTTTCTCCAGTTTAAGTCTTAACACCTTGATATTAATTATATTTTTGCATGTCTGGACTTTTTTGACCTGAATATTAAAGTATGTTTGTTAGAAAAAATTGGGTAACATCATTAGGTTAATTGAATACTTTTGGCTTGGAATCTAATGAAAGAGATTGATGATTTCCTCAGTTTGATATTTATTAGTATTTGTGAAGTATTACTCTGATTCAACGTTATTGTATCACTCCTGAGTAAAGCTTTTTAATTGTGTCATTAATCGGATGACTAAAGAATTTGAAAATAAATCATTCAAATTTCACTATTTAAAGAGAGTTCATAAACAATGACTCTCTGTAGCGTTGTTGTGTTCCTGTGAGTCAGGTTATTAATAGCGGGGTTAAGGGGTGCTAAGGTGTGAGCAACTTGTGTTGCAAGCGTTTTGTATAACCACTTTTGCGTTTTTAATATTTTAACATTGTGATGTTAACGTACTAGTTTCCGAAATGCGTATTTTTTATACAACGTCGAGAGTTATACAAGCATACGACTCGCCTGATGAAAAGCGGTTACCGTAGCCTATGAACGCTTGTAATACACGAAGTCCTTTCTGGTCCTTTCGATCCCTTCGGTCCTTTGAACAACAGTTTTTGAATTTAATTGGCTAGAGTCTAATCTTTCTAAATAAAAATTCTTGAACGTGCCTTTTTTCCTCGCGATGCTTTCTTTCAGTGCTAAGCAAGAACACACATGTATACAAATTTAAAGACATGGATTTAGTATATCCACACAAGGATTCGAACTAAAGACCAGACAGTTAATAGGGTAGTTCGTTACCCACTAGACTATTACTGTTCTACATTTAGCAACTATTTAAAGGAGTTAGTAAGCGAACTTTACTTTTTTTTTATACTACGTCGAGAGGCATACAAGCATACGGCCCGTCTGATGTAAAGGGGATACCGTAGCCTATTAACGCTTGCGATATATTAAGTATCACTCGCGCGATGCCTCCTCTGCTGCATATACAGCAACTCCTTGGGAGCTTATTGGTGACTTTACTCACACGCAGGAACACAATAACCCTCTAGGGAGTTGTTATTTGGCTGCGGTTTTCTGTGAGGTGGAGGGTACTTCCCCAGACGGGCTGCTTTGAGCGCCCTACCTCTCTTAAAACATCCAGACCAAGACAAACAGCCATGTTCATGCACACAAATGTTTGCCTTGTGTGGTAATCGATCTCATCAGTCAGATTTGAGTAAACTAAAACTAATTAAGTTATAAGTTTGTGGACAATGATGCCGCTCGATAGGCCTATCGTTAATATCGATGTCACAAAATATAGTATATTGTTACAAAGTTGTAATATCGATACTATCGATAGCAATTGCCCGCGATAGTTACTACAGTATTGATACTATCGATAGTTTTAGTCAATCGTTAGTTACTTTATAAATAATTATATTGTCTAGTATAATTGTGTTATAAATACCACAAATATTGAAAACCTAGACTACTAGTAACACTTGGTGTATAATTATTATATACCATTATTAGCCACTAGCTAAAAAAAAATAATCTATTGTGTCGATACTACCGATACTATCAATAGTAATCCATTCAAGAATGACAATACTTTCGATAGTATCAATCGCATAGCGACTGGCCCCGATGGCCCAATTCTATCCATAGTATTGCAATTTGTCAATAGTATTACCATATTTTGTGCTATCGATAGTATCTTCTCTACCAGAGGGAGACTTTGTACTAAAGTCGCCTGCATGGGTACCTCTGTCTCACCTCTTTCTACCGCCAAGCAGCTATGTTCCGGTTTGAAGGGTGAGATATGGCAGAGAAATTACTGGGTACTATGACGAAACATCCTTAGGTCACAAGATTGGCAGCGCGCCAGTAACATCCCCCACGGGCGATGTTGCGAGCGCCAATAGGCTGCGGTGACCGCTTACCATCTGAAGGGGGCCGCATGCTTGACTGCCAATCTAGTTGTATAAAAAAATAGTATCGATAGAATTGCGCCATCGGGGCTAATCGCTATGCTATTGATGAAAGTGTTGCGTATCTCACTATCGATATCCAAAATGATTTTCAAGATACGGCATCCCTAAATGTGGGCAGTCGACCGGAAAAGTAGCAGCTTTTCTCTACCGGTGCACTGGCCAACTGATTCAATTAGAGATGGCTTAATTGGCTGCCATTTCCATGAATTCCTTCTTTGACAACAGTGGCAATAAGACTTAAAGTATTACAGCTACATTCGTAAAACTAAGCTAAATGTTTCATATACATATAATTGGGGAATAGAATAAGTTTAGTCCGAATTAGCTGCGTTGACTGTAAACAATGCTACAGCAGTTGCCTGCCGTACGCGCTGCCTTTTTTTCTTAGCTAGAGGCAAACAAGCACATGGCCTGTATTTTTTTTTATATGACGTCGGAAGGCGTGCTAGCATACGACTCACCTCATGTAAAATGTTTACCGTAGCCTATAAACGCTTGTAATGCATTAAGTATCACTCACGCGTTACCTCAGCTGCTAATACAGCAATTCCTTAGGAGCTTACTGGTGACCTCATTCGCATGCAGGAACACAACAACCCTCGAGCGAATTGTTATTTGGGGGCGGTTTTTTCGAGGTGTAGGTACTTCCCTAGAGGGGCTGCTTTGATGTGAAATGTTTGTCCTATGTGGGAATCGAATTAAAGAGCGTCAGTGTTAATGTCATGTTATTAACCGCTGCGCCACCGAGCTCGTCAAAATTATGTAAAGAGGTTACCGTAGCCTATGGATGCTTGAAATATAGAAAGTATCACTCGCTAGTCATCTCCCCTGTTGCTAACACAGCTGCCTGGGTGGTACCCACTCACTAGTAGGAAGACAACGACCATCCAGGGAGCTTTTCTGCGTGGTGGAATCACTCTGCTTTGATGCGCTCTACATCTCTTAACAAACAGACTTGTTCATTTACACAAATGTTTGTCCTGTGTGGAAATCGAACACACGAGCGCTGGTGTCCAACTAGCATTACTAACCACCGCACCACTGAGCTCTTCAAAATATCCTCACCCCAAGTCTCCAAATCCCTCGCTGAGCCAGCAGAGGGAACCGAGCGCCAACTGACTCGATCCTCACACATCTCACTCACTTCTTTTCATATTCACAGCTCTTTTCACGCGCACAAGCCGATTTTCAGGACTCCTGGCATCATCAAATATTTGTGTGCATTAAAATGTCTGTTTGTCTTGGTCCGAGTGTATGTATCTTAGGCATGTAAATACAAAAAAGTATTTACGTATGTTTATCAGTTATATAGTATTCTATCTATCTATAACTTCACGCCAAATCCCTTGCGGGGTAGGCAGAGAGAACCGAGCGCCACGTGACTCGATCCTTATGTATCTCCCTCGCTTCTTTAATATTAATTGCTCTTCTCATGCACGCTCGCCGATTTCTAGGGATCCTGACATCACCTTCTGATAGAACGCGACCAATATGGTCATGGTAGTTAAGCCTTGACCTTCCTCGGCTCCTATATCCTTCCACTTTTGCATTGTATATCTGCTTCGTCATTCTTTCATCCTGCATTCTTTCTACATGTCCGAACCAACGGAGTATGTCTCTTCTTATTTTAACACCAACGATCTCTTTCAGACCAACTCCGTTTCTAACATCATCAATGAGGATACGGTATACAAGCCTTACGCCCCAAAAATTTTCGCTCGCATTTCGACCGCATTTATCCTACCTTCATGCTATCTCTGCTATACCCAGCTCTCGCTTCCATAAGTTAGCCTTGGGACCAGCACTGCATTGTGAATAGCCAGCTGCGCCTTCAGGCTCAGGTTTTTACCGCCAAGAAGTTTCCCCAACGCTCCATTCACACTATTCCCACTATTCACTCGTCTTTCCACATTTGCGGTGTACCTTCCATCCCTGCTGAAAGCGCATCCAAGATATACAATCTCATCCACTTGTTCCAACACTTCATCATCAACCGTAATCCTTGCATTAGTTCTGGATTCTTCTCAAATACCATTATCTTTGTTTTCTTCGCATTCAGTAGTAAGCCTTTCATCGTTGTGACCAGTATTTTCAGTTCAGATGGTTGTATCTGCTAATAGCACGGCATCGTCTGCATACAGCAGACAGTATACAGATATAGTATTCGCAGTACATGTTTTAGTTTGTAACTAGATAGCACTGTTTAACTTGTGTGTAATTGTGTGTACAAAAAACATTTTTCTTTAACTCCCAATCACGACTTCCTCCGCGTGGTATTGGGATTTGTTCACAATCTCATGGAGTTCATTCTTTCCTGCGGAACACTAATTCTTTCTCTAAAATTAATTAGAGAAGTTAATTTTAATTTTAGAGAAGTTAATTTTAATTAGCAGTTTTTAGTGTAGAAACATACGGCCCACCTGATCTTAGGCGGTTATCGTAGACTACGAACGCTTCTAACACACTAATTATTACTCGCGCGATGCCACCCATACTGCTAACACTTATCCTTAGGTACTTACTGGTGATCTCATTAACACACAGGAACACAAAAACTCTCCAGGGAGTTGTTATTTGGCTACGGTTTTCTGTGAGGTAGATATACTTTCCCAGATGGGCTGCTCCCATGCGGCCTACCTCTCTTAAAGACACCCAGATCAAGACAAACAGACATGTTCATGCATACATGCATGTTGTCCTGTGTGGGAATCGAATTCAAGAGCGTTATTATCAAAATAACGTAACAGTGCGATTCACCTCTGCGCCACCGAGCTTAAGGTATTTCTATACGATGGATCCATACATCAGCTAGACGCAAGGGAAATTTCTATCAAAAGAAATCAAAATAAGAGATTAGCCGAAACTAACAAATTGTTTATTTGTTAGTTTCGGCTAATCTCTTATTTTGATTTCTTTTGATAAAAGCCGTCAAGTGCGAGTCCGAATCTCACTCATGAGGGTTCCGTAAAAAAAATATTTTCACAAATTATTGTCGCAAAAAACGCTATTTTTTTTTATGATGGAACTACAATTTTTTTTTCACCGCTCGTAGGGATTGAAGGCCTGAGTATTTGGTGTTAATATCAGCTTGATAGTTCCGCCCGTTCCTGAGAAACTCCTCTTGAGAAACCGTTCTTGACAGACAAGACGGACAACAAAGTGATCTTACTTATAAGGTTTCCGTTATTCCCATTAAGGTGCGGAACACTAAAAATCAAAAAGAAACTTCTGATACAAGTACCGTATATACATGTATATGCATTTAATAAAGAGCTGTTATTACGACACTACGAACAGACACTCCAATTTTATTTAATTGTGTAGATATTTATTTATTATACCGCATCGCTCGCGGGGAATTCATCCTCAAGTACTACTCGCAATGGACGCGTAGTGTTTAGTTCCAGAGAAGTTTTCTTCCCACAACTCTTAAGTTGTACAATGAACTCTCGACCGAGGTTTTCCCAAAGGCCTTCCTCAAGGCCTAAAGGTTATGAGGTACTTCAAAAAAGGCGTGAAGCAGTTGTTATAGTTACAACAATGCACGAGTGATACTTCTAATATAAGTATTTAAAAGCTAAGTGTACTGCTTACTATCAGACAGTATTTGTCACTTTAGATTTACAAAAATATATACTTCTTCCCCGTAGTAACAGTGGTAGCTCAGTGAATAAACAACCGGTCTATTGAGCAACTGATACCCGGCTCGAATTATGACAAGTACTAAATTCGTCTTTCCGAATTTATGTACATATTTGTAATTATCACTTGTGGTGAAGGAAAACATCGTGAGAAAACCCGCAAGTTGAAAAAAGTATCTCGTTAATGTTAATAATTGCACTTGTACAGATTTCACTTCACAATTTTATTTATTAATTAATTTTACCGATCGGTTTCGCCTTCACGGCATTATCAAGGTATTTTAAAACGTCAATAATTATTAAATAAAATAGTGAAGTGGAATCTGTACAAGTGCAAGTATTAACATTAACGAGATGTCTTCAAAATTCCACAAGCGCCTACAATCAACAGTATCAATATAATCAAAAAAGTGTATTTCGAAAGACTATTAATCTAACCTAGGAAACTAAGTAAAAATTAGTATCATCACCAAATCCTTAGGCTGAGGTAGTGGACACCGCTCATCCTAATGGTTTTTTTAACAAAGTCGGTAGGCATACCTGATCTAAAATGGTTACCGTAGCCTATGAACGCTTGCAACGTATTAAGAATCATTCGCGCGATACCGCCTCTTCTGCTAACACAGTTTAAAGTAATTTAATCCTAACGCAATGTATATTGTTTATGGAGTAAATAAATAATAATATCCTTATGAGCTTACTAGTGACCCACTCACTCGCAGGAATACAACGACCCTCACCAACACAACACCAACGCTCGTGGGTTCGATTCCCACACAGGACAAACATTTGTGTGCATGAACATATCTGTTTGTCTTGGTCTGGGTATTTTAAAAGAGGTAGGGCGCATCGAAGCAGCCCATTTGGGGAATTACCATCACCTCACAGAAAACCGCAGCCAAATAAGAAGTCCCTAGAGGGTTGTTGTGTTTCGTGTGAGCGAGGTCACCAGTAGGCTCCAATGGAGTTGCTATTTTAGCAGCAGAGGAGGCATCGCGCGAGTAATACCTAATGTATTGCAAGTGTTCATAGGCTACGGTAACCGATTTACATCAGGTGGGCCGTATGCTTGCATACCTCCCGATGTTATATAAAAAATAAAAAAAAGCTTTAAAAATTATGGCGAATCACTGACATGTCTATCTACTTCACTTCAAAATCTTACTTCACGCCAAATTCCTTGCGGGGCAAGCAGATAGAACCGAGCGCCACGTGACTCGATCCTTACACACCTCACTCGCTTCTTTGACATTCATTGCTCTTCTCCTACACGCTCGCCGGTTTCTAAGGCTCCTGACATCACATCTCCTCAACTCAACGACGACAACAACGACATATCAACACATATTAGTGGTCAATCTGTACAGTTACTAAAATCATATTATCATTGTACTCGTACTATACCAATGAGGTAAACAAGCGTACCCCCTACCTGACGGTATCTCGTAGCCTATGGATACTTCTAACACCAAGAGTATCACTCGCACGTTGCCGACCTTGTACAAAATATTACATAAGCACCTTTGTTCGTACAGAAACGCCGCGTTTTTAATATTACCTTGATAAAGTTTTGTTTGGGCTAAATTATGTATTTTCTTTTTCACTTCTTCTGGAGTTATATAGCGCTATAACATTAACTTGATCCACGAAGAAAAACTTCTATTAAACCTACTTTATCTTTAAGGCTTTGATAATTTTATCCTTATTAATATATTCATTTTAATTTTCTTATTCTTTCCGATTTTTGCTCATTAACATGAGTTTTGACTAATCTAATTAGGTTTTATGCTTAATTAAATGAATTTTTATGATACTTTGAAGTTTTCGAAATGTAAAGTTCATAGTTACATTATGTATGTATATTGTACTTTAAAGTTTTTGAAATGTAAAGTACATAGTTTCATTATTCATGTATATTCTACTTCAAAGTTTTTGAAACGCAAAGTGCTAAAATCGATGGCTTTTAACACGTTCCGTTTTACAAACTAAAATTTATTAAGTTTTATTATATTTAGGACTTAGAAATAAATTACATGGATTATCTAAAAAATACGTAGTTTTTTTTATGAACACGGGACTAACACTTATTTGTGGGATGTGCACACTCATCTGATCTATCATCAGAAGTAAATTAATTTTGTTTTATTATAATATCGCAAAGACTTGAATTTACGTTTAGCGTTACGAATCGAGAACACTATATCACCGCACAGAGTCCATCCATTGAGCAACTGCCCGGAACAGGCTGGACAAGACAAATATCCTGTAAAGACCATTAATCCACGTAATCTTGACAGAAAACCTCCGGGAGGCGTCGGGCCCTGGTGGATTTATCAGGAGTATTGAGTGGACTGATTCTACGAGCACTAACTGATATGAAAACATTTTTTGGACATTTCCCACCAATAGAGCGCGATAGCAACGCGCAAGTGACTTTTTTTTTGTACAATGTTGAGACATACAAGGATACGGCTCACCAGATATTTTTTGTTTTATACAACGTCGGAAGGCTTACATGCATACGGCCCACCTGGTGTAAAGCGATTACCGCCTATTAATGCTTGTAAAATGTTAAGTATCACTCGCACGATCCTTAGCTTCAGCTTCAGCTTGCATGCGGTTTTTTGTGATGTGGAGGTACTTTCCCAGAGAGGTGATTTGATACGCCCTACGTCACTAAATATATATAATTAATTCAATCGTTTGAACTAAAGATTATATTAATATATACATATATTACTTCTCAGTGTTATC
The DNA here is from genome assembly GCA_947507595.1 of Pyralis farinalis. Classification (NCBI taxonomy): domain Eukaryota; kingdom Metazoa; phylum Arthropoda; class Insecta; order Lepidoptera; family Pyralidae; genus Pyralis; species Pyralis farinalis. Next base: position 22,506,118 of record OX382258.1, read on the forward strand.
CCGTTATCTAATATATTAATATTTGGGGGGTCCATTACCTACCTAAGCCTATTTTGATTTTACTGACTTTTACATGGTGCGCCTACCGCCAGGCGTCCACAACCCAGAGGGAAAACCTGACCTTTCTTATGTTAGGTCACACGTCTTTCCAAATATAATTTCTTTGACGGATTTCCTCACAATGTCTTCCTTCACCGCTGCGCAAGTAATAATTACAAGTATTTAAATAAATCCGAAAACGCGAATTTAGACCTACGTGCCCAAAATTCGAACCGAGGACCAGTTGGTTCTTTATCCACTGAGCTATTTCTGTTCATATATGTAAATATATTATATGGTTCTAACTATTGGATACCATCGTATCAAAATTAAATATTTATACAAGTGTTAAGACAAGAAAATGCAAGCTCCGTTGGTTCGCACTTTAGAAATAATGCAGGATGAAAGAATAACGTAACAGAAATACAATGCAAGAGTGGAAAGATGTAGGAGTCGAGGAAGACTAAGACTAAACTATCATGACCAATTTGGTCGTGTTTTATCAGAAGGCGATGTCAGAAGCCCTAGGAACCGACGACGATGCGTGAAAAGAGCTATGAATGTTAAAGAAGCGAATGAAGAGTAAGGAGCCTCCTTACACTTCATTCGCTCCTAAGGAGGCTCGGTTCTCTCCGTCTACCCCGCAAGGGACCTGGCGTTAACACTAATAGAAGACAAAGGAGAAATAAAACATGACAACTCAAAAACTTAACTTGTCTAAGCAATTGTATCGAGATCGAATCACTGAGTCATACACTTTGAAGTACGCCGCGTCTTTGACGATTATTCAGTAAATACCTAAACATGAAATATTTTTCAGAGCTGCCGTCGCCTTTACATTCGAGTATCTGCCCCTTGTCGTTGGGGCATATCAAATCGATTAAAGCCCCGGGACTACGACTGATGTGAATTGTGAATTCGAAACTTTATGTACTTGCGGGCAATGAATATTGCGCTCAAGTAAATAAAGTGTCGGAAAACTATAAGTCATTCCGCTAGTATATTTCATTATATATTTTTTTATACATTGTCAGGAGGCATACAACTCACTTAATATAAAGTGTTTACCGTAGTCTATGAAAAATGGCGCTATATTAAGTATAGTACCTAAGCATGTTGTTACATAGCTGTGTTTTTGTGTGAGGTGACGGTACTTTCCAATCAGATTTACTCCTATACCCTACCTCTTTTTAAAACAAACAGACGTGTTTATGCACTCAAATATTTGTCTCGGATATTGGAAAATTAGGACTAATGAATTTTTCTTAAAATAACTTTGTAACTAATCACCAAGTCTTGAGCAAATTTATTTAAGATCAAATTCTTATTCACGTTACAACTTAGTTTGATTACTGAAATCCGTGAAGAATGTAAAGAATTACAGATAAAGGTAAAAATAAAAATTCTTTATTTTCCATTGGGTTCTCGTGGGCACTTAGACACGCCATATTTTTATAAAATCTAATCTCAATGACTTTCATTAATTTCTCATGCTTTTCATTTACCATATGTCAGACGTCAGTGAACATACTTAAAAATGAAAGAGGCTATGAACATAAAAGCTCAGTCCTTTTGGAGTCGGTTAAAAATCAAGACAATACTGAGATGATATATAGAATCTTCGATGGAACAACGGCAACTTTTGCAATTTTACTAAAAAGCCATTTTAAGTTATTTTTTCATACCATATTATATGGGACGGTTAACGTTGCTATAAAAATATCCTTACGTCTTACAAGACGTTGTAGTTATTTGAGACATGTTTATTAAATTAATTAAACACTTTTATTTTTTTGTATTTTTTTTGTGACTACCTCACTAGCTTCTTTAGCATTCATTGTTCTTCTCATGCACGCTCGCCGGTTTCTAAGGCTTCTGATATCTCCTTCACACGACCAATTTGGTCATGGAAGGTAAGTCTTGGCCTTCCTCGGCTCCTACATCCCTCCACTTTTGCATTGTATATCTGCTTCGTCATTACTACATTCTTTCTACATGTTCGAACCAACGGAGCATGCCTCTTCTTGGTTTTAACACTATAATAATGAGAATATGAGAATGCAATGTGAATATAAAGAAATGTTAAAAAATATAAAAAAGTGGGCTTATAAGGATACCAGCTGCGCCCCGTGACTACGTTTGCATGTTTTTTTTTAATTTTTATTCTATTAATGGTTGTAATATATTAAGTATCACTCGCACGATGCCTCCTCTGCTCATTACACAGCAACTCCTTAGGAGTTTACTGGTGACCTCATTCACACACAGGAAGACAACAACCCTCTAGGGAGTTGTTATTTGGCTGCGGTTTTCTGTGAGGTGGAGGTACTTCCCCAGACGGGCTGCTTTAATGCGCCCTGCCTCTACGTGTTTGATATCTCGTGGGAACTGCCTTTTTCTCTTGTCGTTTTTCTCGGCTTCTACGCGTTGAAACGTGATGTCTAGTAGCCTGTCCTTTCTCAAGAACTGGGATAGCAAATGTTAAAATATTTTTTTTCAAATCCACTCTTCCACTTGTATATTAGCACAGATTGTTGCAGTATATTAGTTTTTATATCTCTTAAGTGTGATTGTAATTCATAATCTTTGTGGGCTGTAATTAAAAAAAATGTAAAATGTCTTAACATAGAGCAAAGTATAACCATAGACAATTGAAATATTATCTTAACAAATGATATAGCCTGTCCTTTCTCAAGAACTGGGCTAGCAAATGTTAAAATATTTTTTTTCAAATCCACTCTTCCACTTGTATATTAGCACAGATTGTTGCAGTATATTAGTTTTTATATCTCTTAAGTGTGATTGTAATTCATAATCTTTGTGGGCTGTAATTAAAAAAAATGTAAAATGTCTTAACATAGAGCAAAGTATAACCATAGACAATTGAAATATTATCTTAACAAATGACATAGTTTCCAAGAATGGCATGAAATTAGAGCGGAAATAATTGACGCGAGTAACTTTCTCGTATCTCGCAAGAAAAGTCTCGTTTCTTGGGAAAGTTGGCGGCCTTTTTTGTAAGAATACATTAGTCTTTCCAACCCAAGTCTTATTTTTATGAAATAAAAACTAAATGTTATCTGAATTTCTACGGTTTTCACAATGTTTTTACTTGAGCTCGTTTGCAAATCAAATATTTCGTAATAAGAGTAGTGGTAACCCAGTTTATAAGGAACCAGCTTATAACAAATTGGTGTCGCATTTGAACCCTGCGGCGGGCACGCGTCAGTAATTTCGTATTTTCAGACTTGTGTTAACCATGCCAACCAACGGAGACGAGCTTGGTGGCTCAGTCGTTAACGACACGACTTTGACATCAACGCTTGAGGGTTCGATTTCCACACAGTACATGAACATGTCTATTAGTCATGGTCTGGGTGTTTGAACAGAGGACTGGCTCATCAAAGCAGCCTGTCTGGTATGGTCCAGTTGTCTGTGAGGAGGTACTTCGACCTAACAGAATACCGCAGCATAATAACAACTGCCTGGAGAGTTGTTGTGTGCCTGCGAGTGAGTGACGTTACCGGTAGTGTCCTAAGAAGTTGCTATGGCAGCAGCAGAGGTGGCATTGCGAGCAATACTTAATATGTTGTAAGCATTCATAGGCTATAGTAACCACTCTCTCTCACTCTTCTCACTCTCTAATACTCTCTGCCTACCCTGCATGGGATTTGGCGTGAAGTTATAAATAGATAGATAGAAAATGTTTTTTTTATACAACTGAGGTGGTACACATGCTTGTAAATTACTTTTGTAGTACAAAAAAGACAGATTAAGTTTTAAAAGTTAGTAAGATAGCGATGGCATCGTTGCACGTGTCATTTTAACCGAACACGCAGGTCAAGCAACGTCAACCGCAGCATGTCTATGGATCGGTTTATCTATCTCGAGATTCTCAGATTTAAACAGTCAGTCCCCGCTGTTGTTGATAGATGACAGTCGTTAAGCTAAGTCAGTGGCCTTCACACGGCTTGAAAACGCACTAGCCGGTGCTAATTGGCCATTAGTTTGCGTGGTGGACTATGCCCTAAACCTCTCCTGTTGAAGTGAGAATCGCTGCAGCAGGGTGGTTAGGATTGGTAGTATTTAATAATAGAAAAGGAAGTAGTTATCCACCAGGCTAACACTCATCGAAATAGATATCTATACTTAATTAATATTATAAATGTGAAAGTTTGTTTGTTAGTTTGCCTGTCCTTCTTTCACATCAAAACGGAACAACGGAGTGATGTTATCTTTGATAGTGAAAGGATCCGAAAGTGACATAGGCTACTTCCTATTGCGGTAAAATAGCTCACTCCCATGAAAAAATACATTTTGTTTCCCTTTAACCAGACGAACGAAGTAACATGAAACAGCTGGTACAATTATAAATCGAGAAATTTGTTTCACATTATTGTATTAATCTGCATATTTTTTATTTACACAGGACTTCGTGATTAGAATGAAGTGTAGTTGAACTCTAAAAATTTGTCGTTGAGCTTCGCATTTAAGCCTATCTACGTTTACAGTCTAAAAAAATGTCGTCCATCCGTTGGCTCGATTTCAAAGTGGAAGGAGGTGGATTATACAAGCAATTTTTGCATTTTTTATACCAACGACGGAACACCTATTTCTATCGCAATAAGGATGAGAGTGGCTTGCCTAAGTACTCATCTATTATTTACGTAGAGTTATTGCCTGGTACTGGAAATGCGTAAACCGCAATACAGTCTTCCTCATACCAATTGCTTGCATATTTAGATACGTCCGTTGGCCAATCGTAGTCTAATGTGCATAACATTAGTCTCAGCATTGGCAACTTGCCATCTCGACTATTCCGGGCAGTGACCTCTTTAGGCTGACGCTTTATTGACAGCGGGAAGCGGCTTATTGTTACCGATGATAAAAATATTTATAGAATATTGTTTTCTGTTTGATTCTGAGGGTTATGAATGGAATCAAGCAATGCCTATTAAAGAAAATCACTCAAGGGCGAATGTCAACTCGTACTATTAGGATTCCGTAGCATTTCAGGAATACGAAAGAAAAAGTGTTTGTGTTGTAAGGAAGTGTGGTATTATATGAAGCTTCGTTTTTAGACTTACGTAGTTGAATATAATATATCTATCTACCGAGAACCGACCTTACATACTTCACTCGCTTCTTTAATATTTATAGACTTAGCTCTTCTCACGCATGCTCGCCGAGTATTGGTAGCTAAATATTCAAAAAAACTCGTAATGTTTAGAACTGTGACGCATGACGAAAGAGCCACCATTTTGAGATAACTTCGCTACATCACATAATTTCTTCTTAGTATAACTTACTTCCGTTACCCGTTACGAAGACGTACTCCCGTAAACTTACGGCCGTGTCCACGACAATGCTACAACCTGTTTTTCTTTTTGTATTATACCTATACATACATACATACATTTTCCGTCAGAAGGTGATGTCAGGAGCCCTAGAAACCGGTGAACGTGCATGAGAAGAGCAATGAAGTTAAAGAAGCGAGTGAGGTATGTAAGGATCGAGTCACGTGGCGCTCTCTGCCTACCCCGCAAGGGATTTGGCGTGAAGTTATAGATAGACATAGATAAAGATAAAAAGGATAAAAATTCTTTATTTGCCTTTAGACCCTCACGGGCACTTAGACACGTCTTACATTTTCAATATTATGTCTTATCATATTTTAAGGTTTTCTCTAATCCCTATTACTGAGGCTCCGCTGTCCGTCCGTCCGTCTGTCACCAGGCTGTATCTCTTGAACTGTGATAGTTAGACAGTTGAAATTTTCACAGATGATGTATTTCTGTTGCCGCTATAACAACAAATACTAAAAAATAGAATAAAATAAATATTTAAGGAGGTTCCCATACAACAACCGTGATTTTTTTGCTGTTTTTATAGATAATGGTACGGAACCCTTCGTGCGCGAGTCCGACTCGCACTTGGCCGATTTTTTAATCTACCAGCATTTCAAATGACCATTGGCGAAGAAGAAATGCCAAAAGAAACTTGCCAATATAGGTCTTTTTTTCCAAATCATCTTATATTACAATAAATATTATGATATGAGTGTACATATAGTGATATCAAGTGGTACAATTAAAGTTATATTAATTCATGTGCTGAATCATTTCCATACATCTCTATCAGTTAGATATTCATCGATTCTATAATAACCCTTCTTACATAGAGTATATTTGATGTGTCTTTTGAACATATTGCCAGGCAAGGACAGAACTGTTTCAGGTAATTTATTATAAAATCGAATATTATCATACATAAGGGTTTGAACATAAGTGAGAAGATAGATTATAGATACTGGCGGATATATTAAGTGTGGTTAAGATAGTTAAGTATAGTTGTCGAGGTTTAATTGTGCTGTCGACATCTTTTATGACATCGACTGGATTTGTTAGTGTAGTCTCAGTTTACAACGAAGGGTATGAGATTTGATTTTCATATATAATAAGAACAAGAATTCCACGTTCAGTTTAGTCTTAGGGCCATAATTTTTTAAACCTGTCGAGGTTCGCCTGAAGCCGCTCTGTGTTTGATAATCGCCTCAATTCTATTTCGAATTTCAGCATTTGTTGTTTTACGAGTTGCTATTTGACTGCAGTTTTCTGTGAGGTGGTGGTACTTCCTCAGGCGGTCTGTTTTGATGCGCCCTACATTAAAAACACCCAGTTCCAAACAAACACAATGTATGTCCTGTGTGGAAATCGAGTTTTGGTATCAAAGTAGGATTACTAACCACTACGCTACTGAGCTCGTCAGGAATACTAGCTAGTGCTAGCGATATCTACTGTAATTACTGTAATATATAGGTATATATATGTGTCGTTCTAGTTTAAATGCAAACTTCACTTCGCTTAGAATTGTTACCTACACGACGTATCGAGTTTTTGAGATAAATCTTCGGAATCATCCGTAGACATGTATGTCTACTGAACATAAAGCGACGAGTCATGTGTCACTTACATCATCATTTTTACTCTTATTTCGTGCGCCATAAGAACGGTATAAATGTCAAACAGTCTAGCCTGAGTTATCGCTTTGTGTTACCCTAAGAAACAGAACTTAGCATACTTAGATTAAAAATAATACAAAATCGAAACGCAAAAATCTTTATTTCCTTTTTGAAATTTCTTTGCACTTATAGTTGCTGTTTTCGCTAAGTATGCCAGTGGTAGGGGCTCCGCTACTAATTTGATTTAATTTATGTATTTAATTGTCAGCATTTCTTTTAGAGCGGTAGAGCTGTCAAATTTTAAGACCACAAACATTACGCAACCTGTTACGCAGTACGTAAAACGTGACCAGTTATTTCTAAGAACCAGTTACAACAAAAATTGAATCCTGCATACTCTGTAAGTGTCCATGTTTATATTTGAAGTTATTCTACTGCGCATAATAACTCTACAACAATAATACTGCCTCTGACCTACTTTCTCTGGCATTTCGGGAGTCCATCCAGCATCTTTGGTAGAAGAAGCTACTTACTGCCCTGGTAAAGAGCACAGCCTGGTAAAGAGTGCAGAAGCATAGCTCGAGGCCCATACGCGCCTGCTATCATGGGCGCACGAACGTATGTCTGACTGACTGACTTAGTCCATCCAGTGAGCGCGAACCATCTTTTCGAAGGGGTCTCGAGGCGTGGGATCTATTCCCGCGCATGCGCTATCAAATGACAATAACAATGGTCATCTTATGAATCATGGGATAAAACACATAATAAATAACTCTACTGTAACTGTCACGGCGGATGTACTACATTACATTAATCTTCTCCAAGGGGACTCTACACGTTGGATACACCCGCGCCCACAAATCAAATGATTGGGATTAATACCCGTAAGATAAAACGTATACTAATCCTATTATAATAATCACGGCGGGTACTACATTTCATCTCTCTTTTCAGAGTGGCCTCTTCACGTTGGATCCATATCCCGAAGTCTATCAAATGACCGGGATTAATTCTCTACTATATTAGGGTGGGTGTACCGGTGTCACGGTGGGTGTACCGTATTACATTAATCTTCCTAAAGATCCACTACACGTTGGATAGCCTATTAATTGTCTAGTAATTGTTGTCCTGTGCGGGCATCGAAACCACGAGCGTTGGTGTCAAATTAGTACTATCTACCCATTCCGTCAACAGGAGTATGAAATTTTCGAGAGTGTGGTTATATTTATATATATGTCCCGCGCACGCTGATCCAATGACCAGAATAACACACACTCTGTAACTTTGACGAGCTCGGTGGCTCAGTCGTGAATGACGCGACTTTGAAACCAATGCTCGTGGGTTCGATTACCACACAAGGCATAACATTTGTGTGCATGAACATGTCTGTTTGTATTGGTCTGGATGTTTTAATAGAGGTAGGGCGCATCAAAGCAGCCCGTCTAGGGAAGTACCTCCACCTCACAGAAAACCGCAGTCAAATAACGACTCACTAGAGGGTTGTTGTGTTCCCGTGTGTGAGTGGGGTCACTACAAAGCTTCCAAGGAGTTGCTGTGTAACCAGCAGTGGAGGCATCGCGCGAGTGATACTTAATATATCGCAAGCGTTAATAGGCTACGGTATCCGATTTATATCAGGTGGGCCGTATGCTTGTATGCCTCCCGAAGTAGTATAAAAAAAAGAAAAAAATAACTCTACTATTACAAGCCTGGGTAGTTGGCGTCACGCGGTGAAGGGAAACTATTTTATATGAACATCCCCTCTATAAAATATCAACAAGACTAGCGCCTCACCCATGTTTACGTATCCCTAAAAACAATGCGTTTTATTACACCCAGACAATGAAGCTACGCTGGCCTAAATTTGGTGCTCGAAATAAGCGTGCTATTTCCAGAATGTTACACATTCTGAAGGACGAGTAGTGTGGCTTGAATTTTCATGTTATTTTCGGTGTTATTGTGTGCGAGATTGTTTTGTTTATTAGCTGTTTAATTTAGCTATATTATTGATGATGTGATAGCCCTGTGGGTAAAGCCGACCTTTTTAATCGACGTTCAATACTGATTTCGAATACTGATATAGGCATGTACTGCTAAATTCGTGTTTTTGAATTTATATTATAAATTTAAAATTATTTATTTGTTTGTTATATCTTTATTGTACATAAAACAACAATGAAAAATGTAAATTAAAACGCAACACATTAATAAATGTGCAAAGGCGGAGTTATTCCTATAAGAAATCTCTTCCAGTCAACCTTTGAGTGTCTAATCGGAATTTGGTAGGCGAGTGGCGCGGTAGTACAACATAAACGAAATAGATCATTATAATAATAAACAATAGTCCCAATACCTGCCGTGACCTGCTCATAGATATATGGATCTAACGATATTTTTAGGAGCGGGTCCCCATGGGTGTACTACATAACATGATTCTTTTCAAAATGGCCTCTACGCGTTGGATCAATATCCCCGCGCACGCCTATCAAATGACCGGGATAATACCCGTGAATAAAAATAATATAATAAACAAGTATAAAAGTAATAAATGGCAAAATAAATAATAAAATTGAAAGTAGCTAGATAAAATAGAACATAATATAAATATATGTGTAAAGAGATGATAAAAAAATAAATAATGAAAGAAAGCGAAATAAAGTAAGATAAAAAATATAAAATCAGTCTAAAGCACCATGATCATCGTGACAGCTAGTTTAAACGATTCAATGGTGGGAGACAATTTAATGTGCAAAAAGAGTGAATTCCACAATTTTGCAGCATGGACCGAGAAAGATTTGGTGAATGTACTAGTGGTGTGCATAGGAATATTCCTTAAAGGATCCACTGAAGAACGCAGACGATTAACTATATCGCGAAATTGAAACCTTTGTTGGTTCTTTTTATAACTTTATTGCATTATTTACAATTATAATGAAAAGTATTGTCTAAGGTTTTCGCGATTGTTACACATTGAACTAAACAATTTTTAACGGAAGTATCGCGTGTTTTATTAATACTTCCGTTAAAAATTGTTTAATTCAATATCATGAAAAGAATAAAGTATAAGTTCCAGTCAATTATTACTTACCGGCGAATGAAAATATCGTGTGAAAATTCTCATGTCCTAGAAATTATAATTCGAAACACGTGTGACATAACCTAAGAAAGGTCTGGTATTCCCTCAGGGTTGTGGAGGTCTGACGGCAGTCACTCCATGTCCAAATCTGTATCATCGCCAAATCCTAAGGCTCAGATAGAGGGCCTCGCTAATTGTAATAGATTACGAAACGCATAAAACGATTGGAATTGTTGTAACCAATACATCAACATATTTACGAATAGTTATTTAGCCCCACTTAAATAACAAATGTGGAAGTTTGCGAGGTTATATGGATGTATGCTCCCCTTTCACGCAAAGATTACTAAATAGTTTAAAATGAAGTTCAGCATACGAACATATTATATTCTTTATTAATACATAGGCTGATATTTAGAGTTCTAGTGCAAAACTTTAAATGACGAAGTTAATGTGGTCATAACGATAGATGTTTTTGCAAAAATAAGCTACTGTACAAAAAAATACTATTCTCATTCTAAGCTACCCTTATTTGAAAAAATAGCGTGTACATTAAAAACAAACCTTTCGATTGTGTAAGGGTGAGTATTTTATTATTATTATTAGCTGCCGAGCCTTGGGTACTTAGTTAGTTCTTCTTCCTAGCGTTATTCCGTTTCCTAATCCATTAGGATCGGCGGGGTCCGTTGCCTAAGTCTACAGATTTGGCGACGATACTGATTTTGCCATAGAGCGACTACCGTCAGACCTCAACAACCCAGAGGGTAAACCTGAACTTTCTCAGGTTATATCGCACGTCTTTCAAAATATAATTTCTTGGAGGTGCTGGTTTCCTCACGATGGTTTCCTTCACCGCCGAGCAAGTGATAATTACAAATATGTACATAATTCTGAAAACACGAATTTTAGTGGTTCAGAGAGAGGTAGGGCGCAAAGCAGCCCGTCTGGGGAAGTACCTCCACCACACAGAAAACCGCAGCCAAATAACAACTCCCTAGAGGGTTGTTGTGTTCCTGCGTGTGAGCGAGGTCACCATTAAGCTCCCAAGGAGTTGCTGTGTAAGCAGCAGAGGAGGCATCGCGCGAGTGATACTTTATATATCGCAAACGTTAATAGGCTACGATACCCGCTTTACATCAGGTGGGCCGTATGCTTTTATACGTTGTATAAAAAAAACATGCCAGGATTCGAACCGAGACCTGTTGCTCACTGCTTGATAAAACTTGGGTAGCTCTACTGTCTGCTACGAATCTAAAAACACATTTTTTTATACAACATCGGGCGGCATAAGAGAAAGTAATCACTTGCAATACATTAAGTGTTGCTCGCGCGATGCTACCCATGCCGATAACACAACAACTTCTTAGGCAGTAGGTAATTGTGTAAGCCACAACAACCCTCCTGGAAGTTGTGTGATTTGACTGCGCTTTTTCTGTGAGGTGGAGGTACTTAGCCAGGCTACTACTCTTAAAAATATTCAGACCTAAACAAACAGACAAGTTCATGCACACAATACTTTGTCCTGTGTGGGCATCGAAACGACGAGCCTTGATTTCAAATTAGTATTACTACCCACTCCGCCAACGGGAATATGAAACTTTCAAGAGTGGGGTTGTATGTGTATATTTGTGTATATGTATGGATGAGTGGGTTCCTAAACAAGCCTTTGGCTTTACTTTATTTACAACCGCTGAATCAATTAAATAAATAAATAAAATAAAAATTCTTTATTTGCCATTGGACCCTCGCGTTTAAGTTTAAGACACTAGGCACGTTTCTAAAAAATCTTATTGTATTTTATTAATTTCCCATACTTTTCCTTTTTTATATTACTAATTACTAGCATTTCGAAAATGACCATTGGTAAAGAAGAAATGGCGAAAAAAATATGCAAATATACGTCTTTTTTTTATTAATGTTACTATGTCAGTATAACAATACAATAATAATTGTATCAAGTAATAAAATATAAAACAATAAAAATAAAATTATAGATGAGTTTAATCATTTCCAGATATACTTTGTCGGTCAGATATTCATCGATACTAAAACAAGCTATTTAGTAAATAGTGTTTTTGATGTGCCTTTTGAACACATTGTCAAAAAATTACAGAACTGTTTCAGGCAATTTATTAGAAATTATTATGAACTTATTTCTGCTACTAAGATTTTTACAGAATTTTGACAACAACTTTATATTTTTACGAATATACATTATTATTAACATATTACCGGCGAGCGTGCATGAAAAGAGCTAGGAATGTTAGAGAAACGGGTGAAGTATGTAAGGACCGGGTCTTATGGCTCACGGTTCTCACTGCCTACCCCGCAAGGGGCCTGGCGTGAAGATATACATAAATATATATATATACATTATGTTTTCATAAAATATACAGTGAAGTAACAGTGACGATATTGATTTCTTTGAACAATTCCCTAAGTGATTGCCTGAAGCCCATGTAATAAACAGAGTGGACAGCTCTCTTTCGTAAAACAAAAATGGCTTCTATATTAGCCACTTTTCCCCACAGCAGTATACCATATGACATAATGCCGTGGAAGTAACTGAATTTGACTAAAGTGATATTACGCAATACAATTTCCACTGGAATTGTGTAATAACAAAATGTGAATAGTTTCCTTGTCTGTAACAGTTAGATTCCTACCTCGCATATTTACAATCCTCTCAAATACTTATAAGTTGATTGGAAAAGGTCCCTTACAGATATAAACCGATCCTCTTACCACTTATTTCTTCTTTTTTTTTTCTACATAAACTCTTATTTCGTACAATAAAGATAAAAAATCTATATTTGCCTTTAGATCCTCACAGCCACTTAGACACGTCTTACATTCTCAATATCAAGTCATCTGTATATATTACAATAAATAAATATAAGTGTGCATATAGTGATATCAAGTGGTACAATTAAAGATATATTAATACATGTTCTGAATCATTTCTAAACATCTCTGTCAGTTGTAATCTCTTTATTGTACAAATATACATAACATACACAGTTACAAATGTTTAGTATGTACAATGGCGGACTTATCTCTGTAAGATATCTCTTCCAGCCAACCTTTATAGGCTTGATAGGAATATGTAATACATATATAGGCAGAGAAACTATTTGTACCTTCTTTAACTAAAATAACATGAGTCATTAAATATGACACAAAGAAAATAATAATAATAATAATAAAAAAACAGTAAAAGAAAAATCATACATATATAAGTACCTAAGTGAAAACAGATTCAAACTATGGGCGAATGTAGTGGAACCGAGTATATAACTCAAGATAAACATTGTTCTTTGGCTTCCGTGTCTATACTGAAGAATCCAAGGCAACGAGATTTGATTAACTCAAAAGAAGGCAGTTATTAATCGATTCTATAATAACCCCAATAAATATTACATACAAGTTTCGCATTATATTCAATCCTTATAATGCAACTATGTATCTATAACAGAATTGTTAATATGATATTAAATGATACAATATGCATGAAGCTAAGGTACTCGTAATATTAAAGGAATGATTACTCAAGCTCGCTCAAAAACCGCATTTGTACATGTCTATCTATAACTACACGTCAAATCCCTAGCGGGGTAGGTAGAGCGAACCGAGCGCCACGTGACTCGACCCTTCCAAACCTCACTCGCTTCTCTAACATTCATTACTCTTCTCATGCGCGTCTATTTCTAGGGCTCTTGACATCACCTTCTGATAAAACGCGATCAATTTGGTCATGGTAGGTAAGTTTTGACCTTCCTCGGCTTCTACATCCAACTGCTTTCGCGTTGTACATCTGTACATGCATGCTATTATTACACAATTATATTGCGATATGTATATGCATGCTCTTCAGTTTGGCTGCTTTTGATTTGGCCCATTTTCAGTACATCACCAGCTTGATCTATGTGCATGTAGACTTGCACTTGACGTTCCATAGTCTCTGACTACCCCAATGAGAAACAGGGGTGATGAAATGTATATATATGCATATTTTTTTACGTAGAGTGACTGCCGTCAGACATACACGACCCAGACCGAAAACGAAAAACATTTTTTACGACCGAGCCACCGAGCTCGTAAATAAATATTAAAAAATACATACATACACTTAGGTATATTTAATCTGTTAATACATTAATCATGCCAACGACGTATAGAGGCGTTAATTACTGGCCGCCATCTTTGCGGGAGATTTCATTAATATTTTGAGCTAGAAAAACAAATTATAGCCTAAATAAACTGGCCTTTGTACGAGATTTACACGGTTTCAGATATGTTTTGTGGATATTTCAAAGCTTAATTATTATAATTAATTTGATAATTACTATACATTCTTATTATTACAATAAATGGTAGTCTCCTAAAATAACATGGACTGTATTTTTGGATTCTCTTTGAACAGTAATATATAACGTTTCTTTTTTTTATTTATTATAAGTATGTATATACAAAAAGTATTTACGTGTGTTTAACAGTAGCCCAGTACCCATAGTACAAACTTTGCTTAGTTTAGGACCAGATAGCGCTGGGAAATTCGTGAAAAAAAATGTTATCCACCTGATGCAAAGATGTTATCGAAGTCTGTTAACGCATACAACACATTAAGTATAGCTCGCGCGATACCCCAGCTGTTACCATAGCAACTCTTTAGGTGCTTACTGACCACATCACTTGCAACAAGACGACAACCCTCCAGGGAGTTATTTAGCTAAGTTTTATGTACATCCCTAGTCGGGCTGATTTAATGCGCCCTACCTCATGTAAAACCACTCGCTAACACAGCTAAAACCAACAGACGTGTTTGTCCCTTGTGGGAATTGGTATTAAAGTAACATTGTCTGCCTGATAGTAGCATCAGGCATATCCAAATAATAATAATAAAAAAGAACGGTTGAATAACCATTCAACTGATAAATATCCGTCCTTAGACCCAACCAAGTATCACATATCTATGACAGTGCTATTTGTAAATGATTCGCAAATAATTTGGCACTGATTCGTTATCAAGCCTCGATCTGCTAAAGATTAAACTATAAGTTTAAATACAAACTAGAAGCCAATTCGTCATCATTATAATTGTGTCTGTGTCCAGCAAGGCTGCCTATCCATCCACGCAAAAGCAAGGAAGCGAAGAGAAGCGAGTTGCAGACTGTGTTTTTCAATAGAGCGGAGTGAGAGAACTGGCCAGACAAAAGCGGCACCATGTCCTCCGTATGGGGCACAAGTTGCAACCATTTTTGGCTCCGCTTCCTCTTATCCAATCTTTACCGCTCCATTTCATCGCTCTGCGTTTAAAACGTATGAGTTTTTAATCTAATTCATATCCATGTCTACCTAAGCGATGCGGAGAGATGCTATTCTATTGGCAGCTTCGCTCCTCTCCTCTCTTCTCCGCTGTAGTAGACAGACAGCCTAAAAGAGACTACTTCAGCGATTAGAAAATCTTCTAAACCTAGGTAAAATGAGTTATCTAAAGAAAAATGTACCATGTCGCTAAGTGCAGCCATTATTGTTTTATAAATTTTTAAACATGCGGTAGGTTAAATTAACGAGTCAAAAATTCAATGTAATATACAGTTCCTCTAGTATACTATTCCCACATCAGAGTACTACATTAGTAGTTTAGAAAAATTTAGTATCACGAGTAAGTATTTGCCTTCTTAATGAGAAAGACTAAATTCTCCTAAATGTGATCTATGCGATACAGAAGAAGACGTGCAACATGTTCTAATGGAATGTGTCTACACCGCGGCATGAAGGGACTTGATAACTCAGTTTAAACTTAACAGGCTTGATACAGGACTGTTTCATGGCCATCCCAACAGAATCGTGTTCGGATGCGGCAGGAATGTTGTGTAGATTCTTGATGTAGTTATTGTAACCATATTCGTAGTACCTTGTTAATAGTTTGTGCATACGTTAGCGTGCTTAATAATGTTAGGTGTTAGATGTAGAGTTATACTTTATTGGTATTTTATTTATACTTATACTACACGATTGACATTGTCACAAAGTGTATAATAATCCTTTAAATAATTAAAGACAAAAAGCAAGTATTTATTACTATAGTTGTCTATAAATTGACGCCAAATCCCTTGAGAGATAGGCTGAGAGAATAGAGCGTTATATGACTCATTCGTAACACACCTCACTCGCTTCTTTAATATTCATAGCTCCTTTCATACACGCTCGCCGGTTACCATGGCTCCTGATGTTATCTTCTGACAAAAAATTACCAATTTGATAAGTAGGTAAGTCTTTGCCTTTCTCGTCTCCTGTATACTTCTACTTTCGTGCTCTATATCTGTTTCGTAACTCTTTCTCCCTGCTTACTACATGCCCGAACGAATGGAGCACACCTCTTATTTTAAAATCGACACTCTCTTTCAGACCAACTCCAGTTTCTAACATCATCCTTGCGAACACTGCGTTACACTCTCATTTCCATTGCGTTTATCCAACTTTCATGATCTCTCTGCTGTACCCAGCTCTCGATTTCACAAGCTGGCGTTGGGACCACTGTGTTATATAATCCTGTGCTTTCTGGCTAAAGCTTTTTCCTCTCAAGAAGTTTTCCAAATTCGCACTACTCCCAGCACTCGTCTTTCCAGAGAATTATTGTACGTGGATACCACAGCACGCATTAGTGCAGTCTTTTTTGCACAACCCTGGCAAATGCTCAAGGACCACAAAACACTTTTTATCTATGTCTAGGTGTTTCTCCACGATATTGCGGAGTGACAAAACTTGATCTGCACATTTCCTTCCATTTTGGAATTCTCCCCTTATTATCTATGTCCCCCTTCTTATTATGTAGATGCAGATATTAATTGTATGGTTTGAAGGTTTTTATAGAACATGCAAGAGTGGCAAATAAACATCCTTTTATCTTTCCTGTTATATTTACATAAACCCTTGTCAACTGTAATTATTTTAGATATTCCACTTTGTAAATTTCAGAGATTAGGGGTAGTTGTTTGATTAAGGGGTTGTTGGAAGTATACACGATATGCAAACGAAAAGACATAGCTGCATCATACAGGTCCTTTTTTGATCTTTATATTCAAACTTGCTTCCAAAATGTTTCTGTTGCCGCTATAACAACCAATACTAAAAAATGGAATAAAATAAATATTTAAGGGGGCTCCCATACAACAAACGTGTTTTTTTTGCCGTTTTTATAGATAATGGTACGGAACCCTTCGTGGGCGAGTCCGACTCGCACTTGGCCGATTTTTTTAAATCATAACTTGATTTCCTTTTTTATTTATACATATATGCAGTTACCGTAGCCTATTAACGCTTGCTCGCGATGCCACCTCTGCTGCTTACACAGCAACTCCTTAGGAGCTTACTGGTGACGTCACTCACACGCAGGAACACAACAACCCTCTAGGTAGTTGTTATTTGGCTGCGGTTTTCTGTGAGGTGGAGGTACTTCCCCGGACGGGTTGCTTTGACACGCTCTACCTCTCTTAAAACATCCAGTCCAAGACAAACAGACGTGTTCCTGCACACAAATGTTTTTCTTGTGTGGGAATCGAACCCACGAGCGTTGGTGTCAAAGTCGCGTCTTTCACGACTGAGCCACCAAGCTCGTCACTGTTCACAGGGTACATATACATTACAGTCGAAATATATATGTGGGTTACTTTAGTTCCATTGCGGATATCCTCATTCCTGATTTTGTAACGCACAGAAACCCCGAGCATAACTTTTTCCACAGCACACTGATCGACCTCGAGCTTCCCCATACAGCTCGCAGGAAGAACCACGTCTCAGTTCCACTCACTATCATATAAAGACTGGATTGATCGGAGCGACGATCGGAGTAGTCATGGCAGCGGCGGCATGCATCTACCAACGGTAGTGGGCGGGTGCCGGCCGGCGCTAGTTCGCATGAACAAATTGGTGTAGCCGTAAGTCGTTTAAATCAAGTTGCCTGCGCTTTATGTCACGTAAGCCGTATACTTGATATATTGGGATTTCACCCTCACACGCTGGAACGGCAATGGTCGCGTACTGTGCGGTTCCAGAGAAGTTTTCTTTCGAGAACTCTCAAGCTGTGGAATGAGCTCCCAGCGGAAGTTTTTCCAAGGGACTATAGCATGAAGTTCTTCAAGAAATGCGTGAAGAGGTTTTTAGAGGATCGGCAACGCATGAGTGACGCCGCTGGTGTTGCAAATGTCCATAGGCTACGGTGACTGTTTACCATCAGACGGGCCGTATGCTTGTATTACCACCTTAGTGGTATAAAAAAAATCTCCGTCCTCTCTGTACGTAAAAAAAGTCCAGAAGAGCAACGTAAATAATTTTCAAAGTAATACAAAGGCGTGCCTACCTAAACAAACAGCATCCGACCACCAGTTTAAAGGTCGAGTGAATATTTTTATAGCAACCCTCAGGGGCAACTTGAAGTCGTCCGATAGTAACATAAGTGAAATATAGAAGCGAAACATTTAAAGGGAACAGAAACGTGTGCGCCCAAAAGAGTAAAGCAGTAATTAACTCGAGGCTTTGAAGAGCGGTGACGCAGTGTTTATAATACTACTATGAGACCAACGCTCGTAGGTTCGATACCCATACAGGGTAAACATTTGTGTGCATGAACATGTTTGTTTCTGCGTGTTTTTAAGAGAGATAGAGCATTAAAAGCAACCCGTACGGGGAAGTACCTCCATTTCGCAGAAAATCAGGCTGAGATGATGATGATATCATTGCACACGAGTATACCAGCTAGGAAATGATGTCTCGGATCAGAGACGAGGTGTGATAATTGTTGATGAATAGATTCATCAACAATTATCACACCTATGATCTTCCTAGTATCCTGTATCCATTAGTATTAGCGGGGTTTGTTAACTAAGCCTAAACATTTAGCGAAGATACTGTTTTTGAATTGAAGCGACTGCCGGAAAACCGTAGCCCTGTATAATTATGATGGAAAACCAGACCTTTCCTAGGTTAGGTGATACGTCTTTCGAAATATAATTTCTTGAAAACATCATGAGGTTTCCATCACCGCCAAGCAAGTGATAATTACAAATATACACATAAATTCGAAAACACGAATTTAATGGCAATGACATGCCAGGTTTAAACCGGGCACCAGTTAATCAATAGTCGGGTTCCTTATCCACTGGTCTGTCACTGCTTCCCTCACGTGTTATTCGGCTTTAAGCTTTACACAGATACTTTCAATATTTTCGAATTAAAAAAAGTGTGTGTACTCTCGGTTATAGAGGTTTGACGGCAGTCTAGAGCGACAATGAAAAATTTAGTATCTTCGCCAAATCCTTAGGATAAGTAGCGGGCCCGCCAATTCCAATGGATTAAGAAACGAGATAACGAGACGAGAAGAAGACACCCGAGCGAAGTCATGGGCATAAACTAGTACCAAAACAAACATTTACAGTTTATTACAGTTGCCTCCTACGTCTCTATAACTATGGCTTGATATTTTGTCTGCAGTGTTGGTTGGCAATAAATGGGGATTGGATAACGATGCTATATAAATCGACTAATATTATTTGATATTTCCTATTTCACATATAAATTGTATATCAGATATTTCCTTATGACATGTGACGCTAACTTTACGTCACTTTTATCCCATTTTAAAAGAGATAGAGATCCTATTTTCATGTGTATGATAAAACATAAGACTAAAATTCTCTATTTGCCATTAGGACCTTACGAGCACTTAGACATGTCTTACATTTTTTAAATAAAATCTTTTCGTATTGTATTAATTTCAATTACATAATTTTAATTAATTATCACTATTCATTTAAGGGAGGTACTCTATCTGGTGGGTCTGGGGGTATGCCTTCACCTCACAGAAAACCGTAGCCAACACCCTGCAGGGTTGCTGTGTTCCTGTTACTAGTAGCTTACTGGTGGCGCTCTCCAAAAACATTAAAAATAAATCATAACTTTCTTAAAGGCAGGTTTAGTACTTAAATTGAAAATGAAGAATGCAAATTGTGAAGTATTATTATGAGAATGTGATATCAGAATTCCTAGGAACTGGCGAGGGTACACGATAAAACCTATGAATGTCGAAGAAGCGAGCGAGTTGTGTAAGAACCGCGTCTTATGGCGCTTGGTTCTCTCTACTTACCCCCAATGGACATGGTGTGAAAATATACATACGTATAGACATATTATAAGAAAGTATATATTTCTATTTCATCATACCTCTCAGTTGAGCTTCACTTGACTAGCCATCTCTTTGAGGTTTTTTTAATGCCTTATTTGTCATATTGCTGTCTCTCACTTTGCCAAGAGGGGAAGCCAATTCAAAACTTCTTACTCTTATAAATTTCTTCACATTAAATTCGTTTTGAGTTCCAAGGCAGCTGCAGTTTAACCCCCGGGACAGCAATAGACTTCACTATTCATTGCCTTTTTGGTGGTCGCCGCTGTTAATTCTCGCTACACGGGAGACACAGTGGTGAGAATGAGTGGTGAGCCTGTCCAAAAAATGTCTAATAATTTAGTTAGCTAAGAGGTATGCTCTTAGCTAAATAAATTATTAGACATTTTTTGCATATACATACTGTCATAGAGCTTATAAAACCGGAAATTCTTTATGAATTTTAGGGTAATCTAGAGGATATACAATTTCCGTAGAAAGCGGAGCACTTCCGTAGAAAAACGAGGAATTTTTAAACACATTTAAAATATCTTTAGCAAGGATCATTGTGACCTCTCAAGCTCTAAAAATTTTTGTCAAAACGACCCCACTTCAGAAGGGGATATATGAAACTGGAATGAAATAGGAGTAAGGTCAATACTTACCTACTCACGACAAAAATGGTTACCTTTTATCACTACCATTACCATTACCATTTTTTTATTTTATCAGAACGTGAGAACTACAGCCCCAACGTGAGAAGAACTATGAATGTTGAAAAGGCGAGTGAGGTCTGTAGAGACCGAGTCAGATGGTGCTCGGTTATATAGACCTTAGAAATTTGGTGTGAGATGTAGATAGAAAGAAGCTGTCTCGCAATATCTAACGTGTTTTATTGTTTATCTTGTTTGCGAATAACGTAATAACTGGGTTGTGTTCGAAATAATTGTTTGACATGATGGCGGCAGCTTCTTTTTACAACCGCGCCGCTCGCTGACGGTGCAGCGGTGGCAAGTTCACTCACTGAAACTGCAATGGTTGCGTACTGTGCAGTTCCAACGAAGTTTTCTTCCGAGGACTCACAAGTTGTGGAACGAACTCCTAGCTGAGGTTTTCCCAAGTGACTACAGAATAGGGTTATTTAAGAAAGGCGTGTAGAGGCTTTTCTAGGGTCGGCTACGCATGAGTGATACCCCTGGTGGTCCAAAAGTCTATAGGCCACGGTAATTGCTGATCATCAGGCATGTTGTACGCTTGATTGCACGCACGATGCATAAATAATAATAATAATGCCTCGCAGAGCAGCTTGTGGCGAGCTGTTGGTGCGTAACGATACTACGGGTACCCGAGAGTCCAAGAGACGATCAGGGCCTTCTCTCCAACGGATTTTCGTCAGTCAGAGTGGAAAATCAAAAAGGCCTGCAGAACTCTCAGCTCTGGCTTGCCTTTATTGGCCGTTCAAAGAGGAGCCGATAGAGCATATTGCTCTATCAAGTGATATGCTTCAGGAGTGGAAGTGTTACACCTCTCGACACCCCTTAGTCACTGACACCGGTGTTGCCCCCGGCTGACTTTCTCTGGCATTTCGGGGGTCCATCCGATGAGTGGCGAGCCACCGCCTGCCGAAAGTAACAATCAGATATGATAGTTATGGCAGGTGACCGTCCCTCTTTTGTAATAGCGCAGTACCAAAATCCCTCCAGACCTCATTACAATAGACCAATAATTACCTATTCATTTGCAATAGTCCCAATACCTGCCATGACCCATGGCAGTGACATATATTGATCCATCAATATTCTTAGGAGCGGGTCTCGGTGGACGTACAAGATAACATGATTTTTCTCAAAGGGGCCTCTAAGCGTTAGATTCATATCCCCGCGTACGCCTATCAAATGACTGGGATTTTAACCCATGATATGATAAATAACAAATAATAATCATCATTTGTTTCAGACAACAGGTTTTATAACACGGGTCCATATACGTACCTTAAATTAAAAATATGTGACTGCGACTGTCAGTGGTGAGGGCACCACAAAGGAACTAAAATTGACTCTATGGCGAGATTCCTATCGCTCAACCCTTAAGGTGAAGTTGGTCTTCATCTTCACATAGTCTACAACCTCCTCGATCTTTGTAGACCAGTGAAACTGGAAACGTACAACGGCATCGATGGTATTCCCACGCACAGTTGTGGCGATCTGGTCTGTTAGAAAGTGGTTGCGGTTAGAGGGCTTCTTCTTTAAAAAACCTATAGCTAAATTATACTCGTAGTTCCGTACTGGAAGTCGCAGTACGGAACCGCCTACTAGATGAAGCTACAGCCTAAAGATATTTATAGGCAGTAGATGGGTGCAGGTGACTCAGGATCGAGGCGAGTGGCTCCCTGGAAGGGTGGCTTGGCAGTGCGGGCTGAAGTGGTGATCGCGATGACGAAATTATTTAATACGAGCTCGGTGCGCAGTAGTTAATAATATTACTTTAACACCAATGCTCATGGGTTCGATTCCAGCACAGGATAAACATTTGTGTGATCATGTCTGTTTGTCTTGGTCTAGGTGTTTTAAAGAGAGGTAGGGCGCATAAAAACAGTCTGACTGGGGAAGTACCTCCATCTCACAGAAAACCGCAGCCAACTAACAACTCCCTGGAGGGTCGTTGTGTAACCAGTAAGCTCCTAAGGTGTTGCTGTACTAGCAGCAGAGGAGGCATCGCGCGAGTGATACTTAATGTATTGCAAGGGTTTTTAGGTTGCGGTAACCGCTTTACAAAGTGGGCTGAATATATGCCTCTAGAGATTGTATAATAAAATATATATGTAATAATTTCTAATATTGTCATAAAGGCCTGCGCAGACGACGGGCCGTGTTCGCGGAGGACTTAAATCCCGAAATATTCTAAAATGTTCACCGTTAACGTACCACGAATTCAATGCACACGATGTGGCATCACCGTCAATACAGTGTTTATTACAGGGTCCGAGCGTTGTACGTGTGTTAGTACGTGCGTATCACGAAGCTTGGTATGAGGCGTCATAACAACCTACATTGGTCTCATTATCTGGAATCTCACATTTTTGAAGTCTTCATATCTATCACCTGTGAAATGTACATATATATTTTGTGTATGTTTCGTGTTATGGTTATATCTTAGATATTATTAATACTAATTAACTACATATTTGATCAGCTCTAGCACGTTAGTTTTATTTATTTCGGGGACTCTCTACATACTTTTGTACGGATCGGTCTGCTGATAGAACTTTGTCATCAATGCTCCTGGATTCGATGCCCAGACAGGACAAACATTTCTGTACATGAACATGTCTGTTTGTCTTAGTGTGGCTATTTTTAAGAGAACTAGCGTGCATCAAAGCAGCCTATCTGGGGAAGTTCCATATCACAGAAATCCGCAACCAAATAACAACTCTCTGGCAAAAGAGTTGCTGTGTTAGCAGCAGAGGTGACATCGCGCGAGTGATACTTAATGTATTATAAGCGTTCGTAGGCTGCGGTATCCGCTTAACATTACAAGTTATGCGATTAGGTGTTAAGCGATCCATTTTATTTGACAAATAGGGACCCTAAGGACTATACCTCGTCTGCGTAGATCTCTAAGGACATTCCAGTTACTCATTTTATTAAATGTCTCACTGAAGTCACCAACCCGCATTTCACTTATTTAAAAAATAAAAGTCTTAAAACCCAAATTATTCTTGTGAATGTCTGAGAGAAGTCTCGTGGGAAATACGGAATAACATCAGTCTGTTTGATAAATTGAGAGCTCACAATTGATTCCCAGTAGACTCACTACGTGGATATTTAAAAACCGGCCAAGCGTGAGTCGGCTTCACACAGGAAGGATTCATACAACTGTACAATGTTTTTTTTAGTTGTTTATTAACAAATGTTACTATAGAATTACAGAATTTTTAGAATACAAATTATGATATTCTTTAATGTTAGTTGTACTTTAAAGTTAATGAATTGTATGTGATATTTGAATTTTATTTTATATCGCAAATTGAAATCTTTATTAGTTTGTATTTTTGCAAGCTTTGTATTAAGCATAATGTAAGTCAAAGTCAAAGTCAAAGTCAAAATCTTTTTATTCCGTAAAAATGGCTACATTTGTTTGGAATCGTCACAATTTTTTTCCCTACCGTGCAGTTCATGACTAGGTGAGCACTGATAAAAATACTGCCAAAAAACTCAGGCATCCCTCTTTTGGTATCCAAACAAATTTACATAATTTATTAATTACATTATAGTTGGATCGACTCACTCCCAGGCATTTTTATCATTAATATAGTCAGATACTTTATAATATGCCCTGCTACACAATTTGGCTTTAATAGTAGTTTTAAATTTGTTTATTGACAATTCTCTTATATTGCTGGGAAGTTTGTTATAGAACCGTATACATTGCCCCATAAAAGAATTACTTATTTTGTGGAGACGGCTTGCATGTAACACAAGATTATGCTTATATCTAGTATTTATATTATGAGTATCACTCTTTTTACAAAATGAGTCTATGTTTTTATGGACATACAAAATATTTTCATAGATATATTGCGATGCGACTGTTAAAATATTTATTTCTTTGAATTTTTCTTTAAGGCTCTCCCGGGGACCAAGTTTGTAGATAGCTCTTATGGCTCTCTTTTGCAATAAAAAGATGGTGTTAATGTCCGCGGAGTTACCCCAAAGAAGAATTCCATATGACATAATACTATGAAAGTAGCTGAAATAAACTATTCTAGCCGTATCAACATCAGTGAGCCGTCTAATAGTTTTCACTGCATAGGCTGCAGAACTTAGTTTTCCTGATAATTTTTCAATTTGTGGGCCCCATTGTAGTCTGGAGTCAATTGTTATACCCAAGAACACAGTTGTCTCCACAGGGGCTAAATTAGTTCCATTAACATTGACATTGGTAGTCACCTGTCTTACATTAGGTGTTGAGAACTTAATTACTTTAGTCTTTTTATCATTTAAAAGCAGATTATTAACATTAAACCAATGCATAACTTTAGAGAGAGCATCGTTAACTTCGTCATAATTATCTAACTGTCTATTAATTTTGAATGTCAAAGAGGTATCATCCGCAAACAATACAATCTCATGTTTATCCTTTACATAATAAGGTAAGTCATTTATATATACTAAAAATAAGAATGGACCTAGAATTGACCCCTGTGGGACTCCCATAACTACAGGGGACCCCGAAGATCTTTTACCATTAATATCGACCTTCTGTATCCTATTGCCCAGATAAGAAGACAGAAGTTCGAGAGCCTTGTTCCTGATACCGTAGTGGTGTAATTTTCTGACAAGAGTGTCATGGTGCACGCAGTCAAACGCTTTAGACAGATCACAGAAAATTCCCAAGGCATCTTGCGAACCTTCCCATGCCGCGAATATACTTTTAAGCAAATGAATCCCTGCGTCTATAGTTGAACAACCTCTCGTAAATCCGAACTGTCTCCTATGAAGCAAATTATGTGTATTGAAATGTCTGAGCAACTGGCTAAGCATTAGTTTTTCAAAAATTTTACTGAGAATGGGCAGTATGGAAACAGGTCGAAAATTCGAAGGGTCCGAACTATCACCAGATTTAAATAATGGAATGATTTTACTATGTTTCATCAAGTCAGGAAATACACCAGATGCCACACAACAATTGAAAATTGTAGCTAAATGTGGAGCGATTGAAATAAGATGAAGAGAGAATGAAGATATGGTTTTGACAGATAGACCCCACAGATCTTTAGTGTTTTTCATATTTATTGATTTAAAAGCGTTCAAAACATCTTTTGGGCTTACAGCTGAAAATTCAAATATTGTGTCGCATTCTACCACGCTCTGTTTGAGAACCAGTTCAGCAGCTATAGAAGAAGACCTAAGATTTCTCGTAGTAATAAGAGGAATGTTAGAAAAATATTTTTCAAACTCAGTCGCAATTTCTACATCATTTTTGATATCTATATCATTTATCGTTAACTGAAAGTCGCGACTACGTACTTTCGCTCTACCCGTCTCATTATTTATCATATTCCAAACAGATTTAATAATATTTGTTGAACCAGTGATTTTATTTCTTAAATATATAGATTTAGCATTGGAACAGGCTCGTTTAAATATTTTAGCATAATTTTTTACAAGTTCTTGAAAAGTCGGATTGTGATTACAGGTCCTTTCTTCATAAAGTTCATATAATTTATTCCGACTTTTATAAATACCAGGAGTTGCCCAATCACTGAATGTCATACGGTCACTTACAGACAGTTGTTTTGGAGTAAAGATTGCATTAAATTCACTAGTGATTAAGCTAAATAATGAACAGTACAAGTGGTCCGGAGTACCGTGATAGGGCAACAATACAATTTTTTCTGCTATATTAGACTTAAATCTTTCTAAGCGGCTTTTACTAAATGGTATATAATTTATTTGCTTTCTTTGTATTTTTGAAGAATTTGGAAATGAAACCAACTGACCTGAATGGTCTGACTGAACTTTATTAATTATAGATTGATACGAAGGTTTTACATTACTAAATATATTATCAATACATGTAGCACTTGTAGCAGTTACTCTTGTTGGCTCTGTAAAAATATGATGCAAATTGTTTGATTTAAATAAATTTAAAAAGTTGTAGGTAACAGTATTTTTCTCCAAAATATTTATATTAAAGTCTCCACAAATTATAACAGTTTTATGGCTATTAGATAATTTATTTAAGGCATCCTCCATGATATTTGAAAATGTTTCAAAGGGCGTGCTAGGAGGTTTATACAGGTTCATAACAATGAATCGTTCCAATTCAATGCATGAAATCTCTACAACTCTCTCAACAGAGAGGCTCACAATGTCACACCTTTCTTTAAATTTAAGCAACTTATTTAATAATATTAAAGAGCCATCATGTATATATTTCTCTCTGATGAATGAGCTTGCAACCTGGTGGTTATTGAAGCTGAAAATGAATTGATGGTGTTTTAGCCAGTGCTCAGTTAGACATAAAATATCAATATTGCTACAATTCATAAACAACTCCAATTCTAACTCCTTTCCTATCATCCCCTGAATGTTTTGGTGCACCAGGTTGATACAATTATTATTATTTCTATATTCTTGACAATTTACAATTGATGGTGATATTGTATTATTATTACTTTTAGTTTCATTTTGAATACTGCTATTATTACTATTTACATTGCCAGAGTAAAACTCTATTGTCTTGTAAGCTAATTTAAAGAATTTGGAATACCTTCCAAGGTACCATTACATAATGTCAAATTATCGAACTGCTCAAAAGAAGCAGGGTTGTTAGCCAAACTTTTGGCTGGTTTCTTAAAACAATATGATAGCGAATCTGCTATTTGTCTTTTATAAAAATTGCTAAGATAAAATTTATCTTCTGTCAAATTATAATGTTTATTATTAAATATATTTATGTCAAGTATATGAAATTTGTCATCATATAATGTCAATGTATGCATTTTATCATTTAATCTATATCTAGATGCATTTTCCGCCTCGGGCAACAAATGACTGTATGGGAAAGTAAATAAAAACACTTTTCCCACATTTAACTGTTGTAACATATTAAAATATTTAATCATTATATATTTGTTTAAATTTCCTCTCCTCCCAATAAAAACAATTAAAGTTGTGTTGGGGTGGTAATCCCTCTTAACTATTTTATCAACTATTTGAGTGAAACTGGCTCCAGGCAAACAATAATTGGTAACCAGTTTTCCTGATTTTTGTAATAATAATTGGCCCATGTTTTTACCTATTTCATCACTATACATAATTATTTTGGAGTTATTATTTTCGCTATTATTATTTAATGATGATGACATCTGTTTAAAAGCACTACTATTAATGGCCTCATTCACATTGTGGCTATGTACTTGAGATAGTTTCGAGGATTGAGTTACCTGTGAATGTATGTAGGACCTCTAATTATTATCAGCTTAATTGTCAAATACCTACATTTTATGCAAATTAATATATTGATTGATTGACTGTGTAACAATACTAATTTTTTATATTATTGTATCGGGACGACTAGTAATTTCTAGTTTATTTTTTTATTTATTATTCCTCTTATTTCAAGGGTTTGAATCCCGGTCCTTTGAAAGGCGTGCGTGGGTATATGGATCCAATGCATAGAGGCCCCTTTGTGTAGATTGATGTAATGTTGTAATGTTGTACACGCACCGTGACCCGCTCCTGGGAATATCGCTGGAAAGATATAGCCATGTTCAGGTCTCGGCTGGTACTGGGTATTGTTATAGCAACCATAAAAATAAAACCAACATATTAACTAAAGGGTTCTGTTCTAAATCCTTCACTCGCATTGATAAAAAAAATATTTTTTTTTTAATAAAAAGTATCCTATTTTATTTCTGGTACCTCCAAGAATATGTGTACAAAGTTTCATGATGATCGGTTGAGTAGTTTTCGCGTGAACGTGACCTCACAAGGTTTGTAGGAAGTTGTAGATGTAGAAGCTCAGGATCGAGAAGATTGACTTTTTATAGGGGAGACTATGTACAGCTGTTTTTCTATACAAATTCTGTGAACTTTTTCAACACTTAACTTCGCCATACGGGCCTACTGTGATGCGCTCTACCTCTCTTAAAAACAGCAAGACAAACAGACATGTTCACACAAACGTTTATTCTGCGTGAGAATCGAACTCAAAAGAGTTGATGTCAAAGTTTCGTTATTATCGTAATATATATAATACAATATATCGTTTATTAATCTGAGTGTATCACGTGTACGTGAAAATAATTACAATTTTCCAATTCCATATTTATTATGTTCGACATTTTTATCGCTTCATGAAAAAATATGTCTATACGGCCCCTAGTGATACAAGAAAATATGTGAATATTATCTAGGTCGGCAGACAGAGGTCGCATTTCGACTCTGAGTTGCGGGTAGCTCGTGACTTGCAAATAACTTGTCTAAGTTATGCCCAGGGATGGCATAATGTTGAGTTATAGGATATTCTTTAATAACATAAAAAGAACTGGCTTTTGCGGGAACGAAACATTGGGGTAATTACGTAACGTTTCGATTGATCGACGTCGTATTTACTAATCAATCTGTGGTATTTCAAAACGACTTTATATTGCTTCTCCTACAGAATTTATATAGACTAAAATAAGTAGCTATGTGACTAAGCACCTTAGGTACAACAAGAGGACAATTGCAACGAGGTCTCGTTCTGTTATCATTACTCTAAAATAATTTACTTTGCATAAAATTATCTATATATACATTTTGACTTTTTCAATAATGAGAGAAGACATAATCAATATCTATGTAATATATAATAATCACACCAAATCTCTTGATGGGTAGGCAGAGAGAACCGAGCGCACATGACGTAGTTCTTACATACTTCACTCGTTTCTTTAATATCCACTGCTCATCTCATACACGCTCGGCTTCTAGGAGTCCTGGCATGACCTTCTGATGAAACACGATCAATTTGGCGACGATAGGTAAGTGTTGGCCTTTCTTTATGTCCCATGAAATAATTAAAAACATTTAATATATTTCTTTTCTGTTAAGAAAGAGGTACAATCATGTCCTTGTCCGAAGGTGCTATGTGTAGAAATATGTATTAGTAAGTACGAAAATGAAATTGAGAAATACAATTTTAAATTTCACACTTCACATTTACTTTCACATTACATTCTGATGGTTGTTTCTTTGTTGATTGTTTCTCATCCTTCAATATGCTGGAGGAGACCGCTTTAGCGATAAGACCGCCTGTTGTACTCTTGCAATAATGTATCACCAAAAGGTACATATTTTGATTCAAAGAAGAATATAATACAATTTTCTGTTCTATTCTATTTCATTCTATACCATTATATAAAGAAAGAATGATGAAATAGATATACAATGCAAAATGTAGAAAGATGTAGGAAGACCGAGACTAACCTACCATAACCAAATTGGCCGTGTTTTATCAGAAGGTGATGTCAGGCGCCGCAGGAAACGGCGAGCGTGCGTCAATAGTCTCGGTAATGCGAAAACTTCTCTGGAACTGCACAGTACGCGACCATTACAAATCCAGTGTGTGAGAAACAACTCCCAACCGTCAGCGACCTGCACGATTGTAAAACAAGGGTGTATCATAGTGAATAACTCCTCAGAACACAACCCATCAGTATCAGAAAAAAAGTAGATATCTTCACAAACGTTCATATTTATAATAGTGCTACCTTTTTCTTACTTTCATTCGGCTTCTAAGGATCATATCGTAATGTTATAAACCCTAGAACCTTCCTTAAGAATTGGCTTATCAAATGCAAATATAATTTTTCAAATCCCACTGCTAGTTTCGGTGATTTGCGCATTCAAACAAACAATAAAAGAAATAAACTCTTCCGTTTCATATATGAGTGTATATAGATAATGTCTTAAACAGTAATAGCTCAGTGGATAAGAAACCGGCATATCTATCACCTTGTTTGATTTCGTGTTTTCGTATTTATGTACATATTTATCACTTTCTCGGTGGTGAAGGAAAACATCCCATAAGAAAATCCACATGTCCAAGAAAAAATACATTTCGAAATACATGTGACCTAACTTAAGAAAGATCTGGCTTACCCTCTGGGTTGTGGAGGTCTGACAACAGTCGCTCCATTTAAAAATCTATGTTTTCACCAAATTCTTGGCTTAAGTAGCACACCCCGCCAGTCCTAATAGATTAGGGAACGCGAAGAAGAAAATAGAAAATGTCTGAATATATTGCATCATAAATTTTACAATTTAAACGAACACAATTTACAAAACCATAACAAAAACTCACATTTTTTCCCCTAGTATTGTAGTCCTTAATGATAGTAAAAAAACCGTTCAGTTTTTCATAATCATCAATCATTAAAGGCTGAAATTACTGGCCATTTTGTGTTTTGTTTGGTAACAATACACGATATTACCCATTATATCAGGCTTAATAGAGTCCTCCAAATAATAAACAGCGATTAAACCACGTTTATATTCTAAACGGGTAGTGAAGTAGAGTGAAATCACGCAATGGCTGTTCGTTGAACGAATAATCATGAAAAAGGGGAAACGATCTTTGTTAGTGTTGACATAGTTTAATCGCAGTTTTCAATCATTATTATTTTTTGTCACAAAGTGTTTTATGAAACATTTTTGTTAAAGATACATATTTATTTATACATATAGTATCAGTCTACTTCTCTGAAACTACACAATATGCGATTATGTGGTTTCAGTAAGTAAGGGTGAAGGGCGAAAGGGGTAGTGATATTTTGGTACAAAAGTGAGAGGACTTTCCAATGAGCTCTTTCAGAGACAATCTTGCTCTCTTTGGCAAAATTTATTATTGTAAGATAAAGTCTGGGTTATCTCATCGAAGAAACCTCCTGTGAAAATAACGTATATTCTGTAGGATAAATAAATATAGGCAAAGGCCCTTCGTAAAAAATATAATGACTTTGGATTTCGATATTTTCTGACAACTATAATACACATTAGGTCATAGGATGTTATATGCTTGTAATGAGTTTTAAAAATATTGTATACTGTGTAAACAGTATAGGAGAGATTACTTTTTCTTTAAATTATATTTTCCTTTCACTTCGTTTTATACTTATCTGAAAATTATCTAACTCACTAAATATTTTCACGCTAATATAGTAAGTTACTTTCATTTTTTTTATTTAGGATTTACGTAAGTTTCGAAACTAAGTGGAACTTATAGCTAAGAATTCGCCAACATTTAAGCTGGCATAACTTAGCGTAACTCAGCAGTAAAGTTAACTATTTGTGGATATGTGATTTGACTTGTGAGTTATATTGTAATGTTGACTTATGGAAATGTGGTACCTCTACGCGTAATGCTTGTATAGGCAGAAGAATTAAGTACAAGACTGACAAATTGCAAAAGATTTTCTAGTTTGAAACATCTCATTGTCTCAAGACGAAAATCTTCGACCGGTGTCTGTTGCCAATAATTACTTATAGCACAGAAACTAGTTAGAAACTATACACATAGTTAAAAACTATAAGAAAAAAATACTTATAGTTTCTAACTATGGATTTTACTCGGAAGCCAAAAGTTGCATAGCTTGCCATGGTGAGTTCCATGTACGTCTCTCTCTGCGAAAATGACTCATGAGTGAAAAATGGTATTGGGCACACCTATTGAAGCATCGAAAGGCGGTTGGAGCAGAAAAGATCCTGAATCGGAAAATGCTTTATCCAAGCAAGCGGCGTTGCAAACAGTGTAGGACCGATCGCTGTGGAAGTTTAAGTGGAGGCGTATATTTAGCAGTGGATGTCCTTCGATTGAAATGATGATAGAACTACGAGTCAGGAGCAGGAATGTATGTATATATTACTAACAGACCAAAGGCCAAAGTTGAAATACATGAATGAATCAAGATTTCATAAATGTCTTAGGTTTTCGCGATTGTTACACATTGAAATTAAACTATTTTTAACGGAAGTATCGCGTGATACTTACATATACGCGATACTTCCGTTAAAAATAGTTTAATTTCAATTTCATAAATGACTAAAATTAAGATTACATAAGTGACGAAGAGATTAGTTAAGAAGTGATTGAAATGTGCATGAAGAAGAGATGGTGTAGTATGAGTAAGGTAGTTCTGGATTGGATCTACAACGTCAATTACAAAAGAAGGTTAGCTATAATAGTGAAAAACAAGATGTCAATACTGGATCTTTGGTAGTAAATAATAGGCGCTGTAATATATAGGTTATATAGGTCTAACTAATCTCTTAATAGATTAGTTAGACCGTTTTCAAATACCAATCATTCATCTACAGTACCAGTTGAAATAGAATATCTAGATTACGAGATATGCATTACTTATCAAGTACCCCTCTCGAAATGGATTGCGCTTGCCAAAATTCTCAGAGCGGAAATTATAAAAGATTGTCTTTTATATTTTCTACTCTCGAATTTTGAAGTTAAAGTACAAAAACTCATAAAAAGTAATAATACATTTTGATAACAAATAAAATGTAAGTCAATTTGTGTGACACAAAAATCTCGAAGAGCTGGGGTATAGATGTCTACCAACAAAAGCAATTAAAATAGAGGTACTTGAAAACATCGTTAGCATATATGAGTTGATGCATATGTTTCAAAGGTCAACTTTACCATCATATGTGCATGGATATTGTTGCCGGGTTCAAGGTGGAATCACAAGAACCACCTCGATGACGTTGCGTTATCGCAGTCAGTCGACTTGAAACCTACGTAATATTTGCGTTGTTGGAGATATCTGCATGCCTCGACACAGTCCGCGTGGAGTCGCATAGATGCCTCCCATATCCGCTTTTTCTATTTCGACCAACTAAACCGTTCAACTAGTTGTCTCGAATGGAACTTAAAGTGTGCTTCGTTCCCAATTGACCAATTGAATTATCGATACATTTTTATTAGTTTAGCGAATTAAAAAACGTTGAGACATGTAATTTATTATTGTATAAACATGTACATTAATCATGCGTAAAGTACAGTGGAGCAGACATGCTTTTAAAATACTTATTTGATGCTAAATAGATAGTAGTACTCTGTAATTTAGGAAAGAAGACCCGTTAACTTATGTTAAACAAAATTTCTGAAAAACTATTCTTAATAATTTATCCAGATTTCTATCCAAACATCAACATTAAAAGTTTTTTTCTAGATTTGCGTATATAATGATGTCTCGGTAACTAATTCAGCTGTAATCATCATAATTCATCAAATTTATGATCATATCAATACATTTCAATTAAATTATTTTCAACATCATCAATCTAAACACAGCTTTATCAACAATTTTATTTATATCAACTGTTTTAACATCATATAAAATTTTATTAACATCATATTTTTTTAACCGTTACAATATCAGTCATCGCGATATTCCATTGCTCGAAAGTAAAAAATGCTGTAAGCATTTTCTACGCATTGTTTAAATATGCTGCAGAGACAGAACACATAAATTGACTTTGATACGCGTCTTTTTTTTTATCTATGTTCAGAGTTTGGTGTCGACCAGTTTTAACCTTTACAGCCTAACTAACACGAATACTACGTAACGAAATTCCCGTCCAACGATGTAAAGGTATTACCAGTGTGTGATTGGATCAATTTAGATGGTGGCACGAACGATGAAGTCACAGTAAATAAATGTAGCGGTATTTAAATTTCATACGTTTACACATCATAACAATGCAATGCGCAATTTGTAATGCATCGCATTCCTAAACTTATTCATATCGGAGACTTTGTTTAGGTTTCTTTTTAATGTTACCATAATTAACAGTAAGAATCCTAACATTCTAAAGCGAGCGGTTGTGTACCGTAGACAATTCTTTACAACCTTCGTAAGCATGCTTGTGCAGCAATATAGTACAGCCATGGAATTTATTGTCTAATAAAACCTTGTCCTACTCATGACTATTTATTGAAGAGAGTAAGATGAAAGAAAGACGAAACAAACGTACAATGCGAATGTGGAAAGATAGGAGCAGAGGATGACCAAGGCTAACCTACCATGACCAAATTAGTCGTGTATTATCACTGGGTGATGTCAGGAGCTCTAGGTACCGGTGAACGTGCAAGAAAAGAGCAATGAAAGTTATAGAAGCGTGAAAGGACTGCGTCTTATGGCGCCTGATTCTCTCTGCCTGCTAATTCTAAAAATTAGTTTATGTATTATTTTGAATTATTTGTTCTCAAAAGACACTAGCTTTTTAATAACATTTTTGTTAATTTAATTTTGAGCGTTAGTCGTACAATTATGTATGCTAATGTTTGCTAGTATTAGTACAAGTATTAACTTCTAATTCTAAAAATTAGTTTATTTTGAATTATTTATCCTCAAAAGACACCAGCTTTTTAATAACATTTCTGTTAATTTAATTTTGAGCGTTAGTCATTTTCATTCAGTTACCATTAAAATAAACATAAGAATATTTTGTGTATTCTTGGTTACAACTCAAGGACAAGCAAAATTACTACTCAGGAGCGTACTGGTAACCAAAGTTACTCGCACGGACACGACGACCCTCTAGGTCTAGGCCATACTTACTGAGCTGTGATTTTGAGCTGGAGTTACTTACACAGTTGGGCTAATTTAAATGCTCCCCAACTCTCTTTAGATAATTTTGCCTTTGACACTAAAGGTAACAGTTAGCCGCGTACTCTTCGAACGGAGTCCAGATAAACCTGGCAGCGATTCACATATAACCAATTTTTTAAATTAATTCCCAAGTGCAAAAGCTAACTACAGTTTAATGATCATTAAAATCCTATTTCAAAGCAAATAAAATTGAAAATCAAAAGCTGTGACTTGTTAATCAAAAGGGTTGCACGTTCAAACTGTGACTGGTCGTTGTTGAATGGGGTTTCAGAACTGTAATTTGGATTACGTCCCGGTCTTGTCCGGCAGGAGACAAATTAAACCTTCCGGATACTACTTAAAATTCTGTACAGAATTCGGGTTGGCATTTAATGACAAATATCAAATAGGTTCAATTCACTGTGACAATTGGCGTTCTATTTAGTTCATATTGAAAGTTTCTGGATTCTGATAAATAAGCACAGGTTTTCAAAGTATTTGAATTTATACATTTTTGCATTTGTTATTGTAAAAAGCACTTGAACCAATGTTCCATAGAAACTTTTTCATAGCTTCGTGGTACGCATTCCCCGCCAATATTCCCCGAATAAAGCTCGTCAAGCGCATGCCTCTAAATTTGTCAATTTTGGGAAACAAAAAGAAGCCGGAACGTAGGTCTGAATTGTCTAGCGTTGTCTAGATTTGCCAATAAAAATGAATAAAAGTCACAATAATGCTTGCGACTTTTATTCATTTTTATTGGCAATTCATCAAAAGGAAAGACCTATTCTGCCGATTGCCGTCTTCATTTTTGGTTCAAAGCAGCACATACAGATTTTATTACTTATAACCATCGTGTAGACTGTCAATGATTTCCCTCCATCAAACTTTGCTATCATTTTATAATACAGACATTGAATTACACATGTCTTAACGGAAGTATCGCGTGTTTTATTTATTTTGTTGAACCTGACGTTTCGAATGCTTTGCAGCATCCATGGTCGCAGGAAGTCTTCTTGAATAAATAAAACACGCGATACTTCCGTTAAAAATTGTTTAATTCAATGTGTAATAATCGCGAAAACCTAAGACAATACCAGACAT
This sequence comes from Pyralis farinalis, assembly GCA_947507595.1. Classification (NCBI taxonomy): domain Eukaryota; kingdom Metazoa; phylum Arthropoda; class Insecta; order Lepidoptera; family Pyralidae; genus Pyralis; species Pyralis farinalis. Next base: position 22,542,614 of record OX382258.1, read on the forward strand.
TTTAAGTCTTTCCGGCCTTTCAGATGCACATATAAAATGTTCTATAATTAACTCATTCCAATATTTTATACATTGTAAATTTGAAATTTTCTGACTGGTGTTATTTTGTTAGGGTACGGTATCAATATTAGATATGGTAACAGCAGTCCCTGGTTGACCTTCATGTACATCGTCATGAAGATGATTTCATCCACGTGAACACACCTAACTACATATACATTATAAGATGAGGCTTCATCGTCATAAGCTTATTGAAGATATTCTATCATTAACTTAACCTGCAGCAAAACTTTCAAAAATGTTTGGAGTATAAAAAAATTGCCGATACGACGATGATAACAATTCCTTCCACTGACGTTCAGAGTAATACCAAACAAATTCCACGGAGGCTTCTAATACATAAAGAGTTTATTTTCATAAATTACAGTGTCATTTAATTGGCAGTTGTTTCTCGGGTGCAATCTATTGTGAGAATTTCAAGTACGTTCAGTACTTTGATGCACCCTACTTTTCTTTCGCCACAGTCACGTTTGGTGGTTAACAGGGAGCACCAGGTATAAATGAGATGGACTCTGATCTCTATATATGTAAAACAGGGTCCAGTTAGTTGCACTATTTATAGCTCGGGAATGGCTGGACCGTTTTAATGGTCTTTGTTTTGTTGGATTTGTCTCCGCCTCGAATAGCAGAATAACTAATATAACCAGGAAAAAATTGACGAAAAATAAATTATGATAAAAATTAATTTCCTGATACTTTTTATAGGAGACGCTTTTTTATGATAACTCAAGAACAAATTGACTTTCAATAAATATTTTTTTGTTCGTTTTGGCGAGTACTGAAACATCTCCAGCGGCAACATTGATCAGTTCTTTTCGATTTTTTTTACACAACGTCGGGAGGCATACAAGCATAGGGCCCACCTGATGTAAAGCGGTTTACGTAGCCTATAAAAGCTTGCAACATATTAAGTATCACTCGGGCGATGCCATCTCTGCTGCTAACACAGCTGATGATGGAAATAGCTTATTATTCCTCAATGCGCTCGATGGAACTAGACAGACATTCATCATATCATTGAATTTGCCCACTTTTCGCAAGATATCCGAAATTGCAGTTGCTTCTTCTGGGATAGCGGTCATGTTACTAAAAGGAAGTAGAACGACTCATACAAGGTTGAAATTATCTTTTAACCTTCAAACAACTGAAAAACCGACATCCGACATTGCAAAACACTCAGCAAGAAGCAAAGTTTTGGTAACAAGTAAAATCATCATCAGGGATGAATGCCCAATAGCGCTTAAACGCGTATGAAAGCACTCATTTACCGATTAGAGCAATGCCTCGAAATGTTTTGGACGCGCAATGACTCTACTAACTACTATGTTTATTACTATATTTAATTTTCGTTATATGATGAGTATTACTACTTATAATCAATAATTGTACATCCGAAATGGGCAACTGTTGTTCTGTTCTTATATAACATTTTTTGTATAGAAACATTATTTCTACAGAGTTTTAAGCAATAAATAATATCTAATCTACTGTCCGACAATTTCCGCTAAATACCACCAGTTATTTCAAGATCGATCGCTGCCATTAAAATAAACGCTTGCCTCAAATCATCGACTCTGCGGTGCTTTGAGACGAAACTTTAGCTGACGGCAAACATGTGAGTTGCATTGCTAAACGGTTCATTTGCCGGAGGTTTCTCCAAGCAATTACCTAGTACTCGTATAATGGTCGTATTCCTGTCGACGAATCTAACAGATTGATTTCGTTTCCGCCGAATTTTGCAATTTCTTTCCCAATGAAGTACGGGCTCACCAACAATGTGTTTCCGAGCATCTTTGATGACCACGAATGTCACAATTGGTTGAGTGAACGAGTAATTCTTACGGCAAAGAGCAAAAATGTAGAACATTTAAACTTCACAATTTAAAATTAATCTACTGCAATCATTCAAATCTACCGACTACGAGTATGTAACCAACCAAGACGAAGCAACCATCTATACAACTGAATGTGTAAACTCATTGGATCAGCCAGACTTGTCCCCGCACAATTTATAACTGAAGGTTAGCTCGGTAGTCAATTCAACGAAGCAAATCGATGCGAATGCAACCTTTCCAGCAAATAGCTTAATATAAAGTAGCACGCCAATGGTATGCAAATCATTTCGTTCGCTTCTATAAGGTTCTATTTTATAAGGCTAATGCTTTGCTGCCATGTGAATCACAACAGTTTTAATATAAGTAAATTACTTCACATGTATATTTTTGAACATTTAATTTGACTATTCATTTTGTCTTTAATAAAACGCTGATTTTATTTTACCTGACAAGTTAATTTATTGATTCTGCGGTGGTACGAAGTTCGCCGGGTTAGCTAGTTGGAAATAAAATACATGATGGTGTTCACAAATTAATTGGTGGGGGAAACATCCAAGGTAATTTAGGTTAAATTACTTGTAAATTTGACTGTCGTAAAGTAACGCTGCTTTCCAAAGTAATATAGAAAAAACAACTAGAAACTCTAGAATTGTCAAATTACATTGTGTCTATGTAGCGAAATACACCAAACGAATCTAAATGGTCCTGAAGCTTCGAATCATTTGTCGAATTACCTCAATTCTCATTGAATCCTGTTAAGGAAGCAATGTTTTTCGGCACTAGTAAATACTCAGAGTATTTGTCTGCCGAAACCCTCACTGTTAGTTCAGGACAAAGTATTTTCTAGTTTTATCACTGTTTTTGCTCAAACGCCATAAAACCAGAGTCAATTTCCTAAGTCGACGACAGAAACGGTAGTTTACCACAATGTGACTTTTCTAATTCAATGTTTTTTTCCGAATGTCCTTTCGGAGTTTTTGTCTGGACGATAAAATAAGTTCGGTACTGCTTAGGTATGTTGTAAAACTAGATGGTTAATACGGCTGAAAGCTGCTCTGCTTGCTATGACTGGTAGAGCTTTTGTTGTAAATTGTATTCGATCATATAATAAATTCCCTGAAACCCAGTCCATTTTCAGGCAATTTATTCTCTGGTCGAATATCCTATCAAAAATATCTCTAAAATGCACATTATAAATACTCTTTGTATAGGTTACTTACTGTATAATAGGTTTATTACACATTGATTAATATCTATCTGACTGATAAAGTTGTATGAAGATGATTCACATGCAATTAATATTTCTTCAATTTTACCATTTGGTATTTTGACTTTTCTAATTATCAACTTTTCGAAAATGACATTGGCGAAGAAAAATCGGTATAGAGATAAAATAATTATCATTTTCAAAATGCCGGTAAATAAAAAGAACAAAATAAAATTAAAAACTATAAGCAATATATAAAATATTAATAAAATTGTATTACATTAAAAATGTAAAATATTTCTAAGTGCCTGCAAGGGTCCAATAGCAAATAAAGATTTTTGTCTCAACATATTCTTTCAGTCGTGAAATTCTTCACAGGTTTGCTGAATTTCAGAATAGGTATTTGCGATTACTTTTCATCTTATATTTATATTACTTTTCGTATTATTTTCACATATAAAAAGAAAGGCGACACTGTTTAATAAATATAGTTTGCAAAGGCGAGCACTTATCTCCAAAAGAGATCTCTTCCAGCCAACCTTCAGCTGTGGGATATATCATCAGTTGCGGGCAGCAGTATGTGCCTGAATACATTTTATGTCCTTATATACATACTGAATATACACATTCATACTAGGAGTAATATGTATATATCAAAATTGATAAATAATAAATCGTGATTAATATTTTTTTAAATGAGTGGATAGATAGAGTTTTATAAATGTGTGTCCGTAATTTTAATACGTACAACGTATATAGATGTATAGGCCAGGGGGTATATGTCAGATTAAGGAATTAGTACATACATTGTAGAATCAGATTTACCAATTATTTGGCAGACAGCTAATGTTCATAACGTGAATGCAATATAAGTGGACTTCCAACACTAAGTTTCCAGGCGTTTATAGGAATTACGAAATGTTCTTCTTCCTAGCGTTATCCCGCTTCGTAATCTATTAGGATCGGCGAGGTCCGCTACCTAAGCTTAAAGATTTGGCGAAGATACTGATTTTGACATGGAGCGACTGTCGTAAGACCTCCACAATCCACGGGCAAAACCAGACTTTTCTTAGGTTAGGTCACACGTCTATCGAAATATAATTTCTTAGACGTGCGGGTTTCTCTGGATGCTTTCCTTCACCGCCGAGCAAGTGACAATCTATACAGATAAATAAAATTGGAGTGTATTCTTGTAATATTAAAATAACCGCTTTTTTACTAAATACGTATGGATGTATACACGGTACATATACTAAAATTAATATATTTACAATTTTTGTCTGTCTGTTTGTTCCGGCTAATCTCTGAAACGGCTAGACCGATTTTGACGGGTCTTTCACTGGCAGATAGCTGATGTAATAAGGAGTAACTTATGCTACTTTTATTTTAGAAATTTTTATTAAATTTTATATATATGTATAAAAAAATTAAATAATAACTATTCCGCGCGGAGGGAGTACATAATACATATCTATTATTAGTTTGCTGTTCGCTATTTTACTCTGCTTCTTAACTTTTTTGTAAAATTCTACGCGGATGAAGTCGCGGGCACAGCTAGTTTTTTTTTTTTTTTATCTGATATTATAGTCAGACATCCAAGTTGTTCTCTGACAATGGTCAGAGGCTTTTTGTATCTTTTTGTCTTTAAGCTTATTTACTAACTGTTTGATTCTTATATATGTAGTTTTATTATCTATTTACTTCTTACGTTTATTGTCAAATTATTTATAGTTTTATTTCTTTTTATAGCATCTTCTGCTATATAGATGCAATATGATATGAATTTATCTCTATGTTCTTTGGTTCCAAGAATCTCGCTAAGTATATTTTTCTGAATATTCATATTTAATTCTGTTTCTAAATTTCTTCTTCTAGTATTGTATTTTGGACATTCTATGAGCAGATGTTCGATGTCTTCACTCTTTTCCATCTCACATATGCAGCTTGGGCTGTCTTTGATTTTAAACCTGTGCAAGTACCTGGAAAATCCTCCATGACCAGTCAGTACTTGTACAGCTAGTTACAAATATATACATATTTGTAACTATATGTTCTTCTTCCTAGCGTTATCCCGCTTCGTAATCTATTAGGATCGGCGAGGTCCGCTACCTAAGCTTAAAGATTTGGCGAAGATACTGATTTTGACATGGAGCGACTGTCGTAAGACCTCCACAATCCACGGGCAAAACCAGACTTTTCTTAGGTTAGGTCACACGTCTATCGAAATATAATTTCTTAGACGTGCGGGTTTCTCTGGATGCTTTCCTTCACCGCCGAGCAAGTGACAATCTATACAGATAAATAAAATTGGAGTGTATTCTTGTAATATTAAAATAACCGCTTTTTTACTAAATACGTATGGATGTATACACGGTACATATACTAAAATTAATATATTTACAATTTTTGTCTGTCTGTTTGTTCCGGCTAATCTCTGAAACGGCTAGACCGATTTTGACGGGTCTTTCACTGGCAGATAGCTGATGTAATAAGGAGTAACTTATGCTACTTTTATTTTAGAAATTTTTATTAAATTTTATATATATGTATAAAAAAAATAAATAATAACTATTCCGCGCGGAGGGAGTACATAATACATATCTATTATTAGTTTGCTGTTCGCTATTTTACTCTGCTTCTTAACTTTTTTGTAAAATTCTACGCGGATGAAGTCGCGGGCACAGCTAGTTTTTTTTTTTTTTTATCTGATATTATAGTCAGACATCCAAGTTGTTCTCTGACAATGGTCAGAGGCTTTTTGTATCTTTTTGTCTTTAAGCTTATTTACTAACTGTTTGATTCTTATATATGTAGTTTTATTATCTATTTACTTCTTACGTTTATTGTCAAATTATTTATAGTTTTATTTCTTTTTATAGCATCTTCTGCTATATAGATGCAATATGATATGAATTTATCTCTATGTTCTTTGGTTCCAAGAATCTCGCTAAGTATATTTTTCTGAATATTCATATTTAATTCTGTTTCTAAATTTCTTCTTCTAGTATTGTATTTTGGACATTCTATGAGCAGATGTTCGATGTCTTCACTCTTTTCCATCTCACATATGCAGCTTGGGCTGTCTTTGATTTTAAACCTGTGCAAGTACCTGGAAAATCCTCCATGACCAGTCAGTACTTGTACAGCTAGTTACAAATATATACATAAATCCGAAAACACGAATTTTTCGGAACGGGACCTTTTGCTCAATAGTCCAGTTTACTGGGCTAGAAGTTATGAAATATTCTACTCTACAAAGTAGTGCACCAACATCAGCAGTTTTAAAAAATCTTTAACAAGTAAATTAAACATTTTATACAAATTTTTAGGTTTAATTATACGATCTATAGAGACTACGTAGGTCTGAGGATCAGCAAGCTGAAATAGCAGTGGGAGGCCACATAGACCCTCGAAGAATCGGTGACCGCTCTGGGGCAGAAAGATTCTCGAATGGCCATCACAAACAGATAAACGCCCTTTAAATGGCCACCTTCTTGATACCTATTTGGCCGATTGATGCAAGCAATCATAGAAATCTAAGAGGGAAGACTTCAGCCCGACGGCTGAAGTGCCTCCATTGTACAAAAATCCGCAGCGAAACAGCAACACCCTGGAGGCTTGTGTCCCTGCAAATGCTATAATTGCTGTGCTAACTGCGGGTATTGTAACACACAAGCGATGCTTCCTGTATTACAAGCGTTTATGGATGTGGTAACTTCTACGAACCACATAGCCACCTAATGTGAAGAAGTTAACACAAGTAAAGCAGCAACTCCTTGCTTAAGAGGTTACTGATGACCGCACATATGCAGGAGCACAACAACCCCACGGTACGTCTGTTACGGTTCAAAACAGCTACATTGATTTTGACGGACCTTTCACTGGTGGATAGCTGATGTTACAAGGAGTAACCTAAGCTACTTTTATTTTAGAAAATTAATTAGAATCCCGCGAAAACAAAACATTAAATTTTGAACAAATTTCAATTCCACGCGGAAGAAGTCGCGGGGGAATGCAAGTCTATAATAAAGTTTACGACTTGCTACTTCAGTGCTAGTGAAGCGAAATAATATTGTACTGGTATATGTATTCAAACGGCGGCGCAGTTGGCAGCCCTGAGATGTATAATGCTGACATAAAGCAAAATATGCTTACAAATGTCAACTCTCCCAAAAATGCTATCTTTATTCGTGGCGCTTTTATTTATTATTTTTGTCACATTACTCCGTATTTTCACAGCTTTACAAGTTGTAGTTGTTGAATACGTAGGTTAAGCATTGTCGAACTCAGCCTATCAGTGGATGGGTTTTCCCATCACGCTTCTCGTTTTGGAGGGTACATTAAGTCGTTAGATTTGGCTATCATCGATAGATGAAATTAAGCGAAGTCATAGGCCTTCGGGCGGCTTGGGAACACTGGCCTCCACCAATCCGCAGGAATAGTATAGCATAGTATGCTGTAAACCACTTTGGTTGTAAGCGTAACCCGTATCCCAGTGTAATTGCGTGATAAGCCCATTGAGCAGTCTCCGCAATTATGTTTGTACAATGTCCTTAGCAATTAAATGCATATATATTGTTCGTGTACCTTTTCCATACATAAATATATATATATATATATATATATATATATATATATATATATATATATATATATATATGTATATGTAGGAAAAATACATGACAAACAAAGAGTTTCTCTTATTTTTACCCGAGTATAGCAAAATAACATGTGTTATGATTTCCGCCGGTTTGTATGTGGGTGTGTATGTATGTCCATCTGTTCCCTCATTGTAGTAGTTGTATAGACCACGGCTATGCTCTGAACATTATTATGGATATGTATTAAATAAATTAAAACATACTATGTGTAAGGTGTTCATATGATAGACAATAAATATTAAATTGTTTGTAGATAATAATTTCGGCCAGCTTAGTAGCGCTGTGGTCAGTAACGATGCTTTGGTACCAACACTCCTGGGTTCGATTCCCAAACAGAACAAACATTTGTTCATGAACATGTGTGTTTGTCTTGGTCTGGGTATTTTTAACAGTGGTAGGCCTTATTAAAGCAAGTCTGAGGATGTACAGAAAACCCCAGCAAAATAAAAACTGCGATGAGGGTCGTTCCTGAGTGTGAGTGAGTTCACCAATAAGTTACTAAGACTGTTGGTAGCAGAAGTGGCATTGCGCTAGTGATACTTAATATATTCCAAACGTTCATAGACTGTGGTAACCACTTTCCATCAGGTGGATCGTATTGTCGTATGCCTTCCGACGTTGTATAAAAAAATATTTTTACTTGAAAAAAAATTCTTGTCCCATACTTATTAGGGCTTGATTTTTCAGTAGTCAGTTTTTAGTTTTTTAATTTAGTCTGTTAAGAACTATTATTATAATGGTAGAAACAAAAGTTTACATAATAAACTGAAAATGTTTGATATATGCCCCTTATAGCACCCTGGAGGGTCGATATCAAACGAACCTTATCTAGCCTGTTCCTATTGCAGATTCACCCCCGGGACCATCCTCATTGTTCCCAAATTCAGAAATTTCAGGCTGAAATAACCGCCGGGGTTGCCATGCTTCGGTTAAGTACGTGTTCATGGGATTTTAATGGTGTCTAGAGATTTTAGATGGCGAGGAAAATGTTAGAACAAAAACATCTTTTTCTTAATATATTTTTAAATCACGTTATAAAAGTCTGGAGGCTTACAATAATATGGCCTTCCAAATATAAACCATGGGTACTTGTGATCCAAGGAGAATTGCTCAAGCATTGCTTGCTTTTGTTTCAAAACTTCGGAAGGCATCCCATTTCGTATTGTTATGTTCTGTAAACTGTTCCTAACTGTTTGTCGTAATGTGGGAGTGTTACGTGTGAGAATGTGTTCTCTTGTGTTAGAATGGCGACTCTTTACACCGCAAAGGACACGACGTGAAGATGAACGAGTACCTTTAGAGATAGATAGAATTACTAAACGTAGATCTGCAGAAGTATTCACATTGGCACGGAAACTACTCATTCGAATCGACAAGTCGTCACACCAAGTGCAGCAAAATACGCATATTTTATTATTTTTAGTACAGAGGGGTACTGGCAAAGGGTTTATGGGCATACAGTATTTCTTAAGCTTAGAATCGTTTCAAAATTTCCTTACTTCTAAATTCCAGCTTCAGATATATGCTAAATAACACTCCGGACGGGTTCTCAGTCAAAATCCTCAAGTTTCCATGCAACCCATAAAGTGATAGTGAATTGAACTGCTTATTTTCATGTTGTTTATTATTTAAAATTTAAATGAAATACGTGCACTTCAAAACCCACAATCATTAAATTTACTTAATTTTTCCAATTTACATATAATAAATATTCACGTCGGAAAAAAATCACGAGCCCACAAGCTCTCGAGAATATTTCGTGTCAAAATGGCGTAATTTTACGAATTAAGAAGAAGAAATCATTTTAATTCGAAATTGTAATTTACTTGGACTCAAATTGCATTAAAATATTTCGATTTCGGAACGAATATGATGTTTCGTGTCAATCGGAATGAATTTAAAATACATTTCACTGAAACAATTCTGATTCAGTGGAACAACATTTCGATTCGAATGAAAAATTTCCGTGAAAATTTGGAAATTTTTCATTCGAATTCTAAAAATGCTGATGGGAAAACGATTCAGATCGAATTTCGAATCGAAGCCATACTGACTGAACAAAAGAAGATTATCACTTATTTAAACCAAAGTGCGATATTCGAAATAAAAAGGAAATGATCCGAACCGTCTTCCCCATAAGAGGTAAGTTGAGGTTGTTATTATGTAAAGATGTATTATAAGATATAATGACTAAACGAAGACCTGAGGTGAAGACGATTCAGATCCATTTTTTTGATGCGACATCATGCAGCTGTACCAACTGAATAAAAGAAGATTATCGCTTATCTAAGCAAAAGTGCGATGTCTATACAGATAAATAAAATTGGAGTGTCTGTTTGTAATATTAAATTAACCGCTTTTTATTAAATGCATATGGATGTATACACGGTACATATACCTACCAAAATATTTTTTTACAATTTTTGTCTGTCTGTCTGTTTGTTCGGCTAATCTCTGAAACGGCTGGACCAATTTTGACGGGACTTTCACTGGTAGATAGCTGATGTAATAAGGAGTAAATTAGGCTACTTTTATTTTTAATTTTTAATTTATTTTTATTAATATAAATAAATAATAAAAACATAACTATTCCGCGCGGACGAAGTCGCGGGCACAGCTAGTATGTATGTATGTATATCTTCACGCCAAGTCCCTTGCGGGGTAGGCAGAGAGAACCGAGCGCCATAAGACGCGGTCCTTGCATACTTCACTCGCTTCTGTGACATTCATAGCTCTTTTCATGCACGCTCGCCGGTTCCTGGGGCTTCTGACATCACCTTCTGATAAAACACGACCAATTTGGTCATGGTAGGTTAGTCTCGGCCTTCCTCGGCTCCTACATCCTTCCACTTTTGCATTGTATATCTGTTTCGTCATTCTTTCGTCCCGCATTCTTTCTACATGTCCGAACCAACGGAGCATGCCCTTTCTTATCTTAACACCGACACTCTCTTTTAGACCAACTCTTTCTCTCACGTCTTCATTACGAACGCGGTCAGCAAGCGTTATGCCACAAATTTTGCGCAATGCTCGCATCTCGACCGCATTTATTCTACTTTCATGCTCTCTCTGCCATACCCAGCTCTCACTTCCATAAGTTAGCGTTGGTATTAGCACCGCGTTGTGTACAGCGAGCTGTGCCTTCTGGCTTAGATTTCGGCAGCCTAGAAGTTTACCCAACGCTCCATTCACCCTATTCCCGGCACTCACTCGTCTCTCCACATCAGCGGTGTACCTTCCATTGCTGCTAAAAGCACTTCCAAGATATACAATCTCATTCACTTGCTCCAACACTACATCATCAACCATAATCCTAGTGTTCGTTCTGGTTGTCTCTCTTTCAAATACCATTATCTTGGTTTTCTTCGCATTCAATTGTAAGCCTTTCTTCATACAATCATCTTTCATTGTTGTAACTAGTGTTTGCAGTTCGGATGGTGATTCTGCTATTAATGCCGCATCGTCTGCATTAAGCAGGCAGTTGACCACTGAGTCACTTATTCGCATTCCCACATTCATATTTCTTATTCTCTGAAGACAACTGTCCAGATACAGGATGAACAGCCGAGCCGACAGCACGCATCCCTGTCTGACACCAATGTTGACATCAAACCAGGGCGACAAGCTGCCGTCCACCCGCACACATGCTGTACAATCCTCATAAGTGGATTGCACAGCACGGAGTAGGTCACCGTCAACCCCATATCCGGGCAAAATGTTCCAGAGATTCTTTCGCACGACTCTATCAAATGCTTTCTCAAAGTCCACAAAACCGCAGAAAACCTTCTGGTCCAAAGCCAGATGCTTCTCTACGATGTTGCGGAGTGAAAAAACTTGATCCGTACATCCTCTGCCGCTTCGAAATCCACCCTGTGCTTCCCAAAGCATTCCATCGGATTTCACCCTCATTCTCCTTTCAATGACTTTTCCATACACTTTAGCTGCTAAGCTGATCAAACTGATGGCCCTATAGTTGGCGCAGTCCATACGTGAGCCCTTGCCTTTATACAAGGGCACGATGACTGCGCGTCTCCAATCGCTCGGAACCCTTCCGGTTCTCCAGCATAATTTGCTCAAAAACCAGAAGGCGTCCCTAACGCAGGTACCACCTAGCTTGATCATCTCAGCTGTTACTATATCGATTCCCGCTGACTTTCCATCTTTCAAACTTCGTATTGACCATTCAATCTCGTCCATAGTAATGTCTTCATGGTACGCTGGCACTGCCGAGTCAATCACAGACTCATTCACAATGCCAGCGTCATGGACATAATCATACATTTCTCTAAAATATTCACTCCACCGTTCTAACACTTCCTGAGTGTTAGCAAGAATGCTACCAGCTTTACATCTTATCTTGTCCATTCTGGATGCTGACGAACCACTTCGAGACTTCTTTACCTCTCTCCAGAAGAGTTTGGTATTTGCCTCGAAGTTCTTCGTCAGCTTCTCTTCCTCAATCATATGTAGTCTTTTACGCTTCTCTTTCACTAAAGCTTTGGAGTCATTCTTGCATCGACGGTATATTTCTTTCTTCATTTCTTTCATACCATCACTCTGGTGCAAAGATGATACGTAATCCAGCCACGCTTTCCTCTTTTTTTCCACGGAGGATTGAACCTCCGCATCCCACCAGGCATCTCCTCTTAGTGTTCTACGTCTCTTTGCGCATCCACATGCTTCTTTCGCACTGTCCACCATACTTTCTTTCAGAACTTTCCAACATTCGTCTACATCTGAGTCGGAAAGACTCGCGTTCGCAAGTCTTTCACTGACTAGACGTACATACGTACTCCTCACACTTTCATCTTCCAATTTTTCACTTCTTATTCTTTCATGGTCTCCGAAAGGAATACGCACTCGCCAGTGCCTCCACTTCTTGAAAAGGCCCACAAATTGGCTTACCACCAGATAGTGGTCCGTTTCAAGAGTGGGACCTCTGAAGGCTCTTGTATCCATTAACGACTTTCGGAGACGTTCATCTATCAAAATCAAATCAATCACACTTTTCTGTTCATTCCGTCTCCATGTGTAAGTGTGAATATCCTTGTGATGGAAGAGCGTGTTCGACACAAGGAGGTTTCGTTCCATACATACGTCTAAAAGTAACTTACCAGCATCATTCACTCTCTTATCTCCGTATGGACCAAGCACAGCCTCATAACTGCTTCGCTTGGTCCCAACCCATCCATTCAGATCACCACACATAATTATCCGTTCATTCGCTTCGGCCAAATCCAGAATACCCCTTACAGTCTCCCAAAACTTCTCGAGCTCCTGGGGATCAGCAGAGCTCACAGGAGCATATGCTGCAACTAAAAACACTCGCGTAATCCCCAGTTTTATCTTAACCCAGAGAAGTCTTGGACCTACTAAATCGTAATCTTTCACACCAGCGGCCAAGCGAGATGAAAGCACGACACCTACGCCAGCGCTGGCATGAACGTCCTGGTCCACCCCGGACCACAGGGCCATCATGCCACCGGGCAGATCTTCGGTGTCGCTTCCCTTTCGCTTGGTCTCTGACACACACAAAGCATCTAGGCATCTCACGTTCATTATATCTATCCACTCATTCATCTTATCTTTTAGACCACCTCTCACATTCCATGTGCCTATACGACACTCAGCTCTCCTCGACCCGCCTGGATGGGCGTTGCGTGGTGGGTGGCGGCCCCCACCGCCGCATGCCTTAGATTTCGCACCGACGGGGGCGGATCGGTGCGCGTCGCCTCCGGGGGACGCCCTAATCCGCGCGTCTGTGCGGTTTGGGTCCAGAATTGCAGTCCAAGTGTTGGACTGGCAGGGTCGCGGCGTGCACGCTTCTGGTACCGACCCCAAATAAAAATATCTTTAGTTCATACATATCATCACGCCTATCTGTCAGTGGGGAAGGCAGAAACAATGGAACGCCAGGTGCACCGATCCAAACATATCTCTTTCACTTCTTCCACGCTCATCAACCTCTTCTCGCATGCTTTTCGGTTTCGAGTGCTTTTGATTTCGTCTTTTTTCAGCACATCACCTATCTGATCAATATGTGTGAGTCTACGGCGGCCCCTGCCGATATCTTCACTTACTCTTGCTCGATATACTTCTTTCGTAACTCTTTTGTCCGAACCATTTCACCCTTTTCAATTTTTGTCACTATATCATATATCATTCCACAACGTTCTCGTATCGCGCTATTTCTTACTCTATCAATCATTCTAACTCCACACATAATCCTCAGTGCTCTCATTTCAACATCGTTGACCCTATTTTCATGCTTCTTCTGTCATACCCATGATCCGTACGTTAATGTTGGCATTCCTACGGTACACAGCTATTATTAAAACAAAATTAATTATCAGTGCATCAATATCGTTTTTCTTGCTGACTTTTGTTACGTAAGTACTTTTTTAATAGACCCTGAATAAAAGCAAGACAAGCCCTGTTCGATATATTTGTACATTATAGTAAACCGATTAAACAATCCGATTAAAGGTTTACTTTATTCAAAATACCGACACAATATACCTACCATATCCGTATACAATATCAAATATTTGTACATATCTGCAGAAAGAGAGACACTCGTAAATAAAATATTCTGAAAATGCATTACAGACCTTTTTACGTAGGGGTAAAGTGATGCTTGACCGAACGCTTTGATCGGCGGAGTGTGTTCAAAATGAATGTTTTTGAGACCGGCCCATTTCGATTGTTGATGAGAGGTCTCGGGGTCAGGGCTCCGTGACCGGAGCTGAGGCCGCAGCTGGAGTGCTGTTGAGTTTGAGTAAGCTATTTCGTCGATGCCACTATTTGAGTTCGTAGAAAAACGAGCTGGTTTTTTTATGCAACGTCTGTGAACACTTGCAATATATCAGTACCACACGCGCGATGCCACCTCTGCTGGTAAAATAGCCTCTTCTTAGGAGCTTACTGGTGACTTCCACTCACTCTTGAAGTTTGGCGATTCATTTCTTTGTCGGACTATTAAAATGTCGAATTTTAACATTTTAACAGGCCACATTAAAAAAAAAATAACGCAACAACTCTCCAGTGCCCCCTGGGAGTTATTATTTAGCTGCGGCTTTCTTTGAGGTGAAGGTACTTCCACAGACGGGCTGTTTAGATGCGTCCTGTCTATGAAGGTAATAATCTATGGAGAATCGACATGACCGATATTACATAGTAACTCGTTTCACCGCTACGGCTCCGGGGGTAAAGTAAAATGCGCAGCTCTTATTGGCTCATTCGCGAATTAACATCGCGGCACTTATCGACTTATTGGTTAAAATATTCTCCCATTGGCCAGTAGGCCCAAATCGCTGAGATATTTAGAAGCTAAAACGCAACGTTATTGTGCTTTCATGCGTAGTTAAATGATTTATACGTTTGACGTAGGGTATCTCTTAAAAGGAACAGGACGGTTGAGAACTGCTACCTACCTGCTTAAGCTTTTGTATGGACGGGTTTATCGATCTTAAGCTTTTCCACGCACGTTAAGCCATCGGTTCCAGCTCTTGCCACAAATGACACTTATTAACCCTAATCAGTGGAAGAGGTTTTTTTTATACTACGTCGGGATCCATACAAGCATACGGCCCACCTGATGCTTATTAACGTATGAGATATATTAAGTATCACTCGCGCGATGCCTCCTCTGCTGCTTACACAGCAACTCCTTGGGAGCTTACTGGTGACCTCACTCATACGCAGGAACACAACAACCCTCTAGGGAGTTTGTTATTTGGCTGCGGTTTTCTGTGAGGTGGAGGGGGAAGTACCCCAGATGGACTGCTTTGATGCGCCCTACTTCTCTTAAAAGGTGAATCAACTCAGGCGGTATGAAAACATTGGCCTCCGCCAATTGAAGTTGAGAAGTTAGAATTACTCGATCAAACCCGTGTCATAGCAGTGCAGTGCGAGTAAAGTTAGTGTGGTAGCGTCCATTTTCGTCTATTATTATATACCTAGTGTATGTAATAAGGTTGTAATAGGGTTGCATGCTATGTGCTAGGCTGTTTATTCTGTATCTCGACAGTTGTCTGCAGAGAATAAGGTCAACGAATGTAGGATTGCGCATGGGTGATCTAGTGGTGAACTGTCCGCTGTATACAGACGATGCCGTAATATTAGCAGAAACACCATCTGAACTGCAAACACTGGTCACAATAGTGAAAAACTATTGTATGGAGAAAGACTTACTATTGAATGCGAAGAAAACAAAGATTACGGTATTCGAACAGAAGAAACCAGTACCAATGTAAGGATTACGGTTGATGTTGAAGTGTTGGAACAAGTAGATGAGATTGTATATCTTGAATGCGCTTTCAGCAGGGATGGAAGGTACATCGCTGATATAGAAAGGCGAGTGAATGATGGGAATAGTGTGAATGGAGCGTGGAGAAAACTTCTTGGCAGTAAAAACTTCAGCCAGAAGTCACAGCTCGCTATACACAATGCAGTGCTGGTCCCAACAGTTACTTATGTAAGCTAGATATGGGTATGGCAGAGAGAGCATGAAAGTAGAATAATCGCAGTCAAAATGCGAGCGTGTTGCGCAAAATTTGTGGCGTAAAGCTAGTAGACCGTTTTCACAATGATGATGTTTGAAACAGAGTTGGTATGAAAGAGAGCGTCGGTGTGAAAATTAGAAGAGGCATGCTCCATTCATTCGGACATGTAGAAATAATGCAGGATGAAAGAATGATGAAGCAGATATACAACGTAAAAGTGGAAGGATGTAGGAGCCGAGTCAGGCCAAGACTTACCGACCATGACCAAATTGGTCATGTTCTATCAGAAGGTGATGTCTGGGGAAGTACTTCCACCACACAGAAAACCGCAGCCAAATAACAACTCCCTAGAGGGTTGTTGTATTCCAGCGTGTGAGTGAGGTCACCAGTAAGCTCCCAAGAAGTTGCTGTATAAGCAGCAGAGGAGCGTTTATAGGCTACGGTACCCGCTTTACATCAGGTGGGTCGTATGTATACCTCCCGACGTAGTATAAAAAAAAGAATTAAAAAATCATAGTACAGAGACATCATACGCAACTTATTTCCTTTTTTTATATATACAACGTCAGGAGGCAAGCCGTGTGCGTGTGCCGTGTGCACGCTCGATGTAAAGAGGTTACCGTAGCCCTTACGCTTGCAATACATTATGTATCACCCGCGCGATGCCATCTCTGCTGCTAACACAGCAACTCCTTGGCAGCTTGACCTCATTCACACGTAGGAACACAACAAAATGAAAGATATTCTGTATTCTTCTAATATTTTTGCGAGCTTACATTATATGCAACTTGATATAACCTGCTTTGTGTGCTTCCGCCACCCACCCACTACCGTTAGTAGATGCAATATGCCGACGCTGCCGTGGCTGCTCTGGTAGTCTCTGCCTCGGCTGCTGTGGTCGTCCGCCATCTGGAACAGAATCCCCATGCCCCCACCGCCGCCACGACTGGCCTGGTCGTCGCTGCGACATGTGTTTCGCCTCTCCACGAGACATCCTCAGGCGCTGTAGACGTTACTCGTTAGAATATTCTAAGTAGTGGGTGGATGCTGGCCGGCGCTAGGCCGCATGAACTAATTGGTGGCGGAAGCACACAAAGCAGGTTAGATCAAATTGCATGTAAATTTGACTTTCGCAAAATAACGCCTGAATGTATTAACTAACTTCCTTTATGTTTTATCATCATTACCAATTCACAATGAGATACTCGTACTTCGCTAATTAATCAAACTGGTGATTTCAAACGAAATTCATATCAGGTCACATTTTCGTCGCCAGACTGTTGACTATAAAAGTGTGTTCCAACAGCCGCACTTGTTCAAACTACTGTAAGACATAAGCCAGCTCAGATCACAAGAGTTCCCGCAAACTCTGCCTAAGTAGTTGACCGCGGCTTGGGCGAAGTTGCCCTAAATCTACTCCATAGTTCCAAGGAAATGCTAGTATGTTAAGAATAATAGTGACATAAATCTAGATACGTGAGCATAAAATGTTTGAATAATTTCTGTTTTAGTTCCTGCACTGCAACAAATTATCTATACTAATATATAAAATCTACATACTCTATCTACGGGAGGCACACAAGCGTACGGCCCACCTGATGTAAAGCAGTTACCGTAGCCTATAAACGCTTGCAATACATTAAGTGCAAGTAGATCTAACCTGCTTTGTGTGCTTCCGCCACCAATTACTTCTACGGTCTAGCGCCGGCCGGCACCCACCCACTACCGTTCGTAGATGCAACATGCCGACGCTGGTTATTTATTGGTACATAGCAACATTTTAATTGGGGACGAGTGGGCCAATAAAACGGTTCTTTATCCACTGGGCTGGGATCGATTCTCCCTGCATAGCCAAAAAGGGACTTGGCGTCAAGAAACAGTAAGAGTTTTCTGTAAGATGGGGATACTTTCCCAATCGGGCTGTCTTGAACCGCCCTGCCTCTCTTTCTCACCTGAGAATATTTTTGGGTCCAATTGGTCAATGCTTTTATTACATATAAGCGTAACATTATGTTAGCTCAGACCTGAAACCCCTCAACTAGGTCACGTATCTCATAAACCAATTTAGGTGGGTCCAGAACAGGAATGAACTTTAGATAAGTATAGAATTATAATTAAGTACAGCTGAAGCTTGGCAAAATGGACAGTGACCCGGCGGCCGCTAAATTAATTGCCGAATTGAATCACGTACAGGATCTAGTTGGGTCGTACAGTTAATTAAAAAGAAAACAGTATCTCATGTCGGAAGATGTTAGTGATCGTGAGGCAAGGATAGCGAAACTGGGACATGGGTACTCTGGTTATGTTTATTTTATAGTTATAACAGTTATTGGCAAATCTATGGCAAACGTATTCATAATTAAAGTATCACTTGCTTTTGATGAGCTCGGTGGCGGTGGTCCTACTTTAACACTAAGGCTCTTAGGTTTGATTCCCACACAAAACAAACATTTCTGTGCATGAACATGACTGTTTCTCTTAGATTGGGTGTTTTAAGTGTTGTAGGACATATCAAACAGCCGTACTGGGAAAGTACCTTCACCAGAAAACCACAGCCAAACAATGAACAGTTCCTTGGAAGGTCGTTCTATTCCTGTAATCGAGGTAGCCAGTAAAGCAGAGTTGTTGTGTTAGCAGCAAGGGTAACACGCGTAAGCGATACTTCAGGTAGCCACATTACATCAGATGGGCTGTATGCTTCCCGATATTGTATAAAAAAAATCGGCGAAGTGCGAGTCGGACTCGCGCACGAAGGGTTCCGTACCATTATCTATAAAAACAGCAAAAAAATCTCGTTTGTTGTATGGGAGCCCCCCTTAAATATTTGTTTTATTTTAATTTAATTATTTATTCTTAAAGTGAATATATAACTAAATATTCTGTGAATATTTCAAGCGTCTACATGTTGCCGTTATCAATATCAAGCAAAAATGAGCAAAAAAAATCGGCCAAGTGCGAGTCGGACTCGCGCACGAAGGGTTCCGTACCATTATCTATAAAAAAGGCAAAAAATTACGTTTGTTGTATGGGAGCCCCCTTAAATATTTATTTTATTCTATTTTTTAGTATTTGTTGTCATAGCGGCAACAGAAATACATCACCTGTGAAAATTTCAACTGTCTAACTATCACAGTTCATGAGATACAGCCTGGTGACAGACGGACGGACGGACGGACGGACGGACGGACAGCGGAGCCTCAGTAATAGGGTTCCGTTTTACCCTTTGGGTACGGAACCCTAAAAATCACGTTTGTTGTATGGGAGCCCCCTTAAATATTTATTTTATTATATTTTTTAGTATTTATTATTACAGCGACAACAGAAATACATCATCTGTGAAAATTTCAACTGTCTAACTATCACGGTTCAAGAGATACAGCCTGGTGACGGACGGACAGCGGAGCTTCAGTAATAG
Source organism: Pyralis farinalis (assembly GCA_947507595.1). Lineage (NCBI taxonomy): Eukaryota > Metazoa > Arthropoda > Insecta > Lepidoptera > Pyralidae > Pyralis > Pyralis farinalis. The sequence goes on from OX382258.1 coordinate 22,562,296, forward strand.
GGTTCCGTTTTACCCTGTGGGTACGGAACCCTAAAAAGATCTTTATTAGGTAAGGTTACATGTTTTTCTCTATGGACTGAGAAGGTCAGATGGCAGTCACTCTATGTGAAAATCAGTATTCTTACCAAATTTATAGGCTCGGGTAGCAGAACTCGCCAATACTTGTAGATTAGGAAACAGGTTATCTGAGAAAAAAAAGCTCTAGTAATTGGCAATCGTATGATATCGCTGGGAACATGAAATGCACGCAGCTGTAGAGCCTGTTTGCTTGCATGTGATCTCTCTTATTCGTTGCAGAGATTAATTTGGCTGCAATTTCCAGTTTTAGTAAATACTAAAGTTGGACTATTCCTATTTGAATATGCACTAGCTTTATTGTACTAGAGCTTAACCTAGTCAGTGCTACATATGATGAGGAGCTTGTATTTGATTCTGAAGATAATGGTTAGATGCTGATGAAGGTTGTCTATATGAATAACGAAATATATAAAATAAAAACACTGGAATAAGGACTTACTTGTACTGAACTTACTTATATAAGTAATATTATCTGTCAATATAAGTAAATGACAAACAAATGGTTCGGTTAATCAAGTTTTAGAGTAAATTCTACTTTAGGCACGTTAAACTCTTTTGGGATGAGGAAAAAACCCTGTATTTTGATATTATTATAAAATTGACTTGCATTTATAAATTTATTTGTATTATTTAGATAAAAATCTTTATTTTTTATGTATAAACGGGCAATAAATGAAAATAAGAAGTTTTTTCTGAGAGGGAGGGCGTACATACCTAATCGGCCCGTCTTGGGAAGTATCTCCACCTTACAGAAAACCGCAGCAAAAAACAACTGCTTGGAGGGTTGTTGTGTTCCTGCAAGTGAGTGAGATTACCAGGAAGCTCCTAAGGAGTTGCTTTGTTAGTAGCAGAGGTGGCATTGCGCGAGCTATAAGCTATGGTGACTTTGTCTGTCTTATATGACTTCATGTAAAAAATGTAGTTTTAATCTAAACTAATTTACCAGTTATTTCATGAGTTCTAGCGCCGGCGTAGTACTAAATGCAAACCGTAGCTGCCTTGAGAGCTCCGATCATCCCTGCATAAACCGTTACGGTCATCTTTATGATTGTCCGCAATTGCTATTTAATTAAAATAAATTTCAATTGCTATTGTAGGGTAGTTACATTATTTGTAATGTAGGTAAGCCTTAACGTAATAAACCAGTCCGCTCCCTACTTTGGTGTTTGATTGACGTTGCACTGGCGACGAGTCGAGTTCACGCGTACAACTCGTTAAACGTGGTGATAAATTCCTTAAAATCATGCCGATCGGCAAGTTAGAACATTTCGAACTAAATTCAAAACAATGGCCTGCGTATATTCGTCGAGTAAACCAATTTATTTTGCTGAAAGAAATTAAAAAGGAATTGCGCGTGCCATTATTAATTACAGTGGTCGGGGAATCGACATATTCCCTTATGTGTGATCTTTGTTCTCCTGCTCACCCAGAATCGAAGACCTACGAGCACCTGGTGCAACTCGTGAGCGATCACCTGGAACCTAAGCGATCAGAGATAGCCGAGCGTCATGTATTTCGCTTGCGTAGACAACATGTCGGCGAACCGCTCACCGAGTATTTGCAAAGTCTAAAGCACCTCGCCACTACCTGTAATTTTGGAACGAATTTAGAAGAAAATCTCCGCGACCAGTTTGTGTCGGGGTTGGCTAATGAGGCTATGCGGTCGCGAATTTTTGCCGAAAGGAATATCAAATATAAGGAAGCAGTGGAGCTGGCTTTGGCGCTAGAAGCAGCCGAGCGACATGCGGAGGTGAGCGCTGCCACAGCGGCGGCGGGCGCCGCCTCGGGTGCCGTCATCGGCGCGCAGTGCGCAGCGGATGATGGTCTGCATCAAGCGAACGTGACAAGCGGCAGGCGTTCACAACAGAGCGGGACGCGGGCACAGCCCCGCGGCGTTGGCGGCATAGGCTCCTTGCGTTGCTGGCGATGCGGTAAGCCGCATCGGGCGGACAGGTGCCGGTTTGTAAATTATAATTGCGATGAGTGTGGTGTGCGCGGTCATTTAAAGGTGATGTGCAAAGAAGTGCGATACAAAGGACATTCGAATGCTCGACACAATTACGTAAGTGATGATGGTGAGGATTTTTTCAATATTCAAGTCGACGGAACAGGTGACAAACCTTATATTATTACGGTATTGGTGGATGGGCGTTCCCTCGAGTTCCAAGTCGATACTGGGAGTCGTATATCGACTATTAGTGAAAACTTTTATAGACGTAATTTCTATAGTAAAAATATACAGCCAGACAATCTGAACATACGCAGTTACGTCGGTTCAAAAATGGAGTCACTCGGTTATATTAATGTTAAGTTGGCCCTCGGTAATGTTTATGTTCGTAATTGTAAACTCCACGTCATTAGAAATGGGGGACGACCTTTATTAGGCAGAGAGTGGGTGCGCGCTCTAGAAATAAGGAACATAACTATAGATATGCATCATATTAACGAACATTTGACGAGTGAGCCGTTTTTGAACCGATTGGTTGCAGAGTTCCCAGAAGTGTTTACAGATAAGTTAGGAACATGTAAAAAGAATATTAAGTTGAATGTAACTGATGATACGCCTGTGTATGTACGAGCACGAGCAGTGCCGCTGGCGCTGCGCGTGCGTGTTGAGCAAGAGCTGGACCGACTCGAGCGGGAAGGCACTATTTATCGAGTGGAGTCATCGGAGTATGGGACGCCGATCGTTCCAGTGATTAAGGAGTGCGGAGATATACGGATTTGTGGAGACTATAAAATTACTATTAATCCGAAACTTAAACGCGATCCATATCCGCTCCCCAGGATTGAGGAGTTGTTCGCGACACTCAGTGGTGGGGAGGAGTATTCGAAGATCGATTTAAAAAATAGCTATCAACAACTTATGCTAACCGAAGACTCCCAACCGTATACCGCCATCACGACACATATAGGTACTTTTGTATATCGCCGCACTCCCTTCGGTCTCTCGTGTATACCGGAAAAATTTCAAAAAATTATGGAGGAGACCCTGAGAGGCGTTCCACGCACGGTCGTGTTCCTGGACGATATTTGTGTTAGTGGGTCAAATAGACAAGATCATTTAAAGAATTTACGCGCTGTATTGGAACGATTACGTAGTATGGGCTTCACGGTGAAGCTAGACAAATGTAGTTTTTTGCAAAGCAATGTGAAATATTTAGGTTTCATAATAGATAAGTACGGTTTACGCCCCGATCCAAAGAAACTACAGGCAATTTATGAGGCCCCAAGGCCAAATGATGTCACGCAATTAAAAAGTTTTTTGGGTCTTTTAAACTATTATGGTAAATTTATTCCCAATTTAAGCATGACATTACACCCATTATATGAGCTTCTTAAAAAGGGAGCAAAATGGATGTGGGACCCGCAGTGTGAGGAGGCTTTCTCGTTGGCGAGACGCGCGCTTACGAGCGAGAAAGTCCTCGCTCACTATGAGGAGGGGCGGCCGCTCGTGTTGGCGGTGGACAGCAGTGCGTACGGACTGGGTGCGATGCTCGCACACCTTTATCCTGACGGGAGCGAGCGACCTATCAGTTGTGTTTCTAGAACACTGAATTCAGCGGAGAAAAATTATAGCCAATTAGATAAGGAAGCGCTGGCGATATTTTTCGGTGTTACAAAACATCACCAATATCTCTATGGCCGAAAGTTTATCTTGCGTACCGATCATCAACCACTGAGTTATATCTTTGGGAAGAAAGGAGGAATCCCTCAAACGGCAGCAAGCCGCTTACAACGATGGGCTGCTCGCTTATCGGCATATGATTTTACGGTGAAATTCGTTAGATCAAGTGAAAACAGCCCGGCAGACGCACTGTCGCGCCTGCCCCTACCTCACGAGCGACCGCACACTATAACCGTTAATTACACAGATTTAGTAAAAGAAACTTTGCCCGTGAGTTTCCGAGATATCGGGGCGGAGACTAGCAAAGATAATTTATTAAGTAAGATCAAAGGATATGTTTTATTTGGTTGGCCAACGGTGGCAAGTTGTGACGAGGAGAAGCCGTATTTTACGCGTAAGGAAGAGATTTCACTCGACTTAGAATGTTTACTTTTTAAATACAGACTCATCGTGCCCCCGTCTTTGCGATCTAGGGTTTTAGAGGAAATTCATGAAGGCCACTTAGGCATGAATAAAATGAAAAATTTGGCTCGCAATTATGTGTACTGGCCCAGTCTCGATCAGGAGATCGAAAATGTGTGCCGGGCCTGTGAGGCGTGTCGGTTGGTGCGGGACGTACCCTCTCACGCCACCCTGCACCCCTGGGAGTTTCCACTGAAACCGTGGCAGAGGGTACATGCGGATTTTGCGGAATGTGGAGGAAAAAAATATATAATCTTAATCGATGCACATTCTAAGTGGATTGAGACCATCGCTATGAGCCGGACTGATTCAGAATCTACCATAACGGTATTAAGATCCATATTTGCTAGGTTCGGTTTGCCGGCACAACTTGTCACAGACAATGGACCACCGTTTTTGTCAATAGAGTTTAAAAACTACTGTTTAAAAAACTGCATAAAACATGTAACGTCGGCACCGTATAGACCACAGGGGAATGGGGCCGCGGAAAACGCGGTTAAAATTATTAAAAAAGTAATTAAAAGAGCTATTCATGAGGGCGAAAATATATCAAAAGCATTGTCTAAATTCTTATTTCAATATCGAAATGTGGAACACGCTACAACCAAAGTAGCACCGGCAGTTGCGTTGTTGGGCCATCGGCTACGGGGACGTCTTGACGCCTTACGCCCTGACGTGACGGCTATCGTACAAACAGCCCAGCAAAGACAGGTTCAAAATAAGGGAGGTCAGGATCGGGATATTGAAGTCGGAGATCACGTCCTCGCCCGAGGTTACTCTACGAAGACACCAAAGTGGGTGGAAGGGAACGTGATAAAGAAAACGGGTCCCGTGTCTTACACTGTTAAAGTGGGCGATGGCACGCAATGGCGTAGGCATCTAGACCAGCTTATTACGTTAAACCCAAAACGTAAGAGTAGGTATTCCTTATCACGGCCGAATTTCAAGTTGCCGGAAAAACAAGATTGCTTGGAAAAGCCGCTATACGATGCCGACGATACATTCGAAGGTGCAGAGGAGGAGAGGTCGGAGGAATTAGTCATTGGTCAACAAGGTGTGCCTGCAACATCTGCCACCGACCCCGGGCCGATAGTAACTACGCGTTCTCCGACGCCTCCGACAAATGATTCAGCTCGGGCTCTGCGAGCTCACAACCGAGCTAAACGCGCAAATAAGCATGAGATGGAATAGCCTTAATTTACGCATAGGCCACTCTGTAATATTTAGACAGTAAGCTATCTCGTAACTTCCTGTGTTATAACAATATAGTGTTATTTATGTTATTATAGTGTTTAGTTTAAAAAGGGGGATATTGTAGGGTAGTTACATTATTTGTAATGTAGGTAAGCCTTAACGTAATAAACCAGTCCGCTCCCTACTTTGGTGTTTGATTGACGTTGCAATAATACAAAATGCATACTGCTGCCGAATACGCTACTCTAGTTCATTTTGGAACTGTCTCAATGCGATCACTCGAGAGTTCTAAGTAAGATACTGCATTGATTTATTATACAGTCCGCTGCCAGTTTTCTACCAGGAAAATTGGCTTAGATAAGATTGTCCTTGGTTTTGTTTCTTTAATCTTAAGGCTTAGTTAATTAGTTTGATTTAATAGTTTCCAGTCTAAGATTGGAAGAATAAGTACACTTATGTTAGTTCACCTTTGTGTTCTTTGATCTGACAAGGTAATGATCTCTTAATACTTTAGTATTTGTCATCTAACTACAGTATACATGGATGTTTCTTAGCGTAATATCGTTTACTAATCCACTAGAATCGACGGCATCCACTGCGTAAGCATGATCTGGTGAAGATACTGATTTTGACGTAGAACGACCGCCGTGAGGTCAAAACAACTTGTAGAGGAAACCGGACCTTCCTTGGGTTACCCTCAAAATGCCGTGCCTCACTTCAAGCAAGATATATTTATAAATATGTACATACACGTAAGTATTTTTTTTTATTAATCAATATAATTAGATGGAATATATTACACACAATTTAGCCGACCATAAAGGTTTATGCGTCGCTCGGTGAGGTCACTGACTCGATAAAATTACAACAGTATATGAAATTGAATTGTGTACTAACAAGCGAATGCAATATTTAAAAATATTTATGTACTTAAATGCATAAACAATATTATCATACATTGATGTATATCTTCACGCCAGGTCCCTTGCGGGGTAGGCAGAGACAACCGAGGGCCATAAGACGCGATCCTTACATACTTCACTCGCTTCTGTAACATTCATAGTTCTTTTCATGCACGCTCGTCGGTTCCTGGGACTCCTGACATCACCTTCTGATAAAACACGACTAATTTGGTTATGGTAGGTTAGTCCTTATCCATTTAGGCTTCAAGAAAATCAATCAAGAAACAGATAAAAGTTCTTTAGATTTACTTGTTTTGGAATTCATATTACTATTATCTAACAGTTTATTACATAAACATTTACATACATTTACCACGTTCGCAATGATTATGTAAAAAAGAGTATTGGTCTAAAAGAGAGTGGAGGTATAAAGATAAGAAAAGGCATATTGGGTCAGGTATGTAGAAAGAAGGTAGGATGAAAGAATGACGAAACAGCTATACAATGCAAAAGCAGAAGGATCTCCGAGAAAGACAAAGACTCACCTACCATGACCAAATTGGTCGTATTTTATTAGAAGGTGATATTAAATTAAAAGTGCTATGAATGTTAAAGAAGCAAGCGAGGTATATAAGGAATGGATAGTATGGCGCTCGGTTGTTTCTGCCTATCCCGCAAGGGACCAGTCGTGAAGAAATATATACATAGATGTGTATAAATCTGAAAATACGAATTTAATGATACATCGCCATGCCATGTTCGCTATCCATTAGGCTACACCTATCAAAGCTTCATTAAATTTAATGTTATTATTACCGAGAGTCACGTTTTCTACTAGGCAGGGTGCATCAAATGCAGGTGTTTGAGCTAATGCTAATCTATTGAGATTATAAAGAAATATGCCAAGATGAAGGAGATACGCTTACGCAAGTAACCTGAGATAATTAACTTGAATTTATAACCATAACTTGAGTTTATACGCTTAATTAAAACTAATTAACAAGAATTAGGTCTTATGAACACTGTACTTTGTAACTAGCGGAAGATTCCCTTTGAAGATTTGAAGGGAGAGATAACTTCGAAGACATCTGCAGTGATGGTAAGTCGGTTTCAGGAACTCGATAGCCACATTGTTAGTGAGTTTGCGGGGATATGAGGGTCATCAAATAGTGGTTTGTCATACCATATAGGTATATTATATATATCACAAGAGTTGTATTGACTAGTTATACCTACGCAGTACCTTTTTTAAGAGAGGTAGCGCTTCAGATAACAACTTATTTCTGTGGGTAGGGCGTATCAAAGCAGGGTCTGGGGATGTACCTCCACCTCACTAAAACTTAAAACAAAGAAAACTACATAAAAATAACACCATGGAGGGTTGTTGTGTACCTGCGTGTGAGTGAGGTCGCCAGTAAGTAGTTGCCGCATTAGCAACAGAGGTGGAATCGCGCGAGTGATACTTATATAAGCGTTCATCGGCTACGATACACTTTATATCCGGTGGGCCGTAAGCTTGTATGCCACCCGACCTTGATTAAAAAAAGTCTATCCATTTTAACATTATTAAAATTCGGTCCGAGAAGAGTATAATTAAGTAATTTTAATAAATTTGAATCAAATTAAAGCTAATAAAAGTCTGAGATGTTTACAAGTTAAATAAGGATTAAGAATAAGAAAAATGTCGCCTTATTTATGCTATAAATTATTGTGACTGCGTTATGAACAAAACTAATTATTAATATTGTTACGGTTGCATTGAGTAAGGAGTCTTAAATTTGGTTGTATTATCCGCCTGGACAGCTTCGGTTTCAAGCTTTTTAAAGGTAATATTAATATTGGGAAGCGATTCAAATTCAGTCGCGCGATGCCTCCTCTGCTGCTTACATAGCAACTCCTTAGGAGCTTAATGGTGACCTCACTCACACGCAGGAACACAACAACCATTTAGGTAGTTATTATTATGCTGCGATTTTCTGTGAGGTGGAGGTACTTCCCCAGGCGGGCTGCATTGATGCGCTCTATCTTTCTTAAAATATCCAGACCAAGACATAGACATGTTCATACACACAAATGTTTGCCTTGTGTGGGAATCGGACACACGAGCGTTGGTGTCAAAGTCGCGTATTTCACGACTGAGGCACCGAGCTGGTCAGATTGCTGTTGCCAACTGAACTGACCAGCGAATGGGCCGCTCTAGCCACCGTCGACGCTGCCAAATTTGACATAGAAACTTGAAACTAGGCATAGTTACACAAATGTTTATCCATGTATAACATTAAAAAAAAACGGTTGTATTTATACGTGAAGTATAAAGTTCGAGTATCAAAATGATGTAAACAAATCTCACAATCATCTATCTATAGCTAGGAAGGCAGAGGGATTCGATCACCACATGACTCGCTTCTTATACTGTAACTATAACTAATTTCTTACACTTATACTATAAAAAAGCGTGTGAGGCACACGCTTTTTTAACATTCATAGCTCTTCTAATACACTCACCGTTTTCTTAAACTCCTGATATCTTCTTCTGATAAGACACGATCAATTGGGTCATGATAGGTCTTGGGCCTTCCTCGATAAGATAAAAGATAAAAATTCTTTATATGCCATTGAGCCTTCACATCAGCATATTGGTACAATAATGTCGACTCCTATATCCATCTACTTTCTCGTTCTACATCTGTTTCTTGATTCATTCTTCCTGCATACCGCATCTCTGTTGCTAAATTCGAATGTCAGATGCCATCTCATCTTACTCATAATATATCCTGACTAAAATAAAGTCCTTTGCAAACATCATTGAAAATCCAAGAAGTAGAAAAAAAAGAAAAAAGCTGTGTATGCTGATACATTAGCTCGCTAGGACGGCTAGGTATTTTAATGCAAACTATTCACTATTCAAGTTTACAGTAAATTGACTGAATAAATGCCTATCCTTATCGGATAACATCACCAAGGCATAACCAAAAGTATTTTATGAAATAAAATACAAATAAAAAATTTCAATTGATGATTGATAAAATACAAACATACAAATACATACATAAACACCTCTTACTCGAAATGCATGTACTATCTTCATGGCCATCCCGGGAAAGAGGCTTAATATAAATTTAAAGCATTTGTGAAAAAGATATCTGGATAATTATATTTTGGCAGTATTTTTATCAGTGCTCACCTAGTCATGAACTGCACGGTAGGGAAAAAAATTGTGACGATTCCAAACAAATGTAGCCATTTTTACGGAATAAAAAGATTTTGACTTTGACTTTGACTTTGACTATATTTTTTTATCTTTAATTCAACCTATGAGACATCATTATTATTATACCAATATGTTAACATAAATATATTGTAATATTTAATTCACGGTTAAAAGATGCCTATATTAGCAAGATTCTTACAGTATTTGTTCTTCGCCAATGGTCATTTCCGGAATGAAAAGAAAATGCGAGAAATGGAAAAGATCTAATTTTAAAAATGTAAGACGTGTTTAAGTGTACACGCCTAAAGGCGAAAATAGAATTTTATTCTTACAATATATAATTTGCTTATGCATATAAATTTTGAAACAAGATAGTTCTAATCCCATGCAACATTTACGCTATTTTGTATATCCGTTATACACCTATTAGACCGGCCGGCGCTAGTTCACATGTACTTGTTTGATGAAAATAAATTTTGTTCGGAAGCACACAAAGCAGGATAGATCAAAGGGCGTGTAAACTTGACTTTCGAAAAATAACGCCTGAATCTATTAGAAATACAAATTTTCATGTGTCTGATGCCATGTGCAGTAAAATAATCTTTATGTCAGGAACGCATAGATTTCAGTTTCAACTTTGTAGTGTGGAACATACGGAAAATAGTTCAACAACATAGCGATGCAATTTAGCAACTACGCCCTCTAGTGAACTTTGTTTTAAACGGTTGTATGCACTACAGTTTTCAGGTATGCTGCATATTTTTTGAATGAAAAACCTATCCCGATTTTGTATGCATTACTACACTACACTAAATCCGTTTTTTCGAACTTATGTATATTTTCTTAACAATACGAACAATACGGACGAGAACGTGAGGAAACACGCACGTTCTCGTATTACACTTGGACAGACGTGCAATCTTTCCTAAGAAAGATTTGGCTTTCCCTCGGAGTTGTAGAAGTCCGACAGAGTCGTTCTATGTGAATATCAGCATCGTTGCCAAATCGTTAGACGTAGGTAGCGGACCCTGCCAATTCAATTTTGGAATAGGAAACGGGATAATAATAGGAAAGGAGAGCCATGGCCGAAGTAGGTCTGCCTGGTAGATTCAAAAAAGAGCACGTCCGTAGTAAAACCGGAGTTAGCGGTGTTATTTTAAGGATTAGAAAGCTAAAGTGGCTGTACCAACAGCAGTTGAGGTAGAAAGGTTCTGAAATCGGAAAACGCCCCCCACAAGAACGACTGACGATCTGGTGAAGATCGCTGGCAGCCAATGGATACAAGTGGCAGACGTGCTTCGTCTGAAATTAAGATGATGTGTATTTTATTATTACAATACAATTTCTATGTTTGTTATGCTCATACTATTGTAATCGATCGCTTGATTTCCTACGCAAATGAAGTTATTATAAATGAATAAAATGTAAATATAATTTGTTCATATGTGGCAATTTTAGTACCCAAAATAGTCGTTGTGCACACGCCTATACAGCGCCATTTACTCCAAAAATATATGGGCAACAGATTAATCGCTTCTTAACTCTAAATAATAGCAATGAAATAAAGCAGGTAGGTGCTATATTTGCAAAATAATAAGCGATCTTGTCAGAACATATTTCGTTATATTTGTTTTTTTTTCTCTATTGACCGAAATTAGTTATGAAGATAGTAATTTATATATTGGTTTAGCTAAGCTGTCCTCAGTACCTATCTTTTAAAGCTAAATTAAATCAAACAACTTTACTTACTCCTTATCATTAGAAGCCTTTTAAAGATCTTTACAAAGTTCGCACCAACATGTGGGGCCAAAGTGAAAAGTTACAGCCACTTGGCTTGAAACTCAGACCCTCGTTACGAAAATTTTAATTTGCTATCATGTACCAATTAATTCAGTTAATGTGACGTCCGCTTTATTAATTTCTAATTAATTCAATGTGCCATCCATGGATATTTTGTGTTACTTAATTATTAATATTGGAAATTAAATTAATAAAATTCTATTATGTTTGATGTATTGGTACCTAAGGCTGCGATGTGCACTCGAGTTGTTGACAGATACGTCAATGCGTGAGTGAAGTTCTAACAGTGTATGTGTAAAAGTGACAATTTTAAAGGAGGGAAAAGTAAGTGTATAAAATTATTGTAATTAACGTTAGAAGCATATATGTTTGAAAAACGTATTACATTATAATTGTAATAATTGAATGAAGGAAGAATTCCCCCCGGAGGGAACCGTTTTCGTAAGTTCCAAGGACAGTTTTCTGACATCATGCGCTACTCGTCGCCAACTCTACATGGAATTAGTTTAAGTTGTATGTATGTATATCTTCACGCCAAGTCCCTTGCGGGGTAGGCAGAGAGCACCGAGCGCCATAAGACGCAGTCCTTGTATACTTCACTCGCTTCTGTGACATTCATACTCGTAGCTCTTTTCGTGCACGCTCGCCGGTTCCTGGGGCTTCTGACATCACCTTCTGATAAAACACGACCAATTTGGTCATGGTAGGTTAGTTTAAGTTAAAGTTATTTTTACAATACCATATATATGTTAATTTAAGAAATATATCTATTGCCCTGTGTTGTGAAACCTATTATTTGAAGATAATTTATTTGTATTGAATGGATTAAATTTACTCGTTGTCATTCCCAAGCGAGTTTTTTTAATCCAAAGACATCAAAATCTTAAGACCGCCAAAAAATTTCTTACGCACTGTTGGTATTTCACTTAATTGAAGATTTTTTATTTTGTTATCGTCAAATCTGCATTGTTTAATCATCACATTATAAGTTTTTGTATTCATTTGAAAATTTTAAAGATTTACTTCAGATCATTATGTCAACAGATCACCGCCAACAGATCAAGGAATTATCTGAAACTTTCATCTAGGTAATTGTAATAAAAAACCTAGCTTCCATTAAACTAAGTATTAGTAAGTATTAATAGTGTTTGACGTGAAAACTCTGTCTCTTCTTCAAAAAAAGAAAATGCACTGGTTTTTACTTAATACCGAAGGACACCAGAAGACTGCACTGGCTACAGTCAGAAATCGTGTTTTCTCGTCGAAAAAAGTGCATTGAAAGGACCTAAGTTTCTGCCATTATATTATTTATTATTTGGTATAGACTCTGATTAAAATGAAATTATTTAACTGAAAAATTATTTACAAATATATTTTTTGCTAAAAACTGACAATCGAATAGTACAACATAATCTTAAGAATCCGTGAACGAAGCTACACGCTTCATCTAGTCCATTATTAATTTTGCTTTTGAGCATTTTTTATACCACTAGGGTCATCGAATAGACTAAGAAACGGATAGTGAGATAGACAGGTCGATTTAAAGACACTCTAGTAAGGCTAATTTAGCTATAGTTACTAAAAACACAACACCTTATAAATTATAACGGTACCAGTTAATCCCCTCAACAATCAATTAACCGTAACATTGACTAACCTTAATTACATACAACAATTTATCTTAGACTGAAAATTGTACGAGATATTTAATATTATGTTTAGACTGAAAATTCGCTGTATTAAACGTTTATGTTTTTAAGGCTAGCGATTTAATTAATTAAAGAACGAATTCACTTCACTTTAATTTTAAACGATAATATACACTATAATAAAACAGAATTGTATCTGTACGTACATATGAAGTATTTGTAAAGTATGGAAGGTCCTATATGTCAATGGTTCCCTATTAATATGCTTATATTTCTTTCCACTAAAGTTGTGTACACAAATCAGCGTACGTCCTGTCTGATTGGAAACAGCTATGGTAGTCTACGGACATTTGCAAAAAGGAGAATGCCCATTTTGTTGAATGGAGTTTGGTTTCAATTCTTTTTTTCTTGTGCAGGAATGAAACTGGCTGCAATCTCTAGGGCTTCAACTATGTATTCGAATAAAAGTAACATTGTTTATAAATAGTTCAGGATTTACAAGAAAATCGCTAATGAAGTTCTTTATTTTTTACTCACTTATATTTCATCACTTATATTTTTCGGTTACATTATAGGTAGCTGTTATATGTAATATATTTGGGATCTAAATAAGTAAATATTCTTTCTGCGGCTTCACACAGGCAGCAGACCATGTACATAGCTCCCAGTCGGCATGATTTTTCGTTTTCAGTAATATTCTATAAACGTCAATTGTGGACATATAACTTGACTATTCATAATAACAAAACAGGCAGAACTGTGTGCTATGTCTGGTATGAAACTATTGCGACACGAGGGGCATCAAATTGCATCTTTTTGTATAAACATTTACAGTTTTATGTACGTAATAATGTAAAACATATAATATTTTACTCTGATACATGTGCCGGGCAAAACCGTAATTCATATGTGAGTGTTCACTGGGCCCGTCAGCACCTGAATATAAAAAAACTGATCATAAATTTATAGTTCCAGGACACAGCCACTTACAAGTAGATACTGTTCACGGCGTTTTTGAAAAAAAAATGAGATTTGCAGATTTACCACCCAACATGCCTGGAAGCAACTTATAAAATCCGGCAGTGCTAAATTTGCGGTATACGAAATGAAAAATAACGATTTTATGGAATTTGCTTCACTTGTGAAAGGAACTAGTCTTGAGAAACAAACATACTGAAGAAAATCAGTTCAAATGGCTCGAGAAAACAAAACGGCTTCGTTTTGAATAAGATTTTATATAAATATGGCCTAGACAGTGAGGCACCTTTTCAAAGTTCAATTTAAAACGTCGAGGCGGTTATGTACCTGAAATCATTCCAATTTATTCAGTCAATCCAATACCTATATTTACAAAAAAGAAACAAGACCTTATTTCTTTATTTCCTATAATACCTGAAGATTTTCACGCCTTTTACAGAATTTTACCGACGCAGAATAATCTTCGAGAACAGATCCAGACAAAATAGACGACGAAAACGAAATCGACATTTAAATTTCTGATACCTACGAGTACATTTCATAACATAGTTTTATTTTACAATATAAGCTAAGAGTGTAAAGAATGTATTTATGACACAAGTCCATGTAAAGTAGCTATTATATTGCTACTTATGACATAAGTATACTTAAGTTAGTTACAGAGCCTTTTGTTTGTTAGTCCTTATAACATAAGTCATAGAAAAGTCTTATTTAGAGAGATTAAAAAAAAAGAATATCATTATGTGATTTCTTGTCAGTATAACGCAAATTTGTAACTCAAACTTTTAAAGTTCTTCTCTTCCTGAAAAGTTGCCCTTTTTGACTTATGAGCTTTCGTCTGCCACCCTATTGATTGCCTTTTTTCAGTCAAGTACTTTATTTACCTTTGAGTATGGCAATAATTTCATTTAAATGTCAAACCGGAACTTGGGGAGTAATACCACGATACCAAAGTACAATTAATTTTATGTAATTTATTCTCCGGATAAATTATGGCTTAGTTTTTTTGGAGACGTAGTGAAAAATAAAGATTTGATTTTTAATGTTAATTTTAACTCTGCAGAACTTGAAACCATGAACTTGAAACCTTTACAATCGTACGTTGTCGGACCCGAAAGAACCTCTTTACGCTGCTGTATTCTCTTCAGACAAACCTCGGCAGGAGTTTATTGTTAAGTTAAGTGTTCTCGATCTTCACTGGATCTGCACAGTACTAGCAAACAAAAGTTATCCATACATATATGGTATGCCAAAATTGCCAAAAAATAATTACATGAAAGAATTGTAACAACATCAAAGGTTATGCGTAGCTCATTATGCCAAAGGATGTTAGGAATTAAAATATTATGCGAATCAAAGGGATTCTAATGTTTGTCCGACTTGCGTAACAAAAGGTTCCTAACCCTCTACATTCTATGATGTATGTTCATAGAATTACAAAGTGGAAATTGACTTCACTAAAGACGTTATTTGATAATTTAACATGTGCTATATGTTTGATAATAAAAATTGAGTTTTCAAAACCGCTTCATATCTGGCGTAGATCTATCACATCTATATTAATAGTGTGCAAGTGCCGGCCGCTGCTAGTTCGCATGTGCTAACTGATGGTGGGGGCACACAAATTAGTTTAGATAAAATTGCCCGTAAATTTTTGGCTTGCACAAAATAATACCCGAATCTATTCCATTTGTAATATCTGCTAATAATTAGTGTGCAAGTGCCAGCCGGTGCTAGTTTGTATGTGCTAATGTCTTACCCAGCGGTTATCGGTTCTACGAACTATCTAGATGGCCCACTGCCGCTTCAGTCTGCCTATCCTTTGAGCTAGTTTAGTTTTAATGCGGATGTCCTCATTTCTGATTCTAACACGTAGAGAAACCCCGAACATAGCTTTTTCCATAGCACGCTGAGCGACTTTGAGCTTCCCCATACGGCTCGCATTTCTACATACGTCAATATAATCAGTAGTTTGATTATAGTATAGCAGAGTATTGAGCAGGGCATAATTGATAGGGTGTTCTTTTGCGTAGATAGTACAGGCAACGGGCACTGCATACACAAACCGCATCCTCTGCATGATGTAGTGATCAGGCGCCACAACTACGAGTCCGCTGTTGAATTATCTAGGTACTTCATTACTATTCAGAAACTAATAATGCAAGAACAATGCCAAATATGTCCTTAATTCTAGAGAGTTGAGGCCAACCATACTCAAGACAAAAGACAATGGAAATAGGTGAGTTTAGTAGCAGTACATTATTTATGAATATGAACCAAGTCTCTTTTAACTCTTAATGAAGTTACGATTTCAGCTGGTTCTCACGGTTTTTAAATCTTTTTAACTTTACATAATTATATACAAAATTAATTACTGAACGATTTAGAGCCAATAGAAGATTAATCTAATTTCGGCGAGCCCTTGCCCTAATTGGGTGAGGCTGGGAGAATGTGTGTAGGTGTATGGCAGGCCGCAGATGGTGGTGTCGGATATAAGCTGATAGCGGGTTATTATTGTGTGGTCACAAAATACATTTTAATGGCATGCGAATAATCAAAATTCAGTGAATGAATTTCTTTTGTGGGAAAATAACGGATAATATCTATAACGGTAAGTTTGACAGACACTCAAACTTATATCTATGTATGTACATATATATAAATAATATATCATTTCTATAATAAATAGAAATCAAGACATACATATATTAAAGCTGTTCAAGGGAAGTATTTTGTTATGTCATATGAATTCTTTAGTAGAAAATAACATAATTACATCTCTCAGATGAGCAGCGATAACCCATTGGATAGAGAACCGACCTATTGAACATCTGATCCCCGGTTCGAATCCTGGTATGCTCCACTAAATTCTTGTTTTTAGATTTTTGTACATACTTGTATTTATCACTTGCTCAGCGGTGAAAGAAAACATCAACGAAGCCCACACGTCGAGAAATTATATTTCGTAAGACCTGAGAGCTAACCTAAGAAAGGTTAGGGTTACACTCTGGGTTGTGGAGATTTGATGGGATCGTTAATCCTACGATTAAATTACTCTCGTTAATCCTAATGGATTAGGAATTAGGATAACGCTAAGAAGAAGAAAAAAAAACGTAATTACAACTTTTAGTGTTTCATGAATATAAATGAGTACACAAGCGTGTGTTTGTATACCATGCTACCGAGTATGTATTTGTGTATGTGTTTGTGTCTAGGTACTGATGAGAAATGGTAGAGCTAAAACCTAATATTAAACGATGAACCTTACCCGCCTCTTTACGAATTCTTGTTGTAAGTGATGAAAAATTTCAAATCGCTGCATTTTACATTTTAGACCAAACGTCCGTCTCTAGCGTAGTTTGGGCATAAAAATTAGCTGACGTATTTTTAATTGGTTTCAAGATAGGCACGCGAAAAGCTATTAGCACATCCAAATTGGTAGGTATATAAGAATTTCTGACGAGCTCGGTGACGCCGCGGTTAATAATGAAACTTTGACACCAACGCTCATGGGTTCGATTTCCACATAGGATTTAAAACATTTGTGTACATTTGCGTCTGTTTGTCTTGGTCTGGGTGTTTTCAATAGAGGTAGGGCGCATCAAAGCAGCCCTACTTGGGAAGTACCTCCACGTCACAGAAAGCCAAATAACAAACTCCCTGGAGGGATGTTGTGTTCCTGCGTGTGAGTGAGGTCACCAGTAACATCCCAAGTGTTGCTGTGTTAGCAGTAGAGGTGATATCGCGTATGAGTGATACAACTGTACAAGCCTTTGGCAAAGGAAAAATAGGGTACTTCGACTTTTCTTGCTCAATACAAATTTGGACTAATTTGAACAATCTAGCTATAAAAGTCCCTTCATTTCATACTGTAGCGTAGGTGCAATCTTTCAAATATCAGAATACAATATAAATGAATCCTAAAATAGAATACCGTACAGTATGCCTGTACGCATGGTACACCAAAGATATTATGATTAAAATATTGATTATGATATTTAGATCGCTATATTAATATGCATTTATTTTTTTTAAGAAATAATGTAATCTACTAATCGTAATAATGTAATCTAGTAATCTTACTAAAACTTTTATGTGCACATTTATGGAAGTCTCAGCAAAAATAAAAAATGTTTCTATTTGAAATAGCCATACATACGTTCATTTAGAAACGTATGTATGAATATGTTGAATGTTCTAAGCATGCCATAGTTGTGAATAAAAATATAGATCTGATTAAATGTTTTCTCCCAGTAATTATCACATGAAAATTAAATTAGCATATTCAGGCGTTACTTAATTTAGAATAGATTGCTATTGAACAAAATATGACATCGTTTTCATAAAGCCATCCATTTGACATGTAATCCTTGTATAATAAAGGTCTTACGAAACTACAGACGCCAGACGAAAGCTGACATTTTGAAATGCAAATTATTTTGATAGAAAAGGGATTGTTATTCAGCCCGTCATGTTAGTAAATTTTAATTAAAAATATATTAATTTATTTGTTAATCTCAAATGTTTACAAGATTATATATTATAGTTTTAGGAAACATAAGATAAAGGCAAAGTTTTTAGATGTTTCTGACATGATTATAGGATATAATGCCTATGTTGCACAGTCAATATTGTGCTTAATCTATGGAACTTTAATTGTAAAATC
Organism: Pyralis farinalis; assembly: GCA_947507595.1. Classification (NCBI taxonomy): domain Eukaryota; kingdom Metazoa; phylum Arthropoda; class Insecta; order Lepidoptera; family Pyralidae; genus Pyralis; species Pyralis farinalis. The sequence continues at coordinate 22,580,864 of OX382258.1, forward strand.
ATCTTAAACCCATCCCTCGCAGGTATTAAAACTATACATAGCTAGTCTTACAACTGTCAGACATTCTAATCCATCCTAAATTATTTCCGATTACATTCCAAAATAAATTTATCAAAACAGATTTATTGGCAACCTATTTCAATCTATTTATACCTTGGCGTTCCCTATGATCATGATCCAAGATGTGGCGAGTCCAGTTATTACCTCCCTAACCCTTAAAGGGGAACCAGAACAAGATAATTAATCATGATTAAACATCCAGACGATCTGCATGTGCAGGTTTCCTAGCGGTGGTTTTCCTCACCAGGAGCAAGTGGTAGCCGAACGCAAGTAAATTATACCTATTCGTAAAAACCCAGCATGCACCCACCGGGGTTCAAACGCGCATCCTAACGCTTGTTATAGGCGTGCGGTTATACCACAGGGCCACCGCCGTCGCTCCATTTCCTAATATCGAGTATTGTGGCATAATTATGTATGACATCAATCGATCAATGCAAGTTGGGCATTGTTTTAACCAACCCACGTCTCTATTACGTGTAAATGGATTTGGTGTTTTTATGGGAAATAATACTGCTATTACTTGCTATTAATTTATTCCATAAATAATACCAGAGCTTCTTCATAACGTAAAATTATGTATCCCAAGTAGGTCTCGGAGGCATCCAACTTGTTTGTATATTGCTGCAGCTGACACAAATTACCGCTCGAATTTAAAGAGCTTACTAGTAAATTTGATATTGATATATTCTTCACCACCACTCGACAATTATACCGTTGCATCGCTGACGACTTATTTTCTTCTCAATGCACTTAGTAATTTTAAAGTATAAATATATACAGCATGGATTAATATATATATATATATATTTTAATTTACATTGTTCTGATATATGGTCAAATTCTCTTTTTCTTATTTATTATTTGATGTTATTGCGACTATATGTGAAAACTGTAGTCTTTAAGCCGTTTGTTTTCCTACAAATAAATAATGAAATAAATCATTCTATAGAAAGCTATTCGTTAGCGAAAAAATATCCTCATAATTCATAATAACGTAAACTAAACTTACATTAATGTATCTCCAATTGTCAATACATCAATGCGTGTTTATGCTAATATTAGCTTAACCTTAAAACGGGCACGCAGCGTCGATTCGACCGCACTCGGTATATTTTCATTCATATCGATATTTTTACGTATGTATTTGCTATATGTAGCTGCCTTTGTTTCTCTGTGTACGTAATAAACTGTTTACCTCCCTTCCCCGCGCCACCTGGAGTGCACGGAAACTATTTGTTTAAATCGCGGCGTAGTTAGATATACGTATTGTAGTTAATTATGTCTTGCTAAGTTAGTATCAAATCCAAAGAAAATATGTGTTACGTTATTTGAATTTATTATTTTGTATTTGTTTATAAATAAATAAATATCTTTATGAAACTAAACTGCAAACAAGCGTGCGGCCCGCATTAGATGGTAAGCGATCACCGTAACATATTGACGCTCGCAACACCACGGGGATGTTACTCGTGCGCTGCCAATCTTGTGACCCAAGGATGTTTCGTCACAGTACCCAGGAATTTCTCTGCCACATCTCATCTTTCAAACTGGAACACAGCTATCTACATATAGCTGCTTGGCGGTAGAAATAGGTGATACAGCTGATACCCATGCAGACGATTTTGTACAAAGTCTGGTACTAAACGATACAATCTGGTAAACATAAACGATTATTAATGAATTAGTGCTTTAAAAACCTGAAATATTCCATAGATCTTCAGTATTAAACGCGACTGCTGCTGTTACAAATGACCGCGTGTCCGTTTGAAGGGTAAATTGAACGATAAAATACAACATTTGAAAGTAAATAAATAAATAAGTAAATAAAGCATTTTATTTCCTTATTATACAGGTTAGGTACTTAATTTTACAATATTTACAATAATAAGTGAAAATAATATCGAAATTCGAAAATAATTTCGATTTTCGAAATTCGAAATAAAATGTATGATGGATATTGAAGGAGATAAGACTTTCGGTTTAGGAGTACCAGGACTGTGGTGGGCAAGGATACTCCAAGTAGTTTAATTTAAGAATAAAAGTTATTTTCTAATACAAAAACTTAAACGAAACAGTGTGAAACTATAACTTAATTTTAATAGGGAATATTCTAATCAAACACTCAAGTTAAGCAACGTAGACCCTGTCTATGGATGAGTATATCTATCTCGAGTTACTCCGGCTTCGGAGGGCACGTTAAGCCGTCGGTCCCGGCTGTTATCGATAGATGACAGTCGTTAAGCTAAGTCTCTGGCCCTCGGGCGGCTTGAAAACACTGGCCTCCGCCAATCCGCATTTGAGCAGCGTGGTGGAGTATGCTCTAAACCCCTTCTGTTAAAATTTGATAATCACTAAGTATGTAATAAACAGAGCCTTGCCCATGGCAGTGGTGCAAGTTTTAAGAAAAATATAAAAAAACAACCCCTTCTGTTGAGACCCGTATCCCTGCAGTGGGATGAGTAAGGGTTGATATGGTGGTGGATGTATTTATGTTTTATCTATTTTTATTTCACTTTTTACATCGTTTTAACATAGTAAAATATATAAATACTGTTGGAAAAGTCGTTTTTTTTTTAAATATTTAAAACATCGATTAAATTTGACCGGTTTAAACGTTACCATTTTCCACGAACTCTGGATGACGTCACAAGCCACAACTGATATTTGTTTACTTTAAGTGTTACAATTATTTGTAAAAAAAAAAATTCAATTAAAAAGCTATTCAGACCTTGGAAAATACTAAAAACCATCTTGTAAGTATTGTCTTGTACTATAATAGTGCAAAAACACTATTAGAAGTACCCCCGATAAAGTATTTTTTCAGGTCCAAGAAATGCTTCAACAATTTATATTTTTTTTACAAAATTCATGAAAAATCAATTAAAACATAATAAACTAAGTGAATGTTAGTAACATTGCGTATAATTACTTGTACATACAACAATTACATACATTGATCGTGTTTTATCAGAAGAAGATGTCAAGAGCCTTAGAAACCGGCGAACGTGCATGAGAAGAGCGATGAATGTTAGAGATGCGAGTGAGTTTTGTAAGGATCGAGTCATGTGGCGCTCAGCTCTCTCTACCTACCCCGCAAGGGATATGGCGTGAAGTTATAGATAGATAGAGAGACAGACAGTACATCAACAGCTTTAATGTTCGGAGATTATTTTATAGGTTATGTTTAGGTAGGTTATATTTGTGCCGAGGAAGACCAAGCATTTTTTTTTATACTATGTCGGGAGGCATACAAGCTGAAGCTGATGTAAAGCGGGTACCGTAGGCTATTAACGTTTCCAATATATTAAGTATCACTCGCGCGATGCCTCCTCTGCTGCTTACACAGCAACTTCTTGGGAGCTTACTGGTGACTTCACTCACACGCAGGAACAACACAAGAACCCTCTAGGAAGTTGTTATTTGGCTGCGGTTTTCTGTGAGGTGGAGTTACTTCCCCCTCAAACACTACTAGCACAGCACAAAAGTCGACCCCGATAAAGCCGATAGCCTGGTACGTGATTTCGATAAATTGTGAAGTACCTACTACGCAAATTTGAATTTCACTGTATTTCGCACATTTCAATTAACATTTTAGGCAATTAGAAGCAAGCTAAATAAGAAAATAATAGTTTAAACATCAAGATAATAAAGGTTCAGGAGAGTGGAAGGGGAATATATTTCTTAAAATGAAGGTGAGTAACATAAAAATGAAGCATTTATCTCACGGAGAAATTGATTTTTACGAATTCATCACCAAATTGTATTCTGGTGAGTTGACTCATTTCAGAAAACTAGCAGCGCGTAGATTCCTTAAATTATTCAAGAATTCTACGCGCTACCTAGAAAATGAACTGTTAAAGGGCCGGAAATAGCCGGTAAAGCGGTATTGGATACAAAAGATATCCGCACAACAGTCTATAAGGGAACATATACGTACGCGTTAGGGTTTCACAAACAGGTAATACACTATTGAAATCAGGTCATGTAAGAGATTGGAAATAGATACATTATAGTAGTACAAAAGAATAATACGCAAGTCGTAATAATTTACGAGCTATAAAATAGTTTTATAGTAACCTCAGACCTACAGCTTTATGGTGTGTATAATAGATTGCTCTGTAGTCTTCAGGTTTTGGGAATAAGCCAGAATTTCCTACGGGATTCGTATCAACTCGAAATGTGTAACGCTACCTTTATTATTGACATGCCCCTATCTGAATGTCACAGGTCTATAGATTTCAAACGTAACAAAATAAAGGCAGAAAAAAATGTTATTTTCTCTATATATTATTAGCTGTAGGTATATATTTGTCGTTTCACAGATATTTCATGATTTGGAAAAATACTAGGAATATTAAGATTTACAAAAATACTGAGTGATATCTCTTATGGGGGGGGGGGGTAAACCTATTCATTACGTAACGCGTTACGGCGCCAGTCTATCTAGACGAGACACACTAGTTTTTTTTTATACCACTAAGATGACAATCAAGCATACGACCTGCCTTATGGTAAACAGTCACAGTAGCCTATGGACATTTGTAACACCAGGTGTCACCCATGCGTTGCCGACCCTCTAAAAACCTCTTCACGCATTCCTTGAAGAATTCCATGCTGTAGCTCTTGGAAAAACTTTTAATATAACTATTGTAGTTTACCACGACAATCAGCGTTCTGATTGACTTTACCGAAAAAGTTTTTTTATTTCTAATAGGGCTCAATTCCAAATAAATTGATTTTATTTTGTAATATCGAAGGTTTCATGAGATTCCTTCAAGATTACGACCGATTAGTTAGACAACAAATGTATGGAATTTTATGAAAATCAAGTAGCGAGGGCGACGGTAACCGGTCAGTGTATTTAATTAGAATTTTGATTATCAATTCAGTTATTTGCCTAGCCTCGGGAAATATCGACGAGCTCGGTGGCGCACTGGTGAAACGCATTGTTACGCTACTTTGACACCAACATTCGGAGGTTTGATTCTCACACAGAACATACATTTGTGTGCATCAACATGTCCGTTTGTCTTAGTCTGGGTGTTTTAAGAGAAGTAGGGCATATCAAAACAGCCCGTCTGGGGAAATCCTCGCAGAAAATCGCAGCCAAATGACAACACCCTAGTCGGTAGTTGTCTTCCAGCGTATGAATAGGGTCTCCACTAAGCTGCTAAGGAGTTGCAGTGTTAGCAGCAGAGGTGGCATCGCGCTAGTAACACTTAATGTATTGCAAGCGTTTATAGTCTACGGTCGGCCACCACCACCACCAAGACCGCCAGTTTACTCGGTACATAACCGATCCTGTATACCTCACTTGCATAGTGAGGTGTATTCCGTAGGATTCATTCAAATATTTTCATGTACGCTCACCGGTTATTAGGGTTCCTGATACACCATTACCTATTACAGCATTACCTATTACAGCTAAATCTCGAAGAGTACAAATTTTCCTTGTGAGAAAACCTTTCCTTTCCAATGCAGAACATTACACAAAGCATTGAATGCAAATAATGCGCTCGAATGCATGAAAGCATTTCAATATACGATATCTCCTTTATCAGGAAATGCCCACTCGTCGGAATCCAGATTTAAATTCTTGAACACTGATCTTCAGAGCATTGAAGTGAAATACACAGTCTTTGATGATATTCATACAGAAGAAATTCCAATTGATTTTTTTGACAATAACTTGATTACATTATAACTTAATTGAAGTCGGGCTTAACTTAATGTTACTTAACCCTTCGAAACCGGGGTGGTCATATATGACCGCGAAATGTATGGGGAAACATATATAACGGGTTCTGACTGGTCACGACGGGCTACTTTGATCTCTCATCTATTAAACCCAGGCCACAAAAAAACAGACATGTTCAACACACATATGTATGTCCTGTGTGGGAATCGAACCCACGAGTGTTGGTGTCAAAGTAGCGTAACAGCGCATTTCATCACTGCGCCACCGAGCTCGTTAAATCAATATTTACAGATTATATCTGAAGAGATACCGCACGCATGCTGCCCACGCTGCCTTCCCCTTTCTATCCCGTGTAAGCGACTAAAAAATAACTCGATGAAATAACATTGCTAATTTGAAATAATGATAATACTAACTGAGATTTTATAATAGATTAGCTGCTACCCGCGGCTCCGCCCGCGTGGAGTCAAATAACGTAGCCTATGTGTTAATCCAGGTCATAATCTATCTACGTGCCAAATTTCATTCAAATCCGTTCAGCCGTTTAAGCGTGAAAGAGGAACAAACATCCATCCATACATACAAACTTTCGTATTTATAATACACACATCAAAAGTGTCTAGGGATCAAGCATTTTTATGCGGATTTCTTGAGATTGAGATGTGGCTTTGTAATAAAAAAATATATAAAATATATAAACGTATACGACACTGGAGAACCCCTGGACGCCAACAGCGATTAAAATCCTGCCAGGAAGTCCATCCTTATAGTGGTGGAACCATCATGGTATGGGCGGGTATTTGGATCGGCGGAAGAACTGAGTTGATTTGGATCAGAGGCAACCTCAACGCTCAAATTTATGCTGAGACGATTGTATCAGACGTCATCGTTCCTCTACAAGTGCAAATCGGTCCCTTATTTCAGTTAATGCATGATAATGCACGACCGCACACCGCAAGAGTTGTAAGACAGACTCTCGCCGCAGCTAACATCAATGTCATGCCCTGGCCTGCTCAGTCGCCAGACTTGAACCCGATTGAGCATGCATGGGATATGCTACAGAGAAGAGCTCTGCCGAATATGGAGGGTATCCAGTCGCAAGAAGACCTTTTTTTGTTGTTGCAACGAACATGGGCGGCCATTCCACAGCGTGATTTGGATGAACTCATTTTGAGTATGCCAAACCGATGTTCTTGTGTTGTTAGTGTTCGCGGTAGAAACACGGATTATTAATTGTTTAAGTTACCCAATAAAATTTTAAAGAAAACTGTTATTTCAGTCTTTTTTTCGAACTTTAATGTTAGTGGTTCAAATGTCAAAAATCCCTTTATTATGAAAATGGCAAATTTCTTTATTCATGCAAAGGTGACTTGGTTTATCGTTACTGTAGACAAACGAAAACACTTTATTTGATGAATCCTTAAAGAAAATTTTAATTAATATCAATCAGGAGAAAAGTTATTGCAAAAATATATGTTGATCCCTAGACACTTTTGATGTGTGTATTAGTAGGATTGTTTTTTTAGGTTGTACCGCGATGACTTGAACATTATTTCCGTTTTGTTTTCTAAAAGATAAATAACAGTATACCCATCGACTCTGTCCATCCATCAATCTACATCATACGTGTCCATTTACTTATATATAACGTATGTAATTATGTATGTTTGTGTATTTATTTATACTTATTTACATAATTACTTTATTTCCTTCAAGTTATGCGCCACCCTACCTTGTTTTTTTACTTCTCCTCTAACGTTAAGAAGAAGAATCGAAAAAGAGATCGCATCGGGATAAGGCCGCGGTCCACCTGATGTAAAGCAGTTACCGTAGCCTATTAGCGCTTGTAAGGTACATCACTCGCGCGTTGCCTCCTCTGCTGCTTACACTGCAACTGCTTAGGAGTTTACTGGTGACCTCACTCCCACGTAGGAATACAACAACCCTCTAGGAAGTTGTTATTTGGCTGCGGTTTTCTGTGAGGTGGAGGTACTTCCCCAGGCGGGCGGCTTTGATGCGCCCTACCGCTCTTAATGTGTTTTTCTTTTGATGCAATTCTTTTAGTGCAAAGTGTATTGTATTGTATATCTTCACACTAGGTCTCTTGCGAGATAGGTATGGAAGAGGGAACACAGAAAAACGTGGTATTTACATACCTCGCTTGCTTTTTTAATATTATACCTTATATAGCTCCAAGAGAGTTCCCAGGGCACCTGAATTGTCGGACGCCAGTAATTTTAAGCCACTCAAAGGCCACTGACTAATCTTTATGAATGCCATATATCTACAATAGCCGGCATAGATGGCTTAACGTGCCCGCCAATCACACAGAAGCTGGAGATAGATAAATCCATACAAAGACGGTGGACATGCGTTACTAAGCCTTCGAACTTCAATTTTTTTTATCTCATGCAATAAGGAATCCTGCTAGTTGCACATATTATATATTATATATATTTTCCTACTTCTAGACAAACGATAAGAATATTTATTTGCATTGCCAAAACAAATTGCCAACGAAAATGACCATTTGCAGAAATACCAGAAGAAACTTGTCAATGTAGGTCTTTTTTCAAATGGTTTTTCAATTTCCAATTCTATTTATTACATATCATCAAGTCATCACATCAACCCTTACTCATCCCACTGTAGAGATAAGAGTCTTTCTTCAACCGAAGGAGTTCAGAGCATACTCCACCACGCTGCTCAAATGTGAATTGGCGGAGGCCAGTGTTTTCAAGCCGCCCGGGGGCCACTGACTTGGCTTAACGACTGTCATACAACAGCTGACCGACGGCTTAACGTACCCTCCGAAACACGGAGAAACTAGAGATAGATTATCTATTTTAATAATGTCAATTGGTAAAATTAAACATACATTAATACATGTGCTGAATCTTTATAGCAGTCTTTCTTGCTACCCTAAGTCAATCTTGATATAGGCTGTATCTATGAAATGCCTTACCACTTCTCACTCGCGTGCGCACACAAATTGATTACTACCGTTGTACTATCGAAGTGTTATTAATTGAAGGTAATGTCGTATTACTAATAGTATCAGGACGTGTAATTAAGATTTAAAGACTTTTTATTCTCATAAAGACATATTTTACATCACTTACATGAGAACATAAATATAAAAAGAAATAATTACATACATTCGTTGTCATACTAATTATTCAGAAGAAACAAGTTTAACAATTCAAAATTACGTAATTGGCTAGTCGCTTTTTAAATAATATGAACGAGTTAATACTTTTGATGTCCGAGGGTATCTTGTTAAAAAGGGCACCTTCGCAAATTAAGACCGCTTTATACTTCCTAGCGTTGTACCGTTTCCTAACGGACTAGAATAAACGGTATGCGCTACATAAATATAAGCTTAACGTAATATTTACTAACAAGGGGAGAACTTGTTTGTTCTTCTTTGTTGTACTACACCGTTTCCTAATCAATTAAAATTAACGGTGTCCCCTAAGTAAGTAAAAGGATTTGGTGAATATACTGATATTGACATGAAGCGACTGCCATCAGTAGGCCGATTCTACTAAAAAACTGCAACTGCACTGCAGCGCGGCGTGTGTCAAAATGCGTATATTTTGACACACGCCGCGCTGCAGCGCAGTTGCAGTTTTTTAGTATAATCGGCCTACAGACTTCGGCAACTTAAGGGACAATCAGATCTTTCTTATGTTAGATCACAAGTTTTCCGAAATGTAATTTCTTCAATGTACGGGTTTCCTCACGGCGTTTCTCTTTACCACCGAGCAAGTGATAATGTGTATGCAAATCGAAAATATTTTCGAACTGGGAACCAATTACTTAATTGGCCAGTTTTTTATCCACTTGGCTATCACTTCTATCACGTCTATCTCTAACTCTAATCTATCTATAACTTCATGCCAAATCCCTTGCGGGGTAGGCAAAGAGAACCAAGCGCCACGTGACTCGATCGTTACATACCTCACTCGCTTCTTTAACATTCTTTAACATTTATTGCTCTTTTCATGCACGCTCACCGGTTTCTAGGACTCCTGACATCACCTTCTGAAAGAACACGACCAATTTGATCATGGTAGGTAAGTCTAGGCCTTCCTCGGCTCCTCCCAATTTGCATTGTATATCTGCTTCGTCATTCTTTCGTCCTGCATTCTTTCTACATATCTGAACCAACCGAGCATGCCTCATCTTATTTTAACACCGACGCTCTCTTTCAGTCCAACTCTACTTCTAACCTCATCATTGTGAATACGGTCTACAAGCGTTACGCCACAAATTTTGCATTTCAACCGCGTTTATCCTACTTTCATGCTCTCTCGGTCATATTTATATTTGTGAGCACCTATTGTTTGCATTTGTTATTGATGTAATAGAGGTTATTTTGTGTGTAATTAATCAGGCACAGGATTAAGGTATCGCCGTAATCTCAAGATTGTTGCAAAATGAATTTCAGGCTGGTGTCAGCGATACGCCGCCGACATTCATAAACTTTGGTAATTAATCAAGTACCCAGACGTGTGTTTTATTACCGCATTAAATTCGCCACGACTCTACATTAGTGGATGTATCTATGTATATCTTCAAGCCAGGTCCGTTGCGGGGTTGGCAGAGGAGGGAGTAGCGCCACCATACAAGATTCTTGCATACCTCTCATGCATGTTCGTCTCTCCCTAGTGGACTAGGAAAAATAAATATATTTTGAACACGCAGCGACTTCTGAAGATAGACTTCTTGGCCTTTGTACAGTACAAAGGTCAAGCAGTCTATCTTCTTATAGCTCACGTAATACGAGCAAAGCTTATGCGATAACTATCTAACATGACTTGTCGCTGTGTGTTCCTTACGACTGTATAAAATTAGATTAAAATTGTTTCAATATTTTTTACTGAATACGCATGCATCCAACAGCAGAAAAATAGACAGAAAAATAAAAAATGATTATTTTGACTTCTGGGTAGACGGCAGAGTCCAATTGGCAATAATACTCCATTTTTTAAATCACCAAAGTGGATAACAAACGTGTACCTTGCCTGAAGGTAAGCACTTGCCTGTAAATACTTACAACTCCTAAGGCATCATTTGCGCGTTGCCGACCTTCTAACAAAGCTTCACGCCATACACCAATAAAACATTTGACTGCACATGAAGGCACGCTGTACTCACAAAGACGCCTAAAAATCTCAGTACTATGAGCCTACTGAACCAACCAATTGGAGGATATTTTAACGAATGATCTGATAAGAGCTACGCGTTCTACTTTATCTTCCGACTCGTAGCGGCCTTGAGTTACTACCCAAAATTGACCTTATCGGTTAGAAGTTATTTTCATTATGCTTCATGCTATCTATTCGATTTTATTATCAAATCGTTATTTGACCAATTACGTGGTTGCCTGTACTGAATAATTGTTTAAAAAACATTTTTAACACTTAGACATTCGCCAACTCTACAAGAAGCCTCTTAATCGGAGTATAGATAGATAGAGTATCGGTGTTAAGATAAGAAGTGGCACGCTCCGTTGGTTTACCATAGCCTATAAATGCTTGCAATACATTAAATGTTATACGCGCGATGCCACCTCTGTTGCTAACACAGCAACTCCTTAGGAGCTTCTAGTAGGCTCCTTAGGAGTTGCTGTGTTAGCAGCAGAGCTGTGTTCTTGCGTGTAAGACCTCACTTCTCACGCAAGAACACAGCACCCCCCTAACGATTTATCATTTGGCTGCTGTTTTCTGTGACGTGGAGGTACTTCGCCAGAGGGGCTGCTTTGATGTGCCCAACCTCTCTTAAAACGCCTCGACCAAGACAAACAGACATGTTCATGCACATAAATGATTATCGTGTGTGGAAATCGAACCCGCAAGCGTTAGTGTCGTAATATAACAGTATTTTTGATGTCCTTAAAATCTGTTAACTGTCCAGAAATTAGTTAAAGCGATTCGTTTGCAACTCTATAGGCCATTACTAAGCATACGTACCAGAATAATTTGTTCGGGACAAAAATGCTTTGTTAGTGCTGAAAAGGCATGCCGGCTGTAAATTTAAATGAACCCATGGCGTACGGTTGTCAAGCTGTTTGTTTGCTATTAGAAATTGTTTAAGCTTTGTTGGCATTTCGAGTGTTTTTTTTTATACTACATCAAGAGGCACGCAAGCATACGGTCCACCTGATGTAAAGCGGCTACCGTAGTCTATTAACGCTTGATACATATTAAGTATCACACGCCAGATGCCTCCTCTGCTGCTTACACAGCAACTCCCTGTGAGCTTACTGGTGATCTCACTCACACGCAGGAACACAACAACCCTCTAGGGAGTTGTCACTTGGCTGCCGTTTTCTGTGAGGTGGAGGTACTTCCTCAGACGGGCTGCTTTGAAGCGCTCCACCTGTCTTAAAAAGTCGTAGTGCAGCCAGTTGTGCTGTGACTGTACCTGGCTTGTGGTATACCTGCCAAGTTATATACAGGTGCTGGTCTGTTAAGAAATTTCATCTTTATTTGTATTATCCTTTATCCTGTATGTCACTGAACTCCTAAAAGATTGGACCGATTTTAATGAAAGTTTTTATATCTGTTTAAGTGGATTCGAGATTTATTTTTATATACAATGTCGGAAGGCATGCAAGCATATGGCTCACCTGATGTAAAGTGGTTCCGATAGCCTATATACGCCTGTAATACATTAAGTATCAGAATTGTGGCGAATAGATACCTACTGGTTTGGGTTACAAGGTAGATGATTATGTTCAATGATTTTTATTAAGTTATACAAAATTCGAAAAAACATCTGACAAAATATTTTTATATTGATGAATGGTAAATACTTACTGGTAAACTGAATAAGGGCTTTATTGGTATACTCATAGGTTGATAAATCACGCTGTTACGCTACTTTGATAGCAGCGCCGTTCGATTTCCACACAGGACAAATTAACATTCAACATTCGTATGCGCGTGAACATGTTTGTTTGTCTTGGTCTGGGTAATTTCTATGTACAATAAGTATGAATTTACAAAAAAAATGTAGTTACGTATGTTTATTAATTCAAACCCATAACACAAGCTTCGCTTACTTTGGGCCTACTGGTGACTTCACTCACACGTTTGAACACAGCAACCTTTCCGGGAGTTTGTTATTTTGTTGCGGTTTTCTGTGAGATGGAGGTACTTCCAGCAACTCCTATCATTGTCGTACCATTAAAAAGTGGAACGCCTTGCCTGCACATGTGTTCCCTCCTTCCTACAATGGGATCCTTCAAACGAAGCGTGAAGAAGCATCTGCGGGTCAGCATGGTAGCATCAACTGACAGGATACGGTGTAGTATTTTGGCAGTAGCATTTGCGATTTAGGCTCCTCTTTCGCTTACCATCAGGCAAAGAGGAGCCACTATGCTGAACTAATATGTATAAAAAAAAAACTTCCCCAGATGGGCTGCTTTGTTGCAACCTGACTCTCTTAACAGGTTCGCTATTCCGAAGCAATTTGAAACCTTCCTTCGACACAGCCCCTTTCCAATAATAACATTGAACACTTACGAATGTTCCTGTTAGGTTACGTCATTATTGCCTACAATTTTTTATTGTTTATTGTTAGTAAATTTATTATTGTATTTGGAAGGAATTAATTTAAAATTAGCATTAAGCAACGCATTGAAAATTTGACAGCAAAAGAAGCTAGAAAAAAGGCTAAAATGGTATCAAGTGGATATACAGAACGTAAAATTGCATATTATCTACAATGATTACAAGAAAAACTTTCATGATTAAGGAATCATACTCGTAGGTATCTAAGTCAGCTTTATTTTTTGTTTAAATAATTTAATTAAGAATTTGATTGGTTAAAATATGATTCTTGTATATTTTACGAGTCATAGGCCATAAGGCTTATGTGCCGCATGGACATACTAGTGAAACAATACCAGAAGTACATGTAAACACCCAGACCAAGACATACAGGCCTGCACACAAATGTTTCTTAAGGTGTAGGAATCGAACTCGCGCATCAAATTAAAATGGAAAACACTATCTGAATACAAAATCTAATACAAATCATTGGAACCCTTTCCAAGATACAGAAAATATACTTATTTACAATAATTGCTCATTTAAATATATACGATAAGATTATGATCCAAATCTAAACTATTTGTATTAGTAAAACTAGGAATAAAGAAAATAAAAGAGGCCAATAAAAGAAGAAATAAAATGAACAGTACAAATACCCGAAGTGTTACACCGACCAATCTCTCCTCTCGAACGCTATCGCCGTCCGTTCGTTACGGCCACTCGCTAGCTCCTCGATGGGCTATTAGCAAACGCTCGCACAAATATTTGTTAGGGACTTTTTACGAGAGTCTAAAGGCTTCCGTGCTGTAAAGGTGCGCAAGCTATAAATTCAAATGAAGCTATTGAATCGGAAATTGACGATTTCACTTTGAGGGTTTGTGTAGTTGGGCTTTTGTCGTTCAGTGCCGTATTTTTGTAACCACTCGAAATAAACGATAGTTGTTTGTTTGTGTGGAGTGTTACAGATCATAGTAGAGTTATGTTTGTACCACGATGGCGTTGTTATATTACTCGTATTTACATATCCTGTTCAAAGAACTGACATGGCTAATGTGATGTACATTACATCACATAATATACGAAATTGATATTAACAAACGATGCATCTCATTTCTTCTTCTTAGTCCTAGTGTCAACGCGTTTCCTAATCTAACAGGATTGGCAGCGTTCTTTAAACTACGTCGGGAGGCATACAAGCATACGCCCCACCTGATGTAAAGCGGATACCGTAGCTTATTAACGCTTTCGATATATTTAGTAATACTCGCGGGATGCCTCCTCTGCTGCTTACACAGCAACTCCTTGGGAGCTTACTGGTGACCTCACTCACACGCAGGAACACAACAACTCTCTAGGGAGTTGTTATTCGGCTGCGGGTTTCTGTGAGGTGGAGGTACTTCCCCAGACGTGCTGCTTTGATGCGCCCTACCTCTATTTCTCGAAAACTTTTACATCGACCGGCTGTCGTCAGACCTCCACAACTCACAGGAATTCAGACTTTTCTTAGATCAAGTCCCACGTCTTTTTAAACATAATTTCTTCAATGCGTGTTTACTAGAGACAAGTAGCTTACATTCCTGTTGAATGCAATTTGAATTTGAAATCATTTGAACTGACATTAGCTAGCCTATTGTCGGAATGCCAGCATAATAGATTGTATAAAATTGACATGAGATATTCAAGAATTCATACGTCATAGTGCATACTCTATTTTATTCCTTTAACGCTACATTAAAACTCTTAGAGAAGAGTAACTGACACGTTCTAGCTTCTCGGTAAATAACATTTGCCACCGATTTCATCCCAGTGGAGATCACGTTAGTTGGATAATAAGTAGCCTTGTGTGCTTTTCCAGATCATAGATTGCTTCAGTTTTAAGTATTATCATAATCTCTACAACAGTTTATTAATGAAAAGGTAATCAACAAACCGACAGACTTTCTTAAATATTTATAAAGTAATTAATCTAGTAGAACTGAATGAGGAAAATGTAGAATCAATATATTGTTGTTATCAATTATGATCGGGGAAACTGAAAGTTATACTGTTCTTGTTCGAGGTAACAAACTGTAGGAGAACTTGCACTAGCTAGCACATGTCATAAATAAATAATTGACAGATGGTCAAATAATACTGTAACAGCGCTTAGGAAAGTTGCACCTAGCTCTAGTTTACGTAGTGTACAACTTCCCGTACAGTTACTGGGTAGAACAAATAGATCTAACCTATTTGTTCTACCCAGTAACTGTACGGGCTGTTTAATGCTATATTATTTATAATAAATTGTAGATAAAGCTGCGTGAACCAGAATTACTGTGAATTGGTTAATCTGTCCAAGTACTATTACGAGTATAATCACCAAATTAACTAAACCAGATAGTGGACGTAGTTCTCTGAAACATATCGATTGAAATATGTATTAAAGTTAAATTTACTGACACCAATCGACCTAAGTATAACCCGAACCAGTTGCAGTATTGGTTACAAAACCATGTATAGTTTTAGTTATGCAGATGATATGGAGCTTCTGAATTACTTAATTCCCAATCGTTTACTCTTTAATAGAGAAAATAATATGTTATATTACAATATTTCTTGCAATAGGACGCACGACTGTTTTACCGATGTTCCTACTTCTATGGAGTAGTTCTGGGGAGAGTATAGCAGTTTATTATCATCTTTAAATGAAAATGGCATATTGTCCGCACGTTTTGTTGCACATTTGTAACTATCACTTGCTCGGCGGTGAAGAGAAATATCGTAATGAAATCCACACGAACAAAAAATATATATTTCGAAAGGCTTGTGCAGGTCACAATTTTTACTTAAGAAAGGTCCGGTTTTCCCTCTGGAGTGTGAAAGTCTGAGGGCAGTCACTACATGTCAAAATCAGTATCTTCGTCAAAACCTTAAGGTATTGGACCCCGCCAATATTAATGTACTATGAAACAAGAAGATAGAAGTCACAATTTCCGCAACAGGACGGGCCCACCACTCATACCCACCACTGTGTCTCTTGTGTAGCCAGAATTAACAGCAGCGACCACCAAAAAGGCAATGAACAGTGAAGTTCAGTGCTGTCCCGGGGGTTAAACTACAGCTGCATTGGAACTCACAACGAATTTAATCAGAAGAAATTTGTAGGAGTAGGAAGTTTTGGAACTGAGTTTTCAAGTTTTGGATTGACAATTTCCGCAAGTGATGTACGCTGCTTTTGGCAAAACAATTGTAGTAAAAGTAACATCAATTTAACAGAAAATCACAAGGAAATAATAATTACCTGATGGGCTGCTGTATCAATGAGCAACGTCACTAAGAATCTACTCAGAACTATACCCAGGTACTTATGTTACAAACGTCTATAAGCTACATAACCTTTTCATATTCAGTGGACCGTAGACCTATTTTCTACCCGAGTACAGGTGTAAAAAATGAAGCCCAGAGGTCTGAGATAAAAGACCATTATATTTTAATTCCGAAGCACACAACGTTACCACAAACATATAGACAAACAGCGGGCTTAATAAATTGCAGAAACAAAAACATTATAACATCATTAAATCCAACCGTAAAATTTTGGACCCTAAGCCAACTTAATAATGTCGAAAATACGAAAACAAGAGACATTTACATCGGTAAGGCCAGCCGAAAAATTCTTTATGAGATTTTTATGTCGCATTTTTTGGCGGGGACCTTTCGGGATTACTAATGAAGAGCAATTATGTCTCTGTGGGATGTAATATCATTGAAACTCGGGTAACGGATATGGATATTACATTAAGAGGTTGTTCTTAGCAGTGATCCGATTTTTGTAACAAGCATTGTAATCTTGTCTTACAACAAATGTAACAAAAGTGTATCAAATGTAATAAGGAAAAATAGAAGAATGAACTTCATTTTAATGCATTGTTATTATCGATATGTATAAAACATTAAAGCCTTACAGGAAATTTGATGTAAACTACTTATTATTGTTATTTACAGGCAATTTGACAATTAGTTTAACAGCAATCCCGCACCCGTAGGTGGGTAGCGTTAGTAGATGTATAGTTGTTATGGTCATTTTTACCTCCTCCTACTGGATATAAGGGACGATAGAGCGATCAATTGATCATTCGTAGTACGTTATTCTAACGACTAACATCTACAGCTTCTAAAGTGTCGCTGGGGTGGCCAAGCTCAATTGACTACTGAGGCCTGTGCAATACAGTGTGATCTTTTTAGTTTCTTTACCTAGTATACTCCGTTTTCCTTTTTAATTCTTTACAATATTATGCATATAATTCTTATATTTACATGCGAAGTTCCTTGCTACGTAGAGAGAGAGATCCGAGCACCCAATGACTCGGTCCTTACACATCCTTCCTCTTCTTTACATTTTTGCGTACCGAATTATACAAAAAAAAAATGTATATAGTCGTAAATTCCATTTAAGCAATATTTGGTTTGCCACCATTTGTCGAGCCAAAGTCAACCTTACCTTCACGTGGTACTCTATGCCTATTAGCAAACTAATTTCAGATATGACGTAAAGCATAGGAATATTCATAGTTGTGTTACTGCAAATGACTGAAGGCGCAGGTCCAACCCGAAGTCAACTTTAATTATACACTATATACGTTTTAATTTGTCATTTCTTGAAAACAAACAGATATAAATATACCTACAAAATTGCTATTCGTATTGTTTCCTGTACTTGGGTTTCACAGCATTTACCTTCCTTTGTGACTTCTGACGAGCTCGGTGGCGCAGTGGTGAAACGTGCTGTTACTCTACTTTGACACCAACGCTCGTGGGTTCGATTCTCACACAGGACAAACATTTGTGTACGTGAACATGTCTGTTTGTTTTGATCTGGGTTTTTCTATATTTAATAAGTATGTATTTACAAAAAATTACTTGTCTAGTTCCCATAACACAAGCTTCGGGTACTTTGGGGCTAGGTGGCGCTCTATAATTTTTCCGACAATATTTATTTATATTATTATTCGTGCCAACTATAGTAATCCAAGCGCAACTAGAAGTATCATGTAGGTCTGATTTCTGATTTCCCGACATAAGTACAAACCTTTTCATGTCTTTATTGAACACTCATGGTGTAGTGACAAACCACAGCAGGAAGTTTATTCAACTATTTAAGTGTTTGTTGCAAACGTGTGACTATGAATTCATTGTTTGAAGGAGACCATAGACAAGAAAAAATAAAAGAACTCCTCTGAACACAACTTAAAGCATAATTCTAACATTAGTAATAGCTAAGTGAAGCAATTTCAAATGACATAATTTAAAGAATATCTAAGTTAGAGCCTAGTACAAATTTAATTCCCTAAGATAATAAGTCTTCCAAATTGTTTCAAAGGGAATTTTAGACAGATGTTACTAAAACTTTACGGTAACTAGCGAAGTTTTAGGTCACCGAGAAATTTGCATGATGTTTAAATACGCTCGCATTTCGTGTGAATGGACAAATTAGAGTGTAAATCCAATTAAATAGAAGAACATATAAACCTGTATTCATATTTAATAAGTATGAATATTCATTCATATATTCATGACAACATAAGGTTTTATTTGAACAATATATGTGTTCCATTTTAATTTTGTTTAGCAGGAAGCCTGACGCCTAAGGTGGAGATCATTGTGATCGGATATTGGATGCCGGAAATATATATTTGGTTTAGGTTTATGGTGGTAATATTCAGCTAAAGATACAGGGAACCTGGAGCTCTGCTGCCTGATCACATGAAGAGAATCACTTAACGAAATTGAAGTGCAATATATTCTGAATTTAAAACATCGATCTGAATCAACTTTACCTTAGGCGCTAAGAGGTTCGACGCCTCAAATAATGTTCAGCCTATCTTAAACTATGTTTATAAACTCAAATGCTATCTATATATAAAAAAACAGACCAAACAGACGTATCTGAAAATAAAGAAAAAAAAACCCAAGAGGTCTGAGGGTATAACTAATCACACTAATAAACTAATCGAATATTCACAAAAATATATATATATATTTCGGCCCACTAATTTAAGAGTATGTGATATATATATAAAGATTCAACAAACGAAAACTGTTCAGTACATTTTTCTTCTCTGTTTGTATTTTTTTTTTTCTTTTGTTTAGTAGTTATTGTTATTACATACAAAAAATTTGGAAACAATAAAAATGAAACATATGAATATGTATATGCTTTTCACAAAATTTCAATAAAGATTATGGTCAAATTTCGAGAATTAGGACGAGCACTAGTTTGATTCTTCGACTTAAATTTGATACAGTGCCACGCTCTAATTCCATACTCTAGATGTGAGATACTATACGCGCTAAAATAAATAAATACATGACGATGAATTGCCAAAACAAACAACTATCTCGCCCCTCTCATAACTGGAATTTGAAGCAGCGAATTCAAACTGATTCCATCACCCGCTCGTTGTTTCTCTTCCTAGCGTGATTCCGTTTCCTAATCCAATAGAGTGGACGCATCTTAAGACTAAGATTTGAGGAAGATACTGATTTTTATATAGATCAACTGCCGGCAGTCCTCCACAACCAAGGGAAAACCGGACCTTTCCTAGCTTAGGTCACACTTCATTCGAAATATAATTTCTGGGACATGCGGCTTTCCTCGCGATGTTATCGAGCAAGTGAGAGTTTTAAATATTTTATATTTTTTTATATATTTATATATTTATTTTATATTTTTTAATTTATATACAAATCCAAAAACACAAATTTGTAAGTGGCCCGTGCCCACACCGTGATTCAAACCACGAACCGAATGTTATTTGGCTTGGTTTTTATCGACTGGCCTGTCATTGTTTGTACTCGCTCATACAGTTGTGAGCAAATGGGAGGTATGAGTATTTAAACTGCACACGGCTACTTCCCTTTTTGTTACTTTACGTTACTTCTTTTGTAAGCTATTACAACTAAGTTTTGGCTCACGACTTACGATATATATAAAACTCAAACTATAACGTTGTAAATTGTAGGTAGCGGTCATGGATGGGGACGAAATAATACTGAATACGTGCTCGGTCGCGGCGCCATCTTTATTCAGCTCTTTTCTTAAGGGATGGAAATAGCTTTTTCATTATGATAGTGCACTGTTGACTTAGCAATTAGTACTAGAATAAATTTCTTCCATATTTTCCAATGTTTTTATTTAACTTTAATCACTTGAAATATACTAAGCTTCGTAATATGCAGGCGCGCACACTCTCATTCTAACACACGTACAATGCTCGGACCCTGCAATAAACACTGTGACTAGCCCCTCGAGCGTGTTTGGCCCGTTTTCGATCATAAGGTAAAAGTGGCTGTAGTGTGTAGTCCCGTATTCGTGCGTAACGGTTAGGTCCACTTTTATTTCATTGGTTCTTCCGTATTATTCGTTTGGCTAGCTTGTAAATGTTTGTACCTTATCTATGGTTATTTCAGTTTATAATAAGGTCGGTTTTGCCCAACCTGTTGCTCCGAAGACCAGTATAAAAATGAAATCAGAGTGAGTCGGTACATTTTTCCGTTTCGCGCCATTTTGATATTGCTGTGTGTGTAATGGATTCCGATAAAAATGTTTGTTATAAATAAACAGTCAGTGCTTTTTACATGTAATAAGCTTCAATCTTTTGGAAATTTTGTGTTCTTTCAAGTTATTCTATTACTTTTAGTGAATAACGGGATATTATTCGTGAAAAAACATTCAAAAATAGTGAAGCCGGCATTTTCGACATGTCCGTCGTACGAAATTTATTTGTAAAATGTGTTTATGTTTAATTATTATTAGGAGTGTAATAAATATTATCTTGTGGCAAATTTATCCAGGAATCTATTTCTAAAATTACTTTTTAGCGATTGTTCATTAATTTCGTGTAATAAATATCTGTTCATATCAATGGACTGAAGTGGACTGAAGTCACCTAAACTCCCCCACTAGAATGTGCTTGTTTTCATTTTTATAATAAATACATTAGACATTTGAATAGTTTCACGTGGTTATAAAAGAGTGTTCAATTGAATATATCTCCCGAAAAGTACAAAGTGAATTGGAATGCAGTGTATGAAGTAAAAATGTTCGCGGCGTCGTGACTTATAAGCTAAATGTCTCGATATATCGTACATCTAAGGAATGATAAAGGTATTTTATCTACGAGTTCTTTTTATATTAGTAGTATTGGAATATCAGCTTTCCAACGATGTATATTTCATAAAATATAATTATCAATTACTCGAGAAATTTCACTTTTTCTAACCGCGGTCGCGCATTAGTTAACGCGAGAGAATGCTTGGCCACACTATAGGCACTTTAAGTCGCCCGGGCCGCCACGCTCGAGGGGCTAGTCTGGCCATAAATACTGTAACATAGATAAATTTCCTTTTTTCAACACTTTAATGATTTAGAATTTGGAACGCGTTTATTATGTTAAAAACTTCTTCCGATTTTCTGTCGTTTTACATATTTTTTTCGTGTTTATTTTAAAATTACAATATAAAATGGGGTGTTAAAGAATGTAGGATTGTAGTGATTGCCGTGGACAAAGTGGGAACCATCGTCAGTCATATTCAAGACACTACAAAAGCTTGGTATCATCATTGGCGCATCAAAACAGCCCGTCTGGGGAAGTACCTCCACCTCACAGAAAACCGCCGCCAAAGTGACAACTCCCTAGAGGGTTGTTGTGATCCTGCGTGTGAGTGAGGTCACCAGTAAGCTCCTATGGAGTTGCTGTGTTAGCAACAGAGATGGCATCGCTCGAGCGATACTTAGACTTGCAATGTATTGCAAGCGTAAATAGGTTACGGTAACCGATTTATATCAGGTGGGCCGTATGCTCGTATACCTCCTGACGTTATAAAAAAAAAATACTCATC
This sequence comes from Pyralis farinalis, assembly GCA_947507595.1. Classification (NCBI taxonomy): domain Eukaryota; kingdom Metazoa; phylum Arthropoda; class Insecta; order Lepidoptera; family Pyralidae; genus Pyralis; species Pyralis farinalis. The sequence goes on from OX382258.1 coordinate 22,603,070, forward strand.
TGTACTTATAATGGAGATTTTCATTATTTCTAGAGATGGAAACTAATTTTCTTAAATTAGTATGTGTATACAATTAAATACTCCCGGTGTTATATGTATAAAAACATGGCAATAACGAAATCGTTCCATGCATAAAAAAATCTTTTATTCAGACTTATTTTGTCCATTTGTTTAGTAACATTTTTTACTCACATTAGTGTTAGTACAAGTACTTACATTCTAAAATTAATTATAAATTTTAAGGTGTGGGTGTGAATACGTATGCGTGTGTGTATGTGTTTCTATTTTAAATTTATGCTTATGCATAAACATAGTAGACAGAATATTCTTTGTAATAGTAATCCGGACATGAACCTACTAGTATCGATATAGAAGCTAAGTCAGACATTTTCAGTTTTTTTTGTCTATCTGCTTCATGTTCCTGCTTCAGACAAAAGCTACTGACTTTCATCTGGAACAGTAAAATACTTTATGCATATCTTTTACATAACCAACTTAACAAAGAGGCGTGTGGCACGATCTGTTTGATGTTAACCAGTTATCAATCCCGTGAAAGAGATGTAGAGACAGTAAACGCATCCTGTTGTTGCAAGAATCCGTAGGCAAATATTACCCGTCAACCAGATCAGTATGTACGATATCATCTTAACGGCATAAACAGTAAATTAAAAAAATATATATAATCCAAAGAAACAAGATGAATTTATCACGAGGTCGAGTCAAGTGAGCCCGAACTCCGAAGGGCTGCATTTATTCAGATACCGTCTTCTATCTCCATCATCAGATCAACCTCATGGTATCAGAAAATTATTCAGTCATAAAAGCATTAAAACTCTTAGAAGCTCTAAATTTGAAACAAATTTTGAACAAATATTTACACTAGTTATTTTAAATAAATATTTTAGACAACAATAATGATAATTACAAAAAAAACAAATTATATAAATATCGTAATACACAAATGATAACATTCAAAAAAAAATCTCTATTGTTATAAGGAATCTCGCAAACTGTACTTCTCCTTTGACAAAAGTAATATTATGAAATTTTCAGGCAAATGTCCCATGAATAAAAAGTGCTAGCGTGAGAATCAGTTACGTCATTCCGTGTAACTTTAGCGCATAGTGGAAAATTCGCTTATATTTTCTCTTACAACTTACACTACAGTTAGTTGAAAAATGGCGTCAAGTAAATAATGAAATAAGGTTTATAAACGCTTTACTTTACCAACACTTTATATATATATATATATATATATATATATATCTTTTGTGTATGTTTAGCCCACGAAGCATGTACAGGAAAGTATTATTATTATTAATCGCAGATGTCTGAAGGTTTTCATACCTTCTCATTCAACAAATATTCACAATCATTTGAAAGCTGTTTTTGTGAAGAATTAAACATATTTTATTTATTAAAATCTTTTATGATGTTAGTGGTTCATTATTATTATTAGAACAACAACCATACTCACCTGCACGTGGCGCAACTTGCTAATTAAAAAATTGCCCCGGCTAATAAGAGGTACATCAAACAGACTGATTGGGGAAGTACCTTCACTCCTGTGAATCTTGCTGCTAAATAACAACACTCTGGAGGGTTGTTGTATTCCCTGTATGTGAGGTAAGGGAGTTCCTGAGGAGTTGGCGTGAAAACAGCGGGGATGGCTACGCCATAGCTACCACCTACCACTACACATGAGGGGAGTTCTATGCTTGTTTGCCTCCCAGCGTTGTATTGAAGGAAGAAAAGAGATAAAAAAATATTTAGTTAATAATCTCAATTGCTAAAATTACGAAAAAGTAATAATCATTTTCACAATGTTCGAATACACAAACATGGAATAAATAACTTAATAAATTAAACAATTATTTGGTAACGCAAGGAAAAAATAATTTAAGAATAATCTTGACAATATAAAACCATCTTGTCGAGAACGCTTAAAAGAACAGCAGATATAACGATAACCGACCCAATTAGTGAAAGAGAATTCGAAAGGGAAAGCCGCAAACAAGACAGTAAAAATAAAATTCTCAACTCACCATTGAAGAATCCAACGATTAAAAAAAGAACAATCCCAACTCCATTTCGTCTTGCAACTTAATTGAGTTACACAAAACTGTTCCACAGCACGTCACATCACTAACTTTATGATCCGATATTTTTGGTCGTATTAGGGCGGGAGCGCACGACGCGGTCGCACTTCGCCGGGACTCCACTCATTCTGAGTCAGAGTATGCGTACACTATACCCTCCCGCGCCCCTCTGGCCATGGCACCATAATTTTAGCCCGAAATTTCCCATAAAAATATTTATTTCTTGGCCGTATTGCGCAATGCATAAATTGCGGCAAGCAAACATGCACGTAAATGTCTTGGAATTGGAATATAAATTACCCAGTTTCGTTTTAAAGGTCGGTTGCGGAGTGTGAACAAGAAAATATGGAGAGAACAATGAAATATGAGCACAGGCGTGAATTGAATAATATGTGTCCTGTAATTTATTTGTAAATACGTGATATAAAATTTAAAGGCTGCAATTAATAAATTTTGTGAGCTCATAAAAAATGATGTAACCTGGTAACATTCATCGCTTTGCATTTAAATCGTTTTAAGATAAACATGAATTCAAAATTCCAATTTATTTAAATTCAACTGAATTAAGATAAAAGGGGAGTTTTTATTATGCAGATTTGGATTGCTTTAACGATGTCCTGGTAAGGTTGTCGTGACTTTTGTCTCATCAAATAATAATGAAGATTTCACGAAATAATAATGTTTTTTAATATTCGTCTTGCTTTAGGAAATAATTTTCGCTTTGATGAAATTTGATGATAAACTAAAAGGTTATAAAATAAAATGATAATTAATTTAAAAAAAGTGCCAACTAAGTCAACAGAGTTTAAGCAGCACGTTTTAATTTTTTTTTTAATAGAAATATATTTTTATAAAATTTCTTTATTTTTGAACCTTAGAAACAGACAAGCGTGCATGAAAAGAGGTATCATGTGAAAGGAGCGAGTGAGATCTGTAAGGATCGAGTCACGTGGCGTTCGGTCCTCTCTGCCTACCCCGCAAGGGACATGTCGTGAAGTTATAGATTTTTTATTTAAGCCAAACTCGTAACAGAAATTGTACTAAACTGATTATTTTTCCGACAACAAACAATTTGTGTTTTTTTAAAGCATATTAGCGCGTAAATTTTACAATTGAGGTAATTAAGAAATAATTATATAGTATTAGCACCACGTGGGATGCTGTTATTTTCAAGTGCCTGAGGGTAATTTTTTTTATTCCGGTTCTGTTACATTAATTTATTTTTCAATTTTTAATTAAATTTATTTTTAATTTAAATTAATTTTTAATAAATTCAGCTTTGAGCTGTTGATACAACAGCCCAAAACCGAATTTAATTAAAAAATAAATTATTTTTAATATTACGTTGATTGCCGCAAGTATAAGTAGTAAGTAGTATTAATACACAATATAGTTTTTTTTATATACATCCTACATTACAATCAATTATATGATATTATTATTCCTCTTATCGCTATCCCGTTTCCTAATCCATTAGTATTGGCGGGGTCCGCAACGTTAGGCTAAGGATTTGGCGAAGATGAATATGTTAATGTCTGATTGTTCAGTTCAGGTAATAGTACCTGAAGTGACCGCAGTCAGACATTAACATAAATCCGAAAACACAGGATTAGAACCGTAGTTGAGTTCGTCTAGTATTTGAGTTTTTATCAAATATCTATCTATCGGTTATTTGAGTTTTTATCAAATATCTATCTATCTATAACTTCACGCTATATTCCTTGCGAGGTAGGCAGAGAAACCCGAGCGCCATATGACTCGATCCTAACAAAACTCACCCGCTTCTTTAACGTTCATTGCTTTTCTTATGCACGCTCGCCGGTTTTTTAGGCTTCGACGTCACCTTCTGATAAAGCACGATCGATTTGGTCTTGGTTATTTTGTACAACTAGATGGGCAAACAAGCGTACAGCCCACATTAGATGGTAAGCAGTCACCGCAGCCTATTGACGCTCGCAATACGACGGCGATGTTACTCGCGCGCTGCCAATCTTGGGACCTTAGGCAGTTTCGTCACAGTACCTAATCATTTCTCTGCCATATCTCATCCTTAAAACCGGAATATAGCTATATAATATACTCGTAGCTGTTTGGCGGTAGAAATAATTGAGACAGAGATACGCAGACGATATCCGTGCAAAGTCTCCTTCTGGTAAAATGGAAGCTAAGTCTTGGCCTTCCTTGACCCCTACATCCTTCTACTTTCGCGTTAATGGCTGATGATTTAACAGGGATGATGTTATGCATAAATTCTCTGATCCCATAATTCGCCAAAAATATTTCTTTTACTAACAGCTATATTGACTGTTATAGTTAGATTAGAAAAAGATCTGTATTCCAGCCGTATTTATGTACACACTGCGAAATCACAAGATAGACTATTTGATCTTAGTACTTGCCGTTTTTATGGCGAACGTAATAAAAGTACAATAAGGTACTACAATTGTCTAACATAACTTGACTTAGAATTTTTATGTTTATTAATTTCTAATTGTTCCCTAATATTTAGTTTTAAACCTTTGTCTATGGTGTGTAAAATTTGATATGTATTAGTGGGGGATAAGTTATGTCCTTTGTCTATGAGATGCTCGGCGAAGTGTGACCTTTCTGGGCGATTGTTTTTATACGCCGATACGTGTTCGTGAAATCGCGTTATAAAGTTAACATAAAATTTCTAAAATTACTCTCATGAACAAACAGACTGACGTAAACCATTCACCACTATTAAATATCTTTTCGCTCACACCATCCACCCCCACCGTATAGTATAGTACAAAATCAACCTACTTCAAAAAAGGAGGGTTTCTATTCAACCGCTTTTATGTATATTTGTTTGTCCACCCTTTTCTCGCATTCTAGATTAGATTGCAATACAATTCTATTTTATTAGCTTGATTATTTTTGAAATTAAGAAATGTGCGCTGTTTGCAACAACCGGACTGTGGAAGTACCTCCACTTCACATAAAATCGAAGCCAAAATAAATAAAAAGTTGTTACTGATAGAGATACATGAGTAATACGAGTATTAGGATTCAGTTGTTTTTCTTTTGGGTGTGGAAACTCAACAAGAATCAAAGGCATATCCATACTCTACGTAACGGTATCCAACTTTTCATTACAAACGAAACGAACTCATTGGCTGTATCTATATTTTTCCTGTGCATCGAAGGGACATACGTTGCATAAAAAAACAAGTAATAATATTTACACGTGACTTAAATTATTTTAAATTTTGCCTTTCAGCTGGCACTGAATAGTGAAAAACTGTACGTGTAACTTGTTTGGAAATCACGTTCATAAGAATAATTCATTCATTTAAGCAAATTTTCAGGTTAATTTAATTTTGAAAATACTTAAATAGGCGATACGAATGTATAATTTTGATTAAATCAATAGAACGCTTTGTGAAAAGGGCTACAAAAAAATCAGCCAAGTGCGAGTCGGACTCGCGAACAAAGGGTTCCGTACCATTATCTATCAAAACAGCCAAAAATCACGTTTGTTGTATGGGAGCCCCCTTAAATATTTATTTTATTCTATTTTTTAGTATTTGTTGTTATAGCGGCAACAGAAGTACATCATCTGTGAAAATTTCAACTGTCTAACTATCACCGTTCATGAGATACAGCCTGGTGACAGACGGACGGACGGACGGACAGCGGAGCCTCAGTAATAGGGTTCCGTTTTACCCTTTGGGTACGGAACCCTAAAAAGACTGAAAAAAATCACCTTCAGAATTCTAATCAAGGTGAGTGTCACTACTCTCTTCAAGAGTCTGTGTTATTTATTTTGTGGCTGTTTACTTTGGGGCGAAATTAGGCATGGAAGGAAGTCATGTTGTAAGACAAAAGAACCTTAAGTTATGTTCTTTTTCAGGGTTCCATACCTTAAAAGGAACAACGGAACCCTTATAAGATCACTTTGTTGTCCATCTGTCTGTCAATACTCTTTTTCTCAGGAATGGATGGAGCTATCAAGTTGAAATTAATATCAAATACTCAAATTTGTATTTCATTCGAGCAGTAAAAAAATGGAATTTCTAAGTCAACGTAATCAAAAGATACGGCTGTTTATGCCTCGTTTATGCGTATATTTTGATACTCACAAGGGAATCAAAACCTATAGGATACTTCCCATTGATCTGGAATAATGAATTTTGGTAAGAAGCAATGTCACGTAGCACAAGTAAAGGAAAAAATACGAAATCCGTAAATTTCTAGTTCCATCACAAAAAAAAATATTTTTTTTTGCGCAGAGCGCGAGTCGGACACGCTTGACGCTGACACATGACGGCTTTTTTGTACTAAAAAGGTATGTATAAAAGGTAGTAAAAATGTAATAAATACTTTTAAATGAAACTTTTGAAGTTGATGCCTTTGTACATTGTACATATGTTTTTGCTGGCGACTAATTCAGCGAATGTAACGTAAACCTTCGCTTTACATCCAAATGGGATAATAAATAAATAAAAATATAAGGCGATAAATCTGTATTTTTTTTCTATACCACTAAGGTGGTAAACCAGCGTATGCCCTGATGGTAACCAGTTACCGCAGCCTATGGACATTTGCAACACTAGGAGTATCACTTATGGTTGTCGACCATCTAAAAATCTCTCAACGCCTTACTTGAAGAACTCTATGTAGTACTCGTAGTCCCTTGGAAAAACCTCACCTGGTGGTCTGTCTGATATACGCTTAAGTAAAAAAATGGTCGGCTACTGTCTGCGTTTAAACTTAGTTTAACTTAGTTAAACTGCGTTTAACCTTTAATTTATATTCCATGAGACTATTGATCACTGAAAAACTGCATATTTCATTACTTTATTTTAAAAATTGTTAATAAATATTCCAGTATATTAATGTCGGCACTAAAAAGAAGTTCGAAGAGGAAACCGAGTTAAAAACAATAAATTTAAGTCATATTAAGGAGTTCATAATAATATTAGAAAGAAATATGATTAAACTATTATTTTGAAGATGGAAATTTATTGCGTTGAAAATGTTTTGTTTCGTAAAATGAAAGCGACGTCAAGGAGGACCGATATACATACATGATTTATTTCTCCTAAATGACAATCATGTGAAATAGGGTAAAAACCTACGAATAAATAATATTATTTATTGTAGGTAAAAACTACTTAAAGCTGATAAGAAAGAACGTAATAAACAAAATTTAGTAAAATAAAGGAAACACATAATTATTTAGTTTGCATGGAATTTGACGTAGGTGGATAGTGCGATAGAACTAAGGGGATACGTTAGGAGACGTAGACAGTCGAAAGGTGGTATGTAGTGGGATGTAGAGTTGGATATAGAGGAATATATATATATATATATAGAGTGGCTTAATTACATAATCCATCTTTACAGCAGAATTATTTGCCCGGATTATATCTGGGATGCTTTTCTTTCTTTTATAGACCGTATTCTCGTATGCCTCCCGACGTATACTACATACTAGCATTCGGCTCACCCGATGTAAAGCGGGTACCGTAGCCTATTAACGCTAGCGATATATTAAGTATCACCTGCGCGATGCCTTCTCTGCAGCTTACACAGCAACTCCTTGGGAGCTTACTGGTGACCTCGGTGACCTCACTCACACGCAGGAACACAACAACCCTCTAGGGAGTCATTATTTGGCTGCGGTTTTCTGTGTGGTGGAGGTCCCCAGACGGGCTACTTCGATGCGCCCTACCTCTCTTAAAACATCCAGACCAATACAAATAGACATGTTCATATATACAAATGTTTGCCTTATGTGAGAATCGAACCCACGAGCGTCGGTGTCAAAGTTGCATCATTCACGATTGAGCCACCGAGGTCGTCAAAATAATACCACTGTAAATGAGTACGTGACTGATTATTTAAACAATAGAATGCAGATTATTGATAAAAATAAGGCTAAAGCTAAAGCTTAAAGGGCTAGTATATGTAAAGGCCCTGCATGGTGCAGAAGTTGGCTGATATAGTACTATTCGCTGATGATAACCTCTTTAATTTTTGATGGTTCTTGCATTATGAAAATATTGACACGGTATGATTAAAAAACCAAATATATTAAATGTATTGTTTTAAGTAAACCTTTCTGAATAATGTAATTATCACTGACAACAATAAATTTGCATTTATAGATAACAATCCATACACACACATCCAGAGAAATACGTCCACATTCAAATTCAAAGGTCAAGATGGGTAGTGTAATTATATCTTACATAAAGAACATAACACAAATATTTGTAATTATGTTTTAGGCCATATTACATTAGTTGAATGCTGTTGACTAAAAACTGATACATATTTTCACTGTGTACACATGATTTGATACATTGTCTGTAAATGTTATTTCGAAACACTCTGTGGATACATACATAAATACTCTATAGATACAATCACGTAGTCTTTGCGACTAAATACTTTAAAATCATTCGTCACAGTCACAGTACATACTTTTCCAACTCTTGCGGAAGTATGTTAATTGATGTGACTTTACATTAGAAGAAAAACTCCCGTTTCTAACGATATAGATACTCGCAAGAGCTTAACAAACTACTTAGTATAGGTTATATAACCTTATTTTACGTAAACTAATTTTATAAAATGTATAAATAAATTAGCCTTATTTATTGTAACCCATTTTGTCCTACAATCAAAATGGCGCTATATAATTATACATATAATAAAGAACTTGAAAACAAACTAATTATACTACATGATTATTGTTATTACCTGCAAAAAATGAATCTTAATTAAATTATAATTCATATTTACCGTATACTTACTTGCTTATTGTATGTGTATGTATAAGTTATGCTACTCACTTATATCGTAATATATGTCTTCGAACATACTTGCCCGGTCACCGATGAATCTTTTGATGTAGTTAAGAACGCACTATTCTATACTATTCTTATTTTACATTGTAGGTAATTATTACATGACTGAGTCTTGATGTAGTGATATCATTGCATTTGCGTCAAAGCTCAGTAGTTTATAAAATGCATTAATATTGTTTTTATAGAAAGTTTATGTAAACTGGTGTAATAAATAAATAAATATATTTGCGTCATATTAAATAATAAATGGTATGAATTACATTAAGATAAGTAGTGAGTATAGAAGATCAAGACATATACAATACTGACATTCAAAAAATTATCAACAGTATATATGTATAATTTTATTTACTCCGGAATTTTCACTCACCAATATTAGCACCCTTACATTAATAGCTAAGTAAGCCATGTAAATACCTTAAATCTTTTTTTTTATATTACCTAATATTAAGACTTAAAACAATGTGTTAATAAAAAGTTTCATAGATTTAACATTCATTCTAAGTAATCTTTATCATGTAAAATTCCATTTGACACTAAATATTTCTAATTACATCATGATTGCTTCTTAAAGTGCCAATAATTGTATGGATTATTCTTCATAAATATAGTTTATTAATAGTCTAAAAAGGCAATTTCTCGTCACGAAGATTACTTTTATTAATGACTAGCTGTGCCCGCGACTTCGTCCGCGTGGAATTTAACAAAAAAATTATTGTACAGTTCGCAGAGTTTACTATAACTTATTAATTCTGTATTTCGCGTATAGAAATACCTATGCTAATTTTAATGAAATTCTTCTATTTTGTGAATCGCACCCCCGAAGGGGAAGATATTTCCCCCTAATTTTGACAGTTTTTCATATTTTACGCAGGAACCCTAAATATTTACGGGATAAAAAGTACTCTATATTGTGCTCTGAACAGTCGTCTACCTACCAGTGAAAGTCCCGTCAAAATCGGTCCAGCCGTTTCAGAGATTAGCCGGAACAAACAGACAGACAGACAAAAATTGTAAAAATATTCATTTTGGTATATGTACCGTGTATATATCCATATCGTCGATGAAGTGCCAATACCTCCTATCTCACATTTTTGCTTAAATTTAGTTTTTGAGAATTGAGAGACTTAAAGTGGTTTATTACTGTTATTAGTAATTTAATAACCATTCCACAAACTGTATAGAGCCTTTCTGGTAATGATTGATGATTAGGTGTAATTGCCACCGATGCAAATTCCAACTTTAAGCCTATTGTATTAAAAAACTCAATTTAATCAAAAATGTCACTTAGGAGGTATTGGCACTTCAACGACGATATGCATTTAGTAAAAAGCGGTTATTTTAATATTACAAACAGACACTCCAGTTTTATTTATCTGTATGTATAGATGTATAGATTAATTATTTATTTTTATTAATAACATATAGATACTATTGTACTCGTATCTATATATCCCCTATTGCTACTGAGTATGTACTCCTGGTAAACCCAGTTAGTCGATTCATCACACTATTCATTTTTATCCTAAACCATCGATAGACTCTTCTTCATAGAGTTACCCCGTTTCTTAATACATTAGGATCGACGGGGTCCGCTACCTAAACCTAAAGATTTGGCGAAGATACTGATTTTGACATACCTATACAATATTTACAAACCAATAAATATTATCAAATCAATCAAATTCTTTATTTACCAGAATACAAGTTCAATAAGTTCTTAAGCTAATAAAATAACAATCTTGTATATGTACTCTACCTGTTTGGATAGACACAGGTGTGCAAATATTTCGGATATTATTAAGTTAAGACCATATAGACCTGGTACCTGCATTATTTTCAACAATTAAAACCTGTTTTATTAATGTTTCCATGTTATTGTACACAATGCGTTAGAAATAGGCGGTAAAAAGAGTCGTTACATCTTTTATTGGTTTATCACTCAACTCCAAAATTGAATCGTACTCGATAAAAAATGGCGGTAATCATGAAAAAAATCTCCTGAAGATTTTCGTTTCCCTCGTCACTCGTAATAAAATTAATGAATTATAACCACCGACTAGCGACAAGCGGGTGGCACAAAAGTGATTAAAAGCACTGACACTTGACGGACTGCCAAAATGGCGGCCATGTCGCTGACAAATATATTTTTTATTACCAACTCTCTTTCTTAATGATTACCTCTTTAAAAGCTGCGATATTCGCAAAGCTATTTTCTTTGAGTAATGCGATGTGCCAGCCTGAATTTATTGGAATCCCTAATATGAATGGTGTAAGTGGTCGTCTCCACTTTTAAACTCAAAGGATCGGACAGACAAGGGAATTACTCTTCTATTGTATAAACCTTTGTTTAAAGCCATTAAAATATCACCATTATCATGCATTTATATAAATTAATTTTATAATTTTTGAATGTTATTATAAAATACGTCGACATAGTCTATCGATGATCTCAATAGGAAGAAACCGGCCTATTGAGTAACAGGTCCCAGGTTCGAATTATGCCATGTACCACTAAATTAGCGTTTACGAATTTATGTACATATTTCTAATTATCACTTGCTCGGCGGTGGTGGAACACGCCGTGAGAAAACCCACACGTCCAACGAATTATAATTTCTATAGACGTGCGACCTAACCTAAGAAAGGTCTGGATCTCCCTCTGGGTTGTGGATGTCTGACGGCAGTCGTTCCATGTCTACATTAGGTAGCGCACCTACCAACTCCTAATAGATTAGGGAATAGATAATAGAACCGCTAAACAGTATTAAAATTCAAATGTCGGCCTCGGGCCATGCATAGGTCAGCTGAAAATGTAAATCGCGGCTATAAGAAAAACATGGCTATTGGGTCACGCAATGCACCTCAATATATCATATGATGTATTGGGGGTTATGTCTTAATTTGATGACAATGCAATAATGGAATACCAACAAACTGACATCATAATATTCGTGGATTATGTCATCTCAGCAACGGGAACGGAAACTTCATCTAGTTTGGACGCGAAATCGATTATGTCAATATGACATGTTACATATTATACATATAAATTATTTAAAATAAAAAAGGAACGATTCACTGGTGCCTAAAGTAATGACTTCTGAAATAAATATTAAAATAAAATATTTTAATATTGTAATTTTTGTGTTTCTCATATATCTACTCATGAAAAAAACAAATTGGTGACCAAAAAAAGCGACACAACGAAAGTCGATTTCCAATGTTCTTTTAATAAGTTTTTAATTTGTTGTCAAAATTTCGACAATATTTTATGAAATTAAATTCATATCTACAGTAACAGAAACACATTTGAAATTTATCTAAACTCGTTAAGCCTTCTCCGGTGGTGAACATACAACAAAATCTTTTTTTGAAGTCACTTAAAAATATATTAGATTTGAGACGATTGTTTCAATTTTCAGGTAAGTTCAACACGAACAACTTTACCATAAAGTTATACAAACTGAGCTACCGAGCTCAATGAAATTTACAAAGTATGTAGATTTCAGTTAAATGACTTATGTTCATTGCAAAAAATAATCAGTCCTATGGAATATATATTTTTTTATACTACGTCGGGGGGCATACAAGCATATGGTCCACCTGATGCAAAGCCGGTATCGTAGCCTATTAACGCTCCTGTGCTGCTTACACAGCAACTCCTTGGGAGCTTACTGGTGACCTCAATCACACGCAGGAGCACAACAACCCTCTAGGGAGTTGTTATTTGTCTGCGGTTTTATGTGAGGTGGAGGTACTTCCCAAGGCGCGCTGCTTTGATGCGCCCTACCTCTCTAAAAACATCCATACCAAGACAAACAGACATGTTCATGCACACAAGTGTTTGCCTTGTGTGAGAATCGAACCCACGAGCGTCGGTGTCAAAGTCGCGTCATTCACGACTGAGCCTCGTCGAATAATCAACGTTCATGTCATTCGTGCTCTGTAACTTAATTTTGATTGAACAAAATGGCGTCCGGAAAATATAGAAGCGCACTTGGTTTAGTAAATATCAGAGAAACAATGTTAATTAATTATGAACTCAATATGATTGCTTCGTCAGCTTCATATTTTATGTCAGTTGAGGTATAATGGCGGACCTTTGATTAGTTTTCAGTCTTTCTACTTAGTATTAAATTGGAATTCGTGATTTTTTATTTATGTACATATTTATAATTATCATTTTCTCGGCGGTCAAGGAAAATACCGTGAAAGGTCAATAGGAAATGTAGCGATATTTTTCTTGACCTCATATCAGAACAGCTGTATGTTTTGTAATTACTGAAAGAAAAGCATAATTAGAGCCTTGTAATTGGAAGCATTCATAGGCTATAAATGTATTTATTCGTTGCAATTTTACTATTAATATCGCCTTAATTCTTCAAACTGTATCAAAATAAAACATATACAAAAGGTATTGCTAAAATAAACTCGCTTGTAACAATCAAAACTGAATTGGCAATCGGCCAACTGCAAACCTATCCTAAACTCAGTCTGAACCGGACAAAATATCACAGGGCTGGCAAATATTTTATATGCATAAATATCGTGTGCAGCCAACCTAACCATAAAAATTAAACCCATTTTTTATTACAGACTTTTTTATACGCATGTTTTTCTGGTGCCAAACTACAGGGCTTGCGTGAAGTGTGAATCTTTCAACGTAGCGTGATATCAACGGATGGAAAGTAAAAATTGCTTTTTTTATATAACCTAGGATTAATAGCATACGGCTCACCTGGTGTAAATCGGTTAACGTAGCCAATGCACTATGTAACACTCGCGCGATGCCACTTCTGCTGCTAACACTGCTAACTCCTTAGGACCTTACTAATGACCTCACTCAAACGCAGGTACACAGTAACCCTCCAGGGAGTTGTTATTTGGCTGCGGCATTCCGTGTGTATAAAGTGTAGAATCTTTCAATGAAGCATGATATCGACAGGTGGAAAGTAAAAATAGTTATCTGCAAATGGAACTATGCAGAAGATTGTGTAGAAAGAATATTTGTGTTGTTTTTTAGGGTTCCGTACCCAAAGGGTAAAACGGAACCCTATTACTGAGGCTCTGTCCGTCCGTCCGTCCGTTCGTCCGTCCGTCCATCTGTCACCAGGCTGTATCTCATGAACCGTGATAGTTAGACAGTTGAAATTTTCACAGATGATGTATTTCTATTGCCGCTATAACAATAAATACTAAAAAATATAATAAAATAAATATTTTAGGGGGCTCCCATACAACAAACCTGATTTTTTTTGCATTTTTTACGAAGGGTTCCGTACCATTATCTGGTACGGAACCCTTCGTGCGCGAGTCCCACACACACTTGGCCAATTTTTTTATTTAATAATTGCTCAATTTGCCTGTAAATTGAATCGCGTGTCAATTGACCAAAACTAAACATAATATTTTTTTTTATACAACGTCGGGAGGCACACAAGTATACGGCCCATCTGGTGTAAAGCGGTTACCGCACCCTATAAACGCTCGTAACACATCAAGTACCACACGCGCGATGCCACCTCCGCCGCCAACATAGCAACTCCTTAGGAGTCCACTGGTGACTTCACTCGCACGCAGGAACAGGGCCCTCCAGGGAGTTGTTATTTGGCTGCGGTTTTCTGTGACGTGGAGAGGTACTTCCCCCGACCGGCTGCTTTGATGCGCCCTACTTCTCTTAAAAACACCCAGATCAAGACAAACAGATATGTCTATGCACACAAATGTTTGCCCAGTGTGGGAATCGAACCCAGTGCGTTTTACGACTATGCAAGCGCGCTCGCCAACTTGTTAAATTCATCTTAAAATCATCTTTCTAACGTTATCCCGTTTCCTTATACATTAGAATTGGCGGGTTCCGCTACCTAAGCCTAAAGATTTGGCCAAGATACTGATTTTGATAATATATTTCGATAGACGTGTGACCTAATCTAAGATAGGTCTGGTTTTCCCTCTGGGTATGGAGCGACTGCCGGCCAACCTTCACAACCCAGAGGTAAAACGAGACCTTCTTTAGGTCACCCGTTTATCGATATATAATTTCTTGAACGTGCTGGTTTCCTCACCATGTTTCCCTTCACCAACGAGCAAGTGATAATTACCATTATTTTAGTTGGTGTTCAATTCTACTGTTAGCCTTTTTCATACAATTATCTGTCATCCTTGTGACTACTGATTGTAGATAGATATTGTGTGATGAGTCTGCTTTCTCATCCACTCGCACATTAATTAGATTACATTGCATTCCAATCGTACATTAATTAGATTATATATTACATGATATTGATCCTACGATTATATATTACTGGTATTGATACATATGACGAATAAGCTGGCAGTATACGACTACGTGCGCTAGGTCATGCAGAAATTCTTTCATGATGTCCTAATCAGTGAAGCATGGTAAAACTGAACAATGTTTAAGTCTAGTGTTCTTTTGTAAAATGACAATAGGTGTGTTACTTATCTTTTGTGATGGCCATCCCTGGGAACACTGCAATAGCTTACTAAAGTCACTCTCATTTCTTCCGGCTGCTAAGCATTCGCAGAAATAGACGTTTTAGAACTAAAGAATTCTTAATTGATTGTTCAACTATTTCCCTTTTACTCGTAGTTCTTTTCAAAAGCATTAATGGATTTTTCAAGAGGATAGTCAATATCATCTGTATTTTGTTTAAACTAATTCTTCATGCTTTACGACGAGCTTGGTGGCGCATTGGTTAGTAACGCTACTGGGGAAGTACCTCCACCTCAGAGAAAACCACAGCTGAAATAACAACTCCCTGTCGTGTTCCTGCGAGTAAGTGAGATTACGTGTAGTCATCTGAAGAGTTGCCGTGTTAGAATTGGGAGTTATAATACGCTGAAAATAGTTCTTGCACAGGCATTCATAGGCCTAGTTAAGCCTTGCACCTCTTCAGGTTGGCCATGTTCTTCGAAGATCCACCTGCATTTACGATTACAGTAACCAATAAATGCTTGTAATGCAAGGATTATCAATCGGTCGTTGCCATCACCTTTGTTAACCCAGCATTTCCTTAAGAGCACTCTCATGACCATACACGTAAGAAACTAGCAAAAAGTGATGATTTCGAGGTCTTCTTGAAGATAATGTTTTCGCCCTATCCAGTGCTACCAGAGAGTAGACCACCTACAGAGTGGCAAAACAGAGATAGATCACAGTAATATTTACTTCTATATCTTCGCACCAAGTTCCTTGCGAGGAAGACGAGGATAACTGGGCTCCACATGACTAAGTTATTACACATCTCACTTGCTTCATTAACATTCGTAGCTCTTCTCATGCACGCTCCTTGGTTCCTAGAGCTGGTAACACCACCTTCAGATACAGCACGGCAAAATTGGTTTTAATTACTTAGGTACAGAATATGCTATATTTAGAGCCATCTCGTTTCGGATCCTTGGAAAATTATTGTATTCACGAGGGTGAATGAAGTTACTAAAAATAAACTGAGCTGCTGAACAAAGGTAAAGGCTTTACATAGTGCTCGGCTTTTGAAATTTACACAGGTATCGTAAATAGAAAAAGCTTACAGTTATAGAAATAATATAGTTTCCTATTCCTGAAAGATTTTTCAGAATAAGATCTATACTCGCCTTACATATATGAAACCCAGCTAATAACTTAAACTGATCATCAGAATTAGCTCAACTATTTTCTCGCAATTCCTATTTTCATACTCCTAATAAACCCACCAGTCTGGAATTCTTAGTAACCAATTTTTGAGTTAAAACCGAGAAGTATAAGATTGTGTGTAATACACCCAGACTCTAATAAATCACTCAATATCTACTTTCTACGTCAAAACGTGTTGTGCATCTGAGTAGCTGCATTCGCAGTTCACTGCCGGCCGGAGAGATAATTGCATACTGTTAAAATTTTGAAATAACATGGCTAATTTTGAGAATTTGAATACCTCGGTGTCTTTGAAGGCCGATTTTAGCCAAAGTAGCTTTATTGAGTACTACTTCTTTTAAAATGATTATGAAACCTGACAGTCTGGCGCATTCTTGAGGCCTACTTAGGAACCGTGAAGTCACTTGCTGAGATTTTTTATTTAAAGTTGAAATCTAAATTGTAATTCATGTATTATTTCGCTTTAGACCAACATTTTAATAGCTTTAAAGTTACGAAGCTGATTATATTATGCATAAAAATACAACTCGTGAAGATTAAATTGCAAGAAAAAAGCTCTAAAGTATTCTACTTTATTTTTAGTTTTTTTTAAGTTGCTAAAATTCTCAATTTTTTTTTAAAATTTAAAATAATTCGAAATCTATGAAAAGTCCCGGAACATACATGGGGGTAATTCGGATACCCCACGATAGGAGGGACTAAAATTTTTTTTTGGACGTCAATATTCCGGCCAATCTGTATATGTGGCATTTCATTGTCTGTTCAGTATACTTTTAGCTTTAGAAATGTTGTTTGTTTTCCGGAAATAATAAAATATAATATCTTCATACCAGTTCCCTTCCGAGATAGACATACCTATATATAGTTTTAAATTGCTAATATTATGATGTCAAATAAAATGAGATAAACAAATATCTTTTATTTTCCTCCCAAAAGTTAGTAGCACGAATAGTAATGTAAACTTTTAAGTAAATCCAAAAGTCATGTAATGATGCCTATTCACGGCATAATAAACAACTTTGTCAGATATTTTGTGTTAGGAGCTGCAATTATTTGACTGGTTCTATTGTTCACAAATTCTTATTGAAAAGTTTACAGTTGTATTTCAAATATACATGTTCTTAAATCAGTATTGTGTTATAAGAAATGGTTCGATAAATTTGAAAATTATAAAGCGCCAAAATAAATGTTTAGTAGTCTGGCCATAAATACTGTTATACATTACATTGTACAATATTGTGTGATATTAAAATGTAGTGGGGTGATAAAGAGAACCGAATCGCTGTGATTGCATTACACAAGGTAGGTATGGCGCCAAATGCAATTTTTAAAACTCTCCATTCGCTTGGTATTAGTAAAATGTTTGTGTACCGGACTAATAATAGGTACAATGAGACCTTCTCTGTTTGTGACAGAAAAAGATCTGGCCGTCCACGTAGTATTCGTACGAAAAAGGTGGTCAAAACAGTAAGGGAAAGAATTCGAAGAAATCCTGTCCGAAACAAAAGATTTTATCTCGGGAGATGAAGATAGCACCTAGAACCATGTCGCGTATTTTAAAAGATGACTTAGGACTTGCAGCCTATAAGAGACGTACTGGTCATTTCTTAACTGATAATTTAAAAAAGAATAGGGTGGTAAAATCGAAACAACTACTGAAGTGGTACGCAAAGGGAGGTCACAGAAAAATTTTGTTTACGGATGAGAATTTTTTTACAATTGAGCAACATTTTAACAAACAAAATGACCGTATTTATGCTCAAAGCTCTAAGGAAGCTTCCTAATTAGTCGACGTGCAACGTGGGCACTATCCGATTTCAGTGATGGTTTGATGGGATATTAGCTATGAAGGAGTGACTTAGCCATACTTTTGTGAAAAAGGTATCAAAATATTGGCACAAGTGTATCAAGATACCGATCTTGAGAAGGTAGCGAAGCCCCTTAACAACACCATGTTCAATAACCAAGAATGGTCCTTCCAGCAAGACTCGGCGCCGGATCATAAAGCTCGGTCTACGCAGTTTTGGTTGGAAACGAACGTTTCGGACTTCATCAGAGCTGAAGATTATGATTTATGGTCAGTTTTAGAGAGTACGGCGTGCTCTAAACGCCATGATAATTTGGAGTCCCTAAAACAATCCGTACGATAGGCAGTGAAGAATTTTCCCATGGAAAAAGTGCGTGCTGCTATTGATAACTGGCCTCAACATTTAAAGGACTGTATGACAGCCAATGGAGACCACTTCGAATAGGCTTTTTATATTTTAAATTGTTTTATATTTATGTATTAAACTAACACGATGTAAAAGTAATAAATGTTATTTGCAATAGAAAGTTTTTTTCTTCGTTTCAGTATTTATGGCAAGACTAGGTAGATAGATAGATAGATAAAACGTTTATTCGATCACTGATTAACACACACAAACAAATGTAAAAACAATAACACAACAAGTCTAAAAACAATAATATAATAATTATGATGTACAAAGGTATGTGTGTGCTGCAGCAATACGAATGGGCCACAGCTCAGTGGTGAGATTGCTCAAGAGCAAAACACTGATTTTCAGCCGCAGCCTGTAGTGGGTACGAGTGCGTATCTGCTTGAGTTGTTACAAATGAATAGAAGTTAATTGAAAATAATAAAATAGGCGATTTGATAATTATGCGATGAATAATTGAAAATTAGCATTGTGAAATTATATATAAAATTAAATTATAAGTTAAGTATATCAATATAATAAGCAATATCAAAACATCTGATATCAAGGATATATATCGAGTCCGAGTAAAAAAACAGGGAGTTAATAACACACCAATTATAGTAGAAACCTCCTCCACTTTACTTAAGAATGAAATCTTGAAAAACTGCAAGGCATTCAATATTAAACATAAATCCAAGCTATGCGCAAAACATCTGGGACACCGAACATCTGAAGATGTGCCTATCTACGTCGCAGAGCAACTTACCCCATTGGGATCTCGACTATATTTCCTCGCTCGAGAGCTATCGAGATCTAAGAAATTCAAATTCTGTTGGACAGCGTATGGCAAGGTTTATGTTAGAAAGGACGAAAGCTCCCCGATTATCACTATAAAAGATGAATTTCAAGTGAATCAGCTAATGCAACAAGCATGACTATGCAGCTACGAGTACGTATGTCATTATTCAAATCATTATATTGTTGTAAAAAGCTTTCAATATAGGCTAAACTATTATAGTCATATAAATTATATAGCTACATATAGTATACGTATACCTAAATTAAATAAAATACACATAAGAACAAAAATTGTAATCTCTCATATACACCATAATACCATAATATACTTTCACACAAGAACACAAAATACTATTTTAATGACACTTACACCACTCCATGCAAAGGAAAACTACAAATACTTACATATTTTTCACACATCAGTCACAGAACTACAAACACACAAAGATATACTGTTAAACACACACTCACGTTTACATAATGTTGACACTACACTCGCGAGAGCATTCCACACCTCAGATGTAAAACATAATATCACACACATGTACAACTTCGTAACTTATAATGACTACTATTTTTTCTTAAGTGCCAAATATGGATAATACTCTAAAAACTTTACACGACATAGACAATATAGAATTAACAAGCGCCATTAACTGCTCAATAGATGATTTTTCTAAACTTATAAGAATTAAAAATACCGACTTTACAATGCTGACACAAAATATTAGAAGTATTTACTCGAATTATGATGATTTGCAATTAACCTTAGCTGACTTAAAAATAGGCGTTGATATTATAATTCTTACAGAATGTAGACTTACCGAAAATAAAAATATTCCCCAAATGCAAAACTATGTGGCATATCAGACTACACATCACCTAAATAAGGCCGATGGAGTAGTGGCGTATATCAAAAATACATTAAATCCAAAAGTAAAAGAGATAAAGTTGAAACACGCTTCTTGCCTCCAAATAAATAGTACACCAAACCTGACAGTCCTTGGAATATATCGCTCCCCATCAAAAACGAACGCAGATGACTTTATCACCTCATTAAACAACCACCTTAATACAATTAAAAATAAGAAAAATATTATTATTACCGGCGATATCAATATAAATTTAATACATAAACTGAACGAAAAAGCACATGAACGGTCAAATAGATTAAATTATCTGAATATGCTAGCTATGCAGGGCATGCTTCCAGGCCATCTTCTGCCGACGAGAGGTCAAAGCTGTCTTGACCATTGTATGCTAAAACTTAAACCAAATAATAAAAAACCTACGATAGCAGTAGTTGAGACAACTATTACGGATCACTTCATGATATTTCTTAGATTAACAGATAATACATTTATGAATCTACACAACAAAACAAAAACTTCGGTAAACTTTGATGGTGCTCTAGAAGATTTAAAATCTAGCAATCTTTTAGAGTTACTAAACGAAACTGACCCTAATGTACTCACAAACTGTCTGATAAAAATTATACAAACTTGCATAAGCAATAATACCACTACTTCGTCTATTCCAATGAAAAATATAATCATCAAACCATGGATGACCCCAGGGTTGCTCCGTTGTATACGTAATCGTAATAATTTGCAAAAGAAACTTAAGCAGGACCCATACGACGTAATACTACAAATTACCTATAAGAGATATCGTAATTACTGTAACCAGATTATAAAAAAACAAAAACGAAAATATGACGAAGAACAAATAGCAAAAGCAAACAAAAACCCGAAGTTGCTGTGGGATACTATTAATAATATTACGCATAGACAGCAACCAAAAATACAAAACTCGGAGCTTATAACTTTAGGAAACACTCCTGCAGAATCAGCCGATATGGTTAACAAATATTTTTGTAGTGTGGGTCAACAACTTGCTGCTAAAATTGGAAAGGGGAATTTGGGAAAGCAAAATTTACTTCGTAAAGAATGTGACAGACCGCCTGTGAATTCTTTCGTACTCTTCCACACTGATCACAGGGAAGTTTATTCTACCTTAATGGCGATGAAATCTGATAGTGCACCTGGCTGGGATAAAATACCAACCAGCTTTCTGAAAATGGCGCATGAACAAATTGTACCTATAGTCGTACACTTAGTAAACCTGTGTTTCGATCATGGCATTTTTCCTGTGGCTCTGAAACAAGCTCTAGTTACACCTGTACATAAGGGTGGAGATGGAGCTGACCCGTGTAATTACAGGCCCGTTTCTGTATTGACATCCATTTCAAAATTATTAGAAAAGTTAATCAACATTCGCCTGTTAAAATATATAAATCAAAACAAAATTTTGGCAAATACACAGTTTGGCTTCAGACAGGGGCTGTCAACGGAGGATGCTATATTATCACTGTCCACAACTGTGACAGATAAAGTTGATTCGGGAAATAAATGTCTGGTTGTTTTCATTGACCTTAAGAAGGCCTTCGATACAGTATCCATACCAATACTTCTGAAAAGACTGGAACAAATCGGAGTTAGAGGTATACCTTTTGAGCTTTTTAGTGACTATATGCGGGAACGTAGACAAAGAGTCACAGTTGGAGGGCTTCTTAGTTCAGAAGAAACCATAGCGCACGGCGTGCCTCAGGGGAGCGTCCTTGGACCGACTTTATTCCTTATCTATATAAATGGCCTTTGTAAATTAGATATTGAGGGTGGGAAAATTATCTCGTATGCCGATGATACCGCGATTGTTTTCGATGGGCCGACATGGAACTACGTAAAGGAGATAACCGAAAAAGGCCTAACAAAAGTAGCTGCTTGGTTAGATAACAATCTCCTTACTTTGAATGCCTTAAAAACAAATTACATTTGTTTCACAATGTACGGCCGCACTCAGCCATCAGCACCATTCCAAATAAAAATCCACAAATGTACCAACCTCTTAAACCCTACATGCACATGCACTATCATAAATAAGGTACAATATACAAAATACCTTGGCGTAATGATTGACGAAAGATTGTCATGGCACTTGCACACAGAACTGCTTATGAACAGAGTGAGGAAGCTTGTCTGGACTTTTAAAATACTACGACATGTAACTAATAAAAACTTGTTATTGCAAACCTATGTGTCGCTAGCCCAATCTGTACTCACGTACTGTGTTGTGATTTGGGGTGGAGCTACCAAGGTAAAGTTTTTGGAGCTGGAGAGGGCACAGCGGTCACTCATAAAAGTCATGTTCTTTAAGCCGTTTAAATTTCGCACGGAAAGTCTTTATGAATTAGCTAGCCTCTTGTCAGTTCGCAAGCTGTACGTACTTCATCTTGCTATGAGAACTCACAAAACTATTTCTTACGACCCTAAGAAACAACAAATGAGAAGAAAGACTAAAGTAGCTCCCACTCACATAGTGAAATCTACCTATGCAAAAAGACAATACTTAAGTCAATCAGCTAACGTTTACAACTTATTAAATAAAGAGCTAAATATACACCATTTGCCACTTCGACATTGCAAAAAACTGATAACGAATTGGCTGAAAACAAAAAGCTATGAAGATGTCGAACATATAATAAATAAAACAAGTTAAATAAAATTAAATAATTATAGTAATAGAATACTCACGAATGCATACGCAAATAAACATACCACACACACATACACACACACACACACACACACACACACCACACACACTACACACACAACACACACACACACAACACACACGAACACACAAACACAACACACACACCGTTGATCGTGGATTGAAACAAGTGTTATTGTAAAGTGTATATTTATTGCAATACAGTGAAACTTATGCTATATAATTAATGTTATAAGAGAGCGGTGGGACCTATCACAAGCAATTTAGCTTACAAGGGACCACCAAAGTAATAATGTAATTAGATATAAGTTATTGAATAAAGATTATTATTATTATCGATCCTATATCACGGGTATATCCCGGTTATTTGATAATTATTATTATTATAATTGACAGTGCCGCTAGTATCGAGCTTCAAGAACATCAATCGCTACAGGTACCGTGTTGGAATACCAATTTTTTGACTTTCTAGTAAAAAGGATTTGATATTTTTTTTGAATGAGAACATGGATGTTATATGTCTGATAGGAGGTGGTATATTGTTCCAACATTTGGTAGCCTGATAGCGAAAGCTGCCCCTGAAGGCGACGGTTTTATGAGCTTGCACTGTCAAATAGGCTCGACAGAATCTTCTACCATATTTATTTGACGTCTGAGGAAATTTTAATTTGTCGAAGAGATACTGTGGACGATGGCAATTGATCACTCCGAACATCATAGGTATAGAAAATAATATTAGTAAACTTGTTCCTTTATACAAGTCAGAAGAAACCAGTTAAGAATGCGCAAGCTTGCATTGCCAGAGGAACACCCGACTCATCAATTATGTAACAATTCATTTTTTTTTTTCGAGCATTTTGACCATGTTCCTTAAGAGATAGGAATGGTGTTACTGAACATTCCCATTCTACTTTTGTATGCTGAATCCGAATCTGACGTCAAAATTCAAATATTAGAAAAAAAGCGACAGACAAACACACAGACAAACGCACAGACAAACATATAGATTTCATATGGGAACGGTGTTCCTGAAAAGAGCGAGCTGAAAAATTACAGACCCATGCCAGTTTCGAGTAAAAGATTCGAAAGGATAATGCTTGATCAATATCAACACTTCTTTAGGACCAATGAAATTTTTCATGATGCACAATACCGTTTTACAGCTGGTAAATTTACTACGGATGCAGAAGTGGCATTGGTTAGACATATTCTTAACGCATAGGAGAGATCACAGGATGCTATTGGGATTTGCTGTGATCTCTCTAAAGCTTTTGTTTGTGTTGATCATCAGACATTGTTATTCAAGCTGAACAATTATGGAGTTTAAGTTAAGTTCTTGGCTTTACCAAGAACTTGCTTGCATTTTATTTAAATAACAGATTGCAGACAATTGAACTAAATGGGATTAAATCTAAAGGCAATAATGCTAATATCGGGATGCCCCAGGGTTCTACTTCTTCTGCCCTATATGGTGCAGAAAATGACGCATATAGTACTATTTGCTGATGATACCTTTCTAATTTTAAATGTGGACCGCGATGTGAAAATATTGACGAGGTAAATAGTGTTGTGTCTGCTAGTTTAAACTGGATAACATGTAATAATCTCTTGCTAAGCTCAGCTAAACACAAAAGGATCAAGTTTAGTCTTCCTAATGTGACTTCTGCCAATATAGAAGTTCTCCTTGGAAATAATAAAGTAGAATTTGTTAATAATAGTGTGTTTCTTGGTGTTACAGTTGACTCCAAATTACATGAGGTCCTCACATAAGCTAAGCTGAGCTTATTGACGGGGCCAGCAAGTTTATTGACGGGGAGCCCAATTTAAATAAAAAAAATTAAAAAAATTGTATAGATGGATGAATGGATGGCTAAATAACATTTTGTTAGTTAATAAATAAAATCTTGATTACGTGAATTAATAGAATACATACATGCCTGCCTTCCATTTGTGTAGGCAGACACTATGGAACGCCAGGTGCACCGATCAAAACATAACTCTCTGACCTATTCCACACTCATCAACCTCTTCACGCATGCTCTTCCGTTTCGTGTGTTTTTGTTTTGACACTTTTTCAGCACATCACCAATTAATTCCATATGTGTGCGTGTAGAGCGGTCCCTGCCGATATCTCCACTCACTCTTTCTCGATATACTTCTTAATAATAGAATACGTATTAATAGAGTAATTGCAATGTAATTGATCATACAAACAACAAAGGTCTTATTATCACCCAATTGCATCATAGGAAAATAAATATATATCGAATAATATTGAATACACGTTTTCCACTGTTAATTGAATATTATTATGGCTTGTCTTTTACAGAGAAAACAATAACAAATGTACAGTATTAGTTACTGCAGTTCAACTGTGTACATTCACGAACAAAAGTGATGCTTAGAAAACTTTAAAGTACAACTCGAAACCAACTTCATTGCAAGCACGCGTATCCATATCGTTGTTTTAACTTGACTGTTGTTACATAGCTTAGTAATAGAAGTGTACACATTAAATAATAATCATAATCAGATCATAATCAAAGAAACGCAAAGAAACTCTGATATAATAGCTTTTTTTATTAATGATCATTTCTATTAGTCTGGCCATAAATACTGTTACAATTAAAAATAAACAAAATATTATATTTGAATTTGGAATCGGTCATTTTTATATGATTGTTCATTGATTTTTCTCATTTTGGTGCCAATACATTGTACAATATTTTGCGATATTACAATGGAGTGGGGTGATAAAGAGAACCGAATCGCTGTGATCGCATTACACAAAATAGGTATGGAGCCAAATGCAATTTTGAAAACTCTCCATACGCTTGGAATTAGTAAAATGTTTGTGTACTGGGCTATTAATAGGTACAATGAGATCTCCTCTATTTGTGACAGAAAAAGATCTGGTCGTCCACGTAGTGTTCGTACGAAAAAGGTGGTCAAAGCAGTAAGGGAAAGAATTCGAAGAAGTCCTGTTCGAAAGCAAAAGATTTTATCTCGGGAGATGAAGATAGCACCTAGAACCATGTCGCGTATTTTAAGATGACTTAGGGCTTGCAGCCTATAAGAGACGTACTGGTTATTTCTTAACTGATAATTTAAAAAAGAACAGGGTGGTAAAATCGAAACAACTACTGAAGCGCTACGCAAAGGGAGGTCACAGAATAATTTTGTTTACGGATGAGAAAATTTTTACCGTCGAAGAGAGTTACAACAAACAAAATGATAAGTTGTGAAGAAGCGAGCGCGCGTATTCCGAGGGTCCAGCGAGGGCATTATCCTTCATCAATCATGATTTGGCTTGAAGTCTCTTATCCAGGCTTAACTGAGGTGTTTTTCTGTGAAAACCAGTGCCGTTGTTTACCAAAATACCGTCCTAACAAACATAGTAGAACCACTTTCTCAAACAATGTTCAAAAACAGAGACTGGATATTGCAACAGGACTCTGCACCAGCTCATAAGGCACGAAGCACTCAAAACTGGTTGACCGCCCGTGGAATTCACATCACCGGTCATGAAAACTGGCCCTCTTCTAGTCCAGATTTAAACCCACTGGACTACAAGATATGGCAACATTTGGAAGAGAAAGTCTACGCTAAACCTCATCAGAATTTGGAGTCTCTCCGAGTATCTTTGGTTAAAGCAGCGGCAGAAATAGATATAAATGTGGTGCGTGCTGCGATCGATGACCGACCACGTAGTTATGGGAGTCCCACAGGGGTCAATTCTAGGTCCATTCTTATTTTTAGTATATATAAATGACTTACCTTATTATGTAAAGGATAAACATGAGATTGTATTGTTTGCGGATGATACCTTTTTGACATTCAAAATTAATAGACAGTTAGATAATTATGACGAAGTTAACGATGCTCTCTCTAAAGTTATGCATTGGTTTAATGTTAATAATCTGCTTTTAAATGATAAAAAGACTAAAGTAATTAAGTTCTCAACACCTAATATAAGACAGGTGACTACCAATGTCAATGTTAATGGAACTAATTTAGCCTCTGTGGAGACAACTGTGTTCTTGGGTATAACAATTGACTCCAAACTACAATGGGGCCCACAAATTGAAAAATTATCAGGAAAACTAAGTTCTGCAGCCTATGCAGTGAAAACTATTAGACGGCTCACTGATGTTGATACGGCTAGAATAGTTTATTTCAGCTACTTTCATAGTATTAGGTCATACGGAATTCTTCTTTGGGGTAACTCCGCGGACATTAACACCATCTTTTTATTGCAAAAGAGAGCCATAAGAGCTATCTACAAACTTGGTCCCCGGGAGAGCCTTAAAGAAAAATTCAAAGAAATAAATATTTTAACAGTCGCATCGCAATATATCTATGAAAATCTTTTGTATGTCCATAAAAACATAGACTCATTTTGTAAAAAGAGTGATACTCATAATATAAATACTAGATATAAGCATAATCTTGTGTTACATGCAAGCCGTCTCCACAAAATAAGTAATTCTTTTATGGGGCAATGTATACGGTTCTATAACAAACTTCCCAGCAATATAAGAGAATTGTCAATAAACAAATTTAAAACTACTATTAAAGCCAAATTGTGTAGCAGGGCATATTATAAAGTATCTGACTATATTAATGATAAAAATGCCTGGGATTGAGTCGATCCAATTGTAATGTAATTAATAAATTATGTAAATTTGTTTGGATACCAAAAGAGGGATGCCTGAGTTTTTTGGCAGTATTTTTATCAGTGCTCACCTAGTCATGAACTGCACGGTAGGGAAAAAAAATTGTGACGATTCCAAACAAATGTAGCCATTTTTACGGAATAAAAAGATTTTGACTTTGACTTTGACACGTCGATTAAGGGCATGTATTCAAAATGGAGGAGGGTATTTCGAATAATATAAATGAAATTTTATTGTACATTTAATTACCTACCTTTCATTTCATATATAACTTTTACATAATTGTCAAAAAGTATATTATTAATTACATCAAAAGTTTTTCACAGAACTTATGACCTGATTAGATATATGAATTACATATTCTTAATATGCACCGCAACAAAATGGTACCATCTAAATATTTAATAACTATTATTCTTTTAAATATCAATTATATGCATATTATATTATTCTTAAAATTAAGAGAGGTAGGGCGCAACAAATCACCCCGTCTGTGGAAGTGAGGTACCTCACCTAAAACTGCAGCAAAATAACAACTCCCTAGATGGTTGTTGTATTTCTGCGTGTGAGTGAGGGCACCAGCAAGCTCCTATGTAGTTGTTGTATTAGCAAAAGAGGTGGCATCGTTCAAGGGATTCGTAATTTAACTATTACTTAATATATTAATCGTTAATAGGTTACGGTAACCGCTTTACATACATACTACCGATGTGTAAAAAAAATTATAATCTTCTTCTTCTTAGAATTATCCCTTATCCTAATCTATTAAGGTGGGGGGGGGGGGGGGTTGCTACCTAAGCCTAAGGATTTGGCAAAGATACTGATTTCGAACCTGGAACTAGTTGGTCAGTAGGTAGCTTCTTTATCTGCTATCTATCCTTGCTGATATGTTATTACTAGACGACCCATGCGAATACTTCGCATGGATAATGATTATTACGTAGTATAATAAGGTAGAAATAAGTAAATGTAAATATTTATTAATGTTAAATATTTTATTCAAAAAAAAATTAGTAAAAAGAGTCGTTTTATGTTAACATTATATTATTATTATTATTGCGTATTATGTACACATTTATGAGTTTTCATTGAAATGAGAGCAATGCTTAGAGAACAAATATTAAATACCTAATAAATACTTTACGTAAAAATATACAAATATTGTAGCAAATATTTCGTAATAACAATTTATTATTTTTTGTGATATAAATGTAATAAATATTTTACACACTACTCTATATATTTATCGTTAAAAACGTAATATTATTGAGGTGTTAGAATAGTACTCCAATTGCTATTACAAATACTGTAAAATAATGAAAATTAAAATAGAAATGAAAGTGAAAAAAAAATTGCATTAAATGTTCAAAATCATACTTAATAATGAGTAAAATAAAAATACTTACTTGATTACTCGATTGACACGTTGTTTATACGTTTACATATACGTATATTTTATTTTATTAAATTCAACGACATCAGCGCCACCACGACACATAACAGTCTGTTCTTTAAAATTAAATGTTTTTAAAATAAATTTTTGATAATGTAAATTTTAAAATGTAACTTTTTAACGAAAATGAACTGAAATTTATATAAATTTATTTTTCGTCATTAAAGAAAAAAAATATCTTTAAAATTAAGTTTGATACAGTATTAATAGAGATATTTCATACCGACAAAAACACTTTTGAGTAATAATATATAGAGATAATATATAAAAATTATAATGCAGGATGAAATGTTTTATCAGAAAGTGATGCCAGGAGCCCTAGGAACCGTCAAGCGTGGAGGAAAACAGAATAAATATTATAGAAGCGAGTAAGGTGCATAAGTGCTGAGTCTTATGGCGCTTGGTTCTCTCTGGGTACTCCACAAGGGACCTGGCGTACATATAAATAATTAGCATACCAAACTCGATTTCTTAAATGCTTCCAACCTTTATCTTACAGCAAATTAAACAATCACATCGCCGTAAAATTATCTGAATAAACAAATTATTAAATGAATTTATGAAACTTGTAAATCACTTTAGCTCCCAACTATACTAGTTCAAAAATAAACATAAGCAGTAGACAGATCAAAGCTCGGATCGTCTTGTTTATATTTCCGTCTGTTTGTGGTGTCTGTCCGTCTGTGATTAGGAAGTTAATGATGCGTTTCATGTTATGGTGTGCTAATAATTTAAATTAATACGATTTGTATGTTTACTTAATAGTAAACATTACTGAAACCAGCTACTGCACGCGGCCGCTCGCTCGTTTCTTTTCCATTTTAACCAGTCTTCCTCAACGTTATTGCTATTTATTGTTCCTAAATGCTATATATCTATCTATACGTTCACGCTAAATCTCTTGCGGGGTAGGCAGAGAGATTTGAGCTCCACATTACTCAATTCTTAAAACTTATAGTCCAAAAA
Organism: Pyralis farinalis; assembly: GCA_947507595.1. Lineage (NCBI taxonomy): Eukaryota > Metazoa > Arthropoda > Insecta > Lepidoptera > Pyralidae > Pyralis > Pyralis farinalis. The sequence continues at coordinate 22,633,341 of OX382258.1, forward strand.
AGCGACGTTTTTTGGCTCGCCTTTTTGACATTCATAACTCTTTTCATACACGCTTGCCGTTTCTAGGGCTCCTGATATCACTTTCTATTAAGCTTGGCCTTTCTGGGCTGCTGCTGTAGAAGGATTTCACTATCATATTATACATCTGTTACCGTAATAATTCAGCAGTTAGTTATTCAACAGTGGACGTCTTTCGGCTGATATGATCATGATGACGATGTTACCGTTATCCTTTCTTTTTGAATTATTTCTATCTGAGCATGCTTTTTAGGGTTCCGTACCCAATGGGTAAAACGGAACCCTATTACTGAGGCTCCGCTGTCCGTCCGTCCGTCCGTCACCAGGCTGTATCTCTTGAACCGTGATAGTTAGACAGTTGAAATTTTCACAGATGATGTATTTTTGTTGCCGCTATAACAACAAATACTAAAAAATAGAATAAAATAAATATTTAAGGGGGCTCCTATACAACAAACGTGATTTTTTTTGCTGTTTTTATAGATAACGACTCGCACTTGGCCGATTTTTTCTAATTTCAATACCGAAACTCTCTTTCGGATCAAATCTATTTCGAACATCATCATTGTGGTCTACAAGTGTAGGTAACGCCCTAACTTTTGACCGCTCGCATTTCGACCGCGTTTATCCTACTTTCATGCTCTCTCTCTGCCATAACCAACTCTTGCTTCCATAAGTTGACGTTGGGATCAACACTGCGTTGTTGAAAAAGCGAGCTGTACCCTCTGGATAGAGCTTTTACTGCCAAGAAGTTTTCCCAACGCTCCATTCACACTTTTTTATACAACATCCGGAGGCATACAAGCATACGACCCACCTAATGTAAATCAGTTACCGTAGGCTATTAACGCTTGTAATTTTATTAAGTATCACTCTCGCGATGCCTCCTGTGCTGCTTACAAAGCAACTCCTTAGGTGCTTACTGGTAACCTCACTCACACGCAGGAACACAACAACCCTCTAGGGAATTGTTATTTGGCTGCGGTTTTCTGTGAGGTGGAGGTATTTTCCCAGACGGGCTGCTTTGATGAGCTCTACCTCTCTTCATACTTGTATGGTACTTGGGTATAACCTGAGATCGTTTCCGAAAGTCTTTCACGAACAGTATGCGTTAAGAGGGATTGATTTATAACTCTTACCACCATCTCTAAACCCAACGCGAACCTTACCTGCACGAAACGTATAATGATATCTAGGGAACGAAGCCTAATAATTTCTTATTGTCAGAGCATAGTATATATACATAGTACGAGTATGGTACTATGCTATACTCTGACAATAAGAAATTAGGGTACTGCAATATTTGCACGCTCCCCTATTTATGCTCCTTACTGATATAAAACGTCCAATTCCATCCTGATAATATGTATGTATTGGTATTCTTCAGCTGCTATATCTTTCTACATTCGCGATATATATCTGTTTCGTCCATTATTCCTCTTGGATTCTACATGTCCAAAAAAACGATCAATGCACGTGTTGCATTACAAATATTGTACAACGCACTCATCTCGACCACGTTTATTCTACTATAGTGCTCTATCTGCCGTATTCAGCTATCACATTCCTAAACATTAGATTTCCATACGTTAGAACACATTTATCTAAAATAGAACAAGTTTTGTTGTGAGGATATAGTCATTATTGTTAAATACCAATGTTCAATTTCATCGTCTGCATACTTCTAAAATAAAATATTTAACATGTAAGTAATAATATTCCCCCATTTTGGCGCTACAAAGAGGCGCTATAAAATGGGGACGATAATCTATAACAGCTGACCATTGACCTAAACGTCAAAAGTGATTTATAGCATGACATATTTAAAGATATCCTGCTGGCTCTGTTAAGAGTATGGAAAAGGTAGCGTATTAATTTTGACATAAAAAATCTTAGCGTAACGTTTTTTTTAACACAAATAAATTGGCACAAAATTAACACAGTCGACAAGAGATAAACTACAATTTTTTTAAGGGTTGGAGAATTCTTCTGAAGTTGAATGAGGTTACTAGTGTCTCTTAATGAGTTGCGAGAGAGCGTAAACAACGAGGGCGGCAATATACACGTGATGCTTCTAATATTGCAAGTCTTATTAGGCTACGGTAATTAGTACTTTATATCAGATAGACCGTGTGTTTCTTTGCCTTCATGACCGAGATTGCCGGCCAAAGAAAAACGTGTGCATCTCGGGACGCCCGACAGAAGTGATAACTTAAATTTATTCGCTGTCGTATGCATGAGAGAAAGGGAAGCCAGACAGACTGGCGCCGTAACGCGCTATGTAACGAAGCGGTTTACCCTCCCATAAGAAGTTATCAGTTCGAAAGTTATTTTATGCAGACAAGCAGTTTGTCTTCTGAGTTCAGTTTGTTGGTCGAAGAACATGCTGTGGAAATGCGAGCATTGCGCAAAATTTGTATCCATGTCCGCAATGATGTTGTAAGAAAGAGAGTTGGTCTGAAAAGGTATCGGTGTTAAGATAAGAATGCTTCGTTGGTTCGGACATATAGAAAGAAGGCAGGATGAAACAATGACGAAATAGATACCTATACAATGCGAAAGTGGAAGAAGTAGTTGGATGACGAAGAAGACCAAGACCAAATAGGTAGTGTTTTTAGAAGGTGACGTCAGGAGTCCTACGAACTAGTGAGCGTGCATGAAAATAGCTATGAATGTTAAAGAAGCGAGTGAAGTAGGGGTGAAGATATACATACATACATTCTTATTAGTACAAAAATATATAGGTACATGCAGTATAAGGTAGTCGCCGTTAGTGGACACAATGCAAAACAGATGGCGAGCGCAACCGAAGCAATATTGGGTTGACTCAGCGTAGGTCGGGCCGGTTCAATATTAAATGCCATAACAGATGTCTGGTCGCGGGTTCTATTCCTTTATCCTTATTTTTAGAGAGCTTGTCCGTCGTATCAAAATATGAAATGGTCATACTAGCGTATCGGATCGTGCGGAAACCAAAACACATAATATTTTTTTTTTTTTTTATTTGATAGAATTACATGCTACAAATATTAATTATTTACTGATTATATACATTTTTTATATTATTAGCACATGTAATAGATTACAATCGTGTAAATACATGTATATCTCTATGCCAGGTCCCTTGCGGGGTAGGCAGCGTGCAGATAACAATACACAGGTACCGTCACCAGTTGGAACTTTACGAAAATAACGTTACTTAATGATACTTATAAGATCAATTAGGTAACGTTAACAAACCCTGAGGCAGAGGGAACCTTGTGCCATAAGATGCGGTCCTTACACCCTTTGTTTTTTGTTTTTCGCCCAAGTTATTTGAAGATCCACACAAGAAGGACTAACCTACACCCGGGTGTGCGTTAGTCATTCTTCCGTGAGGGGCACCCTCTGGAAAAAGGGAGGGAGGAGGTGAAATCTTTCAAAGATACCATTTCGTGCGAACGAACTGGTTATGTCAGATTTCCACTGACTAAAACACCACTGGGACTGCCTTTAGCCGGGAAGGTTATAAAGGCTTCATCGGAAGCGATCACCCCAGGGAAATGGGATGACGCAACACCTTACACCCTTCACTCGCTTCTCTTATTAGCCCCTATCATGCACGCTCGCCGGTTCCTAGGGCTCCTGACATCACCATCTCATAAAACACGACCAATTTGGTCATGGTAGATTGTTATTGGTCTTACGTCGTTCTGTTAAGAGGGGACCTCGCCAACTCTTTTTAAAAAAAGGTTTTTATTCACTTATATATTTATTAACTGATTTATATATAATTTGTGAAACTATGATATAAATTGGATGGAGTTGGGATGTGCGCGGCGTGTTCGGATGTTGGAGCTGAACTGAACTCTCGATCGGGAGTAGTGATGATGCAGGATATATGGTCTGAGGTACAGGGGGCTTTGTCAGCATAAAGGTATACAGAATGAAGCTATAACACCTCCCCCTTTGAAGGAATAAAGCTACACCCTAAATGGGTGAAGTTTATGTGGATCTAATCCTTGGAGATGTAATTGGAACTTGAGGACAGGCTACAGGGATTTCTAGAGTTTCTGTTGGGATAGGTACATGTTTTCTTACAACTATATTGATACATTGTTTAGATTTTTTCCATATTGACAATTTGTAACTTATATAAAGGATTATTACTATAACTATACATATGGTGCAATATGAGTAATAGTGCCCGTACAAAACAATATGTGGCTTTGCTTCTATTCTGTTGAGGTCACTCAAATCTGTTTTAAGGAGGTTATCATAAGAGTCAAGAGACTCTAAGTTCAGGGTATTTAATTTTACAGGTGAGATATATGACTCTATTTGTTTAAACTTTAGATAATCGCAACAAGAATCATTGACTAAATTAAAATCTGTGTGGATAGTCTGTAATTCTATTTTAGGATAGTATTTAGATAATAGTTGAATTTTCTTGGAATAACCAATACAGTTATCGGGCAAGGTTAAGATGCCAGTTCCGGATATGTCGTATTCAAGGATATCAGACTTATTACGGCAATCAATTGACAGTTTGGATTTTTCTGAAATTACGTATATCCACCTATTGCCTTGTAATTTGTGCCAGATTTCTATATTACCATGGATAAATTTATTATTACATATTTCAGGTTTTGAATTTAATATTTTCGTAATAATCTCTGTTTCACAGATGGGTGTAGTAGACGTAGAAAATACATTACTTAAATCACAAACATAAAATTGTGTAGAAATTGATTTACATTGGCTTAAATTATCTAATTTACAATAGTAGGACTTATCTCTAGTTATCGCGATGTACTTAGTTGAAGGTACAATCATGGAATATGCAAGTGGAGTAGAATTGCTTAGAGATACTGGAAAAGGCACATTATAATAAAGGCTATATTCCTTAGAACTAGTTAATGGAATTTTTAATACAAAAATTACCTTATTATTAGAATAATAACATAAAATTTCAGATATATTTACAATTGAATGAATATTTTCTAAAACTAAAGGCAGCGGCAGTGCCTTTGAATTTGGTAAAAATCTATAATTATTGACAAGGTCATTAAACAATTGTTTCGGCGTGATTATCGCAGGGTATAGAATATTTGACTTACTGAATAATATAGCGTTTACAACATCTTCTACTTTGAAGGAAAGCGTTAACAAGCTATTTTCTATAATACTAATTAATTCTAACACTTTTGATCTTATTACTAACTTATTCGATATGGCCGTTATATTTTTTATGGTCAAGGTTACATTTTCGATAACGCTATTCAAAATCTGTTCATTAACATTAATTTTATTTATTACTTCCTTGAAAGATGATATTGTAGATGTAGTAACTAAGATATTATTTTTCATAACTCTGGCTAGGTCCTTTTGGTCGTTTTCGACAGTTTGGATAGCGTTATTGTAATTTATTGCGTCATTCTCATCCATTAAACCGAATAATTGTTTATAAATTGTGCCAATACCACCAAACCAGGCCGATCGTTTAGAATGCCTCGAAATAAGATGAGAAATAGAATCGTAATTAATGATAATGTCATTGTAACGAGTAGACAGAGGCTGTATTAAGTTATGGCATTCCGTTACCTCGAATGCATCGCACTGTTTACACAGGTACTTTGAGCTGCCTATCACACCGTTAAGGTTTTCAATGTGTGGCTTTATGAATGATATGTCCGTAGGAATAATTACGCTTAGATTTCCATCTATTACTTTTAAAGAACCAATAGGTTCAAAATGAATACCTGGGCTGTGCGTGACGGGCTCGAGAGGATTCCCTTGTATCATAGGGAAGAAACTGTAAATAAACATTACAGTGGAGAATTAGTAGTATATTTAAGTACTTATAAGTAAATGTGTATATAGGATTGTAAATAAAACTAGAACTAATTTATTAATCGATTGTAAAAGTATGACAAATATATGTATATGTTAATGAATAGGAGTAATTAAAGTTGTATAAAATAAATCAATCATTAGCTCTTCGTGCTAATTTGATTTCGTCGTAATGGTGAGAGACATGTCGACGATTTATTAAAAGTGTTAATGTATTTCTTCCATTAATTTTAACCACTTTGTAGGGTCCCTTCCATATGGGGGATAATGCCTTACGCAATCTGAGGTGGTTTCTAAGATACACGTAATCGCCCACCTTGTACGTTACGTGTCGAGTACGAGCATCGTAATATGTTTTGGACGTTTCCTTGGACTTTTGAATGTTTTCGAGAGCTTTGTCTCGAGTGTGTTTGAGGCGGTGTTGGAGCATCCGGATGTAGTCCGAGTATGTAGCGTCGAGAGTCATATCATACACAGAGCTGGGAATAAACGGTTTGTGACCGAATAGTAATTCATATGGACTGTAGTTTGTGGTACTGTGTATTGCGGAATTGTAAGCGAGTATCGCAGTGTATACATATTTAGGCCAGTTAGATTGATCTTCGTTAACGTAGGACTTTAGATACTCCTTTAAGGTCGAATGACTGCGCTCCAGAGCGCCTTGTGTTTGAGGATGGTAAGGACTTGACCAAAGTTGTTTAATTTTAAGGAATGAACATGTTTGTTTAAAAAGTTCCGATGTAAAGTTGCTTCCTTGGTCGGTAAGTATATATTTAGGAATGCCGAATAATGATATAAAATGAACTAGGCATTCGCTAGTTTCCTCAGCGGTGATGCTACGGACTGGGTAGGCTAAGGAGTATTTGGTAAGGTCGTCTTGCATAGTTAATATATACTTTAGCTTAGCTGTACCAGATTCTGGGAGTGGTCCTACAACGTCAAGCGATATGCGTTGAAAGGGTGCCGTGGACGTGGAAGTGATTTGCATTGGAGTACGATTGATTTTCCGAAGGGCTTTATTGGACTGGCAGAGTGTACAATTTTTTACATAGTGTTCGACGTCACTACGCATGTTTTTCCAGTAGTAACGCTCCTTTATTCTGTTGTACATTCTGTTTGAGCCGAGATGTCCTGCAATGGGAATATCATGGTTTTCTTTTAGAATTTTTGCGATTTCAGTAGGGACAGGATAGATTATTGTATTGTGATGTATGTTGACAGTTATATTTGTATTGTTGAATAAGTACATAAGCATACCGTATATTTTCACAAAAGAGTGTTGCTCAAATAGATTTCTGAAATCGGGTATTGCAATTTCGTTTATATCAGCCGTAAGTAAAATATCGTCACGAACGGATTTCAGGGTTTTAAAGATATCGGGATATGTACAGTCATCGAAATAGTAAACCTTTGTAAATAGTAGGTAGTATGTTTTATCTTTAATTACAATTTTTTTGAAGGAGTGAAGTTCTCTTTCAGAGTCGATAAAATCAGTGGAGTCAGTCATTGTGGAGAGAATGTCTTGAAGGTAAGGATTCGAATCGTCAAGGTCAATCGACGTCGGAATTAAAATGACCTTGGAATTACTTTTAAGAAGGCTTTCATTGTGCTCTTTAATGTAAGTGGTATATGTTTCTTCTTTACTAGAGAAGGATTTCAGAAAATGTTTAAAGTCCTCGTTGGCATTTGAAGGTTGAGGTAAAGGACTTCCTTCTGGGTTAGCAGGAGAATTCAGTAAAGAAGGTAAATTTGCTGAGTTCAAATCAGGGTTTTGGGTTTCTGATGGGCTTAGGTCGAATGCACCTAAGTCTACCAGATCGTCTAGGAGGTTTTGGGGAATCTCATCATCTGGAGCCGTAGCCTGTGGATCTTTGGAAGTAGAAGGTTCTGGATCTTGAATGATTGGATTGACTGGATATCGGGATAGAGCGTCGGCATTGCTGTTACATTTCCCTTTTTTGTATTCGATAATGTAGTCGAATTCTTCTAGTTTTAGCCTCCAACGGACTAATTTTGAACCTGGGTCTTTGCAACTGAAGAGCCACTTAAGGGGCTTGTGATCGGTCACTATTGTAAATTTGCGACCATAGAGATATGGGCGGAACGTCTGTGTTCCGAAGATAATAGCAAGACACTCTTTTTCTGTCGTGCTATAGTTACATTCGTTTTTATTAAGGGTTCGTGAAGAGTATGCAATGGGTTTATCCTTTCCAATACTGCCTTGAGATAGAATTGCACTTATTGCATAATTAGACGCGTCACACGTTAAAATAAATGGTTGGGTAAAGTCAGGATAGCATAGTAAAGGTGCAGAGATGAGGTTACGTTTTAAATTCTCGAATGCCAATTGTTGTTGATTTTCCCATTTAAATGGGATGTCCTTCTTTAGGAGATTTGTTAAGGGTTTTGCTATTTTAGAAAAGTCGGGAATAAATCTTCGGTAGTAAGAAACTAGACCGAGAAAGGATTTGATGTCTTTGGGACTCTGCGGAGTAGGGAATTCACTAACTGCTTTTACTTTTTCAGGGTTAGGTTTTACACCCTTTTCAGTAATAAGATGTCCAAGATACGCGACTTCACGTCGAAGAAATTCACACTTGTCGGGTTGTAATTTTAAATTAAAATCTCTTAACTTCTGGAAGATTTGGGACAAGTTTTCTATATGAGATGGTAGATCGTAAGAATACGTGACAACGTCATCTAAATAGACGTAACATCGGATGCCTTGAAGGCCAGTAAGAGCGGTATTCATTAGCCGTTGAAAGGTCGATGGTGCATTCTTTAGCCCGAATGGCATACGTGTAAATTGGAAGTGTCCTTGAGGTACACTGAAGGCTGTTTTGGGTGCATCGTCTTCATTTACGATTACTTGGTGAAATCCAGATGCAAGATCCAATGTCGAAAAATATTTACTCTTGCCGAGTTGGTCTAGAATTTCGGTTATCTGAGGAATTGGGTAAGTATCGCCTATGGTGATGTCATTGAGTCTGCGGTAGTCTATTACTACGCGCCATTTCCTTACGCCAGAAGCGTCGGCTTTTTTCGGGACTACCCATATGGGCGAGGACCATGGGGATACTGACGGTTTAATTATACCTTGATTTAGCATTTGATCTATTTGTTTTTGTACCTCTGCTTTATGAACCTCAGGAAACCTATATGACTTAGTGTAAATAGGGGTGTCAGAGGTAGTTCTAATGTCGTGCCGGATGGCATCTGTATAGGTTAGTCTATCTCCCGGAAGATAGAATATGTCAGAAAACTCTGAACAGATATCGTAAAGAGCATTTGCTTCTTCCGAATTTAAATGAGAGGTTCGTAATTGGTTCAATACTTCTTGAGTGTGGTCTAAAGAATTATCCTTTTTTCTTGTATGAGACATATGAAAAATCTGATGACTGTTTTGCGTTTCTAAAGGCAAAAGCTTTAACTTTAAGTTCGAATTTAAAGTAATTGGCGATTCAGAGACGTTTACGACAGTTATGTTTATTCTAGAGTTAGGTTTTACCTTAACAATGCAATTAGCAATAAGGATGGATTCCATAGGGCTCTGGTCTAAAATGAGACCTTCCCTTAAGTCTGGGTTGAGCACGGAACATTCTATGATCGTTTCGGTGCGAGGAGCAATTACATATACTGGTTCATTAAATTTTAGATTAAGCTCCACTTTGTTCATTGTCAATGTGTCCTTGTCAAAGTCAATTTTGGAATGAGTTGCTGACAAAAAGTCATTACCAATAATTCCATCGTAGGGGAACTCTAGATTAGCGACTACGTGGAATCTGTACTCTAAAGAGTCAAACTCTATAGGTATGTGACCTAATGATTGAATGGGACTATTGGTTTCGCCTATTCCAGTGAATGTGATGACATCCTTTTTAATTTCGGGCATTTTTTCTACAGAACATAATTTGATAAGACTAATGGATGCGCCACTATCAACAAGTAGTATCAATGGCTTGGAGGACACAGATGTTTGGACTTCTACAAAAGGTAAATATTTTCTAGATGGATTTGATGTAATATTGTGTATTTTAGTATGTTGTTTCTGTTTTTCAGATTGCGAGACGGCGGGAGTTGCATTGGATATAATAGGATCAACAGGTTTGGGAGTTGCTGATACGACGGATGCATATGAACTTTTAGGGATAGTAGGATCTACGGAGATCTGCGCTTTAGAACGTGTTGCAATGAATACAGTAGACTTCGAAATCGGACTTGTATTATTACCACTATGAGTTTGGGGCTGGTTACCCGGTTTGTTAGTGGATTTTTCAGAAATAGAATTGGTCAATCTATGAGTTTGGGGCTGGTTACCCTGTTTGTTAGATTGCCTGGAATTATTAAAATATGTTAGACCTCCTGTTTGGGGCTGGATACCCTGTTGTGTGGCCTTAACGGATACAGCGGAGACAGCGGATACAGTGGATTCAGTGGATATGTGAGATACAGTGTTAGAATTTACTTTGGTGTCTGTCTTTAATATGCGGCCCCAGCGACACCTACTCGGACCTAATTTTCGTTTAAACAGTCCTGTTGGACTGTGTCAACCACATCAACGCCTGGGTCTTCAAGGTCGAGGTAGTTAACAGGGCGTTGCGTATTTTGAGCGGAAAAACGGCGATTGTTATACTCGCGCTTTCGACATTGTTCGATAGTGTGTCCTTCTGCTTTGCAATAGCGACATGTGACCGGGTATATTTTGGGTTTCGATGTAAATCCAGTGGGCCCGGACTCACGCTTAAATGACGTGTTAGGTTTGTTAAAGGGTTTACTGTATTCTGGTTTTTTGTAGAAGTGCTGCTTGGAAGGTTCGGCATTGCTATATTTTCTATTCGCATACTGTAGTAATTTCTCTTCTGAGGTAGCTACATTAATGGCCTCGTTCAGATTCCGCGGGCTTTTGCATCTAAGGATATATGAAATTTTGGGGTTGACCCCTAGTATAAACGCATTTAATGCTAAATCTTCCATAGTAGCTAGTCTTCCCGTTAGCTCGCTCTTTTTAGGACAGGACATTGTTACTTCGGTTAGTAACTGTGATAGGCAAGTCTCAATTCTTAGAGCGAATTGGCTAATGCTTTCGGTTGATGCTTGTTTTGATTCTTGTAAGTCGGTGAGCAGATGAGCGTAGTGCTTCCGCTCACCGAACTGTGTCTTTAAAAAGTCTTTTAAAGTGATCCAATTTGGAAATTCTTTAATAGAGCAAGCGGTTTCAGCCTTGCCTTCTAATTGGCTGATGATATATCTTAAAATGATGGGTTCTTGGCTTGCTGAACCCAAATCTATAGCGTTATTACAATTATTTAGAAACGCATTTAGTTTACTCCTACTACCGTCAAACGGTTTGATAAATTTTAAAATTACACCTAGCGGAATTTCGGATAATAATAGCTTGGGAATTGTTTCGTCTGTTGGTGTTTTCGCCATTTTCAATAAATACCAGAAATGCAAAAATTAAATTGCTTATAGGATTTTAAACCAGTACGGTGTAATAGACGGCCAATGGTTTTTGCCGTGTGTGCAAAAAGCGGGAGCAACGCGTTGGCTAAGTATGACGCAACAATCGTTGATAAGAGAATTACAGTGAATGCAAGTTGACTTTTAAACAAGCAGATAAATAACAAAGTATTATAATGGAAGTTAAAGTCGCTCACTTTTGTAATCACAACACTATTCAAATTTATTATTTATCACTCACAGAAGCACGATGATGGTAGTAATTTCTTTTCCTGGATACATCAGGACTCGTACAGCAGGACACTTCAGGATTTGCAGATGATCGTATCGTAGAATGAATATTATATTGTATTCTTTTATTTTATTTATCACTTTCAGTAAAACTTGGGAAATAGTATAAAATGCATAAAATGCAATGGAAATAGAAGAACTTGGAATTGAGTTCAGTTTTAAAGAGATTTGAAATAAACACTCGCGCACTTTCACTTTAGTTTTTCACTTTAGTTTCACTTGAGTGAGGCGTTTCCCAGATTTTTAAAATCCTTTAGCTGCCACCAATGTTAAGAGGGGACCTCGCCAACTCTTTTTAAAAAAAGGTTTTTATTCACTTATATATTTATTAACTGATTTATATATAATTTGTGAAACTATGATATAAATTGGATGGAGTTGGGATGTGCGCGGCGTGTTCGGATGTTGGAGCTGAACTGAACTCTCGATCGGGAGTAGTGATGATGCAGGATATATGGTCTGAGGTACAGGGGGCTTTGTCAGCATAAAGGTATACAGAATGAAGCTATAACAGTTCGTACATCCTTTCAATTTCGCACTGTATGTTTGTTTCGTCAATCTTTGATCCTACATTTATCCTACATGGCCGCACCAACGGAGCATGCCTTTTCTTCTTCGTGTATATACATTTACATAAACACCGTAACTTTAAGATAAGTTGCAGTAGTATTGTCTTAGGTTTTCGCGATTGTTACATATTGAATTAAACAATTTTTAACGGAAGTATCGCGTGCTTTATTTATTTTGTCGCAGGAAGACTGTCTTCCTGCGACCTGAAACGTCAGGTTCAACAAAATAAATAAAACACGCGATACCTCTTTTAAAAATTGTTTAATTCAATAAGTTGCACTGTTTATCTATCCAAGCATAACGTATGCTTAGAAAGATTTTACTATTTCTTTAAGTACTTGAAACTAAAATTGGCTATAGAAATACATAATGTGCATGCAATTTTAAGAAGAACATTATATTGGACAGAAAATTAATAAAATTAAGTAGTTGTACAATATCACAAATATATTATTTCTTTTATATAGTGTCATTATTTGTCGCCGAAACTAGAAGAGTCAAAGGCAAAAGTCAGCGGCAACTCCTATCTCTGTCGAACTATTAAAAAGTGGAACGCCTTGCCTGCACATGTGTTTCCTCCTTCCTACAACATGGGATCCTTCAAACGAAGCGTGAAGAAGCACCTTGCGGGCCAGCATGGTAGCGTCAACTGACAGGACACCGTTGTCCTTTGTCACTTGCCGCTGCAATTTGGGCTCCCCTTTTCGCTTACCAACAGGCGAAGAGGAGCCATTATGCTGAGCCAATATAAAAAAAAAAGAGAAGAAGAAGTAGAGAAGTTACAAATATCTATATCTCTATTAGCGATATGAATTTTATTAATATAAAATAATAATTTGAAATTGTGAGCAACCTCTCTCCATACCTTTTTTGCAGTGCCCTCATCAGGGCCACTGCAAAAAAAAAGATATATTGTATAAGACCTTGTAATGAATAATAAATAAATAAATAAATATTGTCGGACAAATTACACAGCGCTATCTAGCCCCAAAGTAAGCGAAGCTTGTGTTATGGGTACTAGACAACTGATAAACATACGTAAATACATTTTTTTTTGTAAATACATACTTATTATACATAGAAAATACCCAGACCAAGACAAACAGACATGTTTATGCACACAAATGTTTGTATTGTGTGGGAATCGAACCCACGAGCGTTGGTGTCAAAGTAGCGTAACAACGCGTTTCACCACTGCGCCACCGAGCTCGTCTGTAATGTAACCATGTGGCACGCAAATAAAGAATTGAACAGAAACATCTAAAAATAAAGAATTTACTGTGCCATTAGCACCGGTCAACGCAGGTTAGTAAATAGTACGAGTATTAAAGGAGTAGTGGTTTAATAATAGGATCATTTTATAAAGTGTCAGCCAACTGTTTCTGTCAGTATCAGTAGGAGTTGCCGCGATATCTATTGAGTTAAACTTGAGATTGTGTTTTGGCAATTCTATATGGCGGAGAAACAATGACAGCATTAATGCGACATGAAACAAGTGAAACCACGAGGCAGGGTTTACGACGATTTGTACTGTAGGGCATACAAAATTTAAAGAGAGGTAGGGCGCATCAAAGCCGCCCGTCAGGGGAAGTGTCTCCACCTCACAGAAAACCGTAGCCAAATAACAACTACCTAGAGTGTTGTTGTGTTCCTGCATGTGAATGACGTCACCAGGAAGCTCCCAAGGAGTTGCTGTTTAAGCAGCAGACGGAGCATCGTGCGAGTAATACTTAATATATCTCAAGCGTTAATAGGCTACTGTACTCGCTTTTCATCAGGTGGGCCGTATGCTTTTATGCCTCTCGACGTAGTATAAAAAAATACAAGCTCGGCGCCGCAGTTGGCAGTTAGTTCCTGTCTGCTGCCAGCCGCGAAACCTGATCACTGGTAACACGACACTGGTACAACTGGCACTAAACACGCGCAACGGACATGTGAGGCAGGCTCACTCCCAAGCCACCACTCCCAGAACGCCATACAGACGGAGACTCCATTAATCTGGCCGATATACCTCTCGCCAACTTTGTGTACTTGTTTTCAATAAATTGAGTGGACCGTGTAATTATTATTCTCACAGAGACGAGTGTATGCATTCTGTATACGTAGCCATAAGCCAGGAGCCATACTGCCGTTGGCCACCTGATGATACACAAGTGATGTGACCTTATCCTCAAATATCACTATGAATTGATTAGGCTTTGTTTCTCGTCTTCTGCCATTCTCCGGAAATGCAAATAATAGTGGATAATAAAATTTATAACGAGGAACGTCCAACCAGGCAATTATTATGAATGTGCAACGACGCGCACGCAAGCAGTCGACACGACATGACACCCTCGAAAATAGTATTTCCAATATTTTACCAGCAGATTCTTTATAATTCTGGTACGAACGACCAAATGGGCGGTTTTTATATTGCTCGGAGAGATTGGTGAAGTTTTGTTAGAATAAAATTAAATGGATCGTTCAAGCAACCATAATGTGCAATGGAACGTAATTACAGACAAGAACAAAACGTCAAAATATAAAATACCATAGACTTCGTGACAGATGTTAATACAAGTATCATACACTTGGTTATGGCAATGCCTTAACATTTAACATCAAAGTGCAAAGTAGGCTGTTTTTTAAAACATTACAAATTACGCAGAAGAATACACATAACAGGAATCGGAGCATGTGGATTTTCTCCAGTCTGATTCCCCGAATTGCATGCACTGGAGCTGAGCTTATAGGCAAGTTTATTTACGAGGGGGGGCCCATTGTAATTTGGAGTCTACTGTAATTCCAAGAAACACAGTATTATTAACAAGTTCTAATTTATTATTCCCAATGTGACTTATGTATTAGCAGAAGTCACATTCGGAAGACTAAATTTGGTGCATTTAGTTTTAGTCAAATTTATTAATAGATTATTACATGTGAACCATTAAAAATTAAAGAGGTATCATCAGCAAATAGTTCTATACCCGCCATTTTCTATACCATGAGGTATGCATAGATCATTAGAATACACTAAAAATAAAAATGGATCCAAAATAGAACCCTGGGTAACCCCGATATTAACGTTACTGCCTTTAGATTTAACACTATTTATGTCATCTGTCTCCAATATGTTATTTCTGCAATCTGCGATGCGTCACAGTCCTCACTTATCGTAAGAAATTCTTATATTCTTTAGCTATCAAGTGGTGTAATTAAATTTTGAGTGTAACCGATAAATATATAACTACAATACCAAACTGTATTCCCCGATTTTGTCATCATAAGATTTTCTGAGTTGCCTCCCACTATGAAGGCAAATTTAAAGGCGTATTCACGTCAAAAAGAATCAAACTCCATAAATAAAGCTATGAAGTCAAGAACAGTAATTTACATCGCCAATTTCAGTGAATATTTCAACCATTTTACAGCGCTGTAAATAAATACAATAAACATTTTTTTTATTTCCTTGAAATAAAAGTTTATGGCAGGGTCGACGAGCGCCGTAGATGTCTTTCCAGTTAAAGATATGTTTCCTCAACATTCCATAAGTAGAGTAATTGAATACTATAATCAATTTATTCTATACTAGATACATCCTGCTATTTCGTCTGCAAGTATGCCCGGTATCACGTCCGAACCGCTTTTTCTACTTTCTTTCTTTTTCCTTGTCTCCCTTGAGTCGTATCGTGACTATGAATAACCTTCCTCATGAATTGGTCTGTCGGAGGCAAAAATAATTTTTCAAATCCTACTGACAGTTGCACAGATTAGTGCGTTCAAATGAACTCTTCCCCCTTGTATATTAGTATAGATTTGAAGGAATCAATAAAAAATAACAAGTCCGAACTGGCTGTGCAGCTATGAATGTAGGTACAGCTAAGTGCACGTTAAGCCTAACGTTTTGACCAGTACAACTTTAAGTGGTACCCGTGAACTGCTCGTAGTTGTGCACTGCTGATGTGGAAGAAAGAATAAGTGAGAATGAAAATTTACAGTAATAAATTAACCAGAAGGCGCAGCTGATGATAAACTTCACAGTGGTAACATATGGAAGCGAGAGCTGGGTATAGGATAGAGTAGGCAGAAAAAACCAAGCGCTGCATGACTCGGTCCTTACTCACCTCACTCGCTTCTTCATTATATATTGCTCTTCTCATCGGACCGCACGCCGATTTCTAAGGCCAGGAGCCTTAGAAATCGGATAGATTTCAACTTCTGATAAAACATGACAATTTGGTCATGGAGGGTAAGTCCTTGACCTTCCGCAGCATCTACATCCTTTCACGTTGTATATCTGTTTTTGGTTCTATCTTCCTACATTTGTACGAAATAACGGAGCATGCCTCTACTTATTTTAACACCGACACTCTATTTTACATCAATGCTATTTCTTACACTGCCACTGAATTCAAGCGTACTTGTGAAGACCTTTCCTTATATGAAATATATTTGCCATGTTTTCGTAGATTGGATTTCTAAGAGCACTTTTACATGCAAAAATGAGTACAATTAACTACTTTCCTTGGCGTAGTTTTATGTGACATGAAATGATATAGCATCCATAGTCAAAGTGACCACATGGTGGACCCTGGGCTCCGAAGGGAAAGCGTAGACGCGACCGGTTAATCTCGGATGATGATGATGACGAATCAAAGTGACCATATCTTTGGCAGAGGGGTTGGCCTACCTTCGCCATCTCTCTTGGTATATGATCCATGGCATATAAGCACAACACGATGAGTTCGGCGGCCCAGCGGTTAGTAACTTTGACACCAACGCTCGTAGGTTCGATTCCCACACAAGGTAAAAATTGTGTGCGTGAACATGTCTGTTTGTCTTGGTCTGGATGTTTTCTATGTATTATAAGTATGCATTAAAAAAAATATAGTTATGTATGTTCATCAGTTGTCTAGTAGCCATAGTATTCGCTTACTTTGGCGCAACATGGCGCTGTGTAATTTGTCAGACAATATTTATTTTTTATTTTTTTTATTATTACAATATTTACGCTACAACCAGAAAATGCCGGAAACCAGTCGTGGTTTTTCAAAATTTACGCAGGAAACGTGAACATTTCTAAAACAAACAGAAGCGTACATATTGACAGAAGTTATCGTCGTGAAAATTTTCGCACAGAAGCGTATGCGTATCCCACTGGCCGAGACACAGACTAATACATACATTTCAAAATATTTAAACGACTGCAATTTCTGAAAACCGAGTCCAGAATCAATGAACTGTGCGTAAAAGAGTTACCAGCCTCGTGAACACAGCGGCTGAAAGATTGAGTGGGCCTACGTAATACGCGTCCATCTTCCTAGTAATATAATTAGATGTCAAAGGTATGATGACTATAAATCACTCAAATATTACCTTTAATGTCTACAACGTTACAATAAATATATGTTTCCTATCACATGACCATCAATTAAACGAACGTTTTTTTTTAAATAAGTTAACCTCAAATTACAGCCCCATTAAATTCGGGAGTGAATCAAAAATTCTTTACAAACACCTAATTATTGCCCTTTGAAGGAGTTCTCATAACTTTCGCAGCTAATTCAAATCGGCTTCATTATACCACTTCCAAAGTTCTTTTTTGTTTCATTATAAAGATCCTCTTGATTTTTTAACAAAAGTTTTATAACGGTGTTGCGAGTGACACGGTAATTAATTAACACTAGAAAGGTTTTTTTTATACTACGTCTGGAGGCATACAAGCATACGGCCCACCTGATATAAAGCAGGTACCGATGCCTATTAACGCTTGTAATATATTAAGTATCACTCGCGCGATGCCTCCTCTGCTGCTTACACAGCAAATCCTTGGGAGCTTACTGGTGACCTCACTCACACGCAGGAATACAACAACCCTCTAGGGAGTTGTTATTTGCCTGCGATTTTCTGTGAGGTGGAGGTACTTCCCCAGACGGGCTGCTTTGATGCGCCCTACCTCTCTTAGAGGTATATGTGAAAAGTTAACAAAAGACATGATAGTAATCAAATAAATTTCAATTATCTCTATATGCTTATTGAACAGATAATCCTAGTTCATAATTTATATATTATATATTCTTTATTGCATATAACAGTGTAAGAAAATGACACAGTAAGAAAATAGTAATGCAAAGGCGAGCTTATCTCTATAATAAAGAGATCTCTTCCAGCCAACCTGTGCTGTGGGATATTTTGTAAAGAATACCGGATAGTTAAAGTACAATATACCAGATATATCTCTGCGATACACTAACAAGATACAAATAAATACTTATTAATATTACTTACATAACTTTATAATTACGAAATAAATACTACTAAAATAAATACATATATACAATTACATATATAAATATCTAAGCGATAATAGATAGGTAGTGGTCTTTCAGTCTTTTTTTGAAAGTGGTGACAGATGAACTCTCACGAATATATGAGGGTTCCACAACTGTGCAGCACGGTAAGTGTACGAGTTATAGAAGAAACTGGAGTGCGCAGTTGGAAGGATTAGCGTCTTGGTAACGCAAGGACGTAGAGGGCGGGATCTAGGTGGAAGCAAATTGAAACGGGAACTCAGATAAGCGGGGGCAAAGGAATCTTTGAGGATCTTATAGAGAAAAGAAAGAACATGGTGATTACGGCGAAAGCGAATTGGGAGCCATTTCAGTTGTTTCCGGTATTTACTGATGTGGTCAGATTTTTTTAAACCGTAAATAAACCTAATCGCTAGGTTTTGTAGACGTTCCAATTTATTCAACATCTCCTCATTAGCATCGAGATAACATATGTCAGCGTAGTCGAGAAGAGGGAGTAGCAGAGTATGACTAAGCATAACTTTAGTGGTAATAGGAAGAAAATTCTGAAGACGTCTGAGAGAGTGAAATGTATAGTGCACGCGTTTACTCACCTCATTGATATGAGGAGACCAGGTTAAATTGTTATCTAAGATCAGACCCAAGTTTTTTGATTTCTGTGAGTATGGTATACTGGTACCATTGTATATAATATTTGGATAAGTAATATATCTAGTGAATCTGCTATTACCAATAATCAAAGATTGCGATTTAGTTGGATTAACTCGCAACCCATTGGGGTTAGCCCAGTTCGCGATTACCTGCAGATCTAAATTAATTGATTGGATAGCCGAAAATATATCAGATGGTGCAAAATGTCGATATATTTGTAAATCGTCTGCATATAGATGGTAGGAAAAGGAAATTACTTTAGTAATTTGGTTAATGAATACCGAAAATAAAAGTGGGGATAACACGCCTCCTTGAGGGACACCAGCGGTTAAGTCGATC
This sequence comes from Pyralis farinalis, assembly GCA_947507595.1. Taxonomy (NCBI): domain Eukaryota; kingdom Metazoa; phylum Arthropoda; class Insecta; order Lepidoptera; family Pyralidae; genus Pyralis; species Pyralis farinalis. Next base: position 22,652,795 of record OX382258.1, read on the forward strand.
CACCCCGAAAAGTTGTCATCAATCTTAACACACTGCTGCCTACCTCGAAGATATGAATTAAACCACGAGATTGCGGAAGGCGAGACGTTAAGTGTACCTAGAGTACCAAGTAAGACATCAAAGTCTACAGAGTTGAAGGCACTACTAAAGTCCAGTAGTACAACTACAGTGAGTTGTTGGTTATCCATTGCGTATCGAATGTCTTTAGTGACATTAAGTTAAATAATTTATGGTAGAGTAAGGTCATTCTGTCCAGCGGGCTGTACTCATACCCTTTCATTATTTCTTCATTGTTCTTTAAGGAAACAGTTCACTTATGACGAGCTCGGTGTTGTAGTGGTGAAACGCGCTGTTACATTATTCGACACCAAGGCTCGTGGGTTCGATTCTCACGCTGGGCAAACAATTGTGTACATGAACATGTCTGTTTATCTTGGTTTTGGTTTTTAACAGAGGTAGGGCACATCAAATTATTACATTGCATTATTTTATAACATTACATTAGCAGCAGAGGTAGCATCGCGCTAGTGATATTTAATAGTCAAAGTCAAAATCTTTTTATTCCGTAAAAATGGCTACATTTGTTTGGAATCGTCACACAAATACATTGCAAGTGTACGCTAACCACTTCATATCACGTGAGTCGTATGGTTGTATGCCTCCCGACGTTGTATATAGTAAAAAAGTCTGGCGACAGTTTTCACATGGCACAATCGGTATCTCCACCAAATCCCGAGACTGAGGTAGTGAACCTCGCCAACCCAAATGGTTTATGACCTGACAGCCAGCGATCGGCAGACTTACGGTATTTCAGCAAACTGCATTGGTACAACCATTCGTATTCATTTGCATTTAACAAAAGTAAAAACAAAAATTGCAATAAATTATAAAAATCAATCAATTACTCCTTCTTACAAGAAGTTGTTTACAAACAAACAATAAATTATTTATTGCGCAACATAGGTAGTTTTCAAGAAGTATATGAAAGTAACGTAGGAATGACGAGCTCGGTGGCGCAGTGGTGACATGCTCTATTACGTTACTTTGACACCGACGCTCGTGGGTTCGATTCCCACACAGGACAAATATTTATGTGCATGTACACGTCTGTTTGATTTGGTCTGTGCGTTTTTTTTATCGACTCCTTAATTTTGTTTTTAATATACATTGATTTTGCAACGTGACAAATATTTTTAGTATTTTGGATTATTTTTTAACATATTTAACATAGTCTAGGTCAAATCTAGATACCTGTAGTTGCCCAATCATTAAACTTAAATTTATATGTGGTATTTTTTTTTTACTTTGAATTTTTGGGTACTCACTTGAGATAACATGAAATAAATTTGTGTAAAGCAAATCAGGATTGTCTACAGAGAAATCTAATAATGGCAACCTGTCCTCCAATACATTGTTGTGTTTTGTAAGTTGATTAGTGGTCAGTGGTCTATACAATAATTCACTATTTATATCTGCGTTGTTCGTACATTGTGTACTACCAACTATTGCAATGATCTGAAGGCAAGTTGCCAATTATTGATTTATTGATATGCTCACAATTACAGCAGATATTATCTAGTCAAGTCGCAAACGTGGCTGTTTACGTGGAGGCTATAGGAAAACATTTTGTAAATTAAATGTTTTAAATAAATTTAAAAATCTATTCACCGCCGACTACTATGCCTTTATGCCTGAAAAAAACTTTTCTGCCATTACCTGCTCAAATTGTGTAAAATCACCGCTAGGATATCTGTATACACAAATGATTATGTAATTATCTAATTCAGCTCATGACATCTCAATAGTGCATTCAACAGAGAGCCCAACAATGTCCTTAGGTTCTTTAGTTTTGTGGCATTTTTTTATAATAATCAATAAACCGCCGCTAATCGAAGACTCTCTATTAAAGCAACTAACTATTTTATATTTCTTAATTCCAAATAATATTTCACTTTTGGTTAGCCCATGTTCTGTTAAACATAGCTAAATGCATAACCTAAAACTAATTGTACTATTTCTTCACAGCCCGAAAAGCCTTGAATATTTTGATGTATAAAATTAAGGTTCTGTTTTCCTTTCGTCTTTTTGGCATTTTAAATCTGCAGTCCAATGTAATGCAATTACTTTGTAGTTTATATTATAAACTGTTTATGCTACTAATATTATATTTTATTCCTAGATTTAATTTATCTTTCATCAAATACAAGCCACTAATAAAATAATTAGTATCAAAAAATACAAATTTGTCATTGTGAAAGCCACTAATAAAATTATTCGTATCGAAAAATACAAATTTGTCATTGTAAATACATGTCAGATGATAAAGACAGTTAACATTATATATGATAGTATTTATTTTTTGGTGACTGACAACTAACATATGGAAGTGCGCATAATAACATCTTATTAATCTAATCGATGAATTCTATCTTTTGTTGAATTTCTAAAGTATTTCCTATCAATAGAACAATGGTACTCGTAGAATTGTTATTCACATGTGTATTCATAATTGTTTCTATTATTTGGCTGTAGGTTGCATTTGGCATACAATAATTAATAAAAGTACATTTTAAATGGTTATGCATTAGTGGGCCTAGGTTACAACCTATTTTATCAGAAAAAAAAACAATAGTTTTATTTTTAGAAGCTGATTTGCCAAAGGTACCAGAATTATATACCTACCCTATTCATGGGTAATAAATGGAGTTCAAGTTTAGTCCGGGTAAGGTGCGGTTAAAGTTCATCTAAGGGCAGCATGATAATATCTGGTCAAGGGCGAGATAGTTTCTCACGATTTAAGATATGTACTATTCTCGTCCGTAAGGTATGTATAACTTTACCAAATATCAACTAGGCTAGGCTATCATTGCTATATTAGTATAACATGTCGGGTGGCTAAGAAGCATACGCCTTAGCTCATGTGCAGCGGTTATCGTTGAGTGTAAAAAGAGAGGTGGAGCGCCGTCAGCGGCCCGTCTTGGGAAGTACCTCCAACTAAAAGAAAGTCACTTATGCATTGCCGATCCCCTAAAAACCTCTTCACGCATTTCTTGAAGAATTCCATGCTGTAGTCCCTTGAAAAAACCTCGGCTGGGAGCTTATTTCACAGCTTGAGAGTTTTGGAAAGAAAATTTCTCTGGAACCACACAGTACGCGACGCGTTTCCATGAGAAATTTAGCCACTTGCTGTAGAGATTTCTTAAGAGACACAGTGACGGCGTTTCGTTTCTAACAGGCCATATCCTCTAAAAGTGACCATAATTTGTAATATGAGGGTTTCAGATCTGGACTAGATGAGGGCCAGTCTTCAGCTCATATAAAGTCCGGAACTTTGGTTTCGAGCCAGGCTTGGGTAGTTCGTGACTTGTGACCAGGTGCAGAGTCCTACATACTGGAAAGTCCACGGTACATTTTTAAGAAGCGTATTGCTGAGAGATTTCACAACACGATACAAGATAGTCTGTTGATACACTATGGCTGAAGTCTTCACTCCTTTTTCCTAAAAATGAAGCCTTGTGACTTCTTCATAAAACACCACCCACCAAACCATTACAAACGCAGGATGATGACCACGTTATACCGTTAAATAATGCTTGTTGTAGTGCTCTTCAATCGTGAACATTTTTTCATCAGTAAAAAGGATATTTCTGTGCCTTTCACCTGCGTATCGGGACTGAAGGCGTTTCGATCCATCCACTCTTCCACTCTTTTCAACTGTAGGGATTGATTTACGTCCTTTATATCGATGATTAGCGCCGAGATTCAGGTCTTCTTTTATTATATGCGCAGAGTCCTAGAGGGAATCTTCATTTCTCGAGATAAGATTTTTGGTTTCCTAATAATTCCTAATAACAGCATTAATAGTTCTATCAGCGCGTGGTCACTTCGATCTTTTATGGTCTTTAACAGAAGTGTTGATATATCTGTCGATAGTACGATATACGTACATACGGCTGATACCAAGCATTTGAGGTGTCTTGAATATGACCGACGGCTCCATACCCACTTTGTGCAAGGCAATCAATGCAATCCTTCTATCTTTTACACCCTATTCCATATTGAAACTAGATTTCTGTTAAGTTACGAAAAAAAATATGTAAAACGGTGGGAAATCAAAAGAAGTTTTTAACACAATAAACGTGTTCTAAATTCAAAATAATTAAAGATTTGAAAAGTATCTATGGCCAGACTAGTTATTAGCATATGGCTTTCCGAGGCAATGTGGCTGAAGACACTCTGAAAATTTTATCAAAATCGGTCCAGCTGTTTTTGAGGTCCATAGGAACGTATATACATACACAGAAACATACAGACATTGATTTTTATACATAACATTTTATACTTTTTTTTATACAACGTCGGAAGACATACAAGCTACCTGATTTAAGGTGACCGTTGTTTATGAACCTTTGTAATACGTAAAGTATCACTCACTGCTAATACAGCAACTCCTTAGGAGCTAACTGGTGACCTTACTTTCACGCAGGAACACAGCAACCCTCTAGGGAGTTGTTATTTGATTCCGTTTTCTGCGTGGTGGTGTGTACTTTCCTGACAGGCTGATATGATACGCCCTACCTCTGTTTAATACATTATATTAATTTGTTTATATTTACTACGCCTTACTTTCTTATAGTCTTTTAATTATATTTGATGCATTATACGGTATGAACGTGGAAGGAATAAGGAGCAGAGTATAAGACCAAGACTCGCCAAGCATCATGACATCACCAGTAGGTCAGTCTACTAAAAAACTGCAGTCACATTTACGGTTGTCATTGGTATTAATTTAATTTCTCGAAAGCTTAGAACCCGCTTTAGCAAACTTGAACTGAAATTCTTTAAAACTTCTGTCAACGCTTTACAAATATCAAAATAATTTATGATAATACTATTATATTGCAGTAGGCAATGTTACTTCATGTGCTTCCACCACCGATCCGTTCAAATTACCTACTGCAATTTAATCGTATTCTCATAAATTATTTTGACATTTGTAAAGCGTTGACAGAAGTTTCAATGAATTTCAGTTTCAGTTTTTCAATTTACTCCAATGACAAGTTTAAGTGCTTACTTTGCTTCTTAATCCTTCTTTCGTCAATTTATCTTCACTTCTTTCTACATATCCGAAGTAACGGAACACGCCTCTATCTATCTATATCTTCACATTTAGGCCCTTGCGGGGTAGCCACACCACATTATTGGGGCATATGTGGTGCGTCATTCATTTCTTTTCCATTATTTCCACATGTTTCCAAGCCAACGGAGTATGCCTCTTGTATCTTAATAAAATAAATAATGTTATTTTCCTTCCATATTATTCAATAGTTCTCTATATCAAATCCAATATCAAATTAATTAAGTCGAAGGAAAGTTCTTACCGTGTATGTGGCCTGGAAACCCGAGGAAACCTTTTTTTACACAACACTGGGAGGCATACAAATATATGATGTAAAACCATTACCGTAGCCTATAAACACTTACAGAAAGTATTGCTGCTAAAACAACCACTCCTCCCTCAGGTGCTCACTGATAACCTTACTCTCGCAAGAACACAACATTGCTTCCTGTAGGATTGTTGTGTTCCTGGGAGTGCGTTACTCCTACGTCCTGCCAACGCGTAAGCCTCGTTCTATTGCAACCGTTTATGGTCTTCGGTGAGACGTCATATTAGATGCCGCGTCGAAAGTAGTGATGGGTAATGGGTAAAAACCCAATTCACCCACTGTGGGTTTTAACCGGGTTATAACCCATATTTGGGTTATAACCCGGTTATAACCCATAATCACCCATTTTGTCGGGTGAAAATGATTTGACAATTGGCAATGAATTTTTATAAGATGCCAAGTTTTGTAAAATAATGGGTAATGGGTTTGAACCCATATTACATCAGATTTGATTTGTATATTCCATGGCTTCAACATCTTTGATTTTCATCTAGCTCGTCTCCTTGGGTGGTAGGGTATACTAAATGTGCTGCAAAATGTATTTGTTTCACACACATGTTAATCCTCTATCAAAACAACCCTGGAGTTCATTTTTTTTATTATTGTATATTATAGTGATATCAGGTAATCTGAATAAAAATTTGGATTTCATGTCATTTAGCGTGATAAATACTTTATGACTTATTTCCTTTGTCGGACTCAAGTATAAAAATTGCTTCAGATATCGGTTCTAAAATTATGATACACTACCTTATAAAACTCCAAAAAGTGTCATCCAACAGAGTTGCCTTGTCCTCTTTTGGCAAAAAGGTGGCTTTTTTATGAACCGCTAATGTCTGCAAAGCAACTTTAGTATTTGCCAAGCTTTTAAAATTTGTACAGTAACTGTCCCACCGGGTATCACATGGAAGCTTTAAACTCTCACCAGCTCCTTTTTCTGTGACTATTGTAGTCAGAAGTGATGATAGAATTTGGCTTCTTTTAATGGTTTCTTAAACACCTGTCTTTTAAAGTATTTATAACATTAGTTTATATAATATCTTTGCAAATTCAATGTATGTGTAGTGCAGTTTAGGTACGTAATATGTGGGAACTTCTTTTTTATTAGGCGAAAAGCTCTTTGGATGTTGCTCGCATTGTTGCCAATGAGTGTCGCAAATTTATTCTCTCCGTACTCTGACATGATATTTGATATTTCTTTAGATTATACCCGCTTGTGTATCGATTTTCTCTCGTTGTTAAGTTTTTCACAAATATTGGTTGTGGTTTTGATATAAGAAAATTAATTATTCCTTCATTTCTGCAGTTGCACCAAACATCAAGTTACAAGTGCAAATATTTTTGCGACGATATGTCATGTTTTAACACTCGTTGCATTTCAATATATATATTATCTAAAATGCTGGTGGAGAGAGATTTTCTGGTCCGAAATTTATACAGAGGCTGGAGTTGTTCGTCTTTCCTGCGACCACGGACGCTGCAAAGCGTTCGAAACGTCAGGTTTCAACAAAATAAATAAAACACGCGATACTTCCGTTAAAAATAGTTTAATTTTAAAATTGTTCGAAGAAATTTATCCATAGAGGGTGTCAATTGTGGATAAAGGTGTTCCAGTCACATAAATAGCCTTCGTTAAAAGTGCGTTAAGATTTTGTTTAGCTCCATCGGACAGGGAAAAAGACGCAGAGCTTTCCATTGATGACAGTGGCTGGTCATATATTGCAGTAGCTGGTCTTATATTCTAATTGTTTGGAAGCGCTTGCAACACCGTGATAACGCTTGCAGGTTTAGTTGATCCTTGTTTGATGTTCCGGCCAATTCGGGCATTTTAACAAATGTTTAGTCATCCTCTGTAGACTGGCAGGTTTGTATCGTTTCTCGGAATATCTGCATGTAGCGATTTGTTTTCAGTTTCCCGATAGTGTGCCCATATGCGTAGGGATTTTCTTCTCACTATAACGACTTAAAATAAAGTTCATTAGCATACAACTATGACCTAAAATTCAATTATTTATTTATTCACAGGACCTTTGTCTTTTATCTAAGGTCGATGAATTATTTTGGCACTCTTTCTCTACCTGTTACTAATACTGAATGACAAAGCGAGTGCGTCAATATTCAGAGTATATATATAGTAATATTCACGGTAGGCAAAAAAAAAAAAAATTGTTAACTCTATTGTGACCAATACGTTAAAAAAAAAATATTGGTTACGACGATTATTTCGTAGTGAATAAAAAAACTTTTTTGTATGGCTGAAATCACATTTTTATTAATTTTACAAAAATCTCAACCGCTGTCAAGGAGGCGCTCATTTTCAATTCAAATTTAGTCAACTTTTTGAATTTAAAAAATCCAAGACTTTTTGACTCCATTATCTCCAAAGTACGCAGAAATCTGTCTATCTATAACTTCACGCCAAATCCCTTGCGGGGTAGGCAGAGAGAACCGAGCGCCACGTGACTCGATCCTTACATATCTCACTCGCTTCTTTGACATTCATTGCCCTTCTCATGCACACACGCCGGTTTCTAAGGTCCTGACATCACCTTCTGATAGAACATGACCAATTTGGTAATGGTAGGTAAGTCTTGGCCTTCCCCGGCTCCTACATCCTTCCACTTTTGCATTGTATATCTGCTTCGTCATTCTTTCATCTTGCATTCTTTCTACATGCCTGAACCATCGGAGCATGCCTCTTCTTATTTTAACACCGACACTCTCTTTTAGACCAACTCTATTTCTAACATCATCATTGCGAATACGGTCTTCAAGCCTTACGCCACAAATTTTGCGCAGCGCTCGCATTTCAACCGCGTTTATTCTACTTTCATGCTCTTTCTGCCATACCCAACTCTCGCTTCCATAAGTTAGCGTCGGGACCAACACTGCATTGTGTATAGCGAGTTGTGCCTTCTGGCTCAGGATTTTACTGCCAAGAAGTTTTCCCAACGCTCCATTCACACTATTCCCAGCACTCACTCGTCTTTCCACATCTGCGGTGTACCTTCCATCCCTGCTGAAAGCACATCCAAGATATACAAACTCATCCACTTGTTCCAACACTTCATCATCAATCGTAATCCTTACATTAGTTCTGGATTCTTCTCTTTGATTCTTGTATAATTAACAAACGAATAAAAAAGCAGTAAATCAAAGTCCGTATAACCAAAATCAAAGACAATAACTGATAATGGACGGCTCGGAAGAAAGAGACAGGTGGAGCCGATAGATCTCTTATCTCATTTTCACCCTCAGAATCCCATGACTATTATTCTTATTATGCATAGTAACTTTATTTATATTTTTTAATACACATAGCCTAAGTAATTAAACTGTATATATACTTCTAAAACATGTTTTAAAAAATTACCGTTTGATTACTTAGGCTATATGTATATTTTTTACTAAATTATCTGAGTAATCTTCGGCTAATTCACATATTTTTAAAATAGGTAGTTTAAAATATTAAATGTTTATAAAATTCATTCGTTCATATTACATTAAACCTAATTATATATTATAAGTATAAAAACCTAAATAATAAAGGTTTAATATTTTAAGTAGTTTTTTCCTTAACAGATAACACCAAGAATTTTGTAGATACTTTTTTTACCAGTGCTCTTTTCATATCTAAATCGATTAAATTAATGTACAAATTAGCAAAATGGTTTTAATTTTTGATATTGTAAAGTCAAAAACGTGATTGTTGTCCTTTTTTGTCAAAGAATGCCAAGAAATCAACTAAGTTGCAGTCCATTAGCTGCCATTTTGAATTTTCTGCTTAGTTTTACTCTTCAATGTATTTAAAATTTCCCAAAAAGCATTTAAAATTAATACAAGACAATAGATCTGTTCATATTAATTGATGAATCGTTTTCACCCGCGAGAATGGGTTAAAATTGGGTGATAACGGGTGGTAACTGGGTTTTAACCCACCGGCCGGTTTTAACCCGGGTGATTACCCATCTCTAGTCGAAAGCATGTTGCATCTTAGCGCTGAATAAAAAATGCTTACACATCCCGTGTAGATAAAACACCTTTTGTATATCTATGACACAATAGATTCAGATTTTTATTGCAAGTTATAGTAAGGATGTTACATGATACATAATTATATTAAGGTACAAGTGACGCTCTGTAAGGGCACAGCAAACATGAGAGATAGATGCCATTGAATTTAAGATATAATTATATATTGCACATTTCATATCGTAAAAGAATCAAAAAAAAAAATTTACAGTAAATTTGCAGTCAAAGAATTCTGTAAAGTTATAGTAACACGAGAGTAGATGTGAGGAAAGTTTTTAGATATTTATTAAATAGAGAAGTCTCATTTATATTTCTTATATTAGGATATGATTATATACTTTTATCCCACATAGTAAGAGCTTAAATTGAAGCTAGTTTAGATAAGAATACCCATTATTTCTACTACTATTATTTTTCATTGGCGTGTAAAATATTTCATACCTCTTCACAAATTTCCATGATTCCAGAACGTATATGGATGTTAAAGTCAGGATTTGGTGTTTCAAAAAGAATGATTCTGCATGACGCCATTTGATCAATATAGATATATACATATAATAGTAAGTATTCTGAAACATTCCTTTTGTAATATAAACATATCATTGACCTCACAACAGTTTCCCCATAGAACTGTGCCATATGATAATCTGGAATGCGCGTAAAGGGAAGCGTCGAAGTCAGTCATACGTTTTAGATGATTAAATGCATATGTAAAAGAGGAAGATTATTTTCTAATTTTTGAATATGTGGTTTCCAGGTCATATAAGTATCTAAATCAATACCACTATGTTGGAGTATTAACTAATTCTAATTATACATTTATAAAATTATATGATATCTCAATGAAATGGCCCATTTATTTTCCGCTAACTTTCTGGCCCCGTCTACAACTCGTTCTGTACTAAAACAGTCACCAAGTTCCTCTGCACGTGTATTTTACCCGGGTAACGTAACCACTCCACTTCAGAAAGTGTACTTCCGAGTGCTGTTTTGAAATTATTTTCAGAGTGGTTCATGCAAGTATAGCCAATATTGCATTTATCCACTATATATTGCACAGCTTTACTCTCGTCGTACAAATTGTATAGTGTTTCAGTAAATTTCTTTTATACGCAAATTTTTCATGATGTGAATGGTGCATTTTACAAAAAACCAAACCTACAGGCACAAGCGGGAAAGCGGCAACGATCCAAAATGGGTTTTTTGGAACATTCGTGTTTTTATGCAACCTGTTATACATATATAGTTATGTAATAAGTTTTTGCGAGCACTTTTTGTGTGACAGTCTTTGTAAGCACTTTTTGTGTGACAGGCTTTGTAAGCACTTTATGTGTGACAGGCTTTGCAAGCACTTTTTGTGTGACAGGCTTTGCAAGCACTTTTTGTGTGACAAGCTTTGCAAGCACTTTTTGTGTGACAGGTGGCATGCAAACACGAATGTTAAGATATGACCGGTCCCAGATTGCTGCCGCTTTCCTGCTTTTCCCGCCGCTATGAGTTTTAGCTTAAATTAAATAGAAGCATTTTGAGGACGCCATATACATTTCATATTAAGGGGCGTAAAACTAAATTCTTCTAATTTCCAAAATTCAAGTCTTTATAATTTCCAAAAAAATACAATTATTACATGAAGTTTGTGGTATCAATATCTGAGAATGATTACCCTATCATCAATGCAGGATGTAAAATGAAATTGTACTCTTCTTCTTTCTTCATCCTGCACGGATGTCATGATGGCTATTTGTTGTCTTAGCTAAATAAACATCACTATTATGTAAATTCACTGTTAAATAAAAAATGGAAAATCATCAGGAATCGATATGATGATGAATGTAGGAGGCACTTACATCTAGGACAGTTTCTGGTTCCTGAACAATATATGGAGTACCGGAATAAAAAAATGAGAGACGCAGTTATTGTACCCTTATACAAAGGCAAAGGACGACCTGCGCCAGCAACACGCATACGTGTGTGTGGATTGCACAGCACGCATTTAACTGCAAAAGTATATGAAAAATATTTGATAACCAGGGTAAAATCCGATGCAATATTCACGGAGGCACAGTGAAACTTCGAAATTAAAGAGAAGTTCCGTGATGCGCATGGGTGACCTTGCAGTGTGGTGGAGCGTTGAACTGTCTGCTTTTTGCAGGAGATGTCGTATCAAAAGCATACCCAAACTCTCTTAAAAACACCCAGACCAAGACAATTAGACTCTACTACTAGATTTATGTACACAATTTTTTGTCCTATGTGGGAATCGAACCTACGAGCACCAGTGTTAAATCAATGCTAATCACTTTACCACCAAGCATATTGTCGATTAGACAGCAAGGTGTCTTAGTACGGTTTATATTCTATCCTTCAGATAAGGAAGCTCGAGTTGGTTATTTTAAAACTACTCAATGTAAATATCTAGGATCCTTAGTAGTTGATTCGTGTCTTTTCGCTGAGGTGGTTTCGTTACCTCGTTTTTTACAATCGTATTTTGAACAATATTTTTAATCTGTAACAGTCCAGTTTGCAAGGTGTAGAAAGTGAAAATTACAAAACTTAAAGCAAATTCCCAAATATATTTAAAATGTTAGTAAAATTACATGCTGCGAGCGCAATAACGGTTACAGGATAATGATTAGAGCTGGTCAGCTAATCTTGTGCATGGAGTTTTGACCAACCCAGTGTGTGTGACGAATGCATGAGCATGTTTTTATCTTTGACAGAGTGTTTTTGAGGTAGGACACATCAAAGCAGTCTGATTGGCAAAGTTCTCCAATCTACAAACTGGCTCGACATCTATCGAAGGTATTCTCACAACTTTGTGGACATACAAGTCCATATGTTAAGGATTCCTACCATTTCATTAGTCAAATAAAAGACCTAAAATTGACTAGTGATGAAACTATGGTCAGTTTTGATGTACAGTCACTATTCACCTGCCTACCTGTACAAGACTGCATAGAAATTGTGAAAAGGAAGCTTCGTGAAAATGACATGCCTGAGGAATATGGAGAACTTCTAGAACTTTGCTTAACACTGGCTATTTTCTTTAGAATGACGAATTTTACACCCAAATCGATGGCGTAACTATGGGCTCTCCCATTTCTACTGTTGTCGCTGACATTTTCATGGAAGACCTTGAGGAGAGAGCGCTGTGGATGGCACCGGCTGTGCCGAAGATGTACAAACGGTACGTAGATGATACTTTTGTTGTCATACCCAAAGATAAAGTGTCTATATTCCTACACCACCTTAATTCCATCAACAATAAAATTCACCATGGAATTAGAGGCAAATAATTCACTAGCATTCCTTGATATATTAATCACCAGGAAACTTGACAACTCTCTTACTCACACAGTGTATAGGAAACCCACCCATACAGGCAAATATCTCAATGGTAACTCACACCACCATCCTTGTTAGTTAGGTACCGTAGGCAAATCTTTGTTTCAGAGAGCACACGGCATCTGCGACGCTGAGCATCTAGAGGAGGAACTCCAACATGTCAAATCAGTACTGCGGAGCAATAGTCACAAACTCCCTCGCATGCGTCACAGAAGCCGCCCGAAGCCACCTACAGTTGAATATCAACCTGCCATCTTACTATACTTAAAGGGAGTCACAGACAAAATTGGCAACATCTTACGGCGAGCTTCAATTAAAACTTATTTCCAGCCCCATAAGAAGATCAGTCAATTTTTAAGATCTATCAAGTCTAATATCCCCCTACAAGATGCAGGAGTATACAAATTAGACTGCGAATGTGGTTTATCATACATAGGGCAAACAAAGAGAAGCGTAGGTACTCGTGTGAAAGAACACATTGCTGACATGAAGTATAGGCGCGATAAAAACTCTGCAGTATATGAACATACACTGGACCAACCAAACCTTTACATCCGGTTCGATAAACCACAAATCCTCGCCAAGAATCGCTACATGCCGAGAATGTTGCGCGAGGCTATTGAAATAAGAAACACCCCAATTTCTGCTTGGGATCCAGTCCTAAAAATAATCAAGTCACAACCCCAAAGATCTACTAAAAAATGTTCGGACACTGTGAGCGATTTTTGTGTGAATCGGAACATATATAATTAATCCATCCATGTCGGTAGATGTAATAATTGAATAACTAATGTAAGACAAATATCACCTTAGTCTTACATTACATTACCACGGACGCTGCAAAGCGTTCGAAACGTCAGGTTCAACAAAATAAATAAAACACGCGATACTTCTGTTAAAAATTGTTTCATTTCAAAGTTCCTCCAAATTGAAAGCCACAGTCAAATAACAACTCCATAGAGGTTTGTCGTGTTCTTGCGAACGAGCGAGATTTGCCAATAAGTTGTAGATGAATTGCCGTTTTACCAGCAGGGTTGACAACGTGGGATACTTCATGTATTGTAAACGTTCATAGATTGACACTACGGTAAGTATTATACCTAATGTGGCATGCATGTCTTCCAAGGTTAAGACTTTAAGAGCAATAAGTAAAATATTGCAACATGTTGTAATAAATACGTTCATACTGCATAACTATTAGTTGCTTACTCTGTGGTAAGCGCTAATGTTTATGTAGTTTAAACTAATATGCCGCATTGCATTAGTAGGTACATACCTACATAGAAGTACACGTAATATCGCTGGCGCCAGCTTCAGAGCGAACTTCGACAGTTATGCCTTCCTTATTGCCATGTGCCTAGATTTGGACTTTAGGAACTGGCCTCTTTAGGGAATTGCTATTTGTATAACATATACAATATTTTCATGATAATCTTTAATTCTACCATTTAGCATAATTGTACGAATACGCTGACGTGAATATATTGTAATACCTAATTGGCAATTGGCGAGGGCCCAATGGCAAATAAAGAATATTTATCTTTATCTTTTTATAACTGTTTGTATTTTACTAGATGAGAGATATTCCTTGTTTTATATATGAAGATTTTACAGTGCCGAACTGACCGCCTTTTAAAGATCTAATTGATGATTTTCAATTACAAAATTCAATTAATGTTTCCTATCATAATTTCAATCAATCATATAGTTATGTTAGACATATTAATTAATGGACTCTTTAATTAATATAAATTCAATTAATCCATTAACAAATTAATTAATTAAATTCAAATTAATTTAAACTCATTAATTTCGAATAATATTGAACCTATAATATTAATATAGATTTAATGTATATTAAATATAGATTGTTATTATTTTTTTATTCAACATCGGAAGGTATACAAGCATACGGCCCACCTGGTGTAAAGCTATGAACGCTTGTTTATACATTAAATATCACTCGCGTGATGCCTCCTTTGCTGCTAACACAGTAACTCCTTAGAAGCTTACTAGCGACCTCACTGCAACCTACTTGTTATTTGGCTGTGGTTTTCTGTGAGGTGGAGGTACTTTCCCAGCCCGGGCTTTACGCCTACCTCTTTTAAAATTAATACCTCATACTAATAATCTCAAGTTGAATATTAAATTAGCATAACTCCTGAGTCGCCCGCATCAGATGGCTCAGAATCAAGTGTTTGTCTAGACCCAGATTAACTCCGTATAAATTTGTTCAGTTCGTCGCTCCACCAAGTGGAGATTCGTCCCACATTGCGTGCACAAGCAAGCTGAAGTGAAAGTGCCACCACCGTAGCCAATCGAGAACCTTTTAGCGGTTGACTGGTCTACGAACAATGTGACCCGCCCATTCTCATTTTAGCTTACTTATCTTTCGGTAAGAAAACTTGCTAATAAAACTCATGTGTTGAGATAAATGAACAATTCATGCAAAAAATTGTCAACAGCAGAAAGCGGTATTTCTACTTCGACCTAATTTGTGAAAGAGTCACTCCATTAATTTCCCCTTCTAACCCATAGTAATAGTTAAACTCACAAAGTTTCAATTGTGTCTCAATAAACAGTACAAGTTGGGTTGTCTTAAAACACAATTAATCTGTAATCCCCGCTGCGAAGTTACAAATCAGGGTTCCGCACAACTCCTAATGTCATTTGAAAGGATTCCATTCAAACTTCGGCCGTTATGCCCTTAATGACAGATGTATAATATTTGATGATAATTTAAGTTTCCAATTTTAATGTTGATGATTATGAGCGCGAGTTTCGGCGCGAGCTTTATACTTGAACGAACAATTCTTGCACATGTATAAATATATTTCATATAATATCTCAGAAACGGCTGTACCATTTAGATCAAATTTTGTATTTAGATGAGGGGTTAATATATATGTATATATACGAAGTATTCTCCGTCTCGTAAAAATTCACTGTATTCATTTTTCCCTAAAGCGTCAAAAGAAGTATTGTCTGTGTCGTAAAAATTCAATCTAATAATTTTTCCCTAACGCGCCAAAAGATGTATTGTCTGTGTCGTAAAAATTCAATCTAATATTTTTTCCCTAACGCGCCAAAAGAAGTATTTTGTCTGTGTCGTAAAAATTCAATCTAATCATTTTTCCCTAACGCGCCAAAGAAGTATTGTCCGTGTCGTAAAAATTCAATCTAATAATTTTTCCCTAACGCGCCAAAAGAAGTATTGTCTGTGTCGTAAAAATTCAATCTAATCATTTTTCCCTAACGCGCCAAAGAAGTATTGTCCGTGTCGTAAAAATTCAATCTAATAATTTTTCCCTAACGTGCCAAAAGAAGTATTGTACGTGTCGTAAAAATTCACTCTACTACGTTTTCCCTAACGCACCAAAAGAAGTATTGTCAGTGTCGTAAAAATTTACTCTACTACTTTTTCCCTAACGAACCAAAAGAAGTATTGTCTGTGTCGTAAAAATTCAATCTAATCATTTTTCCCTAACGTGCCAAAAGAAGTATTGTCCATGTCGTAAAAATTCACTCTACTACGTTTTCCCTAACGCAACAAAAGAAGTATTGTCAGTGTCGTAAAAATTTACTCTACTACTTTTTCCCTAACGCGCCAAAAGTAATATGGGATTTTAATAAAAAAATGAGATTTTATACGAAAATCATAAAAGATGCCGAACTAAGTTCTGCCGCCCAAGTACAGGCTTTAATAGTGGATACTCCAGTTTTTTTATATACAATGTCGGAAGGCATATAAGCACACCACCTGATGTAAAGCGGTTATCGTAGCTTATGAATTAAGTATCACTTGTGCGATGCCTCCTCTGCTGTAAGTATAGGTACATTTATGAAAACACAAAGTCGTTTTTGGCAAGTTTTTAATGTTTATTTTGTAAATATAAGTTTTTAATAGATTCAGGCGTTATTTTGGGTTTTTTTTAGACAAAGGATATCCCCTACTAATACATATAAAATTTTGTTCTATTTCGTTCTGTTTGTTTCTGAGGTTTCTGTTTCAGATGGCGGACGACCGCAGCAGCTTAGGCAGAGACTACCGGAGCAGTCATGGCAGCGTCGGCATGTTGCATCGCCTTACGGTAGTGGGTGGGTGCCGGCCGGCGCAAGACCGCATGAACTAATTGGTGACAGAAGCACACAAAGCAGGTTAGATCAAAATGCATGTAAATATAAGTTTGTATGTACTAGTACTAGTAAATCGATAAATTGTAAAAAAAATGGCGTTAAAACATAGGTAGTTAATTTTCAAAATGTGAAAAAAAGTTATTTTCAACTGTTATACTCTATTCGGTGACGCAGTGGTGAAACACGCTGTTACGCTACTTTGACATCAACGCTCGTGGGTTCGATTCCCACACAATACAAACATTTGTGTGTATGAACACGTCTGTTTGTCTTGGTCTTGGTATTTTCTATGTATAATAAGTATGTATTTACAAAAAAAATGTATTTACGTATGTTTATCAGTTGTCTAGTACCCATAACACAAGCTTTGCTTACTTTGGGGCTAGGTGGCGCTGTGTAATTTGTCCGACAATATTTATTTTATTTATTATTTATCTAGAATAAAAACGTGCAATAATAATGTTCTTCATACAAATAATACACCGGCAATAGAAAGTTGTGGCGCATCAAAACAGTAGCCAGTACAGGCAGTTTTTCATAGCTTATGATTTTAACCAATTTACATCTAGTAAACTACATTTTTCAAAGCAGCCCATCTGGGGACGTACCTCCACCTCACAGAAAACCGCAGCCAAATAACAACTTTCGAGAGGGTTGTTGTGTTCCTGAGTGTGAGTGAGGTCACCAGTAAGCTCTCTAGGAGTTGTTGTGTAAGCGGTAGAGGAGGCATCCCGCGAGTGATACATAATATATCTCAAGCATTAATAGGCTATGGTGCCCGCTATACATCAGGTGGGCCGTATGCTTGTATGCCGATTGTATGATTAGGAAACGGGAAACACTAGGAAGAACAACAAGACTAAGCTCCTGAGAAGGTGCTGTGTTAGCAACAGGTAAGAATTTGTCATCTGCAGTAACAACATTTGAAGAGTCTTACGCTTGTTTGCCTTTCGAAGTTATATATAAAGATAAAAAACAATCTATTCTGATTGTTGTAACCCGTCATACATGTCCATAGATATACAAGTCTTCAATACTTAATTAAACCATTTCGCTCAAGGAAGCAGTAAACCATCGTGTGATTTGGCAGCTCCATCTGTCTTCACGATTGTTAACTAGTGCTCTCTAATTAATATTCCATTCCCGTTAACCTGGAGATTTATCTAGCACAACTAGGCTATGACGTGAAAGTGGTATGGAAGGGTTGTATTTGTTCAAATATTAGGGGTTTAAGTATGAAATTGCCGATTTGTACAGAAAAATTAAAACTCGTTTTTTTCTAAGATGTAATATATTTATTTAATCAAAATATTAATCCTCATTATCTATACATTGCTGCCATCTAATCGGAAGTTTATTTATGCCTTTGCGCTAGAACTCTGGGGATCTAGATTCGACAAACTGTGTGAAAGCATTTTGTGCTGCCTCCTGGGAAGAAAATTTTTTACAGAAAATTGTCCACATAACGAACGAAACGGTAGTCAGTTGGAGCAAGGTGTGGCGAGGATGACGTATGGTTTCTAACTGCAGCTCCTGCGGAGTTACAACGGTTTCTCGTGCAGTGTGAGATCTTGCGTTATCATGGAACAATAATGGTGGAGATCGATTCACGAGTCAGGGCTGTTTCACCGCCAGTTTCGCCATCATCGTTCGAAGTTCAGCACAGTTAACATCCGCTGTTATTGCTTGGCCAGACCTGGAAAGCTATAGTGAATAACGCCATAAAGAAACCACCAAACAGCTGCCATTACCTTTTTATTGGTAAGCTTTGCTTTAGGACACAGTTGCAGCGTTTGACCTGGGGTTTGCCATTGCTTTTTTCAATTACGGTTATCGTAAATAATCCACTTTTCATCACATGTCACAATTCGATCCAAGGAATATTGGATCGAATTGTGTCATGATCATTTCTGTACCGATTCAACAAGGCAACACAAGTTTCAATACACGTATCTTTCTACAGATCAGTCAAATCATGAGGCAGCCATTTTTCATCTTTTATTATCTTATTAATTTGATGCAAATGAGTCAATATTTTAGGTAAGGTAACGTTAAACCTTGCCGCTAATTCCTGAGTAGTTTGACTCGGATCGGCTTTCACCATCTCCTTCAATTCAGCGATATTCACTTGTGTGGGTCTTCCACGTGGTTCGTTCTTCAAGTCGAAATTTCCATTACGAAAGCGTTTAAACCAAAAACGCACGGTGCGTTCATTAGCAGTCTCATCTCCAAACGCAGCATTGATATTGCGATCCGTTTCTGCCGCGTTAGTTTCGCGTCGGAACTCGAATTCAAAAATTAGTCGGATTTTCGATGTAACCATCTTTCCCATCTAAGCTGATTAAAAAAAAAACAATTGAAATACGAAAACCAAATGTTGCACATTTTTTAATAGAAAAACTTCATAGTTATCATGTGAAAAAACCCCTCGTGTGGAGGAAAGCCGTGTTTGACTTGTATCTGAAATAGAATGCACTTTGAGTAAATTATCCGACTGTGGGCGGTTGAACTTGGTTCAATTCAACCCTACCATTACACAAATCTGCGAGTTCACGATTAAAAAAACCCATTTTTTTAATACTACGTCGGAAAGCATACAAGCGTACGGCCCACCAGATGTAAAGCTGGTACCGTAGTCTATTAACGCCTCCGATATATTGTCACTCGTGCGATGCCTCCACTGCTGCTTACACAGCAACTCCTTGGGAGCTTACTGGTGACCTCACTCACGCGCAGGAACACAACAACCCTCTAGGCAGTTGTTATTTGGCTGCGGTTTTCTGTGAGGTACTTCCCCAGACTTTGATGCGATCTACCTCTCTTAAAATTTGCCCATTTGCTGTGGTCCCCTAATTCCAGAATACGCCACTAATTATCGCCAGGAGTATTGGGATTCTCGATGTTGAGATCTTCAGCGAAGTTCAGTACCTGAGTCACTTCGAAGATAAGGTTAAGCTGGCGTCAAAGAAGCTTAGTATGCTCAACAGAGCCAAACAGTACTTCAGCCCGTGGCAAAGACTTATATTATTTGAGTCCCAAGTCAGACCGCATATGGAGTACTGTAGTCATCTCTGGGCGGGGGCATCTAGTTACCAGCTAGGATCTTCTGACTCACCGCAAAGATGAGCTGTGAGAATCGTTGATGATCCTAAACTCACACACGGTATTGAGCCCTTGAGTTCAACGAGGGATTTCGCATACCCTTGCGTGTTCTACCGATTGTACAATGGGTTGTGTTCTGAAGAGTTATTCGATATGATGCTACACAGTTCGCCGACGGCTGGGTGATCACCCTCATACACGGGAACCGCAATGGTCGCGTACTGTGCGGTTCCAGAGAAGTTTTCTACCGAGAACTATTAAGTTGTGGAATGAGCTCCCTGCCTAGATTTTCCCAAGGGACTACAGTTAAGTATGGGGTTCTTCAAGAAAGGCGTGAAGAGGTTCTTACAGGGTCGGTGACACCCCTGACACCCCTGGTGTTGCAAATATCCATAGGCTACGGTAACTGCTTACCATGAGGCAGTCCGTACGCTTGTTTGTAATCTTAGTGGTATAATAAAAACACAGCTTTCATTTAAGTTAGCGTTGGGATTAATACTGTGTTGTGTGCAGCGAGTTGTACTGGTTTAGTTTTCGGCTGCCTAGAAGTTTGCTCAACACTCCATTTACGCTGTTCCCTGCGCTAACCCGTCTTCCCATATCAGAGGTGTACCTTCCATCCCTGTGATTCTTCGTACAGTAAGAAAATATACTATCTGTCTTATCACTGATGATGTGGTTGTACAGTACATCCCTGGCACATTCGAGATCTTAGTCGAAATAATAGCGATCCTAAATTTACTTCTTGGGTAATAAATACCCTCACTCACAAATCGACTCGCCTATGACCAAATTGGTCATGTTTTATTAGAAGGGTCCTAAAAATCGGACAGCGTCAATGGGAAGAGCTGTGAATGTTACAGAAGCGAGTGAGAACTGTAAGGATGGCGCTTGGTTCTCTCTGCCTATCCTGCGTTGTCGCGAGGATATGATAATAGATAGAATATAAATAACAATTCCCTGAAGAGTAGCTATATACCTGCGAGTAAGTAGGTTAAGTTTACTTGCTTGCCTCCCGACGTTGTTTACAAAAACTTTTATTTTTACTATTTAATACTACTAATACGAATTCTACATAATTAATACAAATAATATCGATTCTGCCTAAAAAGTACACTCTATAGGGCAGTTAAAATGAGTAAAAGCTGGGTGTAGGTTCATTGTGTTCCGGCAAATGAGTGATTATTTGTTAGTTGTTTACTTCCCGAACACGAATAAACAAAGAAACACTAATAAATTGATTGTATTTCTTCATACACTACTAAGAAAAGTCCATTACTACAGCAAATCAACTCGAACCACGTATTCTATACAAAAACAATCGAGAAAATGGAGCGCGCCGACATTTTCTAAAGCGATTTTATAAATTCCGCGAACCCCACTAACCAAACTCATTTGTTTTCGATATAAAGCGATATCAGTCGACTATATTTTCTTCACTTCGTTCCGATGACGGCGAAACGAATTTGCGTTCCATGCAGAAGTTCACATAGATCACTGACTCTATGCAGAGAAGATAGACGTTTGACGATAAACAAGGTTTCATAAAAGCGGAAATGTAGATGAAAGAGGAACACTCCAACCTTAACTACTGTACTACCGTCCACTCTATCGCCATCGTTTTTGACTATACTGATCTCAAATGTATAGAGGTAATAATGAGTTGAGCAGTTGGAATCTGGACACTCTGTACTTCTGTTCAGCATAATTAAAAGCAAATGCCCATGTTATTTGTACAATAAATTAAACTTTATCACTCGTGCAAGAGTACAGGATCGTCTTATGTGCCCTAGACATAAGTCTGCTGCTTTCCGTGGCTGTTTCAGATATGCTGCATCTAGATATTGGGACAACATTCCTCCGCCCATTAGAAATTCCAGCTCCATTAAATCTTTTAAGTATAAAGTCAAGGAGCGTATTTTGAGTATTCAAAAATCACTGTGATTGCAGCATTATAAGCATTTATTGTATGAATAAGTGTGCTTATTTTTCCTTTTTGTTTTTATATTACATAATCTAATGTTAATTACAATAATATTCCATTCAATTTTAATTCAATTTTATGTTATGTACATGTTAGTGCCCGCAGCGAAATATAATAATAATAATAATATCCCCGCAGGGCTGCTTGTGGCGAGCTGTTGGTGCGTAACGATACCACGGGTACCCGAGTGCTCCAGAGAGTCGATCAGGGCTTTCGTCTCCGGCGTGTCTTCGTCGGTCGGAGTGAAAAGTCAAGAAGGCCCGCAGGACTCTCAGCTCTGGCTTGCCTTCATTGGCCGTCCAGAGAGGAGTCGATAGAGTATATTGCTCTAGCAGGTGATATGCTCCAGGGGTGGAAGTGTTAAAGGACATAACGCCGCGAGTAACTTCGGAGAAAGCGCAGCACACCTCTCAACACCCCTGAGTCACTCACACCGGTGTTGCCCCCGGCCGACTATCTCTGGCATTTCGGGGGTCCATCTAGTGAGTGGCGAGCCACCGCCTGCCAAAAGTAACAGTCAGATATGATAGTTATGGCAGGTGTCCGTCCCTCTTCTGCAATAACCCAGTATCAATACTCCCTCCAGACATTATTACAATAGACTAATAATTTCCTACACATTCGCAATAGTCCCAATACGTGCCGTGACCTGCTCATAGATATATGGATCTAACGATAGATATTTTTAGGAGCGGGTCTCGATGGGTGTACTACATAACATGAATCTTCTCAAAAGGGCCTCTACGCGTTGGATCCATATCCCCGCGCACGCCTATCAAATGACCGGGATAATACCCGTGAATAAAAATAATAATATAATATGTTGTAAAACGTAAGGCATATAATTTATCCAATTTATTATAATTTTATTGTTTTGTATTACATAGATATTTTTGAAATTATTTTCTAAATAATTTACTGGTATCCACGGAAGACCAGCGTTGTGGTCCACACCACGATCCACGGCACATGCTGAGCGAAGGCCGTTTTGGTGCAAAATTAGTTGTAATTTAACAAGCAAGTGAAATGTAACCAAATAAACAAACTTTTCTTTCTTTCTTACACCAAAGGGTGGGGTTTCAACTTAACATCTTTCGACCTTCTTCTTCTTCTTCGTGTTATCCCGTTTCCTAATATATTATTTAAAGAGAGGTAGGGCGCATTAAAGCACCCCGTCTGGGGAAGTACCTCCACCTCACAGAAAACCGCAGCCAAATAACATCGCCTTGGAGGGTTGTTGTGTTCCTGCGTGTGAGTGAGGTCACCAGTAAGCTCCTAAGCAGTTGCTGTGCTAGCAGCAGTGGTGGCATCGTGCGAGTGATACTCAATATATTGCGAGCATTAATAGGCTATGGTAACCGGTAGCCATCAAGTTCATCAAGTGGGCCGTATGCGTGTATGCGTCCCGACGTAGTAAAAAAAATATTAGGATTGGCGGTGTCCGCTACCTAAGCTAAGGATTTACCAAAGATTTTTACATGAAGCGAATGCCGTCAGACTTCCACAACTCAGAGGGAAAGCCATATCTTTCTTAGTTTAGGTCATATGTTTATCGAAATATATTTCTTGGACGTATGGGTTTCCTCATAATGCTTTCCATCACGGCCGAGCAAGTGATAAATATGTACATAAATACGGAAACACGCATTTAGTGGTACATGCCCCGCCAGGATTAGTCGATCTTCATGTAAGAAAAATCTGACGGGTCAGAATCGTATTTCGGAGGACTGTTACCTAATAGCATGCACTATACGTCGTCTACTCGACGTCTAGGTTAAGCTATTGCAACATCGTATGTATGTTGGCCTAAGGTCGGACCCGTTGCTTTAGTTTTACAAACCTGATTTCTATAACAATGATTCGAATATGCTCGGGATGCAAATTCATTTTAATACCAAACCACGTATATAATATGAAGATGTCATAGAATTGAAATACTAGCGCATAATAACTCAAATTTGTACAATTTCTTTTACGTACCTACTTTTTAAGTAGCCTACTTTTATGATAGTTTGTAATAAACAAAAATGCACGTATTTTTATACATTATTTTTCTTCTATTAGATACCAAGTAAAATTAATAAAAAAGAGAGTGTGACAAGTACAAGGAAAGTCTAATCTTGAAAAGACTGATAAAAAGGACCCTAGATCTGAAATTCCGCCAGAAGCCATTCCAACGGCGCAGGCCCCACCTAGCTTGATAATCTCAGCCGCATCTTTATCGATTTCCGCTGACTTTCTATTTTTCAAACTTTGTATTGACCATTCATTCTCATTCACCATAAATGAGAATGAATTGACGTCTCCATGGTACACTGGTAGTGCTGATTCATTCCCTGACCCATTCAAAGTGCCGACGCTCTGGACATAATCACACATTTCCACATAATATTTACTCCACCGTTCTAAAACTTCCTAATTTGCAAGAATAACACCAGCTTTAAACATTGTATTGTCCTTTCTGGATTCTCACGAACTACCCCGCGACATATTTTCCTCCCTCCAGAAGAGTTTAGTCCATATCTTCGAGGATCCATATCAGCTTCTTTCTCATTCAGAGTAATTCTTTCACGCTTCACTTTTTGGTTTCACTCTTGCATAGAATGTATATTTGTTTCTTCTTCTTTTTCATGCGATTACTCTGGTTTAAAGTTGATACATTATCCAGCCACGCTTTCCTCTTTCATTGCCACAGTGGATTCAATCCCGCCAGATATCACTTATCAGTGCTCTTTGCATATCCACATGCACTATCGCACTGTCCACTATACTATTTTTCAGAACTTTCCGATATTCATTTACATCGGAATCGGAATGACTTTTTCCCTGACTAGACTACTAGATCGAATCAGTGGTTTTCAGTACTTTGTGCCTACCCTGCAAGGGCAAGTCCCTTCCAGGAGAGGCAGAGAGTTAAAAATATATAGTATTGTGGTGTAGTATAAAGGCATAAATGTTAAAGAAACGAGTAACGTGTATAAGTCGTGGCGCTTGGTTCTCTCTGCCTACCCCGCCACTGATTTCACGAGAAGATATAACTACAATAAAGTCAGGTTGAACCTGACGTTTCGAATGCAGCATCCGTGGTCGCAGGAAGACCACGGATGCTGCAAAGCATTCGAAATGTCAGGTTCAACAAAATAAATAAAACACGCGATACTTCCGTTAAAAGAAATTGTTTAATTCAATGTAAAACAATCGCGAAAACCTAAAACGATACTACAATAAAGTTCATTGTGATGTCGCAGGTAAATCCCCTTTGTATATTAAAGTACTTTCTGCAATATTTTCACTTTAATCTATGCAAACGTAGACATTTCCGAATTGACGCCTCGTATAGGCGGTGGATAGAATATACGTAATAGGATGTTCTAGCAGGGCGTGCATTGGATCGAGTTAAAGCAGATAGATAGATCCCCTTACACATTCTTGTCACGATGTTGTACTACGTTTTGTACGGAGCGTTCGATAAAGTAGTTGTGTTTCAGAAGCTATATGAACATTATGTAGAAATATGATATAAGTACATATATGTCTCGACTATATGGGATGTTAAAATGCATGGTAAATTATGAGAATTGTTCAAAATATAAATGTTTAGTTGTACGTGATTCATCATAATCTTTAGAGATAAAACTAATCATCAATATGGTCCCTCTCTTATAAATGTTTGATACAATGACATAGGGTGACTATACGGGAGGGTTCAGGCATCAGTTTCTAACAAATTAAAGCCTATTAACGCTTCCGATATGTTAAGTATAACTCGCGCGATGCCGCCTCAGCCGCTTATACAGCAACTCCTTGGAGCTTACTGGTGACCTCACTTACACGCAGGAACACAACAACCCTCTAGGGAGTTGTTATTTGACTGCTGTTTTCTGAGAGGTAGAAATAAATAAGACAAACAGACATGTTTATGCTCACAACTTTTTGCCTTGTGTGGGAATCGAACCCACGAGCGTTGGTGTCAAAGTCGAGCCATTCGCGACTGGGCCACCGAGCTCGTCAAAACGTGCCTGTATATTCTACTGATTAATAAACGAGAGGAAAATGTGGTAAATTCCGTAACAACTTCCTGACGGTTTATTGTGTTCTTGCGTATTAGTTACGTGACCTGTAAGTTCCTGAATTGCAGTATTAGAATCGGAGGTGGCCTTTTATTGAGGTCGTTCAAGTACGCATAGGTTATGACAAACATTTTCCACCATGGAGCGGGCGTAAGCTTCTTTGCCTTCCGACTTGTATAAACTACTTAATTTCCCACGCATATTCTGAATTGAATTTATAAACACAACACAGTGTGTTTACCTATGAACGGGACTTATTATAATAATCTACAGTGAAAACAGGCTTGGCAGATCGTACTATAGACGAATATTAAAATCACAGACACCTCCTAAGTTTTTACACAGTATAAACATTGGAAGAGTGACCGTTCGCTGATGAGACAATAGAAAGCTTGTGTAGTACGATTTGTAAAAATAGTTTTTACAGTTTTTTTTGTACTAAAATTGAACTTAATTGACGATTTTCTTACCTTTAAGAGCAAAGTTATCGGGGAATCGGGGCGCGAATTAACAAAATTTATATTTTCAGTTGTTACGTCAAAAGGCCTAAACATATCGATATAATTTTTAGGTTAAATGACGTTAATTATTCAATCACAAAATCATTTGACAAGAAATTGGTACTTTTTGTAAGAAAGTTGATTTTTCTCAGAAAAGTCAGAAACTAATACTTTCCCTGCAATCGGAGCTAGCATTAACGATTCCGATTTACAAAAAGGGCAACAAGTAACATTTATTTTCCTCTATAATCAAAGAAAATATATAAACAAATAATGATTTTATTTTTTGTTAAGTTATACAAATAACTATACAAATAACATTAGAGTACTTCAACAGGTAGGTTTCAATAATAACAGTACTTTGTCCTTATAACAAGTTTTAGCATCATAAATAAGTAGAAATAAGAACTCAAACTAAGGATGCCTATAGAAAAACAAAAATTAACAAATTACTGAATGATGCTTGCATGCTTTATGCGAATTCAACGTTTACATGCGATTTGTGGTTATCCAACAAAAGCAAAACTAGGTCCTCTTCCGATGGTTTCACATAATGAATGAAATGATCAAGAAATTTCAAAAACTCTTTTTATGTTATCCATCCTGATTGATTACCAACGCCTATACATTCTGGGGGTCTGTTACTAACAAACAAATCGTTAGAACGAGCACGAAGAAAGACGAACATACATGGAATTGCATTACCAATAGCATTTACAGCTAGAGCCAATGTAAACGAAACGCCCCTTTCGACGGATGTAACAACACCGACCTGCTTCTTGCCCTATCCAGCAACTAATTTCTTCGGAATTTGCACCGTTGTTACTACCGTCTCATCCATATTCGAAATCCAGGATGGTCTAAGTTTATATCTTTTTAACACAAACCCACCATGCGTTTGCTGGTAAGCTTAACTATAGGTACAGCTTAACTGTAGTAAAGATCAACAAGTTACATACTAGGTTACAAACTAAATAATGCTTTCAGGGTGCTGATGGGACTGCCTAAATAATGTAGTGCGTCGGTAATGTCCGCAAACGCGGGTATAAATTATTTCTACGCGATCATGCGACAAGAACGGCATCCCTAATGCGCCGGGTCAGGTATAGTCCTTACAGATTCCTGAGAGTCATTGCGGAAAAACTGAAGAGTCCGATGTGAAGACATTAGATACAGCAAATTGTCTTCACATACATAGAAAATGAAATATGCCGTAAAAAATGAAAAAAAAATCTCAATATTTTTACTAAAATATTTTGAAGTAATAATTTGTGTATTATGTATATTATAAATTATTATTGTATTTTAAATATAGGCAACGTGACCTATTGCATTGTAGTTGTGTTCTTTTTTTTACTCATTTTTTTATGTATATTTTTTTAGTCAAAAGGTAAAGTTAATTAAATAGCATTACCAAAGCACTGAAAGTTAGTAAATTAGCACCGGAGGTAAGTCACTTGCCTCTTTCTATTCTTTTCCACTGCAGTAGAAGAAAATGTCCCCGAGTGAGATTCTACGATTTCTCCACGGCCATATCTGTTTCAAAAAATTATAATGTGAAGGATTTGTAGCATTGTTTCATATCTGTCGGCTTGGTCTGGATATTTTTAGAGAGGTAGGGCGCGTTAAAGCAGACCGTCTGGGGAAGTACCTTCACCTCACAAAAAACCGCAGTCAAATAACAACTCCCTAGAGCGTTGTTGTATTCCTGCGTGTGAGTGAGGTCACCAGTAAGCTCCTAAGGAGTTGCTGTGTAAGCACAGAGGAGGCATCACACGAGTGATACTTAATATATTACAAACGTTAATAGGCGACGGTAACTACTTTACATCAGGTGGGCCGAATGGCAGGTAGTTCCTTTTAATTGTTTACTGAATTATCTGGTAAAATACCTCTGCGATCAGATTACCCTTGATCAAATGACGATATACTTTTCCAGTCTTACGCCAGACCCCCTACCTACCTACGGGTTGCCTACGGGTGTCCTGCACGCAGATGAGGATGGTATTCGTTATGATGGTGATAATAAATCATTCACCCTCTACATTTCACAGAATATTATCGTCCAATTGTACTAATCGACTGCAAAAACCTTAAAAATCCGGACTTAATGCCGACGGCATTTCCCGCCAGTCAACTTTTAGGAGGTGCAAAAAAGTTTTGAAATGAACAAAATTTGTAAGGTTAAGGGTCAGGTTCATTTGCGCTTTCAATTTATATAGGTACCTTAAAATTTACATAATGCTGAGCAAATTGATGTAAATTTTGAGGCATTATTTTACATAGAGTCCATTGACTTCAGTCGCGTGACTAGTTTAAAAACACCAATGAATGCTCCTTTTTCAAATCAACAACTTTATTTATACCATATTTTGTCACGTTTGTAATGGTGATTGAAAAAGAGCGTTAGTAGAAAGTGTCGATGTTATGTTAAGGAAAGCCATTCTTCGTTGGTTCAGAATTTCAAAAAGAATGGGGGAGATAAAAGATCATTGAGTTTGAACTTTTAGTAGGTACTATCCGTGGTAATTGTTTCGGCTAATGTACAGTAGCTTATATTATTTATATAATCTAAAAAGACATCTATTAGTGGCCAGTGTTCGTTAAATCCGAGGAAGAAATGGACATTTCATCGTCATTTTGAATGACCGATTCGAACGAAAAGACCGGAACAGAGATTGGGAACGAATGATGGAACCATCCGGAATCGAGATTTAAAAAATGTAATCAACGGTAATTCTAGAAAGTTCTTAGATGTATAATCTAAATTAAGAATTATTTTAACTGAATATTAGAATAGAGAAAGTTTTTTGACACCACCTTTGCGACCGTGGCCTAGGGATTATGGCCTAGGAATTCTTAAGCATTTAAAAGTCGGTTCTTTGTAAATGCTAACTAAAACATTATACATTTGTTTATTGTCTTACAAATCACATTTTTTATACAACGTCGAGAGACATACAGCCACCGGATATAAAATGGTTACTATAGCCTATGAGCGCTAAGTATCACTCGCACGATGCCATCTCTGCTGCTAAAGCAGCAACTCGCGTAAAATAAATCAAAATCACATCAAACCTAAAATGTGTGAGAAATGCAGCAAAATTTAAAATTTTTGCGAAATGGTACATATAAGATAAGAAATTACGAGAAATATGATATCAGTTAAAAAACAACATACGAGTAGTATTTGACTAAATGATGATGGTGTAAATTTAATTTCGGAGTAACTTAAGTTTCAAAAAAGTGGCTTATACATACAATGCAAGAAATAGAGAATTAAAAGTTGTCAAAATACACTATACCCGAGAAGTTCTAGAAATATCTAAAGCTGGTTATAAGGATGGAATCAGTATGCTCGTTTTCTGCGCTCCTGATATTGATGACATGTTTCAAACTTTTGACACATTTTTACTCGATGGAACTTTCAAAGCGTATTATTTACCCTTCAAGAATTATATAGTATGTAAAATTAGAAAATTTAAATTAGAAGAACTCAAGAATTAAGCCTCAAGAAAGAAATAAGCCTCACGGTATGCTGGCTAGCTCGTTTATCCTTCAAATATATAACTTTAGGTTTAATATGTATTTCAAAAAGTCTCCAAGAACGGAATGTTTTGGTTACATGACATACAAGTTATTAAAATATGGTGTTGCCATGAAGAAGAAATACGAAATACAAATCACGTAAAAGGTAAGCTATATAGAGTAAACCGCTTTGTAGGATATAAAACCCACTCTATTGCCAAAAATATTTAGAGTTTATTAAAAGAAATAAAAATTAAATACACTACAAAGAAAGCTAAGATACGAGACATCTACGTCGAAATCAATAATATATATGACAGCCGAAGAACTTAAGAAAAAGAAATCGGCAATTGCTTGGAAGTTATTGCCCCCATCACGGATCCTATTACAAGGTAAATTTATATCAATTCGCAACATGGCTAAGACGATAATTAATAAAGTTATTATTTTTTGTGAAATTAATAATATATGAACTTTAAAATATGAAAAGTACTTTTATCTAATTGTAAAAAAATCAAAAAATGTCTTTACTTTATTAACAAATGAGAAATGGAGATTTCGGAATTACTCTTTATTCTTTATTGCACATAAATATACAAAATATTCTTTGTTCTAAGTTTTGTGTACAAAGGTGAGCTTATCCCTTTAAGAGATTTCTTCCAGCCAACCCCAATGAATGTGAAAACATTGTATAGGGCCGTAAACAAAATATATGTGCCAACAAGCATCAATAAAAACAGTTACACTATGATACAGATAAACTACTTCTGTAAAAATACATATAATATATACATACATATACACGCATACATACACATACATATATACACATATACACTTTACACATTACTCGCTCTCCATGCACACATATAGATCAAATTGGTGGTGTATTGGAAATGGCCAAATCAAAAGCACCTAAGACCGAAGAGCATGCATGCATGATGAGTGTGGAAAGTCTACAGCCTACCCCAATGTGAGACAGGCGTGATAATATATATGTATGTATATCTTCACGCTATCGGTTATCAAATTCTCGTAGATATCTATTACTCATGGCTAATAAATAAATGTATAATATTTCAGCATTAGAAAGAAATTTCAATATTTAACTTGAGTACTAATAAACTTCATGGTTGGGCACCAGTATTTGATCCCATTTGTGTTGAAGTAGGTAACTTGCTTATTCGATTAGATTGACACATTCAACGACGATATCAAATGATCGGACACGATGATTCATACAATTCTCATCTGCTGTTTTAAAGACTTTTCAAATGCACTTTACTCTTCTTGCAATATGACTTCCATCCCCGTTCTCCACACTCCTAAACTAAATAAAACGGTTTCTTTTACAGATGTTTTTTTTTATATTTCCTATTACATATTTAATCCGTATCTTGCCTTGTTACTCGGCAAATCTCTCTTTATGAGAAATTGGACATGTATTCTCACCTCTGCCAATAAAATATATGAATGTGCAATTTAACATAGCGCCGGCCGGCACCCACCCACTACCGTTAGTAGATGCAGTTAGTAAAGACTACCGGAGCAGCCATGGCAGCGTCGGCATGTTGCATTGAACTAATTGATGGTGGGAGCACACAAAGCAGGTTAGATCCAATTGCATGTTTATTTCACTTTCGCAAAATAACAATAACAAAATATATTAAGTAATTATAAAAAAATATATTTTATATGAAATATGCGTGACACATTACAGCAACACGAATAGTAATTTTCAGTGTCGACAAAATAAATATTAATTTGCGTCTCAACGAATTCTCGGTCGAACATTAATTATTTATGTATAGGCTTTCATCAGAACCAGACGCCTCCGAACCCAACATATTTTGTTATCCGAAATTATCTTTCGAGATTTTCACCGAAACAATGTTACATATAGTTGCTTTGTTCATATTCGGTAAATAAATGAGTAGCTTGTTATATAGTTCAGAGTTCAGAGTTATTTACAACACAAAATTGTTCACCTTATGTCTTTTCGTCACGGCAGTTTTCTTCGGAACAGCAGAAGATTTACATCTATAATGAAATGGGGTACTTCTATTTGTCCGAAAGAGAGTGATAGCCCAGCTGCTAAAAACCAGCCTTGTGACCAACAGGTCCCGGGTTTGAATCCCGGCACGTGCCACTAAATTCGTGTTTTCGGATCTATGTACATATTCGTAATTTGTAATTATCTCTAGCTCGGCGGTGAAGGAAAACATCGCGAGGAAACCCGATACGTCCAAGAAATTATATTTCGACAGTGTGTCCTTACCGAAGAATGATCAGATTTTGTCTCTGGGTTGTGGAGGTCTAACGGCAGTCGCTGCATGCAAAATTCACTATCTCCGCCAAATCTTTAAACTTAGGTAGTGGACCTCGCCAATCCTAATATATTAGGAAACTGAATGATGCTAAGAATAAGAAAACAACTAAAAAGTAACCCGATTAATTTTTATTATTTTTTTGGTTCAAATTGTAGTCAATTTTGTGCGTAGAAAATATCAAAACGTTTCACTATGAATCAGCAATAAATCAGAAAGCCGTTTACACACTGCCACGGAACTATAATTCACACATAACAAGTTTTGCCGATTCATCATCAAAACGCCATACACATGCATCGCCACTAAGCCTCACTCACTTGGGCTTATGGAACTTTGGAACGTATACTTTCGATTCTTAAATCAAACAAGTAAGATCCTTCGCAATAACGGAGAGCGCCGGACTTTGCATATACTTTCTTGGGCTTACGCGAAAAGTTTCAAACTTACAATATTATATTGTCAATGTCCTTTAGGTTTAGGTAAAGAAGGTGATCTATTTTACTAATAATTCCAACAATGTACAAATATATATTTTTATTCTAATTCTATTTTTATTTATTTCAATATACAATGACAACAACCGTCGCATATGATACTCGTATAACACGAAATAAATGAAATAGTAGTATAGGATTGGAATGGTATAAAATTAAATGAAATTCTTTATACCTACCATAATAGTCTTATATGCACTCAACGCACAATTTATGTTATGTGACGAGAGCGTTACGAAAAGAGTGATCGGGCGAGGCGAACGAAAGTTGAGAGGGAGATATAAGTTAGTGACTTTTGGCAACCACTATAATAATGTGAATGCGAAAAAAATGCTTCTAAGCGCTAATGTTTATGAAGAAGACGAAGAAGAAGAAGAACCAAGTGAAATTCCTAGTCAACATTCTCCGTGCGTGAGTGCGTGCGTCGGTCCGTCCGTCGCGAGCGCGAAGGATATTGAATTGCCTGTTGTCTGTAAGTTTTACTTCAGTCGTGTGGTCTACAGCACACTCGTTTTTTTGTTAATTGGTCAACATTTCAGAAATAAGCAATTATGAATTAAATTTGACAATTTGTTTTAGATTGATAGTGCGTATCATTTATAATATACGTATAAAATAAAATATTTTAGTAATTTGTTTCACTATCCGCATGCAATAACGCTAACAAGAAGAAGATACATATTCAAATAGACATCACTGTCAATTGTCATTCTACTAGTTTCCCCTTTTTTTGCTTTTTTGGTTGAGTGCGTTACATACG
Organism: Pyralis farinalis; assembly: GCA_947507595.1. Lineage (NCBI taxonomy): Eukaryota > Metazoa > Arthropoda > Insecta > Lepidoptera > Pyralidae > Pyralis > Pyralis farinalis. Next base: position 22,686,524 of record OX382258.1, read on the forward strand.
TGTTACGCTTCTATTTGTGAAAAAGTAAAGTTAAAGCTGTTGATTTACCTTATCTGTGTTGGTGGTGGCATTGTGTCTGTCTAGTAAGTGTTTAGTGTTGTTTTAGTTAGTTTTAAAGAGTGTGAATGGATGAGGAGCCGCATGACCCGGGTGGTGGGCCGAACGAACAGCGATGTTCGTCCCCGCCATTTTTAACGTTGACATCTATAGAAAGTAAGTCGCATTCAGTACAAGATTCCAATAGTGTCAACAATCGTAAAAGACCGCCAGGTAATGGTAATGAAACCTCGCAATCCGCGAAGAAAATAATTACCCACCCAACACAATCTACCCCTTCTCTGCAGGTTACATTTGTGCACCCCGATTATGTGGGCAATAAGACTAATTACAACGATAATGATGTTGCCCCGTTTATCGTACATGTTCATAAGCTAGAGGATTCATCTCCCGGTACGGCACTGAGACCTATCCAATTTGGACACTTCTTATTCCGTAATCAAATAAAAAATATCAACAAGGATGGCGTAAAACGGGTAGGCCGCAACCGTATATCTGTTGAATTTAGAACTGCAGTAGATGCTAATGCATTCCTCACACATCCTGCGTTACTCCCATCCAAATATGAGGCGTCGATCCCATCCTTTCACGTTACGAGAATGGGCATAGTCAGGGCCGTTCCAGTTGAGTGGTCACTTGAGGAGTTCGTGTCAGCCGTAGAGGTCCCTTCTGGCTGTGGTGCAGTCATAAAAGCTCGACGACTTAATAGACGAACTGTTAGGGATGGTAACACAGTCTGGATCCCAACCCAGACTGTGGTGTTAACATTTAGGGGTCAAAAGCTACCAACCAACATCTTTTGCTTTTATACTTCAATGCCTGTGGAGACATATGTCCTTCCTATAATCCAATGTTTCAAATGCTGTAGATTTGGACACGTAACTTCACAGTGCAGGTCAAGCCCGCGATGCTTTGTCTGCGCTCAGAGCCATGAAGGGATTTCATGTACGAAGCAGTCACCGACATGTATGTTTTGTTCCGGAAATCACACGGCCAAGGATCCCTCCTGCCCAGAACACTCACGTCAGAAAGCCATTAAGCTGACAATGTCTCAGGAAAACGTGTCATACTTGGAGGCCTCAGCTAGGTTTCCACTGTCAAGACGGTCCTTTGCAGACGCTGCTAGAGTTACCCCTTCACCAATCCCTCCCCAGTCTCCTCGTCCCTCCCAACAGTTTTCACATGTCAATACACAGGTAAACTCCCCTCAGTCAACTTCCTATCGTAAGTCTATTTCCCCCTCCCGTCGTCACATTTCTCAAGCTTCAGGCCCAGGATATGACAGACGTGCTCATGGGATGATTACGGAAACCCCAGTTTCTGTTCTCCCTAATGGGTGCGCGCTGAATGAATCTCCAAATGACAACCTCTTCGAATTGCTGATTTCCACTTTAATGAATCTCCTTACCCGTTTTAGTGATACCCAACTTCCACATGGAATACGTCAAAGACTTACTGAGCTGATTTGTGTAACATCAAACATTCCAAACAATTCTACAATGGAATTGTCGGAGTATCAGGCATAAGAAAGCTGATGTGTTATATATGATAAGTAAATTTAACCCTATCATCTTTGCCATCCAGGAGATGTGGCTCAGGCCTGGGTCCCACTTCAGGGTCTCGGGCTATTCATGTCTCCGGGATGACAGGGATGATGGACGTGCTGGCGCATCGATTCTTGTCTCTAGATCCATAACATTTTCACAAATTCCTCTTCCTGCTCACACGGATGGCATCAATGTGATTGCTGTTCGTGCACTGAACATATCATTTCTATCTGTATACATACCCAATCCTAATCCCTCTATCCTCAGTGAACTGTCATGTATCATTTCTTCTCTGTCCCCTCCTGTTGTCATCCTTGGAGACTTCAATATCCACCACACATCATGGGGCTCACATTCTTGTGATACTTTATCTACATCTTTTTTGGAATTAATGGACAACCAAAACCTCTGCTTGCTTAATGATGGCACGCCTACCCGCCGTGTCCAACCATCCCAAAATGTCAAGAGTGCTGTGGACCTATCACTTTGTTCTCCTGAACTGTCATCCCTAATTTCTTGGGAAGTTTTGGGTAATTCCCATGGTAGTGATCACTACCCTATCTGTGTCTCAATCCTTTCTCCTCATAGTTCCCCTCTGATACCATTTAAACCCAGATTAAGATATAGTGTTGCCAGAGCAGACTGGACCAAGTTTGCTGACGGAACTGATGAACTGATTTCTCAACTTCCAGCCGTAGACCAAAACAATGCCCAGTCAATGTACATCGTTTTTAAGAAGGCTCTCATTGAGGCTGCTGATAAATCAATACCTTTAAAAAAATCTTTCAAAAGGAAGACAGCACCTCCACCATGGTGGGACCAAGAGTGTTATGCGGCAGTTAAGCAAAGAAAATTAGCAGAACAAAAATATACCGCTGATATGTCTTTGGAAAATTATTTAAAGTATCAAAAACTGGCTGCTGAAACTACAAAGATTCTAGTAGGAAAAAAGAAATTGGGATGGCATAATTTTTGTGAGACTTTATCTCCGAACACACAACCCTCTATGGTGTGGAGAAGTGTTAGGAAATATAGGTGTTCTACATCCCATTGTAACATTTCCTCAAATGATTTTTCTACATGGATTGAGGAATTTGTGCAATCATTAGCTCCACCTTCAGCTCCCTCTTCTGAGGAAGTTCTAAGATGCCATAACTTAGATCCTCCTTCTCATCCATTTGAAGCACCTTTCTCTAGAGAAGAATTTGAAGCTGTTCTCGAAGGTTTGAGGGACTCTTCGCCTGGTACGGATGGTATCCCTTATTCGTTTATTATAAACAGTGGTCCAATTACTAAGAGATATTTTCTCCAAATTCTCAATCATTTCTTCATGTCTGGCTTTCCACCAGAAGAATGGAAAACTCAAATTGTTATCCCAATACTAAAACCTGGTAAACCCAGCTCTGATCCTTCTGGGTATCGTCCCATAGCTCTCTCCTGCACCATGGCGAAGATCCTAGAACATCTAGTTAAAAACAGACTTGAGTGGCTCATAGAAAACAAGGGCATATTGCCTAAATCGCAATATGGGTTCCGGAAGGGATTCAGCACAATGGATAGCCTCAGTGTGCTGGTTACTGACATTAGGGTGGCCTTTTCCAAACGTAATTACTTGGTGGGAGCCTTTCTGGATATTTCTTCTGCATATGACAACGTATTACTTCCTGTGCTCAGGCAGAAAATGCATAATCTGAGCATCCCAGTGAGGATAATCAATTACATCTCAAACTATCTATCTGCTAGATCGATTGTTATTGAGTTTCAAAATTACACAGGCCCTACAAGACACGTTTGGAAAGGGCTACCTCAAGGGTCGGTACTTAGTCCCCTATTGTTTAACATCTACACTCATGACTTAGAGCTCTCAACTAATTCCTTCTGTAGTACTCTACAATATGCTGACGATCTGGCACTATACGTCTCCTCAAGCAATGTCACAGAAGCCTCTTCAAGGCTGAACTCAGCCATTTATTACCTGCAGGACTGGCTACTGGAGCACGGGCTATCTATTTCTATCCCCAAAAGCAGTGTTGTAGTTTTTGCTCGTCAAAGAATTATCCCAAACATTTCGATTGCCTATAATGGCCAAACTTTCCCAATAAAAGATAGTGTTAAGTTTCTCGGCGTAATCCTTGACGCTAAAATGTCAGGCACCCACCATATCAATCATGTGATCAAAAAAACTGAAAAGAATATTAACATCCTACGTTCACTTTCAGGTGTTTGGTGGGGCTCTCATCCATACACTCAAAAATTAATTTATAATGCTCTGGTGCGTAGTCACTTGGATTATGGATCTTTCCTCCTCGAACCATGCAACAAGACAGCTCTCTATTCCCTGGATAAGATCCAGGCCAAGTGTCTGCGTATCATTACGGGCGCCATGAAGTCCTCCCCAGTTAATGTCCTTCAGGTTGAATGTGTTGATCCTCCACTTCAGTTGCGCAGGCAGTATCTGTCAGACAGATTCCTTCACAAGTCACTTCAGCTATATAACCATCCGCTTATAGCTAAACTGCATAAGTTAGCTGATTATATCTCTGCAGGTAGGTATTGGATACACAAAGAATCGCCATGCTTATTTAAAAGTCTTCTATCATTCTTGTGTCTTCCATGTCCCATATTCCAGTGTAAAGTCAACCCCCTATTTGATACACCATTTGAGGCTATTTTTTACGTTCCCAAGGTAGTCCTAAACCTAGATATACTGAAAGGTTGTCCATTGGCATCAGCAAAACTAAACTCGGCCATCGATAAGTATTGGAGGGACTGGCTGGTCATATATACTGATGCCTCCAAAACTGATGAGCAAAGTCCTGTTGGGGCAGCTGCATGGATTCCTAGGTACAAAATTATTTTGAATTTTAAATGCCCAGCAGAATGTACTATATTCACTGGTGAAGCCACTGCCATTCTAGAAGCGGTTTTATTTATTGAAGCACATAACGTGGTAAAAGCAGTAATTTTTTCTGACTCCAAAAGCTGTCTGGTAGCAATTACTGCAAATCAGTTCCGCAGTAGATCTAGGTCTCCAGTAATTTTAGCTATTAAACAAGCATTATACAGATGTCACATTAGAGGTAGTCAAGTCCATCTTGTATGGATACCTGGTCATAGTGGTATACCGGGAAATGAAACTGCCGATGGCTGTGCAAGAAATGCAATACATGGAGGATGTCTGTCTCCTCGATGTACAGCTTACGCTCAGGACCTAGTCCCACTCTCCAGAACCAAACTATTTGCTGCTTGGAATGGGTTATGGAAAAAGTCTAGTGCTCAAAAAGGCAGATATTATGCATCTATCCAGACTTACATTCCATCGAAGCCATGGTTCTTTAAATACCGAGATGCAGGTAAGCGGGCAACGTCAGTCATTTGTCGTCTACGAATAGGACATGCATGTACTAATGTTTTCCTTACAAAAATCCGGGTGAGGGACAGTTCTATATGTGAGTGCGGTTTGGATGAAGATACTCCAGACCATATATTTTTTAATTGTTGTCGAAATTCACCTCCCCTGTATGACCTTCTTCCTGCTACTATCCCCCGTCCTGTCAATTTCACATCACTTCTGTCTACTATGACCTTCTCCCCAGGGGTATATATTTTATGTGATTTTATTAACCTTAATAATATCAAACTATAAGTTGCGTGTCTACTATAACCTACTAACCCTTTGTGCTGTACTATATGTCGTGTTTGTTCTTTGTTTTAGGTAAATCAACAGTAACAGACCAGTATTGGTATTACAATTGCCTATAAAACTTAGCGATTGTACACTCACAAGGCCATTCTGTCGCAAAGTCACATACTGAACATAATCACTTACTAAGCATAGTCACTTACTAAGCATAGTCACTGATAAATAAATCACTGACATTGGCGAGAACACCAGGATCGCCATAAAGAAGAAGAAGAAGAACCCGATTATTATGGGAGCCACAGCGATGGGTATGTGTTGTGTTCTGGTACCTTAAATTGTTAGATTATTAGAAATATATAGCAACTCGTAACTTAAAATTCTTATATACGCAACGATGTGTTCGTCTACCACTGTGGTGGTATTAGAAAATAATATTTCAGGATGTTACTTTTTATACCTCTTGGACGGTATTTACTATTTATTTAATGTTTACGTCTTTTTCCTGCCCCATTCTAGGACAAACATTTTTTTTCGCCACTCTTCCCTATCAACTGTCATCTCAGTACTCATATTATTCGCGTGCTTACGAGTATTATTTAATACAATTTGATCTAACCTACTTTGTGTGCTTCCGCCACCAATTTTTCAATGCGGCCTAGCGCCGACCGCCACCCACCCACTACCGTTAATAGATGCAACATGCCGACGCTGCCGTGGCTGCTCCGGTAGTCTCTGCCACGACTGGCCTGGTCGTCGCCGCGACAAGTGTTTCGCCGCTCCACGAGGCATCCTCAGGCTCTGTAGACGTTAATCGTTAGAATAGCTTGTGCTGATTGTAATGAGCTTTGATGCACCTTACCTCTCTTAAAACATCCAGACCAAGACAAACAGACATGTTCATGCACACAAGACGTTGTGTGGGAATCGCACCTACGAGCGTTGATGTCAAAGTCGCGCCATTCACGACTGAGCCACCGAGCTCGTCAAAAGAGCCCTTGCTGTACACTCGGACTCTGAGACAATCAAATGTTACTTAGTCATGACATAAAATCTAAAGCGTGCGCTTTCGTTTCGCCCGTAGGTCCTACATAAGCTATCGATTTTGCGGTTAACGCCTTATGATAATTCCCGTCGGTGCTGATTGACTGATCGCCGAATCCTCTCCGAGTTCGGAAACATTATCCAGCACGTGATTTTTCGCCGAAAAAGAACGATTTTATTCAAAAACGTGTAGCTTATACAAGTGTATTATATTTTAATCGAATAGTAAGCAACAGCTTCACTACCACTCCGCCAAATTGTTAAATATAAAAGGAATTTATAATTATTGTCAAAAAAAAATCCATAAATTGTATACGACAACGACACGACTATCTCTTGTCGTAATTTCACAAACGACATTTTGTAATATTTATTTATTTTATTTATAATTATTTGGAAAACAAACAGATTCTGGTTTCAGTTTTCATATTTAACGATAAATAAACAAGGAAAACAAATAAAGAGCATCTGTTATATTGGTAGAATGTATCAAAAAGAAAAATCTATTCCGGTTGTTTACACGGATAAAAATGAATATAAAATTAAAATATATACAGTTCATAAAATGTAGTCTTTAGTAGATTGGGAGAAGTCATCAGGGCTGCAATGAAAAAAAATATCTATAGTGGCAAGTTTCTATTATTATTTCTTCTTCGCCAATGGTCATTTTCGAAATGCGAAATGATTAAAAAGAAAAATTAAAACTATAAACAACCTTTTTTAGGGTTCCGTACCCAAAGGGTAAAACGGAACCCTATTACTGAGACTCCGCTGTCCGTCCGTCTGTCCGTCCGTCCGTCAGTCCGTCCGTCCGTCTGTCACCAGGCTGTATCTCATGAACCGTGATAGTTATACAGTTGAAATTTTCACAAATAATGTATTTCTGTTGCCGCTATAACAACAAATACTAAAAAAAAGAATAAAGTAAATATTTAAGGGGGATCCCATACAACAAACGTGATGTTTTTGCTCGATATTGATAACAGCCACAGGTAGACGCTTGAAATATTCACAGAATATTTAGTTATATATTCACTTTAAGAATAAATAATTAAATTAAAATAAAACAAATATTTAAGGGGAGCTCCCATACAACAAACGTGATTTTTTTGCCGTTTTTATAGATAATTGTACGGAACCCTTCGTGCGCGAGTCTGACTCGCACTTGGCCGATTTTTTTTATAACATCATTGTAAACAACTAAAACTATGAATAATTAATAAAATAAAATAGGATTTGATTTAAGGAATGTAAGACATAATCGAAGTGCCCGGGGCCTAATGGAAAATATAACGATTTTTTTATCTTTAATGGTATAAATATTGAGTAGTAGAGAAGTATTTGGCTATGAATTTAATAGAGGAAATATTTTGGCCCTAAGAAATGAACTCAAAGATTTTGATATTTTTGAAACACCAAAATTCAAACGAGTCAAAGGTGACATTGACATCCTTTGTATCTTTATCAAACTATTCCAAAAAGGTTTCGGATCAATTGAAAAGTAAGCTCTAGACCGGTAAGGTTATGGGACACTTTAAAAAAGGAATAAAAATATATTATGTATATATAGTTGCCTTTTATTTCATCGAAGACAAGTAAGCCTGTTTCGTCGAGCTCGGTGGCGCAGTGGTGAAACGCATTGTTACGTTACTTTGACACTAACGCTCGTGGGTTCGATTCCCGCTCATAACAAATATTTATGTGCATGTTTGGGAAGCACTTCCACCTCACCGAAAACTGCAGCCAATAAACTTCCTGAAGGACTGTTGTATTCCTGCATGTGAGTAAGGTTGCCAGTATGCTTCTAAGGAGTTGCTGTGTTCGCAGCAGAGGTGGTGTCGCATACATAATGTATTGCGAGCGTTCATAGACTACGGTAACCGCTTTACATCAGGTGGGAAAGGTCGTGAGAAAACCCGCACGTCCAAGAAATTATATTTCGAAAGACGTGTGACCTAAGAACGATCTAGTTCCCTCTGGGTTACACAGTTCTGACGGCAGTCCCTCCATGTAAAAATATTATTATTTACGCCAAATAATGCTAAAAACAATGACGACGATTTGAAAGAGTGTATTGGTGTTAATAAGAAAAAGCACCTCCGATGGTTGGGGCACGTTTCTACTTGATGAAAGAATATAGCGTGTGCATGAGAAGAGCAATGAATGTTTAAGAAGTCGATAGACTCATGCGGCGCACGGTTCTCTCTGCCTGCCCGCAAGGGATTTGGCGTGAATTATAGATAGATAGAAATGTAACTAATAAAGTCTGATTTTCCTTCTGGACCGAATAGGTCTGACGGCAGTCGATGCATGTCAAAATCATTTCTTCGTGTCAAATCTTCGCTAAACCCTAAGGTTAGGTAGCGGACCCCGCCAATCCTAGCATATAAGAAAACGAGATAACGATAGGAAGAAAAAGGCTATTTGACTTGGTCTGGATGTTTTAAGAAAGGTAGGGCGCATCAAAGCAGCCCTTCTGGGGAAGTACCTCCACCTCACAGAAAACCGCAGCCAAAATAACAACTTCTTAGAGGGTTGTTGTATTCCTGCGCATGAGTGAGGTCACCAGTAAGCTCTTAAGGAGTTGCTGTGTAAGCAGCAGAGGAGGAATTGCAAGAGTGATACTTATTATATTACAAGCGTTAATAGCATAGGGTAACTGCTTTATATCAGGTGGGCTGTATGCTTGTATGCCTCCCGACGTTGTATAAAAAAAGGCTCGATCGAAGAAGTTACTACGCTGATAGTGTAAGGGGCAAAAGTTGTTAATTTTGTCCGCAACAGCAAATATTTTGATAATTTTTTTCATGAGTATACTCCAATGCATTTTTTTTTTGCAAACTTAGTGATAAAGTTAACTTAAACTTAATAATTTTACGCCAATAAAGATTGAGTCATCGACTGAAATATTTCCTTCCAGTTTCACTTTTTACTTAAAAGTTTTCTTCATTTTATTATTCAATAAGAATATAAAAATTGTGTACACCTTCCGAGGTTTTATATATGTTAATTCTTTCGCACGCTGATTGACTGATCTCTGAATCCCTCCTAAGCTCTGGAACTTTATATCGTACGTGATTCCGGTTGCCAATTGACGTAAGCGTTCGCCAGTCGTTTGCGAATTCATTTCTGGTGAAATTCTTTTTCGCAATTTCGCGAGTGCTGGTATTGTGGTTCTATTTTCACACAAGGCTTAGTACACGGGTTCATTCGTGTTGGATTTCATTTTACCCAAAGTTGCAGGCAGTAAAATACAATTGTAGTATAAAAAATCGTTAGCTCACATAAATAGCGGAAATATCTACACCGAGTGATTGAGTCAGTCGATCAATACCTTCGTTTTTGGCGTGTCTTCGTCTGTCTAGAGGAAATCCAAGAAGGAGCGCACTTGCACACCGAAACTTGGTGTGCTCAACAGAGCAAAACATTAGGTACTATAGCGCGGGGCGATCCTAACGATGGTGTTAGAAGGATTTTTTTTCTGAAAGAGTGTTGGTGTAAGAAAAAGCATGCGTAACTGTCAGCCCAAGCCAGTCAAGGCTGTCAGTTATTGTGACAGCCAATATTAATTTGTTAAAACAGTGAAGTCTTCCACTATGTGAACACAATACTTCAAAGTCCACGGAATATTCTAAAGCTATGCATATTCACGTCAGTCGCTATCGAACAACAACAGGCTGGCCTACGAAAATATCGTGAATAAAATACTTTCGTCAAACTGAAAGCTAGCTCAAGTTAGGCAAACAATACCAGTGGCCTATTTTTAGGGATATAGACAGGGAACTTTTACTTGCGCGAGTATACGTATACATGATGCCAACAGCTGCATTTTACAATTGCACCGCTAGCCGACGGCAGGGCATTTATCTTCATACACTGGAGCCACAATGGTCGTGTACTGTGTGGTTCCAGAGTTTTAATTCGGTACTCATAAGTTGTGGAATGAGATTTTACCTAGGGACTGCAGCATGGGGTTCTTTAAGAGAAGGCGTGGTTTTTACAGAGTCGGCTGCTCAACAGTGACGCCTCTGGTGTTGCAAATGTTCATAGGTTACGCTGTTTACCATCAGGCAGCCCGTATGCTTATATGTCACGTTAGTGGTATAACAAAAATACGACTTCATTTTTGGTTTATAAATCATGCTAGAAGTATAATAAAATTTAAGAACCTAACTTGTTAGTAGCGATCAATGTTATGAATGATTTTGGATATTTTCTAGTACACTTTTGCTGCCTGTTTATTAATAAATTCATACTATGCAAATAGCAAGCAACATATATACGATATGCAGAAAAACTACAAACGACTTGTATCTGAGGTAGAAATCAATCGGATGAGATGAGATGAGGTGAGAAACCACAGTGCGATGGACATTGATAAAACACAACCTTCATAACGCACTGCTAGTAAATCAAAATTTGCTATGGCATCACAATTTCAAAACTTATAATATTAACTTAACAGATATTCAATGGGATATATATTCAATAAGTCAACTGCTGGCAGAGTCTTCTGCATCGGTGCAAAGACAAGTGACAAGTACAGTAGGCCAATTCTGCTAAATAACTGCAACTGCACTGCTGCGACGTTGCAGCAACGCTGCAGTAAATGACTCGCTGTTCTGTTAAAAATCCTGCACTGCACCTGCACGTTTCCTGGAATATAATCGTATTCTATTAAATTATTTTGACATTATAGCGATGACAGAAGTTTCGAAGGAGTATATCTGCAGTTTTGCTAACGTTAGTCTCAAGCAACTTTTGCGAAGAGAAATTAATATTCTGAAGCAGTGATTTATATTTCAAAATATTTGTTTTGTTTTGGGAAATGTTTGTTGGAATATATGATTAAGTAAAGCTTCTTTCCAGTTAGAAATACCTCCACGCCGGCAACGAAGGGCAACCGGGTGTGAATCTATAAGAGTCAACATTAAGTAAAAATCTAATCTATTAGATTGAAATATGGTAACATGATAGGAGTTAAGTAGTTTATTTGCAGGATAAGCACAGCACCAGCGTAGTTGCAGTGCAGGAAACTTTAATAGAATACACGTATTGACATTGCACTATTCCTGCACGACTCAAATGACAAGCGTAAATGTGTAGCTGTTGGTTTTTAGTAGAACTGGTATGTAGAACTATATAAAGTATGTTTCTCCTTTAGTGTTGGGATATCCAGATACCAGTCTGGGCCTTCTGCTTCAATTCACAAAGGATCTGTGTGGATTATTGTCTGTCTTCTATCCCTGGCTTACACTTCTTCTTCTTAGCGTTATACCGGTTCCTAATCCATAAGGATTGCCGAAGTCCGCTACCAAAACCTAGGGGATTTGGCGATGATAATGATTTTAGCGACTACCATCACACTTCCACAACTGTCGAGTCTTACAGAGGAGGTAAAAGGAGGACTTGTTACCAGTATGGCTCTCTGTATTTTCAAGAAACAATACGGGCTTTAAACTAAGTATTTATACAAACTTTTATACTACGTACGTACATCTTACGACATACACCTTTAACGTAATTAATACTGCTAACGCATCGACACGCAGTGTGTTTGCGAAACTGCTAATAAACTTTTACAATATTATTTCGACATACTACACGCCCTCCGAAAATCTATCCCATCATACTCCCCTTAAAAAGAAAATAAAAATTATAGGGTAAAAATTAGGGTAAACTGCTTCATTACGTAACGCGTTACGGCGCCTGTGTGGCTTTCCTTTCTCTCACGCATACGGCAGCGGATTAGTTTAAGTTATCACTTCTGTCGGACGTCCCGAGACGCACATGTTTTTTATTATACCTACTAGATACTTAATTTAATTATTAATATAATTAAATGAAGATACATCATTACAGAACTTAGTATTATTCTTATGAACTAAATATTCTTTATTATCCTTAAATATTTTTACATTTGGTGATACTTCTTCTACCGCTTCGTAATGCCCATTATACAAACAATTTAACTTATCACTTAGTTGTTTTTTTAATAAAACTAAATCGCTCTTTTCATACTTACCTGGATACATGTTTTATCATATACATGTTTTTTATTTAACTTATTTCCTATTAAATTATTTCTAGTATCACTCGGCGCTTTTTTCAATATGTACCTATTTAAGTTTATTGGAATTATCATAGTTATATAAAGGTGTAACATAATCGTTCTAGTTCTGGGTAAATTATTTTTTTTCCGAGTTCATATGACGTATATTTTGTCTTTGTGTGTACATATTAAACAAGAAGTATCTGTACGGAATCCAACTGCTCCAATTTTTTTTATTATTTTCGCACTATAGCCTGGGGAAAGTTCCAATATGTTTATGGATGTTTTCCAATGAACCTGTAGTTTCGTGGTGGTATGCTGTGTATTGAAGTTTCATAATTTCTAATAAAGTACATATTTCTGTTATTATAGAATTAATAAACTCTGTATCTTGGTTCGAAATAATTTCCTTTGGATTCCATACCTAAAATAAAATTGTTTACAAAGACTCTAGCTACTGACGCGGCACCTTTTCTCTCTAAAGGGGATGCTTCCACGAACTTATTTAGATCGCATTGTAGGGTTAATATATGTTTGCAATTAGCATCATCTACTTCCAATGCCCTCATTAAATCAAGGCTTATTCTTTCCATCGAAGAATTGGCGGTTGTAGTCAATGCCGTGGGCTCCCAAACATGCCTATTTGTAAATTTATGTACTTGACATAACTAATTTTTTTTCCATAGTTTTTATTTTTTTATTTATTATTAACACCACAAACAAGTTTACAATACACAATTGAATTACACATCTTTCTTGCAAATTTCTCATTGTAAACTCCACATCGAGGTGACAGCTGAATTAATATGTAAATAAAGGGAAACCCAATGCACGTGTAAGTTAAATCCACTTATTATGGTATGTGTCGAATCATGCGTGTGAAATATCATGGTACAATAGAATACAACGGGAGGTATGAAGTAGTGTGAGAGTATGTGAGCGTAGTACGCGAATGAGAATGGTGCGAGAGATAATACGAATAATAGTTTATAACGTCATTTGTAAGTCCTGGCCAGAAATAATATTTTTTTATATTATTTAATTTAAATTTATAAATTAAAATATTCCTATTAATCCTGTATGTCCGCTAGTAGGTAATAAGTGGAAATCATTTAATATTTCTTTTTCTCGTCTTCATTCGTAATACGTACCTACATCTTTAACAATCGTAAGTCGCGGTTTATCTAACTTTAATTTTTGAATAGTACTTACTTGCAAGTAATGCGATAAAAAAACTATAATCTGTGTAAAAAATATATTCCTTAAACATAACCTTATTATGGCAATGGTTATAATCAAGGTATGGGCCGGTACTTTTTCTACATTTCATCTTTCAAATAAAAATAAACTAAAGGAGCCATAAAATATCAAAGTTAAGCATTTCACAAACACCTTTACCGTCGACACCCTTTACCTACGTCTCTATAATGGTCTCCTTGCCTTGGTTACACATCATAGTGTTCTACCTATTTTAGTTAAGAGCTACTATTTAAGACAAATATCTCCAACACATTCTCACAGAGGATAATTCTCACCATGATCGAACTGAAGGAATCAGTGCTCCTTACTTACCCGTCAGAGCCCAAGGGCCTCAAAGGAGGCTCGAAATGTATGGAAAATAGTATATAACGGGCACTGAGCTCTATCTTCTGTACCGTACCTAAATAGCATTATTGTTTATACAGAAAAGTAATTTTAAAGTAATAAATTGAACTCGTGCTAATTTACGGATCAGTCTAGTAACTAATCGTACTTAACTCATCACAATAATAAAGAAAAAAAAATTATGGGATAAAATAATAGTATTGTCTTAGGTTTTCGCGATTGTTACACATTGAATTAAACAATTTTTAAAGGAAGTATCGCGTTATTGTTTATTTTGTTGAACCTGACGTTTCGAACGCTTTGCAGCGTCCGTGGTCGCAGGAAGACTAAGGTGGTATTTGTCTTACATTAGTTATTCAATTATTACATCTACCGACATGGATGGATTAATTATATATGTTCCGATTCACACAAAAATCGCTCGCAGTGTCAGAACATCTTGATTATTTTTAGGACTGGATCCCAAGCAGGTGGTACTTGCCAACCATCTTCCCTATTGAAATTGAGGTGTTTTCTTATTTCAATAGCCTCGCGCAACATTCTCGGCATGTAGCGATTCTCCTTGGCGAGGATTTGTGGTTTATCGAACCGGATGTAATGGTTTGGCTGGTCCAGTGTATGTTCACATACTGCAAAGTTTTTATCGCGCCTATTCTTCATGTCAGCAATGTGTTCTTTCACACGAGTACCTACGCTTCTCTTTGTTTGCCCTATGTATGATAAACCACATTCGCAGTCTAATTTGTATATTCCTGCATCTTGTAAGGGGATATTAGACTTGATAGGTCTTAGAAATTGACTGATCTTCTTATGGGGCTTGAAATAAGTTTTAATTGAAGCTCGCCGTAAGATGTTGCCAATTTTGTCTGTAAGTATGGTAAGATGGCAGGTTGACGTTCAACTGTAGGTGGCTTCGGGCGGCTTCTGTGACGCATGCGAGGGAGTTTGTGACTGTTGCTCCGCAGTACTTGTTTGACATGTTGGAGTTCCTCCTCTAGATGCTCAGCGTCGCAGATGCCTTGTGCTCTCTGAAACAAAGATTTGCCTACGGTAGCTAACTGACATGGATGGTGGTGTGAGTTACCATTGAGATATTTGTCTGTATGGGTGGGTTTCCTATACACTGTGTGAGTAAGTGAGTTGTCAAGTTTCCTGGTAATTAATATATTAAGGAATGCTAGTGAATTATTTGCCTCTAATTCCATGGTGAAGATTCCACAAAATATATAAAATACACTATACTTCCGTTAAAAATTGTTTAATTCAATGAATAAAATAATACCTACTTAAAGAAATGTTTTTATATCATATGTGTAGTATTATAATTTTAAACTATATGTTATCTGTCTGAACGATAAAACTGACTGTCTTTAGCGTGTGGAAGGGACGGCTGAAGTTAAGCCCGGGCTACCTCGGTCAAGTCGCAGTGGGCGTACTGGACACGGTGCGGTGAACCTCGCGTACGAACGTGCGGGCTAGCGCGGGGCGCCCCGCGGAGCCCTATAAATTACTCGAGCGTCTTTTAGCTTAATTTCACCAATACTTAGACTTCTTTCTACGTTCTGGACCAATCTTAATTAAATATACTTTTATATCTAATAATTCTTTTTCAAATTCAATTAATTTTGAGACATTGGATATTGAACTCTGTGTAGAAATATATATTTTTTTATACAACGTCGGGAGGCATACAAACATACGGCCCACCTGATGTGAAGCGGGTACCGTAGCCTATTAACGCTTGCGATATATTTATTTAGTATCGCTCGCGCGATGCCTCCTCTGCTGCTTACACAGCAACTCCTTGGGAGCTTAGTGATGACCTCACTCACACGCAGGAACACAACAACCTTCTAGGGTGTTGTTATTTGGCTGCGGTTTTGTGTAAGGTGGAGGTACTTCCCCAGACGGGCTGCTTTGATGCGCCTACATCTCTTAAAACATCCGGACCAAGACAAACAGACATGTTCATGCACACAAACGTTTGCCTTGTGTGGGAATCGAACCCACGAACGTTGCTGTCCAAGTCGTATCATTCACGACTGAGCCACCGAGCTCGTCAAAAAATAATTATCATTAATAATTACGGTTTATAAATATCCAGTTAATAAACATTACTATATATCAACATATTTTATAGACTTACCGAATACTTCGTGGTCAGTTTTACACGGCTATGAAGGTCATGCGGTACGAGGTGTCGCGTTGAGCTTGGCGGCCGGAAACATGCTGTGGGATGTGACGGCTGAAAGCTGGCAGCGAAGACATTAGCTGGCAACTGACACTCCTGGCTATTGCTATGTAATTCTCTCCATATGGCTCTGATGGCATTGTGTTGACACTTTTTGTACAGGAAATAAGTTGCGGCAACAAATATAGCAACGAACAATGCGATCAGTAATATCTCTGAAGGATTCCATTTGCTGACGCTGCTGGATTGTGCTCGTCTGTGGTCTGTGCGACGGTAACTTCTTCTTTTGATTGGGAACTGCCCATACTGAATGCGAATATTCATGTGTCTAGTTCACTTTTTCTGATGAAGAATGTGCCGAAGATGTACCACATGTACCCGCATTGGATTTTGTTTTGACTTATTTTTCATGTCTTCTTTCTTGATATTTTTTCTTGTGTCTGTTGTCTAGAAATATGTTAATTATTTATTAATTTTATATTTATTAATTTTATAATGGCTTATAATAACTATATTATATAGTTAATAGATTCAGGCGTTATTTTGCGAAAATCAAATTTACACGCAATTTGATCTAACCTGCTTTGTGTGCTTCCGCCACCAATTAGTTCATGCGGCCTAGCGCCGACCGGCACCCACCCACTACTGTTAGTGCGTGCTACATGCCGACGGTGGTGGTGGGGGCATGCGGATTCTGTTCCAGATGGCGGACGACCGCAGCAGCCGAGGCAGAGACTACCGGAGCAGCCATGGCAGCGTCGGCATGTTGCATTTACTAACGGTAGTTTAAGAGTTAGTCTCATTTTGCATTCTATCAAATGCTGAATGCCATATATTCAGAGGGATTGTTTGACGTAATCTCCACGGCCTCCCTCTACAGTCACACCCGTCCCCTTCGATATGAAGCACATTTAGATACATTATCACGAAAATTGTCAGTTTCAGAGAAAGTTTTCCAGAATTATTTAGGATATGGTTAATCAATAAAATAGTGGCAAAGCTTTACAGAGTATCTACAACAAGCAAGTGAAACTACTCATTATCAACACATCTCACTAACAGGTGCTCGGTTCGAATTCTGGCATGTACTACTAAATTTGTGTTTTCGGATTTATGTACATATTTGTGATTGTCACTTGCTCGGCGGTGAAGGAAAACATCGGAAGGAAACTCGCACGTCCAAGAAATTACATTTCGAAAGACGTGTGACCTAACCTAAGAAAGGTCTGGTTTTCCCTCTGGGTTGTGGAGGTCTGACAGCAGCAGGCTAGGTAGCGGACCCTCCAATGCTAATGGATTAGGAAACGAGATAACGCTAAGAAAAAGAAATAACTACACATCATCGGTCAAGCCGTATTGGTCACTTTAGTGGTATAAATATAAAGTAGATTAGGTTCTTTGTTTGTCTAAAATATGCTATAAATGTATCCCTTCTATTTGAACACGAACTCAGAACAAAGCCAAGGATCATTGTGAACAGTGAACACAAAAAATGTGGCGCACTCGCCTCATTAAATAATTGCGCGATTCGGGCAAAGTATCAAGACATTTGAGCAGAAAGTAAACATAGGCACCATGAATATGGACCTCGGTTCATTAAACAGCATCCCAGAGTACAAAAGGACAGCGTTTACAGTTCATAGAGTGTATGTTTTGTTACATAAAAGACACAGTACTATTATTTAGAGGTCTGTGCAAGAAAGTGACTGTCTGTGATTTCGTAATCGAAATATTCTTTTTTGAAGTAAAACTTCTTTACGCACGCTTGACTTGGGGAGTAAGCTGGTGAATGCGTGACGAGAGCGTTACGAAAATTGGGATCGGGCGAGGCGAACGGAAGTTGTGAGGGAGATATAAGTTAGTGAAGATAGAAAGAGAGAGAGTTACGTTTCGTATATTACTGTAGGGGCCAGAGAGAGAGAGAGGACTCTCTTTCTCTCATAGCGAGTTAAGTTTCGTATATCTGAGACACAGTGTAGGCGTATTGTCTGTATCACATTATGGAGCAAAAGAAGTTTTACTTCAGTCGTTTGGTCTAAAGCACTCTTTTTTTTTGTATTAGTTCGGGTAACGAATAAGATCAAGGCCCATCTCATGTTGTTTATCGCCAAAACCTCGTTGCCTCTACAGGGTCGGCAACACACGCCGATTGTATTTTAAGTGCGCATGAGCAACAGTAGTTGCTTTTTATCTGGCAAACCCTACGCTTATTTGCCATGTTAGTACAGTAACATGGCAAATAGTGCAGTAGTAGTAATAATAACGTAAAATAATTGAATAAGATAAGACAACCAATAGCAAATAAACTACTTTTATCCTTTTACCTTTTATAAAGTAGCTGATTTTGAATACTGGCTAGTTTAAATATCTCTGTTATACTGCTTAAAATTTTCAACTGAACTAATTTTTGCAAAATCTGATATATATTTATTTTCTTGCCTGTTGAAGAAAATCGTTGATATCGTCGTTTTTTAACAATGGAAAATGGAAATATTTAAATAGTGCATCATTTTAGATTAGCGCCGTCGTGCATGTCATTCTAATCGAGCACGCAGGTTAAGCAACGTCAACCGCAGTCTGTCTATGGATGGGTTTATCTATCCCGAGTTTCTCCGTGCTTTAGAAGGCACATTAAGCCGTCAATCCCGGCTGCTGTCGATCGATGACAGTCGTTAAGCTAAGCCAGTGGCCCTCGGGCGGCTTGAAAAACCGGCCAATCCTTATTTGAGCAGCGTGGTGGAGTATGCTCTAAACACCTTCGGTTGAAGGGAGACCCGCATCCCTACAGTGGCATGAGTAAGGGTTGATGTGGTATCAATTTAGAACTTGAATTCCGTTGTGCCACCAACGTAGCAGAGACGACACGCAATATTAACCACTAGTATGTAGGTATCAGGTATACGCACTGTACATTTTTGGATTCAGTGCTTCAGAGATTCATATGGGTGAAGCTGTAGCGAGCAAATAATGCAAATAATTTTAGAGCATAAATAAAAGTTTAGAAAGTGCACTGACGAACGGAATTCAAACTCAACAAGGACAAACGTTAACCCCGCCTCACTAGTTCATTTGGTAGTTTATGTCACTCAAGTCCGCTATTCTGTGGCATTCTTAAACTTTTGTAGCGAAATAATCTTGTTTTATGGTCTGCGAGTTGGATATCTTTATTCATAAAGTCGCAAAAATGCGGTCGCGGCGACGTACTCAACTGTATTTTTAATTGTTATGTCGAGGTTGTTAATCTGGAAACTTCTATATTTGTATATACCTTCTTCTTTCTTCTTTTTTGCGTTATGCCGTTTTCTAATCCATTAGGATTGGCGGGGTCCGCTACCTAAGCCTAAGGATTTGGCGAATACAGTGTTTATTACATGGAACGACTGTAGTCAGACATCCTAGAGTGAAATCCAGATACTTCTCCGATCAGGTCACACGTCTTTCGAAATATATTTTCTTGGACGTGTGGGTTCCCTCACGGGATAACGCTAAGAAGAAGAAGATGTTAGATAGGTGTGACCAGTCAGAACCCGTTATATACATTTTCCCATACATTTCGCGGTCATATATGACCACCCGGGTTTCGAAGGGTTAAGTTACGGTATGAACAAGCACTCTATATGTAATAATTATATTTTACTTCCGATCTAAATACTATTCGTATCATCTATTTATCTATCTATCTATGACTTAAAGCCAAGTCCCTAGTGTTGTTTTCTTCACCGCCGAGCTAGCGAGAAATATTGTACGTGCCCCCGTCTGGATTCAAAACGAGGAGATTTTGCTCAACAGGTCGGTTCCTTATCCACTGGGTTGTCACTGCCCTTTATAAATATATTATAACTAGCTGTGCCCGCGACTTCGTCCGCATGGAATATTATTTATTTATATTAATGAAAATAAATAAAATTTCTAAAATAAGAGTACCCTAAGTTACTCCTTATTACATCAGCTATCTGCCAGTGAAAGTCCCGCCAAAATCGGTCCAGCGGTTTCAGAGATTACCCGAACAAACAGACAGACAGACTGAAAAAATAGTAAAAACATTTTGGTATATGTACCGTGTATACATCCATATGCATATAGTAAAAAGCGGTTATTTTAATATTACAAACAATTCAAATTTATTTATCTGTATAGATTTATGCCCTTTATAAAAAAAATCATATGAATAGAACTGAATTTTCATGCATAGGTTAAATAAACATTATTTTTTAACATGAAGCGACTACCGACACTCACAACCCGGAGAGAAAAAACGACCTCTCTAACGTTAGGTCATACGTGTTTTGGAATATAATGTCTTGCACGTGCGGGTTTGCTCACGATGTTTTTCTTCACCGCCTAGCAAGTCATGATGACAAATATGTACACAAATTCGAAAATATACATTTTACGGTACATGTCCACACAAGGACCAGTATCAATACTGATTCTTTATCCACTAGCACTGATCGTAATTTTGGTTTCTAAAAAATTCCCTTCGCATAATTATTTCACAGAAAATATCCATAGTCAGTTTGTTTTGAAACCAGGAATCCGTGACATTTGGATGGACAGAGAGCACATTATTATAGAATTGATGAATATATAACTGACAAAGATGTCTGGAAATAATTCAGCACTGTTCTTAATAATCTTTAATTTTACCATTCGATATCATTATTGTACCAATATGCTTATGTATTTTTTATTTTTGTAATATCTAATTGACAATTTTAAAAGAGACCTATATTGGCAAGTTTCTTTCGGCGTTTCTTCTTAGCCAATGGTCATTTCCGAAATGCTAGTAGATAAAAAAAGGAAAAAAGTAAAAAGAGAATTAAATAAGATGCAATAATATTATATATTTCAAAAACTGTAAGACGAGTCTAAGTGCCCGCGAGGGCCCAATGGCAAATAAAGAATTTTTATCTTTTATCTATGTGGCAATCGAACCCACGAGCGTTGGTATCAAAGAAGCGGTATTAACCTCCGAGCTCGTCAAATCGCACGCGATAAAGTAATTGGGTCGATATTTTCTTATCTCGACTATCATTCCCTTCATTATCCTAAGACCGAATAGACTCATGCAGTTGTAAACTGTCTGTACCCTTCGAATAGATCATAATTGTGGTATCAGTTTAACCGAGACACTCAAATAAATTAAATATTCAGAAAGACCCGAGGTCCAGGAAGCGCGCGAGATTGACAACGGTGATTAAATTAAATTGTGATTGTAGGTTGTCTTTTGGTTGGTTCTGGTTCTTTTTATCCCCGAGGGGAAAAGCAAAGGTATTTAGCCCATACAGCCAAGTCTTCAGTTTAGAACCATTTGAAAATCTTAATTCTATGTTCCAGCTTCAGGAACAGTGCTGAAAAAATACTTGGGAAGGGTACTCAGACCCAATCAACCCAGTTTAAATACCACCCGTAAAACGATAGTGGCAAGGTTTTCTTGATGAACTTATTCACGTCTTCCAAAAAGTGCATACACGTGTTATATTTGAGTTTTTTCATTACTGCATAATTTCACTAGCACTTATGTTACAAAATACTCTCGAAAATGTCACATAAAACAAAATTTATACTGAATTGTAAAAACTTCAAGTATAACAATAATGTCACTCGTTAAAAGCGCGAGAAGAAGCTTCTTGTCCTTTGGTAAGATGTGAAGTTGCCTTTAAATAGAATGTGCCATCGTTTCAGGAAGTGAGATCGCCAATGTTAATTAATTTATTTCTCTGTGAATTCAGCAGAGCACGTATGCGCCGAGTGTGTTCCAATACCAAACCGTATATTCTGATGTTTCCTTTGTACTGTTTTCAAACATATACCACCGTTTATAAATCATAACTAGCTTCCAGCGTAATGGTCGAAATTCGACCACAATACTTAATGACAATTTGCACGTTGCTAACTTTTAGAAGTGGCAACTTCTTTAGCATCGTTGTAATTTGAAACTCTACGAAACGAAAAAGTGACAGTAAAAAAAGACAACCACATACATCTATAGGTTTTAACGTACGAGAGAATTAGATAGAAGTAGCTGTAGGATCTACTCCTGAAATTCTGGCACGTGTAAAATGCACACACATTTTCTTTCTACTTTCTACATTTTTAATTTATTGATATAACTAAAACTCGTCAATAGCTATCTATCTATAATACCACGCCTAGTCCCTGGCAAAGTAGGCAGAGATAACCGAGCGCCATATGACTCGATCCTTACATACCTCGCTCATTCCTTTTCCAAGCTCTTTTCATGCACGCTTGCCGGTTCCTGGGACTCCTGACATCACCTTCTAATAAAACACAGCCAATTCGGTCATGGTTAGTCTTGGTCTTCATCGGCTCCTACATCCTTCTACTTTCGCATTGTACATCTGTTTCGTCATTCTTTCATCTTGCATTCCTTCTACATGCCCGAACCAACGGAGCATGCCTTTTCTTATCTTACACCAACACTATCTTTCCAAACCAACTCTCCTTCTTACGTCATCTTTACGAACGCGGTCAGCAAGCGTTATGCCACAAATTTTGCGAAGTGCTTGCATCTCAACCGCATTAATTCTACTTTCATGCTCTCCCTGCCATATCCAGCTTTCAATTCCATATGTTAACGTTGGGATTAGCACTGCGTTGTGTACAGCGAGTTATGCCTTGTGGCTTAAATTTCGGCTGCCTAGAATATGCTCCATTCAAGCTACTCCCCACTCACTCGTCTCTCCACATCAGCGGTAAAACTTTCATTGCTGCTAAAAGCGCTTTCAAAATATACAAACTCATCCACTTGCTCCAACACTATATCGTCAACCGTAATCCTGGTGTTAAAGTTAAAGTAAATACTATATTACAATGTTTTAATTAAAAGTTTTTCCAATTCAACGATATGTTGGAAAAAACTAATTAAACTCGTAGTTGGCTCCATTTCCTTTTTTAATTCTGGCATTCCGAGTCGCTTAGACCGACTAGTAACTTCACCATATTTTCTTTTCTTTATTACACTGTTCTGTGTTGTTCTGTTATACTTTACTTTTCTCAAATAGTCAGTATTCGCCAAATCCTTAGTCTTCGGTAGCGGATCCGGCCAATCCTAATGGATCAGGAAACAGAATAACGCTAAGAAGATATTATATCTGATGGACGAGTATAGTACAAAACCCTACTCTCGCCCTTTTCTACCACCAACTCTTGGAAACTCTTGGAAGAACTTTAACTGCTAAACCACAACTCAACCAGATCAAACTTGAACTCTATATAATAGCAATAGTATATAGAGCATGGGTAGCCTAGTGGATAACGTAAAATGGTTACGGTAGCCTATGAAAACTTGCATAACAGAAGAATCGCTCGCACCTTTGCTGATACATGAACCGCATTCACTCGCCAACGTCGCTGCCCTGGCCGCTCCGGTCACCTCTGCGACACGTATTTCACCTGATATTGGAATTTTCATGTTTAGAAAGATATTAGACTTTTTATAATTAACTAATCGGTAGCGAAAGCATATAATCAGATCAAATTACCATTTAGGGTTCTGTAGAAAACATGAAAAACCAAATGCTACGTGAGCGGCGTCACGTGTTCCGGCTTGTATTTGACAAAGTGCAATCTTCTTCAAATGTGTGTGCTTATATCTATATGAAAACGAAATTCGTGTTTCCATACCGCTGTCCTATGCAAATATTTAGAGTTCCGCACCCTTCCGGAAACCCTCCCTCACCTTGTAAGTTTGTGTTTACACGTCAACTGATCAAGGGTCGTGTGTTACAAATGGAGATATATGAATAGCGCTGACGTGCTGCGCTTTGGTTATTACGGCTGATAATTTCAGGCGATCCTGTTTTGGATGATCCGGTTTTTTTATCGTCGGGAGGCATACAAGCATATGGCCCACCTGATGTAAAGCGGGTAGTATAGCCTATTAACGCTTGCGATATATATTAAGTACCACTCGCGCGACGCCTCCTCTGCTGCTTACACAGCAACTCCTTGGGAGCTTACTGGCAACATCACTCACACGCATGCATACAACAACCCTCCAGGTAGTTGTTATTTGGTTGCGATCTTCTGTGAGATGGAGGTACTTCCTCTCTTAAAGTCTCTCTTAATTACCTCTCTTTAAAAAAACATGTGTGCAGTCCTACACGCGATACAAGTTAAACCTTTAAAAATGTGAACTTAATAATCACGACAATATTCTGCATTCGTTTTCGGTACTATTAAAAGATATTTTAATTAAAATAATGAAATATTTATGTAAACAATACGCGCGTACAATACACCGCGATTGTTATGACGCCTTCTCCCAAGCTTCGTAATACGCAGGCGCACACACACGTACAACGCTCGGACTCTGTAATAATTGCCTTCTATCTCATTCTCTCGCACGTTAAATCCTATTGTTGTATGTGGTTATTTTTCTTCTTAGCGTTATTCCGTTTACTCATCCATTTGAATTGGCGGCGTCCGCTACCTAAGTCTAAGGATTTGGCAAAGACACAATTTTTTACATAGAGTGACTACAGTCAGACCTCCACAACTCAGAAGGAAGGCCAGATCTATATTAGGTTAGGTCACACGTCTTTCCAAATTCAATTTCTTGGATGTGAGGATTTCCTCATGATGTTTTCCTTCACCGCCGAGCAAGTGATAAATCTACGAGTATACAGATAAATAAAATTGGAGTGTCTGTTTGTAATATTAAAATAACCGCTTTTTACTAAATGCATATGGATGTATACACGGTACATATACCAAAATTAATATTTTTACAATTTTTGTCTGTCTGTCCGTCTGTCTGTTTGTTCCGGCTAATCTCTGAAACGGCTGGACCGATTTTGACGGGACTTTCATTGGCAGTTAGCTGATGTAATAACGAGTAACTTAAGCGATTTTATTTTAGAAATTTTATTTATTTTTATTAATATAAACAAATAGTACCAAAATAACTATTCTGCGCGGACGAAGTCGCGGGCACGACTAGTATGTATATAAAATCGTAAACACGTATTTAGTGGAACCGGAGACCAGTTGGTAAATACGGTGGTTCCTTATCCACTGGCCTGTCACTGCTAACCTAGATCCTATAGATGTATATGGTTGTCTCTTTTTACTGTCGCTTTATCTTTTCATCGAGTTCCCAATCAAACGATACTAAAGCAATTTTCACTTCGGTATCCAGACCGAGACAATAGAACATGTTCATGCACACAAATGTTTGTCTTGTGTGAGAATCGAAACAACGAGCGTTGGTGTCAAAATAGCGTTGCTAACAACTGCGCCAGCTCATCAAGGCGAATGCGTATTGTGCGTGGCCAAAGTGTTTATGGACACCTCTCGTGTTGGAATCATCCATAGATCTTAAGCGGGGGGTTAAAGCTAAGTGGCGCCCTCATTTTATTTTTATTAACAAATTAAAAACACGCTCAATAGAACATGCACTGTAGAACCATATTTATGTTTTTTGACACATTCTATATTTATTATTTATTTAAAACTAGCAGAAGCCCGCGGCTTCGCACGCATGCGATTTGGGCTTTTAGTAGCCTTTATTTCTCTGTATGTATGACATGAAATTGAAGGGGAAGATATTTCCCCCTAATTTTAACAATTTTTCTTTTTTTACGCAGGAACCTTAAATATTTACGGGATAGAAAGTACCCTATATTCTGCTCTGAACAGTCCTCTACCTACCAGTGAAAGTTCCGTTAAAATCGGTTCAGCCATTTCAAAGATTAGCCCGGACAAACAAACAGACAGACAGACAGACAAAAAAGTTAAAAATGCGTATTTAAGCTTTGGTAACGTGAAAATAATAATATGAGCTTAAGATAAAGGATTTATTTTGAAATCACAGACAGACCAATTTTATTTGTATGTATAGATTAGTCATAACTTCGATTATTGTTATGTGGCATAATAAGCAATTGGTTACTTGTACATAGATAATAAATACAAGATATGTTTAAAAAAAATGTAAATATGTTTTTACAGTATCAGAATTGTGCGTTTTTAGGAATTGGGGTTTTTTTAATACCATTAAATTGGCTATCAAGCATACAGCCTGGCTGATGGTAAACAGTCACCGTAGCCTATTGACATTTGTAACGCCTGGGGTATCACCTATGCGTTGCCGACCCTCTCAGAACTTCTTCACGCATTTTCTAGAAGAACTCCATGCTGTAGCCTTGGAAAAACCTCGGCTGGGAGCTCATTCCACAGCTTGAGAGTGAGAGGTGGTAAACTCAGAGTTGTCAATAAAAACAGAATGAGGGCGCCACATAGCTCTATGCCCCCTCATAATAGTTTATCGTATTCCCTGTTGCTACGCTGAGTCGTGTAACCCGAACAAATGCCTACGCGTCGTAGCGCATTTGCGATAAATTCTACGGTCGCATAGCGGGCGAAGAATTTTTCACAATATTGAGTTATAAATCGCGGCTGTATATAACAGTGCGATTGCACCTGCCAGCACTCTGGTTTTATAATAGGCCTTAATACATACATACATATCATCACGCCTGTCTCCCATTGGGGTAGGCAGAGACTATAGAATGCCAGGTGCACCGATCCTAACATATCGCTCTCACTTCTTCCATTCATCGACCTCTTCATGTATGCTCTTCGGTTTTGGGTACTTTTGATTTGGCACTTTTTAACACGTCACCAATTTGATCTATATATGTGCGTCCAGGGCGGCCCCTCCCGACATCCCCATTCACTCTTGCTTGATACACTTCTTTCGTAACTCTTTTGTCATTCATTCTTTCTAAATGATCAAACCATCTCAGCTTACTTTTTTCAATTTTTGTCATCAACTTTCGTTCCGCAATGTTCTCGTATCGTACTATTTTTTGTTCTATCAAACATTCTCACTCCACACATACTCCTCAGCGCTCTCATTACTACGTCGTTCACCCTGCTTTCATGCTTCTTCTGCCATACCCATGTTTCACTACCGTACATCAATGTTGGCGTTAATACACCCTGAATAATAGCAAGGCGAGCTTTTCTCGATATGTTATCGCTTGTTACTACGGAGTACAACGCACCATTGATACGGTTTCCTGCTTTCACTCTTCTTTCAATATCGCTCTCAAATTTTTCATCTCTCGTAAACATAGAACCTAAGCACACAAATTCATTCACTTGTTCCACTCTTTCTTCTTCGATCATTATCTGATAATCTGTAATACTTTCATTCCTTTCAAACACCATCGCTTTCGTCTTCATTACATTTATTTTCATACCTTTCCGTAGTAGTAATAGGCCTTAATGTAGAAAAAAAAAATACTTTTAGAGTGAACCAACTCGCATACGAAAGGTACTATATCATGTAGAATAACAAGAAAACAAACCTCTTGAATGAGATCCCCGTTTCATTTATAACTTCATTTTATTTATTGCTATACACTCCGAAAATTTCGAGAATATTTTTGTTACGATTCTCCTTTTCTATGTATACTTCTCAATTAGTAGAGAAGTATACATTTTTTACATGGGGACCAAGGCAAGGGAAGTGTCTTACTTTTATTATTTGTTATCATAGCGGCTATAGTAATACACATTTATCTTAATGGCAAACAAAAAAATGACTTACATGCTGGTGCAGCCACTGTGACATTCACAAATAATTCAATATTGGCTTACATAAAAAACTTATTCCTTTTTTTGTTTTATCGCAGATTTGTGTTCATTATAATCACTCGTTATAATTTTTTTCCTCATACTTTTTTGTTCATATTTTTTTATTACTGCCAATGGAACTCATAACAGACAGTTATCATAATGCTAAGAACATGATTGTTTCAACTCATAATGTTGTTTTTCAGAACTGTTTCCTTCATAACAGACAATGTTCGGTTCTGGTTCGCTGTAGGGTCCCAGTTCTACCTGACATTCCTCCTCGCTTCGCTCGTTATCGTACTTATTTGTTTTAATACAACCTTTTATTTTATTTTATTTTATTTTATTTTATTTTATTAGGTCTACCAACAGTTGTTACATTTCTTTCTTCATAAAAGTAGGTATACATTTGCAACATTACTAGCTTAAATGTACAACCAATTATAGGCAAACACAACTTGCGTAAAATTTAAATAACAATACTTAAAATAGGTACAAATATCAAAATCTCTTGTTTTCATATATAGCAAGTGGGAAGTAAAAAAAATGCAAAGGTCATTATAATTTAAAATTAAAAAAAATCATCATTTCACTCTTTAACTCATAACTCTCGTCTTAAACAACATCTTCCATTGCACTGACAAGTCTTGTGCGGAACTGACATTGTGACAGATGATTGATATCCAGTACGGAGCTGTAGCAGTTCACCAGCCTGCACAATCGTGGTATGGGCGAATGAGAGCCTAAAACAGTTTTTCGCAATGGGACAGTAAAAGGTTTTATGGCACAACGTGGACGCCTGCGTGGAACACTAAAGCGAATCTTATTAATTAGCTTTTATTTTTGAAGTAATAATTTCTTATGGGAGGGTAAACAGCTTCGTTACATAATGCGTTACGGCGCCAGTCTGTCTGGCTTCCCTTTCTCTTACGCATACGGCAGCGGTAGGCAGGCTCCTTCTCTCCCACTCTAACCTACAGCGCTAGCCGTATTTCGGACAGACGCTCCCCCCTCTCTCTCACTCAGTGTTTAGTGTTCGAAAGACATATACTGTTGACAGTTAGCATATAAAATAACCTAAGCTTTTCTCAAGTTAAACAATTTCAATATTAAATAGTTAAACTTAGATTAGTTTAAGTTATCACTTCTGTCGGGCGTCATGAGACGCACACGATTTTTTCCATTGCAATCCAATATGATTAAAAAATATACGAAAACAAATAATAGTATAAACCGGGTGTATTATTAGTGATAATGAATTCTGATGATTATGTGTTTCGATCATTAGAATTAAATATTTTTATGAAAAGTAATCATTATGATGTATAATGGTATGAGAAATATTTTCGGACTTCCGACAATAAGAATTAAAAAATCATGTGACAAAATGGCGCATCCGTAATTTACTTTAGTACTTTCATAGTTTTGTGTCAGTTTCGGATTAAGACGTATTATTTATATATTAATGTTTCCTCCCACACATTCATTCTTCTTCCGTTACACGTGTTCCGTTACAAACTAAATGAAATGTGCCCAATACATCGGGTGGTGTTGTCCTCGCTCCATCTCTGTCAATTAATCCATCCTTGTGCGCCAGTAATCCTTTCCTAGTTAATTTGGGCCACTCGCGACCGTAACATAGTAACAGAAAAAAGCACATAAATATACTTTTTTTTTTATACATTTGTCGGACAAATTACACAGCGCCATCTGGCCCCAAAGTAAGCGAAGCTTGTGTTATGGGTACTAGACAACTGATAAACATACGTAAATACATTTTTTTTCGTAATTACATACTTATTTTACATAGAAAATACCCAGACCAAGACAAACAGGTATGTTCATGCACACAAATGTTTGTATTGTATGGGAATCGAACCCACGAGCGTTGGTGTCAAAGTAGCGTAACAGCGCGTTTCACCACTGCGCCACCGAGCTCGTCAATATAAATAAGAGACGCTCCTCTGTTCAAGACGACTTTGATACTAACGATCTTGAGTCTCGATTTCTACATAGTACTAACATTTGTGTACATCAATATGTCTGTTTGTCTTTGTCTAAGTGTTTTTAAGAGAGGTAGGGTGCTTCAAAACATTCCGTCTGGGGAAATACCTCCACCTGACAGAAAACCACGGTCAAATAACAACACGCTGCAGGGTTGTTGTGTTCCTGCGTGTGAGTGCTATGGAGTTGCTGTGTTAACAGCGGGGGTCGCATCGCGCGAGTGATACTTAATGTATTACCAGCGTTCGTTGGCTACGATACACTTTAAATCAGGTGGACCAGGTATGCTTGCATGCCTCCTGACGTTGCATAAAAAAACTTATTTTAGCTAGGTATAGAGTGTTTATAAATAGTATTTATACATTTATTGCTGTTTAGTTATTTATTAACTTTTATTGTTTTATTTATTTTTGGTGTGAAATAATGTGCGGTGTCAAAATAAGGAGACGCGTGCTCCGTTGGTTCAGGCGTGTAGAAAGAAACAGATGTACAACGCGAAAGTAGAAGAATGTAGGAGCCGAAAAGGGCCAAAACTTACCTACCATGACCAAATTGATCGTGATTTATCAGATGATGTCAGTAGCCTTAAAAAGTGGCGTACGTTCATGAGAAGAGCAATGAATGTTAAAGAAGCGAATGAGATGTGATGACCGAGCTATATGGCTCTCGGTTCTCTCTGCCTATCCTACAAGGTATTTGACGTGAAGTTACATATAGACTTTATTTTAATTGACATTTATTGCTACGATTCGAGCAAGATTTCTTACAGAGACCGAGAATGGCACGATCTTTTATAAGTTAGTAACTTTATCAATACTAATATACAAAGCGGAAAAGTTTGTACCTATGAACGCGCTAATCTCAGAAACTTTTTTTTTTGATGATGTAAACCGGATACCGCCTATTAACGCTTGCGATATATTAACCATCACTCGCGCGATGCCTCCTCTGCTGCTTACACAGCAACTCCTTACGAGCTTACTGGTGACCTCACTCACACGTAGGAACACGACAACCCTCTAGGGAGTTGTTATTTGGCTGCGGTTTTCTGTGAGGTGGAGGTACTTCCCCAGATGGGCTGCTTTGATGCGCCCTACCTCTCTTTGAAAATAATACTAATATTGAAGTTGATAGCCCAATTATTGAGGAAGGTTATATATAGGCTATTCAACAATAAGTTACGCCCTTTCAAAGTCGAGCAAAAAGAAAGAAATAATATAGAAAGCAGAAAAAGCGGTATTTCCTCGGGATGCCGGTATACGAAGTCGCGGAATCCAGCTAGTAATGACTAAAATATTACTATCTATGACATGGGTTTCGAACATTGATACATTCCAAAGATTGGCGTGTAAATCTTGAGTAGGTTGACGTGGGGCGTAGTTCTCGTATAACTAGATATTACATTGTTAAACGTTTATATTATCTAGTATATATCGCAGGATAATCGGTCAAAACGGATCTATGCGATAATCCTAGGACGATCGCAAATGACTGGATAATGGGAAAATCTAACCTAACCTAAAATACTCGTACGTCGGATTTTTGCCATGATCCTGAAAATACCTCGGATGATTACGAAATTCTTTGTTAGATTCCTATTATCCGGTCATTTGCAATCGTCCTAGGATTATGGCAAGGATCCGTTTACTCTAATTATCCTACGACATACACACTTTTAATGTTCAATAACAATAACCACAATACTTGCATGCTGCTTTGATATTCCCTAGCTCTCTCAAAAATTGCAAAGAAATTTAATACTTCGATGTAAATAAGCGATGCCTTCAATAAAAGCGGTTTAATTTTTTTAAGTTGAAGAATTTGAAGTTTGATAATTTGCTTCTAATATACACAAGCCTAAATACACAAGAACACACAGACAAACAGAAGAATTTGTCTTTGACTCTAAATGATAAGCCACTGACTTACGCCATCTGACATGCAATGCACCTGATGTAAAGCATTTATTGTAGTCTATGAACGCTTGTAATACATTAAGTATCACTCGCACGATGCCTCCTCTGCTGCTGACACAGTAAAAGTAGGGGAGTTGTTATTTGACTGCGGTTACCTATGAGGTGGAGATACTCGTACTTCTCCAGACGCCTCTGCTTTGATGTTGTGTCTTACCTCTCATAAAAAATCAAGTAACATCAAGCTTTATATAACCAAAAACAGCCCATGAATAAAATACTCAACTTGCCATGAATAGACTGAGAAGCTTTGACTCCGAAACTTGTTTTATCTTCGCAAAGTTTTTCATTCAAACTCCTTTACAAAGACCTTTTCACCACATAAAGGAGACAGTAAAATTGATGTCTAACTATGGAGATACAGTTTTTCGTCACCCCTCAGTAATACTGTCGTCATATTGGATTTTCCTGTCGCCTGGATTTGCTTGTATCTCCGCTTGCTTTATTACGAAGGATTTCCGAAGAAAACAGCGGTGCTCAACATTTTTTAAATTATATTAGTACTGTTTAGCTCTATACTAATTTCACCGAATTATGAGTACACAAGTCATAGGGCATAGCATAAATATGCTATGATAGACGGTACCGGGGTAATGTCGAGACTGAATATCAGATTATGGAATACTGTACAAACCGTTGGACTGCCAAGTTCTGTTATTTGATTTGGATTTCAAAATTTCGATTGTTTACAAATCTTTTGAAGTCATCGTTCCATCTATCTATTGGGACGTCATCTCATACTATATGTATCAATAGTAATGTATGTCACAATGATGAAAGATGAATGTATGAAGGAAGGCTAATTAGTGAATGCGAAGAAAACTAAGATAATGGTATAGAAAATAAATTGGTAACTTGCACTGAAGTTCTATCATCACCTTCTAATAAAATATGATCAATTGACCATAGCAGCTAGGTTTTACATTCCTTGACGACTCCTACATTCTTCCACTTCGGCGTTATTTATCTTTTTAGTAATTATATCTACAAATAGATTCTTAATGTGTCTACATATTCGAACCAACGGAGAATGAATTTCGTACCTAAAAGTAAGTGAACTCATACTCAAAAAGCTTGACAACCACTGTCTTCGACTATTGTATTGGTATAAAGACTTCGCGAGCCAGTTTCGTCGTCTACTTTATTTTCCTAACGAAATGAGATTGGATATCCGTTAATAAAATGCTGTTGTAAAAAAGAAATTATGCTACGAGTTTAAGTGATCCCTTTTCACGTCGCAGGTTCGAGGTAAATAAGGGCTTTTGTTTTTTGTGTTGTTCTTTTGAAACTTTGATACAATGACTTGAAAACACACTGTTTACATTACTCAGTGTTTCGACGTGAGTACATTTATTTTCATACTACAGGAAGGAAATAAATGTCACCTGTGTAATGGTACGGATATCAACTGCGCGTTCCATTTTATAGTTCTCCTTCTAACGGTAATAAAGAACCTGCTTAAAATCTATTTGTCGTACGTCCATACGTCAAAGAAAGGGAAACTGAGATGTATATTAGTCACGTACAAATTGTAGTGGGACTTGGTTTCTATTGGTAAAATTCAAAGTTCGTGCTCACAAGTGCAATGCAATTTAAAAAAAACGAGTGTGTTTTAGACCACACGACTGAAGTAAAACTTCTTTAGCTTCATAGTGTGGTACAGATAATAGGCCTGCACTGTGTCTTAGATATACGAAACTTAACTCGCTATGAGAGAAAGAAAATGTGTGCTCGCACCTCTTTCTCTTGCCCCTACAGTAATATACGAAACGTAACTCTCTCTTTTTCTATCTTCACTAACGTATATCTCCCTCTCAACTTCCGTTCGCCTCGCCCAATCACACTTTTCGTAACGCTCTCGTCACGCATTCACCAGCTTACTCCCCAAGTCAAGCGTGCGTAAAGAAGTTTTACTTCGAAAATATTTTGTAGTTTGTTACATAAAAAAAATGTACGTTTATAAGGTAATTAATATTTATAGTACCGGAAAATTGGTATAAATAATGATGTTATAGATATATCTCCCCCTAGAGAGCCATTCGTCTCTATCCTTTGTCAGCAGCGTCCATCGATTGTTTACAAGTCTTTTGAGGTCGTCGTTCCATCTATCTAGTGGGACGTCATCTCATACTGCATGTACCAATACGGGTACGCTATTCGAGAACCTTTCTTTTTTCTTTCTTTACGTATAATTGTAGTGATTAAAGATAAACAACATTAATTTTCCAGTAGGCCCGTGCGGGCAGTCTTTGGTCTACCTAAGCTCCTACATCCTTCCACTTTCATTTTAATTCTATATCTGTTTCGTCATTCTTTTTATCTGTGTTTTTTCTACGTGTCTGAATCAACGGAGCATGCCTTTTCTTATCTTAGCACCGACACTCTCTTTCAGACCAACTATCTTTCTCGTACATTATCATTACGACCACGGTTAGCAAGCGTTATGCCACAAATTTTGTGCAATGCTGGAATCTCGACCGCATTGAGAAATTCAATACTAGTTTTATTCGAAATAACCAATCATACACAACAACATAACAAATCATAGCTCTTTTCATGAACGCTCACCGGTTCCTTGGTCTCTCGACATCACCTTCTAATAAAACACGACTACTTTGGGCATGGCAGTAATACTCGTATATGAAAGAAGAAGATAATAATATTTTTCAATGACATTTGCACAGTCAAATGTAAACATAATAGTGAATTGTAGTATGTAAACCAATTCCCTTTGATCAATTAGTAAGACGGTAGTAACAAAGTCAACACGGATCACCACCGAATACGATAGTTTAGGATAGTTTCTAAGTGTTTAATTAATAAACTACGCAGCGCTGACCCAAATGTGTATCCAATTAACGCATTGTGTGTTGTATTGTACGATGTTTCCTTTTACTATTATAATCATATTCTTTTTAGCATTATCCCGTTTACAAATCCATTAGGACTGGCTGGCTATACTTCCTAAGCCTAAATCAATAAATAAAATTTGTAATGAAATAAATAGATTTGTCTATGTAAGTACTTAGACGAAATGTGAAAAACCAGACTAATGTGTTAACAGTTTACTATGTTCATATTGCCTCGATTTTAAGATATAAACTGCCCTTGTGGGGTAACGGCGTTCTAATAAACAGAGTATTTATACCACAAAAAAAACATACGGGCATTGTGTGAAATTTCGCCGTGGACTTCATGCAAAACACTCTTTCAGAAGCTTGGCTTATTGACAGTTCCGTGTCTATACATATATGAGGTATGCATCTTTGTCAAAGAGCATCCGGAATTATATCTTAAAGCTTCTGAGACATACCCTCGAAAAACCAGGAATCCAGATAGCGGTGTTGGTATGTGTACCGCGAACAACTCACTTTCAAAGTAATTTTTCAGCTAAAGCTGGTAATATATTCAATAAAATTCCTTATTATATGAAATATGTTAAATTTGAAATATTTTAATTGAAATTATTTAATGGCTAAAATGTTGCCATTGGAATAGTTTCAATTTAAATGTTTCATTTTTACAATTGGAACCGGCAGGTGGCGCTGCGATCAGTTCTCGGATTTATTATTTTACAATCGGGCGGTCTGTTGAGTTAGCTAATGTTTCATAAAACTTATAGACTATCAACATTAAATTCGATTTCTTAGATTTATTTAGGATGTAACAAGAAACGCTAATACATGTAGATTGTAGGCTTGTTGCTATTTGACTGCGGTTTTCTGTGAGGTAGAGATCCCCTAGATTGGCTGCTTCGATGCACCTTAGCCTCTTAAAAACACCTAGACTAAGACAAACAGACATTTTGCACATAAATAGATGTCACATGCACACGAATGTGTATCTTATGTGAGAATAGAACCCCGAGCGAATTGCAGGGAATTTTATATCGCGGAATAAACTCCTTATCGAGAATTTCTTACTATTCGTCAAAAGTGTGTGAAGAGTTCTAACATAATCAAAAAAGGCAATTAATATCAATAAACTACGGTAATACAATTGACTACGGTAGTACCTTAACACTATGCAAGCAGCTTCGCAAATCGGCAGAAAAAAACGCTTAGATACATTATCTGGTTAATACTATAATAAAAGTAAATTCAGAAGAAACAATATCCCCGATACAGCCATAATATCTATCAGCCATCAAAAGCCTAAAGTACGCATCAAACGACGTATTACAAGTCTCATAGCCTTAGGTAAAAACGGAAATATCCATGTTTTGGCTTACGCCCTCACACTGGTGGTAAATTGCACGGAAAGCCAATAAAGATAACCCTGTCCTTTATAAGAGAATATACACTAGGATTATGCATTGAAAAAGGGAGTAAGTGTTTTATACAATCAGATTCTTAGATTGTTAATCTTTTGGCTTTTTTTTATATAACTAGATTGGCAAAGAAGCATGCGGCCCGCATCAGATGTTACTCGCGTGCTGCCAATCTTGTGACCTAAGGATGTTTCGTCACAGTACCCAGTGATTTCTCTGCCATATCTCACCATTCAAACCGGAACACGTTTTAAAGGGGATAAATTAGTTATTTTTAGTGATAGCAAAAGTGGTCTACAGCATTTACTTCTCTGTATATCGGGTCGCATAGGATAATAAGGATAGGCTATAGCCTACACGATTCTAAAGCAAATTATAGACCTCAATAGCAGGAACATAGATTTGGTGTTGCAATGGATAACCTTTCATATAGGACTCCGGGGGAACGAGAAGGTTGACAAGATTGCAAAAAAAGCCATAATAGAAGGTACGGGAATCAATATCTTACCAAATCATTTAGAAGTCATAATAAAATTATAAAAGGTACGAGTATGTTACACAAACTGGAAGGAATATTTTAACGAAAGATCTAAGACCAAGGTTGGTACAGAAGTATTGTTTGTGAACCTCCTCGCATCCCCTGGTTTGCGAACATTAGATTAAGCAGATCACATATTGTTGCAGCTCATAGGCTGCGGTCTGGACACGTTCCTTTGAACAAATTTGCCTTTCTAATGAGAAATCGGACAGCTATATAAACATAGCTGCTTAGTGGTAGAAATAGGTGAGACAGAGATACCCAGGCAGACGACTTTTGTACAAAGTCTCCCTCTGGTAAACATTGACTATTAGTCGATTTTAGAGGCTCACTAGCTTTATAAAATAACTAACTATACTCCGTGATTTCGTCAGCTCGTATCCCTGTATCCCGTGGGAACCACTATTTCTTACTTTATTTCTTTATTCTCGGCTTCAACTGTATGGTGATGTTAAATAGCCTGTAATCTTCCTTAAGAATAAGGCTACCAAATGCAATAAGAATTTTTCAATTCCAACTGGTAGATCCAGAAATTCAATATAAACTCTTCCGTTTTATATATACATATCTATATACTTGAAGTGATAACTTCTTACGGGAGGGTAAACCGATTCGTTACGTAAATTTAAAACTACTATTAAAGCCAAATTGTGTAGCAGGGCATATTATAAAGTATCTGACTATATTAATGATAAAAATGCCTGGGATTGAGTCGATTCAATTATAATGTAATTAATAAATTATGTAAATTTGTTTGGATACCAAAAGAGGGATGCCTGAGTTTTTTGGCAGTATTTTTATCAGTGCTCACCTAGTCATGAACTGCACGGTAGGGAAAAAAAATTGTGACGATTCCAAACTAATGTAGCCATTTTTACGGAATAAAAAGATTTTGACTTTGACTTTGACTTTGAACGCGTTACGGCGTCAGTCTGGCTTCCCTTTCTCTCACGCATACGGCAGCGGATTGGTTTAAGTTGTCACTTCTGTCGGGCATCCCGAGACTCACTAGTTTTTTCTTATAGAACGTCGGGAGGCATACAAGCATGCGGCCCACCTGATGTGAAGCAGTTATCGTAGACTATTAACGCTTGTAATTATATTAAGTATCACTCGCGCGATGCTTCCTCTGCCGCTAACACAGCAACTCCTTAGGAGCTTACCGGTGATCTCACTCACGCCTAGGAATACAACGGCCCTCTAAGGGTTCTTGGGCTTCTTCGGCACCTACTTCGGATCTTTCTATATTCATCATATCTTTTCCTCAGTCATCTTTCGATTTTAATATGATAAGAGAGGCAGAGCGCATCAAAGCAGCTCCTCTGGGGAAGTACCTCCACCTTACAGAAAACCGCAGCCAAATAACAACTCCCTAGAGGATTATTGTGTTCCTGCGTGTGAGTGAGGTCACTAGGAAGCTACCAAGGAGTTGCTGTTTAAGCAGCAGCGGGGGCATCGCGCGAGTAATAATTAATATATCGCAAGCGTTAATAGGCTACGGTACCCGCTTTACATCAGGTGGGCAGTATGTGTATGCCTCCCGACGTAGTATAAAAAAAAGCTTTTCATGCACAAAAAGGATTTAGGACGAAATCCTAACACAATCTACAGCTCCCCAAACCGGACGGAGTAGGCAACCTACGTGTATCGTAATGTTTAGAAATGTCTATGTGCAGACCTAAACGCATTTTTTTGCATTTGTTGTAAGAAAATACAATTTTTCTCCAGAACTGTTACATTGTAACCAATACGAGCACTTGGGTTACAGAATTACAACCTGTACTAGAAAGGTATTTCAGTAAATAGTTTGTGGAGGCAACATGAAGGGGTCCATTATTAACCATTAAGTATTTAAAAAAATATTCCTTGTCGCTAAATGAACATGGCCGCCATTCACTCCTGAATCACTGAATGGTTTGATCTACATTTTACTGAAGGAAATATATAGCTTTCTAATAAAACATTGAAAAAAATGGGGTTAAAATTAACGTGTAACTGTTACGTAACACCAATTTTATGTTATAATCTCTTTTATCATATGTCCTGTAAGTAAAGTAAGGAAATTGAACATAGACATTTCAAACGGAGAAGATTTCATTTCAATGTACAAGAAGAAATAAAATTTCTTGCGTATTTAAGTATTTTAATAATAACCAGTTGAGAATGCGCAAGCCAGAGGAACACCTGGCTCGTCAATTATATAACAACACATGCTTACATACGTAAGACCAAACATTGTTTGCCTTTTTATGCAGTCAAGCAATAAATGAATGATAAAACAACCCCATTACATCATCAGATAAATTCGTGTTCGTATGGGTGCTGATTTAGAAACGTTTGAAAGTCAATTTCCAGAATCCTAATCCCGTGCTAAAATAAACAAGAATCTCGCTGATCTAAAATTCAAATGTAAAAACTTGGGGAGCGAAATATCCCTTTACTGACGTCGAGCTACGAATGACTTAAAGTCATAAACCATATAGACGGGAAAAGCGGGAGATCGATAGCAATCCGGGACGGGATTTTTTGTAATTCGTGCTTTGTTTGTAACCTGTCACACAAAAGTGAGCGCGATTTGGCGCGGCGAGATCACTTTTTGTGTGACAGGTTGCCCGTCCCTGTGGGTTTATTGGCCAAACTTCTTATATTTTTAAAATTTATGAACGATGTATATTTAAAATTCTCAAGTAGGAATAAGAACGATTGTGCAAAATTGCTGTCAAATAGTTAATAGATTCAGGCGTTAATTTGCGAAAGTCAAATTTACAGGCAATTTGATCTAAACTACATTGTGTGCTTCCGCCCCCGAATAGTTCGTGCGAACTACCGCCGGCCGGCACCCACCCACTACCGTTAGTACTCGTAGATGCATGCCGCCGTTGCCATGACTGCTCCGGTCGTCTCTGCGAATGTTCGCCATCTGAAATGTGAACCGGATGCACCCGCCACCGTTGCTGCC
This sequence comes from Pyralis farinalis, assembly GCA_947507595.1. NCBI lineage: Eukaryota > Metazoa > Arthropoda > Insecta > Lepidoptera > Pyralidae > Pyralis > Pyralis farinalis. The sequence goes on from OX382258.1 coordinate 22,726,011, forward strand.
CTGGCTGCTCCGGTCGTCTCCGTGGAGCAGCCATGGCAGCGGCGGCATGCATCTACTAACGGTAGTGGGTGGGTGCCGGCCGGCAGTAGTTCGCACGAACTAATCGGGAGCGGAAGCACACAATGTAGTTTAGATCAAATTGCCCGTAAAATTGCTGTCATTCCAATAACTGATCGAGTTAGTTTGGAGATTCTTTGTGTAGTAACTCCTATAGTGTTTAAAAACAGGGAAACCGACTTTATTGAAATAACGTCAGAGCAGATTAAAACGACTCCAGTCTAGTACGTTTCTACATGAAAAATTATTAAATCATAGCATTTTTTTATGCAACATCGGGGGGCATACAAGCGGCAACGACATTACATGACGTGGAAAGAACCCACCTAATTTAATGTGATTGCCGTAGCCTCAATACTGAAAGTATTGCTCGCGCGTTGCCACCCCTGTTGTAACTCCTTAGGAGCCTCACTCCCTCGCAGAAATACAACAACCCTAGGTAGTTGTTATTTGCCTGCGATTTTCTGTCAGGAGGAGGTATTTTCCATGACGGACTAAAATAAAATAGGACTACAATAGGATCTAGCTATGTAAGATAATTGCTTTATCTAGTGGGCCGTATGTTTGTATGCCTCCTGACATTGTATAAAAAGACACTTCTCCAGTAGGACTAATTTGGTCCTACCGCTATTCAACATACCATGACCAACACGAGTCATGCCTATGCACAGAAATGTTTTTTCCAGTGTGGAATTCGAGTTTTGTTAAAGTAGCATTCCTAACCACTTCACCACCATGCTCTTCAGAATTATTCGTTAAGTATTCATAAAGGAAGTCTCACACATGACGGATCAGGGACGTTAAATAAATTGCTTTCTCTAAGCTCAGCGGCCATTCGTCATCTCGGTCGCGGCACCCCTTGCCCACCTGCGTAAGAATGCAAAATTAAATCAATTGCACACCGGAGTCGGAGAAATGGCCGAATTTAACTTCTAGAACTTGAACGACCTAAACTCGAGGACAGGATTTCGGGCAAGTTTTTATTATTAGTTCTAAAACTGGACTTTCTCGACTTTTTTAGGTTAATATGACTTTTTTACAAAGAAGCGATCACTGATTTTGTAGACATGTTATTTATATCAGACAAGTAGCAAACAAGTGTACGGTCTATCAAATGGTGAGCAATTAGCCTATAGGTACTCGTACTTCTCTGAAAACCCTTTTTTGTAATCTAATGAAATCTTCGGCAGGGATTTCATTCCGCAATATAATGATTTTCGAAAGAAGTCCTTTGTAGTAAGGGAACATACGCCACAATAGTTCCTATGTCTGATGAATTCCATGTCTTTGTCGGCAGGGTTGTAAAAGGAAGTTGTGAAATTCCTCTGTGCCCAACACTGGATAAAACACAAAAGGAGACAAAGTTAGGGGTTCAATGATGCGTGTAAATTTAGAATATGGATTATCCTAAACTAAAGCTATTAAAAAAACGAGTGCGCTTTAGACGACACGACTGAAGAAAAACTTCTGTAGCTCCATAATGTGATACGGACAATAGGCCTGCACTGTGTCTTAGAAATACGAAACTTAACTCGCTATAAGAGAAAGAGAGTCCTCTCTCTCTCTTTCTTGCCCCTACAGTAATATACGAAACGTAACTCTCTCTCTTTCTATCTTCATTAACTTATATCTCCCTCGCAACTTTCGTTCGCCTCGCCGGATCACACTTTTCGTGACGCTCTCGTCACGCATTCACCAACTTACTCCCCAAGTCAAGCGTGCGTAAAAAAGTTTTACTTCAAAAAAGTGTGTGTGTACTTATAGCATATAAGATGTTATACTTCGTTCGCTCTATAGAAATAAGTACTCTACGTTTGTAAAACAAAATAAATTATTAATAAATATCATATACCACCGTATATAATGTAAAGTCATACATATACATGTATATTTACTAGCTGCAGCCCATTAGTTGGTCCGTGCGTATTCCAGCATTCCGTGAAAACTAATTTTTGTTACTTTCTTTGTTTTCGACTTGGTTCGGCTTTTGAAGTGACGAGCTCGGTGACTCAATCGTAAGTGACGCGACTTTGACACCAACGCTCGTGGGTTCGATTCCCACACAGGATAAACATTTGTATGCACGAAATTGTCTGTTTGTCTTGGTCTGGTTGTTTTCTATGTACAATAAGTATGTGTTTATAAAAAACATACATATACGTACGTGTATCTGTTATATGACAAGAACTTCGCTTACTTTGAAGCTAGATGGCGCTGTGTAATTTAGCCGACAATATTTATTTATGTTTGGAAAAAAATATATTTCGCCAAAAGAAGTATAATTTCAAAAATGTATGGATTTTTAACGATATTAAACAGGCATCACGGCCTTTCTGACTACTCTATCCATATCGTTCGTCTATAGGAACACTTACAGAGTAGTGGAATTTTTAGTAAGCATTAACAATATAACTTCATTACAACTCCCGTGCTGTTCCCACTTCCCCTATCACGTCATAAATTACAAAGCAAGCCCCTTTAATTTACGTCACTTATATTTCGCATTTTGATAAAAGCGTTCATCGTTAATAAAGACAATTAGCTAAATTGCCTCCAGTCCTTAACTTAAGCGACTCTTAGGCTCTTAGGGAAGATGGGAAGATGTATTAGATTACACATGTATAACTTCAATGCTGCGAGAGCACTCTCTGTTTAGGGGCATTTTTCTTTCGTCCTATTTCTTGTTTATTCATTGGTTGTTAAATGGACCAAATTTGTGTTTTCGCTTCTACGTCTGCGATAAAAGCCTTTATGCAAGTTTTTCTTTTTGTTTGTACAGAGTGATCGATCCTGCATAACATGAGGCAGCTATTGGATATAGAACATTTTATTGTTAGGAATAATGGGAACATTAGAGTTAATTTTTAAAATATATAAGAGAATCTGATAGACGTTAACCTGCCTGGAAATAATAAAAAAAGGATACTTGAATACACAAAATACCCTAAAACTTATCCAACTGCTTAGGACTTCAGTCATACATAATATACATCGAAGAGGTAGAGCGTATCAAAGTAACCCGTCTGAGGAAGTATCTCCACCTCACAAAAAACCGCAGCTAAATAACAATCTTCCTGAAGGGCTGTTGTGTTCCTGCGTGTGAGTGAGGTCACCATTAAGCTCCTATGGAGTTGCTGTGTTAGCAACAGAGTTGGCATCGCGCGAGTGATAATTTGTCTATTGCAAACGTTAGGCTACGGTAACTTAGTTATATCAGATAGCCTTAATATGAAATTAAAAGCATCTGAAATAGACCAACAGGTATGAGCAGGTTGATGAATGTGGAAGAATCGAGCGAGGTATGTTTAGATCGGTGCCTGGCTTGCCACAGTCTTTCTCTATCTTAGTAATGATATTTAGCACTTGAACCCTGTGAATAAAGAATCGGTTCAAGTTCTGGTGTAGGCATGTACCACTAAATTCGTGTTTTCGAATAGACACTTGCAACAAAAAATATCGACCGCACGTCGTTGTCTCCGCTGCCATCGCAGTAACGCTGGCCTTCCTGACGACATCAATCGCGTATCGTGACGGTCACCATTTTTGTTTTAATCTACCATCTAATTATTTTATTCAACCAATTTTGATAATTCTTTTAAGGCTTTATTTTATGAAAGTCAAATTTACATGCAAATTTAATCTAACCTGCTTTGTGTGCTTTCGCTAACAAAAAAGTTCGTGCGTACTAGCGCCAGCCGTCACCCACACTTAGTAAATGCATGACGTCGTTGCCATTGCTGCTCCGGTCGTCTCTGCCTCGGCTACTACAGTCGTCACAGTAATTGCCCCTTATCCTGGAATAGGAACCGCATGCACTCGCATCATGGCTACCCTGCCTCTGCCTCTACCCTCGGCTCTGTGATATGTGTTTCGCCTCTCCACGATGTATCTGCGACACGCATGCCTGTCTACTGTATTATCTGTTTGTGTAATGTTCATTTTTTATTTCCTTGTACATATTTTTTTTGTCTGTTGTTTCTTTGTAGCATGTGTGTCCTTAATGTGAGTAGAAATAAATCATTTATCTATCTATCTGTCCCCAGGCGCTGTAGATATTAGTCGTTAAAATAACATTTTACGAAATTTTGTATAATCGCAAACTAACGCTAAAATATGTGCGACCTAACCTAAAAAAGGTCTACTTTTCTTTGTGAGTCGTAAAGATCTGACGGCTGACGTTTCATGTGAAAACCAGAGTCTTCGCCAAATCCTTAGACTTAGCTTGCTCTGGCAATCATAATAGATTTGGAAAATGGAGAACGCTAGGAAGATGTGGCAAAAAACATAATGTAAATAAATATATGCACGAATATTATACAGGAGATGCTATACATAGTATACTTAAGACGGGGTACATCACGTGTAGATCACGTGATGTACCCCATCGATATATATGAATATAGCAGTGTCTTTCTGCTTTACCAGCAATTTTTATAGGTGTCAAGGTGATGTTGATTCCACGTCGAAATTGAGCAATATTATTAACACGTTATTTAAAATATTTACACAGACATACAATGATACATGTTTGATATAACAAGTGCAATTTTCCCCAGGGATCTGACCCCAACCAGATTACTTCCGGTCGTGATAATTGACTAAAGGGATTAGCCACGGTTACATGATATATCGGGCATAGATAACCAAATTCAATAGACAATACGAGTACAATGATAATTTTATACGAATATGTATCAAACATCTATCCATCCGTAACTTCACGCCAAATCCCTTGCGGGGTAGGCAGAGAGAACCGAGCCCCACGTGACTCGATCATTATAAATCTCACTCGCTTCTTTAACATTCATTGCTCTTCTCAAGCACGCTCGCCGGTTTCTAGGGCTCCTGATCATTACATTCTGATAGAACACGACCAATTTGGTCATGGTAGATAAGTCTTGGCCTTCCCCGGCTCCTACATCCTTGCACTTTTGCATTGTATATCTGCGTCTTCATTCTTTCATCTTGCATTCTTTCTACATGTACGAACCAACGGAGCATGCCTCTTCTTATTTTAACACCGACGCTCTCTTTCAAACCAACTCTGTTTCTAACATCATCATTGCGAATACATGTATCAAACATGACAGATAAAAACAAAATTGAATATAATAGCCATAAAATACAACTATGGGTATTTTTTAAGTATTTGTGTCTGTCTTCTGTCATCATCACCCGAGCGATAATCCAGGTCGCGTCCTACGCTATCGCTTCGGAGCCCAGGGATTTCCGTTTTTATTCCTCCATTTTGCACGTTCTTCGATGTCCCTTCTAGTTAACGCACGCATGTCATCCCTATGGCAAGGCTAGACATTTGTACCCCACGTTACTTGCCGGTTTTTGTAAAATATGGCCGCACCAGCGTACACTTGTGGTTTGTCTGCTGTGTCACGGGCACGATGGCTACCGTAAAGGCGGAAGTTCCTTACAGGATCCTTCCGTGTCTCTTATAAATCTAGTATAGTCATCTGCGTAACCCGCAGTTCTTGCTTATGCCGCTCAAGTACGGGCCTCGCTTCACTGCCATATTAAAGGACAGATCTAATGACGGATTTATAAACCTATCCTTTATATAACCTTCCTTTTATAACCGGCATTCTACGGCCAATTTTAAAACTTCCTACTCTTACAAATTTCCACTGATTAAATTCATTGTGTACTAATTTGCGGAGGCGCCCTATCCGTGGCACAAGACGTTACCCTTTAATTTGGCTTTTAATTATGGCTTTTACAGGAGCCGCTGCCGTTCGATCTCCCAGCACGATTTCATTTTGGTGCTGCCCACGCCAGAGCCTCGTCTATTGATCGGCAGGTGCGTCAACTAGCAGAGGAGGTTGACTTGGACCTCGAAGATGTTGGCGTAGCCCCACAGTCATCCAATCGTGTCTGTCTTAATAGTGTATATGTTACAATACAAGCGTACGACGCACCTGACGTAAACTGGTTACCGTAGCCTACTTGCAACACATTAAGTAACGCTCGCGCGGTACCATACGCCTATGCTGCCACAACAACTCATTAGGAGTGACTTACGAGTGAGTGAGGTCAGGAATACAACAACCCTACAGGGAGTAGGGGTAGTTGACTGCGGTTTTCTGCGAAGTGGAGGTACTTCCCCAGACGATGTGATTTGATCCGCTGTACCACTCTTAAAGAAATCCAGACCAAGACAAACAAATGTGTACAGTTACACGTTCAGATCGAACAGCCAGGGTGGTTACTATACAACTAAGGTGGTAAAACAGCGGACAGTCTGCCTAATGGTAAATAATTACGGTACTTCTTTCGAAAAAAACCTGTATACAATGGATATTCACGGATGTATGTTTTGTAAATTATGCGTAATTTAATATTAAGTTACTAATTAACTAAGCGTTAAGAGTCTGAAGACAAAATAAAATGCTTATGTATTAGTATACGGAAGTGGAAGCTGGATATGGCAGAAAGAGCATGATAGTAGAATAAATTCAGTCGAGATGTGAGCATTGTGCAGAATTTGTGGCGCAACGTTGATTTAAGAAAGAATGTTGGTCTGAAAAAGAGTGTTGAAGTTGAGATAAGAAAAGACAAGCTCCGTTTGTACGGAAACGTAGAAATTTCCACTTTTAAAATTTAATTTCTTGGTCGTGCGAGTTTCTTCACGATGTTTTACTAAGCTAAGCAAGTGATTATCATAAAATGTACATAAATTTGAAAACACGAGTTAAGTGACACATGTCCACTGTAAGATTCGAACCTGGCCCACTGTTATTGATCTGCTCACTTATCTATACCAATATTTAAAGCGGAGGAGTTTGTTTGTTTGTTCGAACGCGCTAATCTCTGGAACTATCGGTCGTATTTAAGAATATCCTTTTGCATTTGATAGCATATTACTTGAGGAATGTTACAAGCTATTCAATATCACGATATATGCCTCAGAACCCCCATTTTTTCTTTATACTACGTCAGGATGCATACAAACATACGGCCCACCTGATGTCAAGTGGGCACCGTTGCCTATTAACGCTTGCGATATATTAAGTATTGACCATGCATTATCAGCAACTCCTAAATGGCAAGCTTGACAATCCTGCAGCTGTGTCACGCTGTCGTTTATTCGCCCGGAGCAGTATACGTAACTGCGGTCGCGCCGTATACTAGCGGTTCCGTTTGTGCGCACGTGTACGGCACAGTTTGCACCAACAAATCGGGCTATGGACTTGCTCAATGCCTTGATTGCCCAGCACTCGGCCAATTTTTTTTTTTGGAATATTATCATACAATTGAATAATCTCTATTTATATGTTTTATGTATTCAACTGTATTTGTATTGTGGCACGCTTTGGTAAGTGTAGTGAGATTGTACTAAATAAAGAAATAAATAAAGTATCACTCGCGCGATGCCTCCTCTGCTGCTTACACAGCAACTCCTTGGGAGCTTACTGGTGACCTCACTCACACGCAGGAACACAACGACCCTCTAGGGAGTTGTTATTTAGCTGCGGTCTGTGAGGTGGAGGTACTTCCCCAGACGGGCTGCTTTGATGTGCCCTACCTCTCTTAAAACATCTAGACCACGACAAACAGACATGTTCATGTACACAATTTTTTGTCTTGTGTGGGTATCGAACCCACGAGCGTTGGTGTCAAAGTCGCGTCATTCACAACTGAGCCACTGAGCTATACATATCGTATAGTAAAAACAGTGATAGAGGAATCAAGTAAAATAACGTAATTTCGTACTAGGCACCTTAACAATCCCTAATTACTCAAGCCTAGATAATGTTTTCGCGTAGCAACATGACGCCTGCCTACAATATTAGATTAAATTATTCCAAAACAGGTGAGATTGATGTTGTCGTCTGCGCCACGCCTTAATTAAGTTCTTAATGAACGGCTAAATTGTATTTTTTTATATAATTAAAATTATGCCCCCTCACTTGACCCATTTTCTTGCGTTTTTTATATAACATAGAATGTCACTTGTGCGAAGCCACCATCGCTGCTAACACAGCAACTCACTAGGAGCTTACTGGTAACCATACTTCCCAGTTGGGCTACTTGATGTGCCCTACCTCTCTTAGAAATACCCAGACCAAGACAAACGTTCATGCAAACTAACGTCTTATATGGGAATCGAACTAACATACCTTAATGTTATAACTGTTACTAATCATACGACTATCGTTCGTAAGATCTTTATACTGACGCAAAGATTATAGAGCTCGATAGTGCAGTGTTAGTAACGCTACTTTGACACCAACACTTGTGGGTTCGATCACGCATGACAAACATTTGTGTGCATGTACCGTACATGTCTATCTGCCTTAGTCTGGGTGTTTAAGAGAGGTAAGGCGCTTGAAAGCAGCCCGTCTGGGGCTGGGCTACGTCCACCTAATAGAAAACCGCAGCAAAATAACAACTGCATAGCGTGCGTCCGTCAGCTCCTCACGGACCTGCTCGCTGGCTGAGGTTCGCTGACGATCCACTACAGCCGGCGGCCTACATTTCAGTGAACAGTAAACTTTGGTTACATCGAAGAACCAACGCGAGTCGTCAAAGACGAAACTAGCCGAACTTTAGAATCCGTCTTTTTTATAATCTTTTATTGTAAATATTAGTATTAAATAAATTTGTTATTCCCCTTTTAGTAGCCCTTTTTTTAATAAGTAATATTACAATCACCAGGGCTCAACTTCTGGATACGAAATTTACTTAATCCAGTTTGTATATATATTACGTGTATATCAATGCACAATTACGTAATAGGTCTGTTTCTTTCAATTTATTTCTCAATGAAAAAAGCCCACCGGAGCTTTCGCGTATACGCAGAGTCTTTGTTTTTGTCTATTTGGAATCTGTATTGGCAGTTTCGAATACAAACAAATTCTTTAAAAAATCACTTTAAAAGATTGCATACAAAATAGACCAATATGTACGTACATTATGGAACCAATAATGTCCTCCCGCTGCCGAGTGTGCCAAGCAGACCGCTCGGTGCAGGCTGTTCCCTAACTACGTAATAAAATCCGTGTTCAGCGCGCCGTGTGCGAGCCGCCTGCGGCCGCAGGTGAAATAAATACGCGCCTTTGGCACCGCACCGGATTCGGAGGTTGCATTTTAAATTTCTTTATTCAAAGGTACGAGTAGGCAAAATTTTTCGTACACAAATTTAATCGGTACAAAGAATTTATAAGTGTATTTTCTGACCTTAACGTAAAATGGCCTTAAGCTAACTAAAAGCGAAACGGAAAGGGCTGTCAGAAGAAACCCTTATAAGTTTCTTCTCCGACTTCTACTTGCAGTTTAAAGGAAAGGATGGGAGAGTTGTTTTTCTTGTAACCCGCGAGAGTAGGTATTATCAAATCTTGTTTAGCAACATACTTTTTTAATTTCTTACACCCCTGCCGTGGGCAAGGCACTTTTTGCACAATATAATAATTCAATTCACATTTTTTGTTTTTTAAAAATCACTGTTCAATATAAAACACATTCATACATCACACTCTCTTTCATTTTCCACAAATCATTCTTACATTCATCATCTTTCAGTTACATTTCCAAAAATTTTTGATTTGCCCGTTTTAGAACGCCGGTGAAATATCTTCATATGTCCAACTTCCCTACCCATACTGCATCAGTCCAGCCACGGGCGTCAGCGAGCGTCACAGCTCCACCTAGCCACCGCGATCCCATCGGCTATACAGGGTATAGCCGAGGTATGCAACATTAGTCCTAGGTGGGGCTGCTCTGCTTGTTCCGATCTATGACAGCCGTCGCTAGACTGACGCAGTATTTTAAAAATTTTGGTCTATGCCCCGTCACTATTTCGGAGACCGATTTTTCGGTGACCCGCATTCCCAAATCCTGCTCCAAATCGTACCTCTGTTTGGAGAATGCGGGACACCGAAACAATATGTGCTGCACTGTCTGGTCCACGCCGGGCTCGCAGAAGCACGATGGGTCATCCGCGCACTTGAATCTGTGCAAGTACGCGGAGAACCCACCATGCCCCGAGAGGACCTGCGTAGTGATGCTCGACGGCACCATTTTACCCACGATGCCGTACGCCGCCGCCGCACTCGGGAAGAACATCTTCGTTGTCGAAGCTGTTGTTCCCGATTTGTATCTCCTGTCCCATTCGTCAATGGTCCCCTTGCGGATCATACCTTTGACGAATGAGACAGGGCAGCGGTCGTAGTCTGGCCGTCTCCGCAACCCCAGTGCGGCGCTCCTGGCGAGTTCATCGGCGCGTTCGTTCCCCTCCAACCCCGCGTGTGCCTTAATCCAGAACAGCGAGACGCTCTTACCCTGGCTTTTGCACAGTTAAGAGCGTCCCGTGTTTGCACCGCCAGGGGATGGGGGGACTCGACGTTCGCCACCGCCTGGAGAGCCGCCATGGAGTCGCTGAAGATGCCGATACTGGGTCCATCGCAGCTCAAAGCGTACTCGGCCGCCGTGCAGATAGCCAGGAGTTCCGCCTGGTAGACGGTACAGTAGGACGACAAAGCAAGCATGACGGCCTTGGTTTCCGCGCCGCCGTTCCATATGGATACAGCGGCGCCAATCCGGCCCTCAATCTTGCTGCCGTCCGTGTAAATTCGCAGGGCAAAGTTGGAGTGTGCCCTGCATTGTTCCTCGTCCACCAGGCTGCCGAACTCCAAGCTATCTAGCTCCGCGGGATGCGGGGCCTCGATCTTCGAGGCCATCCGCTCGATCTCCCTGTCCCCGAGCAGCGGATGGGGTAGCCCCCTCTTGGCCTCGTACAAAGAGGCGACCTCGCGCACTCTGAGGTCAAGAGGCAGCACCCCGGCCAGCAGCAGTGCGGAGTTCAGGGAGACCGTGCGGTAGGCTCTGCAGATCTTCTGCGCGAAGCCCCGCTGTACGCTGTTGAGCTGTTTCTGGATGCCCAGCTTATTGACCGCTGGAGCTCATGCGGCGGCAGCGTACAATATCGTAGGTTCCACTACGGCTGAATATATGATCTTCACTACTTCAGGGTTGAGACCCCAACTGACGCGGGCCGTACGCGCAAGGCGCCCGTATATGGCCACTGCCCTTTTACAGACAGTAGCCACGTGCGCGTTGAACGTCAGACCCGCGTCAATCGTCAACCCCAGCAGTTTGATCTGCCGAGACATGCCAATGTCTATCCCGCCCATGGTAAGCCGCGGAGTGTCATACCTAAGTTTGCGCGTGACCAGCATAGCGCTGGTCTTATGCGGCGCAAACTTCAACCGGTTTTTGACACCCCACGCCCTCACATGCTCGAGAGCGGCATTGGCCTGTCTCTCTATATCCAGCGCAGTGTTGCCGTCGAACATCAGCACGACGTCATCGGCGAAGGCCTGACAGTGCACCCCCGCAAGGTCGAGTTGCTGCAGAAGAGGGTCCAATAGGAGGTTCCACAAAATCGGTCCTCCTATGGACCCTTGGACGCACCCTTTGGTGGTGGACCGCAAGGTTTCCCCCCCGGCGTACCTAACTCTGACCGTCCTATCGCTGAGATAGCTGTGGATCACTCTCCTCAAGCCCAGAGGACAATTTTCCTCAGCCAGTCGTAGTTTTATTGCCGGCCACCAGGCGTTATCGAAGGCTCCCTCTATATCCAGCGAGACGAGAGTGAGCATTCTCCTCTCGTCAAGCTTGGCGCGGATGTGCTGCACCAGGTTATAGAGGGAGTCTTCGGTGCCTCTTTGTGGCATAAACTCGTACTGGCGAGTACTAATCCTCGGTAGAATGTGGTGCTTGAGGCGAGCGATCAACATTTTCTCGTATACCTTGCCCAAGACAGGCAAAAGCCCAATCGGCCTGTACGATTTGGGCAAGGTATACGAGTCCTTGCCTGGTTTTCGAAGGACAATTACGAGGGCCCCCTTCCACAGCCGAGGAAAGTAGCGGAGGGCTCGACATTTATTAAGAAGGGCCAGGAAGAACTCAGGGTCATTGTTGATGGCCCGAGCGCAAATGTCAGGCGTGAGGCCGTCGGCACCGGGAGCCTTCTTCGGGTTGAACGACGATACAGCCGCTGTGAGTTCCCTCATGGTAAACGGCATGATCATCATCGACCCGCTCGTTTACCTCGCGGGCCTTCTTTCTCATTTCGCGGTGATCTGTATCGTCGTCCAACTCGCTGTCGGCAGGATAGAACGTATCCGCCAACAGCTCGAGAGACTCCCTGTGATCCAACGGCCTCCCGCCCTCCTGGAGGAGTACATCCTCCTTGCGCTCGGTTGCCCTCCCAATGACCCGATAGATACCTTCCCAGACGCCTTCTCTGTCTTGCCTCCCGCAAAATTTCCTCCAGCTGTCAGTCTGGGCATCCCGCACTGCGGCCTCGTATTTGCCCTTCTGTTCGAGGTACGAACTGACCACCATTTGTCTCCGGTCCGGCGCTGCGTTTCGAATTCTGCGTCGCTTGGTGTTGGTTTGCCTCTTCAGCTCCTCGAGTTCCTCCGACCACCACGGCAATCTAAATGAAACCCCGCCTTTGATTTTAGGCATCGCTGCCTGGCAGGCCTCGGCTATGGCTCGGGTATATCCGTCCACGATTACCTCCAGGTCCTCCCACACCTGGACCGCCTCAACGCTCTCCACATTCAGGCGGTCCCTCCGCATAATTGCTGCCGGTTTCTCACGAAACTGACACCAATCCGCTTTCCTGGTGTTGAAGATCCTGGTGGTCCTCGCCACGGATACCCCTTTCGCCCGTGCCAAGTTGATTTCAAATAGAATGCCGTTGTGGTCAGAGGACGTTAGGGCCTCGGAGACGCGCCAGCCATCCACCAGGCTCAGCATATCCTCAGAGCAGGCCGTCACGTCGACATGGCTGCTGTACCTCTTTCCGCCTCGAACGGTATCGAATGTCGGGACGTCCCCCGAATTAAGTATCTGGAGGCCCAGCTCCCCTAAGGCTCCAGTCATCATCTCCCCCCTGGAGTCCTCTTGGGAGCTGCCCCACCAGAAACTCTTCGCGTTGGCGTCCCCGCCTATGACCAACCTTCCAGGTCCGGTTTCACGCTCAACCCGTCTAAGCTGCTCCAGGTATGGCTCCATGGGTTTGTCAGGTTCGAAGTAGTAGGAGACCAGTGTAATCTTCCAGGCACTAGTCCGGATCCCCACCACAACGATGTTGTTTGTGGTGAGTTGTGGGTACTGTACGACATCGAGGTCGTGATCCGGCTATTGCCGCCTTTACAGTACCCTCGCCGTTCCCCAGTGCCTGGAAGACTCTCACTCCACGATAGTCTCTTACGCTTCCAACCCGACCCACATAGGGCTCCTGCAGCAGTGCGACAGATATTTTGCGCTCACCTGCCGCCAACAGCAATTCGTGCGTTGCTAGCTGGCTTCTCTAGGTTGGCCTGAGCCATTCGATACTGGCGGGCGGTTCCCGAGGCAATCTCAGCAATAGGCGACAGAGGCCCGCGCCAACCCGTCCCACTTCTTTCTTACCAGGCATTCGCCGCCGAACGCATTGTGTTTCGCGTTCGGCAGCTTTGCCCGGGTGCAATTCTTGCATGCTGGCGTCCCCCCCGCCCTGGCGTCCGCGCACTCCGCCTTGAGGTGCGGGCCACCGCAGTGGCTACACAGGTCGGCGGGTTCTTTGCAGAACCGCCGACCATGTCCGAACCCCAAGCAGCGTGTGCACTGGACGAGGGGCGTCTGGTCCTCCACGACGCACCTCTGGAGGTCGATACGCAGCTTCTGCTCCGCTATCGACCTCCTCCAAATCACGGGCGAGACGCTCAGCACGACGTGGCGGTTGTGCGGGTTTCGCGCCTTCCTACTATATTTGACAGCGACGCGGTCCTCCCCGCCGTCGAGGCCCCGAAAGACGTCCCGGTTCTGGTTGCGAAGGGCGCGTATGAGCTCTGCATCGCTGTGGATGCTCAGCACGTCCCTCACCACCAGAAGCGGGTCCTTGTTCTTCGCGTCCTCGACGACCAGGCCGCTCCCCGTCGCTGCCAATCTCTCCTTCACCTTATCCCTTTCCTTCTCGTCCCTACATCCTACTATAACCCTGCGGTCCTTCACCTTCCGCACCCGCTCGACCCTGACCCATCCCTCCTTGGCATCGACCGCTTCCCTGATTTTTTGGAGCACCTCGTCCCCCGTTTCTGTTTCCACGGTCGAGGAGACGACTACGGAGTGAAGAGCGGCCGGCTCCGCGTCCCGTTTCGCGGTCTGGCCCGCCGCCACAACACTCGCGTATGTCGCCCCCTCGATCGCCTTCCCTTGTCTCGTTAATTTCTCCTTCATCTCTTCCAACAACTTGTTATTCTGGACGAGGAGCTCCGTGTTTCTTTCCAGTTTTGCCAATATGGCCTTCTCTTGCGCCCCGTTGTCCACCCCCGAGGGTTTGACAAGGTTAGCGACGGATGCCACGACCGATGTCGAGGCATCCCCCGCCAACCCAGTCCCTTTCCTGCCGCCCACCAAGTCGGCTTCCGCTTCCTTCACGAGTTGGTAGTGCACGCACACCTCTTTTGAAATATATTTCTTCTGCGGGTTTCCTCACGATGTTTTCCTTCACCGCCGAGCAAGTGTAATTACAAATATGTATATAAATCCGAAAACAAGAATGTGGTAGTACATCCCAGGATTCGAACTTTGTCAATAGGCCGGTTCAACATTAAACATGTGCCAATACACCAAAACTTTTACAATATGCTTTAAATGTGCATCCATATACAAAAACGCGTACCGTTAAAGTACTTACGAGAACGTGTGCCAACCAACGAAAACGAAATTACCATTATACTATAAGCAAAGATCAACACTCCAAAACGTTACTCACATACAAAAACATCCGCCGAAACACGAAATCGTGTACTAACTGACTAAAATGTATTTATCAGTGTACCTACAAAATATGAGGCAACTTCCTAAAACGTATTCCTCACTAAAACGTATTCCTTATTAGAACGCGTGTGTATAATAAATACGTTTGTTGTTGATGATATTAAATAATATTATGGGGATGTTGTTAAATATTATTATGATTTTTATAGGCGGGCTATTTTAAGTACAGCCTGAAAGTAACAAAAGAGAAAGTTTAACTTACCGCATTGACAGCCACGTAAACTCGGGTGTCTCGAATCATTTCAGTGTATATAATACTAACTTCTCACCAGCTTCCTGGTGACCAAACTCACTCACAAAAACAAACTATTAGCACGTAATTTATCTTTTTTCTTCGGTGTTTCATTTGGGTTTTAAATAGCCCTCCTCTTCCGCTAGAGGAAATTTTTATACATGGTCGGGAGGCATGCAAGCTTACAGCGCAACTTAAGTAATGCAGTTATCGTAGCCTATAACCACTTTGCACGTTGCCACACTTACTCATAGCGACTCCTTAGGAGCTTACTGGAAAGCTTATTCACTCGAAGTAACACAACGACCCTGTGTATCGTATTCGCAATGATGATGTTAGAAACAGAGTTGGTCTGAAAGAGAGTGTCGATGTTAAAATAAGAAGAGGCACGCTTCGTTGGTTTAGACATGTAGAAAGAATGCACGAAAAAGAACTACATAACAGATATACAATCAGAAAGTGGAAGGATGTAGGAGCTGAAGAAAGTCAAAATTTACCTACCATGACCAAATTGATCGTGTTTTATCAGAAGGCTTTACGAAACCGGCCAGCGTGCATGAGAAGAGCAATTAATGTTAAGAAGCGAGTGAGGTGTGTAAGGATCGAGTCAAACAGCGCTCGGTTCTCTCTGCCTACCACGCAAGGGATTTGCCGTGAAGTTATGTACAGATAGAATACTATATGGGCGATGCAAATAGAAGTTAGTTTTTTAAACAAGCGAAATATTGGGCTAACACTTAATGTTCTCGCCCAATATAACACACCAAAATACAAACGGTTTATACTATTTTCCTGTACTATGCAGACCCTTCGTTAATATATATTTTCTAGGCCGTAAACCCTATTGGATACAGATTCTTGCTAATATATTACAGACTCTTTGCATGTCGACATTGATTCCTGAGGATCGACATGGACCTCTTTGAGATCTTTGGATCAGACGGTCTGGTGAAGATCGCAGGATCGTTGTGAAAATCAAAGGGCGAGGTTTATGTTTAGCAGTGGATGTACTTCGGCTAGAATGATGATGATATATGTAGGTTAATAATAACATTGCATTTAGTAACAAAATCATAACAACAATAAATTGAGCAGATAGAACATTCAAATAAAATCCTACAGATACGCCTTGACGGGTTTATCTTTCACAAATAATCGAAATGGACTCTTCCCATACATTATCGAGTTTGTGCTCCTATCGGGATATTCGTTAAACATTCAGTGCACTGCCCCTTTCCGGATCAAACCAGTTTGGGGGCGGCGAAAACCGGCAATAAAGTTTCATGGAAAGCTTAAGTACGTACGTTACGAGGACATTGATTGATATTGATTTGTTTTTTAATGACATAAATAAATAGCGGTTCATGTTCGCCACTTGTATTTGTTGTCTTTTATATACTTATGCGACTATAGGACCTGTAAAAGCATTCGTCGATCCGTGTGTAGCCGCGTCGACCCACACGCACCCACAATACCGACAGGACCCTGTCTTCAAGGGTGTGAAGACGGCAGCATAAACAAATATATTTCTGAACGAACATGCGTACCCTAGCACGACTTACAAATAAGATGCATAAGAGAGTATAAAGTAATACATAAATCGTTAAACATATTTCATAAACCTGTTTCAGAAATAACTATTTTTAAAATAATTGACACGATATTCAACACTCTGAAGACTGTAACACAAAAAGAAACAACCAAAAAATAAAAATAATAGCAATGTCACAATAAAAACAAAACACTTAGTCTTTCACAAGGCAAAAATGCAAACGTTAAACATGATGAGACTGGTATGCTTCAGTAACCTCAGTCTTTTTATTCGAGCAGAATATATTACACTGCAACATTTCCTCGCTACGAGAATGTATGACTCTTAAGGGAGAAGCTCGACATGTAGAATTAGTAACTTATGGTAATTTAATATGTCAATACAATCAATTATATATTGTTTTATGAATAAATTAATTAATTTGGAGTGTAAGTGACAGCTTTAGAGCCAAGAACAACCTCACCTCCATCACATTCAGGGCATTAGGAGTAGTGTAAATTAAAAAAAAAGATCCATATCAACGTTTTATTTTTAATTTATACTATTAAGATATAAATCAAGTAAGCGGTGATGATATGCATTTACCTTAGCTTAAGTACACCTGTACTCGCTGAGCAATAATCAGTTTATTGAAAATTTACGGCGCTAGCAATCTAACGCGAGTGTTGGTCATTATGCCAATAGAGGCCTAAATTATATCTTTCACATGGTGTCAATTAATAAATGAGGTGGTCAAGAAAGCAAGATAAGGCACAGGTATATTTGATTAGCAAGGGTATTCATAATTCTTTTTCGAAACGAAAAGTTGTTACACTGAATTGGAATTGTTTTCCGCCATTGTGAACGTCATATTCGTCACAAAATATTCTCCAGAGGTTATAGGCTCGCGAAGGTTGTCATTTCGTAGATTGATTATAAAATAATAGGCAGCTGTCTTAAAGAAAATAAATATACTTACCGCAAATCTCGCACAAAATACTACTAAAGTACTGACAAGAAACAAAAAGATTTATTAAGTATGTAGCTACTGATGTCTGTCAAAAGTTACCAAACAAGAGATAAAACGAAAAAGGGCCCCGTTGCCAAGAAGCAATGCCAAATAAATCGCTATACAAAGAAACAGATAAAGAATGTTGCTAGAAAAATGTTACCAAGGTTTACGAACACATTTATTTGTCACTGTTTTTTTGGCGATTAAACTGAAATTCTTTTTTTAGTCTCATTTGGAATTTTAAACTTCTTCACTTTACTTCTCGCCTAAGCTACTAGCGTCTATGTCAGTTGCCCTTTTATGACATCCTACTAAAATATTTATGACCTCGTTTAAGTTTAGTATATAGATGTGGGATGTACAGCTAAATGTACATCAAGCGTTATACTTTGACCTTAGTACCGTACTTATAGTGTAGAGTTACAGTCACACTTCGAGTACAAGCGTTATCTTAGCTGTACCAATTGTACAATAACAGCTCAGCGGAAAGACCAAAAACAAAACTTATACATGTTGGAAAATGTCTGTGCGTGAGTTTTCGTAGGTCCTTTAATCAAGAGATTATCAAGATAGGTAGGTATTACAATCGTCTTAACTATTATATAGTCTAGTAATCGTAAGGAAACTGCTGAAGGAAAACAACGATGATAAAACCTTATCGCTTGAAAAATGTAAAGACAAATCGTAGAATAAAATTTACCAACCCGGACTCGGCAAAATAAAAACAGCAGATTCAAAAGAACCAGCTGTTTTTCACACACGTTTTTATATTGGCAATTTTTGACTCTCAGAATATATAGTAGCGCTCTCTATCTCTCTTTCTCACACGAGAGAGCCAAAGATGTAACAATTGCCCATACCCATACCTTTGCCTTGCAGTAATATGTCTATGCTATAATATTATTAATACTTGTAGCATGAGTAATTAAAAACGTTACATATATTTGATTAATTATTCACGTTCAGTTCTCGAAACATTATCCGAATCTGAAGTCCAAATTCGAATATTCGAAAAAAACTACAGACACACACAGACAAACATATAGATTTCATATAGGAACGGTGTTCCTGAAAAGATGTAAATACAAATATGTCTCAAAGCCATGTTTACAATTATTCAAATACAACTCCAGTTTCATTTAGTAGGGGTCCTTGAAGTTTTGTTAGTTTCACACTTTGTGATAAGCAAACCAACTACTTACTCGTTTAACTTGGCATTCGATTCGTTTTTGACGTGACAAATGTCTTTTGACTAAGAATATATAATGTTCTACTAAGAATCCAAGTAAGCAAATGATATAATAATATATGTGTTTTATATATAAATAGGTAAAGAAAATTGTTCCCTTTTCCTTCTTCATTTGTCAACCGATTTAATTTGTTTGGTAATTGTAGTGGTTTTGTGTCACCAATAATAAAATTGTGAATAGTAAAAAAAGAGTTGGTAATATGCACATTTGTAAATGCTTTACTGAAATTTTCATCAATCATTATAATTGAGTGTCGATCATCGAGGTCGACACACAATATTAAAATAAATAATAATATTATTTTAATATTTAAAATGAAATTTAAAATATAATGATTCATTATATTAAAAATAATTAAAATAAAAAATATATATAATTTATTTCTCAGTTTATCATTGGACGTCACACAAAAACTTTTGAATAGATTTAGAAACTATTTTATACTGAGATAGATTCTTTTCAGGGTCTACTTTGAGGTTGGTTTTTATTTCGGAAAGATTTAGGGTACAATTGGCGCCGGCAAGAGGTAAGGTATAACACAAAATGTAATTATGTATTTACATTCTCTTATATTTTATACAGTTGGATTCTCCTTTAACTCCTAAGCAAAAAAAATGTCCCAGTAAAATAAAATGACAATAAAACGGCCTGTTCGAAATATACAGACATGCAATGCAAATGCAGTGAAAACTATTAGACGGCTCACTGATGTTGATACGGCTAGAATAGTTTATTTCAGCTACTTTCATAGTATTATGTCATACGGAATTCTTCTTTGGGGTAACTCCGCGGACATTAACACCATCTTTTTATTGCAAAAGAGAGCCATAAGAGCTATCTACAAACTTGGTCCCCGTGAGAGCCTTAGAGAAAAATTCAAAGAAATAAATATTCTAACAGTCGCATCGCAATATATCTATGAAAATCTTTTGTATGTCCATAAAAACATAGACTCATTTTGTAAAAAGAGTGATACTCATAACATAAATACTAGATATAAGCATAATCTTGTGTTACATGCAAGCCGTCTCCACAAAATAAGTAATTCTTTTATGGGGCAATGTATACGGTTCTATAACAAACTTCCCAGCTATATAAGAGAATTGTCAATAAACAAGTTTAAAACTACTATTAAAGCCAAATTGTGTAGCAGGGCATATTATAAAGTATCTGACTATATTAATGATAAAAATGCCTGGGATTGAGTCGATCCAATTATAATGTAATTAATAAATTATGTAAATTTGTTTGGATACCAAAAGAGGGATGCCTGAGTTTTTTGGCAGTATTTTTATCAGTGCTCACCTAGTCATGAACTGCACGGTAGGGAAAAAAATTGTGACGATTCCAAACAAATGTAGCCATTTTTACGGAATAAAAAGATTTTGACTTTGACTTTGACAATCCAAAAATATCCTGAAAAAGGGCCAAAACAAAAGCACCCGAAACCGAAGAGCATGCGTTAAGATGTTTATCAGTGTGCAAGAGATGAGAGAGGTATGTTTGGATCGGTGCTGCTGCTGGCATTCCATAGTCCTCCATACTTTCTAGGCTTCACCTCTTTAGCATTTAAGTATAAATATAATTTGCAGATTTACCCCCCATCCCCCCCCCTCCCTTTTGGCTGTCTTAACAGCTTCTTTAGAATTACGACCAGTTTGTCTGTCTGCTTGTGATGGGCATCCTAGGAAACCTTTTATAATCTTCATTATTAGTTACGGGAAATTTTGACGATCCCGCTGGTCTACTTTTTTACGACCATACTAAGCCGGAGTATGAGATATTTGGATTATTTTCAGGAACACCGTTCCTATATGAAATCTATATTATTGTCCGTGTGTGCGTTTTTTTTTTCGAATATTCGAATTTTGACTTCAGATTCGGATTCAGCATAAAAAAGTAGAATAGGAATGTTCAGGAACACCGTTCCTATCGCTTAAAGAACATGGTCAAAATGACCGACAAATTAAAAAAAAAATTGACTTGTTATATAATTGACGAACCAGGTATTCCAGACTCGTCAATTATATAACCAGTTATATAAAAATGTTGCCAGAGCAATGCAAGCTTGCGCATTCTCAACTGGTTATATTTACATTTAGCTTTGAAACACTTCATTTTGGTGTGTCTTGGTGCGTGAGGGGTACCTTTATGCGTCATTTATTGATTTGTGGTTCCATGCCTATGCTGCGTTTTGCATTCTCCTTATGTCGATTCTGTATAATTGACGCCTAAGTGGTATAAACAAAAGACGCACTGATGGACAGACTGCAGACCATTAGTAATTGAATCCCCTTGGTAGCTTTTCGTAAGGAACTCTAAAATTAGATGATAATGTTAGTAACACTAGAATCGAGATAATTAGGACAGTGGTATCAATATCCGATATGCAGGGTGCTTGTTAACGGCTATTGATTACCTAAATTGGTTCCCTAAAGGCAGATAATGAACTAAGAGGGCTTTGGCTGAGGTACCTTTGTAGTCAAGCTTCGACTTAATTTCAGGAACATTAGAGTTTAGATTATAATGGACAGTTTGCAAAATAGACTAATTTACAAATTGCTACCCTATTTTACACCCCGTCATCGATGAAAGGGTAGTGCAAGAGTGATATGTGTTATCACGAACTGTACTTACATTGGTAACTATTTCTAGTACAGAACAATATTGAGGTGATGATACAAAAGTGATCAGAAGTGGATTACAGGCATATTTAGAGCCAAATACACACATGTATTATTGTTTGCTTTACTTTACTTTTTGCTTTACTTTTTGCACATTGCCACCTTAGTGGTATAAAAAAAATGTACGTGGATCACCTTGCTAAAGAGCAAACGATGCTCGAGTAAAAGACAGCTAGGGCACAATTGTATATAGTAATTGTTACATTTGAATGGGTTTACAAATTACAATTCTCTTGAGAATTGTATACCTGCGTGTTACAGGTTCATGTGCTTGTTTGCTTCCCGACGTCGTATAAGAAAAAAAAGTCCAGCTGTAACAAATTCTACCGGGAAACTTTGTACAAAAGTCGTCTGCATGGGTATCTCTGCCTCTCCTATTTCTACCGCCAAGCAGCTATATTTATATAGTAGTGTTCCGGTTTGAAGGGTGAGATATGGCAGAGAAATTACTGGGTACTGTGACGAAACATCCTTAGGTCGCAAGATTGGCAGCGCGCGAGTAACATCCTTGTGGTGTTGCGAGCGTCAATAGACTGCGGTGACTGCTTACCATCTAATGCGGGCCGCATGCTCGTTTGCCAATCTAATTGTATACAAAAAAAATACACTAACACTTAATGTAATATAAACAACGTACTAACACAATCAAGTACGGTTTTGGATAATTAAAGCAGTGACTCAATAGACAAAAAACTGGCCTGTTAACCTACTGGTTCCTGGTTCATATTCCGGTGCATGAACCACTAAATTTTATATTTTATGTTTTCGCAATTATGTACATAATAGTAATTATAAATTAAGTAATTATAAAGAAAACATCGTGAGGAAACCCGCACATCCCTAAAAATATATTTCGAAAGACATGTGACTTAAGCTGAGAAAGGTTGTGGAGGAGTAACGGCAGTCGCTCGATGTAAACATCAATGTCTTCGCCAAATCCTTAAGCTTAGGTAACGGATCCCTTCAACCCGTAATGAACTAGGAAACGGGATAACGCAAAAAAGAAGAATACACTTTTGGAAATAAAAATAAATAAAATAAACATTTTACGACAACAACAATACATCAATTTATTTAAATAAAATATGTACGGCTCATCTTGATGTAGAGCAGTTACCCTAGCCTATGAATGCTTGCAATATATTAAGTATCACTCACGCGGTTCCACCTCTGCTGCTAAGATAGTTACTCCTTAGGGGCTTGCTTGTGACCACACTCACTCGCAAGAACACAACAATCCTAAATGGAGTTGTTATTCTGTTATTTTTTGTGAGGTGGAGATACGGAAACGAACCTACGAGCGTTGGTGTAAAAGTATAGTTACTAACCCCCACACCACTGAACTCGTCATAAATGTGTATAGTTGAAATGAGAAATTCTATTCTATAACTTCACGCCAAATCCCTTGCGGGGGAGGCAGAGAGAACCGACCGCCACGTGACTCGATCCTTACATACCTCACTCGCTTCTTTAACATTAATTGCACTTTTCATGCTCGCTCGGTTTCTAGGGCTACTGACATCACCTTCTGATAGAACACGACCAATTTGATCATGCTAGGTAAGTCTTGGCCTTCCTCGGCTCCTACATCCTTCCACTTTTGCATTGTATATCTGCTTCGTTATTCTTTCATCCTGCATTATTTCTACATGTTCGAACCAACGAGAAATTTTTTCTGAAATCTATGTCGGATTCCATCCGTACTGGCCACTCGTCCTGACTGCATTCCGTTTAAAAGCTAGTAAACGTATTTAGCGATATTCCCACTAATTACTCGAATGCACACGCAATACCATAAAAATATTTTCCGATCATTTGAACTGAACGCTATTCATTCTAAAATCGCATTTAAAAATGCACTACTCACAAATGGGGATTTCGCCGTGGACTTTTGCTTGAAAATGATTAATTGAGGCTTTTAAACCCTTTGGTTGGCATTTCTATCGGAGAGTATAGTATAGGCAGTGATAGATCAGTGGATAAAGCACCGGCCTATTATCCCACGGTTCCGGGTTTGTATTCTAGTATGGGCATATTACATACACATATAAATTCGTCTTTTCGGATTTATGTACATATTTGTAATTATCACTTGCTCGGCGGTGAAGGAAAACAACGTGAAGAAACCCGCACGTAAGAAATTATATATTGATATATGTGTGACCTTACCTAAGGAAGGTCTGATTTTCCTTCTGAGTTGTGTAGATCTGACGGCAATTGCTCCATGTAAAAATTAGTATCTTTGCCGAATCCTTAGGCTTAGGTAGGTTTCCTTATTCGCGTCTTGTTGTGCTCAGCTCTTTATACCTACCTAAGGGACCTGACGTCAAGCTATAAATAGTTCTCTTTAAAGCGTATAGTCTGAAAGTCAAACAGATTACCTGAATATAGCGATGTCCACTTCCGAAACTCACTAATGAAACGGAACCTACTGAAGCACTAAAGCAATTCATATTTCTTAATGAAAATGCCAAAAGTTGCGGAGAAAATTTGCATCAAAAAGGTCGAGTTAGTGAAGTATTTGGGAAGTTGGCGAATTAAAATTAAGATTTAACGGGTTTTCACAGAGCTGAGATAGAGTTTTTTTGTTTCTTTGTTTGCTAGTTTAACTGTAATAATAACATAAACGTGTCAATTTGAAGTTGTTATTAGACTTACATATCGCAAATCACATGAATATATAATCAAACATAAACAATCCTTTTTATATACAGAGGACAAACAAACGCACGGCTTAATTGAAGTAAAATAGTCTTTGAACATTTGCAGTTCAAGGAGTACTGCTAGCAATTCGCCTTTCCTACTGCTAACACAACAACTGTTATGAAGCTGTTTAGCTCATTTATTCCCACAATTACAACAACATGATATAATTTGGATGATATATTATGTATTGTATATATATGTATATATTTATATATTAATATTTATTTATTCACAACAAATTGATAATATTAATTACACAATAGTGGTTAAATGATGATATTAAATACGCTTCTCAGTTACCTTTTCAATGATTTTTTCTTACAGCCCAAATACAATACATCAAATTAAATTCATAGTCATTTTCACATGCCAGAGAACTGCGCAAAATTATTTTAAACGTACAAAATAAGATAAGCATAAAAAGTCAAAATGTAAATAGTTCTTAGCAATAAACAACTCTAATTAATAACAACGTCAAGATAATATCTTAAGTTATTCTGTAAGTTAATCTACAAGACGGCAATTAAACTCAGTAAAATAATGGCAGTCAAATAGGCAATGTCACATTTTTTCTTTAAAATGTTCCTACGAGTTTTAAGAATTTTACTAATAAGTAGTTTTTAGTGCTTTTCAAATTCACAACCTTGGAGAACTTTGAGAGAGGTAAACGATATAGTTTAAATGTCATGTAATAAGTATTGTTCTGGCTTGAAATTAGGTTAGGTTAGCGCAAACAAGGCTGCGTTTCGTCCACTTTGGTAACTAAATTTACCTAACCAGTTACAAGACAAGATTTTTCTTTCGCTGCTTGGGAACTAGTTGTGAGAGAAGAATTATTTTGCCACTTTCGTAGATCAAATTATTTCCATTTTTGTAATCCGAGATATTAGTTTTTATAAAAAGAAAATAACATCGAAATAATAAAGTGTTTTTTACGTAACTTTTAAGTAAGTACTATTATCGGAAGTCCGAAAATATTTCTCATGCCATTTAATAATAGGTACGACGACGAGCGAAGCGAGGAGGAGTGTTAGGTAGAACTGCGACCCTACAGCGCACGAGCCGAGCGAGCGAAGCGAGCGTGCCGCGGCAGCGGCCGGCGAAGCGCCAGAACCGAACATTGTCTGTTCACGTTCTGAACATCCACGTTCATAACCATCAAAATGTTACAAAAGTGGAAAAATAATTCTTCTCTCACAACTAGTTATCAAACAGCGAAAGAAAAATCTTCTCTTGTAACTGGTTACGAAGTTTAGTTATCAAAGTGGACGAAGCCGGTTACTGCAGCGGCGGGATACATAACCGGAGGGTTCATAACCGATTCGTTTGTGAAATACTGTGAAATTTCTTATTAGTCGTAAAGTAAAACTTTTATATTTTGCATAGAATGTTGAATATTATATTCAATATTCTTTACATTTACGGATATAGCAGATTAAGGACATACAGTAGTGATAGCCCAGTGGATAAGTAATCTATTAACCAACTGGTCACTGGTTCAAATCTTGGTGTGTATTAATAAATTCGTGTTTTCGAATTTATGTGCATATTTGTAATTATCACTTGCTCCCCGGTGAAGGAAAACATCGTAAGGAAACCCGCAAGTGCAAGAAATTGTATTTCGAAAGACGTGTAACCTGAATTCAACCCAAGGAAGGTCTGGTTTTCCCCGTGGGTTCTTGAGGTCTGACGGCAATCGCTCCATGTCGAAATCAGTAGCTTCACCAAATCCTTGAACTTGGGTAGCGGATCCCGCGAATCCTTATGGATTAGGAAACGAGGTAATGCTAAGAAGAAGATAGTAGAGTAACAACTGTAGTAGAGCTCCGGTCTCACCTTTAATTTTACCTTACCCAAAAAATTTAAATATCATATAATTTCTAATATGTATAATTTACAGATCTGTACAAATTAAATTGTTGTTTACCAATTACGTAAAACAAATCTATGTTTAACTTAACTAATTGGTAAACAATAATTAGAGAATAAAAAACGTCGATCTCCAGGCCTCATGAAGGTAATTGAAAAAAAAAACATTGTGAAGTCGAGATTGCCTCTGGCACTATTGACGTTTGTTGGCCACTTACCCAGCAATATTTTCTTTCGATTTAACGCCAAACCCAAAACAACAAAATATAAAGTTGTGCCAATCTATGTCGATTCCTTTCTCACCTCACGTACTGCGCCCAGCCAAGTAGCCACTGGCTTAATTTGCCGTATAAATTTTCTATTAATAAGCGACTTCTGTCCAAAGCGCTGTGTTTCTGAAATAAAATGGTAATTTATACTGACTATAAGTCTTAAGGCGCAAACAGGACCCTTAACGAGTCGCCCTGAGACCTTCATTTTTCCCTCCAATTTACTATTATAAATGGCGTTCCCTCAGTTTTGTGTAGAGAGGGGAGAGTTAGTATAACCAAAGTGTGATTCGGTTTAAATGTGTAGTATTCAACTTATTATATGTTGTGTTTCATTTTTACATGATTATAAAAAATTTCATCCGCGAGTATCCCGCTATCTATCTTTTCTACTGTCTTTCTTTTTCCTTGGCTTTTAAGCTTCATATCGTAATGCTGAATAGCATATAACCTTCCTCAGGAATTGGACTACTAAATCTGAAAAGATTTTTCAAATTCGACTGGTAGTATAGATTAACCTAATAACAACTCACTGGAGAGTTGTTGTGTTCCTGTCTGGGAGTGAGGTCGAGTGGCTCAGTCGTGAATGACGCGACTTTGACATCGACGCTCGTGGGTTCGATTCCCACTCAAGGCAAACATTTGTGTGCATGAATATGTCTGTTTGTCTTGATCCGGATGTTTTAAGAGAGGTAGGGCGCATCAAAGAAGCCTGTCGGGGGAAGTACCTCCACCTTACAGAAAACCGCAGCCAAATAACAACTGCCTAGAGGGTTGTTGTGTTCCTGCATGTGAGTGAGGTTACTAGTGAGCTCCCAAGGAGTTGCTGTGTAAGCAGCAGAGGAGGCATCGCGCGAGTGATACTTAATATATCGCAAGCGTTAATAGGCTATGGTACCCGCTTTACATCAGGTGGGCGGTATGCTTGGTATGCCTCCCGATGTATTATAAAAAAAATAGTATAAAAAAATGTACATATTTGTAATTATCACTTACTCGGCTGCGAAGGAACACATCATGAGCATAGCAGAACATCCAAAAAAAAATATATTTTGAAAGACGTGTGACCTTACCAAAGAAAGATCCGGTTTCCCCTATGAGTTGTAGAAGTCTGTCTGTAGTCGTTCCATGTAAAAATCAGTATCTTCGCCAATTCCGTAAACTTAGGTAGTGAATCCCATCAGTCATATCATAATAGATTAGGAAAAG
The DNA here is from genome assembly GCA_947507595.1 of Pyralis farinalis. Taxonomy (NCBI): domain Eukaryota; kingdom Metazoa; phylum Arthropoda; class Insecta; order Lepidoptera; family Pyralidae; genus Pyralis; species Pyralis farinalis. The sequence goes on from OX382258.1 coordinate 22,753,677, forward strand.
AAATTGCTTGTTACATGTACTATGTATGATGTTTCTTTGACATGACTTCTATTTTATTTATTTGTATAGACAAAGGAGATTTTTCATCCATCATAACCAATGTAATGTCAAAGTACAAAATATAAGTCTCATATTTAATCATGTCCATACGATTTAACATTTTGTAAAATGATGTATTTATCGTTCTGCGTAATTAGCTGCGATGCAAAATTAATCCTTATGGCTGGTAATTGAGTTAATAAGCTGGCGTGCGCTGACAATGGTTTATAAAGCTTTTACTGCGTGAAATACTGGACCGGATTAATTACCTTGAATACATTAAACAAAACAGTGTGAAATTGGTTGTCGTTAAATATCTATATGGTATAATTTTTGTAGGTAAAGTATGGCAATATTTAAGAGGTAGGGACAGAAAACTGCAGTCAAATAACAATTCGCTAGAGGGTTGTTGTGTTCCTGCGTGTGGGTGAGGTCACCAAAACGCTCCTAAGGAGTTGCCGTGTCTGTAGTAGAGTGATAAAGCAAAACAGTTGCTTTGTTTGCACAGCAGTAGAGGTGAATTCCCTTACGAGTGTCAAATTATTCGCATAAACGAGGCATAAACAGCCGTAACCTTTGATTGCGTAAACTTAGAAATTTAATTTTTTCACTGCTCGAAGGGATTACAGACCTGAGTATTTGATATTAATTTCAGCCTGATAGCTCTACCCGTTCCTGAGAATAAAGTCCTTTCCAAACAGACAGATATATAGACAGACGGACAACAAAGTGATCTTTCAAGGGTTCCGTTTTTCCTCTTAATGTATGAAAACCTAAAACGAGACATATAAAAAATAAGTTAAAATCTGAACCTCATCTAAATACAAAATGTGTTCCAAATCGTTTGAGCCGTTATCGAGATACAAGAAATATACATAATGTATATATCTACTTCTGGTTTAAAACGGTAAAAGAATATATATACTCGCATATATTATACTATTTTGGTTTTCAGTCATTACAGTCTTAGATGACAGTTATAACCTAAATTTAACGATAACGAACGACAAAATACTCGTACGTATCATTTTGTTCTGAAACATTCAACCTAAAGCTACTTCCTCAAATTGATAGCGATATCTCGATTGCATTGATTCCGAATTATTTACCAGTAACAGAAAAAACTTTGTGAAACAATATATCCCCCTTTGTGACGAAGCAAATTCTATTTCATTCCGACCTATGTTTCATGATTTACCCGCTCGTAGATTTTTTATAACTCGCAAGTCTTTCGTATGGGAAAATTAAATTTGCATATACGGCGAAAATGTTGAGTTATACTTGCTCGGGAATTCTTTGCGTTTGAAAAGAAACTGAACATTTTGTGTGAAAGTTTTACGTTTATTCAAATGATATTTAGATATTCATATGTAAATTCATTTTAACCTCTCCATTAAAAAAGTATGGTTTTGAACTTCAAAAACTAGCAAAAATCTCTTGCTGCGAGCGTAACGAAAATTTTTTTAAAAGTGTATACTTCAAAGGAAACCGCAGACAAATAGCCACTACCTGAAGGGTTGTTGTGTTTGAGTGAGTGAGGTTAGCACTAAGTTTCTAAGGAGTTGCAGAGTTAACAGCAGAGATGTTATGGCGCGACCGATACTTAATACTCGTATATTGCAAGCGTCCATAGGCAATATTTTGTAAAATAGAATAACAATTTGTAATGAATCTGATTATTATTGATATGTCATTATAATTCATGAACACATTTAATTAAGTTAGAATTAATATCACTTCCATCAAACACTATACTTTATTTTTCTTGCAGTAAAAATTTCGAACAGGACGTCCATAAGAAAACGAGTGATTCTAGTCACGACAACATTTTAGTAAAAATATTGCAACGGTTTATCCGTTACAAGCTATACAAAATCCCATTTCTTAAATGATGGTGTTCTAATGCGTACTTCAACGAATTTTAAACTCAATTTATCTAGCCTTGAAACGCTTCAACTAGCGCCATCTGGTCGGTGTACGCACAACTTGTATTGTGAATCGCACACTATCTACCGCTAGGTGTCGCTGCGACGAATAAAACCTGTCACTTTTGGCAATAAAAAAATATCAAATTACGTAAAAAATATGTATTTCTAATATTCAGTTATAAAATAATTCTTAATGTAGATTCTTCATCTTAGAAATTTCTAGAATTACGGTTATTTTTATTCCTTTAAAGTTTGGTTCTGGTTCTATCGTTCGTTCAGTAATTTGTTCTCGATCTCAGTTCCGGTCTTTCAAAACGACGATGAAATGTCCATTTCTTCCTCGGATTTCACTAACACGGGACACTAATAGCCGTCCGTTTAGTTTACATAAATAATATAGGCTAATATAGGTTGGCTACTGTACTTTAGCCAAAACAACTAAACAGTGCCATCACAGTGCAGTGATAGAAATATAACCTCGACATCTACCTACCGGGTATGTAGCTATATCTGAGCCTACCTGTATAAAACTTATCCTGTATTTTACAGCTTTTTTTACCATGTTTTGTATTTAACCAGTTACCTTCCACGGTAGGTACTTACTGCGAAACAGTTTATTAAAATCGTGTAAATTTAACCATATATATTCCTACAAAATCATTGTAGTAGAGTAACGGTTCTCAAACCGATTTTTATTACGACTTCGACTAGCGAAGTCGTGTTAGTTTTTTAGGGTTCCGTTTTACAGAACCCTATTACTGAGATTCCGCTGTCCGTCCGTCCGTCCGTCGGTCACCAGGCTGTATCTCATGAACCGTGATAGTTAGACAGTTGAAATTTTCACAGATGATGTATTTCTGTTGCCGCTATAACAACAAATACTAAAAAATAGAATAAAATAAATATTTAAGGGGGCTCCCATACAATAGACGTGTTTTTTTTGCTCGTTTTTGCTCGATATTGATAATGGCAACAGGTAGACCCTTGAAATATTCACAGAATATTTAGTTATATATTCACTTTAAGAATAAATAATTAAATTAAAATAAAACAAGTATTTAACCCTTCGAAACCCGGGTGGTCATATATGACCGCGAAATGTATGGGAAAACGTATATAACGGGTTCTGACTGGTCACGGGTGACCACATCATCCCTTACTCATCACACTGCAAGAATACGAGTCTCCCTTCAACCGAAGGGGTTTAGAGCATACTCCACCACGCTGCTCAAACGCGGATTGGTGGACGCCAAAGCTTTCAAGCCGCCCGAGGGCCACTGGCTGTCATCTATCGACAACAGCCGGGACCGACGGCATAATGTGCCCTTTGAAGCACGGAGAAACTCGAGAAGAGGTTTAATTTTCAAATTTGTGATTGGTACTTCCGTCGTCCATATAAGATTGGTACAGAAAATTTACTCGAATGCAATAATTTATATACACTTAAAAATTGTAAAAAAAAAAATCTTTGCCATCATTTAAGGAGGTAGGGCACATGACAAAAGCCCAAATGTGGAAGTACCATCACATAAGACCTAGTGTTCCTCTCTGCCTACCCCGCAATGGACCTGGCGTGATATACGTACATACATACATATAAAACCAAGGCTAAATAACGACTCCCTGGGGTATTGTTAATTGGCCTTGCATTTCTGTGACTGCCATTGGTTTTATGTTGTAGGAGTTATTGTAGGAGGTTTGCATGCCTCCCAATATTATTTAAAAATCTCTTTGGATGTTGTAGTTTTTTCTTTTTTTTCATACGACGTCGAGAGGTATATAAGTATACAGTCTACCTAAGGTAATGCGGTTACCGTAGCCTTTTTATAGAAAAGTTTATTTCATTAGTTCTATGGAATTTACCTCACGCTGACTGTTGAGTGAGAATAGAAGCGCTTCAATTTTCACTCTACAATTGGTGTGAGCTATGCAGAGAAAAGTCGGTCTTCTCGAAGTCTTGTCAACAAATGGCTATAAGACTTTGGATCCCCATCGGGAAAGACCCTCTTAATGAACAGAAATGAAAGCGGTATTCCATCACGAATAATTGGCTGGACAAGTCAAACTGATTTGTATCAGCTAATTGAATTTAATTAAATCGGGCGAACGTTATAAATCGCTCAGTGGGTCTGACCAAATCGGCGCAATGAATTATTCATTTTGTTAGGTTCCGCGGAGCCCATAAAAAATTGTTGCCTTTGTTTTTGTATCGTATAATGTATCGCACTTTCGATGGATATTTTTTTACTACGTCGGGCTGTGAACCCTCGTTTGGAGCAGTGATAGCCTGGTGGATAATGAACCGGCCTTGTGGCCAACAGGTCCTCGGTTCCAATCCTGGCATGTACCACTAAATTCGAATTTATGTAAATATTTGCAACTTGCTCGGCGGTGAAGGAAAACATCGTGAGGAAACCCTCACGTCTAAGAAATTATATTTTGAATGACATATGGCCTTACCTAAGAATGATCTTGTTTGACCCTTTAGATTGCGAAGATCTGGCGGCAGACGATCCATGTTAAAATCAGCATCTTCGCCAAATCCTTAGGCTTAGGCATAGCGGACTACACTAATCCTAATAAGTTTGGAAACGGGAAGAAGGGATGAGTAAAGGTTGATGTTGATGTGGTGGATAGACAGATATTTCGATCCAGTCACGTTGTCAATTATTAGCAATCTAGTCCAGAACCTAAACCCTTTACATAAAAAAAACATTGACTAAGTCCCTAATCTACCTTTCACGAGAAATTTGCAGAGATCATTTACATTTAATTACAGACTGCCGCTCAGTCGCCATTTTGAGAAGGGACAAAAAATAATCGTACCCTAGAATCCACAGTGTATAGTGGAGTAGTGGTTACGAAGCTCTCCGAATTAAATAGATCAGGGATCGGACAGAAAGGCAATTTATAGTCATTTAATTTTATATTAAATGACAATAAATTGCCTTTCTGTCCGATCCCTGATCTATTTCCTATCCCAGGAGCCGAGATAGTGTAGGAAACTCTATCAGATTAGTACCTGTTCCTGCACCTGCGCAGCTATATAAGAACTCTCTGGAGGTTTGTTGTGTTCCTGCGAGTGAGATCCGTATCCGCCTAAGCAATTGCTGTGTCGCGGCAGGAGTGACATCGCGGGATCGATATATATACTATAGCAAACATATTTAAATCAGGCGAACCGTATGGTTGAATGCCTCCCGATGTTGTATAAAAAGATCACGTAAACGTTCATCACATCACATCCCATCAACCCTTACTCAACCCACTGCAGGGACACGGGTCTCCTTTCAATCTAAGGGGTTTAAAGCATACTCCACCACGCTGCTCAACTGCGGATTGGCAGAGGCCAGTGTTTTCAAGCCGCCCGAGGGCCAGTGACTTAGCTTAACGATTGTCATCTGTCAATAACAGTCGGAACCGACGGCTTAACGTGCCCTCCGAAGCACGGAGAAATTCGCAATAGATAAATTCATCTATAGACAGGCTGCAGTCGACGTTGCTTAACCTGTGTGTTCAAATGACACGCGCAACGACACCATCGATCTCTCACATAAACGGTATATACATAAACGTTATATATATTTGACGAGCTCGGTGGCGCAGTGGTGAAACGCGTTGTTACGCTACTTTGACACCAACGCTCGTGGGTTCGATTCCCACACAATACAAACATTTGTGTGCATGAACATGTCTGTTTGTCTTGGTCTGGGTATTTTCTATGTATAATAAGTATGTATTTACAAAAAAAAATGTATTTACGTATGTTTATCAGTTGTCTAGTACCCATTACACAAGCTTCGCTTACTTTGGGGCTAGATGGCGCTGTGTAATTTGTGAGACAATATATATATAGATAATTTAAATCAACAGTACATCGACAAGAAATGTAAAGAATTGGCGATTGCCGCATCAGGGATTTTAACAATACTAGCTGGAGGGTGCAGAAAACTGCAGAAAAATAACTCCCTAGAGGGTTATTGCGTTCCTGCGTGTGAGTGAGGTCACCAGTATGATCCTAAGGATTACTGTTTTAGCAGCACAGGAGGCATCGCGCGAGTTATACTTAATATATTACAAGCGTTCAACCGGCAGAAGTGAAAACTTGAACATGCGGACCAAACAGCGATATTGATAAACTACGTTGAACGAAACGCGTACGCGCCAATAATTTCATGGCGTTTACAACGTTTTGGTCGCGAGAAAATAATGCCCTATGAACGATCTAGTGCTTCATGTTTTAATTGTTTAATTAGAGGTAACTAAAATAATGTTTTAGCGCTGTAGCGAATTTAAGTTCTAATTCTCACCAATATCTTACGGTCAGGGTCACGTGTCCTGATGCGAGTTTAACATTTTTTACTCATCCCAACGCCGATAAAGAGTTTTCACTTCAAAATTTTTTTTCGCAAATTATTATTTATGCAAGAAAACATTTTTTTTTGTGATGGAACTACAAATTTACTGTTTTCGGATATTTTTCCTTTACTTATGCTACATGACATTGCTTATGAAATTTTATGATTCTAAGTCAATGTGAAGTACTCTATAGGTTTTGATACCCTTTGCGAGTGTCAAAATATGCGTATAAGCGAGGCATAAACAGCCGTATCTTTTGATTGCGTTGATTTAAAATTTGGTATTAATTTCAGCTCGATGGCTCTACCCGTTCCTGAGAAAAAGTATCTTGACATACAGACAAATGGACAATATAGTGATCCAATAAAAATTTCGTTTTTTCTTTTAAGGTACGAAACCTAAAAAATCGGCCAAGTGCGAGTCGGACTCGCGCACGAAGGGTTCCGTACCATTATCTATAAAAACAGCAAAAAAAAAAAATCACGTTTGTTGTATGGGAGCCCCCTTAAATATTTATTTTATTCAATTTTTTAGTATTTGTTGTTATAGCGGCAACAGAAATACATCATCTGTGAAAATTTCAACTGTCTAACTATCACGGTTCAAGAGATACAGCCTGGTGACAGACGGACGGACGGACGGACGGACGGACGGACGGACGGACGGACGGACGGACAGCGGAGCCTCAGGAATAGGGTTCCGTTTTACCCTTTGGGTACGGAACCCTAAAAAGACTAATAAAAAAAAATATGTGAAGAGAAATTTATAAAACATAATAAAATATCATTATTTAAAAAATGTCAAACGTGGCTAAGTACTTGCGAGGGCCCATTGGCAAATAAAGAATTCATGTCATTTATCTTCAAAACATAACGTTTTTGTAACGTAACGCACAGTTGCATTTATGCCTATTGAACTGGTTTATTGAAGTGCCTAATATGTAAAACTAATAACTCTGCTGAATTTCGTTAAGAAATAATTATGATAATCAGAAAAAGAAACATTATGACGAGTTCGGTGGCTCAGTCGCGGATGACGCAACTTTGACACTAACGCTCGTGCATTCGATTCCCATACAAGACAAACATCTGTGTGTATGAACATGTATGTTTGTCTTGGTCTGGATGTTTCAAGAGAGGTAATCTGGGGAAGTACCCCCACCTCGCAGAAAACCGCAGCCAAATAACGACTTCATAGAGGGTTGTTTTGTTCCCGCGTGTGAGTGCCAGAGGTGGCATCGCGCGAATGATACTTAATACATTAGAAGCCTTAATAGGCTACGGTAACTGCTTTACATCAGGTGGGCCGTAACTTGTATGTCTCCCGACGTTGTATAAAAATATATTCTAGATCTGTTATTATTTAGATAAACACAAAGGAAGTTAAACAATATCCAGAGTATTTACATAAACAGAGTTCGCAGCAGGTGGTACGAATCGTGTAAACGCGTGTCCCATCTGATCTGCATAAGTTTGTTGTAGTTGGAGCAAAGGGGAATGTATTCTGGTACGCGGTGATTTAGGGATGTTGGACTGTCGAGATGTAGGAGTGACACGTACGAGCATAATGGAGGGATAAATCATCCAGGTTAAAGATCGTCCTCGGAAAAAAGTTTCGGACTGAATTGAAAAAATAGGTCAGGAACCTTTTGACGAGGTCGATGGCGGAGTGATTAGGCTACATTGACACCGAGGCTCGTGGGATCAATTCCCGCACAGGACAAATGTTTGTGTGTATGGATATGTCTGATGGTTTTAGACTTGTAGAGGTAGGGCGCATCGAAGCAACAAACCAGCCCGTCTGGGGAAGTATCTACACCTCACAAAAAACCGCAGCCAAATGACAACTCCCTAGAGGGTTGTTGTGTTCTGCGTGTGAGTGAGGTCACTAGTATGCTCCTAAGTAGTTGCTGTGTAGCAGAGGAGGCATCGCGCCAGTGTTACTTAATATATCGCAAGCGTTAATAGGCTACGGTACCCGCTTTACATCAGGTGGGCCCTATGCATGTATGCTTCCAGACGTAGTATAAAAAAAAAAATTCATAGGTCTTTTCCGACATAGTCGAATCTTCAGATGTCACCGACTGATAAAACATGACTAACTTGGTCGTGGTAGAGGAATCTTGACGGCTCCTACATTCTTCCACTTTCACATTGCATATCTGTTTTGTCATTCTTTCATCCATCAAGCGCGCGGTTACTTTTTGCGGTTGCGGCATATGCTGCGGAAGACGCATTGCGATTGACGCGCACTATTTTATTACATATAAAAAATTACCATGCATTAATTTTTACGTTTGACGCAGCGGCAATCGCAGCGTAAGACGGAATGCGGCAACCGCACAGTAAAACATAATTTACCTTCACGTATTCGTATGAAGTATCCTTGTTTGTTGCGCGAACCGTTGGCGTTCAACGCTCGCGGTAGATGCTTATGCATAGCGCATTTGAATACGTATTGTTTTGTGCGCTTAACTATATGCTACGCGAATTTTAAAATATGCAATCACTAGTATTGTCTTAGATTTTCGCGATTGTTATACATTTTCTATCATTATTTGTTATTGTTATCATTATTTTCTGATTCATTGCAAAGGCGAGCGGTCCGGATTATTGATGACCCTAAGCTGGGAGCATCTCTTGAGCCGTTGGAGCTCCGCAGAGACGTCGCCCCGCTGAGTCACTTTTACCGACTGTATCATGGTGAATGTTCGGAGGAACTCTACAGCCTTATTGCTCCTTCCCCGTTCAAGTACCGGAACTACCATCCATCACAGCGTGCACATTCTCACACAGTCGAGAATATTATCCCATTGTCTCGCACAAAATGGTTTAGTCAATCCTTTTTGTGCCGAATTGCTGACCGGTGGAATAAATTTCCCGGCGATGTGTTTCCGGCTCCACACGTGTTCAACATTGGGTTCTTCAAGAGGAATATAAAGAGGCACCTTCAAGGCCGGCATAGTAGACGCCACGAGACGACATGAATGTCTTGCATGGTATTTCGTGGCTTCTATTCCTGGACACTAGTGTCCTGCAGCCCATCAAGTAGGATGGATGCCCTGGATGTCACATGCCGTGTCCCCAATAAAAAAATAAAAATAAAACAATTTCTTTTAACGGAAGTATCGCGTGTTTTATTTATTTTGTTGAACCAGACGTTTCGAATGCTATGCACCGTCCGTGGTCGCAGGAAGACTCTTATTCGTCTTTCTGCGACCACAGACGCTGCATAGTACTCGCAATAATGATGTATTGCGGGTATGGTCAGCAAGCGTTACGCCACAAATTTTGCGTAATGCTTGCATCTCGGCTGCATTTATTCTACTATCATGCTCTCTCTGCCATATCCAGGCATGACTCCCATAATTTCGCGTTGGAATCAGCACTGCGTTGTATACAATGCAGCTTTACCTTCTGGCTTTAGTTCCAGCTACCTAGAAATTTACCTAACGCTCCTTTCACACTGTTTCCAGCGTTCACTCGTCGCTCCGCAACAACACTGTACCTCTCTTCCCTGTAAAAACAGCTGGCTTCTACGAAGTCAGAGAAAAAATAAATAAAATGAAATGTACTATTTCCCTAGCCTTGATAATATTATTTTTTTTATTTGTGATCGCAACATACAATCATGAAGTTGATAAAAATAATATGTATATTTATAATTAGTTAACTTCGCTTACATTTTTTGTGTGAGTGCGAAGAAATTTGTTTTTTTTTTATACAACGTCGGGAGGCATACAAGCATACGGCCCACCTGATGTAATATATTAAGTATCACTCGCGCGATGCCTCCTCTGCTGCTTACGCAGGAACTCCTTAGGAGTTTACCAGGCTTTGTTATTTGGCTGCGGTTTTGCGGTTGGTTTCTTTAGAGTCATCCTACTAACACATTCCCACTGTGTTCATCGTGATATACGAATGGAATGGTTGCAATAATCCTATTGATAAATGGGTCCAGTTAAGAGTTCTATTCAATTTAATATGTTTTTTACAGGCCATAACTATGGAGCTGTTGCTATAAACCTCGACTTGTGGTAAGTTCTTATATTTTTCATAACAAAATAAATAAAAAATAAAACAGCGTGAAATTGGGACAGTTATAGGGGCTGCATGAAATTGGTGTAATCAAATGTGGAGAAATAAACGGAGCCAATATTTCGCGAAGAACTTAAATAATATTCACCGTTTTTTATTTGGAGGTTTTAGAATTCCGTGTGTAAAGTACTCGTATCTGCACTGTATATATATATTAAATACATAAACTCGTCTTTGTCTATACAATTCATCCGTACGTGTGATGTCACTGAACTCCTTCTAAATGGTTTTTTGAAGTTATACTTGTTTAGGCGCGTTATGAAAAAATGATGAGAGTGAAATTTTAAGATGCGCGCGCATCTGTAACACAAAAGTTACAGGTTGAAGATGCCCGCTAAACGGCCGGAGTAGCCATGGCAACGGCGGCGGCGGCGGCGGCATGCATCTACGTTCGTATCGGATTATACCTAATCGGTACCGGAAGTACACAAAGTACTTTAAATCAAGTGCTAAGAAATTATATTCAGTAGTGATTTAAATTTAATATTTTGATTAATATTATTTACTATTCGTAAATATTAGCGTAAAAAATTGTGCTTATATACTTTTTCAAGTGCTCCAATATAATTGAGGTTAACTGTCCGTATGTATTATTTATTGATATAAATTAAAATAATATTATTTAATAATGCCAAAGAAATATAACTTCTCATGCGCGTACATAAGTACATGCACCCATTTTTTTTTAATTAATACTTCTACTCCTGCCATGGGCAAGGCTCTTTTTATCGCTTATTTATTATTAATATACAAGTTAACACATTCATCCATCATATACTCTTTCATACCACAATTCATTCTTTCATTCATCATCTTTCAGTATTTTTGCCCATTTTTGAACGCCGGTGAAACTACGGCTGTTTCCAAACTTCCCTCTCCATACTGCGTCAATCCAGCCACGGACGACAACGAGCTCCACAGCTCCACCCAGCCACCGCGATCCCGTCGGCTACCTTCTAAATGGTTAGACCAATTTTCTGAAATCTGATTTGGATAGGGGTGGACCAGGACGATTACCAGTTGCCAGTACTGATGTTATGCTCTCCTCTCGCTTAGCCTATAGAGGAAGAGAATATAGTCACGTAGGCAGACTTTTCATGGTCGCAGCATATACCGTGAGCTCAGCATGTCTCCAAAAAATGTAGAAGGATTGGGTTGTAAGGAATACTCTGGATTTAGCTGAAGGGCATGAAAGGTGATTACATACATACATACATATCATCACGCTTGTCTCCCATTGGGATAGGCAGAGACTATAGAACGCCAGGTGCACCGATCCAAACATACCGCTCTCGCTTCTTCTATCAACCTCTTCATGCATGCTCTTCGGTTTTGGGTACTTTTGATTTGGCCCTTTTTAACACATCACCAATTTGATCTATATGTGTGCATCTAGGGCGGCCCCTCCCGACATCACCATTCACCCTTGCTTGATACACTTCTTTCGTAACTCTTTTGTCATTCGTTCTTTCTAAATGACCAAACCATCTCAGCTTACCTTTTCAATTTTTGTCACTACATCAACTTTCGTTCCACAAAGTTCTCGTATCGTGCTATTTTTTATTCTATCAACCATTCTTACTCCACACATACATCCTCAGCGCTCTCATTTCTACGTCGTTCACCCTGCTTTCATGCTTGTTCTGCCATAACTATGTTTCACTACCGTACATCAATGTTGGCGTTATTACACTCTGAATAGCAAGGCGAGCTTTGTTCGATATGCTATCGCTTATTACCACGGAGTACAACGCACCATTAATACGGTTCCATTGACCAAGTTTTTTTGAAAAGCTGATTAATTGTGGAGATTTGAATGATTGGCCTGGGACGGCAAGCGCGGCAGCTACGATGCTGTGCTTGATCTGTACGGAAATAAAAAAAGTGAACAAAGAACAAATTTATACTTTTATACGAAACAAGACCTCCTTATTCCGTCACAAGAAAATTCATACGTTTACGTGGAGATGGAATGAAGGAGACAGTGTCATTATCAGATTTGACTTTGATAGATGACCGACTCCGGAACAATATTGTGTATACAAGACACTATAGCGGCCCCAATTTTGAAATTGACTACCAGGTGATAACCCGGTTGTTTGGCCTTTTCAACAATTGAAGGCACATGCATTTGTTTTTTTTTTTGTATAAAATTCCGTTTCTTCAGGAAAACCTAATCTAAATACAAAATATTATCAAAATCGAGAATTACTCATTTAAAGGTCTGCTTGTCCACTATCTAACTATGCATATGTGTATTATTGGGATTTAACTGAATATGAATATTTTGACGAGCTCGGTGGCTCAGTCGCTCAGTCAAAGACGCGACTTTGATACCAACGCTCGTGGGTTCGATTCCCACACAAGGCAAACATTTGTGTACATAAACATGTCTGTTTGTCTTGGTTTTAAGAGAGGTAGAGCGCATCAAAGCAGCTCGTCTGGGGAAGTAACTCCATCTGACAGAAAACCGCACGCAAATAACAACTCCTTAGTGGATTGTGTGTTCCTGCGTGTGAGTGAGGTCACCAGTGTGATCCCAAAGAGTAGCTGTGTAAGCGGCAGAGGAGGCATCGCGCGAGTGATTGTTGATATATTAGAAGGGTTAATAGGCTACGGTAGCCGCTTTGCATCAGGTGGGCCGTATGTGTATGTATAAACAAGAAGCGTGTGAGGTGTGTAAGGATTGAGTCACGTGGCGCTCGGTCTCTGTCTACCCCGTAAGGGATTCGGCGTGAAGTAATTGACAAAGATGATACATGTTTGTCAACTGTTATTAAGTAGTAAGTGCAAAAGAGTTTTTAATAAATAAAATATTGTATTCCAATTAGATTGTTTAATTTAATTGTTTATCATTGGAACAGATAGGGTATATGTTCAATCAAATTAAATCATTCCAAGATCATTTGATGCAACACGTCGATTGATGAACGAGACCCTAATAGTTAATAGATTCAGGCGTTATTTTGCGAAAGTCAAACTTACATGCGATTTGATCCAACCTGCTTTGTGCGCTTCCGCCACCAATTAGTTCATGCGGCCTAGCGCCGGCCGGCACCCACCCATTACTGTTAGTGCGTGCTACATGCCGACGCTGCCATGGCTGCTCCGGTAGTCTCTGCCCAACACAACACAACGCCCGATGATGCCTCGTGGAGAGGCGAAACACGTGTCGCAGCGACGACCAGGCCAGTCGTGGCAGTGACGGTGGTGGTGGCGGATTCTGTTCCAGATGGCGGACGACCGCAGCAGCCGAGGCAGAGACTACCGGAGCAGCCATGGCAGCGTCGGCATGTTGCACTTACTAACAGTAGTGGGTGGATGCCGGCCGGCGCTAGGCCGCATGAACTAATTGGTGGCGGAAGCGCACAAAGCAGGTTGGATCAAATTGCATGAGACCCTAATAAACAACGCGTACGCTATAGCTGTATTCAACAGGTATTCAATAGCAGCACTACTGAAGAATTACCTTCGTCTTCATCTAGATCACATTCACTTTACAATTTCAGTTAACGGCTAAGCTTTTTGTTTTTTTTATACAACGTCGGGAGGCATACAAGCTTATTGGTGACCTCACTCACACGCTGGAACACAACAACCCTCTAGGGAGCTGTTATTTGGCTGCGATATTCTGTGAGGTGGAGGTACTCCCCCGGCGGGCTGCTTTGATGCGCCCTACCTCTCTTAAAACATCCAGACCAAGACAAACAGACATGTTCATGCACACAAATGTTTATCTTGTGTGGGAATCGAACCCACGAGCGTTGGTGTCAAAGTCGCGTCTTTCACGACTGAGCCACCGAACTCGTCAAAGTCTATCGCTGCGGATCCTTACCAGCATTCTGATAATCCTTGGACTGTGTTAGAAATTGTCGATAGCTACCTCCAAGTTACAGAAAAGATAAATGAAGTAATATGTACCATTTTCCTATACTCGACCTAAAAATCCAATATTTAATTTGTGACTTAAAATAAATGTACGATGATGTAGTTGGTAAACAAGAAATAACTTTTATTTTTATTTTGTTAAAGCCGTAGAAATTCCCTTCCCTTCAGTCAAACAACTAAGGGAAGGCTATAAAAATATAAGAAATTTCCAATATTATGCGCCTACGTGATAGCTCGGCTGTGGAAAGAATTTCTTACACACGAAGACAAAGAAGAACGTTCACATTTACGATTATAAAAAATATATTTATTAATCTTTAATAATTTTAATAAAAAAGACTTTAAATAAAAAAGATTCTATATTCGTCACCTATCTGGGTTAGATAGGAATACAGAATTAGGGTTAAATTGGAATACAGAATATTTTTTTTTAGAACGTATTTCTAAAAAAAAATATTCTGTATTCCAATTTACCCAGATAGGTTTACCTTAAAATCTGTTTAAAAAGTTAAAATACTGATATTAAACATGAGACTCCTTAAATTATGCTGTTGCTCTGTTAGCAGCAGAGGTGACATCGCACGAATGATACTTAATGTATTACAAACGTTAATAGGCTACGGTAACCGCTTTACATCAGGTGGATCGTATGCTTGTATGCCACCCGACGTTGTAAAAAAAAATATAGATATTGTCATAAATTTCCCATACATGTAATAGAAATTCTAAATTACTAAAATATTCTTATATTTTACATCAGGTGGGCCGTATGCTTGCATGTTTCCCGACGTTGTATATAAAAAAACTGCATCAGGTGGGCTGTATGCTTATTTGGCTACTGATTTTATACATAGAAAAAAAATATATAACATAAAATACTAAACAGCATTATGGGTTGGAGTCCGCTTCATATCATGTTATTAATTAACGTAAATATTGGAATTTTAACAGCATCCTTGTGATGTGGTGCAAAGACGAGCTGTGGGAATTGTGGATAATCCTAAACTCATACATGGTATTGAACCCTTGAGTTTACGAAGGGATTTTGTCTCCCTTTGTGTGTTCTACTGATTGTACAATTGATTGTGTTTCGGGGGCTTGTCCCATATAGTATCAGCAACCTCGTTTTACAATCGCACCATTCATTCACGTACGGGAATTCAACCTCACACACAGGAACCGCAACGGTCGCGTACTGTGCGGCTCCAGAGAAGTTTTCTATCGGGAAATCTTAAATTTTGAAATGTTGAGCTTTACCCTAGGTACTACAATTCCCTAGGTACAACATGAGGTTTGTAAAAAAGGCGTGAAGAGGCTTTTGCAGGGTTGGCAATGCTCCAGTGTCATTGGCCAAGTGGTAATAGGCCACAGTAATTAATTACCATCAAGCAGGCTATATGCTTATCTCCTACATTGTATTAATAAAATAAAAAAGTAATATTATTAAAGAAAACCTATCTTACCTTGGGTAATTTTACAACAAAAATTTGTTGAGGAATCTGGTGTCTTAAAATACATTGCTTATATATCGTCGATATCGTCCTTGTGCGAGACTTATGACACATAGACAATTCTAACGCATCTCTTTCAGTAGGACGTTAAAAATAAAACCTTAACGAATCCGGTCTTCTGTATTTTAACCGTGTACAGTATTTTAAACATTCAAAATCTTCTTATATATATATATATATATATATATATATATATATATATATATATATATATATAAGAAGATTTTGAATGTTTAAAATATTTCTGTATTTTAACCGTGTACAGTATTTTAAACATTCAAAATCTTCTTATATATATATATATATATATATATATATATAAGAAGATTTTGAATTTTAAACATTCAAAAAAGTATTTTAAACATTCAAAATCTTCTTATATATATATATATATATATATATATATATATATAAGAAGATTTTGAATGTTTAAAATACTGTACACGGTTAAAATACAGAAGACCGGATTCGTTAAGGTTTTATTTTTAACGTCCTACTGAAAGAGATGCGTTAGAATTGTCTATGTGTATATATATATATATATAGTGTATATATATATATATATATATATATATATATATATTGGAATATGTATTTTATACTACGTCGGGAGGCATACAAGCATACGGTTCACCTGATGTAAAGCGAGTACCGTAGCCTATTAACGCTTGCGATATACTCGTGCGATGCCTCCTCTGCTGACTTACACAGCAACTCCTTGGGAGCTTACTGGTGACCTCACTCTCACGCAGGAACACAACAACCCTCTAGGGAGCTGTTATTTGTCTGCGGTTTTCTGTGAGGTGTAGGTACTTCCCCAGACTACTTCTCTACTTTCATGCGCCCTTCCTCTCTTAAAATATCCAGACCAAGACAAACAGACATGTTCATGCACACAAATGTTTGCCTTGTGTGGGAATCGAACCCACGAGCGTTGGTGTCAAAGTCGCGTCATTCACGACTGAGCCACCGAGCTCGTCATAAAAACATTAAACATTAAAAACATATATATTGAATATATTCGCTAGTCACAAATCTAATTAAAGCACAGATTCAAAATTTTATTTATTCATAATGGTGACTTCATACTTACCTTTAGGCCTACTTAATCAAAACTATTCGCAAGGTAGCTGCGCGGTTTGAGAGGGTCTCGTCAGGTAACTGCGCAGTGTAGGAGGGATGTGTTGACACACCCCGCATGAATCACAGCTTCCTCACAAACTATCTTAGTTAAACGATAAACATCTAAACTTTACGTATTTAGTATGTATGTATAACTTCACGCCAAATCCTGCGAGGTAGGCAGAGAGAACCGAGCGTCACATGATTCGATCCTTACACACCTCACTCGCTTCTTTAACATTAATTGCTCTTCTCATGCTCGCTCTCCGGTTTCTAAGGCTCCTGACATCACCTTCTGATAGAATACGATTAATGTGGTCTTAGTAGATAATTTCATATTTTAATATTTACAATACACAATATACAGGACAAGCATTTGTGTGCATGAACATGTCTGTTTGTCTTGGTCTGGATATTTTAAGAGAGATAGGGCGCATCAAAGCAGCCCGTCTGGGGAAGTATCTCCACCTCTAAAAAACCGCAGCCAAAATAACAGCACCCTAGCGGGTTGTTGTGTTCCTGCGTGTGAGTGAGGTCACTAGTAAGCTCCCAAGGACTCGCTGTGTAAGCAACAGAGGAGGCATTGCGCGAGTGATACTTAATATATCGCAAGCATTAATAGGCTGCGGTACTTTACACCAGGTGGGCCGTATGCTTGTATGCTTGTAGTATAGAAAAAATATAATTATAAGTTTTAGTATATTTATCGTCACATAGTTTTTTTTGTATGTTGCTTGACGTCCCAATTCGTCGGCTTCCACTGTAAAGTCGGCGATTCAGTTGGCTTAGCGTCGGGCAATTTTCATAAAGGGTATGGTGTGGAGCCCTATCGTTCGAAATTAGGACTCTTCCGACACCTGTTTACCCAAATATCTACCATCTTACCCTATTTACCCTCGCTGTTTTAATCGGACTTATTTCGAATTCATTGTATGTGCTATATATATGTTAGAAAAGTGTTTTTTTTATCTACTACATAAACATATAATTACAATTAATGCGTCTTATTCATGAACTTTATCTGTACGTCCACCTTAGCATTCTTTTATGTAACGTTGGAAGGCATATAAACATACGGCGTCCCTTATAAACAGTAGTTACCGTAGCCTATGCATGCTTGGAACACATAAATGATTAAACAGTTAATAGATTCAGGCGTTATTTGGCGAAAGTCAAATTTACATGCAATTTGATCTAACCTGCATTGTGTGCCATTGTCATTGTGCATATTATTCTTACGATTAACGTCTACAACGCCTGATGATGCCTCGTGGAGAGGCAAAACACGTGTCGCAGTGACGACCAGGCCAGTCGTGGCAGCGACGATGGTGGTGGGGGCATGAGGATTCTGTTCCAGATGGCGGACGACCGCAGCAGCCGAGGCAGAGACTACCGGAGCAGCCATGGCAGCGTCGGCATGTTGCATTTACTAACAGTAGTGGGTGGGTGCCGGCCGGCGCTAGGCCGCATGAACTAATTGGTGGCGGAAGCACACAAAGCAACACAAGATTACTCACGCATTGGCACCCGTGCTGCTAATATAGCAACTTCATAGAAGCTTATTGGTAATCCTACTTACTCTTAAGAAGACTACAGGGAGTAGTTGTTTGACTGTGGTTGTCTGTGAGGTAGCGGTACTTTCCTAGTTTATGAGTGTACATATATATACAGGATACTTTGACGTACCCTACCTCTCTTAACCCTTCGAAACCCGGGTGGTCATATATGACCGCGAAATGTATGGGAAAACGTATATAACGGGTTCTGACTGGTCACAGCATAGACATAAATAGCATCGTATAGAGCATACTCAGTTCCGAAATCATCTGGAGGAAAATGTCCAAGTGTGATGTCCACGAAAGTCAATGTCAACTGACAGGACACTGTGTTGTCTTTTGTCAGTTGCACTTGCAATTTGGGCTCCTCTTTCGCTTACCATCAGGTAAAGTGGAGCCAATATGCTGAAGTTACATTAAAAAAACAGGTGCTGTGTTCAGCAGAGCGAATCAGTACATCATCTCTGGGCAAAGACTTATGTTATACATGTCTCAAGTTAGACCCGCTTGGAGTACTGTAGCCCCCTCTACATCTTATGAGATGTGCTGTGAGAATTATCGAGGATCCTTAGCTTGCACGCTTTTTAGAGCTCTTAAGTTTGTGGAGGGATTTAGTCTCCTGTACAATGAATTGTTTTCCGACAAGCATTATAAAAAGTGTGTAGCCTATTTTTCAAATCAAACAAGCACGCTAGCCAATAATACCCAAATACACATTAAATATATAATTATGACAAACGGTGCCTGAAAGTATTTATTTTTATTAAAAAATATACTTTTGAATGACAAGCTCGGTAGCTCAGTCTTGAATGACGCGACTTTGACACCAACGCTCATCGGTTGGATTCCCACACAAGACAAACATTTGTGTGCATGAACATGTCTGTTTGCCTTGGTATGGATGTTTTAAGAGAGGTAGGGCGCATCAGAGCAGCCCGTCTGGGGGAGTACTTCCACCTCACAGGAAACCGCAGCCAAATAGCAATTCCCTAGAGGGTTGTGTTCCTGCGTGTGAGTGAGGTCACCAGTAAGCTCCTAAGGAGTTGCTGTGTAAGCAGCAGAGTGATACTTAATATATTACAAGCGCTAATAAGCTACGGTAATTACTTTACATCAGGTAGGCCGTATGCTTGTATGCCGCCGACGTTGTATTAAAAAAATCGGCCAAGTGCGAGTCGGACTCGCGCACGAAGAGTTCCGTACCACTATCTATAAAAATCGGTCAAGTGAGAGTCGGACTCGGGCACGAAGGGTTCCGTACCATTATCTACCATCTATAAAAACGGCAAAAAAAAAATAAATATTTATTTTATTCTATTTTTTAGTATTTGTTGTTATAGCGGCAACAGAAATACATCATCTGTGAAAATTTCAACTGTCTAACTATCACGGTTCGTGAGATACAGCCTGGTGACAGACGGACGGACGGACGGACGGACAGCGAAGTCTCAGTAATACGGTTCCGTTTTACCCTTTGGGTACGGAAGCCTAAAAAATCGGTCAAGTGCGAGTCGGACTCGCGCACGAAGGGTTCCGTACCATTATCTATAAAAACGGCAAAAAAATCACGTTTGTTGTATGGGAGCCCCCTTAGATATTTATTTTATTCTATTTTTTAGTATTTGTTGTTATAGCGGCAACAGAAATACATCATCTGTGAAAATTTCAACTGTCTAACTATCACGGTTCATGAGATACAGCCTGGTGACAGACGGACGGACGGACGGACGGACGGACGGACGGACAGCGGAACCTCAGTAATAGGGTTCCGTTTTACCCTTTGGGTACGGAACCCTAAAAAGCGAGTGAGATGTGGAAGGACTGCGTCTTGTGGAACTCCCTCCTCTCTGCATCCTCGACAAGCAATTTGGTGTGAAGATAGTAGTAATAACACAGTATGGTATAGTTCATTGTACCATAATGAATGACCAAAGAGTTACGAAAGAAGTAAATCAGGCAAGAGTGAATGGTGATGTAGGGAGAAGCCGCCCTAGATACACACATATAGATAAAAATTGGTGATGTGTTGATAAAAGGCCAAATCAAAAGTACCCAAAACCGAAGAGCATGCACGAATAGGTTGATGAGTGTGGAAATAGCGTGAGGGGTTTTGGATCGGTGCATCTGGCGTTCTATAGTCTCTGCCTACCACAATGGAAGACAGGCGTGATAATATGTATGTATGTATCATAGTGTGTAGAAAATGAAAAAGGAACTCGAGACGTTGCCGGTGACTACCGACCAATATCATCGATACCCGTGATATCAAAAATATTCGGAACAGCAACACACGTTTTAAGAGAGGTAGGGGTCATCAAAGCAGAAAACCGCAACCAAATACAACTTCCTAGAGGGGTTGCTGTGTTCCTGCGTGTGAATGAGGTCACCAGATCCTATGGAGTGATACTTAATGTCGCGAGTGATACTCAATGTACTGGGAGTGTGTATAGGCTATGGTAACCGGTTTACATCAGGTGGTCAACTTCTTTGGGGAAACTCTTGTCACATAGGTTCAGCGCTCAAAGCGCAGAAGCAATACGCCAGGGTTATCTGTAACAGATCAATGACCACCATGCAGACCTCTATTTAAGAACTAAACATTTTGACCTGTCTGTTGCGTGTACAGTCTTGTAATTTGAGGATTTGTAAAAAAGCAATCAAATTTTATTTACATAGCGGCAGGAAAATAACGAGTACATTTTCAGACCCTAAACCGAATTAATATGCTCCCAATGACCACTTCTGTAATGTAATTTTCAGGTGTATAAGTACGATTCTAATATCTAAAATTTATGTATATGTAACATTAACAAACCGTTATCAAATGAAAGTTATTTTAGCACTGGTCTTTTAAGCGTAGTTGATTGTTATATGGCCATCGGTCCGGAGTCAGTAGAATTATGGTCCATTCATCCTAAAGACCCAGCTTTTGGCAATTATCGAGCACAAGCCGCCTCCTGCTGTGGAGCAATGTTAAAAGATCTTAATGAAAGCATTCAAATCAATTTGCACAAGCTTGCATTGCCAGAGGAACACCTGGCTCGTCAATTATATAACATGACCAATTTTTTTTTTTATTTATTTTGACCATGTTCCATCCTTAAGAGACAGAAACGGTGTTCCTGAACATTCCTATTCTACTTTTTTATGCTGAATCCGAATTCGAAGTCAAAATTCGAATATTCGAAAAAAACGCACACACAGACAAACGCACAGACAACCATATAGATTTCATATAGGAACGGTGTTCCTGAAAATGCATCTGAATATTTCATTACTCTATACAACCAATAAGCGGTCAGGTTAATTGAATTTATTTATTAAATCAATCACTAGTTGAAATTGAATTTCACGTCTTATGACATTTTAATTGGTGTCCGCAATCGGACGGAAATTGTTCATTTTATATTTGTTATTTAATGTACAGGGCAATTTTGATTGTACGGGTATTGCTCATTCGTTGCAAAAACCAATTAACTACAAAAAATACATAAATATTGAAATGTAACTTTTTTAATTAAATAAATAATCGATAGATGAATTTATAAATCAGATACTGTACAGAACTATGGCGGATCTAAATGTATTTTTTACTATTTGAGAAAAATAATTGCCGTATGTTTACGTATAATTGTATAAAATTTAAAAAGGCGAATTTTACAAATATAACCTGCCTGTCTATCTAAGCATCACTTGAAAACTCACATGCGACCCTAGGACTTTTCTCCGGTAACTGCCGTCACTGAGACAGTAGATGTGGGCGACCAACTCCCACCTCACCTTGCTGATTAATTCGACAACTTTGATGACAAAACACCTCTTCTCGAATTATATCCCTGAAACAAGTAGCACATTTTTATGCTCCAATTTTCGCTGGAAGACTTTTGTGCGCTCCTTATTTAAAAGAAAACTGAAACTTAAAAAAAAATATATGCATGCGGTTTAAGCGAGCGCGATAGAAGTAAAACCTTCAAAAATATGAACTGAATAATCAAGACTACTGCATACGTTTTCCGCATTACCCTAAGCTTCGTAATACGCAGGCGCGCACACACAAGTACTAACACACGTACAATGCTCGGACCCTGTAATAAATACCGTATAATACCTTCTATCTCACTCTCTCGCACGTTAAATCCTACAGATGTATATGGTTGTCTCTTTTTACTGTCACTTTTTCGTTTCATCGAGTTTAAAAAACAATAATGCTAACGTAGTTTTCACTTCAAAATATCGTTAGCATTTATTCTGGCATCAAAGGTCCATTTATTAAAGACCTATGAATGACAACTTTACCTAAGAATGACAAAACTTCCCCCCTGGGTTGCGGAGATATGAGGGCAGTCGCTCCATGCAGAAATCAGTATCTCCGCCAAATCCTTAGGTTTAGGTAACGGACCCTAGTGGTTTAGGAACCGGGATAATGCTAAGAAGACGAATAATCATTATTCTGTCTATCTATCTATCTATAACTTCACGCCAAATCCCTTGCGGGATAGGCAGAGAGAACCAAGCGCCACGTGACTCGATCGTTACATATCTCACTCGCTTCTTTAACATTCATTGATCTTCTCATGCACGCTCGCCGGTTTCTAGGGCTCCTGACATCACCTTCTGATAGAATACGACCAATTTGGTCATGGTAGGTAAGTCTTGGCCTTTCCCGGTTCCTACATCCTTCCACTTTTGCATTATATATCTGCTTCGTCATTCTTTCATCTTGCATTCTTTCTACATGTCCGAACCATCGGAGCATGCCTCTTCTTATTTTAACACCGACGCTCTCTTTCAGACCATCTCTGTTTCTAACATCATCATTGCGAATACGGTCTACAAGGCTCACGCCACAAATTTTGCGCAGCGCTCGCATTTCGACCGCGTTTATTCTACTTTCATGCTCTTTCTGCCATACACAGCTCTCGCTTCCATAAGTTAGCGTTGGGACCAACACTGCATTGTGTATAGCGAGTTGTGCCTTCTGGCTCAGGATTTTACTGCCAAGAAGTTTTCCCAACGCTCCATTCACACTATTCCCAGCACTCACTCGTCTTTCCACATCTGCGGTGTACTTTCCATCCCTGCTGAAAGCGCATCCAAGATATACAAACTCATCCACTTGTTCCAACACTTCTTCTCTTTCAAATACCATTATCTTTGTTTTCTTCGCATTCAGTAGTAAGCCTTTCTCCATACATTCGTCTTTCATCGTTGTGAACAGTGTTTGCAGTTCAGATGTATCTGCTAATAGCACGGCATCGTCTGCATACAGCAGACAGTTCACCACTAGGTCACCCATGCGCAATCCCACATTCGTTGACCTCATTCTCTGCAGACAACTATCGAGATACAGGATAAACAGCCAAGCAGATAGCATGCAACCCTGTTTGACACCAATTCTGACATCAACCACCAGGGTGACATGCCACCATCTGTCCGCAGCAATCCTTGTAAGTGGACTGCACAGCACGGAGTAGTGAACCGTCAATCCCATATCTCGGCAATATGTCCCACAGTTCCTTTCGCACAACCCTATCTATATTCATCGGATTTCACCCTCATTCTCCTTTCAATCACCTTTCCATATAGTTTTGCTGCTAAGCTGATCAAACTGATGGCCCTATAGCTGGCGCAGTCCATGCGTGACCCCTTGCCTTTATACAAGGGCACGATGACTGCGCGTCTCCAGTCCATTGGGACCCTTCCAGCTCTCCAGCATAGATTGCATAAGTACCAGAAGGCGTCCCGGACGTAAGTGCCACCTAATTTGATCATCTCAGCTGTGATCAGATCAATTCCCGCTGATTTTCCATTTTTCAAGCTTCGTATCGACCATTCGATCTCATCCATAGTTACGCCTTCGTCGGACACCGTAAACGTGGAGTAAGCATCCGACTCACTCTCATTGTCAGCGTCCGAGGCATACTCATACATTTCTTCAAAATATTCACTCCACCGTTCTAACACTTCTTGAGTGTTCGCAAGAATGACACCAGCTTTAGACTTTATCTTATCCATTCTGGATGCCGACGAACCACTCCGAGACTTCTTTACCTCTCTCCAAAAGAGTTTGGTATTTGCCTCGAAGGTTTTCGTCAGCCTCTCTTCCTCATTCATAATTTGTCTTTCACGCTTCTCTTTCACGCTTCTCTTTCACTAAAGCCTTGGTTTCATTCTTGCGTAGACGGTACATTTCTTTCTTTTTTCTCTCATATTTTCATTTAAGGGCAAAGATGATACGTAATCCAGCCACGTTTTCCTCTTTCTTGCTACGGAGGATTCAACTCAATTCGGACCAAGAACAGCTTCATAGCTGTATCGCTTGGTCCCAACCCATCCATTCAAATCTCCACACATAATACTCTTTCATTCCCTTCAGCTAAGTCCAGAACATCCCTTACAGACTCCCAAAACTTCTCCAGTTCTTGAGCACACGCTGAGCTTACGGGAGGAACTTTAATACTCGCGTGATGCCCAGTTTAATACGAACCCAGAGAAGTCAAGGCCCTTCCAAACAGTAATCTCTTACACCAGTGGCTAAGCGAGAGGAGAGTACGACACCTATACCAGCACTGGCATGATCGTCCCGGTCTACCCCAGACCATAGGGCCTTCATCCCACCGGGCAGATCATCGGTGTCGCTCCCCTTGCGCTTAGTCTCTGTCACACATAAAGCATCCAAACGTCTATCATTCATTACGTCTATCAATTCATTCGTCTTATCATTCAATCCACCTCTCACATTCCACGTGCCTATGCGGCACTCGGCTCCCCTCGTCCCGCCGGAATTGGCGCTGCGTGGTGGGTGGCGCCCCCCTCCGCCGCATGCAGCTATATTCGCATCGAAGGGGGCGGATTGGTGCGCGTCGCCTACGGGGGACGCCCTAATCCTGTGCATCCGCACATCGGTGCGCTTTTGGTCCAGAATTGCAATCGACTGATTGGCAGGGGTCGCGAACGAGCACGCTTCTGGCTCATGACCCCCAATATTAATAATTCTCCCCCAATAATAATCATTATTCTGTCTAATTAATAACGCTGAACATTCCAACGACATTTTTATTATTATACTTCTTTCCACTCACGGGTATTAATCCCGGTCATTTGATAGGCGTGTGCGGGGATAAGGATCAAACGCGTAGAGACCCCTTCGAAAAGACTGTATGTAATGTTGTACACCCGCCGTGACCCGCTCCAGGGGATATCAATGGGACAATATACCAATGAACATGTCACGGCAGGTATTGGGACTATTAGAAATATGTCGGAAAAAAGTAGGTTATTAAAATGATATTTGGAGGTATTATTACGAGTAGAATCGGACTATTGCAGAAGAGGGGCGGACGCCTGCCATAACTGTCATATTTGATGTTACTTTCGGCAGGCGGTGGCTCGGCCCTCACTAGATGGCTAGATTATTATTATTATTTTTATATATTAGTTCAGCATAGTGGCTCCTCTTTGCCTGATGGTAAGCGGAAGAGGAGCCCAAATCGCAACTGCAACTGACAAAAGACTACACAGTATCTTGTCTTGTTTTCTGTGAGGTGGAGGTACTTCCGTAGACGGGCTGCTTTAATGCGCCCGACATCTCTTAAAACATTCAGACCAAGACAAACAGATATGTTCATACACACAAGTGTATCCTTTCCTTTTTTTATACAACGTTGGGAAGCATACAAGCATTACCCCCCCACCCTCCAAGACAAACATACATGTTCATGCACATAAATGTTTGTCCTGTGTGGGAATCGCACCCACGAGCGTTGGTGTCAAAGTCGCGTCATTCACGACTGAACCACCGAGCTCGTCAAAACACTAAGGTTGCCTGAAAGAGATCACTAATTATACTGCCTTTTGTAGTTTAATTTTATTTTAATATTTTTTAATTAACGTAACAGCACGTTGCACGACTACGCCACCGGGCTCGTCAAACTTTAGCAGATTGATATAAAATTGTGAAATTGGGATAGAAAATCAAAATGCAATTTGATCTAACCTGCCTTGTGTGCTTCCGCCGCCAACTTTGGTGGCGGAAGCACACAAAGCAGGTTAGATCGAATTGCATGTAAATTTGACTTTCGCAAAATAACGCCTGAATCTATTAACTAGAAAATCAAAAGTCCATGAAACAAGTCACTAAAAAGATACATACCGTATAGTTTTGCAGAATATTTTCACTTAGATATATTTCAATCAGTTCATGAAATACAAAACTCAAAATAAATACAAAAAAAAACGTAATTCAAAATATTAAAATGAATGTGAAGTCAATTACGTAACATGTTCCGCGTAATTTGCGGGCAATAATGACTTCATCATTGTCCAGTAACAAAGTTTGAGTCAATTATGGTGCATTGATGAATTTCGACATTACAGTAGTTGGTAGCTTTTCATATTATTGAATTTCATCAAATTGTTTCCAATTTCATTAGGCATATTACGAAGCTATTTTCGTATTCTAATATGTATTCTATGATACTGTTCTTGTATTCTCATATGTATTTAATTAAACTATTTTCTTGATTGTCACATATCTTTTGTGAAACAAGCATCGTATTCTTCAAGATGTATGATGATGAGGTAGGGCGCATCAAAGCAGCCCGTCTGGGGAAGTACCTCCACCGCACAGAAAACCGCAGCCAAATAACAACTCCCTAGAGGGTTCTTGTGTTCCTGCGTGTGAGTGAGGTCACCAGTAAGCTCCTAAGGAGTTGCTGTGTAAGCAGCGGAAGAGGAATAGCGTGAGTGATACTCAATATATCGCAAGCGTTAATAGGCTACGGTACCCGCTTTACATCAGGTGGACCACATGTTTGTATGCCTCCCGACATAGTATAAAAAAAATGTATTTAATGAAGCTGTATTCTTATTTGTATTGAAATTATACAAGGTATTTATAGACAACTTTAGGAGACAAACAAATACGACCCATCTGAATTAAACTGGTTATCGTAGCCTCTATGTGTGCTTCCAATACGATGGATATCGCTCACCCGTTTCACTCCCACTGCTAACATAGAATCCGATACTTACGCACGTCACTCGCTTTTTTAACATTCGTAGCATTTTTCATGTACTCTCGCTGGTTCCTAGGGCTCCTGACCTCACCTTCTAATAAAATACGATCAATTTGGTTAGTCTTGGTCTTCCTTGGCCTCTAAATCCTTCCACTTTCGCATTGAATATCTAGTTCGTCATTCTTTCATCCTGCATTCTTTCTACATGTCCGAACCAACGGAGCATGCCGATTCTTATCTTAACAGCGTTGGGATTAGTACCGTGTTGTGTACAGCGAGCTGTGCCTTCTGGCTTAGATTTCAGCTGCTTAGAAGTGTACCCAGCGCTCAATTCACGCTATTCCCTGCACTCACTGGTTTCTCCACATCAGCGTTGTACCTTCCATCGCTGCTAAAGCACTTCTCTAGCTGCCAAGACAATCTCACCCCACTTGCTCCAAAACTTTTTTTATATCATGCAAAAATCCCATGTGATCTGAATATCTCTCGTGCGTTGCTACCCTTGATGCTGACTCAGCAACATCTTATGAACTTACTGGTAACCTCTGGTAACGGTAGGTTGACTGCGGTTTTCTGTAAAGTTGAGGTACTTCTCTCTTCGTTCTTCTTCTTCTTGAATACAGCTTTCCAAACAGAGGTACTGTTTGATTGCTACCTGATGTAGTAATGACGTGTTTTAATGTATATACAACATCGGGAAGCATAACAGTGTACAGCATATGATGTAAAGCGGTTACCGTAGCCTATAGACGCTTGCAATACATTAAGTGTTACTCGCGCGATGCCACCTCTGCTGCTAACACAGCAACTCCTTAAGAGCTTATTGGAGTCCTCACATGCAGGAACACAACAACCCTCTGCAGGTGGAGGTCCTTACGGGCTGCTTTAATGCGCCCTGCCTCTATTAAAACACCCAGAACTAGACAAACAGACATGTTCATGCATACAAACGTTTGTCGTGTATGGGAATCGAACCCACGAGCGTAGATGTCAAAGTAGCGTAACAACGGGATTCGCCGCTGCGCCACCGTAACAATAAACACGTAATACTCCCCACACAGGTTAAGCAATGTCTACCGCATTCTGTCCATGCACGGGTTTCTCTAGATAGATAGGGCACATTAAACCGTCGGTACAGGCTATTGTCGATAGATGTCAGTCGTAAAGCTATGTCAGTGGCCCTCGGGCGGCTGGAAAACACTGGCCTACGTCAATCCGCATTTGACCAACGTGCTAGAACGTGCTCTAAACCCCTTCGGTTTAAGGAAGACCCGACCCCTGCAGTAGGATGAGGGTTATATATTCTTTATTGCATATTATTACATATACAATTATTACATTAAAGGTGTACAAAGGCGAGCTTATCTTTAAAAGAGATCTAGAAGAGAGGGTAGATGTGGAAATAAAAATAATTTATTTGCCATTTTTTCACCAAGTATGGTGTTGTATCTGCACTGGTGAAAATCACTGATCAGCGGCACCACAGATAATAAAATTAACAATTCTTGTTTTACTTGATTTGACCAATGCTTTTGATACAGTTGACATTGATATCGTGATTGATATGATACGAATTCTTAATCCATCGCTCACTGATCGTTAATGGTCATATCTTACGATTCTAATCGCAAGCAGCTGGTTGAGAATGAAGATTTTAAGTCAAATTGGCGTGAACTCAAGGCCGGTATTCCTCAGGGGCGAGTGCTTTCACCTATTCTGTTCTCCATCTTATTCAAATGGAAATGTATCGTCTCTTTCTTCTTCTTACCACTTATATACTGTGTGCATATCAAAGTGCGAGCGTTGCGCAAAATTTGTGGCGTAACGCTTGTCGTTGGACCCTAGTAGGGTATGGCAATTTCGGTACAGTACATTGTGTTTTTTATTTGTCAATTTTACTACATTGGTATCGAAAATCCAGACAATCACATATGTTTTCCGAGACTCCTATCAGACATAAACTCTCCGACTGAATAATAACATTTTTGTTTCAGTAGTTTATTTACTTTATTTCTATATTTATTGAAATTCTGTTCTTTTTGTAGCAATGATGATGTTAGTAACAGAGCTTGTCTAAAAGAGAGCGTCGGTGTTAAAATAAGAATGCTCTTTTATTTTGGATATGTAGAAAGAATGCAGGAACAAATAATTACGAAACAGATATACAACGCGAAAGTAGAAGGATGTAGGGACCGAGGAAGGCCTAGACTTACCTACCATGACCAAATTGATCGTATTTTGTTTTATCAGAAGGTGATGTCAGGAGCCTTAGTAACCGGCGAGCGTATATATGAAGGCAATGAATGTCAAAGAAGCTAGTGAGGTTTGTAAGGATCGAGTCATGTGGCGCTCGGTTCCCTTTGCCTACCTCGCAAGAGATTTGGCGTGAAGTTATATGTAGATATATAGATAGACCACTTATTTACCGATGATCTTCAAATTTACGCATCTGCTTCACTTGATGACATAGACATGGCTACTGCTAATATCAATAATTATCAATCCGTCATTGGTTAGTTAGTGGACCGATGATTACGGATTAAAGATAAAGCCATCTCAATCTCTGGCCATTGTTAAGGCACTAATACTACAATTGCAAAGCGTGGTATGTCCTTATGATGGTAACATCACTCTTTCGACTACTACTTTTTTTTTTTTATCGTGACAGGCCCACCACTCATACCCACCACTGTGTCTCCTGTGTAGCCAGAATTAACAGCGGCGACCACAAAAAAGGCAATGAAGTCCATTGCCGTCCCGGAGGTTAAACTACAGCTGCCTTGGAACTCACTCACGAATTTAATCAGAAGAAATTTGTAGGAGTAGGAAGTTTTGGAATTGACTTACCGTCTTGGCAAAGTGAGAGACAGCGATATGACAAATAAGGCATTTAAAACCTCTAAGAGATGGCTAGTCAAGTGAAGCTCAACTGCCGTGCACCACGGATTATCAAATATCTAACATTATTGGGACCTAAACTGTGAGTTGTTACCTAACACATCGATTCCAATAATATAGATTGCAGAACCGCCTAAACGCCTGGTAGTTCTCCCTTGTTGCCACCAAATCAGAATAGTATACTACCCCGGATGTGACACGTAAGGAATTTAACATATCGTCCCGCTCCTGTTGCCAGAGATCGCACTCGACTACTGCTGTCAAGAAGTTAGGCGGAACCATTGTTCAAACTTTGTCGTAGGCCCATCAAATATATGAAGTCAGACGTAAAATTGGTGCACCACTCCACTCATTAAAGCGCCACCAGTATTTCCTTTCTCGAGATACAAAAGCTTTCCTAGTGTGCTTCCTTTCTTCTACCTTACCTTACCTACCTTGAGAATGTGGATGTTGCATGTCTAGACCCTACGGAAGACTTACGTAATAAACTTAAATGCATTCAAAATATGTGCATCAGATATGTATTCGGTGTCCAAAAGTTTGATCACAAACTAATTTATCTACCTGTTAGACATCGTAAGAATATGCATATTCTCACATTGCATTTTCAAATTCTGTTTAATCTCTCAGCTCCAAATTATCATTCGAAAAAATTCGAGTTCCGTGTAGTTGATAACCTTTTATACCTAACTATATAATTTAATTTTTTTTTGCGAATTTTTTTGCTGACCATGCGGCTCATTTTTGTGTTTCCCTTTCAGTTTTTATGTGAAAATATACCAGTTAAAAATGTTTGAGCTCTGGTTTGATGCATCTTAAAAATCGAGCTAAATATCTACAAGTATCTAACATGTATATGTACTCGTATAAATGTGTATTTCGTGTATATTTGTGTATCTATGTAGATGGATATCTTAGAATTTATATGTATGATTATTTAATATATTTCAGTTTACCTAAACATATACATTTGTATGACGTATCATACAAATTATAATTTTGTTTCATTGTCAACGTAATGACTTTGTGCTCACACCTACTTCATTAAATTGACATTTACTATCAGGTATTCTATGGTTAACTGAAAGAGATCTCGGATGAAGTCAGCCATTGTACAAACAATTATATTTATAAAGATTTTACAAACAAAGAAATGAAGATCTTTACGACCCCGAAGTATTTCTTTCTTGGTATAAAGATAAACAAGAAAATCCGATAATCTAAACAATACTGTCCTTTTGTTATTATTGAATAGATGAATTTACAAATTGAATTATGCAAATCGGGAAGTAAGCGTTTACTGAAATTCAAGCGGCGAGCGCGGCGGCGGGGTTACTGCGAATTTCTTGATGTTATGGTAATTGACGCTTTCGCAATTTCGCAATAAATTTCAGATCTCTGAAATAATATTTTAATTGTCTGTCTTAATGCCGCTTTCAGTAGCAAAGGTTTGGGTTTAGTTTTTACAAGAGAATTTTCCGATGGTTCGCGTACGTGGAAAGAATGACGTAACAGATATATAGAACAAAAGTAGAAGGAATAGGAACCGAGGAGTCTTAAATACTGGCAAGCCTGCATGAGAAGAGATATCAATGTTTTTGTTCCTGCGTTTGTAAGAGTTGCTGTCTAAGAAGTAGTAATAGCACTTAGGCAAGCGTTCATAGGCTTCGGTGACCGTTTTACATCACGAGGGCTTTATGCTTATATGCTTTCCAACATTGTATAAAAAGATACCTTATAACATATAGACCAAGTAAAAAGTATATATGATGTCCTCAAATTTTAAGTTAATCCTCCGTCAACATTAACAGAGTGTATTCTCAAGATATAATACACTATACGAAACAAAAACGTAAATAAATACTTACATATGCCAATGACGTAATTATTTTTACATTTTCGAGGTGATATACAAAAGTTTTATATTTATGTTTGTCGTGGTTACAATATACCCTCAGGGTTATGTTGTTCAAAAAAACCCGACAAACAAACAACATTAAAACATGGTAATGAAGTAAAATTTGCGCATAAAAAATAATTTTACAAAAGCTTTGTCTCATATTCATATATTTTATTATAAATTAGGACGATCTACAAAAAAAAAAAATGTATTTGTTTATTTTTCTGACACTTTTATTCTGATTTTATTTATTTACGGTCGTAAACCTTTTGATTACGCAACAAATTTTCGCCAAAAGGAAGCAAATACCTAAAAGGTCGAAGTTGGCTTATAAATTGCTAACTTATTATGTATACGCTAAGAACCATAAACTAAGATATACACATAGTCCAATAAATATAAGACATACACAGTTATTAGCAAAATAATGATTTACTTCATACATTTTCAAATTTTCATACTATTTTTTGATTAAACATTATGTCCTTTTTTTTTAAGTTAAATAATTTTATGTTTAAAAAAGTTGCAGACATTATCATTATGAAATTCTAATACTTACATTTATAGAGGATGTAGTCACAAACGCCAAGGTTTTATAGTAATTCACAAATTGAATATTTCCCTTATAATTTATTCGATAATTTGAAAATGCGACGAAGACATGTAAAATATAATGATATTATGAGACCATATAAATATAAAGTAAAATTAAATCCATCAGCAAATTGACGAGCTCGGTAGCGCAGTCGTGATTGACGCGACTTTGACACCAACGCTCGGGGGTTCGATTCCCACACAAGACAAACATTTGTATAGGTACATGAACATGTCTGTTTGTCTTGGTCTGGGTGTTTTAAGAGAGGTAGGGCGCATCAAAGCAGGTCGTCTGGGAAATTACCTCCACGTCACTGAAAACTGCAACCAAATAACAACTACCTAGAGGGTTGTTGTGTTCCTGCGTGTGAGTGAGGTCACCAGTAAGCTCCTAAGGAGTTGCTATGGTAGCAGAAGAGAAGGCATCGATACTTAATGTACTACAATCGTTCATAGGCTACGGTAAACGCTTTTCATCAGGTTGACCGTATGCTTTCCAACGTTGTAAAAAAAACTTCTCAGTAGGAGTCGTACATTACATGCAGCATATATACATCGAGAAAATAACAACTTGTTTAAGTCAATTGGCAATAAATACTTAAGTTATGTAACTAGGTGAAGGTAGATAGATATTTGGTAAATAGTACAAAGGCTTTTGCGTCAAGGGAAAAAATTAACAACTGACAATAAATTTAACCGAAATATTGCGCCTGGGACGACAATTATAACGAACACGACAACTATCACGAACTAAACGTACAAAACTAATAATTTATGTAATTTATATGCAAATTCATGCAAACTGTTGGGCTCGACAAAATATCGCCATATTTAGGTATTCATTAATGTTATTAGGCCTTCCTAATTGGGGTTTGTTATAATATTTCCGCCTCTAATACAGTCCAAACCGAAGCAAAGTAGATTTCTCTGTCCTTTAATATGGTAGATACAGGGTTTTCCTCGAATTCTTTCGCCGTTGAGAAACTCTCGCTAGACTACAAGTAGACAAGAAGAATTAGAAATAATGTTTTTTTTTATACTGCGTCGGAAGGCATACAAGCATCCGGCCCACCTGATGTAAAGCGGGTACCGTAGCTTATTAATGCTTCCGATATATTAAATATTACTCGCGCGATGCCTTCTCTGCTGCTTACACAGCAACTCCTTGAGAGCTTACTGGTGACCTAACTCACACGCAGGAACACAATAAGGGAGTTGTTATTTGGCTGCGATTTTCTGTGAGGTGGAGGTATTTCCCAGACGGGCTGCTTTGATGCGCCCTACCTCTTTTAAGATTAATGTGGAATTCATACACACATATGCGTATAGCGCGTGGCTCCATAATATTGTATTATAATGTTTAAATGCTCTCAAATATATTATATCAAATTTTGAAGGAACATAGTGCTTAATATCAAGCATTTAGCATAAATTAAATTCATATTAATTAAAGTTTAATAAACATTAATTAAATAAAACTTAAATTTAAGTCGCTGGGAGCCTCGGTCTATAAAGGGCAAAATTATAGTATTTTTTATTGGGAAAAAACTATTGTTGTACAGATGAATATTATAATTAATACATTTATAATATGGATTAATATGTTGTATATCTTTACGCCAGGTCTCTTGCGGCGTAAGCAGAGAGAACTGAGCGCCATAAGACGCGGTCCTTACATACTTCACTCGCTTATGTGACATTCATAGCTCTTTTCATGCACGCTCACCGATTCTTGGGGCTTCTGACATCACCTTCTGATAAAACACGACCAATTTGGTATTGCTAGGTAAGTCTCGGTTTTCCTCGGCTCCTATATCCGTCCACTTTTGCATTGTATATCTGTTTCGTCATTCTTTCGTCCCGCATTTTTTCTACATGTTCGAACCAACGGAGCATGCCTTTTCTTATCTTAACACCGACACTCTCTTTCAGACTAACTCTTTCTCTCACGTCTTCACTACGATGTGAGGATTAGTATGTTGACATTATTAATATATATATGTATAAATACTAAATCATTATGTATGAAAAATTTAAATTATTTTTTAAATTAACACACATATGATAGTAGTGTTTAATTTATAGATTAGTCACACTTTAAAACGCTCTGTAAATTGTTTGTGAATAAATACTTGTATGTATGTATAACTTCACGCCAAAATCCTTTGCGGAGTAGGCAGAGAGAGCTACTTGCACAAACAAAATACTTACACTATACCTAGTCCGGCCATAAGTTCCGCTACAAATGAATATGCATTTATTTTTTATGAAGTAACTAGCTATCCGCCCCGGCTTCGCACGGGTGATATGATGGCTACCAAACTTCACAAGATCACCTGCTGGGCTAACCTGACGATTCACTGAAAATTTCATCAAAATCTGCCCAGCCGTTTTTGAGTCTATAGAGGACATACAGACAAACATTCATTTTTATATATATATATATGTAATCTCAATAAAACTTATACGTACATATTTATGGAATCTCAGCAAAAAATAAAACAAAAGATTGTATTCAAAATGACCACCTTTGGCTTTTATACAGCCCTTTAATTTGTCTGGCCACGAATCAAAGATTTCTTAAGAGACGCAATGTCTGCGTATCGTGATGAGCAGGCCATGTCCTCTGAAACGGACTATAATTTGTAGTCTAAGGGATTCATATTTGGGCTAGACGAGGGCCAGTCCCGAATGTTGGTTTCGAGCCAGGCTTGGGTAGTTTGTGCCTTGTGACCAGATGCAGAGTCCTGCTGGAAAGTCCAGGTACACTTTTAAAAAGTGTATTTCTGAGAGGTTTCACAACGATCCCAGACAGTATCTTGATACACTTTGGTTGAGTCATCACTCCTTTTTCACAAAAATGAAGCTTTATAGGAATAGGAACGTTCAGGAACACTGTTCCTATCTCTTAAGGAACATGGTCAAAATGGCCGACAAATTAAAAAAAAGAATTACATTGTTATATAATTGACGAGCCAGGTGTTTCTCTAGCAATGCAAGCATTCTCAACTGGTTTATATGATATTGTACATATTATCTAACCGGAGATAATATGTATACGAATTCGAATAAGTTATTTAACATTAAGTTAAGTTAGTAAGAAAATCGAATAAGTTATTTAACAGTTATGGTGGACTAACTCAAAAATATACATACATGATCACAATACACAACTTTTTTAGGTCTATCCTGTTAAAAATACCACAATCTAACTAACTCACTAAGCTGCAAACGGAAAAACAACATTTTAATCTCGCCACTTGTTGATGTCGCCGGTCGCTAATGTAACTAGGTTTAGGTGGAGATTGAAGTTTCACTCAATTATGGCCAGTCTCGGAAAAAACCTGGGCACCACAGGGAAATGCTCGCGTTAAGTATCTGTAGCGAGCTTTCATTTTTTGTTTTTAAAGAGCATTTTCCTGTGCATGTGATATCCAAATATTCCCTTTTACACCAGCGCATTTTATTTATATATACTTTCTTGGGTAGTGATTTTTTGCGGCGGCGAGAGTTTGATGGACATACATCCAGAAGAATTTGTACAGTCTAAAAAGTGATGAAGTATGGCAATGATTCTAGCCAATCGTATATTAATAAAACTTGTTTCTTGTATATTTATATTTACATATTATTTTATTTCT
This sequence comes from Pyralis farinalis, assembly GCA_947507595.1. Lineage (NCBI taxonomy): Eukaryota > Metazoa > Arthropoda > Insecta > Lepidoptera > Pyralidae > Pyralis > Pyralis farinalis. The sequence continues at coordinate 22,790,227 of OX382258.1, forward strand.
AAAATATGTTTGCCAAGCCAAGCGTGCGTAAAGAAGTTTTACTTCAAAAATAAAAGAAATATAATATTTCGAAATACGTGTGACCTTACCTAAAAATGGTCTGGTTTACCCTCTGTCAGACAGCAGTCGCTCCATGTAAAATCAGTGTCTTCGCCAAATCCTCAGGCTTAGGTAGCGACCCCCCGCCAATCATAATGGACTTGGAAACGGGAATAACGCGAAGAAGAAGAAGACTTTTATGTCGGGTTCGGGAAAAATAAATAATTGAATAGTGAATATTTGTCAACATCTAAAATCGACCTCACGAAGTTGGTTGGTAAATATCTCTCAAGTTTTGTTCGTGACTATATTCTATGTAGTTATTCAAATACTTATGAATGAGTTAAATACCTATTTTACAGATAAAATATATTTTTAAATTATTTATACACGCTATTTAAATTATCTGTGGTGTTGAATGGTATTTATTGATCATTTACTATATTATCGGTTTGTTTACAAACGTAGAGTACTGGTACGCGGTATGAAATTTTTAGACTTATTTTTGTTTTGTTACGCGTAAGAAGTATAACTTCATACATAACTACACAGACATTTCTTTATATTTTTCCGAACATAGCTAATAACGTCAAAAAGTAGATAGCAAGGTCAACTTGATTAAAAAATCAACAGATTAAAAAATATGCTATCATACAACTTACGTTGACATTTTCAATCTATGCTCGCAAAACGAAACGCAAAATACCACGTTTGCGAGTGCTGGAGCTTATTGTTTGAATTCGAAACGAAACGACAAAACAGGAATTTCATAGTAATTTCGTAGAGTTTGTTTTTCACTTAAATTAGGGCTTTCATTCTGCGAGACGAGAATACTTTACAGATTTTAATATTCCTTTGCTTGTACCTTAAACGTGTGATGTCTTAGTGTCGCCATTAAAAAACATAAGACGCCTACACGATCTCTCAGCAATTAGACTACCTACCTACGTAGACATCGTGAGAGCAAAAATTAAATTCCGCTTTGTTTTAACTGCCTTTTTAAGCTTCGTAATTAAGAATTTCTTTTTTACCTCCATCCAACTGATTTACTGCCAAAATTATGGTAGCAGGCGCTTTTTTAACAGAAAAAAGGGCCAAATTATTTTCCCGCTAAGTTAATTTAAAAGTTCATTCCTTATCATTTAACTCTTTTGCGTATAATTTGTGTTCGCACTAGACTTGCGAGTTTTAGTACTTCAAGTTGAGTGCTGGTTGTTAGTTTTGTTTGATTAGTTACTTCCGCCTGAGTACACTTCAGCGGCGCTCTGTTTAATTCACTTCATAACAAAAGTAAGTAGAAGGATGTAGGAGCCGATTAAGGCCAAGACTTACGTACCATGAACAAATTGATCAAGTTTTATCAGCTGATGTCAGGAACCGTAGAAATCAAGAGTGCATGAGAAGAGCTATGAATGTTAAATAAGAAAGTGAGGTGTATAAGGAGCGAGTCATGTGGCTCTCGGTTCTCTCTGCATACCCCGCAAGGGTTTTCGCGTGAAGTTATAGATAGATAGATGAATATAGAAGCACTATGTTCATCTCGTATGTATTGTTTTATATTTTAGTCAAAAAGCTATCTTAAAATAAATTCCAAGTTATAGATAGATAGATGAATATAGAAGCACTATGTTCATCTCGTATGTATTGTTTTATATTTTAGTCAAAAAGCTATCTTAAAATAAATTCCACGAAGTATATACAGCAGCCAAGAGATGCCTCAGGCTCTCCATAGGTTGCATTAACTGTTTACCATCACTAACAGGCAGGCCACGTACTTGATTACCACCTTATTATTGGTAGAATAAATACATTGTTTATACAAATTACATTTGCATAGTATCCACATTGTGTTAAAGTTGTGTTTATTTACACTACAATTATTTATAAAGATAATTGACACAATTACTATGTTTAAGCATCATCGGAAGAACAGATTTTATCTGGCTGAAAGTTGTCGTTCAATTGCTGTTGCCAAATTACAATTAAGTAGAAATAATGTACATCAGCTTGCTAGGACTGGTAGACATTTTCTTGTATATTGTATTCAATTCTATAATAAATTACCTGAAACAATTCTATCCTTTCTTGACAATATGTTCAACAAGCTCATTAGAAACATTCTGTAAAAAGGCATAAGCCTATTTACAGAGAATACGATCACAAGAACTGATAATATCTATAAAGTTATATAGTATAGTTCTATAATAATCGGCTTTCTTTAATAATTTGCATGCTATTAAAAATGGCTAAATAGGTTTAAGCTACTGCATCATGTAATCTAACACCGATATTGTATATTACCCTATTTAAAGCAAATAAAAAATTATTATTATTATTATTCTCTTATTTATTTATTTCTCTGTTTTTTTACATTGTTATATTTACAACATATTTATATAAAATACAATGTTATAAATATAAAAATATATAAAAAGGAATCCCGCCGGCGCAGAACATTAATCCGAGTCGCCGGTGGTCAGGGCGACAGACTGAGGAACCTCCGCACAATACGTGCAGTTCCCAAAATTGCCACCTTCTGTATCCGGCTCTTGATCCAGGGACTTAGTGAAAGTCTCTGGAGATGTCGGTCAAGACTTTTCGCTATTAGACCATTGACCGACACGACTATCGGAACAATTTCTGTTGAATCAACGTCCCACATGGCGGTAACCTCGTGAGCCAAGTCCAAGTATTTTGATAACTTATCATTCTCAGCTTTCACGAGGTTCTCATCACATGGGACGGTGATATCAATAAGAAATGCCCTTCGTTCCAACCGGTCTACCAGCACGATATCAGGCTTATTAGCAATAATAGTCCTGTCCGTGATGATAGACCGGTCCCAGTAGAGTTTCGCATGGCCGTTTTCAAGTACTGGCGTAGGTGCATACTTATAATAAGGCACTTCGGAGCTTACAAGACCATATCGAAGAGCAAGCTGCTGGTGGATAATCCTGGCAACCTGGTTGTGTCTGTACAAATACTCACCGTTGGCAAGGTAAGAACAACCGGAAATAACATGCCTGATTGATTCGCCAAGACGGTGGCAAGCACGACAAATGTCAGCCGTACCGTCCTTCATGATGTATTTCCGGTAGTTATTAGTCTTTACAACCTCATCAGCAATTGCACAAACAGAACCTTCGGTTTCCCCAAACAGATCACCGAACCGTAGCCAGGCCACGGACGCCAGAAAGTCAACATCAGGCCCATGAAGGACCCGATGGAACCGTCCATGTAGCTCCTTGCTCTTCCATATGTTCAAGCGATCTCCAGTGCTAAGTATGACCGGTTTATGCCAGTCCTCTTTCGCCAAGGAGAGCGGCGTCAGTCCTTTATCAACTGCTACAACATCTCGATGCATTCCACTCTCAACATGTAGGAAATATTCCCGCAGATTGCACACCTCACGGTTGTGTAGGTTCTTGGCATTAAGCAACCCACGACCCCCACACTTCCGTGGGATGTACAATCTCATCACTGATGAGCGTGGGTGATGCATACGATACGTTGTCAGCAGTTTGCGGACTTTACGATCCAAAGCGTCTAGTTCGGTTTGAGTCCACCTCAGTATGCCGAAAGTGTACACAAGCAAGGACATAACCCAAGCATTGAAAGCACGCACTTTGTTACCGCCTGACAAAAGACTTTTCAGTACTTTTGAAAGTCGGCTAAAGAAACGTTCTTTCACTGATTGTTTTATATCCCTGTCCTGTATACCTAAACATTCGGCCATACCGAGGTATTTATAGGTTTCAGTTTCGGAAAGGGATTTGAGAATCACAGTCTCTGAAATTTGTAAATGTTCTCTATTTACAACTCTCCCTCTATGTATATCTATGACTGCGCATTTATCTACACCAAATTCCATTTTAATGTCATTACTAAATGCTTGAGTTACATTTAAAAGTGCCACCAAATTTTGTTTATTTGATGCATATAATTTGAGGTCATCCATATACAAGAGATGAGAAATGATCTCACCACCTTGTCGAAACCGATAGCCGAGCTTGGAATTCCTTAGTAAAGTGCTCAAGGGATTCAAAGCTAGACAAAACCATAAAGGACTCAAACTGTCGCCCTGAAATATGCCTCGCTCAATCCTTATAGGTTCCGAGATCGCATGACTTATATTATTATTATTATTATTATCTAGAATTGACGAAAATGTCTGGAGATTGAACTGACAAAGATCTGAAGGTAATTTAGCACAAACAACCTTTTGTTAATAATCCTTAATTGGCAATTTGAAAAGAGACGGTATTTCTTCTTTGCCAAGGGTCACTTCCGAAATGTTACAAAATAAAAAAATATAAGTAGTAAGAGACCATTTATCTTTTTAAAATAAATATGTCGTCGTAAAATTAAATACATACAATCAATCAATCAATCAAATTATTTATTTGTGTAAAATGAGGCATTTCACAAAAAAGAGTGATAATGATTTGAGGATAGGACATTTCGATATAATGCGGGCGTATGTTGCACAATGAGAAATACAATGCAATTCGTATCACACTATATCTACATATGTAATCCATGTTCAGGAACATACGAAACGAGAGTACAGTCCTAAGACGTCGTCACTTGCCGCCGTTTGCACAAACTCTCCATTTCTCCCAGTGTCGATCTCTTGATTCTGCCAAAGCGCGCCACCGTTTGCGTGCTTTCGTTTCGTTTTAAACATTCATACTCATGACTGGATGCGACATATCATATATATATATATATATATATATACACACACACACATAAGTATATATGTATATCTCGATGCAGATACGCAACGAAACGTATTACAGTTGCTACTCCTGTGTACTTCACTCGACGACCAAAAGACAGAATGAGCTCTCCATTCTACCGTCGCCCGTTTTATCAGTTTCGATCTGATCTCAGAGAGAATCAAGTGCCATAAGATTCAGCTTATTTCATTATTATATTATATATATGTATTACGCAGCTATTTTCATGCAAGCTCGCTGGTTCCGATATCAATTTGTGACAAAAGGCTTTGTGACTTTTGTGTGACAAAAGGCGATTTGGTCATGGCAAGTGCGTGTTGTCTTTCCTCGACTCCTATATCCTTGCACTTTCGCATTGTATAGATAAGCAACATGCATGCAAACACCAGAGAGCAAACATGCCTAACCTATATAAAAAAAAAACATGAAAAAAAAAACGTATTTTAGTACTTATTTCAAATATAGTCATTACAGTACATGCACCTAGGAGTATCGTTGATGGCCACGTTACTTCAGTACCTTTTCTTAAGTTAAACGAAACAGCTTTCAACGCTGTGTTTTATTCAACATATAATACCTGTTTTGTTCTAACGAAAAACAGTTATATTACATTCATAATTAAGTCGACTGGGACGAGGCAGTCGCAAAAATGATCGAATTCGATTCCACATTCCAATAATTCGAGACTCAGTCGCAAATTCGCTAATCGCTGGCGCTAAAACGAGCGTGTATGATTTGCCTCTAACAATTAGTGTTGTACATAAGCGATTAAGCATAGTAGACTAAATCCAACGTGGCAACTGACCCGTTAGCAATGTAATTAACCAAAGCAAATATTTATGCTGACTATGCGATCGACTGTGAATGCTTATCCAAGTAACAGATAGAATGCCTTGCTTCGAAACTAAGACATAAATGATAAATGCAATTTGATCTAACCTGCTTTGTGTGCTTCCGCCACCAATTAGTTCATGCGGCCTAGCGCCGGCCGGCACCCACCCACTACTGTTAGTAAATGCAACATGTCGACGCTGCCATGGCTGCTCCGGTAGTCTCTGCCTCGGCTGCTGCGGTAGTCCGCCATCTGGAACAGAATCCGCATGCCCCACCACCACCGTCGCTGCCACGAGTGGCCTGGTCGTCGCTTGCGACACGTGTTTCGCCTCTCCACGAGGCATCATCAGGCGCTGTAGACGTTAATCGTAAGAATAACATGCTACAAGTGATAAATCCATCGCAGTGCCGTCCCTTATATTGAATTGAGGGTGGGTGTGGATGGTGTGAGCGAAATCATATTTAATAGTGGGGAATGGTTTACGTCAGTCTGTTTGTTTATGAGAGTAATTTTAGAATTTTTGTGTTTATTAGTTTCTAATTGTAAGCATAAAAATACTAAAATTACTCTTATTCTAAAATTACGTGTCGCTGCGACGAGTAGGCCAGTCGTGGCAGCGATGGTGGTGGTGGGGGCATGCGGATTCTGTTCCAGATGGCGGACGACCGCAGCAGCCGAGGCAGAGACTACCGGAGCAGCCATGGCAGCGTCGCATGTTACTACTAACAAGATCAAATTGCATATAAATTTGACTTTCGCAAAATAACGCCTGAATATAAATGATAAAGTTTTATTTGCCGTTGGGCCTTTGCGGGCACATAGACATGTCTTACATTTTTTAAAGGAAATCATTTTGAAGTGAAAACTTCTTTAGCAGCGTTGTGATTTGAAACTCGATGAAACGAAAAAGCAACAGTAAAAAGAGACAACCATATCTATAGGATTTGACGTGCGAGAGAATGAGATTCACAGATTACAGGGTCCGAGCGTTGTACGTATGCGCGCCTGCGTATTACGAAGCTTGGGATAAGGTGTCATAACAGCCGTGGTACAGGTATTGTACACTTATATTGTTTATATAAATATTTCATTACTTTAATACAGAACATTGTGGTGATAATTAAGTTCACATTTTTGGAGATTTCACTTCTGTCACGTGTAAATTACATACATTTTTTTATTTCTCTTTTTCATCGATTTCAGCAATCTATTGGGGAAACAGAATTGCCGAAAGAATATTGCCTAGGTATACAAGGAGTCGTGTGTTTATCACAATCTCCATCACCCTGGAGAGAAGGCAGGTTATAGCAATAGGCCTGTAATTCGATGGATCTGATCTATCCCATTTTGCAAAATTTGTTCCGTATTCGCAATGATGATGTTAGAAACAGAGCTGGTCTAAGAAAGAGTGTCGGTGTTAAAATAAGAAGAGGCATGCTCCGTTTGTTTGGACATGTAGAAATAATGTAGGAAGAAATAATTAGGAAACACGTATACAACGCGAAAGTAGAAGGATGTAGGAGTCGAGGAAGGCAAAGACTTACCTACCCTGATCAAATTGATCGTGTTTTACCAGAAGGTGATGTCAGGAACCCTAGAAACCGGTGAGCATGCATAAGGACAGCAATGAATGTTAAAGATGCGAAGGCAGTTTGTAAGGATCGAATCATGTGGCGCTTAGTTTTTTTCACTTTGCCTACCCCGCAAGGGATTTGACGTGAAGGTGTAGATAGATAGTTGAAATTGACGAGCTCGGTGGCTCAGTCGTGAATGACGCGACTTTGAAACCAACGCTCGTGGGTTCGATTCCCACACAAGGCAAACATTTGTGTGCATGAACATGTCTGTTTGTCTTGGTCTGGATATTTTAAGAGAGGTAGGGCGCATCAAAGCAGTACTGGGGAAGTATCTCCACCTCACAGAAAACCGCAGCCAAATAACAACTCCCTAGAGGGCTGTTATGTTCGTGTGAGTGAGGTCACCAGTAACCTCCCAAGGAGTTGCTGTGTAAACAGCAGAGGAGGAATCGCGCGAATGATACTTAATATATCGTTAGCTTTAATAGGCTACTGTACCCGCTTTACATGAGGTGGGCTGTGTGCTTGTATGCCTCTCGACGTACTAAAAAAAAAAGAAATTACAGTACAGTTCGACCTAACAAAACGGTGTAGAGATTGGAGGTCGACTGTACAAAAGCTCATCTCGAGAACAAATGCCAAATGAAGTCCATCACATTCAAGCTCAGTTAATGTGCAATTGTGTATGAATATTGTATAGTCTATTCGCCCCGACTATATCTGCTACGTTTTAATTACGCCTAGACATTTTGTTACTACGAGTATTACCTATTAATTTACTTTAACTATGAGAGTGATATATAAATAAACAAACACATTTTTGTTTATTTACACACAAACACAACTTCGGAAGGCATACAAGCATACGGCCCACTTGATGTAAAGCGGTTGCAGTAGCCTATAAACGCTTGCAAAACATCACATAAAGACACAAATAACAACTATCTGGAGGGTTGCTCTGTTTCTGCGAGTGAGTAAGGACACCAGTAAGCTCCTTAAGGAGTGGCTGTGCTAGTAACAGAGATGGCATTGTTTTTTTTTATACAACGTCGGGAGATATACAAGCATATGGCCCATCTGATGTATAGCGGTTGTCGTAGCCTATAAACGCTTCCAAAACATCACATCACTCGCGCGATGCCACCGCTGCTGCTTACACAGCAACTCCATAGGAGCTTACTAGTGACCGCACTCACACGCAGGAACACAACAACCCTCTAGGAAGTTGTTATTTGGCTGCGGTTTTCAGTGAGGTGGACGTACTTTCCCAGTCGGTCTGCTTTGATGCGCTCTACCTCTCTTAAAATACCCAGACCAAGACAAACAGAAGATCATAAGATACGGAGGTGCGCTTCTTTATTTATTTTGACTCAAATGTCAAAGTAGCGTAACAACGCGTTTCACCACTGCGCCACCGAGCTCGTCAAAGTAAAAAAGTAAGTAGAAGTATGTAGGAGCCGAGGAAGGCCAAGAATTACCTACCATGATCAAATTGATCGTGTTTTCAGATCAGAAGGTGATGTCAGGAGCCTCAGATACCGGTGAGTGTACATAAGAAGTGTAAATCATGTTAAAGAAGCGAGTGAGGTTTATAAGGATCTAGTCACGTGGCGCTCGGTACTCTCTGCTTACCTAGCAAGGGATTTGCCGTGAAGTTATAGATAGATAGTTTCATTGAATTTTCATCCACCTAGGGGGTTAGTGTATTCCTGCGAGTGAGGTCACCAGTAAGCTCCTAAGGAGGTAGATAAAGGTAAACATATAGGAGTCATCGCCAGAGTGGTACTTAATGTATTACAAGCGTTCATAGGCTACAGTAACCGCTTTACATCAGGTGGGCTGTATACTTGTATACCTCCCGGCGTTGTATAAAAAAATATTACCACCCTGCTGGTTATAAAATTAGGATCAGGGCGAAAAAGGGGCAGGACTGACTGCACAATAATTCATTCATTCGCAGTGCATATCCACAAATTGCATGAGAGTAACACTCACTCCGTGTATATCAATCTCAGTCAGACGCAGAGGTCGAAGGGCATGAGACACACGGATGGAAAGGTTGACCAATCATCAGAATTGTAGTTGTCAGACTTCCATATGTAGATTTAAGACAGGTAGAGCAGCCCATCTGTAGAAGTACCTCCACATCACAGAAAATCGCAGCCGAATACCAACTCCCTAAGAGTTGTTGTGTTCCCGCACGTGAGTGAGGTTACTACTAAGCTACTAGGGAGTTGCTGTGTAAGCAGCAGAGGAGGCATCGTTAATTGGTTACGGTAACAACTTTGCATAAGGTGGGGCATATGCTTGTATACCTCCCGAGGTTGATTAAAAAAAAAACGATATTGCGCCAACACTGAACGTGTTGATTATATATGAATAAGCACGATAATCATAACGAGATAAGCTTCGTTTATAGCTATAAGAACTTAACATAGATAAGACTCGTTTATTATAAAAATATCTGGTATAATTTTTTTTCAACGGGACGGGCCCACCGCTCATACCCACCAATGTGTCTCCTGTGTAGCCAGAATTAACAGCGGCGACCACAAAAAGGCAATGAACAGTGAAGTCCATTGCCGTCCCGGGGGTTAAACTACAGCTGCCTTGGAACTCACAACGAATTTAATCAGAAGAAATTTGTAGGAGTAGGAAGTTTTGGAATTGACTTCCCTGATCCTGATCCCTGGTCTATATGTATTCAATAATTAATAAGAGATATACTCGATAGAGCCGTAACTCCTTAATGGATAAGGTCTGTTGACCAACCGGTTACCGGTTGGAATCCCGGCACGAATCGCGAATTTAGTGTTTTTGGATTTATGTACATTTATGTACAAGTAAAGAGTCTCGGTGTGTACTTGGATCGAACTTTATCTTGGTCTGCACACATTACAGATATTAGCAGAAGATTGTTTGCTGCCAATTGCTCTCTTAGAAGACTGCGTAACTTCTTACCGATGGATACCTAAATTGCGCTTGCACAATCCATTCTCCTTCCCATTCTTGATTATGCCGATTCCTGCTACCTTGACCTCACTGTACAGCAATTAAATAAACTTGAGCGTCTTCAAAACCTTTGTATTCGATTCATATTTGGACTCCGCAAATATGACCATGTCTCCGAATTTCGTACTCAGCTCAAGTGGCTCCCTATCTCACTTCGCCGCAACTTGCATTTGCTATCTCTTCTCTATTCTATTTTCTTCAATCCCGCTTCTCCTAATTACCTGAAAGATCGATTTATATTTTATAGCGATTTATATTTTATGTACAGGGTCGTGAATTACGTCAAAACCTTCTTCTTCGACTTAAAACTCCATTTCACTCCTCTCAATTCTATTCCAAATCGTTTTCTGTTCAAGCAGTACGTCTTTGGAATGCTTTACCACTTAATATTCGTTGTGCTCAAACACTTTGCTCTTTTAAATCTCTTGTCAAATAACACTACCTTTCCTGTAACACTATTTGATCGTTCTCTTTCTCTTTCTTGATCATCACTGAGTCTCTGACATTACTGTAACTACAATAACTTTTAATACTTTTTCATGTATATAATAATTTTGTTTATATTCGTATGGTTTGCTCTGCACCACCTACCTGTATTATTACAAGATAATAGTTTTCTCTCATCTTAAGGTTGTCTGGAAGAGATTGCTTAGCGATAAGACCGCCTAATTATATTATAGTCTCTAAGTATCTTATGTTTACAATTTTAATTTGGTGCAATAAAGAATATTTGTATTGTATTGTATTGTATTGTACATTATTTGTAATTATCACTTGCTCAGCGACATCCGATATTTCGAAAGCTAGGAGAGGTTTGTTTTCCCCTCTGGGATGTGGTGGTCTGACGACAGTCGCTCTACGTAAAAATCAGTGCTTTTATCAAATTCTCAGGCTTAGGTGACGGACCCCGCCAATCCTAATGGAAAAGGAAACGGAATAACTTGGAAAAAGAACTATACATCCGTTAAAATCCTTTGGTAAATTTGGGAAGGAGGAAACACATGTGCAGACAAGGCGTTCCACTTTTTAATAGTTCGACAGAGATAGGAGTTGCCGAGCTTTTTAGTACGAGAAAAAATGCCCTCAACAGTGGAATGATAACATCGCAAGCCTGCACGTGTGGTTCTATGACGGAAGGGAGAGGGTGGGATAAGGGAAAATAGTTCTTCAGAGCACTCACCATGGTACAGGCGGTAAAAAATATCCTCTACTATCCAACTGCTTTTCTAGTAAATAATTTTAATAAAAAGCCTGTCTAGCAATACTTAAAAGGCTTTGGTACGATCAACTGCCATGTTGGACAATCGAAGGTGTACTTGTAATTATTGCGGAGCTACTGTCTGCTATCTGAAGATGGTGCAAAGTGCATTGCACTTAAACGAATGCAGCTAGTGGCAACTACATTTTTATAGACAATTTTACTTTGAGGATTTAGGGCTGACACTCGTTCATAAAATTAATAATTGATGTAAGATAAGAATAGACGCCCTCCGTTGGTTCGGATGTGTGAAAATAATAACTAAACAAATACAAGGCGTGAAAATATAATATGTCTTCTGAAATATTTCTAAAAAAACACTGTTGTGTTTTTTCTTCTTTCTGGAGTTTTACTTGTTATGCAATATGTCCATTGCATAATAAGTAAGGTTGTATACATGGACAACGATTATAGCTACAGTTTTCTGCGAGGTGGAGGTACTTCCCCAAACAGGCTGTTTTAATCCGCCCTGCCTCTCTTAAAAGCTTTGAATCATGAACAAGTTTCTTAGCTCGTCTCGGAACCGAGTCACCAGGCGCAGGTGATTCGGTTCATTGAGCCCGGACTCCCGATCCCCAAGAGCATTGGGGTTCTTGGGATCGAGATTTCAACGTAGTTCAGTTTCGTAATCCAGCTGTCGTCTAAGAAACTTAGTGTATATAAGATATATATTATAAGAGAAGTAGGACACATCATAGCACCCCGTCTGGTGAAGTACTCTCAACCTCACAGAAAACCTCAAACAAATAACAACTCCCTAGAGGATTGTAGTGTTTCTGCGTGCGAGTGAGGTCACCAGTGATGATGGTAAGTAGTTACCTGTAGACAGTTGTAACACCAGGGGTCTCTCGTGCGTTAAAAACCCTCAAGTAAAAATCTCAAGTGAAAGCAAACGTAAGGTACGTACTATAATCATCTTTGGGCGGGAGGACTTGATAAGAGGATTCCAGCTAAGACCTTGTTCCATATAAGATTTGTTTCAAAACGAGCTGTAAGATTTATCGACGATCCTAAAATAACACGTGGTACCTTTGATGGTGATTTTCCCAATAGTCTACAGTAATCGGGTTCTCCAAAAATAATGGGAAGGGTTTCTAACAGTGGGCAACGCACCAATGATGCCGCTAGCGTTGTAAATGTTTTTCAGTTACGGCATTTGCTTACAAGGCCATACGTTTGTTATCTTATTGAAATATTGAACAAAAATATTGAACATGAAGTGACAACCCTACAGCGCAATACAGCAATCGTTTCACGGTAACTTTCCTACGATATTATCTGTTGTAAGTACTTTCTGTACAGTCAGCCAACATTGGATGGTGTTCCGTATAGTCATGTTTACAACATGAGGAATTTAAGGCGAGCGTTAAATATAAAGTAACGAATAGATGAACGAAACAGGCAATTGGTTTTAGAGACCGATTATTGTAGCAATATTATTTATCCTAGCGTTATCACGTTTCCTAATCTACTAGGAATGGCGGAGTCCACTACCTACCTGTAAGGAATTGGTGAACACATAGCAATTTATAAGGAAGGATTAAGCACGGCTAAAATGGATTAAGCACGGATAAAATTTGCTCACTAATTGTCGACGTAAACGCAGTGGTAAAGTAAATCTTGTTGGTACCCGTCGAGTTTCTGCCATACCTTTAAATATATTAGTCATACAGTACATTAACAGTTTATCGCAGTGTTAGCCTAGTGGATAACTCACAATTCTTATTAATGTTAGGTTTACGTTTTGTTGATTCGCGCAAGTGCTTCGTCCTAAAAATATAGAACCAGCATAGTTATTTTATTATATGGTGTAGATGGAATTTCAGAGTCCCCCCTCACCGACCCGACAAGCACCCATTATAAGTTGAACCGTGAGGCAGCCATGGCTATATTCAGCCATTTTGAGAAGTAACAATGAGGACATTTATTTCCCTGTGGGATTCTTTAGAACCCATATTATAAATAGAGCGAATAGCTCTTTTTTGTGAGTAAAAAAATGTCTCAGTGCCCCCACAACAGTGTAACATATGACATAAAGCTGTGAAAGTAGCTGAAATAGACTAATAGACTAAGCGCGCAGTACCCACATCCGTCAATTGCCTGATTCTTTTAACTGCATATGCAGTGGAGCTGAGCTTACCGGCAAGTTTATTTATGTCGGGGCTCCGTTGTAATTTGGAGTCTACTGTAATTCGAAGAAATACATTATTAACAAATTCTAATTTATTATTCCCAATGAGAACTTCTGTATTGGCAGAAGTCACATTTAGAAGACTAATACTTCGAAACATCATAGGAAGAAAGAAGATAGCTCTTTAATTCTATTTGATTCCTTTGTACGAGTAATTACATCTTTGTGTTGTGGTATGTAGAAATAAATCTAATTGGAGATTTAGTGTAATATTTATTTTTTGTTTTAAAAATAAAGTAAATTCAGGTAATTTACTATGTACAAAAATATTTAATTCTGCGTTTTCATATTAAAAATCTTTAAGTTTTTAAATTGATGAAAATTATCAGGTGTCTTTCTTTGTGTTCATTACAAAATATTTTATAAAATTCATATGCATTTTTTGAAGGGAACGTAATTTTATTTATTCTTGTGTAATTGAATTAGTCCTTAATAAATTACATTCATTCTCCGCATATTGTCCGCAAAATTCACATAAATGGAAACCCTTTATGTGAATTTTGTTCATGTTTAACAAAAACAACTTTACGTGGTATTTTCTTCATTTACCTTCATTAAGTTCTTGTTATTAGCGTTATCTCGTTCCCAAATCCATTGAGCTTAATAGAGTCCGTAAACTTAAGCCTACGGATACGGCGCGAAAATACCGATTTTTACATGGAGCGACTGCCGTCAAACCTCTACAACCCAAAGATAATATTAGATCTTTTTAGGGAAGATCACTCGTCTTGAGAAATATAATTTCTTGGACGTGAGGGTTTCCTCATGATGTTTTCCTTCACCAGCGAGCAAGTGATAATTATAAATATGTATGAATCCGAAAATATTAATTTGATATCAATTTAGTAGTATATGCCCGGATTTTACCTTAATTAACAATTACACATAATTCATTAAGTAATCTTTTTAACTATACAAACTCCTTTTAGTAAATCGCTTACATACATTTTTCAATTTAACTGTTTTACGAAAATAATGATTTTTGACTAAATAAAGTATTCGAGTAAATTTTAATAAACTAAATTGCAATAAAAACTAAAAATATACCTTAAAATGTTAAAATACAATTTCAAGTCGTATATATTATGACAAAGGTCACTTTTATATTATTCAAAGTTACCAATTAGAATATAATCATTATTAAAGGATTACATTATAGACATTTTTTTTTATGTTTTATAATTTTACGTTCTCCTGTAGTACTAATTTTAACATTATTTTGAAGCATATTCGTTTTACTAAAATCTATTTAGTAGCTATACAACTTTTAAATTGTTAGCCGTGAGAGCTAAATTTGTAAAACGGAATTATTTTACCGACTGTAATTAGTCAGTAAAATAATCCCGTTTTCCAAGATACATTTTTGCAAAGTATTTAATGAGTGTTTTATAATCTGACATTGAGAGTAGTTGTAGTATGACCAATGAGAAATAAAACTAAACCAGACTCAATTTCTAAAAAATACAAGTTACGTAATCAAATTGGATAGGAAATTTATTATACGCAAATATCTGATTTAAATTAAGTTATTGTTGCGTTTAAATTTAGCAGTAGTCCTGTTCTAATTGCCTGAAGCATTCTGAAAGTTTTAGAATTCAGACTGACTGGTAGTAGTTCTAATATCCCAATTGTAGGTACTTTTGTGAGTTTATAAGCGTAATGTAAATGAATATATACCATTTAGTGATCTGAAATATCTTCAAACTTGGGCGTATCTCCACTCTTCGCAGGAACACTTAACACGGTTGACAAAAACGTGACAATGTAGGCGCTAAGATCATAAATGTAGGGCGTATTGAAAGTTATAAATAAAGGAAGTCAATAGCAAAATAATGAATATACCTATTTACCTATTTTTTCATTAGGTCGAACAATTTTTCAAAACACGGCAATCTTTGATTGGACCGCATGATTCAAAATAATCACAGCAAACTATGACGCCACATCTGTCTTTGTAAAAATCAAACCTCGTATATATATGAGAATAATAAAAAACAAAGTAATCACAGGCTGCTCTATTTTTCGTAGGCTTAAAATAAGTTATCTTGGTTCCTATTTGGGAAAAAGCAATGCCACAATGCAAGAGGATACTGCTTCTCGGTCGCTTTTCTGTTCTACTATTAGTTGATTAGCAATTTATCCATAATAAAGTGTAATATTAGATAATGTCGATCCCCAAATGTCCTCAAATCACAGTAAAAGGGGATGTGTTAGTTTTCTTCAATTAATCGCTTAATAATAACCACGTGTTTCTCGGTGGTCACTACTGAACTACATTCGCGAATGTCGTCGTTCAGAGAAACACATCCACGTTAATATTCTGCGTACCAGCCCCTAACAGTACTCAGATCAGCATTTATAGTACAAAAAGAACAATCATATGGAGAGAGCACTTTTAAAGTTGTAATTACTTATCGCATCAGAATATTTTCTCGTTAATTTCATTTTCGCCACGAGCGATCTTCTTTCTACGATAAAAAACTATTCACAAACTATTTCACGCAGATTTTTTTAAAGAAACAAACACAATTTAGTGTTCAGAAATATAATATTAAAAATTCAAAGATTTATGAGCAGCCAAGATCGTAAAACTCTCACCAGAACATTCCCAGTCTCTAAAATAGTAAAAAATAAGTGCAATATACTCCAAACGTGGATACGTCCTGAAATAATTTTAAAACGTGAAGGATTACAATTAACACTGTAAGTAATTTTAACGAAGACTTATCCTAGATCATCGAATAATGCTCACAATCATGAAAAAAAAGTCATTCTTATGAAACAGAGTGTTTCATAAGTCAAATCTAATCAAAAGAAACGAAAAAGTAGAAGCAACAAAAAGTAATTACGTATTGAAATGTTACGTCTTTGGTGGTTATTACTCTGATTCGCTTCCTGGATGCTTACGCGGTATCGTCGATTCTTCAAATGCTAGGGATTACGCATATATACATCACCGTACTATCTTAGCTAGATGATGCGGTGTAGCATACCTGCTTACGTACCTAATGGTCAGCTTTTCTAAATTTGTATGCGATTCATAAATTATAAAAATTATAATTTAGATCGCCCACATCGTACAAAGGAAGAATTGATGGTAATGTATCTGTCTAACCCTTTGAATATGGTTATTTATTGCCTGTCTGCTTAGCCAGAATTTATATTATTCAATAACGATTTTTTTTCGAATGTGCTAATTTAATTAGGTACGTTTACTGAGAACTTTATTTTACTCCCGACTTTATCTGTGAAAGTATTCCTTATTTACCCTTGTTAATTATATACTTATACTTATTAAGACGGTTTCCGTACTGTTCGATATGTGTGGAAAGCTAAATACTTATTTTTAACTTTTGCGGTCGTTTACACTATTAATGTAGGTAATTAACTTAAAAACAAATTGCGGTAAGTCCCGTACCTGCATTAATAGTTAATATTAGAGGTTAAAGTATGAAATTGGCGATTTGTACTGAAAAATTAAAACTCGTTTTATTCTAAGATATTTATTTAATTAAAATATTTACCATCATTATTTATATATTGTTGCTATCTAATCGGAAGTTTATTTATGCCTTTGCGATAGAACTTTGGGGATCTAGATTCAACAAACTGTGTGAAAGCATTTTTTGTACTGCCTCCTGGGAAGAAAATATTGACCACATAAAAAATTATCTAAATCACGGAAAAAATAGCAGTCAGTTGGAGCAAGGTCTGGCGAGTACAAAGGATGACGTATGGTTTCTAACTGCAGCTCCTGTAGAGTTACAACGGTTTCCCGTGCAGTGTGAGGTCTTGCGTTAGCATGGAGCAATAATGGTGAAGATCGATTCACAGAAAGGAAGTCGGGGCTGTTTCGCTGCCAGTTTCGCCATCATTGTTCGAAGTTCGGCACAGGCCCACCACTCATTCTCCTGTGTATCCAGAATTAACAGCGGCATCCACCAAAAAGGCAATGAACAGTGAAGTTCATTGCTTTTTGCTGGGGGGTTGCTGGGGGTTAAACTACAGCTGCCTTGGAACTCACAACGAATTTAATCAGAAGAAATTTGTAGGAGTAGCAAGTTTTGGAATTGACTTCCACCCTTGGCAAAGTGTGAGACAGCAATATGACAAATAAGGCATTAAAAACCCTCAAAGAGATGGCTAGTCAAGTGAAGCTCAACTGCCGTGTACTACGGTTTATCAGATATCTAACACTACTCTTGGGACCTAAATTATGAGTTGTTACCTAACACATCGATTGCCATAATATAGATTGTAGAACCGCCTAAATGCCTGCTAATTCTCCCCTGTTGCCACCAAATCAGAATTGTATACTAACCCGGATGTGACATGCAAGGAAATTAACATGTCGTCCCGCTCCCGTCGCCAGATACCGCACTCCCAGAGAACATGATTTGCTGTTTGCTCGAATTCATGATCATGAAGTTCCGCACAGTAAACATCTGCGGTTATTGCTTGACCAAATCTGAGAAAGCTATAGTGAATAACGCCATGAAGAGACTACCAACGACGTATTAATCGTATTGGCTTTTAGTTTTGTGAATAGACATTTAGACTATAATTGTAATTAACATATTATTTTTGAATACACATGGTTCAATCTCCCTCTACGTTATTGGTATATTGGTGATTATAACCTGAAAGAGACAGAATGATCTTGACGAAATCGGTGGCACATTTAATACTGCTATTTGGCACAAAATTTCATGGGTTCGATTTTTAAGAGAGGTAGCGTTCATCAAAGCAGCCTGTATGGGCATGTACCTGGACCTTACAGAAAATCGCAGTAACAATTTCCTGGAGAATTGTCGTGTTCCTGTGAATGAGGTTGCCAGTAAGCTCCTGCTGAGATGCTCCTGAGATACTATGTCAAAGCATATGTAGCATTGAGCGAATCATACTTAATCTATCGCATTTCATAGGCTACTATAAGCGGTTTACATCAGGTGGGCAGTAGACAGCGCCACCAACCTCGTCATCACAAGCCTATGAGGTCCGTATAGTATCCGCTAACCACTTTACATTAACGTTAACGGTTTTACATCAGGTGGACCGTATACTTGTCTCCCGATGTTGGTAAAAAACCTAACTATAAAATCATAAATATTGTTTGGTCATGTTATCCGTGTGTGCTAAAGCCGCGCGGCTTCTGTGTCATATGATGAATCAAGGCATGTGTCCGTCCAATGAGTGACAAATCCAGATGCGTATTTGTCACTCATTGGACGGACATATGCCTTTTGATTGGATTTGTCACAATTATTATTCGATTATGTGTCATTGTTTAAATTGGTGCACAAATTTTTATGTTCACGAGCGCTGTGACCTAGTAGATAGCAAAGGTGACTTTAACACAAAAATTTTGTTTTTTTTCGAAGGTGATTGTATTGAAGGTAGGTAAATAGGTTCGAGATTGTGAATAGTCACTATGATATCAGCATAAAACCCAAATAGTGAACATGAACCACTAAACTGTCAACATCAACATCTATTTAGTTCTTTTTACAGTGAATAAATCAGGATATCCGCATTAGAACTGAGGTAACATAATCAGGGTAAGCAAGCTGAAGCGGCAGTGAGCCGGCCACATACTTCGTACAACCGGCAACCGCTGGGGAAGAAAGGTTCTCGAATGACGTCCCCGTACTGGTACACGCAGTGTGGGACGACCCTCCACTAGATGGAGCGACGACCTCGAGAGGTTCGACGGATGCAGGTGGCACAGGGTCGAGACAAATGGCACTCTAGGCGAGAGGCCTATGTTCAGCAGTGAACGAATACACGCTGTGATGAAGATGATGATAATTACAGTCGGTCGGGTTACTTGTTTTTTGAAGTTATACCTTCTTATGGGAGGGTAAACCGCTTTGTTACGCAACGCGTTACGGCGCCAGTCTGTTTAGCTTCCCTTTCTCTCGCGCATACAGCAGCTTTAATTATATGTACATTAGTTTAAGTTATCACTTCTGTCGGGCGTCCCGAGACTCACACGTTTTTTTTTAAATTTTACTTGTTTATATTGTACTCAAGTCATATTAAAGTGATTCTAGTTAAATTGGTTACATATCTTTATTGTGACAGAGACGATTGCAGTAGCTGGAGAATAGACCTGCAATAACAGCTCTTATTGGAAAAAGGGAATTTTCAAATGTCCAGTACAAATGTCGTTGAATAAAAAAGAACTATTGTCGATACATCACTGCGCTCGGACTGTTGTATGCAGATTACGTTGGTTGGTGCCGGAGTACGAGCCGGACCGGATAAACTGCCTGATCAGCGTCCGATTTTCTTATTTCTTATTTTTTATACATTTCGGAGAGGTGTATTTTTTTTTATATAACGTCGGCATATAAGCCGGTTACCGTAGCCGTATGTTCGCCTGAAATACATTAAGTATAAATATGAAGCCACCTCTGCTGCTAGAACAGCAACTCCTTACAAGCTTACTGGTGGCGTTATTTACACACAGGAGGTATTTCCCCAGACGGGCTGCTTTGATGCGTCTTACCTCTCTCAAAACATCTATGCCAAGATAAACAGACACGTTCATACACACAAATGTTTGCCCTGTGTGAGAATCGAAGCCACGAGCCATAGTAACAGCGCATAGTTATGGTAAACAATAATTCCACATAGTTTTTTGTATGTGATAAACTGTAAAAAAATATTTTTGTGAAATGAATTTGGGATTTTGTTGATTACAAAAAACGAAATGCGATTGGTGGCCATGATTGAACAGCGTATGAAGTCATACTTTACAAAGCAAAACATCTATGTTTTAACATAGATAGTGAAAATAAACTGGATGATGGTTCCATCTGAAATATTTCGATTACTGCTTGTGGAATATTTCGCAAAATGGAATCAGAATATTTAAAAGCCGATAGTTGAAATTTGTTTAAAGTCGATTAATTTACGGTCACTGATTTCTTTAACGTGTAATCCTGACTTTTGCTTTGCGAAATTTCGGAATGCAAAAATTGAGTGACTATTTATTAATTTGTAAAAGTCGATGTGAATATTTCTGAGGTTATAAAAAGTCCTCACATTTATAACCTAAGAAAATTTTATGGTTAAAGTTTTTAAAAGCGGGTTAAAGAGTTAATACTTTTAAGGACTTACTCTTTAACCCACTGTATAGACTGTACTTTTCCATGTTATTAGTCAACTGGAAAGTGACACATATATGTTATGTAGTTTTATTTATCTGCCAATGATTTATAAGTAAAAATGTTAGGTTAGATGTTTAATTAATTTGTGGGAGTTTAAGTACATTTCTTGGTACTTCAAAGTTCAACCATAAGGGAAATACCTCTATATTAAAGTAAACTGCCGCTGAATACCTACTCCCTGGAAGTTTATTGTGCTCCTATGAGTAAATGAAGTTACAATTACCTCCTAAGGAGTTGCTGTGGTAGTAGCAGAGGGGGCAACTACTGTTTTCGACTTTGAATATATTGCAATGGATATAAATAATTTATAAATACTCACTCGTAGTACAATAACCCTCCAGGGAGGCAGTATTCGGTATCATATATAATATATATATATATATACATATATGACGTGACGACTGACCATATCCCACGAACAACTTTTCGTTCACGTGACTCTAAATATTAAATGTATTGAACATTTAATATCTTTTGTTCATTATTTTGAAATGACATTTTGTAGAGAAAAAAAAATAATCGTGAAAGGTATAAAATAAACATGCAACCCGATCCAACCTGCCTTGTGTGCTTCCGCCACCAATTAGTTCATACGGCCTAGCGCCGGCCGGCACCCACCCACTACTGTTAGTGCGTGCAACATGCCGACGCTGCCATGGCTGCTCCGGTAGTCTCTGCCTCGGCTGCTGCGGTCGTCCGCCATCTGGAACAGAATCCGCATGCCCCCTCCACCACCGTCGCTGCCACGACTGGCCTGGTCGTCGCTGCGACACGTGTTTCGCCACTCCGCCTCTCTACTCTCATGAACAAACAGACAAACAGACTGACGTAAACCATTCCCCACTATTAAATATCTTTTCGCTCACACCATCCACCCTCAAACCAAACCACCGCAATTCAATATAAGGGACGGCACTGCGATGGATTTGTCACTTGTAGCATGTTATTCTTACGATTAACGTCTACAACGCCTGATGATGCCTCCTGTATATGCAGAAAAACTTATAGATTATACCCGGACTTTTTTTATACCACTATGTGCATACGGCCTGCCTGATGGTGAACCGTCACCGTAGCCTACGGACATTCGCAACACCAGGTGTGTCACTCATGCTTTGCCGACTCTCTAAAAACCTTTTTTAAAGAACCTCATGCTGTAGTCCCTAGGAAAAATCTCGGCTGGAAGCTTATTCCACAACTTGAGAGTTCTCGGAAGAAAACTTCTCTGGGATTGCACAGTACGCGACCATTGCGGTTCCAGCGTGTGAGCGAACTCGCCCTGACGTACGCGAGCGTGCGGTTATAAAAAAAGTTGTTTGTGACTTGACTTTTTGCGGTATATTGAAAACTATTCCAAAATATTAAAAAATGTTTGCAAAGCAATATCAAATATCAGCCCAACTAGAAAAGTACCTCCACTTCGCATACAATCGTAGCCAAAATAACTGGAGAGATGTTGTATTTCTACAAGCGAGTAAGGTTACCAGTAAGCTCCTAATGAGCTGCTGTGTTAGTTGCAGGGGCGGGTAGCTCCCAAAATACTTCCTGTATAAGCGTCTATGAACGCTTTATAAGGTTACTTTACATTAGGTGGGTTGTATGCTTGTATGCCTCCCGACGTAGTAAAAAGAATATACTACAGGTTTTTCATCGAAACAACACATTACATATATAAACATGTTATGCTCACACAATTCAACTGTGGAAAATAGTGTCGCAAGTTTATCCGGCGTCGCGACGCCTCGCCGTCTATCACGGATTTATACGAACAATCGCTTTATTCGCACCTTACCTCTGCACAATGCATGCAGTCTGCCGGACCGGCATTTGTCTGACGATTTGGACAAATCGGCCGACCAAATACTCTCCCATCTGTCTTAGTATACATATATGATAATTCTCTGGCCTGTTAATAGTTCACTGGTAGAGAATTAGATTGGCAGACAGTGTATCTAGTTACCAATTTATATGTAGTTGTGTCATCACTTTTATACTAGACATTATTTGAAGTAAGCCAACCTCGCATGTGGGTATTAAATAAGTGATAAAATGTACCTAAAGAAAATTTAAGTAAATTTTATCATTTATGTTGGGTATTATGTATATTAAATAAATGATAAAATATACTTAAATAAATTTTAAGTACATTTGTACGTCCCCAGACAGACTTATTTGATGCGACCTATCTCTTTTTAAAACACTCAGGTCAATATATTCTGATATGTTCATACACATGCTTGTCCTGTGTGGAAATCGAACTCATGGTCCCAGATGCTAAAGTAACAATCGTAACCACTCCTCCGCCTGACTCATCAAAAAGTCATTTGATTCATCTTTCATGGCGGTAGTTCTTCGGTGATCCTATTTAATTGCCTACCTGATAGTTTTCAGAAATGTATTTTAAAATTTGTAAATGTTTATTTTGTACCTTTCACATTTTTTTTTTCTTTTAAAGTGTTATTTAATTGAGCAAATATTTTTTTTTTGTTCATTATATTGAAATGTCACGGCTCATAGAGTCACGTGAGCGAAAAGTTGTTCATGTGAGTCGTGACGTCATACACTTATACATACCGCTAAACAAGCGATAATTACAAATATACACATAAATCTGAAAACATGAACATGCCTACACCCGGATTCGAACCAGAAACAATTGATTTTTTTTATACTACGTCGGGAGGCATACAAGCATACGGCCCACCTGATGTAAAGCGGGTACCGTAGCCTATTAACGCTAGCGATATATTAAGTATCACTCGCGCGATGCCTCCTCTGCTGCTTACACAGCAACTCCTTGGAAGCTTACTGGTGACCTCACTCACGCGCAGGAGTACAACAACCCTCCTGGGAGTTGTTGTTATTTAGCTGCGGTTTTCTGTGACGTGGACGTACTTATCCAGACGGAAAAATTTAAAACTACAGCTTTGATGCGCCCTACCTCTCTTAAAACATCCAGACCAAGACAAACAGACATGTTCATGCACACAAATGTTTACCTTGTGTGGGAATCGAACCCACGAGCGTTGGTGGCAAAGTCGCGTCATTCGCGACTGAGCCACCGAGCTCGTCGAGAATATATAAGCTAAAATAATAAATAAGTTAATAGATATTTTTCATCACTGCTCATTGAACCGATTCTTTGTATGAGATAATTAATGTTAAATTTTTATCAAATTACTACCAAATTAGTTGGAAATGTACAAGTCTAAGACAATATTTATTTGTTAGTTTCATTTATTTTCACAAATATAAACAGTAACAAATTACCGCAAAATCACTGAAGGCAAACTTCACCAATTACGCTTGGTATTCACAAATTTCAGGGACCCCTTTCATTTACAGCTGAGAGAATAACCAGTATTAATGCAAATAATACATTCTATTCTGCTGATGTAATAGACTAAGGCGTCGATGTAAAATTCTAACTTCGATTATAAATCTTAAAATAAAATTTTAGTAAGTAGTAAATTTTGTACTCATAAATATTCCTTAGTAGGCTGCCATCATATCTTGCGACGAAACTAGCCCAATAGATTATAGTACGGTTTGCTATTCAAATGAAATACTATTTTGGCAAAGAAACATTCAAATAAGCGACATTCATTTTGCAGTCATAAAATGGAAGTCGATTCCTGTATCACAATATTTTTATGATTGTTGATATGCCCTATTTAGTCTCTACTACTCTAGCATACCTGCCTGCCTATTTAGCTTTCACTTTGGGACGCCTGACTATTGACTCTGTACCACTGCGCTAATAATAACCGAACGCGACAGGTGTCCATGTACTCGTGTGCCTTAACCCCGATTATTCTCTGGAGGAAACTAGTAGTACTGAAGTACACTCTCTGGCAAAGTAAAGTAAAATTTTGAATGTGGCACATGAACAGTTTGACTAGAGAACAACCTCACATGACACCTCAGTAAAACAACTCCCTGGAAGGTTATTTTATCCTTGATGTATGAAGGGTAACAAATTTAGCGCTATTATTATATCCAAATTATGGTATGAAAATATTCATGTTCGTATTTTAAAGTGCATTTTTCAATAACATTTTTATTTACGAGTAATAAAACTATCTAGAATTCATAGTTTAAAAATTAATTGATTAAATAAATGCAATTATAACGACAAAAAAGATTGTTTAAATTTATTCAATGGTACTTATGCATTTTAATCTGATATCTTGTTAAATATTTTAATACACATACACTATGTACTATTTCTTCCATACGTTAATTTTGCATTATTAAGATACATTAAAATAAACTTGCATCTATTCGTCTATTGAAAAGTACATTTTCCCAGTAGATACCTGGTATGTCGAAAGAAAGTTGAGATAAGTGGCTACCTGATCTACCTGGACAAAAGGTATATACTAGTTGAGGTCCCGATTTCGGGGCGTGATCTCATACTACAACAAGACTGCAACGAAGCACTTATTTAATTTTCACTTGCCATTTACCAGACACAATTTTCTACTTAACTGAACGAACTTTCATTTAAATTAATTAGCAGTGGAATGAATTAATGCTAATATTTCTAGGTTGCCATTTTGGACTATATTTTAATGTAATAAGTTTCAAAAAGTTATCAACCATACTTGGTTTTGTCAGTTTTATATTCAGTCATATATTTAAAAAGAAAATAATAGCTCGATTAGGGAAAGCTGTTCTTTCCAACTCGTAGAGTAACTTCTAAGTATTGTCCCGTTTCCTAATCTTATAGAATTGGCGGGGTCCGCTAGCTAAGCCTAAGGATTGTGCAAACATATTGATTATGGCATTAAGTGACTGCCGTCATACCTCCGCAATCCAGGGGGGAAACCCTCTGGGTTGTGGAGGTATGACATTTGTTAAGTTAGGTCTTTCGACATAATTTCTTGGACGTGTGAGTTTTCTCACGATGTTTTCCATCACCGCCGATTTCGTTTTGTGTGATCTGAACTAGTATTATGATTATCACTTGAATTATAATACTAGTTCAGATCGCACAAAATGAAATCAATAAGAACATCGTTTTTCATAATCCTTGAAGTACAGCTGAGAGCAGGTCACGTTTTATACCTGAAGCGCGATTGTAACTCTTATTCTTGTTCTGGGTGTTTTTAAGAAAGGAAGGGCACATCAAAGCAGCCCGTCTGGGGAAGTACCTCTACCTCACAGAAAACGACAGCCAAATAATAGCTCTCTGAAGGGTTGTTGTGTTCCAGCGTGTGAGTGAGGTCACCAGTAAGCTCTTAAGGAGTTGACGTGCTAACAACAGAGGTAGCATCGCGTAAGTGATACTTACAAGCGATCATAGGCTATGCTAACCGCATTACATCAGGTGGGCCGTCTGCTTGAATGCCTCCCAACGATGTGTATAAAAAGGTAGAGAGAAACGAGTCGCACAATTTGTGTTAACTGTCTAAAAAACTATTAAAGAATTCAAATTTCTTTAACCCTTTTTTCTATTCTTGCTTGTTATTGTATGTATTACATGCAGATATAGGAAGACGTCAACTTTATGAGATGTAAAGGTATTATTTTTTGCCATACTATCTTGTTATTAGATAATTATTTTCACATGAAGGAATACCCAATATTAGTACCAATGCTAAATTCTGCTAGAGCTTCAAGAGAGCAAAAATACGAGAGCTTTGTATGTCAGTAAAAGATGAGGGAAGAATAGCGGTCGAAATGCGAATGTTTCACAAAATTTAATGTGTAACTCTTGCAGAAAAAGAGTTTGTTTGGAAGAAAGCATAGGTTTCATGATAAGACTAGCCATGTTCCTATGGTTAAGAAATGTAGAAATAATGCAAGAAAACAGAATCTACTCCAGTATCAGATAACATCTCCGCCAAATCCTTAGGCTTAGGTTATGGACTCAATTTTAATGAATTAGGAAACGAGATCACTCTAAGAAAATAGAGACTCATGTCGCAATTATAGTCTCTCTTGACAACCATGATTCTTTGTTAGATTCTTTGTCTATTAAAGATTATTGTCTCATAAAGAAGCTTTGAGCGTAGATTTCTCTCGAACTCTCTTTTGGGAGTATACAGTCCACTAGCCCTCGTGTTATCCCGATTCCTACTTCATTAGGACCGGCGTTTCATAACCATAAGGATTTGTGGAAGATAATAATTTTGGAACGCAGCGACTGCCGTCAGACCTTTTCAACCCGAAAGGAAAATTTCCTTATCGCCGAGCACGTGATTACTATAAAAATGGTACAGGCATATGTGTAATCGGGATTCGAACAAGAAACCAGTATATTAACAGGCTGGCTCATTACCCACTAGGCCAGCACTGCTCCGAGCTGCTATAGTACAAACAAAATATCATTGCTTACAAAGTAACTATAAAAAAGGTCGTTTTTGTAACGGCCCAACACCAATATCAATAACATTGTATTGTCCGAGGGCCATTTCGATTTGGTACGACAATTATTGAGGCATTCTGCCCTAGTCCCCTTTTATCTGGATCCCATCTGGATATATTCAATTCTTTTATAATTTTCCTTTATTCATGTATATTTATGTACAAAAAAATATTGCATATTTTTCTTTATACAATGTCGTAGGGACAAAGGCTCTCTAAGCGTATTTTACCGCCATTACCATGGCGAGAGCTCTGAAGAACTGTTTTCCCTTATCCCACCCTCTCACTTCCGTCATAGAATCACACGTGCAGGCTTGCCATGTCATCGTTCCACTGTTGAGAACATTTCTTCGCGTGCCAAAAAGTTCGGGATCTCCTATCTTTGTCGTACCAATAAAAAGTGGAACGCCTTGCCTGCACATGTGTTCCCTGCTTCCTACAATATGGGATCCTTCAAACGAAGCGTGAAGAAGCATCTTGCGTATCAGCATAGTAGCGTCAACTGACAGAATACTATGTAGTATGTTGTCAGTTGCAGTTGCGATTTGGGCTCCTCTTTCGCTTACCATCAGGCAAAGAGGAGCCACTAAGCTAAACTAACATATAAAAAAAAATGTCGGGAGACAAACAAGCATCTTGACTGTACGTTACTTGATGTAGGATAAACTATCAATGCTAGTAATTTAAGAATTATCGGAACATAAGCCTTAACTAACTACTCCGGAGGATCCTGGTGACCTGACTCACTCACAAGAACAACAGTTATGATTTAGTATATGAGCAATCTTTATCGCCGGAATCTCTTTTCCGGCCTGCTACTAACTACGCTTAACACTAGAAGATACTTGAGACTCAATCCGTATATTTTTTTTGTAATAGTGAAGCTGTTTTTTTATTACAATAATAGCTGTTAACTCAAAAAAATACGGTATGAAATCTCAATTCTATCAACATGTAATGAACTATCTTTAAGTATCTGATCTCTACTTCGTCGCCCATGCTTCTCAGCACATAACACGCATAGCTTAAATTATTTTCAATGACTGTTTGTTCTTCCTTCCATAATAAATGACTGTCAACATGCACTTCTAGCAATTTTGCCACCTTTGGCATTTGAAATCCTCGTGAAAATGAAAAAAAATTAAAAAATATTTATTCAGTTACTTACACATTGTTGCGGTACTGTGGTAGGAGTCACCGTATAAGCAAATAAATGCTTGTGTTCGGGGGCTCCGCTCTTCATAAGTTGAGGTTATATAAAGTATAAGTAGCTTATTCTAGATACAAACTTCTTAATATATATTGTTTTTGTTATAATTATTATAAATATAGTTATATATATATATATATTTATATATATATAATGTGTGTCCAATGTGTGCCCGCGTTGTCATATGTGTGTGTGTTTGCGTATTTGGTTATATTTCTGATGTGGGAAAATGTGATTGGTTGGCCTACTTTTCGGTGTTCTATCAGGAAGTAAAATATTAGGATCCTGATTATCTATTGGTCCATTCCTTGCTCGCTTGTACAATGACTTCTATTTCGTCATATGTTTGCGTATGTAACCATTTCGTCAGTATTTTCTTGCACTCTAGATATGTTTTTGAGTACAGGACTAATTTCTTGTTCATCAGATTGTATAATCTTGTATAATCGTGACAGGGCGCCTTCTGGTTTTTAAGCAAATTATTCTGGTTTTTTTTATACTACGTCGGGAGGTATACAAGCATACGGCCCACCTGATATAAAGCGGGTACCGTAGCCTATTAACGCTTGCGATATATTAAGTATCACTCGCGCGATCCCTCCTCAGCTGCTTACACAGCAACGCCTTGGGAGCTCACTGGTGACCTCACTCATACGCAGGAACATAATAACCCTCTAGGGAGTTGTTATTTGGCTGTGGTTTTCTGTGAGGTGGAGGTAATTCCCCAGACGGGCTGCTTTGATGCGCCCTACCTCTCTTAAAACATCCAGACCAAGACAAACAGACATGTTCATGCACACAAATGTTTGCCTTGTGTGGGAACCGAACCCATGAGCGTTGGTGTCAAAGTCGCGTCGTTCACGACTGAGCCACCGTGCTCGTCAAAATTAAATATTTGACTGCGGTTTTCTATGAGGTAAAAGTACTTCCCACACTCCATTATTGTGTACCCACAGAAAGAAAACTTTTACTAAAACACTGTCTATAATCTAATTCGAATTCTAATATGAAAGTTATTTTTACGCTCTAATCAACGGCCGACAGAGGAAATACTACTAGAAATAGATACCTTAATCATTCTTTCGAGGGAGGTATCCTACTGATGGGAGCTGAGTGATACATATTTAATGAGTACGGTAATGGTCGGCCGAAAGGGTTATGTTGGATTTCACTGACTAAACACCAACGTTTGCCGTCAGCGGGGAAAGCTTTTTAATTAGGTTTTATTTACATGCGTTATAAGCATTCGAAATATGTAACATGCAATCGTGTACCTGGTACGTACTATATTTTTTTTGATACAACGTCGGGAGTCATTCAAGCATACGGCCCACCTGACATAAAGCAGTTACGTAGCCTATTAACACTTGTACTATATTAAGTATCACTCGCGTGAAGCCTCCTCTGCTGCTTACACAGCAACTTCTTGGGAGCTTACTGGTGACCTCACTCGCACACAGGAACACCAACAACCCTCTAGGGAGTTGTTATTCGGTTATTACGGTTAATACCGTATTTCAGTTTGGTTGCGGTTTTCTGTGATGTAGAGGTACTTCCCCAGATGGGCTGCTTTATATATTCTATAGAGGCCATCATATTTTTTTATTGTCCCTGTATCTGTACAAGCACTATCGTCCTGAACCACTAAACAGTATGGGATGCGATCCGCAGTCCAAAAGCTACTACATAATCCCATCTTTGATTAGTTGAATTATTATGATATCTGACGTGAAATCTAATAATATTATTAATGAGGTACGAGGTTACCAGCTATTTAAGTTAAAACTTCATAACCCGTCAATCAGTCAGCCGGGACTTCGCACGGGACTTCCGGTATCATGTTTCATGATATCGGAATTCCCGTACGAAGCCCGGGGCTCGTTCACACATATTCAGTGTTAGTTATGTAAGTTACGGATTTGATTCTCGCTTTATACAAAGTATTTGTGCGCATAGACATGAATGTTTAACTAGATCCAAAAGTTTTTTTTATACAAGCATACGGTCCACCTGATGTAAAGCAGTTACCGTAGACTATTAACGCTTTTGACAAACATCACTGGCGTGATGCCTCCTCTGATGTTTACAACTCCTTAGGAGCTTACTGGTGATATCACTCACACGCTGAAACACAACAACCCTCTAGGGAGTTGTTATTCGGCTGCGGTTATCTGTGAGGTGGAGGTACTTCCCCAGGCGGGCTGCTTTGATGCGCGTGATGCGCCCTACCTCTCTTAATATTGTTAAGTTAGTTATACCTACGTATATCTGTTACCTAATACGCACATTACAAGCTCGGCAACGTTCGGGACTAGTTAATGTCGTGTAATTTATACAAAAATAGTATATTTATTTATTTATGTATATTTCGTTGCTCTCGACATAATAATATTGCTGAACGTCAAAATTCTCCACGTTTCGTGATCAGACGAGGCTAATAAGGCCCTTCGTGGTGGAGATAAATTAAAAGATACATATTTAATCATACTCTGAATTCAGCCGACTACGCGTTTTCCCTTTCTATACGTGAATATGCTATTATTAAAATACGTAGGCATTGTAGGTGCTCTATATTAATTGCATGCTTTAATGAAATAACTTTGTAATTAATTAAAAGTTACATCGATCGTTGTAAATTGATTAGAAAGTTATTTGCAGATATTGACACAGCTCTTGACTGGTTATAAAGTTTTAAATTAAATAGCTGTCACCCTCGTATACATCCGGGTGGTATTTGGTTTTTCAACCTAGAATGATAATAGTAATCGTTTATTTCTCACCATAATTCAGGATGACTAAATATAAGTATATACATGGATTGTGATACAGTATGATAATATGTTGGGTTGGCACCAGAACTACGATAAATCCTGTATCTCAGGTTGTCAACCCTCCACCCCACAGACTGGTCTTATAACTAGTATAACACACTATTTTAATTGTAGAAAGTGAGTTTTAATTTTAAATCCATTACGTAGATTTACAATTAAAAATGTCTTTGTTTATGTTCAAACAATTGGTGTATGGTATGGTAGGTAACTCATCAATAATATTGTTAAATTTCACGTGAATTATCATAATAATTCAAGTAGTTAAAGATGGGACTATGGACTAGATTTTTGCACTGAGAGCTATGGCGCAGCCCGTCTGGGGAAGTACCACCACCTCACAGAAAACCGCAGTCAAATAACAACTCCCTAGAGGGTTGTTGTGTTCCTGCGTGTGAGTGAGGTCACCAGTAAGCTGCTAAGGAGTTGCTATGTGTATATATGTGACATTGCGCGAGTGATATTAAATGCTCTGCAAGCGTTCATAGGCTACGGTAATCTCTTTACATTATGTAGGCCTTATGCTTGTAAGTCTTTCGCCGTTGTAAAAAGAAGGAAAATAGTGAGTTTCTACTTAAACTTAACATCTGCTTTCGATATGGTAAATAGACCAAGAGATATTGTTGATCAATTAAGTCTTTCTTTTTATATAAGCTCAGCATAGAGGCTGCGATTCGCCTGATGGTAAGGGAAAGAGGAGCCCAAATCGCAACGGCAATTTTCAAAACACTAAAATGTCCTCTTCAGACATGTTGCCCAACAAGGTGCTTCTTCACGCTTCGTTTGAAGGATCCCATATTGTAGGAAGGAAGAAACACATGTGCAGGTAAGGCCTTCTACTTTTTAATGGCACGCCAGATATACGAGTTGCCGAACTTTTTAGTATACGAAGAAATGTTGTCGACAGTGAGACAATGACGTCGCAAACCTGCTCGTGTGGTTCTATGACGGAAGGGAGAGGGTGGGATCGGGGAAAACAGTTCTTCAGAGCACACACCATATTAAAGGCGGTAAAATACGTTTAGTGAGTCAATGTCCCTACGGAGTTGAAGAGGTTTTAGGTTTTTGGTGAATTCTTCGTCGTCGATTATGCGGATAGCCCGTCCCTGCAACTTATCGAGAGCCTCGAGAAGATATTGTGCGGAGCCGTCCCACAGATGCGAGCAATACTCCACGAAAGGCGGCAAAATACGTTTAGCGTACCATGTCACAACTAAGGGGCACAACTTTAAGATCCTTCAAGATTGCCTTACTAATAGAAACTCTCTTGTAGAAATCAATGATCTAGGAGATGACCTGTGCCAAAAGGAGTATGGATCCAAATTAGTGAATGGGAAAATGGGCGTTCTACAATGCTGTATTCTGGGATTATTTTTGTGAATAACTGTACTCCTTCGTTGCAGCTGATGTTACTCGATGATGAGACTAAGGCAATTCCGTAGAAAGCTTATAAGAACTCGAAATCATTATAAATCAGACTTTGTAAAATTTTTGCGAAATGCCATGAATAAATCTTTGCGCCAGGTTTTGATGAGCTCGGTGATATAGTCATAAATGACGCGACCTCGACACCAACACTCGTGGATTCGATTCCCATACAGGGCAAACATTTGTGTGCATGAACATGTCTGTTTGCCTTAGTCTGAATGTATTAAGAGGTATGGCGCATCAAAGCAGACCGTCTGCTGAAGTACCTCCAAATCGCAGCAAAACTATAATATTCATAGCTTTCTTCCTGCACGCTCGCCGGTTCCTAGAGCTCCTGACATCACCTTCTGATAAAACACAACCAACTTGGTCATGGTAGGTTACTCTTGACCTTCCTCGGCTCATACATCCTTCCACTGTCGCGTTGTACATCTTTTTTGTCATTCTTCCATCCTGCATTCTTTCTACATGTCCAAACCAAAGGAGTATGCCTTTTCTTATCTTAACACCGACACTCTCTTTCAGACCAACTCTATTTCTTTACATCATCATTACGAACGTGGTCTGGTGAGATATATTAATATCATATTCACGTATAGAAAGGGAAAACGCGTAGTCGGCTGAATTCAGAGTATGATTAAATATGTATCTTTTAATTTTTCTCCACCACGAAGGGCCTTATTAGCCTCGTCTGATCACGAAACGTGGAGAATTTTGACGTTCAGTGTGTATTTACATTTTGTCGGTTGGTAAATGACATTGCTTACAAGAAGTGCTTATGAATTTTGGAGCATAAAGCCAGTGATACTTAACGTATTACAAGCGTTCATAGGCTACAGTAACCACTTTACATCAGATGGGCCATAATCTTGAATCTCTTCTCACGTTGTTAAAAAAAAATCGCAACAATGAGGTATTCAGTCACCTACCACGATCAAATTGGTCGTGGTTAGAAAACCAGAACAGATTAATAGAATGGTCAGCGTGCATGAAAAAAGCCCTTATTGTTAAAGAAGCGAGTGAGGTGTGCAAGGACCGAATCATGCGGTACTCAGTTCTTTCTGCCTACCTCTCAAAGGACATGACATAAAGGTATAGATACTTTCATGGACAGATAGTTACATAGTTAGTTCTACAAATAACTTCGGATTTACCTCGTATTGATAGGATACACAGCAGAATAGTAAAGTAACTTTTTGTTTGCCAGCAGCAGAGGTGCCATCGCGCGTGTGTTACTCAGCTTTCATAGACTACGGTAACCAATTTACATTAGGTGGGCCATATGCTTATATGCTTCCCGACGTCGTATAAAAATAAACATCCCTCCAAAAGAGTTCAGCATTAGCCTCAAAGTTTTTCGTCACCATCTCTATGTTTTTCAGAGTTAGCCTCTCACACTTCACTTTCACTTAATCTTTAGTTTCATTCTTGGATAGACAGTAAATTTATTTCTTCTCTCTCATATTTTCATTTGTGTTAAGATGCGACATAATCCAACCAGGCCTTTTATGCAACCTCCGCGTCCCACCAGGCCTGAAAAAACTTAACAAGAACCTCTTGCTTAGAGTAATAACTTTGATTATTATGGTGAATATATTTTATGATAATCCTGTGAGAAAGTTTTTGGTCGAATTGGTGGGAACTATCTTATCAAGGAGTCACAGCTTCATTTTTGTGCAGAGAAGTGAAGATTTCAGCCAAAGTGCATCAAGAGACTGTTTGGGATCGTGTTGTGAAACCTCTCAGTAATACACTTTTAAAAATGTACCGTGGACTTTACTACAGGACTCTGCACCTTATCACAAGGCACGAACTACCCAAGCCTGGCTCGAAATCAACGTTCCAGAATCTACAGCAATTCCTTAGGCACTTACTGGTGAACTCACACGGAAGAATACAACTACCCTCAGGGGAGTTGTTATTTGGCTGTGGTTTTCTATGAGGTGGAGGTACTGACCCCGACGGCCTCCTTTGATGAGCCCTACTTCTCTTAAATTTATTTATAATAATATATATAAATGAATTGCTAGTAGGTACAAAAATAAAGTTGTTATTTTAGTGAATTAAAATATAACTTAAATTAACGTTATTCCTTGTATACAATTGGGCATACAAAATTTCTCTCATAACAATTCTATGATTAAATTTATATACATCATTCAATTAATTTTAACTGTGCATTGTTAATTTGTATAATTTGAATAGACATCGCTATTTTAGAAATTCATTACGGGAGTCGAAACATTTGGAAATATTAATCATTAAAGTATACAACTTATTTTGTATGAGCCAATGCGAACTAAAAGGCCGGAATCAGGCATTGTGATCGAAACTACTTTGTGTGCTTTTGCTGTTGAATCGGAATCAGCCAAGTGCACAGCTTTAAAATAGAAGTTGGGTAACTGGTAACTACATTATCTTCTTCTTTATGACAAATGCAGATTGGCGGAGGTCAGTGTTTTCAAGTTGACCAAAGGCCACTGACTTAGCTTAACGACTGTCATCTATTGACAACAGCCGGGACCGACGGCGTAACGTGCCCTCCGAAGCACGGAGAAACTTGAGGTAGATAAACCCATCCATAGGCAGGCTGCGTTTGACGTTGCTTAACCTGCGTGTTCGGTTAAAATGACACGCGCAACGACGCCATCGATCTCTCACATCTTTTCAACCTCAAGAACCGCAATAGGCTTCTTTGATGCGCCCTACCTTACTTTCGCCAGTGGGTCGTTAGTTAATTAGTACCAGCGAGATTGGCTTTGATTCTAAATATTGTAATAAGCCACTTACGTCCCTTAAGATTATTATAAAATGAATGAATGGCTAATGAATGTTTATTTGTTTATAAAATAAATATGACTATGAATATGAATATAGTTACACATAAATAAGGACTTAAACTTAACTATACAATGGTTTATCTCCCTAGGAATCTTTTTCAGTCAATCTATCTAATCGTATATTTATCTTATTGCTTTAAATTATGACTTATATAATATGTCATATATGTTTCTAGTCAGAATGCCCATAGTGTACTGCTGTCATATTATATATTCTCTTCTTCTCCGAATTCTCCGATTTGGTTCAGAGTAGAGCTGTGAGAATTATCAACGATCCCAAGCCTACACACGGTATTGAACCCATAAGTTTAAGGAGAGATTTTGCCTCCCCAATTCTAACGATTGTACAACGGGTTGTGTTCTAAAGAATTGATCCGCAACCGCAATGGTCGCGTACTGCACGATTCCTAAGAAGTTTTCTTCGGAGAACGAGAACAAGAGAACAAAAGAAAGAGAGAGGTTTTTAGAAGGTCGGCAACGCGTGAGTGACACCCCTTGTGTTGCAAATGTCCATAGGCTGCGGTGACTGTTCACCATCAGGCGGGCCGTGTGCTTGTTTGCTAAAAAATAGGCAATTATCACTGCAACGAGACGTGTCTCCCTTCTACTACTTCACGGTGCTGAGCCACGGATTGGCAAACGGCAGTGTTTTCAAGCCGCCAGAAGGCCACTGACTTACCGTACCGACCGTAACGACAGTCATATATCTGATATATTGAGATATATAAGAAAATAAATATATATGTATATATAAGATCTAAAAATAATGACAATTGTAGGGTTAGCTATATTTTCTTTTATTACCACACTTACATAAGCAAATATATATCAAATTTAATACAAGCGCGTCCAGACGATATTTTCCGAATAGAAATGTGTAATGGAAACAGTACATCAGCAGAAACAAACTACGTAACACCAGAAAATAAACTGAAACACTGAAGTTGTCGATGTTTTCAAGTACTCACTAAAGAACCTCGGATTATGACGGCAAACAAAAAGCTACTTTACTATTCTGCTGACTTGTCACTACGAGATAAATCCGAAGTTGTTTATAGAACTAACTATGTCACTATCTATCCATGAAAGTATCTATATCTTTATGTCACGTCCTTTGAGAGGTAGGCAGAAAGAACTGAGTGCCACATGATTCGGTCCTTCCACACCTCTCTCGGTCCTTTACCAATCCAAATTGCTTTTTCCATCCACGCTGACCATTCTGTTAATCTGTTCTGCTTCTTTTAACCATGACCAATTTGGTCGCGTGATGCCCCCTCTGCTGCTAGCACAGCAACTCCTTAGGAGCTTACTAGGTGACCTCACTCACACGCAGGAATACAACAACCCTCCACGGAGTTGTTATTTGGCTACAGTATACTGTGAGTATGGTATACTACTTCCCCAGACGGGCTGGTTTGATGCGCCCTACCTCTTCAAAAGCTTTCTGTACACAACGTGGCTATAACCCCAACGCTAATTTATACAAGCAAAAGCTTTCAGAGAGAGCGTGGCAGTAGAATAGAAGCAGTTGAGAGACGGATGCATGCTTACCCGTTCCTTGCAAGTTCCAGCAAGCTTTTGCGCAATGCTCGCTCAGTTATCGCTTGTTGACCGCTTTCGTAATGACGATAATACCGGTTCCTTGCAAGTTCCAGCAAGCTTTTGCGCAATGCTCGCTCAGTTATCGCTTGTTGACCGCTTTCGTAATGACGATAATACCGGTTCCTTGCAAGTTCCAGCAAGCTTTTGCGCAATGCTCGCTCAGTTATCGCTTGTTGACCGCTTTGGTAATGATGATAATAACAAAGAGGGTTGATCTGAAAGAGAGTGTTGGTGTTAAGGTATGCTGCGTTGATACGGTAATGAGCCGAAAGGCCAGCACTCACTTACCACAATCAAATTGGTTGATGATGTCAGTGGATAGGGCGGACAAAATCGGTGAGCTTGCAGGAAAAGAGCTATGAATGTTAATGAAGTGAGTGGGGTATGTATGTCTTGTGGCGCCTGGTTCTTTCTGCCTACTCCTCGCGCTACATTACCTACATCTTTTCTGGATTAATAATATTATAGACGTGACGAGCTCGGTGGCGCAGTGGTGAAACGCGCTGTTACGCTAGTTTGACACCAACGCTCGCGAGTTCGATTCCCACACAGGACAAACATTTATGTGCATGAACATGTCTGTTTGTCTTGGTCTGGGTATTTTCTATGTATAATATCTATTTACAAAAAAAAAATGTATTTACGTATGTTTATCAGTCGTGTAGTACCCATAACACAAGCTTCGCTTACTTTGGGGCTAGATGGCGCTGTGTAATTTGTCCGACAATATTTATTATTTATAGAATAGTCAGGGTGCCAGTACATACTCCGTGCTGGATAATGATAATGCTGGATCGAAATAAAAGAAACGCGGTAATTTATAATGCGATATTATTCAACACACACTATTGCACCAAACATTAAATATACTTTTAGAAACTGGATAGGTACGTCTTGATGGATGGGTACAGGAATCACTCGAATGTCTCTGCCCGTTTTCAGTACCGCAATGCTCTTAAATTAGTTATCTTTCTCCCAATTTGATCCATCCCACTACTAGCCTATATTCCGGTGATGCCATTAAAATAACTTCAAGTACCCTATTAACGATACATGCTAGTGTTTCTATATTAATGATGTATAGTATTTGGTATTTCAGTACTTAATAGGGAATAAATGTTATAATTAGTAGAAAAATATATTCAGTTAGTAAATACTCCCATGTCGACGGGATTGTGCCCTCATTAAAGAATTAAACAATAGGTTAGGTTTATTTTTAGATTAGGGTAGATATATAAGATAGTAATGGTAATACCCAATCAAACCTTGCAAAGCGACACGGAATATTTATTTACCAAAAAATTTTTTCTACTGACCAAAAGTCAAATGATATAATATTGACCATTTATCCTCGAGGAAGGCCAAGACTTACCTACCATGATCAAATTGGTCGTGTTCTATCAGAAGGTGATATCAGGAGCCCTAGACGACTGGCGACCGTGCATGAAAAGAGCAATGAATGTTAAAGAAGCGAGTGTAAGGATCGAGTCACGTGGCGCTCGATTCTCTCTGCCTACCCCGTAAGGGATTTGGTGTGAAGTTATAGATAGATAGATAGGTCGTGTTTTATTAAAAGGTGATGTCAGAAGCCCTAGGAACCGGTGAGCATGCATTAAAAAAATTATGAATGTTAAAGAAGCGAGTGAGATATGTAAGGACCGCCTCTTATAGCGCTCGGTTTTGCCTCTCTTTTGATCTCTCTCTCTCTGTGATCGTTCCCTCATGACTGAGGATCGTACTCATCAGTGGATATGGATGGTCTGCACCTAGAACGTATGATCTGCCTCCATCTGTTTCTGTCCATGGCGTCTCTGACGACCGATCAAAACTTGGCTGAGGTAGAACCTTTTAATTGATCACACCATCTGGTTGGGGAGCGTCCACAGCTCGTTTACCCGCTGTGGTCCCAACAACGACCAGCTTTTCTAGGCTCTGGTATCCCTTCATCATTATGTGGCCAAAGTAGGTCAGTACACGCTGCAGGTAAATGGTGGAGAGGCGGGTTTGGATACGAAGCAGCGATAAGATCGATGCATTAACATAAATGATAGTCGACTTAAAATAAACAAGCTTACAACCGTAATAATTGTATACGTAAGAAATGGCATATAGAGAACGGATGAGACAAATATTACGTTGTAACAAAATTCACCGGCACTGGTTGGGGGGTAAAGTAGAAAGCGCAGCTCTTATTGGCCAGTTCGGAAATCAACATCAACCTTATTGGCTAAAGTATTCTTCCATTGGTCAGTTGATGCAAGTCGCTGAGCTGTTTAGGCGCTAAAATAAAACGTTTTTGTGAACGCGGCGTACCTTCACGTGTAGGCAAGTAGTTTATTGATTTGCATGTATCTATATCTGCACGCCAGGTCCCTTGCGGGGTAGGCAGAGAGAACTGAGCGCCATAAGAAGCTGTCCTTACACGCTTCACTCGCTTCTGCCACATTTATAGCTCTTTTCATGCATGCTCGCCGGTTCCTAAGGCTCCTGACATCACCTTCTGATAAAACACGACCAATCTAATCACGGTAGGTTAGTCTTGGTCTTCCTTGGCTCCTATATCCTTCCACTTTCGCATTATATATCTGTTTTTTCATTCTTACATGCTGCATTATTTCTACATGTCCGAACCAACGGAACATGCCCTTTCTTATCTTAACACCGACACTCTCTTTCAGACACTTTCTTACTATTCCTTTTTTTTTTTATTGATTTATGTGTTCTGAGCATTTGTAGTGTGTTGGGATAATGGAGATTATTATTTTAAATTTTGCTAAATTTAGCGCTACGGACCAAAACACCTCGACGTTAATTCAAGAGGCGAAGCCGCGCTACAGCCAAGTCTTCAAATCGTCACGTCAGGAGGCGTTGGAAAATTTTCACAAACATTTTCTCTCTACATAATTCATGGCAATTTTCTACTAGTTCTGTGAGTACGTGCCGCTGGGGCATTTTATAGAAGATTTGACGCGTCGTAATATATATTATTAGCTACTCGATCCAGCTTCGCACGGGTGATCTAATTTATACCAAACTTCACAGGATCACCTGCTGGGCTAACCTGAAGATTTACTGAAAATTTTATCAAAATCTGCCCAGCTGTTTTTGAGTCCATAGAGGACATACAGACAAACATTCATTTTTACATATATAGATAAAATTGTTTCACTACTTAATAACAAGGCTTGCGTTAAAATAACACGGAGCTTGATTGCTAGCTCGCGCAAGTTCAGCAACGTCGACCGCAGTCGACCAACGAATCGTTTTAGTCATCTCGTTGCGGTCGCCTGCCTCATTCTTACTTTTATGCACCCTACCACTTTCGCCAGAGAAACAGAAAGTATCAAGATTCAAGTTAGTAGATAGAAGTAAGTTATTTGAAGTTATCGTATTAACGAGCAATTCTTGTCTTCTTCATCTTCTTCTTTCTAGTGTTATCCCGTGGCATAATCCATTAGGTTTGGAGGAGTCTTAGCAGACTCCTCCGCCAAATCCTTAGGCTTAGGTAGCCCTAAGCCTAAGGATTTGGCGGAGATACTAATTTTCACATAGAGCGACTGGCGACTTTCTTAGGTTAGGTTCCACGTCTATCGAAATATAATTCATTAGACATGCGGGTTTCGTTACGATGTTTTTACTTCACCGTCGAGCAAGTGGTTAGAAATATGTACATAAATCCGAAAACATGAATTTAGTGGTACATGCCAGGATTCGAACCGGGGACCTATTGTTCAATAGGTTCTTTATCCAATGAGCTATCACTAATCCACTGTCGTTATTCACTAAGCTTTCACTGCGAAATTGTTTAATATTTAGCTTAGATTCAGGTGTTATTTTGCGAAAGTCAAATTTATAGGCAACTAGCTGACACGGCAAACGTTGTTTTGCCATATAAATTATTTCTAGGGAATTTCTAGTGTAGAAAAAATATAACTAACTTATTGTATATATGAAGAATTACTAAAATAACAGTCCAAAAAACAAAATAAAATGTTAGGGGTGGACAACCCTTATCACTTAGGGGTGTGAAAAATAGATAGTAGCCGATTCTCAGACCTACTGAATATGCATACAAAATTTCATAAAAATCGGTCAAGCCGTTTCGGAGGAGTGTGGTAACTAATATTGTGACACGAGAATTTTATATATAAGATTTAATCTAAAATAACACACACAAAACAGGTTAGTCAAATTGCCTAATTAGCGTATTTCATCATTTCTCACTTCGTGCGTAATAGAATTACATATTTAGTGTAGTACATGAAAATGGTATTATAACCTACTAGCTTTTGCCCGCGACTTCGTCCGCGTAGACTACAGAATAAATCACCCTATGCACCATATAACCTACTTTTAAGCTGAATTTCAAGTCTCTAATAAATAAAGTTACGGAAATAGGGCAACTTTAAAGCGAAAATATAAGTAAATCTTTTTTTATTCCCGTTCCTGTGGGAATTTCGAAATATCCTGAAAATTGTTTTTTGTTTTCATAATCACCTACTTATATGCCAAATTTTAAGTTTCTAATACATATGGTTACGGAGATAGGGTAAATTTAAAGCGACAAAATATAAATAAATCCTTTTTATTCCTGTTCCCGAGGGAATTTCGAAAAATCCTAAAAACGGTTTTTAGTGATTGCAATCACATATTTATATGCCAAATTTCAAGTCTCTAATAAATATAATAACGGAGATAGGGCAACTTTTATAGCGAAAATATAAATCCTTATTATTCCCGTTCCCGTGGGAATTTCGAAAAATCCCGTCTTATTCCTTGCCTACGTCATAAAGACAATATCTGTGCAAAATTTCAGCTTCCTAGGTCCAAGGGTTTGGGCTGGGCGTTGATGAGTCAGTCAGGACTTTGAATTTTATATATTAAGATTTACAGGCAAATTGATTTAAACTAGATTATTTCCGCTACCGATTCGCATGACGTATGCGAACTAACGCCCGCCGGCACTACCGGGCTCACCGGAATACCTCTACACATTTTTTTTTATACTACGTCGGGAGGCATACAAGCATACGGTCCACCTGATGTAATGCGGTTACCGTAGCCTATCAACGCTTGAGAGATTTTAAGTATCACTCGCGCGATGCCTCCTCTGCTGGTTACACAGCAACTGCAACTCCTTGGGAGCTTACTGGTGATCTCACTCACACGCAGCAACACAACAACCCTCTAGGCAGTTGTTATTTGGCCGCGGTTTTCTGTGAGGTGTAGGTACTTTCACAGACGGACTGCTTTGATGCACCCTACCTCTCTTAAAACATCCAGACCAAGACAAACAGACATGTTCATGCACACAAATGTTTGCCTTGTGTGGGAATCGAGCCCACGAGCGTTGGTGTCAAAGTCGCGTCATTCACGACTGAACCACCGAGCTCGTCAAAACACTAAGGTTGCCTTGAAGAGATCACTAATAATACTGCCTTTTGTAGTTTAATTTTATTTTAATATTTTTTAATGTTTCTATATGTTTTTGCTGATGTGCTGAAAAGGGGTCAAATCAAAAGCACCCGAAACCGAAGGCATGCGAGAAATGGTCGATGAGTGTGGAAGAGGCGAGAAAGGTATGTTCTATAGTATCTGCCTACCTCAATGGGAAACAGGCGTGATGGTATATATATATGTTTGTGCAATAAAGATTATTCCATTGGCAATTTAATCTAAACTACTTAGTGTACTTCCGCTACCAATTAGTTTACGCAAACTAGTGCCAACCGGCACCCACACCCGACCATTAGTAGATGCATGCCGCCGCTGCTATGGCTGCTCCGGTCGTCTCTGCGATACAATATTATTATATTGTATCAGCCTATTGACGCTCGCAACACCACGGGGATGTTACTCGCGCGCTGCCAATCTTGTGACCTAAGGCTGTTTCGTCACAGTACCCAGTAATTTCTCTGCATTCTGATATCTCACCCATCAAACCGGAATACAGCTATATATTTACATTTGCTTGCTAAAATAGGTGAGACAGAGGACGACTTTTGTACAAAGAATTGTTTCAGTACTAATCCTGTAACAGTACTCCTGAGCTACTTTATTATCTACGCTTTCATTAAGTTTCCACTAAGATTCAAAATCTGCAGGAATAATCACCGGGGCTCCGTATTAAACTCAAGTGATGCAGATGGTAATGAAAAGTCAGCGCTCAACGTCG
This sequence comes from Pyralis farinalis, assembly GCA_947507595.1. Taxonomy (NCBI): domain Eukaryota; kingdom Metazoa; phylum Arthropoda; class Insecta; order Lepidoptera; family Pyralidae; genus Pyralis; species Pyralis farinalis. Next base: position 22,833,511 of record OX382258.1, read on the forward strand.
TCTTCAAAGGGTGAAATGAGATTAAAATTATAAATAGTTTTCATAATGCTACATTGAACCTCGTCGAGTCTTTGATATTAATAAATATACACTTTTCTTACTTTCTTTCCATTAGTTTCTAAGGGTCGTATTAACATTTTGAATAGCCTTTTTTTGGAAGCATCACTCGCGCAATATTCCTCTACTACTAACACAGCAACTCCTTAGGAGCCTACTGGTGACCTCGCTCACACGCAGAACTACTACAATCCTCCAGAGAATTGTTATCTGGCTGCGGTTTTCTATGAGGTGTAGGTACTTCCCCAGATGGGCTGCCCTGATGCGTCCTCCTCTCCTCCTTAAAACGTCCAGACCAAGACAAACAGACATGTTTGTCTTGTGTTGGAATCGAACCCACGAGCGTTGGTGTCAAAGTCGCGTCATTCACGACTGCGTCACCGAGCTCGTCAAACGCCTGTAACATTTAACTATTAAATATAATATTAAATTGAAGAAGTGAACTATTAAATTCATAAATAATTTATCATATCCGACGAGACTAGTGCGTTGAAACAAACTTTTCTTTATGAATAATTTTCAACTACCAAAAACCTTCCTTTTTATTGTAGCGGCTTTCTAAGTTTGTTATACAACGTCGGGATTCAAACAAGCATAAGATCGACCTAAAGTAAAGTTGCGTTTGAACGTATCACCATTGCGTATGAACAATATGGTACTTCCCCAGTCGGGCTGCTTTGATGCATTGTACCTCTCTTTCACCAAAGCCTCATTGGTGAATAGCCAAGGTGATCCACGTCCAAATGAGATTGAATTTGACTCTGATGATGATAGTCTAGGATAAACAATCAGCCTATTGAGCAAATGGTTCCCTGTTCTAATCCTGGCATGTTCATGTACCACTAAAATCATGTTTTCAGTTTTTTTTTATATTTCTAAATCTCATTTGCTCGGTGGTGAATGAAAACATCGTAGGGTCACACTTCTTTCGAAATATAATTTCTTGGACGTGCGGAGTTCCTCACGACGTTGCCCTTCACCGCCGAGCAAGTGATAATGACGCAAATATTTCAGTTTCAGTAACTTTTAAATTAAATTATGTTAAAAACAAAATAATCTATTTCTTATTTCTTTTTTTACAAAATAGTCTCCCTTGCATTGTAATCGTTTTTTTTCATCGGATCGAAACGTTTTTCAAAGTAAAGCACACTGATCGGACGGAAAATAAATAATTAAGGCGTCTCTGCATCATTCAGTTTTTGTTTATGTATCACTCTTACCCACAAATGTTTTTGATATATACATTTTGTAGGTTTATTGCACTTCGAATTTTTATGTCTGGTATATATCAAGAGATTTTTGTTATCTAAATTCCTAAATACTTGTAACTTACCCTATTTCTATGCTACCTTATGCTATAATGTTTTACTCGCTCTTTTGTTATCTTTGATATTGTGATTACATTCGTTTTCTTAGTGATAATTGTAATTTCATATTTTTTTTTATATTACACATATTTTTTTTATAACTCCCAGCCACATTAAAAGCTGAAAGAAATCTACTATAGACATAATCTCATCTTTGTACACCACTTTTGATTTTTATAACCATTTATGATTTTTTAAATTTTCTTATTTTCAGCTATTACTCAATGCATTTTATTCAACTGCTAAACGGATAGGCAAATGCTGTGTTCGTGTTATTTTTTCCCCGTTCATTTAATTTTAATATTTCTCTCTCTCAGTTTTCTCTCCGCAAAATGTTAAAGTAAGTTGCGAGAGTGGACAACCTTGTTCAAAACATCTTGTCTTCCTCGTCCGATTCTCGGTTCTTGCACAGCTCTATAATTATTGTTTTGTCTCCAAAGTTTTATTAAAATATTAAGCATCTTTTTCCTGTCAAAAGAGAAATCTAAGTCTGAAAAATGTAATTACTTAGGCCCAAGTTCATTTGTGATATATGATAGTCAAAATTGCTCAATTCACAAACTCATATTTTTTTACATTACATCGAATTCTGATTTGATTGTTTTTTTAGGGTTCCGTACCCAAACGGTAAAACGGAACCCTATTACTGAGGCTCCGCTGTCCGTCCGTCTAACCGTCCGTCTGTCACCAGGCTGTATTTCTTGAACCGTAATAGTTAGACAGTTGAAATTTTCACAGATGATGTATTTCTGTTACCGCTATAACAACAAATACTAAAAAATAAAATAAAATAAAATAAATATTTAAGGTGGCTCCCATACAACAAACGTGATTTTTTTGCTCATTTTTGCTTGATATTGATAACGGCAACAGGTAGACGCTTGATAACAGAATATTTAGAATTTATTCACTTTAAGAATAAATAATTAAATTAAAATAAAACAAATATTTAAGGGGGGCTCCCATACAACAAACGTGATTTTTTTGCTGTTTTTATAGATAATGGTACGGAACCGTTCGTGCGCGAGTCCGACTCGCACTTGGCCGATTTTTTTTTATATACAACTAGATTGGCACGCAAGCATGCGGCCCTCATCAGATGGTAAGCGGTCATCGCGGCCTATTGACGCTCGCAACACCACGGGGATGTTGCGCGCTGCTAATCTTGTGATTGTTGAAGAGCATACATGAAGAGTTTGATGAGTGTGGAAGTCAGTTATAATCCTTGTAATAGAAGTAACTGCTTCATGATCCGACGTTCTTCTTCTTCTTAGTGTTATTCCGTTTACCAATCCATCAGGATGGGCGATGTCCACTACCAATGCCTAAGGAATTGGTGAAAAGATTGATTTTTATCTGGAACGACTGCCGTCAGACTTTCACAACTCACAGGGTAGACCAAAAGGGCAAACCAGGATCTTTTTTAGGGTAGATCACATGTCTTTCGAAATACAATTTCTTGGACGAGTAGGCTTTCTCACGATAAGTGATAATTACAAATATCTACATAAATCCGAAAGATCGAATGTAGTGGTACATGACAGATTTCGAACTAGGGACTAGATGATTAATAAGCTGATTCTTTTTCCACTGGGCTATTACTCCTTCTGAGTTCTATCTCCGCTTTACAATTCGACATTATATGCAAAAAAAATCATTTCACGTCAAATTGAAAAGTGAAAATATTATATTTTTTTGTACCATGTTTGAGGAAAACTGGCACTTTCAACCCGCCACTTTAATACCACTAAAATTATAACAAGTAATCTATATAATATTATTGTATGCATCGACCTGTCTGATGGCAAGCAATGAATCCTATCTTTAGTTGGAACATTAGCAGTGAGCTCATTCTACAACTTGAAAATTAATTTCATTTTCATTCAAGAGATTGGTTTAGTTTGGAAGATGATGGAGGTTCACTTCTTTCTAGCACACCCGGATTCGAACGTAGGACCTTTGAAAGAAGGACTTAGGGGCTGGTTCTTCATCCTCCAGGTTACTGCTCTGATGATGCTGCACTCAAAATAAAGAGACAATAAATATTTTCCAGTTACACTATCAACTATAATGACAAGCATAAGGCTGAAGGCTGGAGTATTGTATCTACATTTTGAGAGGTACTCGGACCGTCAGGTTGTGGGGGCTGTGAGGGGCGCTGTTTGCAGTCGGGGAGCCATGTTTGCTGGGATGTCGATTCCTGTGCATTGTAATTTATGGTGAGTACCTTAAATAGATATTTACATAATCTCACAACTACTTTATTATGTTTACGTGTTTATACAGGGTAAAAGCAGAAAATGTACCGAACCCATTATTTTAGCAGTATAGTTTCTACACCGCTTTGTTTAGAAAATTGCATAGAAGCTTATAATAGAGAATCATGTTTAAAAGCTGTAACGTAGGAATTACAAACGAGAGTATATTTAGTTATCTGATACTGAAAACTTATACCGCCCGTGTTGCACACAATGTTTCTTATCACATTTGCGTGAAAATAATTAAAATATAAAAATATTAATATGAAACAAACTAAAGTAATAAAATAGGCTTAGACGGATAAGTACTTGTCTAGTATTATTTAGTGCTCTAAAATAATCATTTTTTTTACTGTCTGTTTACAGGAACTTCGCGTTAATGTTAATACTTGCACTTGTACAGATTCCACTTCACAATTTATTTAATAATTATTTTTACCGACCGGTTTCGCCTTTACGGCATTATCAAGGTATTTTATACAACATATGGCAGTACCGTGCAATCAGTGATAGTGGGTATTGTGGGTAATCCACAGAGGTTACTACTGGGCAGTGTTGTCACTTTATAATTTTATATTGAGTTGTGGGATAATTTATGACAGTTGGGTCTAGTCATTGGTATTTGAAATGTAATAATAGAAATTCAAATGAAATTAATTTAAGTATGTAATCGAAATAAAATAAGAATAAAACAAAAATTATAATAAAATAATAATAAAAATAATAATCAAAGTGTCTAGTGTCAGCAAGTAAGGTAATCAATTACAATGTCACGAACTATTATGATTTAAATAAATAATAAAATATATTAAATGCTAATAGTAAATTACATCCAGAATAATTAAATAAATGTCAAAAGGTAAAATAATTTAATAAGGGAGAGGTGTTAATATCCAATTGTATATTTAAGGCCCTGGATGCGTCTTGATGCAACAACCTATTAATTTCTAAAGCCTCTAGGGCATTAAATTTCTTTCCTTTATCACATATATTAACGCGATGTCTTCAAAATTCCACCAAGTGACTACAATCAACAGTATCAACATAATTACAGGAACTTGTTTTTCACCTACTAAAATATTTTCAAATTTCAATAGACACACCATAACTTAAACTAAATTGATGTGCACCAAAATAAAATTGTAATGGAAAATCAAGTTTTTAAGCAATAGAAGATTCGCAATTTAATGTACAGGCAATGACAGTCTTAACGTACATACAATACTTGACAATGTTTTTTTTTTATAATATTACGAGTAGTTCAGCATAGTGGCTCCTCTTTGCCTGATGGTAAGCGAAAGAGGAGCCCAAATCGCAACTGCAACTGACAAAATACTACACAGTATCCTGTCAGTTGACGCTGCCATGCTGAACCGCAAGATGCTTCTTCACGCTTCGTTTGAAGGATCTCATAGTGTAGGAAGGACACATGTGCAGGCAAGGCGTTACACTTTTTAATGGTACGACAAAGATAGGAGTTGCCGAACTTTTTGGTATGCAAAGAGATACTCTCAACAGTGGAACGATGACATCGCAAGCCCGCACGTATGGTTCTATGACGTAAGGGAGAGGGTGGGATAAGGGAAAACAGTTCTTTAGCGCACTCGCCATGGTAAAGGCGGTAAAATACACTTAGAGAGCCAATGTCCATACGGAGTTGAAGAGGTTCTAGATTTTTAGTGACCACTTCGTCGTCAATTATGCGGATAACCCGTCTCTGCAACCTGTCGAGAGCCTCGAGAAGATACTATGCGGAGCCGTCCCAGAGATGCGAGCAATACTCCCCGCAGGCCCGAACTTGTGTCTTATAAAGCTGACAAAGCTGGTCCGGTGTGAAAAAACGGCGCACCCTGTTCAGGACTTCGAGTTTTCTTGAAGCTGTTGAGATGAGGCTCTCGATGTAACAACGTTCGTTAAGGTCACAATGAATACCTAGGATATTCAGGCATACATCAAACTACACACTCTTTCATCTTATGTCGTAGCAGTAAAGGTGAAATTTACATGGTTATGTGTATTTGTGGTCGAGTGTACCTACTGGCATTTTTTGTTTTATAACATGATGAGAAGAATAACATGATGCGAAGAACAACATGATCAGAAATTAAAATGGGAAACATGATATTATTTGCATGTTTTAAATTTTGTTTAGTGATAAATTTAATTTATTTGTGTATTTAAAATATTATTTAATGATAAATTAAATTTATTAATAAATAAAATTTCAAATATACAATATTATTTTGGAAGATACTTACGGGAACACTCTTCTTGGACATTATGTTATGAGCAGTGGTGGTCCAGTGGTTAAGGGCCTGGTTGCTTAAACACTAAGACACACTTTTTTTTTATACCATGTCGGAAGGCAAACAGGCATACGGCCCACCTGATGTAAAGCGGTTACCGTAGCCTATCAATGCTTGTAATACATTAAGTATCACTCGCGCGACGCCTCCTTTGCTGCTAATACAGCAACTCCTTAGGAGCTTACTGGTGACCTCATTCACACACAGGAACACAACAACCCTCTAGGGAGTTGTTATTTGGCTGCGGTTTTCTGTGAGGTGGACGTACTACCCCAGACTGGCTGCGCCCTACCTCTCTTAAAAAATGCAGACCAAGACAAACAGACACGTTCATGCAAGCAAATGTTTGTCTTGTGCGGGAATCGAACCCACGAGCGTAGGTGTCAAAGTCGCGCCATTCACGACTGAGCCACCGAGGTCGTCAAAATAAAAAAATAAGTCCTCGGTTTGAATTCTGTCTTGTACCACAAAATTCTTGTTTTCTGATTTATGTACATATTTGTAATTATCACTAGCTCGGCGGTGAAGGACGTAGCACGTCCAAGAAATAATATTTTGTTACAAGTATGACCTAACCTAAGATAGGTCTGGTTTTTTCTGTTGGTTGTGGGGGTCTGAATCAGTAATTAGGCTTAGATAGTGGACCCTGCTAATCTGGAAGCAGGACTTACGGGAATACAATAAATAATAAATATTGTCGGACAAATTACACAGCGCCATCTATCGCAAAGTAAGCGAAGCTTGTGTTATGGGTACTAGACAACTGATAAACATACGTAAATACATTTTTTTTGTAAATACATACTTATTATACATAGAAAATACCCAGACAGATACAGTTCACTCTTAATGAGCTTCGCTTAATATTGGTTCTACATTTAATGTTTGCCAGTTCGCCTCTTACTGTTGTATGAAATAGACACCATGTTAAGTGTTCAATAATTGGAATTCGTGATAAGAATTTAAGGATTAAAGTAAAATTCTAAGTTAATAAAAATACAAAGAAACAAGTTAATAAAAATACACAGTCCTTTATTAACTTGTTTTTCACTTAGATTTTTACTTTGGTGGCTATCAGTTGAGTTTATTGAAACTTTAGTAAGTTTTACCCTCAGTACAACGATTGAAATTCGCGATCAGAGTATAACGATTCTCTTTTTCATTTTTCTTCCAAAATCCGTGTATTTCGAAGAACACGATATACGAACATACGGCTTATACCAAGGTTTTGAAGTGTCTTGCATATGACCGATGGCCCCATGCCCACTTTGTGCAAGGTAATCAATGCAATCATATTTTCTTTAAAACCCCAAAATATTTTAATTTGATAATAAACATGAAAAAAATATGTAAAAGGGCGGGAAATTGATAGAAGTGTTTATCGTAGTTAACGCGTTCCAAATTTAAAATAATTAAAGAATTAAAAAGAAGAAATGTTTCTATGTAACAGTATTATGGCCAGACTAGTTATATACCGTCACGCCCGTCTGCCATTGGGATAGGCAGAGACAATAAAATGCTAGTTGCACTGATCCAAATATACCTCTTCCGCTTCTTCATTCATCAACTGCTTTATGTATGCTCGTTGGTTTTGGTGCTTTTTATTTGGCCCTTTTGCAGCACATTTATTTATTTATTTAAAACTTTATTGACCACTTTACATTTTGGTACAATAGGCGGACTTAATGCTAGTTGCATTCTCTAACAGTCGACCTGAGTGAGTGCAGAGAATCACGATTGCGGCTTAACATTATATATATATATATATACATATATACATACATTAAATACATATATACGTATAATACATATACATACATACATATAAATTATACGATACATACAAACGTATTAGACATACATAATTGTTACAACTTATATTAAAATAATAGAAATATATAAATAATGATGACGGTCTTACTGCCTTGTCGAGCCTTCAAAAAGATGTTGGTGTGTCTTCTTTTTGAAGACAAATTTGCTCCACAATTTCTTAATAGAAACTGGTAACTCTGGAAACAGAGTTGAATTAACTGCCGAGTGAAGGAGTTGGACATGAAGCCTGAGCGGAAAAGAGGGATAGAGAGTAAGAGAGAATTGTAGGAATTTCCTATAATCCTTTGGATCACCTATTTGATCGATTTATGTGTGCCTAGCATGTACTTCTTTGATGACTCTTGTCATATATTATTTCTCATATTATTATTTTCGAATATCTCGTCCGGAAATATTTATGTATTTATTTATTGTATTGCACAAACATGTTTTATATTTAAATTAGTACACCTATGTGAGCAGAGTTATATTAAAAGAGTTTCTAAATCCGGAACACACTTACGCTTTTGATAATTTTTTATCATTTGATAACAAGTTATTTATTTTTTCTCGATGGTCTAAGTCATACTACTTATAATTTCATATATAGCATTAATTATCGTACACCTGTATTTTTATTATACTCTGCAAAAACCCATGTCATCGCTAGAAAACACGACACTAAGACAGTAATTCATTACAGTATGGTAAATACCCCGATACGTTATAAGTCAAAGTTTAGTGCCTTTGTTTTTTTGTATACAACGTAGGGAGGCATATAAGCATACAACCCACTTAATGGAAAGTGGTTACCGTGGTCTAGCAATGCTAGCAATACATTAAAAATCGCTCGCGCGATTCTATCTCTGCTAATGCCATCAACTTCTTAAGAGCTCAATGATAGCCTCACCCAAGTTGTTATTAGGCTATGGTTGTGTATGAAATGGAGATACTTTCGTAGATCTCTCTTATAAACACCCAGACCAAGACAAGCAGACATGTTCATCCACACAAATTGTTGACGTATGGGAATTGAACCCTGCAAGCCACTACGCCCTAAGTCTGCAGCTTTGCGTTGCACATTGGACGAATGGAAAAATCCACCAGTCGTGCCGTCGCTCAACAACTGAACGCACGTAGTCCTAAGCTATACCTATAAGTGTACTTATTGTGAAGAACTAATAAAGTGGTAATCGAACTTCTATCTGGTGATTTATATCCGCATAGACTTTACCCAACCAGTTCACACCGAACACATCCTTCTGATTATATATAAACCTTACATAGGTGACATATATAAACATTACATTACTAACCACTACACCCCCGAGCTTGTCAAGTATTTAAAGAATTTAAGAAAAAATAATGTTAAATATTAGTCAAAACAACGATAATGCTACTCGTACTAACATATAACTGGAAAGCTCCAAGTCTGAACAAATTGTACAACTTTTTAAGTGGTTCCGTCGCTCGCATACTGGCTCGGCAAATCAAGTTCAAGATGCTCACATAGCAATTCTATCCTCCAAGTTTTATGACCATAGATATTGTTCCTGTTCTATTAAATCGGTAATGTCACGAAAGGTGAGAACTGTAGACTCATCACGTGCTTGCTAACATTATATAAGTTCCTTCCAACTATTCGGACGTGTAAAATTACGAAACAGATTCCGTCAAATAATTTGGTCAATGCCCAGAAAAGATGTAAGGTAAGATGTAATAACGTATTTAAAGACTTCTCCTTACTGACATGATTTGATGATATTTGCCAACAGGTACGTCCGAGTAGCAAAGACCTTTTCGCTGCCTGGATCAGAGCTAAAAAAGGCTTTCGATTTAGTACTTTCCTCATTCGTGGTTGAGAGGAATGACAGAGTTATGTAAAGTGGATGTAACTATAGACTTCTTTCACAATTTATATATGAAGCAGTAAAGCACATTTCTTTTTCAACCAGGGGATAGAGTTCCTTCTGGTTTAACCCGATAAAGTCATTTTTCTTTATCGGGTATAAAATAAAATGACTTTATCGGGTTAAACCAGAAGGAACTCTATCAGTTCCTTCTGGTTTAACCCGATAAAGTAATTTTTCATGAAAGCTTCGACTCGGTAGATTAGTTTAAAAAACCACACATTGAACGTAGAACAGATGGAAGGGAGCACATACAGATATGAATAGTAGAGTCCTGTTAGCAACCTTTAGATTGAGAACCTTATTAGCATCTGGATAACGTACAAAATTATTCGCGTAATCATGAAAATCAGCTTTTCACATTTCGAAAATAATTGTAACCCAAACAGATGGACAGACAAAAATAAACAAAAACAAAATGGAAGGACTTACTTCAATAAGCACTTCTATGAAAAATGTTCCAAATATTTACCTAAAACATAATATTACTACCAAGATTACAGCCAATTTGCACAACATCAAGAAACGTGTAAAGTAACGAAAACAAGTCATTATAAGGTCGGAAAACATAATGTCAGAAAGAAGGGCTATCAATTTCTTTAATATTCGTCTCATTAGCTATAATTCAGAGCGAGTAGGCATTTCACAGTAGTAATTTCAGCCATATTTCAGCTCCAAAGCGGTCGTTCGGTTTAGAGTGTAGGGCGAGTGTTAAGTTACAAGCGATTTGTCATTACACCGATACTTATACTCTGTCACGCTTATGTAGGCAATTTCATATTCAATAAAAAAATTTGAAGTCACGAACAAAGTTAGTAATATGCATATTCATATATGTTTTCTTCAATTTTTAAATAATTGGTCAAATATCGACCATTGGCCGAACACTAGTTGTATTAGATTCGCTATTAGTATTGTATCGGACACAAATCTACGCTTTAATCTCTAGGAAAACCCAATTTGCTGTATTTCAATGTCTATATAGTAGATTAAAAGAGAGAAAAACTTAAAAAAATAATAAGATATAATATTGAGAATTTAAGACGTGTCTTAGGGTTAAAAGGGTTATATGCCCGTTAGGGTCTAAAGGCAAATAAAGAATTTTTATCTTTTTTTATCTTTATCTTTTATCTCAATTACGCGCGTCCTTTACCACCTTCACGAGCATTTCTAGGATCTTAGATTCTTGGAGTCGAGATTTCAAGTGAAGTACAGAGCCCAAGTCAGCTGGAGAAAAATGAACCTTGGTGTGTTCGACCAAGTGCCTGTTTCACAGTGTATCATTAAAAAAATATCACTCTGTAAGTAAACTATTTAAAAGTTATATCCTTTCGTTAACTCCATTTGCGTTTCACACTCACCTGCTTAGTAACTTATAGTAAAGATTTACTAATTATCACTTACTCTCTCGGTACCAACATAAAAGTTTTACATTCCGTTTTAAAGTGATTGAATCTTTATTTTGTATTGAAATAATATCCAAACATATTTACCGTTTTATGATCATTGCGTATGTAACTACAAATTAAGTTATATTATGGAATATAATACATAACATACTATTATGCATTATAATAGATTTTGAATTATAATTAATGAACTTAAACATTGAAGGATTTTGTAACAGAACGTAAGTACGAAATATGGCGGACGGACTGACCGCCAACCGAGAAGTACGGTCTCTTGTTCATTATAAATATCCTATAGACGAAATATAAAACTAAATTGAAACTACTCATAAACTACTATTATGAAACAATGCAGCAAGACTATTGTTCCATGCCGTAAAACTTGTAAACGTCTCGTATTTGAAAGAACAATAATTATAAACATCGGTTGACCACTCTTATATCCACCAAGTAACCGGTTACCTGCCAGTTCATCAGATGCGTAACTTACTGAGCAGATAATGTGATGATTAATAATTATGCCCTACTGGCAGATTGTGAAACGCAAGTTAGTTGTATGCTTAAGTTTCAAGTAGCTTAATTAAACTTTACTTATACATTATGAAACAGGTTCTAAGTAAAGTTACTTCAGTTCGGGATAAAGAATTTTACTACAAAGATAACACAAAGTCAAGTCAGGTCAAGTTAGACATCATGGATTACTATGACGTTGAAGTTTGGTACCACCTTGAGCATTATGACTGTGACTATGAGCCAACCAACTTGAGCATTATGACTATGATCAAAGAAGAAATGTGATCGTGGATTATCCGAAGCTATTATACGGCATTGAGCCCTAACGCCAAAGAAAGACTTTACTTCCTTATATACATATATACTACTATGAGTTAAGTTTATACACTAATCAATGGTTCCTCATACAATTGCACTGTTTGCCACAGGCACTTCATCAACGCATTACTAAACTACAATCTCATAGACTATGTATACTATTATATGACTATGCAACAGTACTTTATAGTTTCTATATTATATAATGTTTTATTTTGGTTCTAAACAATCACTGTGGAAATAAAAAAATATTATAAGTAACAATATACATAGCATGATGAAGGTGACTTAATTTAAGCATGTGTGTACGAGTACTTCAGAAATGCAGGTTGTAAATCAGTGAGTAATGTCGCTTGTATGAAGCAACTACTGATATTCAGCAATCACACATTTCCTCTGGATCACACATGTCTTCTATATCTTTAAAAACTTCTCGTCAAAAATCACCCGCTGTCAGTTTATGCCTTAATACGTATTTTGACACTACCGCCTGTGCCTGAGAAGATAATTTTCTTCCTAATTAACCGGGTGGTGAATAACGTATAATTGGGCCATCGAAACGTGTGAATTGATGCCTGCTACGTATGTAGACGGTATATTCGCATGCTAAATTGAAACGAGGACGTAGTGAGAATCTAAATCGTCTCCAAAATAATATACGGCTGTAAAGTACTATCAATCTTTTTTAATGCATATCTGTGTTTCTCTTCATATTGGGCTGATTGGCGTAACTAGTACATCATTTCTAGTGTAAGAGATAATCTCACCTGCACGCAGTGCATCTCATCACGCTGCCACTTTTAAAAAGAAACAGCCCAACTAGGATAGTGCCCCACTCTCTGGTATAGCCATATAAAGATTTCCATGTAGGTGGTCTGTTCTAGTGAGTGAACAATATCAATAGGCATGATATGATTGAACGACAAACTCTTTCCATAGAAGATCATGATCCGATCATGATTGATTATGATAGAAAATGAAACTATTACAAAGTCCGCCCTTTTAACAAATCTAAAATATTTCTAAAATATAGTAATTTAGTAGTAACGAAATATAATTATGGCAGATCTGGTCACCTTTATTTAGTCTGCTTAGTAAAATAATTGTCACGAATATGACTTGTAAGATAATATATTATGGTATATTTATTACCGTATAGTATAATTTACCAACGTGTCTAAAAACAGAACAAAGAAATCGTTTTGTGAAAATGGAAATTGGTATCGGAACACGTTTGGTGAATTGACAGACAATAAATGACTGACGGCCTTACTTCCAAAGTGTTTAATGGCACATTTTATTTAAAGGTAGGTTCACATTTTACACGGCGGCGGACTTAACATTAAAACTTTAATACCTGTAAAATAAAATTTTACATACCACCTTTAGAATAAATGCATTTCTATTATATTTCTAAAATTCCCTCAGGTAAAACCAGTCGTACATATATTAATTACAAAAAAGTGTCAATTGATTTCATAAATAAAAAGATGTTTGCTAAATTCTTCAAATGCCGATATTCACGAGCATGAGCATGATGAAGTATACAAACAAGCTGCATTACAAAGAATATTTTTCTCTGTTGTTGTTCATCCAGGTTAAGTAAATTAATATTTTATGTCTGTAATAAACTTATACGCTAGTGGCTTTGTTATCGGTTTGCGCTACTTTTATGGATACCATATATCTACACAGTGAGACATTATAGTCGCCGCAATAAGGAGTAAATACTAGAGGAAGGTACCTAGTAATGGTATATAAGTACCATGTTAGTCATCGATCTCGTAGTGTAAATAGAATAACAATACACATAAATGATGCTCAGGTCTGAGACCTCACTCACTCTCACTCTGAGGTCTCACAAGGAAGGTGGATACGAAAGTTTAAAATGGATAATTTCTAGTTACAAAAAAAAGCAACCATAAATATATATTTATCTATAACTTCACGTGAAATCCCTTGCGAAATAGGCAGAGAACCGAACGCCGCATAAGTCGATTCTTACAGGCTATTTGAAAAAAAAAAACATAAACATCTTACTACCACTTTTTATTTAAGAATACTTGTAGGTAAAAAGACGTGGCTTCTATACTTGTAGGGAAATCAACTTTTGTAGTAAGACAATATATGGGGCAATTTCTATACCTATGAAATTTAATAAATAAAATTTTAAATTATATGTTGTTAGCTACTTTTAATAGTTATAAAAAAGCTGACAACATATTAAATAGATAGGGATTACGAAGAAGTTGTGGCATCGATGCGTTATGTTACATAATACACAACTATTCACATGCATACACATCACACACATGAATACACACCATTCAACTGTATATAAAAAAGTATCCTATCACACATCAAATATACTCGTACATAATACACTAGTAACTACACCAACTATAAATTGCCTGAATCTATTAACTACGAGTATTTAATAGTAATGATTGTTCTGTTTACATAAATTAAACATCATAAACGCACTGTTGTGCCTGTTTCGTGGCCACACCGCACGACCACTGTACAAAAGCGTGGCGTGGTCAGCATTTCTGGAAGATGGCTCGATTAATGAGCTCCTCGATATACCTTAAGAGACCTATCGGGCGTATTAATATCATGGAGAATACTCACAGCCGCTAAAATGGGTCAACACACAATAATGCACGTATGACAATTTTCATTACTGAAGAAAAGTATCTATATCATGGAAGTGTTTTTAGTAGCAATGGAAGGTACACCGCTGATGTGGAGAGATGAGTGAGTGCAGGGAATAGGGTGAATGGAACGTTGAGTAAACTTCTAGGCAGCCGAAATCTAAGCCAGAAGGAACAGCTCTCTGTATACAACGCGGTGCTAATCCCAATGCTAACTTTTGGAAGTCAGAGCTGGGTATGGCAGAGGGAGCATGAAAGTAGAATAAATGCGGTCGAGATGAGAGCATTGCACAGAATTTGTGGCATAACGCTTGCTGACCGCGTTCGTATTGAAGACGTGAGAGAAAGAGTTGGTCTGAAAGAGAGTGTCGGTGTTAAGATAAGAAAGGGTATACTCCGTTGGTTCGAACATGTAGAAAGAACGCAGGACGAAAGAATGACGAAACATATATACAATGCATAAGTGGAAGGATGTAGGAGCCGAGGAAGACCAAGACTAACCTATCATGACCAAATTGGTCGTGTTTTATCAGAAGGTGATGTCAGGAGCCCCAGGAACTGGCTGACCAATGCATGAAAAGAGCTATGAATGTCACAGAAGCGAGTGAAGTATGTAAAGACCGCGTTTTATGGCGCTCGGTTCCCTCTGCCTACCCTGAAAGAGACTTGGCGTGAAGATATACACACATATACGTCTGTTGGGTCTCCTTTCTGGTACAAGAAGACTGTGTCTGAAATTACTCAATTTTAGATATTTGTTTTTCTTTTAAAATTTTGATAAACAATATTTATACTTTTATGATTTCATTTGATATGTTGTCTGGCCCAGGACTTTTATCTGGTTTTAATTTTATAATATAATTTAGTTTTCGTCAAATGGAATTATGGTTTGGTTTGAATCTGTGACTTGTTCATCTTCAGTAAATTCTAACGTAGTTTCAGGGGCGCTGTATTGTCTGTAGCGATTTTTATTATTTTAGCTTGTGTTTATATATTGCTCTTTCTACGTTTCGATTTCAAATTTGAAATCCAAGTAATGTCTTTATTTAGTATTTATTCGCCTTTTTATACTACTCTTTGTGATTATCGTTTTTTTTCAAATGTATTAATTTTGTGGTCAGATCTAATACTTTTATTACATTTTTTTTTTAATATGTTTAGTTCCAGTTTTTCTACTTTGGACTGTTTTTTCTTATTTTGGAGTACGTGGCGATTTTAATTAAAGTTTTTGATTTTTCGCTTAGAATTTCCTTTTTTTTTCATATTGTTTAATTGTGGTTCTGTTAAGCTACAAACATAATCTGCAGCTTAACAGAAGCACACAGCTTTCTGTAATTTCTAGTCTACCACTACGTATCACTAAATTTATATTTTCGCATTTATATCTCTTCTTTCGATATATTTACGCTCGTTGCAAAAAAATTTAAATATAATTTTCCATACGAATGAAGCCGAGAACACTAGCTTGTCATCATTAATTATATTTCCGGAATCAAAATCAGTAGCCAGATCGCGTTGATGAAGGTATTAGGTAAAGCAACATCTCCATAAGCTGTAGGAAAGGTTTATTTGTCTCCAGATCTTGCGAGTTGTTAAATTAAACAAGTAGGTGGCTAACAGATGACTTGACATGGCCTCTGTCAATTCACGTTAAAGGATCGTGATGGAGTATGATCTAAACTTCGTATGAAACCCAAATTCCAGCTGTTCTTTAAGTATATATTAATATGGGGAGATAAATTTCACAGTTGGAAAACCGCCACGTCCGTATGTCTCAACTCAACAAGCTAAGCGATGCAGGCGAAAATTTCCGATAAAATTATCATAATGGCGTCTAACAACGAGTGTCCTGGGACCGACAGGATCATCTCCCTGAGTGTACTTATAATATGTGCTAAATAATAGGTTCTAGTTCTCCAGAGATAGCGGGAAGTTTTAATGGCTAAATACTGCGGCTACATAATGACTATGTGGTTTCAGAGAGACTTTCTACTGCGAATACTCAGATTATAGGATTACCTAGTTGTAAAGGTTTTCCCTGGAGACTACAGGCCACGATATAGAGGTCATCAAAACAGTCCAATATGTGACAAATACAATGTCAGGCGGTACACAAAAGATGGCCAATAGTATATTTACATTTACTTGACTTAGCTGGTGTCGAACCTTTTGTTGTTCATAAAATCAAAACTGGCCACAGCATATCGAGAAAAAAAAATCCTAAACACATTACAGCTGATTTAACAATATTTTATCTATAAACTAGATAACTGTTTTTCTTTATAACAACGTTGATTCTATAAAGTTAAAAAAATAAAAATGTTTCATTTCTACGGAATAATCATGTTCTTTTACTTCTGAAATTGGGATTATATATGCCCCACGCGAGTATTATTGTGACTTTTAGACGTGAGTAATTAAGGGTTAAGGGGCTCAGTATCGTACGTAAGCTTAGAATCGTCGATAAATTCTCGAATCGCATTTTCAAACTGAATTCTAAGGTTCGAGTTGGTTCGGCTGAATTCAGGTATAGGCGACTATGGTACTGCATGTGTAGTCTGACTTCAGATTCCTAGATTCCTACAACATTAGTCTTTGCCCCGAGTAAAAGACAGTTTCAATCTATTTAACACGTGAAGTTTCCTCCAAATGATTTTGTAACTGTACTTCGCTGGAAATCTCAACACCAAGAATTGTAAGCACTTGACGTTAGTAAGAGGAGCGTTTCGAAATTATTACGAAATTAAATGAAATTTTCTTGAAAGTAAATTGTCTGATATGTTATTAAAGTACCCTCAATTTCAGACATAAGTTGACTCGGTTGAATGTTAGCATGCCCTTCATAATAAGTGTCCCTGGTACTGTCATCCACATAGCAAGGAATGCCATTAATTGACTTTATCCAGCAGAATTAGCGCCGTAACAGCATAGAGTTTAGGGGGACGCCAATATTGATAGCAAATATCAACAATTACTTCAATGCATCGGCTGGGTAGAAGCTGGCAACTCAATTGCATAAACCATCGGACAGCCCGCACGTTTCTCTCGATATCTCAGAACGCCCTCGCCATATCAAGGCAGACAGTCAATTCATCACCTTGAGTCCCAATCGCGAAGGCCCAACATTATGTATGATACACTGGAATATCACCAGTCAAATACCCGTCGCGGAAGTAGATTGGGAAGAACTGACGATCGCTGATCAAATTATAATGTATGCCATCATGTTATGCTCTGCGGTATGCCAGTATTCCCCAAATAGATAAAAAAAAGATAAAAATTCTTTATTTTACCATTCGACCATTGAGGGCACTTAGATACATCTGACATTTTTAAATATAATTTTATTAAATGTAAGAGACATGCATTTCTGTTTAATTCCTAGCAAAGAAGAAATGCCGAAAGAAACTTGTCAACATAGGTCTCATTTCAAATCGTCAATTAGATACACACATCAAAAGTGTCTAGGGATCAACATATATTTTTGCAATAACTTTTCTCCTGATTGATATTAATTAAAATTTTCTTTAAGGATTCATCAAATAAAGTGTTTTCGTTTGTCTACGGTAACGATAAACCAAGTCACCTTTGCATTAATAAAGAAATTTGCCATTTTCATAATAAAGGGATTTTTGACATTTGAACCACTAACATTAAAGTTCGAAAAAAAGACTGAAATAACAGTTTTCTTTAAAATTTCATTGGGTAACTTAAACAATTAATAATCCGTGTTTCTACCGCGAACACTAACAACACAAGAACATCGGTTTGGCATACTCAAAATGAGTTCATCCAAATCACGCTGTGGAATGGCCGCCCATGTTCGTTGCAACAACAAAAAAAGGTCTTCTTGCGACTGGATACCCTCCATATTCGGCAGAGCTCTTCTCTGTAGCATATCCCATGCATGGACACGGAGACAAGACCGATACATTCAAATCACAACTCGAAGAGCTCCAACAATAACCGCCATGATGTTAGCCGTGACGCTTCATCACTCTTCAGGGAACTTAATTAGCGACCAAACACTCAGAAACCGCTTGCATGAAGTGAACCTTCATTCCCGAAGACCGCTAAGGGTACCACCTATAGCAATGCACAATCGTAGGATTCGATATCAATGGGGTCTTGAACACAGAAATTGGGCAGAAGAACAATGGCGTTTCGTGTGCTTTTCTGATGAGTCTCGTTTTGGTATGAGACCGGATACAAGACGTATACGACACTGGAGAACCCCTGGACGCCAACAGCGATTAAAATCCTGCCAGGAAGTCCATCCTTATAGTGGTGGAACCATCATGGTATGGGCGGGTATTTGGATCGGCGGAAGAACTGAGTTGATTTGGATCAGAGGCAACCTCAACGCTCAAATTTATGCTGAGACGATTGTATCAGACGTCATCGTTCCTCTACAAGTGCAAATCGGTCCCTTATTTCAGTAAATGCATGATAATGCACGACCGCACACCGCAAGAGTTGTAAGACAGACTCTCGCCGCAGCTAACATCAATGTCATGCCCTGGCCTGCTCAGTCGCCAGACTTGAACCCGATTGAGCATGCATGGGATATGCTACAGAGAAGAGCTCTGCCGAATATGGAGGGTATCCAGTCGCAAGAAGACCTTTTTTTGTTGTTGCAACGAACATGGGCGGCCATTCCACAGCGTGATTTGGATGAACTCATTTTGAGTATGCCAAACCGATGTTCTTGTGTTGTTAGTGTTCGCGGTAGAAACACGGATTATTAATTGTTTAAGTTACCCAATAAAATTTTAAAGAAAACTGTTATTTCAGTCTTTTTTTCGAACTTTAATGTTAGTGGTTCAAATGTCAAAAATCCCTTTATTATGAAAATGGCAAATTTCTTTATTAATGCAAAGGTGACTTGGTTTATCGTTACTGTAGACAAACGAAAACACTTTATTTGATGAATCCTTAAAGAAAATTTTAATTAATATCAATCAGGAGAAAAGTTATTGCAAAAATATATGTTGATCCCTAGACACTTTTGATGTGTGTATTACAATAAATTTATATTAGCATACAATAATAATGATGTCAAGTCATAGAATTAAAGATATGCTGTATTGCTGTAGCCTGCGCAGAATTATTTCCAAATATGTGTCAGTTACCTATTATTATTCATTACTTCTATGATAAAACTCTTTACATAGAATATTTTTCATGTTCCTTTTGAAAACATTGTTAGGGAAGGACAAAACTGTTTCAGATAATTTATTATAAAATTTTATTTAATTTATAAGAAAAGACCAATTAGTCTTAGGAAGCCGATGTACCAGCATGTGCAACTTATTTTTACTTCAGCTGAATAAAATAATTTATGCAGTCAATTTACCCATAGTTGTGCTCCCCTGATATAATTTTTTCCATGGTTTCTATACTTTTCGGGCATTTTGTTCTTTATACTCATACTTTATATAATCAAATCATAATTTATTTGAAATTTGATTGTGTTATTTAGTCTGTCCAGACCCAATCAAGATCGACTGTGATGAGTGACAGATGCTGACGCCGCCATTCATTTCTTCATGAATAGACGTGCTTCCTTCTAATGGATCCTTTAAAATTCTTTAAGATTTTTTTTCCTGAGTCCTTATGATGGGCGATGAACCATAGCAACCTGGTTAATATTTTGTTATTGATCTTGTGTTACTTCTTTGAGACTGTTGTTTTGTAACAATAAATTTTCAATTTCTTTATGAGTATTTTGACGCTCTTCACACACTAATCACATAAAAGTAATGATGGAAATTGCATTAGCTCTGAAAAAGTTTACGTTTGTTTACATTCGTATTATTGTTGAGAACAATGTATGTAGGTGTGAATAACAGTATCTCTTTAAACTGGTACGAATTAAATAAGAATGGTTTAAATGTATCCGTAACAATTCCGTTTTGCAAAATTGTAACTCCATTTTATGATAAATATATATATGCTCTCGACAAAGTACAAAAAAAATCCTACGAACTGCACTATAGATGTTTTTCTAGTCGGTTGCCATTTGATGAGCTTTTAATGAAGTACGACTTACTCACATTAAAAAATAGGAGACTTAAGCTCGAATCCTTGTTCCTGCACGATATATGTCATTGTAGGTACGATTGTATTCAACTCAATAATAAATTATGTTATAGGATGCCTTCAAGAGTACATTGTCGGAAACCCATTCAACTATTTGCAACGTCTTTTGCCGCACAAATGCAGGATTACGCTCTCCAATGTATAGAATTGTCCACTCTTATACCTACTTTAACACTATAGAGACCTTGGCCATTCGTGTAAGTATATTTAAGAAAAATATAACAGATGTGTTAAAGCAAATGCCATAACAGACGATTTCCATCGGGCAATTCTAAAATTCATAATAATATCCGTCCCAAAAGTGTCCAATGTGCCTTAAGAAGTTTTCATTTCATAAATAAATGACTGCCTATACAATTCCAAAAACAAATGGGCACCGGAGCTCATTGCCATCCTTTAAAAACGGAACCCTGAAAAAGAATAATTTTCGAAGTACATCTGTTAGCAGTCAAAATAAATAAAGAGCTCGCCAAGATTAAACAAAATACTGGCCCGAGAAAAAGTAAGAAATACAAAGCGGTCTGTTGAAAAGGGCCACGTACGTAATAGTAGAACAGTCACAGTGAGTGGGAGATTCATCGACAGCGGCGGCTACTGCGCGTATCTCAGACAAACAGACACCATTAACTTGTTAGGGCGCGGCTTGGTGACGGGAGAAGCGATCTTTTACGCCCAAAGTATAATACAAACCACTGTTCTTCTTGGTCTAGGTGTTCTAAGAGAGGTAGGGCGCATCAAAGTAGCCCGTCTGGGGAAGTACCTCCACCTCACAGAAAACCGCAGCCAAATAACAACTCCCTAGAGGGTTGTTGTGTTCTTGTGTGTGAGTGAGGTCACCTTTAAGCACCCAAGGAGTTGCTATGTAAGCAGCAGAGGAAGCATCGCGCGAGTGATAATTAATATATCGCTAGCGTTAATAGGCTACGGTACCCGTTTTATATCAGGTGGGCCCTATGCTTGTATGCCTCCCGACGTAGTATAAAAAAAACGTAGGACTAAGCTTATATGGTATCTTAGTCATTCTTCTGAGGGGGCACACTCCGGACAATCAGAGAGGGAGGTGGTGAATCCTCATGAATGCCCTTACGGAAGGCTGTACGGGTTATGTCATACTCCTACTGACTAAACACCACATAGGAACTGCCTTTTGCCATGAAGGTCGTAAAGGAGACTGCATCAGGAGGTGCGTGCTCAATTGGATGAGTTGTGCCCTAACTGCTTAGACTCAAGACTTCTGCAAGACTTGACAGCCGCCGTTGATCATCGTGGGTTCCTCGGCCGCCATCTCTTATGATCCCTCAGTCGGGGTTAAAGTAGAACGCTCTTATTGACTAGTTTACACAATAACGTCCCATCACTTATCGACTTATTTGTTAAAATATCCTCAGTAGGCTGGAAACTCTGAGCAATTTAGACGCGCTAAAACACTACATTTTTGTGAGTCAGGTATGACTTTGTGCGCGGTCAAGTGATTATAAAATGAATAGGTTTGTGGTTAATAGATTCAGGCGTTATTTTGCTAAAGTCACTGCACGGCACTGCGATGGATTTGTCACTTGTAGCATGTTATTCTTACTATTAACGTCTAAAACGCCTGATGATGCCTCGTGGAGAGGTGAAACACGTGTCGCAGCGACGACCAGGCCAGTCGTGGCAGCGACGGTGGTGGTGCGGGCATGCGGATTCTGTTCCAGATGGCGGACTACCGCAGCAGCCGAGGCAGAGACTACCGAAGCAGCCATGGCAGCGTCTGGCAGCGACAGTGGTGGGGGCATGCGGATTCTGTTCCAGATGGCGGACGGCCACAGCAGCCGAGGCAGAGACTACTGGAGCAGCCATGTCAGCGTCGGCATGTTACATCTACTAACGGTAGTGGGTAGGTGCCGGTCGGCGCTAGCCCGCATGAACTAATGGGTTTGTGTCCTCGACGTAGCAGCCAACATAATGAAACCGAACAGCAGCGGAGGCAGATAATGTCTCTCCAAAGCTCGCTCTCGCTCCGCGTCCTGTTCGCTTCTGAGGCAGCACCTTTAACTCTGTCGCTGGGCGTAACCACGAACGTAATGAACTAATGATGCTGACGCATTCCCATTATCGTGCCCACTGACAGCCCAAAGAATGCCTATTGTGCTCGCAGCCTAAACTGACGCCTGAACAGATGATATGCAGATTTATATCTAGGGGTTTAAGTGGCTCAATCTCACCTTTAGAGTCAAAGCCAACCTCACCTGCACGTGGTGCACTCTGCTTATCAACAGTTGGGGCTCTAGCGAAAGAGAGGTAAGGCACGAGGTTGTGAATGACGCGACTTTGACACCAACGCTCGTGGGTTCGATTCCCACACAAAGCAAACATTTGTGTGCATGAACATGGCTGTTTGTCTTGGTCTGGTTGTTTTAAGAGAGGTAGAGCGCATCAAAGCAGCCCGTCTGGGGAAATATCTCCACCTCTCAGAAAACCGCAGCCTAATAACAACCCCATAGAGGGTTGTTGTGTTCCAGCGTGTGTGTGAGGTCACCAGTAAGCTCCCAAGGAGTTACTGTGTAAGCAGCAGAAGAGGCATCGCGCGAGTGATACTAAATATATTTACTTACTATTATTACTATTAGCTTTACATCAGGTAGGCCGTATGCTTGTATGCCTCCCGACGTAGTATAAAAAAAATATGTTGACCAATTGGTTCCCGATTTGAATCCTAGTAATTCAGCTACTAAATTCTTAAGAGCAGCAACATTCACATTAAATTTAATTATAATTAATTTAATTTATTACGTATTTATAATTATCAGTTTCTCGACAGTCAAGGAAAACATGTGAAGTTTTTCTTTCGACTCCGGCAGCCTTTCATATCTATCTATAACTCCAGCAGAGATAAGCGCCACGTAACCCGATCCTTACACACCTCACTCGCTTCATTAACATGCATTGTTCTTCTCATGCACACTCGCCGGTTTCTAAGGCTCCTAAAATCACCTTCTGAACACGATCAATTTTGGTCATGGTAAGTAAGTATTGGCCTTTCCCGGCTCCTACATCCTTCCACTTTTTTTCTTTTTTTATTTATTTATTTGGGTTAACAAACAATAAACACAATATGTATTACAATAAATATTCATTATAAGCATACAAAATCATTGTGCCAACACCGTTAACCACTACTTACTTAAAAACTTGAGAAATGGTGGCATAAATAAAAAGAGAGAAAAACTAAAAACACACTTAATATTTTCAACACAATGACGTTGAGAGGATGATAGTATGAGTAATATAACATCATATTATTATGAATTTTAGAAATGCCCGATAGAAATCGTCTGTTATGGCATTTGCTTTAACACATCTGATATATTTTTCTTAAATATACTTACACGAGTGGCCTAGGTCTCTATAGTGTTAAAGTAGGTATAAGAGTGGACAATTCTATACATTGGAGAGCGTAATCTTGCATTTGTGCGGCAAAAAGACGTTGCAAATAGTTGAATGGGTTTCCGACAATGTACTCTTGAAGGCACCCTGTAACATACGAGTAATTTATTATTGAGTTGAATGCAATCGTACCTACAATGACATATATCGTGCAGGAACAAGGATTCGAGCTTAAGTCTCCTATTTTTTAATGTGAGTAAGTCGTACTTCATTAAAAGCTCATCAAATGGCAACCGACTAGAGAAACATCTATAGTGCATAGTTCGTAGGATTTTTTTGTACTTTGTCGAGAGCATATATATATTTATCATAAAATGGATTCTATGTAGGCACAGCGGATTCCAATTGGGGACGATTCAGGATTTATATAAACTAAGAAAGGTTGATGGTCGTTTAAATTCAATATTCGAGCGCATGGTAAATCCAAACATCTTTTTTAACATCTGAAAGGCTTTGTTAATGATATTATCTACGTGAGTATTTAAATGTAGCTGCCTATCTAGTATAACCCCCAGATCCCAGATCAGATGTATGGCTCCTAAACTGTACAACCGTATACCGACCGCCATAAAGGAAAGTGATAACTTTAAAACAAAATTGAAACAATTACTCTTGAACAAAGCGTATTATAGTATACAGGAATTTCTAGAAGATAAAAACATGTAGAGGAGATATTGATTTATTCGTTTATTATTCCCTTTTTAGTGAATATAGTTCAATTTAAATTTAGCTTTTATTACTAATGAATTATTTGTACGCTTCACAGCAGGGCATAGTGAAACTGATGCATGAATTATAACATATTTTTATTTTACCTATGTTCCATAAATAAAGAAATTATTATTATTATTATTATTATTATTATTATTATTATTATCCCTAATTTGCTCACCAACAGCTAGCTCGATACTTTTGCGTTGTATATCTGTTTCGTCATTCTTTCATCTTGCATTCTTTCTACATGTCCGAACCAACGAAGCATGCCTCTTCGTATTTTAACACAATTTTAGGTTTTGAATCACTTGCTGTCCGTCTGTCTATCTGTCTGTCCTGATCCTGAAGACCCTTTTTCTCCGAAACGGGTGGAGCTGAAATTAATATTGAATTTTGACGTGCTCGGTGGCTCAGTCGTGAATGATGCGACTTTGACGCCAACACGAGCGTTGGCGTCAAAGTCGCATCATTCACGATCGGATTCATGCTCTGAGGGTTCCGTATGAATATTTTCGCAAACTATTGTTAAAAAAAAAATATTTTTTTTGTGATGGAACTATAAATTTACGGTTTTCGGATTTTTTCTTTTACTTGTGCTACATGACATTACTTCTTACCAAATTTCTTGATTCTAGGTCAGGGTACTTACCCTATATGTTTTGATCGCCTTGATTGCGAGTGTCAAAATAAGCGCGTAAACGAGGCATAAACAGCCGTATCTTTTGATTGCGTTGACTTAGAAGTTTGATTTTTACTCAGGGCTGTAATCCCTGTAATTACAGGCCTGAGTATTTGGTATTATTATTTTATTTATTTTTATACTACGTCGGGAGGTATACGAGCATACGGCCCACCTGATGTAAAGCGGGTACCGCAGCCTATTAACGCTTGCGATATATTAAGTATCACTCACGCGATGCCTCCTCTGCTGCTTACACAGCAACTCCTTGGGAGCTTACTGGTGACCTCACTCACACGCAGGAACACAACAACCCTCTAGCGAGTTGTTATTTGGCGGCAGTTTTCTGTGTGGTAGAGGTACTTCCCCAGACGGGCTGCTTTGATGCGCTCTACCTCTCTTAAAACATCCAGACCAAGACAAACAGACATGTTCATGCACACAAATGTTTGTCATGTGGGAATCGAACCCACGAGCGTTGGTGTCAAAGTAGCGTTATTCACGACTGAGCTACCGAGCTCGAAAAGGGTTAGTCTCGGTCTTCCTCGGCTCCTACATCCTTCCACTTTGCACTTGCATTGTATATCTGTTTCGTTATTCTTTCGCTCCGCATTCTTTCTACATGTCCGAACCAACGGAGCATGCCTTTTCTTATCTTAACACCGACACTCTCTTTCAGACCAATTCTTTTTCTCACGTCTTCATTGCTGACCGCAAGCGTTATGCCACAAATTTTGCGCAATGCTCTCATCTCGACCGCATTTATTCTACTTTCATTCACTTTCAGAAAAGCTGTATTTTATATATATGAACATCAACCAATGCAGCAATCAATTTCCAGAGATAGAGTATTTTCGAAGATAATTATTTTAATAATATTTCTGAATATCAATTTACCACGCATCTTGAAATTGAAGCCTTCATCGAACAAAATTCGAAAATAGAAAACCAGAAAAAAAAGCATTGGAATCGGTAGCAATTACCGGTTTCAAGTAGAACTCGTTATTAACATCATTAAAACCTGAGCATGAACAAAAAACTGTAACCCCGTAATGGGGACTCGAAGTAACAATATGCCACCGAGGCAGTTGCCATGGCAATGGAGGTGAACAGAAAATGTTATACCGAAATTATCAGCGAACTTAAAATGCAAAGTAAAGCTTTTTAAGTTCGCTGGAAATTATACGATTGGTGTAAGTGGTTTTTATTATTTATGTTTATTTTTCTTCACAGATTTTTTATTAAAAACTATTAATTAGTAGCACTAAAATAATAAAAGCCTATGCGAATTGTTATCTCCTGGTGTTGTCAGTTAATAAATTTACCCCGAAATCGGGGTAATATTTTGTATTGGGGGGTCATGTGCCAGAAGCGTGCTCATTCTCGACCCCTGCCAATCAGTCGATTGCAATTCTAGATCAAGAGCGCACCGATGTACGGATTAGGGCGTCCCCCGTAGGCGACGCGCACCGATCCGCCCCGTCGGTGCGAATATAGCCGCATGCGGCGGTGAGGGGCGCCGCCCACCACGCAGCGCCAATTCCGGCGGGACGAGGGGAGCCGAGTGCCGCATAGGCACGTGGAATGTGAGGTGGATTGAATGATAAGACGAACGAACTGATAGACGTAATAAATGATAGACGTTTGGATGCTTTGGTGTGACAGAGACTAAGCGCAAGGGGAGCGACACCGATAATCTGCCCGGTGGGATGATGGCCTATGATCTGGGGTAGACCGGGATAATCATGCCAGTGCTAGTGTAGGTGTCGTACTCTTCTCTCGCTTAGCCACTGGTGTAAGAGATTACTGTTTGGTAGGGCCTAGACTTCTCTGGGTTCGTATTAAACTGTGCATCACGCGAGTATTTCTGGTTGCAGCATACGCTCCCGTAAGCTCAGCGTGTGCTCAAGAACTGGAGAAATTTTGGGAGTCTGTGAGGGATGTTCTTAACTTAGCTGAAGGGAATGAAAGAGTGATTATGTATGGAGATTTGAATGGATGGGTTGGTTGGGACCAAACGATACAGCTATAAAGCTGTTCTTGGTCCGTATGGAGAAAAGAGAGTGAACGAAGCAAGTAAGTCAATACTAGATGGTATGTAATAGTATGGAACGAAACCTCCTCGTGTCGAATACTTTATTTCATCATAAGGATATTCACACGAATATATGGAGAAGGAATGACCAAAAAAATCTGATTGATTTGATTTTAATAGAAAGATGTCTCCGAAATGTTATAATGGATAGAAGAGCCTTTATAGACCCCACTCTTGAGACGGACCACTACCTGGTGGTAAGCCGGGTTTGTGGGCCTTTTTAGAAAATGGAGGCACTGACGAGTGCGTATCCCTTTCGGAGGTCATGAAAGGATAAGAAGCGAAAAATTTCAAGACGAAAGTGTAAGGAGAACGTATGTGCATCTGGTAAGTGAGAGACTTGCAAATGCAAGCCTCTCCGTCTCAGATGTGGATGATTGTTGGAAAGTTTTGAAAGAAAGTATTGTGGAGAGTGCAAAAGAAGCTTGTGGATGTGCAAAGAGACGTAAAACAGCGAAAGGAGATGCCTGGTGGGATGCGGAGGTTGAATCCTCCGTAGCAAGAAAGAGGAAAGCGTGGCTGGATTACGTATCATCTTTGCCCTTAAATGAAAATATGAGAGAAAATAAGAAAGAAATGTACCGTCTATGCAAGAATGAAACCAAGGCTTTAATGAAAGAGAAGTATGAAAGACAAATTATGAATGAGGAAGAGAGGCTGACGAAAAACTTCGAGGCAAATACCAAACTCTTTTGGAGAGAGGTAAAGAAGTCTCGGAGTAGTTCCTCGGCATCCAGAATGGATAAGATAAAGTCTAAAGCTGGTGTCAGTCTTGCGAACACTCAGGAAGTGTTAGAACGGTGGAGTGAATATTTTGAGGAAATGTATGAGTATGCCTTAGACGCTAACAATGAGAGTGAGTAGTATGCTTACTCCACGTTGACGGCGTCCGACGAAGGCATAACTATGGATGAGATCGAACAGTCGATACAAAGCTTGAAAAATGGAAAATCAACGGGAATTGATCTGATCACAGCTGAGATGATCAAACTAGGTGGCACTTACGTCCGGGTCGCCTTCTTGTACTTATGCAACCTATGCTGGAGAACTGGAAGGGTCCCAATGGACTGGAGACGCGCAGTCATCGTGCCCTTGTATAAAAGCAAGGGGTCACGCATGAACTGCGGCAGCTATAGGGCCATCAGTTTGATCAGCTTAGCAGCAAAAGTATATGGAAAGGTGATTGAAAGGAGAACGAGGGTGAAACCCGATGAAATGCTGTGGGTCGCACAAGGAGGTTTTCGAAATGGAAGGGGATGTACGGATCAAGTTTTCTCGCTCCGCAATATTGTGGAGAAGCATCTGGCCATAGACCAGAAGGTTTTCTGCGGTTTTGTGGATCTTGAGAAAACATTTGATAGGGTTGTGCGAAAGTAACTGTGGGACATATTGCCGAGATATGGGATCGACAGTTCACTGCTCCGTGCTGTGCAGTCCACTTACAAGGATTTCTCAGCATGTGTGTGGATAGATGGTGGCATGTTACCCTGATTTGATATCAAAATTGGTGTCAAACAGGGTTGCATGCTATCTGCTAGGCTGTTTATCCTGTATCTCGATAGTTGTCTGCAGAGAATAAGGTCAACGTATGTGGGATGCGCATAGGTGACCTAGTGGTGAACTGTCTGCTGTATGCAGACGATGCCGTGCTATTAGCAGATACACCATCTGAACTGCAAATACTGGTCACAACTATGAAAGACAAATGTATGTAGAAAGGCTTACTACTGAATACGAAGAAAACAAAGATAATGGTATTTGAAAGAGAAGAATCCAGAACTAATGTAAGGATTACGGTTGATGATGAAGTATTGGAACAAGTGGATGAGTTTGTATATCTTGGATGCGCTTTCAGCAGGGATGGAAGGTACACTGCAGATCTGGAAAGACGAGTGAGTGCTGGGAATAGTGTGAATGGAGCGTTGGGAAAACTTATTGGCAGTAAAATCCTGAGCCAGAAGGCACAACTCGCTATACACAATGCAGTGTTAGTCCCAACGCTAACTTGTGGAAGTGAGAGCTGGGTATGGCAGAAAGAGCATGAAAGTAGAATAAACGCGGTTGAAATGCGAAATGAAAAAAAATTGTGGCGTAAGGCCTGTAGACCGTATTCGCAATGATGATGTTAGAAACAGAGTTGGTCTGAAAGAGAGTGTCGGTGTTAAAATAAGAAGATGCATACTCCGTTGGTTCGGACATGTAGAAAAAATGCAAGATGAAAGAATGACGAAGCAGATATACTATGCAAAAGTGGAAGGATGTAGGAGCCAGGAAAGGCCAAGTGTTACCTACCATGACCAATTTGATCGTGTTCTATCAGCAGGTAATGTTAGGAGCCTTAGAAGATGGTAAGGATCGAGTCACGTAGCGCTCGGTTCTCTCTGCCTACCTCGCAAGGGATTTGGCGTAAAGTTATAGATAGACAAAAAAATAATGGGTTATTTACCTCTTTCCATTTTTGCGTTACATATCTGCTTCGTCAATATTTCATCCTGCATTCTTTCTACGTGTCGGAACCAACGAAGCATGCCTCTTCGTATTTTAACACCGACGCTCTCTTTCAGACCAACTCTTTATCTAACATTGATGATATTGCGAATACGTTCTACAAGCTTTACGCCACAAATTTTGCGCAACGCTAACATGTCGGCCGCGACCTACTTTCATTCTCTCTCTCTGCCATACTCAGCTGTGCCACCTGGCTCAAATTTTACTGCCAAGAAGTTTTCCCAATGCTCCATTCACACTATTTCCAGCATTTACTCGTCTTTCTACATCAATCTTCCATCCCTCCTGAAAACGCATCCAAGATATACAATCTCATCCACTTGTTCCAACACTTCATCATCAAATGTAATCCTTATCGTATTGGTTCTTGTTTCTTCTCTTTCAAATACCTTTATCCTTGTTTTCTTCGCATTCAATAGTAAGCCTTTCTCCATACAATCGTCTTTCATAGGTGTGACTAGGGTTTGCAGTTAAGATTATGTTTCTGCTATTATCACGGCATCGCCTGCATACAGCAGACAGTACACTACTAGGTCACCCATGCACAATCTTACATTCGTTGACCTTTATTGTCCGTAGACAACTACTCGTATTGAAATACAGAATAAACAGCAGATAGCATGGAACCCTGTTTGATACCAATTTTGAACATCATACCAGGGTGATATGCTACCATCTATCCGCACACTTGCTGAGCAATCCTTGTAAGTGGGCTGCACAGCACAGACCGTGAACCGTCAATCCCATATGTCGGCAATATATCCCAGTTTCTTTCGCAAACCCTATCAAATGCTGGCCGCGGTTTTCAGTGAGGTGGTAGTACTTCCCGAGAGGGGCTACTTTGATGCGCCCTACCTCTCTTAAAAAGACACAGGCCAAGACAAACGGACATGTTCATGCTCACAAATGTTTGTCCTGTGTGGGAATCGAACCCGTGATCGTTGGTGTCAAAGTCACATTATTAACTGCGGCGTCACCGAGGTCGTCGAAACCTGCTGTAATCGTACACTATCGTGTTGTGTTAGTAAGAGGTGAATGAATGGGGAACAAACACACATACCTTTATTTTAAAAGTAAATTGTGATTCCATAAGTATAGTTGTTATAGTCACAACGAGTTTACGCTTCCTAGTAGAAACCTAGTAAATTAACAAATTTATTTGTGCCGTGCAGTATTGTTGATTAAAAAAAACTAGGGTACTTAAACACCGGTAGAGAGTTCAGTGGGAATCAGACGATGGATAGGACAGAGAGCAGTTGGCTCGAAACTAGTCTTGGAAAATCGATATGTGTATTGTGTTTAAAGTCAGGGGTTGTGATACAACGGTTTGTGGAACAATTAGTGATTTAACAACAGATTCGATAATAAGTTTAGGGCAAGGTTTAATTAGAGTCAAATTTTACAGTAAATTTTATAACGGTTGATTGTATGCTTTGTTAAAAATTTAAAGTATTAAATAGACTACAAAGATCCTAGAGTTCCGGTATAAGATGTTTTGTTTGGTAAGAGTTTTAGGTGCGAGCTGCTGACCTCAAATAATTTCAACACTGCGAGATACCTTGCATAATAGTTTTGACTTATTGAAGTTAGAAATTGTTATGGCCTGACATTCATTGTCACGTAGCTTTCAGTATTAAACATGGATAGTCAGGTCGCTAATACAAAGCCCTCGCTGAAAGTTATGTGATATATGGAACAGGCATTATGAATTTAATATGTATATTTCTAAGTGTAATCACATATTATATATATTTAGATACATACATAAATATTCTGAATCAGTGCCGATCACAGCTTGTGTCTGAAATTGAGACATCACTTGGACGTCAACTTAGCCTCAGATTGGGGTAGACTGACTCTAGTTTAACTTAATCCCCTAAAGACACAAGTGTGCGCATTTACCACGAAAAAGCCCCCATTTCTCGTACCTCCGCGATTAAAAGTTACCCATCAGCGTTACGCCTAGCATCGGTATCCTGGGTGTCATCATATCGAGCGATGTACACTTCCGCGGTCATCTGGAGAGTAAGGCTAAGTTGACGTCCAAGAAGATTGGTGTGATCAATAGAGCTAAACAATACTTTACACCTCCACAACGTCTTCAACTTTATAAGGACCAGGTCCGGCCTCACGTGGAATAATGTTCACATCTTTGCGCCTAAATATTTACGATAGCTTACTCTATTTGATCGCATACAACTCAGTGCCCACCCAGTGGTCTCCGCTCGGCTGGACTCGCTTTATGCACGAAGAGACTTTGCTTCTCTTTGTGTACTGTACTAATTGTATCACGGGGAGTGTTGGGAGGAGCTGTTTAACTTAATACCAGCCGCTGAGTTCCACTCGCCACAAACTTAAATTTCACCCTCACCATCTTGATGAGAGACAATCCACTACAGTACCCTTTTTGAGGCATTTTCAACCACGTACGGTGAAATTGTGGAATAAATTACTCTCAATGGTATTTCCGAATAAATACGATGTGGGTGCCTTCAAGAAAAAAGCCTATGTTTTCCTAAAAAGGCTGGCAACGGATCAGTGACTCTTTGGTGTTGCTGATGTCTATGGGCGGAGATGACCACATACCATCAGGTGACCCACATGCTCATTTGCCGTCCCCTATTATATTTATATATATATAAATACATGTACTGTGTGCCCTTGGGGTAGCAGTTTTTACTTTGGAGAACATATTCCTATTGAACTATGCTATACTATGCTGTGGAGATTCACTCAGAAGCAGAAAATACTCCCCTTATATTGGGACAATATAATTATTAGACCACATAAATTGGAGGCATATTACTTCAAGAACATATTTGTTTAAATGTCTAGAGGTATCGGTCGGCTATTGCTGCAAGAGCTTTGTAGGAAAAAGAAAAATACTGTGCGCATATTTTTGCGTAATTTGGTATTTACGTTAGGGTAGATTTAATGATGTACAGGCTCCTGCTCCATTTTAGATTTTTATTTAATGTATTTATTGACGATATACAGGAACCTAATAAATATAACTTAAAAAGTGTCAATATACTAGGTGTTATTTTTATTTATCTGATATTAAATAGTTACCGTTACCTGCCAATGCTTATAACCAAGTAATGTAAGTCGCACATTACCTGCGCGATTGACAATGTAGGTGCTATCTGGTTATCACACTCACTCGAGGGAACAACAATTCTCTAAGGAATCTTTTTTTGCTGCGTTTTTCTGTAAGGTGGAGGCACTCCCCGGTCAGGCTATCGTTCCATCAGTATTGTGAGGTGTACAATGTGCAGGTAAGGTTTGTTTTAGTTAAAAGTTATGTTAAAGGTAATGATGAGCTACTTCACCCCAATTGAAATGTAAAATAGATATACATTCTGTGTACTAAGTATCGGGAATTTGTCAATAAAACAAAAAATACAAATTATTCATCTAAATTTATTTTATCGCCTTCAAAGTAGGCCCCATCGCTTGCAATACAACATCTCCACCGCTTCACCCAGTCTTCCATACATTTTTCATAGGCTATTTGCGGTATGGCCTTTAGCTCATTCAGCGAATTTTCTTTTATGGCTTCTATCGACTCAAAACGTTTTCCTCGAAGTGGTAATTTTAACTTGGGAAATAAAAAAAAGTCAGACGGAGCCATATCAGGTGAATACGGTGCTTGGTCGAGAACTTTTGTTGAATTTTTCGCTAAAAACTC
Source organism: Pyralis farinalis (assembly GCA_947507595.1). Classification (NCBI taxonomy): domain Eukaryota; kingdom Metazoa; phylum Arthropoda; class Insecta; order Lepidoptera; family Pyralidae; genus Pyralis; species Pyralis farinalis. The sequence goes on from OX382258.1 coordinate 22,867,330, forward strand.
TTTCACTATAATGGCTGTGTGTGATGGTGCATTATCATGGTGCAGCATCCATGAGTTGTGTTGCCACAAATCTGGACGTTTTCGGCGGATACTCTCACGCAAACGCTTCATGACGCCTAAATAATATTCTTTATTCACTGTTTCTCCCTCTGGAAGGAATTCGGAGTGAACCACACCACGGTAGTCAAAAAAAACTGTCAGCATCACCTTGATTTTGGAGCGACTTTGCCGCGGTTTTTTGGGTTTCGGCTCGTTTTCGAGACGCCATTCTGAAGACTGTTGGCTTGTTTGCATGTCGTACTCATAAACCCATGTCTCGTCGCCAGTTATTATACGTTTCATAAAGGTCGGATCCGTAGAAGCTCGGGAAACCATGTCTTCAGCGACATGCTTTCGCTGCGCTTTTTGAACAAAATTGAGCTCTTTTGGAACTAGTCGAGCGGCGACGCGTTTCATGCCTAAAATGTCAATGAGAATGTTGTGGACGGACTTAAAAGATATGTTCACCTCACTAGCCAACTCTCTCAGACTCATACGTCGATTTTCGAGCACTAGCTTCTTGATTCTGTCGATGTTTTCTCTGGTCGTAGCGGTTGAAGGTCTACCAGAACGAGGCAAGTCTACTACTACTTCTCGGCCTTCTTTAAAAGCCTTATACCATTCATAAGCCCTTGTTTTCGATATACACGATTCGCCGTAGGTATTTCGCAACATTTTTAGTGATTCACCACATGAAATATCATTTGAAACACAAAATTTAAGGCACACTCTTTGTTCAACAATATTTTCCATTGTAAAAATCGCCGAGGACTCAAAACTATGACCAACAAAAAGTGTAGTTTAAAACAAATTAAATGACAGATCCCGCTCAAATTTTGCGCGCTAAATCAGTACAGTGCTACCAACATGCAGTAAAAAAATTAGAACGACCTCTTTTACGCGGGTCTTTTTATTGACATATTCCCGATACTTTTTACACAGAGTAGTATATGAACATAAAGAGATGAAATTAAGTATCTACTATTCCTTCTCCTGTGGTTGAATATTTGAAGATGCATTTAACGTAGGTGTTTAGTGCGCTTGATCTATGCACATAGCATCGTATTTACAAACCCATATAATCCTTACTAATTATTTATCAAGCCTTTTTAAGGCACAGTAGTATTTGCTAGTTGGTACTACTCTAATGTGACTGTCTTTCAGATCTAATGTACGGATTCCATCATTTGTTATAGGTCTGGTTAAATAGGCTATATATATAAAAAACTATCCATAAAATATAACATGCCCTCTGTACACGTACCTACGTATTTTACACTCGCAATAACATAACCTCAAAATGCCTAATTTGATTTCAAAATACACGATAACCCATATGCACATTTAAATTATATTTCTTTTGAGTCATCTACAATATATGTCCTATATTTGCATTGTTGGTCAAGACGCATGACTGACGCAAGTGCGGCGAGCTCCCATAAATTTTTGGTCATTCTCCTTTCGTTTATGTACCCACGGATATATATAAATACACATATGTACACACACACACAGCTATCTCCTCAATAGTACCGTATAACTCACAACAAATAAAATTTGAGTCTCAACTTTTAGTACCATTACAATAACTCCCCTTAAACTGGGAAGTTAAAGAAAGCAATTCAAGAGAAATAAAATAATAGAATTTACTCAAATATAAATCGTTTAAACAGTTGAAGTTTCCACGACGTCTATATCACGCCTCAAAAGGCACGTTATGAAACTTGTACAATAATAATTTGAAGTTCGACACAGCCCGAGAGATACCTTCGCACATAACCGGGGGCGTGCTGTCCGTTGTGGCACTCCCATATTTTTGACTAAGCCCAATAACCGGCGCTACGGCCAAGTTTGCCAGCCTCTTCTAATTAATTTCTACTCCGTGCCGCTAAAGTGAGAACTTTGGGTGTGGTACAAGTCATGAGGTAAATTACATTTTTATAAATTTTATTAGTGCCATTTTATTTATTTATTTGTATTATATTATTTATCAGAAAATATGTTATGAAGGTACAAAAGAAAGTGTCAGTGTTAAGATAAGATAAGGCATGCTACGTTGGTCAATCGTTCATCCTGGATTCTTTCTGTCTAGAAAAAATGCAGGATGAAAGATTGACGAAGCAGATATACAATGCGAAAGTGGAAGGATGTAGGAGCCGAGGAAGATCAGATTCAAGAAAAGAAATATTTGTTTTGCTTCACTTTGTATGACGCCTTTTAGATTTTTTTATACATCTAGATTGGCAAACAAGCATCCGGCCCGCATTAGATGATAAGCGGTCACCGCAGCCTATTGACGCTCGCAACACCACGGGGATGTTACTCGCGCACTGCCAATCTTGTGACCTAAGGATGTTTCGTCACAGTACCCAGTGATTTCTCTGCCATATCTTACCGTTCTAATCGGAACATAGATATATAAATATAGCTGCTTAGCGGTAGAAATAAGTGAGACAGATATATCCATGCAGACGACTTTTGTACAAAGTCTCCCTCTGGTGATTCGAATGAGAAGATTCCGTGTCAATGTGAATATCCCTGTAGGACATAACAAATTAGCTTAACGTTTGAAAATAATGTTTAGCTATTTTATTTTATTGCATAGCAAACCATTGCTGGTATGGAAGCGTTTGGTAATCGTAGTGTTTACATTAAGTAGTAAGAGCCTTAATGTACGGGATTAAATACAAAGTCGCTTCATCTTGTGACTCACGCCGCCGTTTTATGGGACTTTACACGAACGATAGTGTAACTTTACCGAGCACTGAATTGGTGAGATTAATTCTGCAACAAAAGTGTGATCTTTCGTAACTGCCTCAACGTGGTGCGCGCCAGAAAGTGAATTTGGTGGTAACGTCTACGTTACGTGAACATTTTGGTGACATTGTGATTTTTTAATTATCACTTTTTTGGTAGTTTGGTACGTTGGGTTTGGTTGGTTAGTACTACGTACAAGTCGTCAGTATAGGGAACTTACTCAAGTGCCTCAAGAGAACTCCAATGTTATGAGCTTTACATATAAGGTACTATGTTGGTGTGTTCCTGTGAGTTAGTGGAGTTGTTAGTAAGCTCCCAAGGAATTGCTGTGTCCGCAGCAGGGTTGGCAACACCCGAGCGTTACTGTACTATGTTGCAAGCATTTATAGGCTAAGATAACCGCTTTCTATAAAGGTGGTTACTTTAAGCTTGTGTGCATCACGATTTGTTTAAGAAATAATTAATAAATAAAATAAATAATAAAGACAACTCGTGGAGGGTTGTTATATTTATGCGAGTAAGTGTAGGTTACCAGTAAGCCCCTAATGAGTTACTGCACTAGGTGGCAGCAGGAGTGCAAAAAAGCGATACTTTCTCTACTGCCAGCTCTCACACACTACGGTAACGACAGGGCCGTTGTAAAAAAAAGGATACGGTCCACCTAAAGTAAAGTGGTTACCGCCCTAGCTGCTAACACAACAACTCTTCAAGAGTTTACTGGTAATCTCACTCACTCGCAGAAACAACAACCCTCTAGGATGTATTTATTTGGCTGTGTAGTGTAATGGCTACTTACGCCACTTTGACACCGACGCTCGTGGGTTCGATTCCCATACAGGACAGATATTCGTGTGCTTGAACACGTCTGTTTGTCTTGGACTGGGTGTTTTAAGAGAGGTAGGGCGCATTAAACCAGCACGACTACGGAAGTGCCTCCCAGAAACATACCTCACAGAAAATCCCAGCCAAATAACAACTCTGGAGGGTTGTTGTGTTTCCGCGTGTGAGTGAGATCACCAGGAAGCTCTAAAGGAGTTGCTATGTTAACAGCAGAGGTGGCATTGCGCGAATAATACTTAATGTATTACAAGCGTTACGGTAACTGATTTAGATCAGGTGGTATGCTTGTTAGCCTTCCAACGTTGTATAAAAAAATAACGATTGATGCGACCTACCAAAAGAAACTTTCAATTTACCATATTCAGGTATTTTACGAAAGTCATATTTAAGAACTTTTGGTTTATAGTACTTTGAAAATTCAAGCCACTAGTTAATTAATTCGAACTAGAAGCGACCCGGTGTCTACTGACTGCAATTAGTGGAAAGATACCAATTCCTTCGCTATCACGATTACTGCAGCGTACTTTGCGACGACTGCTGCAATAGCCAGAGAGTTCAACCACAAATTGGTTGTTTGAATCCAAGAAAATAATAAAATTAATCTTATCGTTAGTGGTTGAGAGCTGTTCGACGCTAGTTTACTAAACTAACTGTTTGCACTCAAATTGCTAGTAAAATATGCTAACTACACTATATTTAACTTTCCGTTTTGTTTAACGAGTGAGTAAGGTCGCTAGACTGCTGCATTTCTAAATTCTTTCTTTCTCGACGGTAAAATGTTCATGCATGTATCGACGAGAGGAGGGCTGCATGGTTATATTGGACTCCTGCTACAGTCAAAAGGGACTCCCACTGTACCTCTGGAAAGACCTACGGACTAAAAACCCACCGGTGTTCCTTCCCGACGCACTTTCCACAAAGTTTCGGCATCACCTCCGATACTCTACCGACGCGGGATCGCAAATGTAATTGCAGGCTCTTCTATGCACAGTTTATCGTCTGGAACAGACTTGTCTGGAACCCTTGGCATGCAGTCCATTCGAGAACTAGTTGTTGGGCAGCACGTTCCCCTCTCTACTGCCCAAAGGTTCTCGTTAGGGCGGAAGGAGGCAGTTTTTAGCCCGTCATCTTCGCCCGACTCTTCTAGGACAGATCGGCTAAAAGAAAATATCATCCTCTATCACCCGTTCCACTGGCTCTAACGCACGATTTTAGTGAATTGGTCATTCCTTTGCGCGTGTTCGTTTACATTGGGCGTGAAACAAAGACAATATCTGATAATGTGCAGACGACCTGCTATAAATCACTTGCAAAAGTACTTAGCTGAGTTTTCTAATCAACTTCTATTATCATCTTAAATTATTTATATTGTAGATTTATGAACCTGTAAGCTGTTTCATTTGTAAAGTTTATTTAAGCACAAGATTAAAGAACAAAACTTAAGCAACATTTTATTTCATCTCTTTGTTAAGGAGTAATGCATTAATACGCTCCATTACTAGTAATTAACTTAATGGGTCCAATTGAAGTACGAGTATATTGGTTCAATTATCAATCAATGAAATTAAGCAAATGAGAATAAATAAATTATTTTGATACGATTCTTTATGGTTAATAGATTCAGACGTTTTTACGAAAGTGCTGTTTATGTAATTGGTCTTCGATATCGATAATAATAATACTATAATAATAATAATACAGATATGATAGTTATGGCAGGTGTCCGTCCCTCTTCTGCAATAACCCAGTACCAATAATCCCTCCAGACCTCATTACAATAGACTAATCATTTCCTACACATTCGCAATAGTCCCAATACCTGCCGTGACCTGCTCATGGATATATGGATCTATCGATATTTTTAGGAGCGGGTCCCGGTGGGTGTACAACATAACATGAATCTTCTTAAAAGGGCCTCTACGCGTTGGATCCATATCCCCGCGCACGCCTATTAAATGACCGGGATAATACCCGTGAATAAAAATAAATAAATAATACTATATCCCCATCAATTGTAAAGTGTCAAGAATATAGAAAGAATAATAATTGTATCAACCTGGTGCACCAAAACATTCAGGGGATGATATGAAAGGAGTTAGAATTGGAGTTGTTTATGAATTGTAGCAATATTGATATTTTATGTCTAACTGAGCACTGGCTAAAACCCCATCAATTCATTTTCAGCTTCAATAACCACCAGGTTGCAAGCTCATTCATCAGAGATAACTGTATACATGGTGGCTCCTTAATATTATTAAATAAGTTGCTTAAATTTAAAGAAAGGGGTGATATTGTGAGCCTCTCTGTTGAGCGAGTTGTAGAGATTTCATGCATTGAATTGGAACGATTCATTGTTATGAACCTGTATAAACCTCCTAGCACGCCCTTTGAAACATTTTCAAATATCATGGAGGATGCCTTAAATAAATTATCTAATAGCCATAAAACTGTTATAATTTGTGAAGACTTTAATATAAATATTTTGGAGAAAAATACTGTTACCTACAACTTTTTAAATTTATTTAAATCATACAATTTGCATCATATTTTTACAGAGCCAACAAGAGTAACTGCTACAAGTGCTACATGTATTGATAACATATTTAGCACTGTAAAACCTTTGTATCAATCTATAATTAATAAAGTTCAGTCAGACCATTCAGGTCAGTTGGTTTCATTTCCAAATTCTTCAAAAATACAAAGAAAGCAAATAAATTATATACCATTTAGTAAAAGCCGCTTAGAAAGATTTAAGTCTAATATAGCAGAAAAAAATGTATTGTTGCCCTGTCACGGTACTCCGGACCACTTGTACAGCTCGTTATTTAACTTAATCACTAATGAATTTAATACAATCTTTACTCCAAAACGACTGTCTGTAAGTGACCGTATGACATTCAGTGATTGGGCAACTCCTGGTATTTACAAAAGTCGGAATAAATTGTATGAACTTTATGAAGAAAGGACCTGTAATCACAATCCGACTTTTCAAGAACTTGTAAAAAATTATGCCAAAATATTTAAACGAGCCTGTTCCAACGCTAAGTCTATATATTTAAAAAATAAAATTAATGGTTCAACAAATATTATTAAGTCTGTTTGGGATATGATAAATAATGAGACGGGTAGAGCGAAAGTACGTAGTCGAGACTTTCGGTTAAAGATAAATGATATAGATATCAAAAATGATGTAGAAATTGCGACTGAGTTTGAAAAATATTTTTCTAACATTCCTCTTATTACTACGAGAAATCTTATGTCTTCTTCTATATCTGCTGAACTGGTTCTCAAACAGAGCGTGATAGAATGCGACACAATATTTGAATTTTCAGCTGTACTGTAAACACTAAAGATCTGTGGGGTCTATCTGTCAAAACCATTTCTTCTATTATTATTTCAATCGCTCCACATTTAGCTACAATTTTCAATTGTTGTGTGGCATCTGGTGTATTTCCTGACTTGATGAAACATAGTAAAATCATTCCATTATTTAAATCTGGTGATAGTTCGGACCCTTCGAATTTTCGACCTGTTTCCATACTGCCCATTCTCAGTAAAATTTTTGAAAAACTAATGCTTAGCCAGTTGCTCAGACATTTCAATGCACATAATTTGCTTCATAGGAAACAGTTCGGATTTACGAGAGGTTGTTCAACTATAGACGCAGGGATTCATTTGATTAAAAGTATATTCGCGGCATGGGAGGGTTCGCAAGATGCCTTGGGAATTTTCTGTGATCTGTCTAAAGCGTTTGACTGCGTGCACCATGACACTCTTGTCAGAAAATTACACCACTAAGGTATCAGGAACAAGGCTCTCGAACTTCTGTCTTCTTATCTGGGCAATAGGATACAGAAGGTCGATGTTAATGGTAAAAGATCTTCGGGGTCCCCTGTAGTTATGGGAGTCCCACAGGGGTCAATTCTAGGTCCATTCTTATTTTTAGTTTATATAAATGACTTACCTTATTATGTAAGGGATAAACATGAGATTGTATTGTTTGCGGATAATACCTCTATGACATTCAAAATTAATAGACAGTTAGGTAATTATGACGAAGTTAACGATGCTCTCTCTAAAGTTATTCATTGGTTTAGTGTTAATAATCTGCTTTTAAACGATAAAAAGACTAAAGTAATTAAGTTCTCAACACCTAATGTAAGACAGGTGGCTACCAATGTACATGTTAATGGAACTAATTTAGCCCCTGTGGAGACAACTGTGTTCTTGGGTATAACAATTGACTCCAGACTACAATGGGGCCCACAAATTGAAAAATTATCAGGAAAACTAAGTTCTGCAGCCTATGCAGTGAAACTATTAGACGGCTCACTGATATTGATACGGCTAGAATAGTTTATTTCAGCTACTTTCATAGTATAATGTCATATGGAATTCTTCTTTGGGGTAACTCCGCGGACATTAACACCATCTTTTTATTGCAAAAGAGAGCCATAAGAGCTAACTACAAACTTGGTCCCCGGGAGAGCCTTAGAGAAAAATTCAAAGAAATAAATATTTTAACAGTTGCATCGCAATATATCTATGAAAATCTTTTGTATGTCCATAAAAACATAGACTCATTTTGTAAAAAGAGTGATACTCATAACATAAATACTAGATATAAGCATAATCTTGTGTTACATGCAAGCCGTCTCCACAAAATAAGTAATTCTTTTATGGGGCAATGTATACGGTTCTATAACAAACTTCCCAGCAATATAAGAGAATTGTCAATAAACAAATTTAAAACTACTATTAAAGCCAAATTGTGTAGCAGGGCATATTATAAAGTATCTGACTATATTAATGATAAAAATGCCTGGGAGTGAGTCGATCCAATTATAATGTAATTAATAAAATATGTAAATTTGTTTGGACACCAAAAGAGGGATGCCTGAGTTTTTTGGCAGTATTTTTATCAGTGCTCACCTAGTCATAAACTGCACGGTAGGGAAAAAAATTGTGACGATTCCAAACAATTGTAGCCATTTTTACGGAATAAAAAGATTTTGACTTTGACTTTGACTTTGATAATTTTTAAATGAATACCGGTTATTAAATATTTTTATTATTTAATATAAGTTTGTCTTAATCTGGGTATTTTATATATATCTTAAGTAACTATTTACAAAATAATTACGCATGTGATCATAATTACGTATCAGTTGTCTAGCGCCCATAACACAAGCTTCGCTTACTTTGGGACTGGATGGCGCTGTGTAATTTGTCCGACAATATTTATTTATTATTTATACACTTTACCTGAGGGTTAGGTGAATGATACTTGAGGTGGAAATTTGGGAAGTCTATTCTAGTATCTGAGTGTAAATAGTGTGCAGCCGCGTTTCTTGTTTTTATGTAGAAATCTGTATATATTCGAATAAGTTCCCAGTTGACACCTGTCCATCTATTTTATACTTGCTATTATATGGATCCGAATCGTCTAGGTTTTAACAATAATTACGTCCAAAAAATCGAATTCACTCACCACCTCCAGGTCTATGACAACCAATTCCATTTATGTTTAATACTGTTTTTTGATAAGAATCGAAGACCATTACAAAGTTTTTGAACATTCATCCAATCCTCTTTGCGAGAATTTCATTCACGTAAAATAAACGATATACATGAAATGACATGTTTTAATTTGAAATTATTTCAGACATATTTGTACGTCTTGCTTTTGACGTGCGACATTGTTTTTAGAGATAAATTAGAATATATTAAACCGTCATTGCTTTCAAATAGAAAGTACATTAGCACAGATTTCTAACTACGGAGACAGAAAGAGGGCAGTGGTCAAAATTTTACCGTTTTTGGATATAATTGCACAAACTAGCCAACGCGGTTGCGGTGCGGTTGTTGGTGGCGGAAGCACACAAAGCAGGTTAGATCAAATTGCATGTAAATTTGTCTTTCGCAAAATAACGCCTGAATCTAATAACTATTTAACCAACATATGTTTAGACACATTGTAAAGAAATAGGAACTACCTATATAATGTACTCTTGTGTAATGGTTAATAACAGTTGAATATAATTAGATATACTTTTCAAAGTATAGATTTAATATCACTTAGGTGTCAAAAAACTATACGATTGAAATCGCCGTCACCGTAGCCCACGACGGAAATCATCAATGGAGGATGAATAGAGCGAATTTGCTCTATCGGTTCTAAACACTCCTTTTTACGTAATCATTGCGAACGCGATATCGACTATACATATAGCATTAGGATTAATTATTTTCAAATTATATAATTAAATTTTAAACTGCACTAATCATTTATATGTATGTATATATCTAAAATAAACAATTTTTATTTATTATTTTATTTTTATTAAAAAGGACTTACTATCCATTCTCATCATAATGATCGATCATGCATACAAATTTTAAGAATCCAGTCCAAATCCAACGCATGAGTGACATCCCTGGTGTTGCAAATGTCCATAGGCTACGGTGACTGTTTACCATCAGGCAGGTCGTATGCTTTTGTCACCTTTAGTGGTATAAAAAAAAATATAGCTTGCGAATTACTCGCTTTGTGTAGAGAGTTTATTGAATTAGCTTGGATTTACATAATACGCTTGTTGAGTGCTAACTTATTTGTTGAATCGTTGATTGTGGCGCGGATTGCAGTCGTGTTTTGGAGGTATTCATTAGGATTTTAAAATATATTTATTGCAATTGAGATTACTTGAAAACTGTCTGGCTATTTATGTCTTCATAGCAGCTACTTGGCAGGGTAGATGTTGACGAGGTCGGTGGTATAGTGGCGAAAAAAATACGTTACTTTGACATCAACGCTCGTATTTGTTTGTCTGTTTGTGTTGGTCTGGGTGTTTTTAAGAGAGGTAGGTCACGTCAAAGCATCCCGTTTGGGTAAGTACCTCCGCCTCGTAGAAAATCGCAGCCAAATAACAAATCCCTAGAGGGTTATTGTATTCCTGCGTGTGAGAAAGGTCACCAGTAAGCTCCTAAGGAGTTGCTGTGCCAGCAGTAGAACTGGTATCGCGCGAGTAATACTTAATATATTGTAAGTGTTAATAGACTACGGTAATAATTTTACATCATGTGGGCTGTATGTTGTTTGCCTGCCGACGTTGTCGGCATTAATAAAAAATGAAAAAAAGGGAGAGCCAATTCGCATTCTTCTTTAACATTCATAGTATCTTAATGCACGCCCGCTGGTTCCTAGGGATCCTAACATGATCTTCTAATATATCTCGACCATGAAGAAAATAACCTATGCAGAACCAATTGAAGCAACTTTACGTACTAACCAAATTCACCGCTACAAGTCGGTGGTAAAGCAGAACGCGCAGCTCTTAGTTTTCGGATCAACATTTTTTATACCACTAAGGTGGCAAACAAGCATACGGCCTGCCTGATGATAAGCAGTTACCGTAGCCTGTGTACATTTGCAACACCAGGGGTGTCACTCTTGCGTTACCGACCCTAAAACATTGCGGCACTTACAGGCTTATTGGTTTAAATATTCTCCCATTTGTCAGTGGGTTTGAATTTCTGAAATATTTAGGCGCTAAAATACAACTTTTTTGTGAGCGCGGGGTGCCTTCACGCTCAGTGAAGTTATTTATTGACATTGCGATTCAAATTGGCAAGGTTATATAGGCAAGTCTTGGCCTTCGTCAGCTACCGCTTCCTTCCGCTTTAGCATTGTATATCTGTTTCATCATTCTTTCATACCGCAGGCAAATAACAAGTCCCTAGAGGGTTATGTTCCTGCGTGTGATTGAGGTCTCCAGTAAGCTCCTAAAGAGTTGCTACGTTAGCAGCAGAGCTGGTATCGCACGAGTAATACTTAAATTGCAAGCGTTTATGATGATTCTCCTGTTCCCCCATATGATTGAGGTTGTCACTAAAATAGTGGTTTATAGGGTCGGCAACGCAAGAGTGACACCCCTGGTGTTGCAAATGTCCATAGGCTACGGTAATAGCTTTACATCAGGTTGGCCGTATGCTTGTATGGCTCCTGATCGTATGCGTGTATGGTTTTCTGTGGTAGTGGAGGTACTTTCCCAGATGCTTTGGTGTGCTTCGACCTCCCATAAGACATCCAGACGAAGACAAAGAGACATAAATATTTGTCCTAGGTGGGAATCGAAGCCTTGGTGTTATAATAGCATTCGCTCTACCATCGGCACCAATTACATCACATGGTATTCGAAATATAATTTCCAGGACGTGCAGGTTTTCTCAAGATTTTTTTTATCGTCGGGAGGCATACAAACATACGACTCACCTGATGAAAAGCGGGTACTGTAGCCTATTAATGCTTGCGATAAATTCAGTATTACTCGCGATGCCTCCTCTGCTGCTTACACAGCAACTCCTTGGGAGGTTACTGGTGACCTCACTCACACGCAGGAACACAACAACCCTCTAGGGAGTTGTTATTTGTCTGCGGTTGTCTGTGAGGTGGAATTAATTCCCCAGACGGGCTGCTTCGATGCGCCCTACCTTTCTTAAAACATCCAGACCAAGACAAACAGACATGTTCATGCACACAAATGTTTGGCTTGTGTCATTCACGACTGAGCCACCGAGCTCTTCATATTGGTTACCGTAGCCTATGGACATTTGCAACACCAGGGGTGTCACTCTTGCGTTGTCGACCCTGTAAGCCACCATTTTAGTTACAACCTCAATCATACGCGGGAACACGAGAATCATCCAGATGTTTGTATATTTGGAAATCTCAACATTGGGATCTTCAAAAAGGTGTAAAGAGAGTTTTACAGGGCCGTCAACGCACGAGGTATACCCCTGGTATTTCAAATAGCCATAGACTCGTAATCGTGTTTCAGGATTATTTCTTATTTTTCTGCAACACAGCACAACTACAAGCTACGGCCCGCTTAATGTTGCCGTAGCCTATTAACGCTTGTTATATATTAAGTATCACTCGCGCGATGCCTCCTCTGCTGCTTGCACAGCAAATCCTTAGGAGGTTACTGGTGACCTCACTCACACTCAGGAACACAACAACTGCTGCGGTATTCTGCTAGGTGGATAGGTAGGTTCCCTTGATACGCTCTGCCTCTCTAAAAACATCCAGACCAAGACAAACAGATATTTTCATGCACACAAATGTTTGTCTTTTGTGGGAACCGAACCCACGAGCGTTGGTGTCAATGTCGCATCATTCACGACTGAGCCACCGAGCTCGTCAAAAGTCGTGTATAAAATGCATTGTACATATTTGTACATACTGACGGAACATTCCTAAAACAGCAGTCTTGACACGAATTCGATATTAGGAGTATAACTGAATTTAGATTGGTGTTCGATTACTTATTTTACAGTAACTGATGCATTTTTTTTTTATTTATTTATTTCAATACAATGTGTTCCTTATAAATATAATATAGCCGAAGTCTCCTTTTAAGCATAAAAATGCTTGTATTAGGAGGCTCTTCCTTAGCTATAAACAACTAAAACCTTTTCTAGATAATTTAAAAATTGCGTATTGATAATGCGGACGTTTATTTAAATGTGTATTTGTGTATGCATGTGTTAGTGTGTGCGTGTGTGTATAGAGTGTGTATACGCGCTGTTGTGTATGTTTGCGAGGGTGTATTATTGGGTGTGATTCTTTCTGTTAACTTCTATTTATTTATTTTATAATATGGTTGCATTAGTGTTTCTGTCTGGTCGTAGCTAAGCAAATTTATTCATTCCATTACAATATTAATATTGTTTATTCACTTCTCACAAGGAATGTTATATAGGCATAAAATTAACATATTGCAGATTATGCTTACAAGTAGGTCCTTGTGAGAGTCTGGAGTCTGGACTAGGCCGAGACCTGTATTACAGAACTCCAGAAATCACACACAATCCTTTTGCAGTCATTTCTAATCTTCTATTAACATTTTTATATAGCTGAATTGAGAGTGCATAGTGTTGTATACAATTTTTATGCATGTAACGATGCATTTTGTTTCCCAAACATCAAAATAGCAACCTTTACTCGAGTTTAATAATTTAGTAACAAAGTATTCAGTTACCTCTATCGACTATTACATAATTAGAGAAGGTCAAGCCACCGGGTATAAATAATTAAACTTTCTAGGGCTACACTATACTAATTTGGCGAACCAACATTAATAATGCGACCCTTTTCACTGGACACATCGCCACTTGAAATTTTAGTGATGTTTAATTTAAATTTAAATTATCACCGACCTCTGCTTCATTTGAGCTATGTTTTGCGCTGTTTTAATATTAATTTAAGGTTTTCATCGAACATGTGAAATTTCATTAACGAAATTTTCAACTTACTTTGTATTCTTAATTTCTCATTCTCGTAGTGAAATGCCCCGTTTCTGCTATGTTTTGCGAGGTTGTAACATCAATTAAAATTTTCCTCATTTCATCGATGAGATTTTCTATTTTGTATTTTTAATTTCTCATTCTCGTAGTGGTTGTTCCATATCAGCTATGCATTGCGTGGTTCTGAGGTCAATTGACATTTTTGCTATTTCATCGATGCAATTTTCAATTAACTTTGTATTTTAATTTCTCATTCTCATGATGCTTCGTTTGAGCTGTGTTTTGCATTGTTTTATATTAATTGAAAGTTTTCATCGAACATGCTGTTGAGATTTTTTTATAGTAGAATAATAAAATTCTCATACATGAGCAGCAATTTTCTGAGTACACTGACAAGCAATACTATATCATCTATGTAGCTTATAATGATTACTAACTTAGTACATTTCATTTCTCGTCACGTTTCTGCTTCATTTGAACTATTGTTTGCATTGACTTTGATGTTAATTAGAGAGTTTCATCGAACATGATGTTGGTAAATTGCTTTAATGATTACCAACTTTTTAATATAATTTCAAGAAATAAACTAGTATACACTTACCTGAATTAATATTATTATAGCGATTACGCTAGTTTCTTACTGTTCTTACGGTTAAATTTTTAATTAAATTTTCAGCTTAATCAGGCTGGTAGTTTTTTTCTTAGCTTAAAAAAAATCTTTGTAACTTGGGAATAAGCAAATACCATTTCCCCTAGTTTTACTTGTAATAATGATTTAATTTTTTTAATTCATTCTTGAATAAATATTCCGTGAGGTGCAAACCTCATGTAAATATTGTGTAGTAAATATATATATATATATATATATTAGTTCAGCATAGTGGCTCCTCTTTGCCTGATGTTAAGCGAAAGAGAAGCCCAAATCGCAACTGCAACTGACAAAATACTACACCGTATCCTGTCAGTTGACGCTGCCATGCTGACCTGCAAGATGCTTCTTCACGCTTCGTTTGAAGGATCCCATATTGTAGATATTGTAGGAAGGAGGGAACACATGTGCAGGCAAGGCGTTCCACTTTTTAATGGTACGTCAAAATTTAGTATTATTTTATACTAGCGACCCGCCCCGGCTTCGCACGAGAAGTAGTGAGTAGCATATTATGCTCTCACAGTTCCAAACTACGTTTGTCGGGTCCATCATTTAAATTAAAGTAAAGGATTATCATAATGTCCATGAAATTCTTAAGGTAACTAAGATATTTATGTTGATAAGAATTAATACTGCATATCCGTACAATATCCGATGATAGCTCCCAGGCGGCTTGACTTTTTTCGACATTTTCAATAGTTATCGTCATATTTCAAGTAATTTACACAATGCTTTAACAAATTATCCACCTATACCTTCCTCAAAAATCACCCTGTATTGGTGAAAATTTGTTCAGTAGTTTTTGAGTTTATTGCGAACAGACAGACGCGGCGTGGGACTTTGTTTTATAATATGTAGTGATACTGTATGTATTAAAAATGTAATAATAGCATCTGTCTGCGTTTAGGCACCTTACAAATGTAGAATTGCCAATCGGGGAGCAAGTGGTGAATTATTTGTTAAAAGATTAAAAAATCGACCAAGTGCGAGTCGGACTCGCACACGAAGGGTTCCGTACCATTATCTATAAAAACGGCAAAAAAAAAAAACACGTTTGTTGTATGGGAGCCTCCCTTAAATATTTGTTTTATTTAAATTTAATTATTTGTTCTTAAAGTGAATATATAAGTAAATATTCTGTGAATATTTCAAGCGTCTACCTGTTGCCATTATTAATATCGAGCAAAAATGAGCAAAAAAATCACGTTTATTGTATGGGAGCTCCCTTAAATATTTAGTTTAATCTATTTTTTAGTATTTGATGTTATAGCGGCAATAGAAATACATCATCTGTGAAAATTTCAACTGTCTAACTATCACGGTTCATGAGATACAGCCTGGTGACAGACGGACGGACGGACAGCGGAGCCCAGTAATAGGGTTCCGTTTTACCCTTTGGGTACGGAACCCTAAAAATGAAAATAAAATTTAAGCTACAATAAGATTATATTTTAGAATTGTAAGTTGTGTCTAAGTACTCGTTAGGGGCCCAATGGCAAGTAAGTTTATTTTTTTATTATATATATTTTTTTATATATTAGCGGGACCATATCAACATCTGGATTGGCAATACCAATCCCGCGAAAGTGGAAGGTTGATGCAGTTCAAAATTTAGCTATCACCAAACCGTTTAGTATTATTTAGGCGATGTCAAAAGCCTTAAAAACTGACCGGCGTGCATGAAAAGATCCATACAGTCAAAGAAGCGAAGGAGATATAAGAAATGTGTCACAGCGCTCACTTCTCCGTTTTGTAACAAAAAATTAAGCCGATTTCATTCGTTAACGGCAACTTAAAAAACACTATTTACGTCATCTAGTTAGTCAAAACTTTACTTAAAATTAGTTACTTTAATGATTTGCTTACAAGATTACGCGACACCTGTAAAAATAAACAACAAGAACTAACAACAAGTCCGCAATGTTTTAAATTAACAACCTCATTAGTGAGCTGCCAAGACTCGAAGCCAAAGCATAAAATCTAGTTAAAACAGATACACTTTCTACGGTAACATTTTGCGATGTTGTTTATCATAAAGTTTACGAACTTTCACAAAAAACACAACAGACAAATCTCAGTTAAGGATCTGAGTTGGGAACAAATAACTTGGATAAATAAATGGTGATGTTTCGGCTTTGTCGTGAACAAACTTACTGATGCCGTATTCTGAGATCGTAAAAAATAATACAGACTCCAATAATAAAGGTTTTTTATATTGAAATGTGTAGATTTCCTCTCTTTTTATGGGTCTGTGCGATGGAATGATAAGAGATAACAAATATTTATTTGCCATTGTGCAGTCTCAGGCGCTTAGATACGTCTTACATTTCGTATAAAATATTATGGCTATATATCTATTTATAACTTCACGCGAAACCCCTTGCGGGGTAGACAGAGAGAACCTTTTCTTTAGCCTTCATTGCTCTTCTCATGCATATTCTGCATTTTGACGAGCTCGGTGGCGCAGTGGTGAAACGCGCTGTTACGTTACTTTGACACCAACGCTCGTGGGTTCGATTTCCACACAGGACAAACATTTGTGTGCATGAATATGTTTGTTTGTCTTGGTCTGGGTATCTGTGTATAATAAGTATGTATTTACGAAAAAAAAAATGTATTTACGTATGTTTATCGGTTGTCTAGTACCCATAACACAAGCTTCACTTACTTTGGGGCTAGATGGCGCGTGTGTGCGATGTATAATTTGTCCGACAATATTTATTATAAAATGTTATTGCATTTTATTTATTTCTCATAGTTTTCATTTTTAATTTATTTATATGATATAAATAAAAATATTTCCTTATAGAATCACTTGTGTTCGTTCGTATCGTCCAGCTAAATTGCTGCTAATCTACTGGACTGAAAGTTGAAATACTACGCGAATATTATAATATTAGGGCCAGTTTACCATCTGCAAGCAAAATAGTCACGTTAGGGTAGTTACATCTGCATCGCATCCAGATATAGGAACGCTACGGGGCTCTGTCGACTTAGCTTTGATCGTCGTGCTTCTTTCTAAATTTGGACTTGTAATAGTATATAGATAATAAAACTATGATATTTTTCAGTAACATATTGTCACATAATAATAGATGTATAACCCATACATCTATTATCATCGTTATAATATCATCTTCACCACGGCTTCGCATAAGCTAGATTAAAAGTCATCCAATAACTTTGAACAAAAGTCTAAATATGTTTAACTTAAAACATTTTATACAATTCATTTTTAAAGATGGTAGGTGCTAATTCAGTTTTATTTTCCATCGATCCTTACATACCTCACTCGCTTCTTTAACATTCGTTGCTCTTCTCATACACCTGACATCACCTTCTGATAGAACACGGCCAATTTGGTCATGATAGGTAAGTCTTGGCCTCGCCTCCTAAATCCTTCCACTTTTGCGTTATATATCTGCTTCGACATTCTTTCATCTTGTATTCCTTCTACATGTCCGAACCAATGGAGCATGCCTCTTCTTATTTTAACGCCGACGCTCTCATTCAGACTAACTATTATCTCGATCTATATTATCTCGTTATCTCTTGGGGATCGCTTTTATTACTTTCTTTCTTTTTTGTCGGCTACTAAAGGCCGTATCACGATGTTGTATAGCTTATTACCTACCTCAAGATTAGGACTATCAAATGCAAAAATATGTTTTTCAAATCAATCGAGCAGTTCCACAGATTACCGTGTTCAAACAAACAGTCTCTTTAGCTTCACATTTTAGTACACATTATTGTCAAAATAATACATACTATCGCAAGGAATTCACATTCGTCCAGTATTTCGAACTGGGTATTTTCATATCTTTGTGAATGTGCTCTGCGGTTTATTACTGTAACTGACGTTTACAAATTGCATCATGTTTTGCGAGAGGAGCACTGTTGCGACCTAGATGTGACTTGTGGGAACTAAAAATTTCTAAGATGTACATTATTT
Source organism: Pyralis farinalis (assembly GCA_947507595.1). Classification (NCBI taxonomy): domain Eukaryota; kingdom Metazoa; phylum Arthropoda; class Insecta; order Lepidoptera; family Pyralidae; genus Pyralis; species Pyralis farinalis. The sequence goes on from OX382258.1 coordinate 22,885,872, forward strand.
TAGAATTTTGTCACGAGAAACTAAAGAAGTATCATTTTCTTTTTAGCAATATCCCGTTTCCTAATGCATTAAGATTGGCAGAGTCCGCTACCTAAGCCCGAGGATTTGGTATCACTGATCCATGTAAAAATCAGTGTCTTCGCCAAATTCACAGGCTTAGTTAGCGGACCCTGTCAATCCTAAAGGATTTGGAAACGGGACATCGCGAAGAAAAAGAAGACTGATTTTTACATGGACATGTGGTCACCAGGCCTCGAGAAAAAACCAGATCTTTCCTAAGAAAGGTTAAACAACATCGGGATAACTAGGAAGAAAACATTGCCTATTATCGCACCTAAGTTTATATATATAACATCGGGAGAGATCACCCACAGGACAGGGCTACCACTCATTCCCACCACGTGTCTCCTGTGTACCCAGAATTAACAGCGGCGACCACCACAAAGGCAATGAACAGTGAAGTCCATTGCTGTCCCCGGGGTTAGAATATAATAGAATAGAATAGAATAGACCACAATAGGATAGGATAGGATAGCATAGGATAGGATAGGATAGGGTAGGATAGGATAGGGTAGGATAGGATAGGGTAGGATAGGATAGGATAGGATAGCATAGGATAGAATAGGATAGAATAGGATAGGATAGGATAGGATAGGATAGGATAGAATAGGATAGAATAGGATAGAATAGGATAGAATAGAATAGGATAGAATAGGATAGAATAGAATATAACAGAATAGAATAGAATATAACAGAATAGAATAGAATATTTATTTGCGTTAAAAGTGGTTACAATGTTACATACGATGGAATTATTAAACTACGGCTGCCTTGGAACTCGCAACGAATTTAATCTGAAGAAATTAGTAAGAGTAGGAAGTTTCCGAATTGACTTCCCCTCTTGACAAAGTGAGTGCGCGGCGTTGAATTTCTAAGTCAACAGGTAACACGCTTGCCAGCACTGGCAATACCTTGGTGCTCACAGTTCTATACGATTTACATAAAAATATTAAAGCGAGACGCTGACTTTGCAGCAACTTACGACGCGCAGCACCTATGGTAGCCCTATCAGCCCATGCAGGTGAACCGTGCGTAATACATCCTAAATATGTAGCTGTGTAAATAATTTTCAACGTTTTAAAGTCAGTGGTCAGAATTATATAAAAGTTCCGGTTTCGTCCAAAAGACTTTATGTGATACAATCAGAGCAAACGTCTAAGAGATTATATTTATAAAGACGCGTGACCTAGAAAGGTCTGGCTTTCCCTGATTTGTGAAGGTAGTCGCTCTACGTAAATATCGGTATTTTCGTCAAGTCTTAGGCTTAGGTTGCGGTCTTAACGCAGGAATAGGAAGCTACGAAGATAATGAAGAGTGTTTGTGACAAAGATCACATTTCGTATGTTCCGATTATGTCATCGTTTATGTACCATGATTCTTTTAGGTGGAAATAGTAGCGTTTGTTTCCACAGATATGATACCAAGTTAAATTAATATGAAGTTCATGAGTACTAGCGCTGGCCAGCACCCACCCACTACCGTTAGTAGATTCATGTCCGTCCCTGCCCAGGCTACTCCGGATGTCTGTGCGACCCGTGTTTCGCCTCTCCGCGAGGAGTTGTTACTTGGCTGCGGTTTTCTGTGAGGTGGAGGTACATCCCCGGACGGGCTACTTTGATGCGCCCTACCTCTCTTAAACACCCAGACCAAGACAAACAGACATGTTCATGCACATAAATGTTTGCCGTGTGTGGGAATCGAACCCATGACCCATGCGTGTCACTACGGCGCCACCGGGGTCGTCAAAACCATATCACTTTATAAAGTTATTAAAATTTATTCATTATCATTAAAATGTATACAGAAGAATCAAACAAGTCAAAACCCATATTACAAAATTATGAACAATAATTTAACTTTTTACAAATGAAAGTAAATAAAATGTACAGGCCGGCTCTCAATGGCCTTTTTCGAGAATTTTAAATACGTAAATTGAATCACAGCTGGAACTTTTGCCAAAAAAATCCAATTACCTCAGTAATTATCGCCGAAACTCTTAACGAAATTTTTGCAAAATATTAACAAAGCTAGCGAGGGAAACCGTAAATTCTGTTAGCCGTATTAAATGACAGTTCAATAGCAAAGTGTATGCCATTAAAAACACATTAGGGCGGAATCAGTGCGGCTTTATAGGTCATTAACTCCCGCTATGTATTGTTACTTAGCGAAGGGTTGAAGTTATCGTGAAGTGAATGAATGGAGTTTAAAAAATGTCGCGGATACGCGCCTCTCCGAGTGGCGTACTGGGCTCAATCTCAGTCATCTCCGGTCTTGAAACGGCGGCATTTCACGGAATCCCGCGGTATCTAGAGCGGGGATAATTTCAAAGGTAATTTAAACTAGACTACTTTGCGTGCTTCCGCCAGCAATTAGTTCAATACAAACTAGCGCCGGCGCGCACTCAGTTTTAGCAGTTTAGTTTAGATCAGATTGTCTGTAAATATGGCTTTTGCAAAATAGCGTATTTATTGTGGATTTTTTTTATATGTATGTATGTTTGCATATCTTCACGCTCCGCAAGGGTCTTGCCCTTGCGGAGTAAAAAGAGGACCCGAACGTTATAATACGCAGTCCTTACATACCTCACTTCCTTCTTTAACATTTGTAATTCTTTTCCTAGGGTTCTTGGCATTACATTCTAATAAATCACGACCAATTTGGTCATGGTAGGGGTGGTTTTTCTCGGATCTTACGTCCTTCCACTTTCATATTGCAAATCTGTATCATTATTCATTCATCTTGCATTCTTTCTACATATCTAAACCAACGGACTGTGCGTTTTCTTGTTTTAACACGGTCACTCTCTTTCAGACTCTCTTTCGTACATCATCATGACAATTATTTATAGATTAAAAAAAGTATCAGAATTTATATATCACAAAGCATGCAGTTGTTTCGCTCCGGTTGCTTGTAAGAGAAAAGTACTACACCGCCTGAGTCGGCGCAATATTTACTCTTTTTTTTTCGGACAAATTACACAGCGCTATCTAGCCCCAAAGTAAGCGAAGCTTGTGTTATGGGTTAAACATACGTAAATTGTTTTTTGTACATACATACTTATGATACATAGAAAACAACCGGACTAAGACAAACAGGCATGTTTATGCACACAAATGTTTGATCTGTATGGGAATCGAACCCACGAGCGTTGGTATCAAAGTAGCATTATTAACCACTGCGTCACCGAGCTTTTCAATTATTCATCAATCATAACCTACCATCAGCGATGGCGAGATTGTTAAATGATGATGCCCTGACTCTACCATATCAAAATTATTAACTTACGGCATCACGACAATTTATTTTCTGCTACTGTTTGATATCTTCTTATTCCGAGTATTATTACGTTTTCTAATACCTTAAGATAGTCGTGTGTTCTCTCCCAATGCGTGCCTTTACCGGCTACCAAGTGATAATTACAAATATAGATACATATGTATATACGTAAGTCCAAAAACCCAGCGGTACATCCCTACACCAGTGCTACTATTTGTTATATGCTCAAAATTATTTTTAACTAGCACGGTGGTAAAGTGCTTAGCATTAGCTACTTCAACATCAAGATTCGTAGACTCGATTCCCACACAAAATAAATATTTATGATGTTTTGATGTTTATAAGAGAGATGCGGCACACCAAGCCTCTCAGATTTGAGAAATACTTCCACCTCGCTGAAAAAACGTAGTCAACTTCCTATTGCGATCGATGTGTGTGTGAGTGAGGTTACAAGTACATTTCTAAGGAATTAACAGCGTGGGTCGTCATTTGCAACCGATGCCCTAAAGTTACATTTTGTAAATATTATTTAAAAATAAGTCACACGGTGCTAGGTCACTACTGTAAGGTGACTCAGGAGTTTGACCGGTGTGCTGTCCAAGAAATCTCTCGTTTTGAGAGCGGTGTGCGCGGGCGCGTTGTCGTGATGGAGCAGTAGCCCGCGGAGCCCTGTGCTTGGTCGCTTGTTGCTCGCAACAGAGAAAACTTCTGCCAACCATTTGGTAGTATACCATTCAGCGTTGATGCTTCTTTAGTTCTGTATAGGAATTGATACCAGGTAGCCAGTCAAATTGAAAAAGCTCGCGATCAAAATCTTCATCCCGCTTCTAGATCGCTTCACTTTGATAGTCGTTGATTCGTTTTGGAACACCCAAACTGTTGCCTGGTACTTCGTTTCTGGATTGTATTGATAAATCCAGGATTCGTCGCCTGTAATGATGTCGTAAACACGCCGAGACGAGCCTGCTTCAAATTTGTTTTTTCATATCACGGCACCATTCCTCCCGGTCCTGCTTCTGAGCAACGGTGAGGTTGTGCGGCACCCAGCGTGAAACTATCCTCCTCACGCGAAGATGCATGTGTAGAATCTAGTGAAGGCTTCCAGATCCAATATGTAGTATGGCAGTATGTTTTCTTCCGTAACAGACATCAAAGGGCGACCACTTCTTTCTTCATACCCCAAAGTTGCGACCGCACTTGAATTCGTTATATCAACGATACACAGTTGCCTTGGAAGGGCCTTCATTCATGAATGCCATTTGAAGTCTATCTTACGATTCGTCCGATTTCAGGCGACACTTGAAATCGTAAAAAATCATAGCGCGAAAATGTTCTCAGCGCAGATCCATTCGCAATGAGACACATACATTTTTTGTTAGCTCGCAAAAATGTGGAGGGAAATTTTGAAATTGGAACGTGCCTATTTTTATTTATAAATTAACATATTTTCAAAATAGATTATAACTAGCCAGTCTCTCATACATAAAACTTTCTTTTCACAATACTTTCTGAGTGGTCTGGTACATGCAGGCGTTCATAGGTTACTCTGATCGTTATATGTCAATTGCACCATTTTGACGAGCTCGGTGGCGCAGTGGCGAAACGCGCCGTTATGTTACTTTGACAGTAACGCTCGTGGATTCGATCCCTACACAGGACAAACATTTGTGTGGATGAACATGTCTGTTTGTCTTGGTCTGAATATTTTTACGAGAGGTAGGGCGCATCAAAGCAGCCCCGTCTGGGGAAGTACCTCCACTTCACAGGAAACCGCAGTCAAATGACAACTCCCTTGAGGGTTGTTAAGTTGTTATTTTCCTGCGTGTGAGTGAGGTCACCAGTAAGCTCCTAAGGAGTTGCTATGCTAGCAGCAGAGGTGGCATCGTGCGAGTGATACTTAATGTATTGTGAGCATTAATAGGCTACAGTATATTATATATAACGTCGCGAGGCATACAAGCATACGGCCCACCTGATGTAAAGCAGTTACCGTAACCTATTAACGCTTGTAATATATTAAGCATCACTAGCGCGATGCCACCTCTGTTGCTTTACACAGCAACACCTTAGGAGCTTATTGGTGACCTCACTCACACTCAGGAACACAACAACCCTCTAACGAGTTATTATTTTGGCTGCGGTTTTCCGTAAGGTTGCTTTGATGCTTTTCTTGCTACCTTTCTTGTATGCCATCTACCATCATTCCCTTAAACACAATATCTCTATGACAACATATAATAAAAGTTCGCAGATTAAGAGATACAGTATGTCCTATAATCCGCACAATATTTTTATAGGCTGTTCACAAACAAAGCCAATTTGCCGTAACGTCCTAATAAACGACCAGAGACAATGGAGAAATGAGCAAACTTTTATCATTTGTTCGGCAAGTTGTATTTCATAGTCGGGCCCAATGTCTTGTTTTGTACATTTATTTTAGAGAGGTAGCTTATGTTATATACAACGTCGGATAGCATACCAGCATACGACCCACCTGATGTAAACTGATTACCGTAGGCTATAAATGCTTACACATATATTAAATATCACTCGTGCTTTCCCACCCCTGCCGTTAACACAGCAACTCCTTAGGAAATTACTATGTATGTATGTATCTTCACGCCAAGTCCCTTGCGGGGTAGGCAGAGAGAACCGAAATTAAATTATTATTAGGAAATTACTAGTAATTCTATTTACTCACAGGAATGCCACCCCTGCTGTTAACACAGCAACTCCTTAGGAAATTACTAGTAATTCTTATTACTCACAGGAATGCCACCCCTGCTGTTAACACAGCAACTCCTTAGGAAATTACTAGTAATTCTTATTACTCACAGGAATGCCACCCCTGCCGTTCACACATCAACTCCTTAGGAAATTACTAGTAATTCTATTTACTCACAGGAATGCCACTCCTGCTGTTAACACAGCAACTCCTTAGGAAATTACTAGTAATTCTTATTACTCACAGGAATGCCACCCCTGCCGTTCACACAGCAACTCCTTAGGAAATTACTAGTAATTCTATTTACTCACAGGAATGCCACCCCTGCTGTTAACACAGCAACTCCTTAGGAAATTACTAGTAATTCTATTTACTCACAGGAATGCCACCCCTGCTGTTAACACAGCAACTCCTTAGGAAATTACTAGTAATTCTTATTACTCACAGGAATGCCACCCCTGCCGTTCACACAGCAACTCCTTAGGAAATTACTAGTAATTCTATTTACTCACAGGAATGCCACCCCTGCTGTTAACACAGCAACTCCTTAGGAAATTACTAGTAATTCTTATTACTCACAGGAATGCCACCCCTGCCGTTCACACAGCAACTCCTTAGGAAATTACTAGTAATTCTATTTACTCACAGGAATGCCACCCCTGCTGTTAACACAGCAACTCCTTAGGAAATTACTAGTAATTCTATTTACTCACAGGAATGCCACCCCTGCTGTTAACACAGCAACTCCTTAGGAAATTACTAGTAATTCTTATTACTCACAGGAATGCCACCCCTGCCGTTCACACAGCAACTCCTTAGGAAATTACTAGTAATTCTATTTACTCACAGGAATGCCACCCCTGCTGTTAACACAGCAACTCCTTAGGAAATTACTAGTAATTCTTATTACTCACAGGAATGCCACCCCTACCGTTAACACAGCAACTCCTTAGGAAATTACTAGTAATTCTATTTACTCAAAGGAATGCCACCCCTGCTGTTAACACAGCAACTCCTTATGAAATTACTAGTAATTCTATTTACTCACAGGAATGCCACCCCTGCTGTTAACACAGCAACTCCTTAGGAAATTACTAGTAATTCTATTTACTCACAGGAATGCCACCCCTGCCGTTCACACAGCAACTCCTTAGGAAATTACTAGTAATTCTATTTACTCACAGGAATGCCACCCCTGCTGTTAACACAGCAACTCCTTAGGAAATTACTAGTAATTCTATTTACTCACAGGAATGCCACCCCTGCCGTTCACACAGCAACTCCTTAGGAAATTACTAGTAATTCCACATCGTTGAATTTTATACGAATTTTTTTTATACATCTAGATTGGCAAACAAGCATGCGACCCGCATTAGATGGTAAATGGTCACCGCAGCCTGTTGACTCTCGCAACACCACGGGGATGTTACTCGCGTGCTGCCTATCTTGCGGCCTAAGGATGTGTCGTCACAGTACCCAGTAAATTATCTGCCATATCTCACTCTTCAAACCGGAACACAGCTATATAAATATAGCTGCTTGGCGGTAGAAATAGGTGAGACAGAGTTCCACGCAGACGACTTTTGTACAAAGTCTCTCTCTGGTAAATTCTATTAGGAACGACGTTCGTAACTCCACAGATGCATCTGAACGTGCGTATGGCGCTTGTGTGTACGAGTATATTCTATCTATCTACATCTTCACGCCAAATCCCTTACGGGGTAGGCAGAGAGAACCGAGCTCCACGTGACTCGATCCTTACATACCTCACTCGCTTCTTTAATATTCATTGCTCTTTTCATGCACGCTCGCCGGTTTCTAGGGCTCCTGAGATCACCTTCTGATAGAACACGACCAATTTGATCATGGTAGGTAAGTCTTGGCCTTCCTCGGCTCCAACATCCTTCCACTTTTGCATTGTATATCTGCTATACTATATTACGACGAGTATATTCGCTCATATAATAGCAGTAGACTGCATGTGTATGACTTCTAATCTCTAGAAATCGCGTTCAATAAACCAACGACGATACCGAGGCTTAAACTTATATGAGGCTTCTTGGCTTCAAGGCTGTGTACAAAGGTTCGAGAATCTCACACTGTACCCATACAAAATTACAGATTCTGGGGTGATTCTGGGGAGAGCTCGATGGCGTCGTTGCGCGTGGCATTCTAACCAAACACGCAAATTAAGCAACGTCGACCGCAGCCTGTCCTTTGGATTGGTTTATCTATCTCGAGTTTCTCCGTGCTGCTGATGGCACGTTAAGCCATCGTCGTTGTTGATATGACAGTCGTTGAGCTAAATCAGCGGCTCTCGGACGGCTTGAAAATACTAGCCTCCGCCAATCCGCATTTTGAGCAGCGTCGTGGAGTATTCTCTAAACCCCTTCGGTAGAAGGGAGACCCGTGAGAGTGGGATGAGTAAGACGAGGATGTGGAGGTGACTCTATGACTCTAATTCTCTGTTGACTCTCTACTTCCACAATTATAACCCTTCGTTAGAAATAGAGAAAACATAATTTAGGAGAGTATTCGAGCTCGTACTTTTTTGCGAGCTACGTACCATCGAAAGAAAATTCGGCGGATTTTGTGTCGCATGGGCTTGGAGCCGATATTATCAGTAAGACGTCCATACGATGGTCGGGAGCTTCTTTCTTACTACGTAGTGTAGTAGCGGAATATGATTTGAACTCATTTTATTAGTCATAGTCAATAATCGTAAATCACTAAGAGTTGTCTTATACCACAGTTACTTAATCAATTTTCTAGACTAGACTGGTGACACATTACCATTCCTTCCTCCAATACATCGAACTTAAAGATATAGAAGATCATATAAACCTAGTTAGACATCAGATCGTAGAGCTACAGAATAGATTACCAAGCGATACCTTACACATAACACACAAATAGAGGCTGAATGCCCGAAGATAATATCCCGGTACTTATGTCAAGAAGAATCCTACTAGCAAACGAGATCTGACTCCGATTGTACCCAGGCTCTCATCTCCGAGCAAACCTTACACGACTCCTGCCAGCAGACAATTATAACGCTTACCAGATAAACTTTGGAGAAGCTAGACGACAGGCATTACATCATCACCTAGCCAAACAAAGTAAGGATCACGTGCGGGCGAGATGAATATCAGACCCTGCACTGCAGCCACCTTGTCACTATACACCGTCTCAGCGCTTAATACAAACAGACGAGTTCATAATTTACAACATACAGGATCAAATTGAAAGACAACTCGTTAAATTACTCAATATTCCAACGCATCCAGAGCGACAAACTCCATCTCAATCAATGATAGTGCTCAACTCTATAAACTTGGCCTACGCGACCTACGAGATGACAAAATCCCAAAAGATTATGAAGTCAGATGTGGACAGAATCCATTAGCGTTGCAGTCGTAGCACATAAGAAGTATACGAAGCGAAGACGGAATCCGGAACCTTCCAACGACAACCCAAAATTCGAAGAATCTCCAGAAACTGCATAGCATCCCGAATCCTGCAAATAGACTACAGAAGACAACGTTTTCTCTAAACTAAAAATAGTTGCATTTCTAAGGGTGGAGGTGTTACGGAATTATCTCATTGAAGACCGCCGATATACCACATCATTGCATACGGGACCAGTGCATGAATATTGTCCAAATGCAGTAAAGCGCTGATACTCTGACTAGGCTACTTGAGATTCATACTTATACTCATTCACATTACTTTAAGTTAGTCGTAGTTTTATAATTGTACCGAATTTTAAAAAATGAAGTAGATAATAAAATTTTTAATTTTTTTTAAGACCTTCGGCAGGCTAATTCTGAATTTGCCGGTCAGTTGTTATTGTCTCATGTTAGACAAACATTCTGGCCTTTGGGATGCAGAAATTTGTGAAAATCAGTCGTGAAAAAGATACAGACAGTGATAGGTCAATTGCCTGCTTCTAGAACATGTTTTGAATACATTTCTTCACTACTATATTGATTACATGGGGCCAATATTGATGGCATACCGTAAAAGTGGCGGTTGCAAACTAACAAAAACTTATGTGTGACAAAGATGTCAGCTCTGAAACATTTGAAGTTCGTTTCAGACTTTACCTCTGAAACTTACCTAGTTACTTTAAATCGATTCATAGCCCGTCGAGGCAAGCTTCGATGCATCACGTCCGATAACGGAACCAATTTCGTAGCAGCGTCACGTGACATACTCGTATATAAGTTCTTACATTCGTCGAATGATATATCTGAGTTGGCGCAAGGGGTAATTAAGTTTATTTTTTTTATTCCTGCATACAGTACTCATTTTAACTCATTGGCTGAAACTGCTGTCAAGTTTTGTATACATCTCTTGAGGATATTAAGATAACATTCCAGAAGATGATAACTTGTCTCTTTCATATAGATGCGATTTTGAATTCGCATCCTATTCCACTTTTTTCAGACTATAACGATTTTTTGGCTCTCACTCTCTCTCATTTCTTAATTGAACAACAGCTCTTATCTGTACTATACCTACATGTGGCTGATAGCACTACCCGATTTTTGCTAGCTATGTTGAATTCGTTTTCATCGATCCAATGAAAACAATTCCATCTGCCCTTTTTCTATTGAAGGTCATCCTATTTGCTGCATGGCACGGCCTGCGCCACTCTACTACCGCCATACTTACAACACAACAACACAATATAAGTCACCATGTCGCAGAGATTAGTGCCCCTGGAGCAAGAATCGCCGATAATTATCAGAGAAGAAAAAATACAAGTTGTAATTACCGACAAGGGTTTATTACAGGAATGTATAAAAGAGTACAGCTCAAGGTCGCGAGTAAGGCTGTGGTTTCCGCTACAGTTGCCTATAAGACACACATCACAAAAACAAATTATTATTTTTGTATTATGTGAGTCACCTGATGGTAAGTGCTCACCACCGCCCATAGACATCAGCAACACCAAAGTGTCACTGATCCATTGCCAGCCTTTTTAGAGAAACATAGGCTCTTTTCTTGAAGGCACCCATATCGTATTTGTTCGGGAATACCGCTGAGGGTAATTTATTCCACAATGTCATCGTACGTTTTTGAAGTGAAAACTTCTTTAGCGGGTTGTGCACTTTTTGGGATGAGTAAAAAATGCTAAACTCGCGTCATGGTCACGTGACCCTGACCGTACGATTTTGGTGAGAATTAGAACTTAAGTTCGCTGCAGCGCTAAAACATTAGTTACCTCTAATTAAACAATTAAAACGTGAAGCCCAAGATAGTTTTCATTGGGCATTATTTTCTCGCGACTAAAACGTTGTAAGCGCCATGAAATAGTTGGCGTTTACGCGTTTCGTTCAACGTAGTTTATCAACATCGCTGTTTGCTTAAAGCGGCGCTGGGCGCATCCACGAGTGTGCGTGTGCGTTTGAGTTTTAGAGATTGGCGATGATGATGTTGGTAATGATGATGGTGACAGAGTCATTGAAATTATGGATGAAAGTTGATTTTTCTGAGAGATAAACTTTTTAATGTAAAATAATTGTAATAGTTCCGAAGTGTTAAATTTTTTATGTAATATAAATTATCATGTTTGTGTACGATAGCATAATAAACGAATATTGTATTTTACCATATACATGATAGTGCTTTTATAATAATAATAATAAATAAATATTGTCGGACAAATTACACAGCGTCACTTAGCCCCAAAGTAAGCGAAGCTTGTGTTATGGTTACTAGACAACTGATAAACATATAATACATTTTTTTTTGTAAATACATACTTATTATACATAGAAAATACCCAGACCAATACAAACAGACATGTTCATGCTCACAAATGTTTGTACTGTGTAGGAATCGAACCCACGAGCGTTGGTGTCAAAGTAGCATAACAGCGCGTTTCACCACTGCGCCACCGAGCTCGTCAAATTTTATATTTTTTGTACTGATAAATAAAGCAATTCGTGCGAAATGATTCCCTAAACATCCCAAAAATTCAAAAATGCACAACGTTAATGTTCAAGTTTTTACTTCTGCCGGCACTCCTGGAGTGCAACCTGTTTTTTTTTCTTTTTTAAGCAAGTACCTTTTTAAGAGTGCGGGTGTACGAAAGCCTCCTTCCATGAGCTGCGAACCAAGCCAAGTGAATATGAGTACCGAAAGAGGCGCGAAAGAGATTTTATGGAATCCTCGGCGCGCGACTCGGACTCGCACTTGATGTTTTTATTTATGAACTGTGCTATCACTGCTCCATAAAGTCGGTCCCGGCTGTTGTCGATAGATGACAGTCGTTTAGCTACGTCAGTGACCTTTGGGGCGGCTTGAAAATACTGGCCTCCACCAATCCGTAGTTGAACAGCATGGTGGAGTACGCTCTCAACCTCTTCGGTTGAAGGGAGACCCGTATCCCTGCAGTGGGACGAGTAAGGGTTCATATAGTATCTGCTCATGTAAAAAAATATATGAATATTTATAAATTCGACATAAAATTGGTTGACATACATTACTGAAATATAAGACTAGTTCTTGGGAACTTGAGTGCTCCCAGCTCGGGCTCGATACCGTATAAATTCAATAAATTTATGGTTCCAATGATGTGGGACATTTCATCCATTTGACATCGACACAAATATATAGAGACAAGTTTGTCAGTCTGTAGTTTGTAAATTAATTTAAACCACGAACTTGATTTTGATTCTAATAAAAAATGGCACTATCCATACGAAACATAAGATATAATTGATAGAGTCAGGCGTTATTTTGCAAAAGTTAAATTTACAAGCAATTTGCCACTCAACTGCGACCTTCGCTTAGACCATATTGTACGCCATTTACATATACTATAGCTATCTATATATATTTGGTACAATTAAATTAAAACTTGGTCATTATACTGCTTCGAAGGTGCTTACGCGGGACTGTCCTCACGGTTCGGTGTTAGGGCCGTATCTTTGGAATGTCGGTTTTGATGACTTTCTTAGCCTAACCTTACCGGAAGGGTTCCCGTTAACTGGTTACGCCGATGACGGCTTTTACGGATTAATAAAAGCTAATTCCAGATCAAGCATAGAAAAACTAGCCATTACTTGCTTTGGCCTCATTTCAGACTGGGGTTATCGTAACCGTCTCGATTTCGCACCTCACAAAACATATCAGCTCTTGCTGAAATTCTGCTGGGAAATTCCGCCGCGATTCCGCTTCAATGGAGTATCAGTTGCAGAGTTTTCCGCTCCCGATTAGTTCATGCGAACTACTGCCGGCCGGCACCCACCCACTATCGTTAGTAGATGCAAGCTGTCGCTGCCATGGCTGCTCCGGTCGTCTCTGCGAGTATTCGCCATCTGTAATGTGAACCGCATGCACCCGCCACCGTCGCTGCCCTGGCTGCTCCGGTCATCTCTGCGAGTGTTCGCCATCTGTAATGTGAACCGCATGCACCCGCCACCGCCGCTGCCATGGCTGCTCCGGTCGTCTCTGCGAGTGTTCGCCATCTGTAAAGTGAACCGCATGCACCCGCTACCGTCGCTGCCCTGGCTGCTCCGGTCGTCTCTGCGAGTGTTCACCATCTGTCATGTGTACCGCATGCACTCGCCCCCGTCGCTGCCATGGCTGCTCCGGTCGTCTCTGCGAGTGTTCGCCATCTGTAATGTGAACCGCATGCACCCGCCACCGCCGCTGCCATGGCTGCTCCGGTCGTCTCTGCGAGTGTTCGCCATCTATAATGTGAACCGCATGCACCCGCCACCGTCGCTGCCCTGGCTGCTGCGGTCGTCTCTGCGAGTGTTCGCCATCTGTAATGTGAACCGCATGCACCCGCCACCGCCGCTGCCATGGCTGCTCCGGTCGTCTCTGCGAGTGTTCGCCATCTATAATGTGAACCGCATGCACCCGCCACCGTCGCTGCCCTGGCTGCTGCGGTCGTCTCTGCGAGTGTTCGCCATCTGTAATGTGAACCGCATGCACCCGCCACCGCCGCTGCCATGGCTGCTCCGGTCGTCTCTGCGAGTGTTCGCCATCTGTAATGTGAACCGCATGCGCCCGCCACCGTTGTTGCCCTGGCTGCTCCGGTCGTCTCCGCGACACGTCTTTCGCCTCTCCACGAGGCACCCTCAGGTGCTGTAGATGTTCGTCGTTAGAAAAACTTGCTACGAATATTCCAATCATACTAACAACACTGCATGTCACAAGTTCTACCCTCGTGTCAAAAATTTATCATCTATTCGCAGAGACGACCGGAGCAACTATGGCAGCGGCGGCATGCATCTACTAACGGTAGTGGGTGGGTGCCGGCCGGCAGTAGTTCGCATGAACTAATCGGGAGCGGAAGCACAGAAAGTAGTTTAGATCCAATTGTCTGTTCTTTCAGTGCGGGACAGATTAAGTAAAGAGTGGTTAGAAGCCGATCATCCCGTTGCGCAATTTTTAACTGGATATGGAAACTTTAGAGCTAAGCTCTTTTCGTTTAGACTTGTGTCATCGCCTTTATGCGAGTGTTCTACGACAAATAATGAATTCGAGCAAACAGCACATCATGTTCTCTGGGAGTGCAATCTCTGGCGTCAGGAGCGGGACGACATGTTAAATTCCTTGCATGTCACGTCCGGGGTAGTATATTATTCTGATTTGGTGGCAACAAGGGAGAATTACCGGGCGTTTAGGCGGTTCTGCAATCTATATTATTGGAATCGATGTGTTAGGAAACAACTTACAGTTTAGGTCCCAATTGTGTTAGATATTTGATAATCCGTGGTGCACGGCAGTTGAGCTTCACTTGACTAGCCATTTCTTTGAGGTTTTTAAATACCTTATTAGTCATATTGCTGTCTCTCACTTTGCCAAGAGGGGAAGTCAATTCCAAAACTTCCTACTCCTACAAATTTCTTCTGATTAAATTCGCTGTGAGTTCCAAGGCAGCTGTAGTTTAACCCCCGGGACATTGATGAACTTCACTGTTCATTGCCTTTTTGTTGGTCGCCGCTGTTAATTCTGGCTACACAGGAGACATAGTGGTGGGTATGAGTGGTGGGTCTGTCCTAAAAAAAAATAATACTATATATATATAATTCTTTATTGCACATATAAATACAAACAGTTACATGTGTATAGTAAAGATAGTACAGAGGCGAGCTTATCTCTAAAAGAGATCTCTTCCAGCCAACCCTCAGCAGTGGGATATCTCGTCAGTTGCGGACAGCGGTACGTGCCTAAATAAATTAAATAAATACATACATACCGAATACACACATGTATACCATAAATATACTACACATATAACATAAATACAGATACACTTATATACATACATATATATACATACATATATATACTTACTTTCGATCTGATAAATAATGCTCTTTCAATATTTTTTTAAAGGAGTGGATTGATGGGCTTTTCCGAATGTGTGTTGGTAATTTATTCCACAGTTGAGCAGCACGGTAGGTAAAGGAATTATAGAAAAATTTAGTTTGCGCAACTGGGAGCAGCAGCGTCTTGGCATGGCAAGAACGACGGGAACGAAAGGTAGGAGGGCGGAGGTTGAATCGGCAACGAAGGTAAGCGGGAGCAGTGGGATTATGAAGGATCTTGAAGAGGAAAGTAAGAACGTGGAAATTGCGGCGAGAGCGGATAGGGAGCCATTTGAGTTGGTTGCGATATTCAGTGACGTGGTCATATTTTTTAAGATTGAAAATAAACCTAATGGCAAGATTTTGTAACCGTTCCAGCTTATCCAAAAGCTTTTCACTCGCGTCCAGGTAACATACATCGGCGTAGTCGAGAAGAGGAAGCAGGAGGGTATTGCTAAGCATGACCTTAGTGGCAAGGGGGAGAAAGTTCTGGAGACGTCTAAGAGAGTGAAATGAATGATGCATGCGCTTACTCACATCATTGACATGAGCAGTCCAAGATAAGTGAGTGTCTAGGATAAGACCTAAGTTTTTGGACTTAATACTGTAGGGTATCACAGTGCCGTCATATAAAATTTTTGGTAATGAATCAGTTTTAGGTATTATCCTGCTACTACCAATAATCATCGACTGTGATTTAAGGGGGTTTACCAGTAGACCAAACGATGAAGCCCAATCCCTAACAGCATTAATATCCGAATTGATGGATTGTACAGCTGAGTCACTATTTGAGAGGGTAAAATGGCGATATATTTGTAGATCATCTGCATACAGGTGGTAAGAAGAAGAAATGACGGAGGTTATTTGGTTAATAAAAACCGAGAAAAGGAGTGGAGATAATACGCCGCCCTGTGGAACACCCGCTTTTAAGGTGGACCAACCCGAAAAACTGTCATCCACCTTGACGCACTGCTGTCGATTACGGAGATAGGAGTCAAACCATGAGATCGCGGAAGAAGAGACGTTAAGTGCACGAAGGGTCCCAAGTAAGACATCGAAATCCACCGAATTGAAAGCACTGCTAAAGTCCAGTAAAGCAATAACCGTAAGTTCTTGCCTGTCCATAGCATTACGAATATCGTCTGTAATATGAAGCAACGCACTGACGGTACTATGTGACGGACGAAATCCAGACTGAAACTGATTAAGAAGATTATTTGTAGCTAAGTATGCATGAAGCTGTTTGTAGACAACGTGTTCTAGTATTTTAGAGAGAATAGGAAGTATAGAGATGGGGCGATACTCTGAAAGAGACGAAGGGTTGATAACTTTAGGATATGGAATAACGTAAGCCTTTTTCCAAGCCGTCGGATAGATATTTGATGCCAAGGAGAAGTTCAGTAAGTATGTAACAACTGGCAAAATATCATCCAAGACAAGTAGAAGCATATCAAGGCTAACGCTATCGTTGCCCACAGCTTTTGTTGAAATCGACAAAATAATTTTCCTTACATCTTCCTCCGCGATACTATGAAAAGAGAAAGGAGTACAATTTGGTCGTAGCGTATTGGACAGTGAACGGAGAGATGACCGTTTAGTGGTATCATCAAGAATTATTGGAGGTTCTGAGAAGTGATTATTTAAAGCATCTAGATTTTGAGCGGTGTTAAACGAAGTAGAATTATTGCCCACGCCAATTGACCTCAAAAATTTCCAAATTTGTGAAGTTGATTTATTATGAAGTGCTGTATGAATATGTCGGCGTTTTTCATCCCTACACAACCTGTTGCAGATGTTACGCAGTTTTTTATAGGTAGTGAAATTGTTATCCGTCGGATTTCTCTTAAAAGTAGCTTTAGCTCTGTCCCTTTTCCTCATTAAGTTTCTGATCGAAGTAGTAAGCCAGGGTGCAGGTAAGTGTCTTATACGGACAGGTTTAACAGGAGCATTAATATCGTACAAGTCAGTCAGCAAACGCGTAAAGGTTTCAAGTTTTGAGTCTATGTCGACACAATTACTGACCTGCGACCAATCAATACAACGCACGTCCCCTCTCAAACGCTCCAGATCAATGTTTTTAAAGTCACGCTGAAAAATAACTTTTCCCTTTTGTTTTGGAGAACGCATTTTATATGATAAGAAAAGGAGGTCGTGGTATGAGAATGGAGCAGTCAACTGCCCGTGAATATTGACAAGTTCAGGCTTATTAGAGATGATTACATCAAGTAAAGAAGGTCTAGAGTTTGGAGAGTGATGAGTGGCTGAAAGTGGTAACATGTTCAAATTTAGTGAAGTGACTATGGCATTAAGAGACCGAGATCTAAAATCGTCCTTGAGAAGGCAGGTATTGAGATCGCCCATTACCACAACATGGTCATAATCGGGGCAAAAATTTTCAAGGACAGTTTCAAATTGATTAAAGTAATTGACCGTATTGTTAGGGCTATACACAACACCAAGTAGAATCTTTGAATGATGGAGTATAATTTCCAGGAAAAGATATTCAATGGATCCGGAGTTGTTACTAGGTGATTGAGCAATAATTGAGCAAGGAATGCTGCCACGAATGTATATACATACTCCACCACCTCTAGCCCCAATACGGTCATTACGAAAAAGCTTGTAGCCTGGAAGAGAGCAGAGAGTTGAAGGGAGTGATGGTTTTAACCATGATTCAGAGATCAAGATGCAATCGACTACGCCATCCTCGAATGTAGCCAAGAAGTCAGAGTAATGGCTAATAATGCTCTGTGCATTAATGTGTACAAGATTGAGAGCCTTAGGAAAAGCTGAAAATGTAGAATGTAGGTTGTCGTTAAGAGAAAAACTGTCAGTACTTTGATTAGAGATACTATCGTTTGTTACATTACCAAAAGCACTACCGTAGCAATCTGACCCGGAGCATGATAAATAATCGTCGTCACTATTGAAAGACATATAACAAATACTTATAAATACGTATACTATTACAAATAAATATTACAATATAATATATAGGCTAAGCAAGAATACTTAAATAGATTTAAATAATAATACCCCACTCGCATTGCATTGGCATTGGTTGGTTAAGATACATGGTACAAGTACGTAAAAAAAATACAATTCTGTTCAACAAAACTACGAATAATAACATTTCACATACTTTTTAGTATGCGTTCACAAAAAGGAAAATATCAAAGTTAGTTATTTGTAGATATAAAAAAAAGACAAAGAAATGAAATGAAAAAATAATACGTAAGTCACAGTCATTATAGTAGAGGAGCGATTGCCAAAAATAACTTTGCATAACGCTAAAACTGTCAGTGTCAAACGAGAAAACGATTGTCATATATCTGTCAACTACATCTGACTATCACCTGTGTTTATAATACAACTTTTACAAATGATTCGAAGCACTGTATATTACCTACAAGATTGTAGATAATTTTCACAAAATAGGCGGTGGTTCTATAACAATCAAAGTAGGTATTCAAAAGTATAACATTGAATGGTAGGAACAGCAAGAATTAGGTGTGAAGTGCGATAGAAAATACCTACCACTTATCTGCTACAGCACCAAAATCACATGTACCATTTGCATGCAAAATATCCATGACAATGATTAGCTCCACTATCATCCTGTTGATAAAACGCAAATCAGTATATAGCTATATCCAAATAAAAAACACCGCGAATACGTACGTTATTATATACGGAATTAGGCTAAACAGATTCCAATTACAAGATTGAAACTAAAGTGCAAAAAAAACATCAAACTCGACCGTACGAAAAACACGACTTATCGAAAAATAATAAAAAAATGTTTTTCCAAACTATTATAATATAAATGCATCCATAAAGTACGATAAATAACGATTATTTTCGTATACGATAATCCCAGAAAGAAACAATAACCTCAAAAATTCCAAATAATTATACCGGACCTTTCTCGGAACATAACGAAGAATTTGTGACTCATCTGGCAACACTTAACCTTAATGGCGCCACATGAGACGCTAGGAGTACTTTTAGTTTATATATAATACAACCAGTAATGATTTCACTACCATTCAAAATCATATATCGGTCAAATAAGAACCTTGTATTATTACAAATAAACTTTTAAGTCTGGTCTGGGTCTGGTCTGGAACGCGCGTTCCCGGGGCGATAGAGTGGTTTGATACTATCCGGTTTATGTGCTTCTATCAACTAGTGCCGGCCGGCACCCACCCATTACCGTTAGTACATGCATGCCGTCTCTGCTTCGGCTACTGCGGTCGTCGCCGCGATTGTCAGCCATTAGCAAGAGGAACCTCATACACCCACCACCGTTGCTACTATGGCTACGTTGGTGATCACCCGATCACATTCGACATCGATACATCGATACACGTTAGCATGTTATTCTAATTCTATTCTAACGATTAACATGTACAGCGCCTGAGAATGCCTCATACAGATCGAAACACGTGTCGTAGAGCGACCGGAGCAGCCAGGGCAGATGAATCTACTAATGGCAGTGGGTTGGTGCCAACCGCGCTAGTTCGCATAAAATTCGCGGCATAAGCACACAAAATAGGTTATGTTAAATTGCAAAATAGGATATGTTCTGTAGTAATAAACATAGTTCAAATTTAGCTGAGAGTTAAGGTGTAATACTAAACATAACTTTTGTAATATATTACACACAATTTGTTAATTTGTGCAATAAAGTTGCAAATAAACAGGCTTCTTATAATAACATAATAATTCCATTAAAAAGAGCATCAAAACAGCCCGGCTGTGGAAGTATTAGCAGCAGAGGTGTCATCGCGCGAGTATCACTTAATGTATTACACGCTAAGATGTTTTATAGTTATAGATATGTCGTACACGCTCTGGAATGGCAATAAGAAAGCAAGGTAATTGCCCTACTCGCATTCAGTTGGGCACGCTCTCGCGTCGCGTCTATACTTACTTCGCCACAAAGCATAATTGTCTGAAGATTATTCATTTCTTTCTAACGACAGGTATGCCCTATCATTTGTCTCTTTCTTAGAGCCAAGTGTCATAATAAATAACTGTACGTAGATATAGTAGTACTTGCGCCATTTTAAAATACAATAATGTTGGTGTATAACGTGCCTACCTTTTGATACGTCGCTGATTACACGCCTTCATACGTCTTTGACGTTCATTGCTCATCTCATGCACAGGTTTCTCCGGTTTTTGCAATAATATAAATGTTCTGTGTGATAGTCATTTTTGTCTGCAGTTGTTAAATGCACACAAAGATACTTATATAGTCTAACAACTTAAGCCCAGGCTTACATCTGCGCGTACATTTTTCCTTTTTTTCCCAGAACAAAGATTTATAACTAGCCGCGTAATTCACCGAGTTCACTTCGTCTTGTCGGGGCCAAGTTTTCCGCTCAAATAATTTATGTCACGCGGAGAATTTACATTGTGCATTCATTTCTATTATTTTTTGTTACAAAAAAATGTGAATATGACTGCCAAAAATATGAAATTTTGGTTTCTTGAAGATGTTTGCGAATTTGTAAAAAATAAGATAGACAATTTGGATATTTTCCAGTGCAGAAATCTTGACATTTTAATGTGTGGAATTCATATTTTTTTAAATTACTCTGCAACTATTAAAGATAAAGATTCTTTATTTGCCATTGGGCCCTCGCGGACACTTAGACACCTCTCACATTTTTTGAAATATAATCTTATTGTATCTTATTTAATTAAGTAATTAACAAGACGACGAATTTGATCATGGTAGGTAACTACCATGATCAAATGTGTTCTATCAGAAGGTGATGTCAGGAGCCCTAAACACCGGCGAGCGTGCATGAGACGAGCAATTAATGTTAAAGACACGAGTGAGGTGTGTAAGGATCGAGTCACGTGGCGCTCGGTTCTCTCTGCCTACCGCGCAAGAGATTTGGCGTGAAGTTATAGATAGATAGATAGCACGTTTATGGAAATCCCAATTCGTAAAAATGGCACAATCGGGTAATTCGTTCAAATCCAGCGTAATGTAACTTCACCAGCCAGTCCCCCTGACATCTTGGCTTAGTAATATTATGTATTACGTTCCTTATTTATTGTGTGTATTATCCACTACTTCTTTCGTGCTTGTGTTATACATTCTGAAACACTTTTGTATGTACGAATTTTCATACCTAGATACCATTATCAGTATTATCATCATCATCACTACGCCAATGGTCATTTCCGAAATGCTAGTAGATTAAAAAAAGTAACATAAGAGAATTAAATAAGATACAATAAGATTATATTTCAAAAAATGTAAGACGTGTCTAAGTGCCCGCGAAGATTGAATGGCAAATAAAAAAAAATATCTTTATCTTATCTTTTTATCATCGTCTCAGCCTGTATTCGTTCACTGCTGAACATAGGCCTCCCGTCTAGAGTCACTCGTCTCAATCCTGTGCCATCTGCCGGGAGTTGGATGCAGGTGGCACAGGATATCAGCATTAGTATCATATCTAATTGTTCCTAAAATTCTCATCACACTTACTCGTATATCTCCTTTCAGGTTCTCTATAGTAGAATGTAAGAGATCCTTAACGCCATATGTTCGTCATTGTAGAGTACGATTTCTCTCCAAATCATCTACTTCCTTATTGTTATTTATTGTGCAATAAAGTTTTCTACATAGCATTAAATTTTTAAGGTTCCGTACCCAAAGGGTAAAACGGAACCCTATTACTGACACTCCGCTGTCCGTCCGCCCGTCCGGCCATCCGTCTGTCACCAGGCTGTATCTCATGAACCCTGATAGTTAGACAGTTATAATTTTCACAGATGATGTATTTCTGTTGCCGCTATAATAACAAATACTAAAAAATAGATTAAACTAAATATTTAAGGGAGCTCCCATACAATAAACGTGATTTTTTTGCTCATTTTTGCTCGATATTAATAACGGCAACAGGTAGACGCTTGCAATATTCACAGAATATTTAGTTATATATTCACTTTAAGAATAAATAATTAAATTAAAATAAAACAAATATTTAAGGAGGCTCCCATACAACAAACGTGTTTTTTTTTTGCCGTTTTTATAGATAATGGTAACCCTTCATGCGCGAGTCCGACTCGCACCGATTTTTATTTCAACAAAACTGTGCATTTATGTTGACTTATATAAGCTTTTGCTAGAAGCAAAATTTTTGTATTCAGTATATATATCAGAGATAATGAATGTTCCGTTTTGTTATTTGAAATTTAATCTTTTTCCGACTCATTACGAGCATTAGGTACATGTAAAAGTGAATAATAAAATAGAAAGAAAAATATGAAGAAATTCTGTTGACGAGACGATTACAATGGCTTCCCTTGAAATGGGACGTTATAAATATCATATTAAAAATGTACGAGTCTGTTAAGAAATTGCCTCCGCCAATCCACATCTAACGAGTGTGGCGGTGTGTGCTCTAAACCTCTTCTATTGATGGTAGGGATATCCACATCCCTGCTGTGGGATGAGTTAAGGTTGGTTGATACAATATTTATAGCACCATATAAAAATAAAAATAATTAAACTACAAAATACTGTCCTGTCTTATCGTATAAATATCTGTTTCCACAACCATAAGGTGGAGCAAAATAAAAAAATCATGCACGTGCAGTATTACTACAAATTACTCGTATATAAGAGATAAAAAAATTACTTAGAAATAATGACAATAACATTAAAAGTAAATATTTATATTCATGTTTGTATATATACACCTTCAGGAGGCATACAAGCATACAGAAGCTGATGTAAAGCAGTTACTGTAGCCTATTAACGCTTGTAACATATTAAGTATCATTTACGCGATGCCTCCTCTGTTGCTCACACAGCAACTCCCAAGCTCCCAAGGGGAGCTTACAGGCGACCTCAGTCACACGCAGGAACACAACAACCCTCTGTGGAGTTCTTATTTGGCTGCAGTTTTCTATGACTGCTTCGCCCTACCTCTCTTAAAAATATATACATACCTACATACATAAACACATATACATTAATACACTTACATACATATAATAATTCACTTATACATAGCTATATAGCAGTGATAGCCAGATGAAATGTTGTTTTGCTACAGACATATACACCCAATCGCGGCAACACAATAGTGACACCCCTGGTTTCAGGCAGGTTGTTCGCTTGATTGCCATCTTAGCAATAAAAAAAAAATAGTATGTCAATATTCGATTTCGGGCAAACGCGATATTTCGCGAGTCTTTTGTATACATCAAGAGGCCAGCAAGCGTATCAGTCGCTTTGTATGAAGTCTGTGCGTTACCTTGAAGAACGGTATTTTTTCGTTATAGTTAAAGCAACGCCTTTTATCTTCCTGATTATCTTACTTACTCACACAATAACCCTCAAGGGAATTGTTATTTGGTTTAAGCCGTCTGTAAGATACAGCGTCTATCCAATCGGAGTTCTTTCTTAAACAACATGACGAATATACAAGCACAAGCGACCTCGACAGACGTCGTCCTGCCCGGGAAAAGTAGCGCCACATTACATTCAATCTCAAGATATGGTGACATACCGACACCAACTCCACCTACCTGGTCCAATTGTGTTTTCAAACCATCAAGGAACCCATTGAAATATACACACAAAATTTGCGATGCCACTCCCGCTGCTCACACAGCAACTCCTTAGGAGCTTACGGGTAATCCCACTCACTTGCATAATACACAACAACCCTCCAAGTTAGTTATTTGGTTTTGTGTGAGTTGGTGGTACATCCCTAGACGGACCGCTTTGATATGCCCTACCTCTCTTAAAACGCCCAGTCCAAGATTAATGGACATGTTTGTGCAAACAAATGTTTATCCTGTGTGGGAATCGAACCCACGAGCGTTGTTGTCAAAGTAACGCTACTAACCACTGCATCACCGAGTTCCTCAAAACCTATATGTTTTACGTTTGCTACATATAAAAAACGAGTGTGCTTTAGACCACACGCCTGAAGTAAAACTTCTTTATCTCCATAGTGTGATACAGATAATAGGCCTGCACTGTCTCTTACATATACGAAGCTAAACTCGCTATGAGAGAAAGAGAGAAAGAAAATGTGTGCTCGCTCTCTCTCTTGCCCCTACAGTAATATACGAAACGTAACTCTCTCTCTTTCTATCTTCACTAACTTATATTTCCCTCTCAACTTCCATTCGCCTCGCCCGATCACACTTTTCGTAACGCTCTCGTCACGCATTGACTAGCTTACTCCCCAAGTCAAGCGTGCGTAAAGAAGGTTTACTTCAATAAGAGAGTACATACAACATGCTTCAAATAACTTAAGAACAAAAATTATAAGCACCCACGTCACCCATATTCATACAATCTGTCGTCGACGCGTGACCCATACATCTATGTATAAAGGAGGTCACATTAAATCGCACTATGCGTAGGTTATTTCTGGGAAGAGCCACTTATTTATATCAAAACATTCAGAACATAGCGTCGTGTTCGTGACATCGCTTCTCTACTTAAATCACTTTCGCATGTCCTCCGCGTGGGTTTCCCTATGTTATTTCTCCATAGTTGCTCCAGAATTTAATGGTTTATATCGTGTTGTTTTTATATACAACGTCTGGAGGCATACGAGCATACGACTCACCTGATGTAAAATCGCCACCGTAGCCTATGAACGCTTGCAGTACATTAATTATCACCCGCGTGACACTCTGCTGCTAACACAGCTACTCCTTAGGAGCTTACTGGTAATATATACACCAGAGGGAGACTTTGTACAAAAGTCGTCTGCATGGGTACCTTTGTCTCACCTATTTCTACCGCCGCTTTCTATATAGATGTGTTCTGGTTTGAAGGGTGAAATATGGCACAGAAATTGAAATGAAATGAAATGAAATTTATTTATTTGTAAGTAATTACTGGGTACTGTGACGAAACATCCTTAAGTCACAAGATTGACAGCGCGCGAGTAACATCCCCGTGGTGTTGCGAGCGTCAATAGGCTGCGGTGACCGCTTACGATCTGATGCGGGCCGCATGCTTGTTTGCTAATCTAGTTGTATAAAAAAAACTGGTGAAATATCTCCACTTCACAGAAAACCGCTGCCAAATAACTATTCGTTGGAGGGTAGTTGTGTACCTACATGTGAATGAAGTCGGGCGTAATTTCCTGAGGAATTATTGTGTTCTATTGCAAGCGTTCAGTAGACTACGGTAACCGATACACATCAAGTGAGCCGTAGGTCTCATGGCCTTGTATAAATATATAATAATATGAACCAACCATAATATTATTTGCACTCACATATACATTTACCAAAACCGCAGAGCATGCATGAGGTTGGTGACTCTGCACTCACTCAAGAAACGAGAGAAGTATGTTGGGATCGGCCTGCCCTTCCATAATCTCTGCCTACCAATGGGAGATAAGCGCGAAAATATGCATGCACATATAAGTTCTGGGTAGATCCCACCCATCCCACTACCCATTGCGTATGTCCATAGATAGATAAATGTAGGATTGTTGTCCCACTATATCCATTGCGACTTATCTCAATATAGGATCTGCGCATTGGCCATGTTTAAAATAGTAAAAATAGCTTTCAAGTATCTATCAACAGTCACATTTATTGACGCTGATAAAATTTTATTCATATTAATTTTATATTTCACTGTGTAAATAAAATTTAATAATATTATAAAATTTTATTTATATTAATAATATTATTATTTATCTGAAATGTTATAATTAAAATATGGAAATAATAAAAAAGGCAGAGGCATTGCATTATTACTGAGGGTCAAGTATATTTCCGGATGAAATTCAATCTTCTATTGACGTTTGTATAAATAAATGGTTTGATGAAGCGGCTCAAGGCAAAGTAACTGCTCCTAAAGCTTACAATAACGCGATAATCTCTTTAAAAGACCAAGGCATACGTTTACTTGGAAAACCATTTCTAAAGTACAGTGAAAAGAAATCTTCACTGTACAGACACCGAAAGAAAGTTTTAAACGTTCCGAGAGTGTGTTCGAAGAGAGTTCAAGATGTTAAAGTACCTTTAACGTTTCAAATTTTTTTGCTTGCGTACTATAGGTAATGACGATAAAAGAATTCTAATATTCTGTCAAGAACAAATTAGAGAGCTATTGAAAAATGGTGAATATTTTATGGATTTTTAATTTTACGCGTGCCCCTGCACCATTTAAACAATTATGAACAATTCATGCAGGTTTGGGACATGAATCAAACTAAAGTTGTGCCCGTAATGTATGCACTTTGTCGAGTAAAAGCCATGAAACATACTCCATATGTTAAAAAAACCTATATGCTAACCTGATTGGAACCCAACAATGGTCAATTTAGATTTTGGACGGGCTTTAATAACAGCATTGATAAAAAAGTTCTTCGTCGCTGTTATTAATGGATGTTGTTTTCATTTCGTAAAATCATTGACAAAGAAAACCAAGTCGCTTGGCATGAACAAGTATATTAACTTGAAAATGATTTTACAACTTTCATGTAGACTGCCGGTATTGCCTGAAAATACAAGAGGAATGGAAATGGGCGATAGTGTAGCTGAAAAAAGTTTAAGATTTACATGGAGAACTATTTATTGGTCAAGAAATAACTTTACGAGTGATTGGTGCGTTTTTGTGCGAAATTAAATAGGTTTGTTCCTGCTAATGTTAACATAGTACAATTAGTCCATATTTTATATGAAGATTCCATATTGAATAAAGATTACACAAAAAATCGTTAAGTTCACCAAATGAAAAAATCGGCCAAGTGCGAGTCGGACTCGCGCACGAAGGGTTCCGTACCATTATCTATAAAAAAGGCAAAAAAAATCACGTTTGTTGTATGGGAGCCCCCTTAAATATTTATTTTATTCTATTTTTTAGTATTTGTTGTTATAGCGGCAACAGAAATACATCATCTGTGAAAATTTCAACTGTCTAACTATCACGGTTCATGAGATACAGCCTGGTGACAGACGGACGGACGGACGGACGGACGGACGGACGGACGGACAGCGGAGCCTCAGTAATAGGGTTCCGTTTTACCCTTTGGGTACGGAACCCTAAAAAGACTTGATGATCCTCGTGGAACAATTAAAATTGGATAACGGCAAAATATTTATTGATTATTTTTAACCAAAATGGCACTTTTGTATAAATTATAATAGAGATACAATATTTGCCTTTCGAATTAGAGATTTTTAAGTTAATAACAATAGGTAGCTACAATAATATATTGGAACTGAAGAAATAAAATAGACTTGTACATATTTAAAAGTTATTTTATTCCATAGGTAAGTACATAAATACAAATAATAAAATCAGTTGTTCGTTATTAAATCAATCAAAGATGTCACCATTCTGAAGTATGCTTTTAGAAATTTATTCTGGCTCTCCGTCTCCGCTACCATACTTGAAAGCCAACATCTTCCCTGTGTCCATTATAAGTTCACTTTCATGATGATTTGAGTAGGTTTGAGTAGGAATAGATTTCGTTGTTTTTATAGTTGTATGAGTTTCAGTTGATATTTCATAAGTCTGGTATGGAGTCTGTACTCCTCAACTATGATCATCTGGCAAACGAATATAATAATCAATATATCGATTAGAATTTATGGGCATATCGATGTTGTGTGTCTCATACGGGATATTGCTTAAAATGGACTGACTTTCTTCTTGCACTGAAACAAAAAAAAAGTTGTTTGAATTGGTATTAACCCAAAAGCCATATTTTATTATGTAAAAAGTTATCTGAAAGCAATACATACTTTTCGGACTCTCAATTTTGCTGGTAACACTTATAGCAGCTCAATGATGAGTGACGTACGTATGTCACAAATAGATAAACAAAACAATAACTTTTCATTTTCGTCCTGCCAGCATGGATTATTTGTCATCTGTGGATAAAGTAGAACATAATGAGAAAAACACTTTGTCCCACTAAATCAAATTTGTATATCCATGGATAAAGTGGGATCTACCCAAAGTCCTCATTGGTAAACGCAAACCTGTACCTCCGGAATGACTAAATCGATCAAGATAAAACCTTTGATATTGGGCCGGCATTACCAAAATCTTCGATCTTGGCGAGCTCAGTGGCACAGTAGCGAAACGCGTTGTAACGTAATTTGACGCTCGCAGGTTCGACTCCTAGGGCAAACATTTGTATCATGTCTGTAACACTCAGACTAAGGCAACTTAGTCTGGGTGTTCTTAAGAGAGATAGGCTGAATCAAAGCAGCCCGTCTGAGGAAGTACCTCAACCCCACAGAAAACCGCAGCCACATAACTCCCTGGAGGGTTCTTGTGGTCCTGCGTGTGAGTAGGGTTGCCAGTAGGCATCAAGGAGTTGCTTTGTTAGCCGCAGAGGTCAAGCTAGTTATACTTAATTTATTGTGAGCTTTAAGACTACGGTACCGCTTTACATCAAGTGAGCCGTATGCTTGTAAGCCTCCCGTTGTATAAAAAAAAATACCAAGAAAGCTGTATTCTGTCCCCTTTCTCGATAGAACAATATATCAAATAATGGTTATCATGAGGCAGCTTGAAGTCAATTTCATACGATTTATTAGACTCGTTTGATTAACTTGATTAATTTATTCCGCAAGGAAAGCTCTCGAAGAATTGGGATTGCAGATGAAGTGAGACTTATAAAATGTTAATGTGAGTAGGTCACAGCCAGTTCTAAATAGAAAACTATGCAGTGGAATACCTGAAATGAAACGAGAATACGCTTTAGAAGCGGTACACTCAACCTGCAATAATCCATTTTTTTTTCTACATTAGCTCAGAATTGTGGCTCCACATCGCCTGTTGGTAAGCGAAAAGAGGAGCCCAAATTGCAGTGGCAACTGACAAAGGACTACTACTACTATAGTGTCCTGTCAGTTGAAGCTACCATGCTGGCCCGCAAAAGTTTTAGTATTTGTTTTCATGAAGAGTTTCATTATAAGATGTATTTCCAGGGTTAATATAACAGAATTTAATTCATTCAAAGATACGTCTATATTAAAAGCCAAATAATGAACATGATGTGTGACCTCAGTTATGATAAAAAGAAGTATGATGATGACAAATTAATTAACTAAGAGTGGTGGGGCACATCAAAGAAGCCCGTCTGGGGAAGTCCCTCCACCTCACCGAAAACCGCAGTCAAATAACAACGCTCTAGAGGCTTGTTGTATTCCTGGGTGTGAGCAGTGTAGCTCACTGGTGGCCTTACCAGTGAGCTACTAAACAAGTGGCTGTGTTAGCAACAGAGGTGGCATCCCGAGATTGATACTTAACGTACAAGCGTTCTTTGGCTACGGTAGCCACGTTAAGTGGGCCGTATGTTTGTACTGTGTGGGAATCGAAGTCACGTGCGTTGGTGTCAATTTCGTATTAACCGCGGTACCACCGAGCTTGTCAACACATGTGTGTGTGTGTGTATATGAGCACACTACCTTTCTAATAGCATCTGTTTTCCAGGCTTCATTGATGCAATTGGCTATTGTTAATACTAACATGAAATAACAGAGAGTTGTGTTCCCGCGTGTGAGTGAGGCCGCCAGTAAGCTCCTAAGGAGTTTCTGGGTCAGCAGGGGTGGCATCGCGCGAGTGACACTTAATGTATCACAGGCGTTTATAAGCTAGGTTAACCGCTTTACATCAGGTTAAAAAATTAATTCAACTAGCTTCTCATCATCTTATTTGGACAGTCTTATGAAAGCATCACAACTAAAGGGTTCGCAGAAGAAACCCCCCTCTGAAACCGCACAGTTCGGGGCCATTTTGACTGTAATGTATGAGGATAAAAACCCTAACGCATTACTTTACTTGTGGCGTAGACAGCGAGAAATAAACGCCTCATAACCTCAATTGTTCAGAGCATTCTGTTCCTCATTCTACACGAGCAGCCTGTGGGCTCACTTTACTCAGAGGACACACAGCGTCCTTCGCGTCCAGTACAATAACGCCTTTTGTGTGCTGTTGGGGTCGCCTCATTTCTGCAGTACATTAGGAATGTTCGCGGGAGAGGGCGTAGATTGTTTTTATACAGTTATGCGAAAAAGATGCGCGTCTCTGGTGCGCAGGATACGGAGCAGCACCAACAGTATTTTAAGGATGATAGCCGACAGACTGGACTGCATTTATGTGAATCGCGGCTGCAAAATATCAGGAGGAATCAGGGCTAAAATTAATTATAATTTGTACATGCTACTAACATAGTTTATAAGTGTCATTGTTACTAATATACTGAGTCTTAGCTACTTGAAACAAATTCAATTAATTAAAAATTAAATTAAATAACTCCATATCACGAAAGAAATAACCCATGGAGAGTTGATGAGATCGATATTACGTAGTAACTTAATTCATATCTACTGGTCGGGGGGTAAAGTGGAACGCGAAGCTCTTATTGGCTAGTTCGCGGGACGACGTCGCAGCGCTTATCGGCTTATTATTTAAAATATTCTCCCGTTATTCAGTAGGCTCTAAACATATTTAGGCACTAAACTGCAACGTTTCGTAAACGCGGGGTTTGTTGGTTTTGTGCTCAATACTTAGAATTTTTTTTAAGAGAGGTATGGCGCATCAAAGCATCCCATCTGTCACAGAAAACCGAAGCCGAATAACAACTCCCTAGAGGGTTACTGTGTACCTGCGTGAGGTCACCAGTAAACTCCCAAAGCTTCTGTGTAAGCAGCAGAGGAGGCATCGCGTGAGTGATACTTGATATATCGCACGCGTTCATAAGCTACGGTACCCGCTTTACATCAGGTGGGCCGTATGCTTGTATGCCCCTGACGTAGTATAAAAAAAACTTTAACACTTCTTTAAAATTCAAAGCTCCATATATTTCCAAATATAGTATCCCCAAACTCATGCCATCGATAATGTGCCATTTGAAGTTACATATGTAGCTATTAGGATGTTTGTACTCGGCACATATTTGGACTCCCCAATGATGATCTCCGATGTCGCCCTCGAGTCAAGTGCCTTCCCATTAAACTTTTCCGTAATCAACACTTCATGTCCTTTATTCATTACTCTCATCTCGGTTTATAAATACCTATGCAGTATCTTTACTAATATCCTCGTATAAAGGGGACGTTAGTTTGATTGCTCCGGCGGGATGAGGGGAGCCGAGTGTTGCATAGGCACATCGAGTCACGTGGCGCTCGGTTCACTCTGCCTACCCGGCAAGGGATTTGGCGTGAAGTTATAGATGTATAGTTTGATTGCTTGTTTGTTTGAACGCATTTAGCTCTGAAACTACCAGTTTGAAAAAATTTTGTATTTGAGAATCGAAATCTTGAGGAAGGTTGGACGGAGGTTGGTTGGACTATTGAACATCTCGATACTATACTTAGAAGCTGAGAAAAAAGAAAGAAAATAGGAGATAGTAAGAACTAGGTCAAGTCAGGAGCCTTAAAAACCGGCGGGTGTACATAAGAAGAGCAAAGAATGTCAAAGAAGCAAGTCAGATTTGCAAGGATAGAGTCATTTGACGGTCGGATCTCTCTGCCTATCCCGCAAGGGATTTGGCATGACGATATATATAGATAGAAGACGCGCTATTGAAGTAGCGACTGGTAGGTAATAGTTAGAGACGTGTAGAGTTGTGCAAGTTAATTCGAAGCCAAAAATGTAGGTAACATTGGGCGTTTAGGCAATAATATAAATTGGAAACTCAAAGTATGTGAGTAGTGAATGACTTCGATAATAATGTACCTTCCATAAGTTATTACTACACATATACATAATTAGTAGCATCCGGCTGCGACCGCGACTAATTTTGCATAGCAAGATTTTCGCAGGAATTCAGTCCGGAATGTGAGATATTACATAAAATGAAATTGTATATATTATAGGAGAATCTCTCTTAAATGCTATAATATTTTTATTATAAGAAAGAAAATATTACGTAGATTTATAAAACAACCTAAAAATATTACTATACAGATATCTAAATCTAAATAAATCGTATAAAAGTTTATTTTAACGTGATCGGTTTTTATTTTCGAAACTTATTCTCGACTGTATATATAGTTGTCTTGACTATATGTAGGAATATTGTATTTTTATTTAAGCTCAGCATAGTAGCTTCGCTTCGCCTGATGATAAGCGAATAAGAAGCCCAAATCACAACTGCAACTGACAAAAGACTACACAGTGGCCTGTCAGTTGACACTGCCATGGTGGCCCGCAAGATGCTTCTTCACGCTTCATTTGAAGGATCAAATATTGTAGGAAGGAGGAAACACATGTCCAGGTAAGGCACTCCACTTTTTCATGGTACGACAATGATAGGAGTTGCAGAACTTTTTGGTACGCGAAGAAATGTTCTGAACAGTCAAGCAATAACATTGCAAACATGCGTGTGGTTCTATGACGGAAGGGAGAGGGTGGGATAAGGAAAAACTGTTCTCCAGAGTACTCACCATGGTAAAGGTGGTAAAATACGCTTAGCGAGCCAATGCCCCTACGAAGTTGAAGAGGTTTTTGTTGTAAACGTGCACACCTGAGTTTTCTCGGCTTTAAACTCAACCAGGTTATTAGAACCCCATTTACTAATGAGATCCAAAACCCGATTCAGCTCAATAACAAGACACGTGTGCTTCTCATTGATTTCTGTGCGATCAGTACCAGGCTGACGAAAATATCGCCCATGGACCATACTGTCATCTGTATAGCAATGAATATTATTACGAAGAGGAATGTAGTGTTCCATGCTAACGCCGATCTCGTCAACAATGGGCGCAGCACTCGCCATGAGACCCTTCTCACCGAGGGCGCAGCGCTGCCCCCAGTGGATGAACGCAAAGTAGTCGCGCATGTCGTCCTAATTTGCTAACGAGTAGACACGACGCTTAACCACCGTGGGTTGTGGTGGAACTGCGTTTGACACTAGGCCGTGGTCAAATGTGCCCAGGGATGCCCAGACCTCAGCCCGGTAGCCAGCAGGGTCGGTGGTCAGCAGCATGCCTAGTAAAGATGGCTTCTGACCAATAATATCTGGTATTCTGATAGGTTGGTCTACCAATTGCATCATACTGTGCGAAAGCGCGAACGCGTGGGCGGTCCTTCCTGCATGGTTAGTTGTGGAGGATCCCAACTAGGAGTCAAAGTCCCCCAAACCCACTATCTCTGCAGTAGGGTTTCCTCCTCCTCGCTCCTGCACTTCATCTACCGACGCATGTACTTAAAGAGCCGAGTCGTCTCGGTGCCTCTCCGAGTATCGGTATGTAAGCACATAAATACGACTTTGAAGGCTCAGGTTTACCTGCAACACATGAACGGGCAAATAAACAGATGCCAAGTTTCGCGAGGACATTCTCTTCAAGCAGGTAACCGGGGTACTGGAGTCAGTGCAGTCTGTGTATGTTAGCGAACTCAATCTTGAACAGGGTGGGGGAGTGCACCGCGTAAGACATGTTATCAGACCGACGAAATACAGATATGTATTTAAAAGTTATTATTTTTATAAACAAAAATAGTAAATCAGTTTTATTGACCTAATATTGATGCAGAAATCAAAGGAGTCATTACTAAATTTTTGCCTGTCCGTTTATACATTTTGTATGCATGCATCACACAAGAAACTCTCAACAAATTGAAATGAATTTTTGTACAGTAATAGCTTCAATTTATAATCGACGTTTTGGCTACTTTTTATCCTAGAAAAGCTTAGAGTTCCTGTGGAAATGGTCGAGCCGAGCTTATATAAAATCAGATTTTAAAGCGGATTTCAGTGTAAATTACAGGATTTATTACTAAATGTCATAAGTACCGCGGGCAGCCCGGTCAGATCAGCTGGCGTTAAATATTATTGACGCGGCAGGCACGGACAGGCGCTAACACGTCCCGTGTACCGAATTACGCCAATAAAAACACGTTGGGACGTAAATCCATTATATCCGGAGATCAATCCGTCAGAAACAATAATCCGACGGGTGTCATGTTACGGACACACGGGGGACGAGGATGGCTAATTTGATATCACATGATATATGGTTGGATTACATTACATTTTGTAGTAGAGCGGCGATAGCGATCAATGGATAAAAAACTGGCAGATAAACTGATTGAACCCCGGTTCAAATTTAGGCATGACGTTCATACTCGACTGTGCATTTCCCATCTTCGTGAAAGACAGCTAATGTACACCCGTTGCCTAAAAAGGGTGATAGACCACATGACAGACACATTCTGACGAGCTCGGTGGCTCAGTCGTGAACGACGCCACTTTGGCACCGACGCTCGTGGGTTCGATTCCCACATAGGGCAAACATTTGTGTGCATGAACATGTCTGTTTGTCGTGGTCTGGATGTTTTAAGTGAGGTAGGGCGCATCAAAGCAGCCCGTCTGTGGAAGTATCTCCACCTAACAGAAAACCGCAGCCAAAAATACAGCTCCCTAGCCTAGAGGGTTGTTGTGTTCCTGCGTGTGAGTGAAGTCACCAGTAAGCTCCCAAGGAGTTGCTGTGTAAGCAGCAGAGGAGGTATCGCGCGAGTGATACTTAATATATTACAAGCGTTGGTAGGCTACGGTACCCGCTTTACATCAGATGGTCCGTATGCTTGTATGCCTCCCGACGTAGTATAAAAAAAAACATTATGACCCTATTAAATTACAGTCCCACATAGCTAGAAACTTCTCTCCAAGGTTAACAAGCATGTAGCTGAACTGTAGCGATCGAAAGTCAAGTTGAGGCATTACTCGTCAGCCTAGATATGGCGATGGCGTCATGCTGTATAGAGCGTATATAGATTCGATTTAGGGTTTAACCGTTATTTGTCTTTAAAAGTCATATTTTTTTTGTATTTGAGCTACCTACACAAACTTTTTGCCAGCTTCCTAGCTAATGGCACCCCTCCCGCTCCAGCAGTATGTTTCGCTCAGCGGAGCTAATCAGATCTACCGTATGACAGTGTTTGGAATTGCAGCGACCTCGCACGTCTAATAGTTCAAAATTCGGAAAGTAAAGGACATCATCCGGGTTTCATACATTTATGGTCCAAAAAAGAAAGTGCCGGCCAAAAAATAAAAGTTGTTCGTCTAATAATTTCTTATTATAGCACTAAAGCTGAATCATCATTACTTAATTTTATTTGAGTTTAAAAAGTCTATTTTTTCATACATTTTCGATATTTATATTATTATAGAAGTATAGACAAAAAGTACAATAAAAAAGTTGTCTTGCAACTTGACTTGGCATGCCTAATCTATTCATTTCTTGGAATTATAGATAATAATAAAGGCAGCGCTTGCAATAGACAAGCAGGTAGATCCGCTTCACTTCACATTAAACATTATAATATACATTCCAACTCCAACATTAACTACGGACTAGGAGGACAGGTTAGGTTAGTTATAATTAATTATATTCTTCGAAAATGTTTGAAAAAATAGACTTTTGAACTCGAATAAAATCAATTACAATGATAATACAGCTTTAGTGCCATAATAAGAAATGATTACGCGGACAAATTATATCAGAATAACCCACTTTTTTTTTCGGCCGGCACTTTCACTTTTGGACCAAAATGGATGATGTCCTTTTATATTTTCTTATAAAAAACAAGAATTATTACACTTTTAGTACAGAACGTTAATAAATATGATTGTTTGAGGGTTTTCAAATTTAATAATCTTGCAATATGTTTATTTTTTAATTCATAAAAAATATATTGTAGTTCAAATTTGAAATTTTTATTTCAATGATACCCAGGGTATTTTTCATTTATTTTACAGACCTTATCATGGCTCAAAATAAAAGGAATCTTCGCTCAGAAGAAATATTATTTTTCTCGAGCAAGACGAAGAAGAAGAGCAAGCAGAAATATCGTTAAGTAAGAGGATTATTATTTTTGATATTTCTATATAAAATTAAAAAATTTGTTTATATTTTCCTATAGTTTGATTAATATAAAGTTATAAAAGTCAATAAATGTAATAATTCATTTTGCTTTTATATTTTGTTCGACATAATGGGGTAACTATCGACCCCGCGTGACTAATTACGTCAGGATTTTCAAACCTAACTAAAGGTAATTTTTTTAGGTTTCCGTACCCAAAGGGTAAAATGGACCCTATTACTGAGACTCCGCTGTCCGTGCGTCCGTCCGTCCGCCCGTCTGTCACCAGGCTGTATCTCATAAACCGTGATAGTTAGACAGTTGAAATTTTAACTTAATAATGTATTTCTGTTGCCGCTATAATAACAAATACTAAAAAACAGAATAAAATAAATATTTAAGGAGGCTCCCATACAACAAACGTGATATTTTTGCTCATTTTTGCTCGATTTTGATAACGGCGACACGTACAAGCTTGAAATATTCACAAAACATTTAGTTATATATTCACTTTAGAAATAAATAATTAACTTAAAATAAAACAAATATTTAAGGGGGGCTCCCATACAACAAAAGTGATTTTTTGCCGTTTATAAATAATGGTACGGAACTGTTATATCGGCATATGCATTACTTAAAATATAAAATAAATATGCTCAGTTTCTCATTGCATTGACGTCAATGCAACAAGAAACCGATGCCGCTTCCTATCAGCGATTATACTTGTCTTCAGTTTGGATTGGACTTCCGTCGGACACACTATTTTCACGAGAGTTTTAATACATTCCCTTTTAGTGTTTAAAAATAGTTTTTCTTGCGACCCGCTCCGTAACAGTACCCTTCGTGCGCGAGTCCGACTCGCACTTGGCCGGTTTTTTAGTATTCTTCCCGAAAGATTGAAAGCGTGTAGTTTAAGACTAAGTATACAAGTATAATTGAGTAGTGATATGAATGTATAAAGAACCATCCTATTGACCAACTGGTCCTCAGCTCGAATCCTGGCATATACCACTAAATTTGGGTTTTCTGATTTAGGTACATACCTATTAGTAATTATCGCTTGCTCAGCGATGAAGGAAATCACACGTTGCGAGAAAACTGCACGTCCGAGTAATTATAAAGACGTGTGACTTTACCTAAGAATGGTTTAGTTTTTCCTCTGGGTTATATAGATCTGACGGCAGTCGCTCCTGTAAAAATCTTTGCCAAACCGTTAGGCTTAATTGCGGACCCCGCCGATCCTAATCGATTAGATAGCGGTATAACGCAATGAAGAAGCATGAAAGTATAACCTCATGTTTAGCAGTTCCTGCATATCCTGTCAGCATTTTTGTTTTCGATTATTTTTGCTTGATATAACATTATATAACATATTTCTAAATACATTTCCACAGAAAATGTATTCATTTTAGGGTACAGCTGAATCACATTTTTTTATTCCATTGTACTCGACCTTGCTGCTATTTCGTAAAATGTATTGATTCTGCGACTACGTCTAACTTTTTATTCTGCTTTAAAACTAGTATAAACTACTCGTAAATTATTTTGATATCTCGTTTCAATTGGTCACTAACAACACAAAGTATCGCAGTCACCTGCGTTATGCCAAGTAAAATTGTTATTTATTTTATTTTTAATATTATTATTCGTCATCCCCCACGACCGTGAGTATAATGCAGGTGACACGAGACATAAAAATAATTACATTTCGTATTTGATACGTTGTTATTATTTCGTAAAAGGAAATTGTCGCGACCGTTCATTTTAATGATGATGCAAAAAGTATATTCATTAACTCAAACCCTAATATGTTTTGTAGAATATGAATAGTTTTCGCTGCTTATAAATCAATAATCCACTTGACTACGCATGAAAGCACCCCGCGGTCACTAAAATCTGGTGTTTTAGCGCCTAAATATGTCAGTGATTCCAGCCTCAGCAATGGGAGAATATTTTAATAAATAACAAGATGAATGCCGAGATATTCAACCACGAAATAGCTGAGCGTTCTACTTTACCCAAACTGTAGCAGTGAATTGAGTTACTACGTAATATAGTTCTCATTGGTTCTCCACAGGTTATCCTTCATGGCTTTTACATATGAACATCTTATCTGAATCCTTATTTTGAACAGGCTCGATGGCGCAGCGGTTAATAACATGATTTTGACAGCAACGCTCGGGGGTTTCAATTCCCACACATGACAAACATTTGTCTGTGTGTTCGGTCTAGGTGTTTTTAAGAGACATAGGACACATCAAAACAGCCCATCTGGAGTAGGGCCCCCACCTTACAGAAAACCGCAACCAAATAACTCACTGGAGGGTTGTTGTGTTCCCGCGTGTGAGTGGGGTCATCAGTAAGCTCTAAAGGAGTTGAGTCCGTCCGTCCGTCCGTCCGTCTGTCACCAGGCTGTATCTCATGAACCGTGATAGTTAGACAGTTGAAATTTTCACAGATGATGCATTTCTGTTGCCGCTATAACAACAAATACTAAAAAATAGAATAAAATAAATATTTAAGGGGGCTCCCATACAACAAACGTGATTTTTAGGGTTCCGTACCCAAAGGGTAAAACGGAACCCTATTACCGAGGCTCCGCTGTCCGTCCGTCCGTCCGTCCGTCCGTCCGTCCGTCTGTCACCAGGCTGTATCTCATGAACCGTGATAGTTAGACAGTTCAAATTTTCACAGATGATGTATTTCTGTTGCCGCTATAACAACAAATACTAAAAAATAAAATAAAATAAATATTTAAGGGGGCTCCCATACAACAAACGTTTTTTTTTTTTGCCGTTTTTATAGATAATGGTACGGAACCCTTCGTGCGCGAGTCCGACTCGCACTTGGCCGATTTTTTTACTCGTTTTTGCTCGATATTGATAACGGCAACAGGTAGACGCTTGAAATATTCACAGAATATTTAGTTATATATTCACTCTAAATATAAATAATTAAATTAAAATAAAACAAATATTTAAGGGGGCTCCCATACAACAAACGTAATTTTTTGCCGTTTTTATAGATAATGGTACGGAACCATTGGCCGATTTTTTGTTATTACTGCTCTATTTTAACGCTGTAAATAATCTTATAAACTCAGCGCAAACATACTTACATGTTCATTAGACATGCGTACATCAAACTTCCAGCTTCCACTCACCCACCAGCATTTAATGAAAATAGATTATCACCAGTTCGCAGCCGACTGTACTTGCCGGGGTACAGTCATACCCATTAACTTTTACGTCGCCTATTAAAGGGATAATTGTCAGCCTAATGAACTTCTCTCTACTTATTCGTAGCCATAGATGAAATAATCACAGATAGGCATTTATAACGTAGATATTAATTAGTATTAAGTAGGTATATAACTAAGGTGGCCGCCTGGCCCCCGGTTCAAATCCTGGCGGGGACATGTACCACTAAATTCATGTTTTCGGGTCTATGTACATATTTATCACTTGTTCGGCGGTGAAGGAAAACATCGTGAAGAAACCCACACGTTCAAGAAATTATACTTCGGAAGACATGTGACCTAACCGAACGAACATCTGGTTTCCCTCAAGGTTCCACAATCTACAGATCGTGGAGATCTGTAGATTGTGGAAAGATTTGACGGCAGTTGCTCTATGTAAAAATTTGTGTCTTCGCCAAATCCTTAGGCTTAGGTAGCGGACCCAATCCTATGGATTAGGAAACGGAATATAGCGTAGAAGAAGAAGGTGGCAAATAAACAGATGTCAGCAGTTACAATAACCCAGGGACATTTGCCAAAGCAGGAGTGTCAATCTTGCGCTCTCAACAGTTAGAACCAGATTCAGGAGGCGGTTCCTTTGGACACGGCCCGCATCGTGAGGAAGTTCCTTATTTTGGAGCCCTAACCACCGGTAACTTGGATCTATGCTCCGCTACTGGCGGGTGCCCATTTTTATATTTTTAAATGTTTTTTTTTATTTCATATTTAAAAATGTAGAAACTTAATATTAAATTTATTTATTCACATAACCAAGATCCAGTTTGGTCTGAAAACCTTATATGCTTAGGCAAATATTTTAACTAATATATATAAATACTTATAAATACTTAGGCATATTTCTTTTATATGTGTTATTATCGTAATGATCAACCAGTCCTAATTTTATTTTTCCTAACATATACATAGGCACATTTTTTTATACATGCTATTAGCATAATGATCAACCAGTCCAGATTTTATTTTCTCTTTTCTTCTTTACTCAATATAACATTTATTAACAATCAATGGTCTAAATATTGAAATAATTTTAATATGTGCGAAAAGAGATCTAACAAATATGTTGGTAGCAATTAGCCTACATCGCTATTTCATGTAAATTGTATTATCATTTATTATTAGTCACATTACATTAAATGTCAGAGAAAATAATTTAGTCTGCTATTTACATTACAAATGACACGGTTAGATCATTTTTTATATTTATTGTGAAAACGATCGCACAGTTGCTGTATGTTAGTAATATTGTTTTCAATAAATACGTCTTTAAAGTATTCGAAAAATTGTTTAATTGTCTTCAAAGACGGTGATTTGTCACATATTTTTTCGGCAGAAATCTCTGAATATCTTAAATAAACCTGTTTGTAGATAATAACATACAAAAATGGGATTACCATCTACGCTAGCATTTGAATATAGTTTGCACTTCTGTGAACTGGCTAATCTACCCACAGGCTACAAAGCGTAAAAAGAGGGAGGAAGGGGTAAGTTATGATAGTAATTTGTCTTGATGGGTACTTCCCGTGTTCTTATGGAAATCTCACCCTTCGCATATTCCATATTTATTTCCTATTTCCCCGCCAAATTCTTTCATTTCGAGATAGAGTGTCACTAAATAAATGTTTCCGCGTTTATTGACATATTTCATATTTCTTTTACGTTTGAATTGCGAGTCGTCACCTATCCTAGGCGATGTGGTGTCTACACTTACTGCAAAGTGGTTACCGTAGCCTATGAAATGTTACAATACAAGAAGAATCATTGAATTAATCAAGTTTTAACGGAAGTATCACGTGTTTTATTTATTTTGTTGAACCTGACGTTTCGAATGCTTTGCAGCGTCCGTGGTCGCAGAAAGACTAAGGTGACGTTTTTCTTATATTGTTTATTCAATTATTACATCTACCGACATGGATGGACTAATTATATACGTTCCGATTAACACAAAAATCGCTCACGGTGGCGAAATGTTTTTGAGTAGATCTCTGGGTTTGTGACATGATTATTTTTAGAACTGGATCCGAAGCAGGTGGTACTTGCCAATCATATTCTCTATTGACATTGGGATGTTTTCTTATTTCAATAGCCTCGCGTAGCATTTTAGGTATGTAGCGATTCTCCTTGGCAAGGATTTGTAGTTTATCGAACCGTATGTAATGGTTTGGCTGGTCCAGTGTATGTTCACATACTGCAGAGTTTTATCACGCCTATTCTTCACGTCAGCAATGTGTTCTTTCACTCGAGTATCTATGCTTCTCTTTGTTTTTGCCATATGTATGATAAACCACATTTGCAGCCTAATTTGTATACTCCTGCATCTTGTAAGGGGATATTACACTTGATAGGTCTTAGAAATTGACTGACCTTCTTATGGGGCTTGAAATAAGTTTTAATTGAAGCTCGCCGCCTTCAAGTATGGTAAGATGGCAGGTTGACCTTCAACTGTAGGTGGCTTCGGGCGGCTTCTGTGACGCATGCGAGGGACTTTGCGACTATTGCTCCTGCTCCGCAGTACTTGTTTGACATGTCGGAGTTCCTCCTCTAGATGCGCCGCAGATGCCGGGTGCTCTCTGAAACAAAGATTTGCCTACGGTAGCTAACTGACATGGATGGTGGTGTGAGTTACCATTGAGATATTTATCTGTATGCGTAGGTTTCCTATACACTGTGTGAGTAAGTGAGCTGTCAAGTTTCCTGGTAATTAATATATCAAGGTATACTAGTGAATTATTTGCCTCTAATTCCATGGTGAATTTGATTTTATTGTTGATGGAATTAAGATGGTGTAGGAATATAGACACTTTATCTTTGGGTATGACAGCAAAAGTATCATCTACGTACAATTTGTACATCTTCGGCACAGCCGGTGCCATCGACAGCGCTCTCTCCTCCTCTCCTCTTCCATGGAAACTCAACAACCTACGCAAGAACCCAGACCTTACAATTCTCCGTATAGGAAACGCAACAGTAATCATGGACACGTCCGAATATATCAGTAAAATTTTCGGACGTGTCCATGATTACTGTTGCGTTTCCTATATAAACTTTTGTCGGATATAATGTATTATACTTTTAAAAAGGTAAACAAAGACCCCACCGCAAAAGTTCTTACTAGAAAATCATTCATCGATTTAAGGTCCAAAATATGGCCCAGTCGCTCTGCAGCTAGATTCATGTGTGTACCTTTAATTATGGATCGAAAAAAAAAGTTGTTGTATTGAGTATTACATTAATTTTATCAACTAAATAAAGGCAATCACGAATAAACGACGGATTAAGAACGCTGTGAGTAGAAAAGCTGAGTTAAATAATTTTAATCAATTAAACGAACCACGAGGTACAGAAGAAAATGATTTTAAAAATTACATGAGATAACAGCTTTCATAAACTTTTATCCTCAGTGTCACCTTACTTGAAGATAAAAGCTACACACGCGCGAAAATCGTTAACGCCAGAGAAGTTAGCAGTTGCTTTATGCTTTTTAGTGACTGGAAGAAGTTTTGAAGACTTGAAGTATTCCACTTTAATGTCCCCAAGACTTATAAGCGCAGCAGTACTGCGGGTCTTGGACACTTGTAATACGTTAATTTACGTCTTGCGAGATTATTTAAAAGTAAGTAGTAATTATCTACATTGAAGCATGAAAGAATGACGAAGCAGATATACAATGCAAAAGTGGAAGGATGTACGAGCCGGGGAAGGCCAAGACTTACCTACCACGACCAAATTGGTCGTGTTCTATCAGAAGGTGATGTCAGGAGCCCTAGAAACTGGCGAGCGTGCATGAGAAGAGCAATGAATGTTAAAGAAGCGAGTGAGATATGTAAGGATCGAGTCACGTGGCGCTCGGTTCTCTCTGCCTACCCCGCAAGGGATTTGGTGTGAAGTTATAGATAGATAGATAGAAGCATGAAAGCTATGTAATCGGTAATACTAGCCCTTTATCATAAAAATCGAATGTCTAATATAGCTTTTAATCATTTGAAATCAATTCTCAATTTAAAATAAAAGTGACAAAACACTGTTTTTACTAAAATTGGTTTTGGTTTGACTTTTTTTTAAATAAAAGGGTAGAATAGATAATATACTACCAATGCTATGTGTATATGTGTGTATGCGTAATTAGCTGTTTTTTTTTGTAATAAATCCATTTTGATTTGAAGTAAACCAAATAAAATATTATGATCATATAGATTTTATTAATTCAAATAGTAGGTAGGTAGTAAGTTTTTATTAATATATTCGAAAATCACCTATTTAAAGGACTGAAAAAATTAAATTAAAAAAAAATTAAAATTAGAAAAATCATCTTTACGAGTATACTCAGCATGTACGTCGGCTTCAATTGTTATAACGTTAGAAGTGATATTAAATGTCTCTAAAGTCACGGGCGTCTATCCCGGTCATTTGATAGGCGTGCGCGGAGATGTAAATCCAACGCGTAGGGGCTTTTCCCCTTCGAAAAAAATGATGTAATGTATTATACCCGCTATGACCTGTTCCAGGGAACTACAATGGGACAATAACCCATGAACATGTCACGGCAGGTATTGGAACTATTGAAAATATGGAGAAAGTGAGCTATTAAAATGATTGAACTGAACTATTGCAAAAGAGGGATGGACGTCTGCCATAAGTATCATAATCTGATGTTGCTCTCGGCAGGCGGTGGCTCGCCACTCACTAAAATGACCCCCGAATTGCCAGAGAAAGTCGGCGGGGGGCAACATCGGTGTGAGTGAGTCAGGGGTGTCCAGAGCGCGCTTGCGCT
Organism: Pyralis farinalis; assembly: GCA_947507595.1. Classification (NCBI taxonomy): domain Eukaryota; kingdom Metazoa; phylum Arthropoda; class Insecta; order Lepidoptera; family Pyralidae; genus Pyralis; species Pyralis farinalis. The sequence goes on from OX382258.1 coordinate 22,930,137, forward strand.
TTCTCCGAAGTTACTCGCGGCGTTATGCACTTTAACACTTCCACCCCTGGAGCATATCATCTGATAAAGCAATATGCTCTATCGACTCCTCTCTGGTCCTCCTCTCATTATCAACACCTACACTATTTTCGGTCTTTTCGTCCTCCATTTGCGAGCATACGAAAACACGGACGTTCACCTTTCTTTATGTACAACGTCGGGAGACATACGAGCATACGGCCCACCTGATATGAAGCGGTTACCGTAGCCTATGAACGCTCGTAATGTATTAAGTATCGCTCGCGCGATGCCACCTCTCCTGCTAATACAGGAACTCCTCAGGAGCTTACTGGTGACCTGCCTCACACGCAGGAATACAACAATTTTCCAGAGAGTTGTTATTTGTCTGCAGTTTTCTGTGAGATGGAAGTACTTCACCAGACGGGCTATTTTGATACGTCCTACCATGTATGCATGCACCTCTGTCGGCTACGACCTACATCTCCATCTGGACCTCCGGTGGTATCCGAAAACTGCCAGCCATCTCCGACGGGACCTACTAGTGTAACTAGCTCAATCTTCCTGAACTTTAGTCAGACCCACTATCAAGGTATTTTATACAACATAGACGGTACCGCCATATGTTGTATAAAATACCTTGATAATGCCGTAAAGGCGAAACGGGTCAGTAAAAATAATTAATAAATAAAATTGTGAAGTGGAATCTGTACAAGTGCAAGAATTAACATTAACGAGATGTCTTCAAAATTCCACCAAGCGCCTACAATCAACAGTATCAACATAACACTCCAGAGAGTTGTTATTTGGCTGGAGTTTTCTGTGAGATGGAGGTACTTATCCAAAAGTTCTACTTTGGTGCGCCCTATATCTCTTAAAACACCAAGACCAAGTCAAATAGATACGTGCACACAAATGTCTGTTCTGTGTGAGAATCGAACCCACGAGCGTTGGTGCGTTATCGGCCACTATGCTACGAATCGATCGGCTTTACCAGCGAGCATTCCAGGAGAAAATCAATTTTAAATTAATTAAAAAGATAAAGACAAAAATTCTTTATTTGCCTCGCGGGCACTTAGACACGTCTTACAGTTTTTGAAATATAATCTTATTGTATCTTATTTATTTCTCTTTTTACTTTTTTTTTTATCTACTAGCATTTCGGAAATGACCATTGGCTAAGAAGAAATGCCGAAAGAAACTTGCCAGTATAGGTCTCTTTTAAAATTGTCAATTAGATATTACAAAAACAAAAAATACATAAGCATATTGGTACAATAATGGTAAAATTATAGATCAAATGGTAAAATTATAGATTATTAAGGACAGGTAGTCTGTGCTGAATTATTTCCAGACATCTTTGTCAGTTACATATTCATCAATTCTATAATAAGCCCTTCTACTAATTGACAATTGTACATACAAAAAAACATACTGTCAAATTGAGAACCTACTCTTTCTTAAATCGGTTAAAACTGAATATATTTTCAGTATGATCAATAACAAAATGAAATCGTCAAACAAAAGTCTCCCTTAAAGCCCAAAGGTAACGAGCTATTCGCAAGTGAGCCAAGTCACGCCAAGTGACAATTGCTCCAGGCCCCATCTAAAACCATTACTTTGTCCACAGTGTTCCACTATCTCACGGAACACAGCTGTCATCCTATAGTAGAAGCAGAAGCGGATTAGCTTTAATAAAAAAACCGACTCCAAAGTTTTGCAGATTTAGACGGCAACAAATTATTGAATCGGCCACACGACGACAGATCATTGATGGAAATGATAAAGCAACGCAATCTGTCTCTCAACATTGAAAATTTTCGAAGGCCATCTTTACTAGCTCTATTTAACAAAAAAAAATTATATTTCTGAATGCGAATTTTCGATATTTTTTTTGTTTGCTATAAATACCGAAATTGTTATATGTGTGCCTATGATATTTGAGGAGTTTTCTCAAATCTTTATGAACCCCACTATCAGAACTGAATTTTATTATATGAAAAAGATATGGGACCAATCTGGAAGTATACTTTTTCAAATAAAAAAATGTTTTTTCCTAATCGGTTTATAAATAACGGAGTTATGAATAACAATCATTAAAAAATCAACATTCGAAATTAGAACCGCCTCCTTTTTTGGAGTCGGTTGAAAATAAACATATTATATATACATCATTAAAGAAAACATGTCATCTTCAGAATCTATTGTACAAAAAAGAGGGAAGATTTCCCTTTCCCTTTATTTATAAGATTTATAAATAAATCCAACTGTTTCGCGCAGCTTTTTCCATCACGTAGAGGGATGTTAAAAAGCCTATAACCTTCCTCAAGAATTGGCCTATCCAAATGCAAAAAGAATTTCCTAAATCCGACCAGTAGTTCCAGAGAGAAAAAAATAAGAAAAACACTACCATTGCGCAATACCCCTGTATCGTAGAGATTGGCTTGAACTCTAAATATTCAAATAGATTCCTTCTTAACATTTTCATTCTTAGAACTCGCTTAAACTTACGTTTCGCGCCCCGCAATAGTTGTCTAATAAATTTTTGTGTAAACCCCAATAACCATTTGCTTCCTGTAGGTAGTTCTAATTAATTTCTGCCCGAGGGTTCCGCACAAAATATGAGCCCGTTCCGCTGTCACTAACGTCTTGTGAAACGCTTCCTCGTCTCCGTCATTATATTTTCCTTAAGATAGGACCCTTGTGGCTACTTTGGCAAATGCGTTTCGTAACCCGTTTTCATACTTCTTCTGGTGACAGTTAAGGTCATGGGACATATCGTCCCATCATTTGAAGAGATAATCGTACCTAGTCGCTTTGCATGGGAATTGGTTGCTAAAAACTTTAAAGAGGAAACCTTACGTACTACCGTCTGTGAAACATAGGTGTGCTCAAAGTTTATTAAAATCTAAATAAATAACAAATTATAATCTTCACTTTTCCTCACATCAACAAAAATCTTCAGAGTAAAAATGCGTATCGATTTATTAGAGGCCGGTATCCAACGTAGGATAAAACTGTATTACAGATCGCCAGATCGCCCCCCCCCATCCACCGTTTTAATAGTTATTCTGCTATTCGGGGCGGAGATAAATCCTACAAAACAAAGATCATAAAAAATGGCCCAGCCTTTCTCGAGCTATGTTGCTCGAGCTGTTATTACATTAAATCCAGTTATAGTGAAGTGAGAGAAGAAAAGTGAACAATGCATAAATTTATATACACGCTACGTCGATTTGGGATCAGTTACGATAATATTTCCCGCGAGTGGATAAATGAGGGGCCTAGAACCGCCCCAGGGTTGGTGGAGTATTGGTGTACGATATGAAAGCCACAAAATATCTGAACGCATCCATCCATATTATTACTTTGTTGGGTCTTTGTTACCGGTCTATAGAATATATTACAAATATTTTTGCTACTGCCACCGATTATATGAACGATAAACAATATTCATACCGCGTATAGGAGGTTTTGAAGGTCATCCAAAACAGTATCCCATTTCTGTAAAACGTTTTATCACTGTAAATGTGTCCGCATCTACCACGGTCAAAAATTGCCATTCTAAAAAAGTCGTTAATTCTAGCCTCTCTCCAGGTGGAGTACCGGAGAATAAATCATAGGATTTATATCAAACTGTTCTTCATCTTAGAAAGTTTCGAATTCTAAACATTAAAAAGATATTGTATCTTCCAAAATTAGGAAACTTGATACAAAAAGCGACAGACTCCGCTCAATTACTGTAAAACTTTGCAGTATTAAGACTCGAGACATCATGTTCGCGTCTGTTAATAAATTCAATAGAACTCATACCGAGGGCAAGTTAAACTCTCCCCATCTTGCCTGCAAGTCAACAAAGTATCCGGCTTTTGTCTCAGAGCATCTGTCAGCCACAAATAAATTATTTCACGCCGAGACTAGAAAAGCCGCGCGAGAAAAGGGACACAAGTATGATTTCGTTCGCGATGGACGAACACTGGTACGGAAAGAGTATAATGTAACGGTACATCATATCAAATCTATGATTTAAATAAACTACTATAATAATTAGCAAACTACTATAAATAAAAACTTTGATACGCAGCATATTATTGCACAATGCTCACAATATCTTATCAAAATTTTAGAGGTATGGATAAAATTTAAACAAGCTTCGTAATTCATTATGATATTGTTGTTGATACTGGAACCTGGCCGAATCGCTTATCATTCAGCCAGGTATTAAGGTACTATTCTGAAGTATTCAATTCTGCTTACATTACAATATATGTCGATGTGGTACAAGTTCAATAAGGATCGCTGTTTGGGAAGGGGCGGTGTGCTGGTGGCTCTTTCAAAGTCGATTAATTCAATCCGTGTTATTCAATGGGAAAGCGACGTTGTGGATACATGGGTATGTTTACGGATGCGCGATGACATGATATTTAAAATAGGGAATTTGTGTGCTGTTTATCTCTCGTTTATCTCTCACCACCGATATTTGTTTATCTCAGGGAAAACGCTCGACTGTTGTTTGGAAAATGCCTCAAGTGTCATGGATATTTGTAGCAGAGACACGATAATTTTAGGTAGCTTTAATCTTGGTTTCATACATTGGCGTGGGAACTGATGACTCAGTAATTCCTATAATTTATATGCACTTAATAATATTGACAAACCTCTGATTGTTTTTATGTCTATTAATGTGAAAATAAATGTGATTATTACATACCCTTATTACATACGAAATGAGAAAACGCAATCTTGACATAACCACACTTCTCACACAACGACGAGCTCGGTGGCGCAGTGGTGAAACGCGTTGTTACGCTACTTTGACACCGACGCTCGTGGGTTTGATTCCCACACAGTACAAACATTTGTGTGCATGAACATGTCTGTTTGTATTAGTCTGGGTATTTTCTATGTATAATAAGTATGTATTTACAAAAAAAAAAAATGTATTTACGTATGTTTATCAGTTGTCTAGTACCCATAACACAAGCTTCGCTTACTTTGGGGCTCGGTGGCGCTGTGTAATTTGTCTGACAATAATTATAAAAAAAAAATACTGTAAAGTTTCCCATAGACTCGACTTACAGTTGACAAGTATAAAAACGTTTACAGTGGGCATTGGATACTCTCCACTTAACTGTGTCACAAAGCACAACAAGTTACGTTAGCCTTACAATAAGGTATGCCGAAGATTACACAAAGCGGAGAAATAAAAGTCGGAAAATGGAACCGGGTTTTAAACTACAATTAACCTGTGTGTTTATTACGACTCTTCCCATTATCATAAATTGTATCAATTTGAAAGATATGCAGTATAAGAGTATTTTGAGACATGTGCAATAGAACTGGCCTTAAATGAGGTAATTATATACAGACCAATTATTTCTAGAAAATTAAGTACTGGCTATGGAATTCGCATACTTTCTTGGGTAACCACCAAAACAAATAAACGCACACGATTAGCCAGTGGTACGCGTGTAGATAATTTTGCACATAAATATCAATATATTGGGAAAACTTCTTGGCAGTAAAATCCTGAACCAGAAGGCACAACTCGCTATACACAATGCAGTGTTGGTCCCAACGCTAACTTATGGAAGCGAGAGCTGGGTATGGCAGAAAGAGCATGAAAGTAGAATAAACGCGGTCGAAATGCGAGCGCTACGCAAAATTTGTGGCGTAAGGCTTGTAGACCGTATTCGCAATGATGATGTTAGAAACAGAGTTGGTCTGAAAGAGAGCGTCTGTGTAATAAGAAGAGGCATGCTCCGATGGTTCGGACATGTAGAAATAATGCAAGATGAAAGAATGACGAAGCAGATATACAATGCAAAAGTGGAAGGATGTAGGAGCCGGGAAAGGCCAAGACTTACCTACCATGACCAAATTGGTCGTGTTCTATCAGAAGGTGATGTCAGGAGCCCTAGAAACCGGCGAGCGTGCATGAGAAGAGCAATGAATGTTAAAGAAGCGAGTGAGATATGTAAGGATCGAGTCACGCGGCGCTCGGTTCTCTCTGCCTACCCCGCAAGGGATTTGGCGTGAAGTTATAGATAGATATATAGAATATCAATATAAATGCCAGACTCACACAAATCATATGGATAATGTGCTAGAGATACATAATCATCAAGAAAACATATATTCTTAAATCATAGCATAAAATACTGCGTATTATAATAAGTAAATACCTAGGCAAACTTTAAGTATGTGTAGGTAAGTAATGAATATATACGAATAGGTAAGTCACGAGAATATAATTTTTCTTTCTCCCCATGAACATGAAAGAAGTTCCACTCCGATAGTTTTCGAAGTATTTTGTCACCTAATGAGACAAGTTTTCATTAAAATCCATACAGGACATTGCACGTAATGAGTGCACAATAAATAGAAATTTCTTTTTCAATCAACAGCACAGCCCAACAGCATCATTTTTTTAAATAAAAACATACTATGTATGTATCGAGCTCGGTGGCGCAGTGGTGAAACGCGCTGTAACGCTACTTTGAGACCAACGCTCGTGGGTTCGATTCCCACACAGTACAAACATTTGTGTGCATGAACACGTCTGTTTGTATTGGTCTGGGTATTTTCTATGTATAATAAGTATGTACTTATTTACAAAAAAAATATATATATTTACGTATGTTTATCAGTTGTCTAGTACCCATAACACAAGCTTCGCTTACTTTGGGGCTAGGTGGCGCTGTGTAATTTGTCCGACAATGTATGTATATTTTCACGCCAAGTCCCTTGCGGGGTAGGCAGAGAGAACCGAGCGCCATAAGACGCGGTCCTTGCATACTTCACTCGCTTCTGTGACATTCATAGCTCTTTTCTTTTCAAAACATACTATGTTATATATAAAAGTTGTTGTTGTTGTAGTTATATATGTATATATACATAAACATATTGTTAATAAAAATGCACTAGATCCTGATATTTCTATTCTATGATTTAAGACATGCTTCAATCCCAAGAGAATGAGATTAAAGAAATCAACTCGAAATAAAGCGCGAATATAGAGAGTAGTATATCTTTCCTGGTGTTCCAGAATGAAGAATTGAAAAAAAACTCAAATCAACTCAAATATCAAAGAGGGGAGAGATAGTTCGTGTCGTCTGGGAGTTAAAATTATAATAGAGAAGAGATATCGAAACCCAGAAAAGATCTTAAAAGACTTTGGAAATGTATAAATTACATTACACAAAATCTAGAACTACTAGACCAACATGTGAGTCTATATGAATCTGTAAATTCTGTCAATGAATATTTCTCTGTATTAGGACAGCAACTAGCTCAAGAGATTCTATCTTATCGTTGACAACGATGCCAGCCAAATGACTTTAAGAGACCCCAAGGCTCGTCCTTCGTACTTATAGAGACAGACCTAAATGAAGTATACAATATACTAATGAACTTTAAATCAAGTGCTACAGCCTAGGATAGCACTTCCACTCAGTTCTTGAAATTGGCTAATAAAGATGTTGTTCCTGTCATAGCGCACTTAGCTAATCTATATTTCAGATCGAATGTCTGCCCTGCCGCGTTGAAGCAAACTATAATAGCGCCTTTTTATAAGGATGTAACGCGTACAATTACAGATAGATTTAAGTATGTATGTATGTATGTATATATATGTATATTTTCACGCCAAGTCCCTTGCGGGGTAGGCAGAGAGAACCGAGCGCCATAAGACGCGGTCCTTGCATACTTCACTCGCTTCTGTGACATTCATAGCTCTTTTCATGCACGCTCGCCGGTTCCTGGGGCTTCTGACATCACCTTCTGATAAAACACGACCAATTTGGTCATGGTAGGTTAGTCTCGGCCTTCCTCGGCTCCTACATCCTTCCACTTTTGCATTGTATATCTGTTTCGTCATTCTTTCGTCCCGCATTCTTTCTACATGTCCGAACCAACGGAGCATGCCCTTTCTTATCTTAACACCGACACTCTCTTTTAGACCAACTCTTTCTCTCACGTCTTCATTACGAACGCGGTCAGCAAGCGTTACGCCACAAATTTTGCGCAATGCTCGCATCTCGACCGCATTTATTCTACTTTCATGCTCTCTCTGCCATACCCAGCTCTCACTTCCATAAGTTAGCGTTGGTATTAGCACCGCGTTGTGTACAGCGAGCTGTGCCTTCTGGCTTAGATTTCGGCAGCCTAGAAGTTTACCCAACGCTCCATTCACCCTATTCCCGGCACTCACTCGTCTCTCCACATCAGCGGTGTACCTTCCATTGCTGCTAAAAGCACTTCCAAGATATACAATCTCATTCACTTGCTCCAACACTACATCATCAACCATAATCCTAGTGTTCGTTCTGGTTGTCTCTCTTTCAAATACCATTATCTTGGTTTTCTTCGCATTCAATTGTAAGCCTTTCTTCATACAATCATCTTTCATTGTTGTAACTAGTGTTTGCAGTTCGGATGGTGATTCTGCTATTAATGCCGCATCGTCTGCATAAAGCAGATTTAAGTGTTGACCACTTATGCAAAAATTTTGCAAAATTTAATTAACATTCCGTCAATCAATTATTTCAATAAATTTAAAATAAATTTAAAATTATAATGTGGATTAGGTCGTGGAATTTCTACTGAAGACGCTGTTGTCCTCATCCTCTATTATATCTGTGAAATTAGGCGTAGCTAAAAAGATTATAACTGTTTTTCTTGATCTAAAGAAGGTATTTGATGACGTCACTGTAAGCTATCCTTATAAAAAAGACTTGAAAATAGGCATAAGAGGTATTTCTCTCAATTTATTTAAAACTTACCTACAGAATCGAAAACAATGAGCAAATATCAATCAATCAAGCAAATGTAAATTATAATTCATAATTCATAATTCATTTATTCAATGCTATATAGTCATTACAAACAGGTTTCTGGGACTCACCAATTAAGTTATATAAACCTGTATCTGGCGAGTCCCGCTCTTTATATTACAATAATATGCTATATAATATATACTATGACTTTATACAAAGAAAACAGACCTGTTGTTGCTTGTGTGTGAGAATGTGACCCTGTGTGTGCACGCGTGCTTTCGTAAGTGAGTACATGTGGGTGTGTGTGTGTGCGTGTGTGTTTCTGTGGGACTGTGTAACCTACGTAAGCTTGTATTGTATGTCCTGTCAAAATATAGTAAAGGTCATATTATCTAAATTATTGGATGGGTAAATTAGGTTTCCATACACATAGGTATGGAAATATAAAGACAGACATAGAAAAATAAAAATTAAAAGAGAACAATAACAATAAAAATAAAATAAAAGCCGGTCGTATCATTAAACATTGTATGTCGGTTATTTAACTATTTCCAAAAGAGATTCAGTTTCCTCATAAGTCAGCGTTTTTAGCCAGGATGATAAGATAAGTTTACAAGAATACAAAGTTTTATTATAGATGTTCAGTTTCCTATTTACTATCTTATGCAAATATACAGATATGTTGTAAAATTGTTTTGATGCAAACGTGGTTTTAGCCGAATAGACATGCATGAAGGACTCCTGTCTTCTCTTCGAGGCAATAGTATGATCGTATCCAACTAATTTATGCTGACGTAATACGGATTGAATAACAAAGAGTTTTCTTACTGTTAGCACATTCAGTTCAGTATAGAGGGATTCAGTAGAATAACGGTAAGGTTTGAAAGACATCAATTTAAGAAGGGATCTTTGCGCCCGTTCAACTTCGATAAGTTTAGTTATCCCGGCACCTCCCCAGATAGAAATACAATAAACTGTAATAGATTGGACAAGGGCTAAGTAGATTCTTTTAAGAAGTATAGGGTGAGCTACATGCCTAAGGGTCTTAAAAATCCAAGAAAGCTTTCTAATTCTAGAAGCTGTTAAATTAATTTGTAGGGACCAATTTAAGTTTTGGTCAATGATTATCCCCAGGTATTTGGTTGAACTAACATTTAGGATCGGTTGACAGTTACAGTCTGAAAGACATGAATGAATTTTTAGCAATTTTGTTTGAGGTTGGGAAGAATTCCGAATCGAAAAAGTTATATAATTGGTTTTTAATATATTTAAAGTGAGGAGATTACATTTCAACCAATTGTCAACGCGAGTTAATCCGCGTTCCGCAAGTTTGAACGTTTCCTTCCAGGTTTTTCCTGAGAACACTATAGCGGTGTCATCAGCATAAGCAAATAACTGCCCGCCGAGTCCACTTAATTCACAAAGATCATTTATGTAGATCAGGAATAGCGTGGGACCAAGCACGCTTCCCTGAGGGACACCATAATTTATGCAAGCGTCAGAACTGGTAAAATCACCGATTTTGATTTTTTGAGTCCGATCCGTCAGATAATCTGTGAAAAGTTTTAGTGATGTATCCCTAATACCCAGGATTTCAAGCTTGCGTACAAGAATGGGAACGGAGACGGTATCAAAAGCCTTTTTTAGGTCTAAAAATACTGATAGACATTTTTGTCCATTGTCTAATTTTGAAGAAACTAGTTTAGTAAAGGCGGCAGCCGCATCTTCCGTGCTTTTACCTGATCTGAATCCAAATTGAGACCTAGATAGTAAGTTAAATTTTTCGAGGTAATTCATTAGGCGTGTATTTAACAGTTTTTCAATAATTTTAGAAATGACCGGTAGCACAGATATGGGTCTGTAATTATTGATATCGTCTCTGCTCCCACCCTTGTGTACAGGATGTATTATTGATTTCTTGAGTGAACGAGGAAAGATACCCAGTTTAAAACATTGATTAGACAAATGTGTCAGAATTGGAGTCAGAAGATCACTTGCTAATTTGACAAACTTAGTACTAATGTTATCCCAGCCTGGGGCACTTGATGATTTTAGGTTAGCTATGATGCTACGAACTTCATGACAGTCAGCATTAAGGAGACCGAAAGAGTGCAAGTTGTGTAAGATATGCGGAAGATCAGTACTGTTTGGTGGTATGACTATACGTTCAGCTAGATTCTTACCAACGTTGGAGTAAAAGCTATTGATAAGTTCAATGGATTCATTAGGATTTTTAGATACTTTAAGCAGTTCTGTATAATTAGTATTCTTCTTACCTAAATGAGTTATGGATTTGACTGAGTCCCAAAGGGCTTTAGGGTTTTTAATGGCAGAGTCAAGTTGATCTTTTACATAATTACGTTTGAGTTTTTTTAGAAGGTTATTGCAGTAGTTACGATAGCGCCGATAGGTTATTTTTAAAGTTTCATTGTTTGGATCCATTCTGAATTTCTTTTGAAGACTATTACGATTATTAATACATCTGACAATACCGGGCGTAATCCAAGGTTTTATTATTATTTTACTTTTAGGAATAGGGACGCTTTTTGTATGATCATTTAAGGAGTTAGAGATCATCTCGATTAATTGCTCAGCAATTTCGTTTGGGTCCTGGATTTCAGATAATTTATCAATATTATTGTTTTTTAAAGCTTCAATCGCCTGATGTAAATCCGTTACCTTTCTAAATTTTGAGGTATTAGTACATTTAATAGGTTTAACAGGAGACAGTGACACGTATACCATATTGTGGTCCGTAACAGTCGTATCAAGTACTGCAACAAGAGGATGAATATGTTCAGTGTCTATACGAAGCATAACATGGTCCAGGCAATTGTTCATTCTAGTGGGGAACACATGTCCAGGTAAAATACCGAAGGTAGATAACATGTTTAGATACATAGACGTATTTGTAACGGTAGGCGATTCAGCAGTCAATAAATTAATGTTTATATCTCCTATTATAATAACGTTTTTGTTTAATTTTAACGATTCTAAGTGACTACTAAGAGAGTATATGAAAGCGTCCGCCTTTCTATTAGAAGGAGAACGGTAGATGCCTAATAAAGTACAATTAATTAGATCAATCTGCAGACACGACGCCTCCGACAAGTTGATTTCCTTCACCGTAGAAGGCAGATCCCTTCTAATATAAATCACAACTCCATCATTCTGGTTGAGATATCTAGTCGAAGCATAGGAGAGGTAATTAACCATTTGAGGAAGTGGTTTGTCAGTAGATAGTCTGCATTCGGTAAGTACAAGAACATCAATATTTTTTATTATGGAAGAGAGCACCACGGTTAAATCATCCATGTTGGAGTAAATACTACGCATATTCTGAGTAATAATAGAGTAATCGACGCATTTTGATTTGATGTGGCTATTTAGTTCAATTGTCGAGCAAGCAATAGACGGAATTATAACAGTATTGTCTAATTCTTTTGAGAGGTAATGTGTATTATCCATAAAAATTAACCATAATTAGAAAGTGCAATAATAAACATGAGCAACGTAGATAAAATTGGGTGTGTTTCAGTAGATTTTTTAAGCATCCTGACGAGAAAATGACATCGTACAATATAAGAGCTGTAAGTGCAAATATATATGTCATTAAATATTTTATACAGTTAGTAATAGTATATAGGTTGATCCATGTAGGTATACAGATGAATTGTGTATATGTAGAGATGAATTTTACGAACACGCTGATGGGCACATAAAATAAACAGATTGAGTAACAATGAAATATAGATAATATTAAGAGAAAACAATTAAAAATGTTACGGGGAGTAGCCGAAAGTCACATAGCAGGCGTAGATAAAGTTTGGATCAGAGCTTCGCTTGTCACTGTGATAATAGGAGAATTATCGTCTTTCCTCAGGTATACTTTACCGAATGCTGTCCAGCAGTATTTGAAGGAATTTATTCTGGAGTGTTCTCGAGCCAGAAAATAAAGTCGCGCAGCCTTCGAAGTGAGGTGCTCGGAGACAAAAATAGGGGAGTCTTGATTCTCCTTTAAGCCCAGATGATGTCGGCATAATTTAGTAGACTTGTTTTTGTGGTTATAAGTTTTACAAGCTCTCAGAAAATCAATCTTTGTCATAGTCGAGTTGAGTTCTACAACTAAGGTTTTGTTATCAGCATTCTTCTTAATACGATAAATATCTTTAATGTCATTTTTAGTAATTCCGGAGCCAGTTACGGTTCTTGACAATGTGGAGACCATCTCGACTAGGTCTTCCTTGGATTCTTTTGGCTTGCAAGGCACATTACGGATTTCAAGTGACGTTTTACGATTTAACCTCTGCAAGTCCTCTAGTTTATTTTCTAAGATAATTATATGTTCCTTATCTTTTTTACTCTGAGTCTCAAGACATTCAAGTTTTTTCTGGAAATCCTCATTTTGCGCTGTTACAAAGGTAACGGCATTTTCAATGTTCACCATAGTCTGCCTAATTTCGGATAACGAATTTTCCAGCAACATCGACTTCTGACGTTGATCCTCCATCAAGGAACTAAACAAGGACCTAATTTCTTTTTCAAATTGTTCAAAACGTCCAGCCAACAACTCGTCGCCTCTCTTCCTCTTCAGTCGTGAGCCAACATAGCTTGGTGGAGTATCCAAATGACTAGTGATACTTAAATTGTTTTCAGATGATGATTTGTTATGCGATTCCATAGTTATATAGTATAAGAAGCAATAAAATAAACTCACGGTAGTTTGTTGTGAGGGATTTACGAGCAGTGCACTATAATATTCACAACTGATTATATGATGAAAGAGCGCAGTCCATAAGTAAATCAATGACAAGTTGTAGATCAACCGCAGCACCGTAGCGCTATGCGTACCGATTACGTCACTCGAATATTTCGTAGCAGATCCAGCCGATCGGAATTCTTGTGCACGCAGATTGCACGCGACTCACGAGAGGGAAGCTATGTAGAAGATCCTTTTCGCACTCGTATATTGACGCGGAGCAGGTAGCAGCCGTGCAGGTAAATCACGCGCACCTCTCGTGACCGCACAATAATAATAATAATAAATAATAATAAATGCTTTATTTTTGCTACCATGACTTATGAATTACAGGTTTCCATGTGACCCTGAGGCCTGTGGTAGTTATACAACTGTGCTACAGGCCAAAGTGTCTTCCATCTTACAATCTTGTTCAAATAATCAGCCGCATACATTACTGTATAATTGTAAATAGCAAAAGATTACAAAAGAAACAGTCAATAATTAACTGTTTATAACGTCAAATAGAACATAATGATGTGTGGGTGTTGTATGAGAGATACACACGCTGGCATTCATTGTGTGATGTGTATGTATAGTGTAGGTTGTGTGAGTGTTGTGTGAGGGATTGTGTAGTGTGAGTAGTGTGATATGTATATATGTTGTATGGTTGTACTAGCCCTACGAGTTTACTCTTGGGATCGGTTGGTGACCTAAGTTCACCAACCACTAGTTTAAAAATATTTGTTCCACCGAGTCATAGTCATGACAGTTTAACCAATTACATATAGCATTTTTTAATTCGTAATTGTTGCATTTCGTTATATTGAAATAGTTGTTTAATTTTCCATACAACTTTGGAGCATTAAAACTGAAATGTCTTTTAGCAAAAGTTGTTCTACAACTAGGTACAGGGAATCTTGCAGTTCTCCTGCTACGTGTTTGTATGTTAAGTTTACTTGCACCCATTTGATGGAATCTACGCACACACTTATCAATATACAATTTCCGGATTGTGAAGACATTACATAAGTTGTACAGATCGGTTGTTGGAAACCTAAAGGGAAGACGATAAATGACTTTTAATATAGCACGTTGTGCTCTTTCAACTTCGATGAGATATGTTTTAGCAGCACCACCCCATGCACTTATACAGTAAGCCGCCACACATTCCCCTAATGCTTTGTAGATTTTCAATAGGGTACCCTTGTCAACTACTTCTCTTAAATTCTTAAACACAAATATAAGTTTCCTAAGCCGGTTACTAACAGCTGTAATATGTGTAGACCAGTTAAGCTTGTCATCAATAGTTACGCCCAGATACTTTATTGTATTGGAATGCAGAAGAGTGGAGCAATTGCAAGGAACTGATACTGCAGTATTTCTATTGCATGGGTACCTATGCAACATCAAATTTAAATTATTGGGCTTGTTTACGTTCGTAATACTAAATGTTAGATATTTTGTTTTGGAAGTATTAAGTGTTAAAAGATTGTCTTCCAACCATTTAGTAACCGTTTTTAAGCCTTCTTCGGCTAGACTGTATACACTGTTCCAAGTACGCCCCCGAAACAATACAACAGTATCATCCGCAAACATTTGAATGCTTCCACTGTTGAGAACATTACTGCAAAGGTCGTTTATATACACAAGGAACAGTGTAGGTCCAAGCGTGCTACCTTGGGGAATACCATAAGAGCAAGAGAAACGGCCGCTTTCGATCCCGTTGACTTTCACAGTAAGCTCTCGTCTTTGCAGATAGTTTTTGAACCACGTAAGTGAAGTACCTCTAATGCCTGCACTCTCTAGACGTGCCAGTAATATAGGAATGGACACAGTGTCAAATGCTTTTTGCATGTCTAAAAAGATACCAAGGCATTTGTCGCCAGCATCTAAGCCGTCTACAATTTGGGTGGTAAGATGTAGAACTGCATCTTCGGTTGAGCGTCCTCTGCGAAAACCAAACTGGTTATCAGCCAGTAACTTGTTGTGTTCTAAGAATAACATAAGTCGTTTGTTTACAAGCTTTTCGATGATTTTTGCAATAGTCGTGAGCAAAGAAATGGGTCTATAGTTACTTGGAAGTTTTTTGTCACCAGCTTTGTATATAGGTATGATTATTGCTTTTTTTAACAGAGTGGGAAAACATCCCGTAACAAAACTAATGTTACACAGGTGTGCTATGGGATCGGCCAAGATGTGGCAGCAGTCCATAATCACTCTCGCTGGTATGCCATCCCATCCAGGGGCACTATTCATCTTAAGTTGTTTAATAGTATCTATGACTTCAGTTGAATCAGTGAGATACATCGCAAAGGAATTAAGTTGTGACTTGTTTGTGTTGATTTTGGAGGCTAGAGCTGATTCCGTTGTATTCATTTCGCTGAGAGTGCTGTTTGCAATATTCTCACCTATACCAGTAAAATAATGTACGATTTCATCGAGGGATTCTTTTATAGTTGGTTTTATCTTAAGTAGACCCTCCGCTGTTTCATTTGTTTTGCTAATATTACCAACATCCTTTATTAGCTTCCAAGTTTTGCCACTATCTTTTGTGTATTTGTCAAATTGATTTTTATAATAGTTAGTTTTAAGTGTTTTTATCAATTTATTGCATAAATTTCTGTAAGTAGTATATTTAAGTTTTAGAGTGTCATTTTCCGGTGATTTCTTAAGTTTACTCTGCAATTTGTTTCGTGTACGTATAGATTTTATTATTCCATTCGTAATCCAAGGTTTAAGCGGGTTTTGTCTGCATCTAATTTTTATTTGTATTGTATTACTACTTACCGCGTTTTTTATACTATCTACTAGAAATTCGGTGGTTTTATTGACGTCTGTTAAAAGAAAGTAATCATTCCAGTTTACCGTACACAAATAGGCCTTGACAGCAGTATAGTCTATTTTGTTTAAAGTTTTAGATTTTTTATGGTATTTCATAGAGTATGTATTCTCGATAAATAGCAAAATTGGTGCATGGTCAGTGAGTTCGTCAAACACAAAAGATTGCCAGCGTTTATTGGTCTTGATCATAAAGTGGTCTATGCACGTGTTCAGTCTAGTGCTTATGTTAATACCCGGGAGAAGTCCGTGGTAGGCCAACTGAGTTAGGTAGGATGCTGCATGAGTAGACAATTTGCTAGGTAAAATATCTATATTTATGTCTCCTGTAAGGATAATATTCGGTTTACGTTGTTTCTGTATGAGGGCGCTAAGAGAATCAATGTAGCTTGCCGGATTCTGGAAACTGGGGGGCCTATATGTACATATGATAGAAGTGTCATTTCCCAGCATTATTGTTAGACAATTACCTTCGAGTAACTCGTCCTCAACTACATTGTAATCCATACTATTTCGAATATAAACAGCCACTCCATCATTTTGGTTATAGCTTTTTTTAGTATAGTACATGTTGTAGCCATTAATGTTTGGGGGTATTTTATTTTCATTAGTCCAACATTCCGCCAACACAAAGATATCCACCGTCAGTTCTAAGGTCGATACAAAAACTAGAAACTTATCTAAGTTTCGATTTATGCTTCTGATATTGAGTGTTATGACAGACAGCTGGTTATGAAATCCCAGGTCTTGACAAATGACTGAACACGTAGATATGTCGTCAACTTTGATACATTTAGGATTAAAGCTATTATCAATTTCTGTTAAACTATTAGGATTGAATTTTAAGCTTAGAACTGACAATATTTTGATTCAAGTAAATCGGTATTTCTTTTAACCGTGTAACTGATTTAGCTGTGGTGATGTCACCGGCTGGTATAATTGGATATAAAGTAATACGATGCATAGGTATTCCTGTGTTAGAGTAGACGGTATGATTAATGCAAAATATAATTGACAGTATATGAAGTTTAATTAGTACTACCTTTGGAATTGTGTGTTTGTGGAATATGCATGTAACTGCATGTATTATAGAAAGTGCAGATTGTATCGTTATGGTAATTTTTCGTAGTAGTGGTGATGTTCTATTGTTTTTGTATATGTATGTGTGTGCGAATGAATAGTGTGCAGTAACAAAAAATAGGAGTATGCATGCCTTAATACTAGTAGTATACTGGTTTAATAAATAATAAATTTCATGTGTGCGGAAAAGTCGTAGATGTTGCGATACACCTAGTCACATGTTACCTCCGGTTCCCAGGAGTTGCAGATCACTTTCAGTTTCAATAAGGAAGAACAATTGAAATTAAACCTAATTGAGACTAGTTATAACGATGACTTTATATAGTGATAAAAAATTAATAATTTAGAGTAAACTGACTGCACGTCTGCCTTCAATGCAAGCCCGGGCGAAAGAGAAATATATATAATATAGAATATAATTATGGGCTACCACTGGAGAGTGTTTTGGGCCTAACTTTGATTTTAGTTTATATCCACTATCTATGCAACTTGGAGATTACGGTAGCAATATTTTTTCTTAAGCGGATGACACAGCAATTGTTTTCATTGGCAGCACGTGGGAAGAGGTACGCAGGGTTACTGAGAGGGGGCTGGCCAGTCGCAGTGGTGCCCTGTTGCTGACAGATCCGGGGCACCACACCAACGCGGCCAATGGCATTTCGCGGGGTCGTTTAGTGGGTATACCGTCGGACAGCCGACGGGGAGTCCCACACTACCACCGGAGGCCACCCAGGCACCGGTGGTGTGCGTAACGCATTTTTCCCCGCGTCACAAAAAAAAAAAAAAAAAAAGGGTTACTGAGAGTGGACTAAATGTATGGCGGTATGAAGGTTAAAGGATAAAACTTTTTAAAGATCGGTCAGAGTGACGGACGGAGAGCATAGGCTCAGTAATGGAGTATGTTGTTACTTTATATATACGTAGGTCCTTCTCAAACTTCAAAATTTCATTTTCACTGTATTTTCTGGTAGCTGTAGATGTCTGCGCGTATCCCGGTATCATTAAGAACCGTTTTTTCTTACTTTCATTCTTTTTCCTCGGCTCTTAAGGGTCGTATCGTGATGTAAAGTAGCATATAATCCTTCTCAAGAATCGGACTATCAAATGTAAAAAGAATATTTCAAATCCGATTGGTACTTTCAGAGATTAGTGAGTTTCCGTTATATATATATATTAATATAGATTATTTGTTGATCTGAGAGACAGCGTCTGTGTTAAAATAAGAAGAGGCATGCTCCGTTGGTTCAGACATGTAGAAAGAATACAGGATGAAAGAATGACGAAGCAGATATACTACTCTGTGTAAAAAGTATCGGGAATATGTCAATAAAAAGACCCGCGTAAAAGAGGTCGTTCTAATTTTTTTACTGCATGTTGGTAGCACTGTACTGATTTAGCGCGCAAAATTTGAGCGGGATCTGTCATTTAATTTGTTTTAAACTACACTTTTTGTTGGTCATAGTTTTGAGTCCTCGGCGATTTTTACAATGGAAAATATTGTCGAACAAAGAGTGTGCCTTAAATTTTGTGTTTCAAATGATATTTCATGTGGTGAATCACTAAAAATGTTGCGAAATACCTACGGCGAATCGTGTATATCGAAAACAAGGGCTTATGAATGGTATAAGGCTTTTAAAGAAGGCCGAGAAGTAGTAGTAGACTTGCCTCGTTCTGGTAGACCTTCAACCGCTACGACCAGAGAAAACATCGACAGAATCAAGAAGCTAGTGCTCGAAAATCGACGTATGAGTCTGAGAGAGTTGGCTAGTGAGGTGAACATATCTTTTAAGTCCGTCCACAACATTCTCATTGACATTTTAGGCATGAAACGCGTCGCCGCTCGACTAGTTCCAAAAGAGCTCAATTTTGTTCAAAAAGCGCAGCGAAAGCATGTCGCTGAAGACATGGTTTCCCGAGCTTCTACGGATCCGACCTTTATGAAACGTATAATAACTGGCGACGAGACATGGGTTTATGAGTACGACATGCAAACAAGCCAACAGTCTTCAGAATGGCGTCTCGAAAACGAGCCGAAACCCAAAAAACCGCGGCAAAGTCGCTCCAAAATCAAGGTGATGCTGACAGTTTTTTTTGACTACCGTGGTGTGGTTCACTCCGAATTCCTTCCAGAGGGAGAAACAGTGAATAAAGAATATTATTTAGGCGTCATGAAGCGTTTGCGTGAGAGTATCCGCCGAAAACGTCCAGATTTGTGGCAACACAACTCATGGATGCTGCACCATGATAATGCACCATCACACACATCCATTATAGTGAAAGAGTTTTTAGCGAAAAATTCAACAAAAGTTCTCGACCAAGCACCGTATTCACCTGATATGGCTCCGTCTGACTTTTTTTTATTTCCCAAGTTAAAATTACCACTTCGAGGAAAACGTTTTGAGTCGATAGAAGCCATAAAAGAAAATTCGCTGAATGAGCTAAAGGCCATACCGCAAATAGCCTATGAAAAATGTATGGAAGACTGGGTGAAGCGGTGGAGATGTTGTATTGCAAGCGATGGGGCCTACTTTGAAGGCGATAAAATAAATTTAGATGAATAATTTGTATTTTTTGTTTTATTGACAAATTCCCGATACTTAGTACACAGAATGTACATTGCAAAAGTGGAAGGATGTAGGAGCCGAGGAAGGCTAAGACTTACCTACCATGATCAAATTGGTCGTGTTCTATCAGAAGGTGATGTCAGGAGCCCTAGACGACTAGGGACCGTGCATGAAAAGAGCAATGAATGTTAAAAAAGCGAGTAAGGTATGTAAGGATCGAGTTACGTGGCGCTTGGTTCTCTCTACCTACCCCGTAAGGGATTTGGCGTGAAGTTATGGATATAGATACATAGATAGATTATTTGTCTATACGTAGCCAAAATGCGAAGGGGGTAGGAAGATGGGGCATAAACTGGAAAATGTCTATACCTGACAAAACGTGTTAACGAAATGAAGTTAATAGACAAATCATAAACTTAATCAAAGGCTAATCTTGACTGCTTTGAACATATTGGCAATTTGAATGAAATAACATTTTTATATAACCTCGGGAGACATATAAGCATACAGCCCACCTGGTGTAAATTAGTTACCGTAGCCTATGAACGCCAAGTAAAGCTCGCGCGATGCCACCTCTGCTGCTAGTGCAGCAACTCTTTAGGAGATTATTGGTGACCTCACTCACACGCAGAAACATAACCCTCTAGGGAGTTATTTGGCTGAGGTTTTCTTTGAGGTACAGGTACTTACACAGACGGGCTGCTTAAAAATAGCCAGATCTTGACAAACAGATGACGTAACATTTCGACAAGTTGGCAAATAATTTACAAAACGTAAGGTTATGTTCAAACTGGACTTTCTAAATTTAGCATCTCGCCTTCTAACAGAACAACGTGGAATGAAATTAATAAACATATAATAAATTTAATAACTCCCGTCAATAAATATCACTTAAGCCAGAGCCGTGTTCCCCGAGCACTAATAATGTGACAAGCTTTGGAAGTAATTAGAAACCGCAGAGTAATTGAAAGCAGACGGCACGCTTACTGATGAGCGAAGCGACGAATTGTAAAATGAAACCAGTTGAGAATGCGCATGCTTGCATTACCAGAGGAACACCTGGCTCTTTAATTATATAACAATTAATTCTTTTCTTAATTTGCCGGCCATTTTGTCCATGTTCCTTAAGAGGTAGTAACGGTGTTCCTGAACATTTCTATTCTACTTTTCTATGCTGAATCCGAATCTGAAGTCAAAATCGAATATTCGAAAAAAACGCACACACAGATAAATATATAGATTTCATATAGGAACGGTGTTCCTGAAAAGTCTATGCTACTTTAACACCCCCGCAATATATATATCTACTACTACATTAACCCTAACTCATCGCACTGCAAGGATACAGTCTCCTTTCCACCGATGCGGTTTTAATCATACCCCACAACGCTACTCTACTGCAGACTGACGGTGGCCAGGGTTTACAAGCCGCAGGCCACTTACTTAGCTTATACAGCAACTAAGTAGCTTCAACTTTAAGACAGAGGTTTCTCATCGAATCTAACTCGGATGGGCAGCATTTGGGAAATTAAGACATCGGTAGCGCAGTCGTGAATGATGCGACTTTGACACCAACGACAATATTTATTTATGTCTGCTTGTCTTGGTCTGGGTGTTTTTAAGAGAGGTAGGGTGCATCAAAGCTGCCCGTCTAGTGAAGTACCCTCTACCTCACAGAGAACCGCAACTAAATAACAACTCCCTTGAGAGTTGTTGTGACCTGCGTGTGAGTGAGGTCACCAGTAAGCTCCCAGGAGTTGCTGTGTAAGCAGCAGACGAGGGATCGCGCGAGTGATACTTAATATATCGCAAGTGTTAATACGATACCCGCTTTACATCAGGTGAGCCGTATGCTTGTATGACTCCAGACGTAGTATAAAAAAAAACAACGCCTTGAAGGATTGGTATGTTCCTGCGAGTGATGTCACCAGAAGATGAGCAGTTGCTGTGTTGTTAGCGGGGGTGGTGACGCCCTAGCGACCTTCTATTTGTTGCTAGCGTTCATAGGCCACGGTAACCGCTTATAACGAAGCGGACCGTATGCTTGTTTGCTATTCGTCGTCGTATAAAAAAAGCCGCCTGCAGGCTCAGAGGTCACTGACTTAGCTTAAGTAGCAACTGGGTAGATTCAAGTTCGACAAAATAGTTTCTCATCCAATCCAACTCGGATGGGCAGCATTTTGGAAATTGCGAAAGATTTTCTCGCCGAAAATTTGAATTTCCATTGTAATATACGAGTATTTAGATAATTCCTAATCATCTAATCAGTCATACTAACTTTTTCTCCTTAATCTCGTTGGGATTCCGAGCTAATTCAACCTCACACACTGGTACCGTAAAAGTGAACAGGCTGCTTTGATGCGCCCTACCTCTCTTCCACCAGGAGCTTGTTAGTTATATCAGCCGGGTCCATGTGAGGTACGACGAGCTCTGTGGCTCAGTCGTTAATGACGCGACTTTGATGCCCACGCTCGTGGGTTTGATTCCCACACAAGATATACGTTTATGTGCATGAACATATGTGTTTGTCTTGGTCTGGATGCTTTAAAAGAGGATTACCAGCATAGGCTACGATAGCCACTTTACATTTACAAGTGAATCGTATGCTTGTATGCTTCCCGAAGTTGTATAAAAAAACCTGAGCAGTGATAGCCCAGTAGTTAAGGAAGGCGTATTTACTAATAAGTCCCCGGTTCGAATCCTGGCGGCGGCGGCAGGTACTATATCCGTATTTTCGGATTTATGTAATGTATATGCTCAGCAATGAAGGAAAACATCGTGAGGAAACTCACACGTCCAAGATATGTAATTTTAAAAGACGTGTGACCTAACCTAATAAAGATCTGGTTTTCCCTCTGGTTTATGGAGATCTGACGGCAATCGCTCGGAAGGAGACGGAGTCGTGTAAAAAGCAGTGTCCTCGCCAAATCCTGAGGCTTAGGTAGCGGACCCCGCCAATCCAAATGGATTAGGAAACGGCGTAACGTGAAGAAGTTAAACTTAAAGACATGTGCAGATAATGTTACGTAGGAAGTTTTGAATTCTCGACAACGAAACATAAAAACATCATATGAAATGTAAAATACATTTCATATGATGTTTTTATGTTTAAAATGTTTATGTTTTTATGTGTAAAATACATTTCATATGATGTTTTTATGTTTCGTTTTATGCCAACAGCACAGAAACTTCCGCCACTCGCAAGAACACAAACGACTCTTCAGGGACAGCTGTCTTGTAACACGCAGAGGTAATTCCCCAGTCGAAAGAATCCATTCTTCGTTCTACAAACTGCAGTAGAGAGGCATATAAGCAAAGCACCAACTTTTAAAAGAATCAGCTACGCACGAGTGACGCCTCTCATGCTCTTCTTCTTCTTCCATTTAATCCGTTTCTTAAACCATTAGGAATGGCGGAGTCCGCTACTGCCGTCAGACCACCAGAACCCGGAGAGAAGATCTTTCTTAGGTCAGGTCACAAGTCTTTCGAAATATAATTTCGTGTGGGTTTCCTCACGATGTTTTTCTTCACCGCCGAGCAAGTGATAAAATGTACATAAATACGATAACACGAATTTAGTGGTATATAACCCCGCCAGGATCCGAACCGGGAGCCTTTTGGTCAATAGGGTGGTTCCTTATCCACTGGGCTATCACCGCTCCTAAGTGACGCCTCTCAAGGTAGAGTCCGCTATCTCCTCCGCCTGTCAAGGTGGTAGTAGCGTGCGGTAGACTGAACTACAAGCGAGGTGTCCATCAGGCCGTAATTTGGTGAGTACATAGCTACCTACTGCATAGCGTACACAATTGCACTCTGTTGTCTGTGTCAACTGTTTTGGTCGTAAACTTGGAGATCTCTTCCAATTGCTCATTGAGCTGATGACAACCAAAATTTCTTGTTATTAGATTCAAACGTTAATTTTCGAAAGTCAAATTTACAAGCAATTTGATCTAACCTGCTTTGTGTGCTTTCGACACAAATTAGTTTTGTTTAGTTTTTAGGGTTCCGTACCCAAAGGGTAAAACGGAACCCTATTACTGAGGCTCCGCTGTCCGTCCGTCCGTCCGTCCGTCCGTCTGTCACCAGGCTGTATCTCATGAACCGTGATAGTTAGACAGTTGAAATTTTCACAGATGATGTATTTCTGTTGCCGCTATAACAACAAATACTAAAAAATATAATAAAATAAATATTTAAGGGGGCTCCCATACAACAAACGTGATTTTTTTTGCATTTTTTATAGATAATGGTACGGAACCCTTAGTGCGCGAGTCCCACTCGCACTTGGATTTTTTTAATACAACTAGATTGGCAAACCAGGAAAACCGCATTAGATGGTAAACTGACACCGCAGCCTATTGACGCTCGCAACACCACAGGGATGTTATTCGCGAGCTGCTAATTTTATTTATTTATTTAGCCAAACTTACAACTATCTTTACAGGTGAAAACCTAATGTGACAGTGTAGCAATATACATATAAGTAAATAGGTAATTCTGACTATTATACATATCTACTTAATTACATTTTATAACATAGGACAAAAAGTATAGTCCTTGTGAGTAGTCAAAAAAAGTAGACTCATAGTACAACAAAATAGGTCCAACTCGTTAGCCATGAGATTGATAACACGAAATGCGCGCGTCAGTGGCGCTTCGCTCAGTAGGTTAGTACGTGCACGTGGTACAGCCAGCAACTGCGTCTGACGTCGTCGCCACACGTAATTCTCAGGAACAAAAATGCCTAATCGTTCTAAAAATAAAGCATTATATTCTTTTCCGCGAAGTACCTTGATTACATAAGTAACAAGTCGGAGCTCCCTTCTGACCCTTAGCTCGTTATATCCAACCATACCAAGGATAAACAAAGTTGGATACATTAGCGGATAGTACGGGTACACATTGTACAGCTTCATGTAAAGATATCTAACAAACTTATTTTGTACACGCTCCAACATAAGGTAGTATTTTTTTTCGTTCGGTGACCATATAACCGAGCTGTACTCCAAGTGACTTCTTACCAACGCATTTTGTGACCGAATGTTGTTTGGTCACAGTACCCAGTAATTTCTCTGCCTTATCTCACCCTTCAAACCGGAACACAGCTATATAAGTATAGCTGCTTGGCGGTAGAAATAGACAGAGGTACCCACGCAGATGACCTTTGTACAAAGTCTCTCACTGGTCTTAAATTTCTTAAGTTTATGTGAATTAGCACCGGCCGGTGCACTGCCATTTGTAGATACTTGCCGTCGCTGCCATGGCTGCTCCGGTCGTCTCATCTCGCGTAGATACTGATTTTGACATGGAACGACTACTATCAGGTCTTCACAATCCACAGTGAAAGGCAAGTTAGGTCACGAGACTTTCGAAGGTCTTGGACGGTCAGTTTTCCTCATGATATTTCCATAAAGTCGAGCAAGTGCTAACGGAAATATATACATAGATCCAAACACGAGTTTAGTCACCAGGATTCCAACTAATGACCAGTCGGTAGGTTCATGCTTTAACCACTAGGTAATCACTGCTCACTTCTTGTACGTTTTTTATACTGCTAAGGTGGCAAACAAGCATACGGCCTGCCTGATGGTAATCAGTTACCGTAGCCTATGGGCATTTGCAACACCAGAGGTGTCACTCTTGCGTTGTCCACCCCGTAAGTACCTCTTCACGTCTATCTTGAAGAATCCCATACTGTAGTCCCTTGGGAAAACCTCGGCAGAGAGCTCATTCCACAACTTAATAGTTCTCGGTAGAAAACTTCTCGTGAACTGCACAGTGCACGACCATTGCGGTTCCAGTATGTGCATATGAACTCCCAGCCGTAGGCGAGCTGTGCGATTGTAAAAACGTACTAGAGTGCAATAAAGAGAGGTAAGGCGCATCAAAGCAACCCATCCAGGTAAGTACCTCCACCTCATAGATAACCGCAGGCAAATGACAACTCCCAAGATGGTTCTCCGAGGGAGTGAGGTCACCAGTAAGCTCCTATGGAGTAACTGTGCTAACAGCCGAGGTAAAGTCTCGCGAGTGATACTTAATGTGTTGGAAACGTTCATTTCAGCAAGTTCAGCACCTTGTATATAAAAAATGATTTAGAGGTACAACAATGCATGAGTGCCACCCATGGTGTTGCAAATGCCTATAGGCTACATTGATTGTTTGCCATCAGGCAGACCGTGTGCTTGTTTGCTATCTCACTAAATATCAGTAGGACCACCGGTTATGTAGTTATTGTTCAACTAAAATGATAAAATTTCACGACCCGGGAATACCCAAGAGGCACCTTCCACGGTATCATAGACATTTCATTCAGCGCGTAACGATTTCCGTGATACCATTCAGTTTTATAATGGCTAATACCAATGTATACCAATGCAAAGTGACAAGGAACGCCGCAAAATAACATTAAGCACAGTGTGATGGTCGAAACAACAATACCAACCCAAAAATTAACATTACATACCTTAATAGGTGTCCCACACACCTTTGCATATCCGACGACAACACTTAACTATTCAGCATGTTAATGATGGGACGAGACATTCGCATTCCGTCTCTGATTACGAACGTAATGGCGAATCTCGACCAGCGCCCATAGAATTGTTGCCGCAAATATTTTTGTACATATTAAGCTTTATGGGGACCGTAATAGAGGGTTTAATGGAATTAAAATGCGCGTACTAATTTTTATACATGTACCGTTGAAATGTCGGATTGTGTGCTTTAAAAAGATTTTACTGTTTCCACGAGAAGTTTTAAATATTTAAGAGAGGTTGGGTGCATCAAAGCAGTCCGTCTAGCGAAGTACCTCCACCTCGCAGAAAACCGCACCCAAACAACAACTCTCTACAGGGTTGTTGTGTTTCTGCATTCACCAGTGAGCTCCTAAGGAGTGGTAGTGGTATCGCGCGAGTGATAGTTAATTTGTTGCGAACGTTAATAGTGCATTAGGTGGGCGGTATGCTTGTATGCCTACCGGTATAAAAATATGGCAGCGACGTACGTGTCGTTCTTTTTGAAGTAAAAACATTTTTAGGCACATTGGACACTTTTGGGGAAAAGCACAGAGCTCGCGTGACCGTCACATTCAGATACATGTATATACCTAGTCTTGCCATAAATACTGACACAAAGAAAAAAAAAATCTATTGCAAATAACATTTATTACTTTTACAGTGTGTTAGTTTAATACATAAATATAAAACAAAACAAATATAAAAAGCTTATTCGAAGTGGTCTCCATTGGCTGCCATACAGTCCTTTAAACGTTGAGGCCAGTTATCAATAGAAGCACGCACTCTTTTCATGGGAAAATTCTTCACTGCCAATCGTACGGATTGTTTTAGGGACTCCAAATTATTATGGCGTTTAGAGCAAGCCGTACTTTCTAAAACTGACCATAAATCATAATTCAGCGGATTAAGATCGGGACTAGACGACGGCCAGTCTTCAGCTCCGATGAAGTCCGAAACGTTCGTTTCCAACCAAGACTGCGTAGACAGAGCATTATGACCCAGCGCCGAGTCTTGCTGACCATTCTTTAGGACCATTCTTGGTTATTGAACATGGTGTTGTTAAGGGGCTTCACTACCTTCTCAAGAATGGTATCTTGATACACTTGTGCCGATGTTTTGATATCTATTTCACAAAAGTATGGCTTAGTCACTCCTTCATAACTAATACCCCACCAAACCACCACTGAAGTTAGATAGTGCCCACGTTGCACTCTGTCGACTAATTGGGAAGCTTCCTTAGAGCTTTGAGATTAAATACGGTCTTTTTGTTTGTTAAAATGTTGCTCAATTGTAAAAGTTTTCTCATCCGTAAACAAAATTTTTCTGTGACCTCCCTTTGCGTACCGCTTCAGTAGTTGTTTCGATTTTACCACCCTATTCTTTTTTTACATTATCAGTTAAGAAATGACCACTACGTCTCATATAGGCTGTAAGTCCTAAGTCATCTTTTAAAATACGCGACATGGTTCTAGGTGCTATCTTCATCTCCCGAGATAAAATATTTTGCTTTCGGACAGGATTCCTTCGAATTCTTTCCCTTACTACTTTGACCACCTTTTTCGTACGAACACTACGTGGACGGCCAGATCTTTTTCTGTCACAAACAGAGGAGGTCTCATTGTACCTATAAATAACCATTTTACTAATACCAAGCGCATGGGGAGTTTTAAAAATTGCATTTGGCTCCATATCAACTTTGTGTAATGCAATCACAGCGATTCGGTTCTCTTTATCACACCGAAATGATAAAACTCAATGAACAATCATATAAAAATGACAGATTCCAAATTCAAATGTAATATTTTTTTATTTTTAATTGTAACAGTATTTATGGCCAGACTAAGTATATGTGTGCGAGAAACTGCCTTGTTGTTACATATTTAATTTTGTAAAATTAATATGTACTTTTAAATTTATTTGTATTAGGTATGTATTAGGGATTAAAGTATGAAATTGTCGATTTGTAACTAAAACATTAAAACTAATTTTTTCTAATATGTAACATTATTATTTAATCAAAATATTTACCCTCATTATCTATACATTGCTGCCAACTAATCGGAAGTTTATTTATGTCTTTGCGATATAACTCTGGGGATCTGGATTCGACAAACTGTGTGCAAACATTTTGTACTGCCTCCTGGGAAGATTTTTTTTTACCACGTAGTAAATTGTTAATAGATTCAGGCGTTATTTTGCGAAAGTCAAATCTATATGCAATTTGATCTAACCTGCTTTGCGTGCTTCCGCCACCAATTAGTTCATGCGGCCTAGCGCCGGCCGGCACCCACCCACTACTGTTAGTACTTGGTACATGCCGACGCTGCCATGGCTGCTCCGGTAGTCTCTGCCTCGGCTGCTGCGGTCGTCCGTCATCTGGAACAGAATCCGCATGCCCCCACCACCACCGTTGCTGCCACGACTGGCCTGGTCGTCGCTGCGACACGTGTTTCGCCTCTCCACGAGGCATCATCAGGCGTTGTAGACGTTAATCGTAAGAATAACATGCTACAAGTGACAAATCCATCGCAGTGCCGTCCCTTATATTGAATTGGGGGTGGGGGTGGATGGTGTGAGCGAAAAGATATTTAATAGTGGGGAATGGTTTACGTCAGTCTGTTCATGAGAGTAATTTTAGAATTTTTATGTTTATTAATTTCTAATTGTTCTCTAATATTTAGTTTTAAACCTTTGTCTATGGTGTGTAAAATTTGATATGTATTAGTGGGGGATAAGTTATGTCCTTTGTCTATAAGATGCTCGGCGAAGTGTGACCTTTCTGGGCGGTTGTTTTTATACGCCGATACGTGTTCGTGAAATCGTGTTATAAAGTTACGACCAGTTTGCCCGATATAAACGTGTTCACATTCATCGCAGAACAGCTTATAGACGCCGGATTTTTTATTGGGCGGGATTTTATCTTTAGTGTTACAAAGCGACCTGAGTGAATTATGGTATTTGAGAGCAACATGTATGTTATTTTTTCTAAATATGTGAACTATTTTGTCAGTGATTTTCTCTGTTAACAGACTATTGTACGCGGTTCCATATATTTCGACAAATAAATACACTGCGAGTTTGTCATACCTGGGTAAAATCACTGACAAAATAGTTATTATATGTCTATAAAGTCGATTTACGGATGACAATATTACGTGGAAACGTCATAAGAAAAATTCAACAGTTGACAAAACAGTTCACGTGTAGGTTGTGTGCTGCCGCTGTCTCTCTTCTACTCGGACGCATCGGCCGATGGAGTGGAAGAGAGATAGATGCGTCACAAGCCGAACGCTTAGGCCGATCATGCCTGTCTATCGCTTTTTCCACGCTTTCGCTTGCACGTTCGGCTTACGCGGAACGTGACAATGAATCACGCTTTTTCGTGCGTGCAGCCGGCGTTCATCGATTTATAAGACGTTATCACGTCAAAAAGCTGGTATTAAATTGAGTTTTACATGCTTCCTAATACGAGAGCGGTGAATAAGCTGTGTTTACTTCACTTAGCACTCCACGTGATACTTGTTCCTTGGTATCGGATAGTTCGTCACAGGAACGATTTGAGGCAAGATCCTAGTATGCATATCCAAAATTGAGTTACAGTCTCGAGGTCTCATGCAATATGCAAAACTATGCAAAACGCCAGGAGTCTAGGACAGGTCGTTATGTAGTAAACTTCGGCAGACTACTTGTATTTGAAACTATGTAAACCGTTGAGATCTGTGTATCTGTCCAACTGATGAATCACGGAAGCTAGCTAGTATATCACAGCAGAAGGATGTCGCAGCCGAGGGACGCTATGACTCTATCATGAATAAATTGATTGTGTTTTATTAGAATATGGAATCAGGGGTCCCAAGAGCCGGCGAGCGTGAATGAAAAGTGTACTATAAATGTTATGTAGGCGAGTAAGGCATGTATAAAACGAAGAAAGATATACATAGGTATATATATGTTTCTCAGAATTTATTCACGTGAAAAAGTTCTATGTAACTAGCTGTCCACTTAATATACCAATCTTCGCTTGTCATATTCATTCCATTTTCAAACTTTATTCTATAATAAACATTAATAATAACAATAAAAATAAATTACTACAATAAATTACTAATTTGTACAGTGTCAGACTTATACCTTATACCAGTCAACCACAAAATGCTTGAAAAGAAATACTTTTTTCGTTTCAGTCCATAGCTATCATAACGTTTTTTATTAAAAAGTTTTCTTTGACTGTTATATACACACATCAAAAGTGTCTAGGGATCAACATATATTTTTGCAATAACTTTTCTCCTGATTGATATTAATTAAAATTTTCTTTAAGGATTCATCAAATAAAGTGTTTTCGTTTGTCTACAGTAACGATAAACCAAGTCACCTTTGCATTAATAAAGAAATTTGCCATTTTCATAATAAAGGGATTTTTGACATTTGAACCACTAACATTAAAGTTCGAAAAAAAGACTGAAATAACAGTTTTCTTTAAAATTTTATTGGGTAACTTAAACAATTAATAATCCGTGTTTCTACCGCGAACACTAACAACACGTGGGAATGATAGAAGCTGGTTCCCGGCAACGTACTGTGGCTTTAGCTCTGAATACAAGTCAGAGTGTTATCAGTCGACTTTGGACACGTTACCGAAGCACTGGTACCGTGGCTGAGCGCCATGGAGGACGGTATCGCTGCACCACACGGAGACAAGACCGATACATTCAAATCACAACTCGAAGAGCTCCAACAATAACCGCCATGATGTTAGCCGTGACGCTTCATCACTCTTCAGGGAACTTAATTAGCGACCAAACAGTCAGAAACCGCTTGCATGAAGTGAACCTTCATTCCCGAAGACCGCTAAGGGTACCACCTATAGCAATGCACAATCGTAGGATTCGATATCAATGGGCTCTTGAACACAGAAATTGGGCAGAAGAACAATGGCGTTTCGTGTGCTTTTCTGATGAGTCTCGTTTTGGTATGAGACCGGATACAAGACGTATACGACACTGGAGAACCCCTGGACGCCAACAGCGATTAAAATCCTGCCAGGAAGTCCATCCTTATAGTGGTGGAACCATCATGGTATGGGCGGGTATTTGGATCGGCGGAAGAACTGAGTTGATTTGGATCAGAGGCAACCTCAACGCTCAAATTTATGCTGAGACGATTGTATCAGACGTCATCGTTCCTCTACAAGTGCAAATCGGTCCCTTATTTCAGTTAATGCATGATAATGCAGGACCGCACACCGCAAGAGTTGTAAGACAGACTCTCGCCGCAGCTAACATCAATGTCATGCCCTGGCCTGCTCAGTCGCCAGACTTGAACCCGATTGAGCATGCATGGGATATGCTACAGAGAAGAGCTCTGCCGAATATGGAGGGTATCCAGTCGCAAGAAGACCTTTTTTTGTTGTTGCAACGAACATGGGCGGCCATTCCACAGCGTGATTTGGATGAACTCATTTTGAGTATGCCAAACCGATGTTCTTGTGTTGTTAGTGTTCGCGGTAGAAACACGGATTATTAATTGTTTAAATTACCCAATAAAATTTTAAAGAAAACTGTTATTTCAGTCTTTTTTTCGAATTTTAATGTTAGTGGTTCAAATGTCAAAAATCCCTTTATTATGAAAATGGCAAATTTCTTTATTAATGCAAAGGTGACTTGGTTTATCGTTACTGTAGACAACCGAAAACACTTTATTTGATGAATCCTTAAAGAAAATTTTAATTAATATCAATCAGGAGAAAAGTTATTGCAAAAATATATGTTGATCCCTAGACACTTTTGATGTGTGTATTTACGCGAATATACGAGTATATTACAATATATTATGGTACTCGCACTTATAAATTTATGATGTAGGAGCCGAGGAAGGCCAAGACTTAACTAACATGATCAAATTGGTCGTGTTCTATCAGAAGGTGATGTCAGGAGCCCTAGAAACCGACGAGCGTGCATGAGAAGAGCGATGAATGTTAAAGAAGCGAGTGAGGTATGTAAGGATCGAGTCACGTGGCGCTCGGTTCTCTCCGCCTACCCCACAAGGGATTTGGTGTGAAGTTATAGTAATAGTATAAATTCACGCGACCTTGTTTTGTTGATGTTCATGGAGTTCAATGGCGTGGTTGAGCTTAATATCTACGTAAACGCAGTCGCAGTCTATAGACGGATCTATCTGGAGTTTCTCCGTGCTTCAGAGGGCACGTTAAGCCGTCGGTCCCGGCTGTTGGCGATAGATGACAGTCGTTAAGCTAAGGTCTAATACAACTTCGGGCGGCTTGAAAACACTGACCTCCGCCAATCCGCAGTTGAGCAATGAGTGTGATGGAGTATGCTCTATCCTTAGGTTGAAGATAGACCCATATACATACAGTGGGATGAATAAAGGTTGGTGTAGCTGCAGCGCAGCATAGAAGCATAGGGTACACACCTGATGTAAAATGGTGACCATGTCCTGTAAAAGCTTGCAATACAAGAAGCTTTATATTTTTATATACAACGTCGGGAATCATACAAGCATGCGGCCTACCTGATGCTCGTATCACTGTATGAAAGCTTATAATATGTTAAGTATCACTCGCACGATGCCTCCTCTGCTTCTTACGCAGCAACTCCTTAGGAGTATACTGGTGACCTCATTCACTCACGGGAACACAACAACCCTCTAGGGAGTTGTTATTTCGTTAATA
Source organism: Pyralis farinalis (assembly GCA_947507595.1). Classification (NCBI taxonomy): domain Eukaryota; kingdom Metazoa; phylum Arthropoda; class Insecta; order Lepidoptera; family Pyralidae; genus Pyralis; species Pyralis farinalis. The sequence continues at coordinate 22,963,343 of OX382258.1, forward strand.
GATTCAGACGTTACTATGCGAAAGTCAAATTTACATGCAATGTGATCTAACCTGCTTTATGTGCTGCAACATGCCGACGCTGCCATGGCTGCTCCGGTAGTCTCTGCCTCGGCTGCTGTGGTCGTCCGCCATCTGGAACTGAAACCACCGTCGCCGCCACGACTGGCCTGGTCGTCGCTGCGACACGTGTTTCGCCTCTCCACGAGGCATCACCAGGCGCTGCGACCGACGACGAAAATGTTTTTTAAAATTTTCTGGGCGATTGTTGTCGCACTTCGCCGAACATCTCATAGACAAAGGACATACTTCATCCCCCACTAACACATATCAAATTTTACACACAATAGATAAAGGTTTAAAACTAAATATTAGGGAACAATTAGAAATTATTAAACATAAAAATTACACTCATGAACAAACAGACTATCGTAAACAATGCCCCTCTATTAAATACTCGTATCTTTTCACTCACACCATCCACCACCACCCTCAGTTCAATATAAGGGATGGCACTGCGATGGATTTATCACTTGTAGCATGTTATTCTTACGATTAACATCTACAGCGCCTGATGATGCCTCGTGGAGAGGCGAAACACGTGTCGCAGCGACGACCAGGCCAGTCGTGGCAGCGACGGTGGTGGTGGGGGCATGCGGTTTCAGTTCCAGATGGCGGACGACCGCAGCAGCCGAGACAGAGACTACCGGAGCAGCCATGGCAGCAGTCGGCATGTTGCATCAACTAACAGTAGTGGGTGGGTGCCGGCCGGCGCTAGGCCGCATGAGCTAATTGGTGGCGGAAGCATACAAAGCAGGTTAGATCAAATTGCATGTAAAGTTGTTATTTGTATCCAAACCAAGACAACCAGACATGTTCATGCACACAAATGTTTGTCTTGTGTGGGAATCGAGCCCACGAACGTTGGTGTCAAAGTCGCGTAATTCACGACTGAGCCACCGAGCTCGTCAGCTCAATCGTTGCCTCCCCTGCCGCTAACACAGCAACTCCTGTGCCTAATTAAATAGCTTAATGGGTTAGCTAACCAACTCACTCACAGGAACAAAACAACCCTCCAGGCAGTTGTTACTTTGCTGCGGTTTTCTGTAAGGTGAAGGGCATTTCGCCAGTTAGAATACTGTGATAAGCACTACTTCACTTAAAAGTGCTCAGACCAAGACAAGCATGTATTGTTTGCGATTAATGTTCCACAGTGCTATCAGAACGAGATTAGTACTTGGCGAAATAACACCAATTACTGGCAGCCGTTATAAAAGTTATTGCTGCGGTCACAGTAGCAGAACCACTCAGAAATGATTGCGGCGGCAGCTGTAAGTATTGTACTTTGACTGTACTAAACACATTTTGAAGACACTTTCTCGATTTATGGCGTAAAGTAAGATGAATTTATAAACTAATGTCAACATTATTATGTATATCTTTACGCCAGGTCCCTTGCAGGGTAGCTAGAGAGAACCGAGCGCCATAGCTCTTTTCAAGCACGCTCGCCCCTTTTTAGGTTTTCCCACATCAGCTTCTGATAAAACACGACCAGTTTGGTAATGCTAGTATAGTCTCCATCTTTCTCGGCTCCTACATCTTTCCACTTTTGCAATGTATACCTGTTTCGTCATTCTTCCACCCTGTAATCGTTCTACATGTCCGAAGCAACGGAGCATGCTTTTTCCTATCTTAACACCGATACTCTCTTTATGTATTCTACGCCTCTTTGCGTATTCACATGTTTCTTTCGCACTGTCCACCGTGTTTCCTTTCAGAACTTTCTAACAATGTAGATGAAACATCTAAGTTAGAAAGAGTCTCTAACACAGTACTTAAAATTGCTCGTCTTAAGAACTGTAACATAGTTTTCCAAGAAGGTCTTCGGTATAATGCGTTTTGCGAAGTTCCACCACGCTTGTAAATCGAGTACACACAAGAAAGAGATTATGATGACGGTCAACTGGTCTGAAAGAAATTATAAGTGTTAAGATAAGAAAAGCCATGTTCTGCCGGTTCGCACATTTAAAAAGTATGCAGTACGAAAGAATGACGAAACCGGTATACAACGCGAAAGTAGAAGAACGTAGAAAAAACTTTCATCGAAGTCGGTCCAACCGTTTAGTTAGGAGTTCAGTGATAGACGGATACACATGGACAGAAGATTTGTATATATAAATATATCTACTAGATAGTTAATAGAATCAGGCGTTATTTTGGGAAAGTCAAATTTACATGCAATTTGATCTAACCTGCTTTGTGTGCTTCCGCCATCAATTAGTTCATGTATAGGCCACATGAACTAATTGTAAACCCCCTACTGTTAGTAAATGCAACATGCTGACGCTGCCATGGCTACTCCGGCAGTTTCTGCTTCGGCTGCTGCGGTCGTCCGCCATCTGGAACAGAAACCGCATGCCCCCATCACCGTCGCTACCACGACTGGCCTGGTCGTCGCTGCGACACGTGTTTCGCCTCTCCACGAGGCATCATCAGGCGTTGTAGACGTTAATCGTAAGAATAACATGCTACAAGTGACAAATCCATTGCAGTGCCGTCCCTTATATTGAATTGAAGGTGAGGGTGGATGGTGTGGGCGAAAAGATATTTAATAGTGGGTTATTTAATAGTTAATTTGTCACTTGACGGTGGTTGGGGCATGCGGCTTCTGTTCCAGATGGCGGACGAACGCAGCAGCCGAGGCAGAGACTACCGGAGCAGCCATGGCAGCGTCGGCATGTTGTCTACTAACTGTAGTGGGTGGGTGCCGGCCGGCGCTTGGCTGCATGAACTAATTGGTGGCGGAAGCACACAAAGCAGGTTAGATCAAATTGCATATCTACTAGAATTGCCTGTTTAATGTAATAATGACGTAACATTTCGACTGCATAAAACATAAAGTCATGAAAAGTGGCGGCGTAAACCACAAATATGAAGGTGGACCACAAATACCGCTGTAACTTTAATAATTTTAGATCCATCCACTTACATTCTTCAACAATTGTAAAATTCCTTATCGCAGCCGGCACTAAGGGCAGGAATGTTTAATTAGGCCCCCGCTAGAGGGCAGTAAAACGCGATGGCGGCGGTTTGAAATTCTTTTTTTACTTACACTTCCGGTCATAACGACCGTCAAGTGTAAGCCAATCGAAGTACGGACGCCTCAGGGTTATTTATATTCAATGTGGATTTTGATAGTGGATTTGAGTAAATCAGTACGTAGGTAGTCGTGCAATGAAATCTTTAATACTAAATTTTTACAACTTCTTTTACAATAGTATATAGTTCTTATAAAAATCTAACGACATCGTACTTAAATGAAGTTCGGAGTCGGCGTTCATTGTGTTTTGTTGTTTTGTTGAAAGATGTTTTCCATTAGCCCGTAAAAGAAAATTCAACGAAAATGTATGTAATCCTTAGGTAACTAGGGGTTTAAAAAGATAAGCAATTATCAAAGGATTATATTAACAATATTATATCAATTACGGAATTATAGAAACAAAAATAAGATTATCTATTCTTTTTTTTTGTTTTCAAAAAAATCAGCACACGTCTCCAAAACGAAAAAGTTCATGATGTACAGCAAAAAGCTGCATTGGCTCACTTACTTGGAGTATTATTAGAAAAGCAACTGTTAACAGGAATGTATTCAGTAAATTTTGATTAAATACTTAATAAATTCAGGCGCTATTTTGCGAATGTCTAATTTACGGGCAAATTGATCAAAACTATTTTTACGCTTCCCTACTTCAACGATGTTAGTCGTAGATGTGATAAAGCGCCTGAGGATGCCTTGTGCAGAGGTGAAACAAGTATCGCAGAGACGACCGGAGCAGCCAGGGCAGCAACGATGGCGGGTGCATGCGGTTCACATTTCAGATGGCGGACAATCGCAGAAACGAACGGAGCAGCCATGGCCGCGGCGGCATGCATCTACTAACGGTAGTGTGTAAGTGCCGGCTGGCACTTATCCCGCATGAACTAATCAGTAGCACACAAAATAGTTTAGATCAAATTCGCCAATATTGATTAAGACGTGCATGCTCTAGAAATTTTAATTGGAAAGATGGGTGACCTAACCTCTAAGAAAGAGCTAGTTTTCCCTCTGGCTTGTGAAGGTGTGCGGGCAGTCGATCTATGTAAAAAAAAGTTTATTTGCCAAATCCTTAGGCTTAGGTAGCGAACCCTACCAATCCTAATCGATTGAGAAATGAGAAGTCTTATCAAGTCTGAGTTATACCAAGATACGAACGCTGCAAGAGGACTGCTCGATTGCTTCCGAAGAAAATTGAGCGCAAACACGCGCACTAAATTCAAACTTTGTTATTATGGTAATGTTTTGAATTTTGGAGTAATTTTCTCATAAATGACAAGTTCATAATACATTAAATGCAGCATATTTTGGCTTTCAGGCGAGCCTTTTGGATATTGGATTTTAACGACAGTCAACAGGTTCCAACAGGTAGTTAAACGAATCCAAACTATATAGGCGCGAATATTTTTTTATATAGGTACAACGTCCGGAGGCATGCAAGCATACGACGCACCTGATACAAAGCGGTTACCATAGCCTATGATCGCTTGCAATACATTAAGTATCACTCGCGCGACGTTATCTCCACTGCTAACACAGTAACTCCATAGGAGCTTACTGGAAACCTCACTCACACGCAGGAACACAACAACTGTCTCGAGTTGTTATTTGGCTGCGGTTTTCTGTGCGCATCAAAGCAGTCCGTCTGGGAAAGTACCTCCACCTCAATGTATTTTAACTTTATATCAGGTGAACCGCAGTCAGGTGAAACTTCCCGAGGTTGTGTAAAAAAACCATTGAAAACAACCAGATCAATACAAATTATGCCTTTTCATGCACGTTTGTATTGTGTCGGATTCAATCTCGCGATAATTTATAAAGACAGCCTATATTTATATAGCAAGCAGTTATATTTGGTACCTATGTTTTTTTCTCTTACGTTGCCGACCCTCAAAGAACCTCTTCACGCCTATCTTGAGGAACCCAATACTGTAGTCCCTTGGGAAAACCTCGGTAGGGAGCACATTCCACAACTTAATCAGCCGCCAGCGAGCTGTGCGATTGTAAAACGAGGCTGTTGGCATAATGTCAAACAACTCCTCAGAACACAACCCATTATACAACCGGTAGAACACGCAAAGGGAGACAAAATCTCTCCATAAACTCAAAGGCTCAATGCCTTGTGCGAGTTCAGGATCATTGATAATCCTCACAGCTCGTCTCTGTTCCGAGTCACAAGGTTCTAGCTGGTATTCAGGTTCTCCCGCCCAAAGGAGGCTACAGTACTCCATACGCGGTCTGACTTGGAACTTATACAACATAAGTATTTGCCCCGTATGTAGTTTATATGCATCTATATACACGACTGGCCAAGAGCGTAAAATTACGGAAGCGTGTGTAGAATTAATGTCTAGTCTAGACATATTTTCGGTCGCCTAGACTGGAAATTACCTGCACACTTCGTGCCTACCTAAGCGGATACCGTGCATTTTACAAGAGCATGAAATGAATATTCAGCCTCGTAATTTTTGGTGAGACTGCAATTTTGTTCGTTAAATTATGAATTGAGGTGTTTTAAACAATTTAACCACAGCCTATGTATGCTACAAAGCTGATGAAATTATATGATTCCTGCAAAGGTAAAAAAAAGGTTTAAGAGAGGTAGGGCGCATCAAAGCAGCCCGTCTGGGGAAGTACCTCCACCTCACAGAAAATAGCAACCAAATAACAACTCCCTAGAGGGTTGTTGTATTCCAGCGTGTGAGTGAGGTCACCAGTAAGCTCCCAAGGAGTTGCTGTGTAAGCAGCAGAGGAGGCATCGCGCGAGTGATACTTAATATATCGCAAGCGTTAATAGGCTACGGTACCCGCTTTACATCAGGTGGGCCGCATCCATGTATGCCTCCCAACATAGTTGAAAAAAAAAGTCCGAATGCCCATAGGTTACCGTGACTATTTACCATAAGGCAGGCCGTACGCTTGTTTGACACCTTGTGGCAAAAAAGTAAATAATAATTTCTAGCTGGTGATTTGTGATCACTTATGGATGTGTACCTTATAAATGTGTCTCTTCTTCTTCGCGTTACTCCGTTTCCTGATCCATTAGGATAGCGGATCCGCTACCTAAGCCTGAGGATTTGGTGAAGATACTGATTTTTATATGGAACGACTGCCATCAGACCCCTACATCCCAGAAGGTAAATTAGATCTGTCATACGTAGGTTATGTCACACGTCTTTTGAAATATAATAAATAAATAAATAAACATTGCCGGACAAATTACACAGCGCCATCTAGCCCCAAATTAAGCGAAGCTTGTGTTATGGGTACTAGACAAGTGATAAACATACGTAAATACATTTTGCTTTGTAAATACATACTTATAGTTACTGCACCGCCGAGCGAGCGATACATATGTGCATTAATCCGAAAACGCGAATTTAGTGGTACTCATGCCGTCAGGATTCGACCGGGAACCAGTTGGTCAATAAGGCGGTTCCTTATCCTTATCACTGCTCAATTTATTCACCTTATATTTATTTTTAATAAAATAAAGATAAAATATCTGTATTTGCCATTTAGTCCTCGCAGGCTCCTGTACACGTCTTACGTTTTTTAATTATAATGTTGTAGTAGCTTATTCAATTGTCTTAATTATTATTTCTCTTATTTAATCAACTAGCGTTTTGAAAATGTCCATTAACGAAGAAGAAATGCCGGAAGAAACCCCTCAACGATGCATAAAAGAATCCTAATGCCGTCTCCGAGAAGCCAATGGCCATTTTCTTCTTTCCAGCGTTATCTTCTTAACTATTAGGATTGGCGAGGTCATCTATCTAATTCTAAGTATTTGTCGAAGAGACTGATATTTTGCAGAGCGACGGCGGTCAGACCTTCAAAAGTTAAAACCAAACATTCCTTAGGTTAGATCACACAAAACTGTATTTTATTAGATTTCATTTTAGAAATGAAATATTTTGATTTATAAATTTTTAAATTCATCATCATCCTCATGTCAGTCCGTATTATAGGTATAGGGTATGTATTGTACGGTGCATCAAAGCAGCCCGTCTAGGGAAGTACTCACAGAAAACTGCAGTCAAATAACAGCTTCCTAGAGGGTTGTTGTGTTCCTGCGTGTGAGTGAAGTCACCAGTAAGCTCCTAAGGAGTTGCTGTGTTAGCAGCAGATGTAGCATTGCACGAGTAATACTTAATATATTATAAGTGCTCATAACCTACGAGAACAGCTTTACATCAGGTGGGCTGTATGCTTATACGCTGTACGTACGTTGTTCTCGACGTTGTGTAAAAAAAAAACCGTACTCGTCCACTGTTGAGCATAAGTCTCCCCTCCAGAGAGCCATTCACCTCAGTCCTGTGCCACCGGTATCAATCGATTGCCTACAAATCTCTTGTGGTCACCGCTTCATCTAGTGGGAGGTAGTCCAAAAGTGCGTGTACCTGTACCGGCACGCCATTCAAGAACCACTCCCAGCGGTTCTTGGTTCTACGAACTTTGAGACCGGCCCAGTGCCACGTCATTTTTCTTATCTTTTGGGCTATATCGGTTACCTTAAACCTGATTGCTGATTCTATCATGCAGAGAAACCACAAGCATAACCATATCACGCTAAGCGACGTCGCGCTTAACTGTATAGCCCGCAATACGCAAATGTGAAGTGTCACAGCGGGCCATATGGGAAATTGCAAAATGACCAGTACGTAGAGCAAATGCGACTAAATTCAATAGATTAAAGTCCAGTCCATCCAAGCGCCGAGGTAAACCACTTTCAAATGCGTTGAATCGAGAAGAAAGAAGCTCAGACAAACGATATTAGCTCGGGCGATATTGTTGAAGATTACGGACGCCATGTACGGAAATCGACAATTTGAGTCGTGACCTTTTTTGATTGTTCATTTCTATTTGCGCAAAAAGCGGCTCAGTATTTGATGTCTTTGTAATATATTATTTATAACATATGTATACTTACTATTAGATATCCTGACTAAATGGTTTAGTTATAGTTTGATTCAGACCCTTTTTTAAGTGAATATAAGTAGTATAATTAATTAAATAAGATCTATAATACGATTTAAAAAGTTTGTCCTGACGACATGGTGGCAATCAGCTATTTGGTCGCCAGTGACATTGATCACACATAATCGCTAATTCTTTAAAAAGTGACTGCGTTTCTTGATCTCACTACTAAGGGTCTCTATTCCGAAAGCATTAAAGTTGTTTTTGAATTTGTATTGCCTTGCTACCGGGCCCGCCTTGATTGAAGTGCAACGAAGACCCTACCTTTATCGCACTTCCAGTGGCTAGTATTATATGTATATATGAACATGAACACATAAACACATACAACCCACATTCTAAACAATTACATTTACACTAGAATAAATAATGTAAAAATTACTTTGATGTGGAAGACCATTGACATAATGGTCAGTAACAGGTAGCAATACCAACGTAAGTTATTATAAATATGCACATATACAGTATCATAGATATACACAAATATAATATAAGCTAGATAGAGAGAAAGTGTGACTTCACAAGATTTTTAAAGGAGTTTAAAGATTGTGCACAGCGAATAGAAATAGGCAAAGCATTCCATAATTGCATAGCTCGTACCGAGAATGACTTAGCGTAATATTGCGAAGAGTGAGATGGATAGACGAACGGAAAGAGTACTACGTGTATCGCCATCGCGACGATCCCGTACCTCACTGAGATAAATAAAACGTTCTGTCAAGTAGCCAGGAGAAGTAGGATTGAAAAGAATAGAATAAAGAAAAGAGAGAATGTGCAAGTTGCGACGTAACTATATAGGGAGCCACTTGAGCTAAGAGCGAAACTCGGAAACATGATCATATTTACGAAGTCCAAATATATATCGAACACAGAGATTTTGAAGGCGCTCAAGTTTCAAGGCGTTTGTTTAGTTGGTCTTCAGTGAGGCTAAGATATCAAGAGTCAGCATATTCAAGGATAGGAAGGAGCAAGGACTATACGAGCGAAATTTTGGTGCCAATTGGGAGAAAATTACGCAAACGACGAAGAGAGCCAACTGCAGCAAACAACTTCCTGTTGACGTTGGCTATCTGCACCGGAAAATCCAGGAAAAGGTTCTGTCGAAATAAATACCCAGGTTTTTAACACTCTCACCATTTATGATACGAAAATTATTAAAAGTCATTGGTGGAACAGTCTCCCAGTCGATTAAAGAGATTAGGCGGGCTAGTATGTTAGTTCCGTCGCACACTATAACCTACCCATCCTGCATGGGATCAGCAACTTCTCGTTCATCATCACAGGCTAAATTGGTGGATTCCATAATACATTGAACATGGACAGAGACAAGAACCTAGCAAGTAATGATGTTGACTGTCACTTGACTGGAGAAACGGCCTGCACTTTTGAGACAAGACAGCCTATGGTATCCAGACCAATCATCTGGAACGTCGTGAAATAAATAATTAAATTGAATTTTGCAGATGGCACCATTCCGGTTCATGTGCGAGTTGTAGTCTGATGAAATATTTTGACCTGGGAAGGCCACCAAGCAATTCTTGCATCAGTCAGTCACAAGGTCTCATAATTCAAGGTTTGAAATACACTGAGGATTTCAGCTATGTGAAGACTAGATAAACTATAAATAGTCTAGATAAAAACCTGTTAAGGTACTAGAAATTTTGCATAACCTAACCCACCTTAACATATGGCAAGGGAAGTTTGAGGCCCCGATTCTTTGCTCAGCTGTTTATTACTTTAAATGAGCCATACTCAAAAAACAAAGATTTTACACAATAAATATAAAGGCCAGATAATATTTAAAAGCATTTCTAAAGTATAGGGAATAGATTTATATTTCATAATTATTTTAATTATGAATGATGAAGAGCATGAGAAGTGATGAGGAATATGTGTGGAGTTAGGTTCATTGATAGTATAAGAAATAGCTTGATACGAGAACTTTGTGGAATGAAAGGTTATGTAGTGACAAAAAAAAAGCTATGCTGAGATGGTTTGGTCATTCAGAAAGAATGAATGACAAAAGAGTTACGAAAGAAGTGTATCAGGCAAGAGTCAATGGTGGCGGGAGGGGCCGCCCTGATGCACACATATAGATCAAATTGGGAAAAACGGCCAAATCAAAAGTGGCATTCCATAGTCCGTGCTTACCCCAATAGGAGACAGGCGTCATGATATGTATATATATGTATGTATGAATAATGAGTTTCTTTGCTTTAAAACATGGTATACGCCATTTGTGACACCATTTGTCACGATTAGATTATATAGGGGGGGGGGGGGGGGGGAACATAGGGGTTTTGCTAATTAATATAGCATTCACCTGTTAGTTACTAGAGCCTCTCAAGCTATAAAAGTTTTTATCATTAAAGCCACTTATATAATTATTTCTTAAAATGTATGTGTAGCGTTTATATTGCCAAACTGTCTTTATATTTTTCATACTTAGGAATTTCACTATACTAGTCTAATTGGATTCTTGTATTACGTTAGATTACATTGGTATATCTTACTTCCTATTTTAAACAATATTTTGAGTTTAAATACAAAGATAAAATCTTCTACTATATCTATCTATATCAGGTATGTCAATTGACAAGAGAGGTAATAAACCAAGGTTTTGAAAATGTGGTTTGCAAGATTCCATGGTGTTCTGTTCAGTCAGTTATATATTTCCAATCAAGACTGGGTAGTACATGCGTTAATTTAGGCACGGAAATAGAGAATTGTCGAATAAAGAGCTAATTGTGAATTTATTTCCAACAGGTGATCAAAGCATATTTGAAATTTCGTTATCGAATTATTTATATAGTCCGAAGAGGTTTCTCGGAAAATTAGGGGGCCTAGGAGGCCGGGGAAGTTTCATTAACAACCTTTATATTCGAAGTCAGGTCAAGAAATTAAATTTTGAATAATTTCATCAATGTTTCTATTTCTCATTTGAACTTATCATTAGTCAAAATTTACTTCTAGGCAGATCAATTAAAATTGGCTATTAGTATTATAATTGCATCACCTCACCACCTAAACCGGCGAGAGTGCATGAGAAGAGCAATGAATGTTAAAGAAGCGAGTGAGGCATGTAAGGATCGAGTCACGTGGCGCTCGGTTCTCTCTGCCTACACCGCAAGGGATTTGGTGTGAAGTTATAGATAGATAGATAACAGTATCACTCAAGTCCTTAAAATGTTGGAGTGAGATTTCCTCTAACACTGTGGCTGCGTCGGTATTGAATGATTTGATACCTCCTAATAATTGCTTGCCTGTAATTTAAAGACAAACCTCGAAATGTATTTGTATACATAGGAATGCCGAAAGCGTGAAGTATCAGTCGCTTCAAAAGCGAATTTTAGATGTCCGTCGTCAACCTTTTTGGTGAATTTATGGTAGAAATATTTTTATTTGATTTTGTGTTTATCAAAGGACTAACGAAATTATCATTATTTTTTTGTTTTTAGGATTTCGTACTTCAAAAGGGAAAATGGACTGCCTTCAGACCTTTACAACCCAGAGGTAAAACCAGACCTTTCTTAAACGTCACAGATCTTTCGAAATGTGAAACGTGCGAGTTTCCTGCTGATGTTTTTCTTCACCGCCAAGCAAGCGATAATTACAAATATGTACATAAATCCGAAAACGCGAATTTAGTGGCACATGCCAGGATTCGAGCCGGTAGTCAATAGTCCGGTTCTTTATACACGAGGCTATTACTCCTTCACAAATAAGTTACGATATTAACAGACAAATAGCAGTTAATTAAGAAAAATGCAAATATTAACAAATCTGGCAAGTCTTTATGCATACTCATTAAGTACTGACTGCGGTTGAAGCATGTTTAAATCTTTTTGAAGCTAGAATATTCTATTCATAATTGCAGACTTAAACGAATGTCAACATTTGTGGCTTTAAACATAGTTTGATATAAATTTAGTCTGCCCAAATTAAACTTTAAAGACGACTTAAGGACTTACGCATTTTAGGCTCCTAGCCTAAAATAATACCTAAAATTTCAGTTAATATCTGCAGAATAAAATTTAAATAAGTCTTATAGTTAAACACTAACTTCTATCTGACCTTCGTAGTGAAAACATAATTATTATTTAACTTTTATGTTTTTGTAGGAATACCAAACTTAAATTAATAAATCTTGATGGACAAAAAAAAACGAAATCTGAATAGATTAAGTTCCCACACTAGGCTAGGTCGGACCCGTGAGCAACTTTATAAATTGATCAACAAATTTGTTTAAATCACATTAAGAATACTCTCTGTTAAAGGGCTTATTATAGAATTGATGAATATATAACTGACTAGATGTCTGGAAATAATTCCTTATCTAATTGACAATTTTAAAAGTATTATAATCGGTGAGTTTCTTTCGGCATTTCTTCTTTGCCAATGGTCATTTCCAAAGTACTAGCATATTAAAAAATTAATATAGTAACCTAAAAAAATCGTATAAGATACAATAAGATTATAATTCAAAAATGCAAGACATGTCTGAGTGCGGTAAACAGGTGGTTGTCCTTATTCTAGTAATAGGAATGTAAAAAGTAGTGCTTTTGTAGTGTTCTATATATAGCTATATATTATATTGAGCTATATATCTCTTCTGAGTCACAGTACGTCCAGTTTAATATTTTTCCAGTTTAATATATATTTATTGTGACACCATATATTTTTTTATGTGTCAGATTGAAGAAGAGATAGCCCAGTGGATAAAGAATGCGCCTAATATCCGAGGGCCCGTGGTTGTAATATCAGTGTAGGCATGTACCACTATTATTCGTGATTTTTGGATTTATGTACATATTTGTAATCATCACTTGCTCGACGGTGAAGGAAAACATCTTGAGGAAACCTGTTCAAGAAATTATATTTCAAAAGGTGTATGACTTCAAATAAGAAAGAGGTCGGATAGAGGTCTGACGGTAGTCGCTCTATGTAAAAAGCAGTATCTACCCCAAATCCTTAGGTTTCAACAGCTGACCCCGCCCATTCAATGACAAATTTCTTGTTAATAGATTTAGATGTTATTTTTCGAAAGTCAAAATCACACGCAATTCGATCTAACCAGCATTGTGTGTTTCCGCCCCCAATTAGTTCATGTAAATTAGGGCCGGCCGGCACCCACCCACTGCCGTTAGGAGATGTATCATGCCATTCGTCGCTGGGAAGTTGCTGTCGACTGTTGCACTCTTCCCCGCGATTCCGCCATCTGGAACAGGAATCGCATGCACCCGCCACCTTTGTTGCCATTAAACGACCAGGGCAGCCACGTCAGCGATGACATGATGTATATACAATCGATTGTGGGTGGATTACGGCCCGCGCTAGTTCGCATGAACTAATCAGTGGCGGAAGCACACAAAGGCAGTTAGATCAAATACAGATCACTAAGGTGGCTTAGTGGTATAAAACACTCCCAGTAAACTACGCGTTTTTAATTCTGTAGTGCTTTTGTTTAGCTTTAGTTAGTGATGTAATATTTCCTATGTTATCTTTTTAACCGAGTCGAAAATTGATTAATTATCACTTGCTCGACGGGGAAAAGAAATATCGTGAATAAATCCGTACGCCCAAGAAATTATATTTCAAAAAAAGATAAAGATAAAAAATTACACACGCACGTCTTACATTTTTTGATATATAATCTTATTGTATTTTATATAATTCTCTTATTTTACTTTTTTCCATTGGCGAAGAAGAAATGCCGAAAGAAACTTGCCAATATAGGTTAAAAGATTTAAAATAGTTGATTAGTAATTACAAAAAAAAATACATAAGCATATTGGTACAATAATGATATCAAATGGTAAAATTAAAGATTGTTAACAACAGATAGTCTGTGCTGAATTATTTCCAGAGATCTTTGTCGTTTACATATTCATCAATTCTATAATAAGCCCTTCTACAGAGAATATTTTTAATGTACTTTTTGAATACATTGTCAGAAAAGGACAGAACTGTTTCAAGCAACTTATTATAAAATCGAATACAATTTACAAGAAAAGTTGTACCAGTCCTAGCAAGCCGATGAATCGGCATACACAAAGTATTTCTACTTCTAAGTTTTTCATTGAAGGTTTGTTTTGTTCTGGATGACAAAGCATAGCTGGTGTAGTACATCCACCTCACAGAAACCCGAGGGCATTGCCAGTGATACTTAATGTTTAACCACAAGAAATTTAATATCTTAACCCTTATTTCAATGCATGTGTAGCGGGCTAGCGACTCCATGCTCAGCACTTTCGGCACAGCGAGCCGGTTGCCACGCGCACGCGGCTCCAGTCGTCCCTTATCGCCCGCTCGAGCTAGGTTCCCCAATTTATGTTAATATAATATGAAATAACATCGTGTGATTGTAAATGACATTTCGTTAAGTTAGGAATAAACGGTGAACTTTCTAACAACTTTCATTTACCTACCCTTATGCCCAGAACACAGTTACAGTAGACATTAAATAGACCTTACACATGTAATTGTTTGCAGCTGTTCATATTTGATAATTAAATAATAGTAAATAAATCTGTGACATATGATAAAATGAAGAATAAAACGATATTACATGGGCAAGGATGCTTCACTAAAAAAGCTATATTTAGACAAAAATATAAGGCTGTGAGTTTAATGGTGAAATATTTAAACATATCCTCACTAAGCCATCAAAATATTCTCTCTACTCGAGCAAATACTTTGTATATTTTAAATACTTGTGGATGTTCCAAATGATGTGCTGTTACATAGCTTTGAAGCAATGGATACACAATACTCAAAGAAATTGTAAATCTAGATAAAATACGCAGTCTCTGGCGTCCATTTAAACATTTCAATGCACTGCGATGTTATAAAATACAAGAGTAGAGCGGTTTTATTACCTCTATATCTGCTTCTTCTTAGAGTTTAACGATTTTGTATTGTTATTGTTTCGTAATCCATTGGCGAAGATACTATAAATAAATATAAATTTATAAATATTGTCGGACAAATTACAAAGCGCCACCTAGCCCCAAAGTAAGCGAAGCTTGTGTTATGGGTACTAGACAACTGATAAACATACGTAAATACATTTTTTTTTGTAAATACATACTCATTATGTTATAAAAGCAAAAAATCCAGACTATTTGTATGAAAAATTGACATGGGCACGGGATAATAACAGCTATCATACTAGAGCATCTTCCTATCTTCTATTAACGCCTCCATACAGACTTGTGACTTTTCGAGGTAGTTTTAGGTATGCTGCAACGCGCTGTTGGAATGATTTGCCTCCTCCATTGCACATTTCGCTCACACTTTAGGCGTCATTTATTAAACTAGCAAAAAGACAGTGACATATATATTTTTTTTATTCTTTAATATATTTATTGTTTTTTATTTTTTATATGGCTTTGCAAGTAAATTTACCATTACTTAATAGTGGATTTGCTTGCTCAGATCATCAAGTAAAAAATTTATACATATACAAATGAATTAACAATTTATTACTTTAGGTATCTAATCGAAATTTCCAAAAATGCAATGTTTATACTATGTGGAGGCAGATAAAACTAGATTTTAAAATGAAATATATCGACTTACCACTATTATATGTACTACATATTGAGGGGATGGTCGTTCCATCACATTATGTTCCGTGCAATACGCTTTTTTTAGAAATGGTCTATTGCAGAACACGATGTACTTGTAATTTAAGGGTCGTGTTCGTAAATAAATTGATACAGAATAATCATAGTCATTCCATGGCTTGCCGCAATGTACAGAATCAGCACTGTAAGTAGATTTCTCCTTAAGGAGGTGCGAATCCGATGATGTTTAATGTAAACTGTCTGTACCTTCTAGGTACTGATTTGACCATATAGGATTTAAAATTATAAACCATATCTGTGGCCATTTAACCTTTTCTTTGAATGAATGTTGTGATAATAGTTATAAACACTTAACATGAATACTAATTTACCACATCACTTGTTACCACATTTAAAACTTGTGCAAACTGCAAATCTGACTGACTCTGACAGATACAACACGCGCCATTGCATAAATAAATGATATGTCTTTAATTGTCATCCGTGATGTTTGTCAGCTGCGCTCTGTGGCAGCTTTGTGGACATAGGGCACTGACATCTTGCCCTGGCCATACGAATTTTTTATATTTTTTTTTTCTTTCTTTTTTCTTATCGTATTGTATTTAAAAATCTATTGTAATATAGTGTCGTTTTTTCTTCTGTAATATCTGTGCTGTCACTCTTGGCCACACTGAAAACCAGGGCTGGGATCATCGAGATCCTGGCATTAGACCCTGAGTGTAAGCCAAGTTCTGACTTCACAACTCCTACAAATGTAATTATTATGTTTTAAATGTTATTTTTGTTTCTTTTTAATTTTTTTTCTTGTTTTAGTGCATGTTCTCTGTGAAATGTGTGAAGTTGGAATAAAATATTTTCTATTTCTATATTTCTTAAATATTTTCATTATACATAGAAAATACCCAGACCATGACAAACAGACAAGTTCATGCACACAAATGTTTGTACTGTGTGGGAATCGAACCCACGAGCGTTGGTGTCGAAGTTTCACCACTGTGCCACCGAGCTCGTCTATACTAATTTTGACATGCAGTGACTGCCGCCAGACCCCCACAACCCAGGTGGACAACCAGACGTTTCTTAGGTAAGGTCAGATGAAATATTATTTCTTGAACGTATGGGTTTCCTCACGTTGTTTTCCGTTACCGCCCAGGAAGTACAGTTACAAATATGTACGTAATGCCGAATACACGAATTTTGTAGTTTATGCCAGGATTCCAACAGGGGACCAGTTGGTCAATAGGCCATTATTTATCCACTGGGTTGTCACTGCTGTAAATCTATGTTTTATTGATATATAATTTATTATACCTACATAGTTATTAAAATACACATGGAAAATAAATATAAAGCATAAAATATATGACACAGAGGTAACGGCAAGTTTGCGAAGCAGTTTGTATATATTTATGTAATATACAGATTTATATATATTATTATACATCCTCCCACTTTCACAATGTATATTTGTTTCGTCATTCTTTCCTCTTGCATTCTTTCTACATGTCCGAACCAACGGAGCATGCCCTTTCTTATCTTAACACCGACACTCTCTTTCGTACATCATCATTTCGAACGCAGTCAGCAAGCGTTATGCCACAAATTTTTCGCAGTGCTCGCATCTCGACCGCATTTATTCTACTTTCATGCTCTTTCTGCCATGCCCAGCTCTCACTTCCATGAGTTATATATATATAGCATTGGCTATTATTAGATTTACCATTTTTACAAAACTTTTAATCAGATATGCAATTGATAATACAATATTTTGATGAATAAAATCAATTAATTGTTCAAAACGCAAAAAAAGAACATAAATACAGGATCATATTTAAATACTTTTGAACTACTAAAGGTTCATTTCGTTACTAGCTGTCCCATTTCGACTTGCACATTGCGTATGAGAATAGAGAGGCATCGTTTAAAACTTTATAAGGAAGTTGCATAAGACTTATAAGGAAGGGCTGCTCCGGTGGTCAGTGACTCGGCTACAGCTTGGCTCGGCAACTAGTAGTTCCTGATATTAGCGCGTTCAAACGAACAAACTCTTCCGCTTTATATATTCCTAGCTGAACCCCGCGGCATCGTCCGTATACCGTGTATACCGGTATACCGTGGGGCCGTTTTTCCTATTTTATTTTTTCTCAACTTCTGAAGGTTGTATCGTGATATTGAATATTTCTTACCTTATATACTATACCTTCCTCAAGAATTGACCTATCAAATGCAAAAATATTTTTTCATATCCGACTTCCAGAGACTAGCGCATTAAAACAAACAAACAAACTCTAGCGCTTTATATATTAGTATAGATTATATAGTTGTCAGTTGTCTTCAGAGAATGAGAAATATGAATGCGAATGGATGACTCAGTGGTTAACTGCCTGCTTTATGCAGATGACGCGGTATTAATAGCAGAATCACCATCTGAACTGCAAACACTAGTCACAACAATGAAAGACGATTTTATGGAGAAAGGCTTATAATTGAATGCGAAGAAAACCAAGATAATGGTATTTGAAAGAGAGACAACCAGAACGAACACTAGGATTTAGATTGATGATGTAGTGTTGAAGCAAGTGGATGAGTACATGAAAAGAGCTATGAATGTGAAAGAATCGAGTGAAGTGTGTAAGGACCGCGTCTTATGGCGCTCGGTTCTCTCTGCCTACCCCGCAAGGGACCTGGCGTGAAGATATACATACATACATAGATTATATATTAATACAGTTTGTAATCTGATACTATGCAAATTATAAATGTTATCTAAAGTACCTGGTCGTGTTCTATCAGAAGGTGATGTCAGAAGCCCTAGAAACCAGCGAGTGTGCATGAGAAGAGCAATGAAGGTTAAAGAAGCGAGTGAGATATGTAAGGATAGAGTCCCGTAGCGCTCGGTTCCCTCTGCCTACTCCGCAAGGAATTTGGCGTGAAGCTATATATAGATGTAAAGTACCATTCTATTTTGTTGATAGCCAACTAGAGTCGCGTCTTCTCGCTATTCTGCAGTTCACCGCTTCCTCCTATGAATTACACTACTAATGGTTGTAGTAACGATTTCACGTCGAGCCTTGACTTGCTTTGTCTGAACTCGACACGGCTCGTATTATTTAAAGGATACGTTATTTCATGTTTCTGATGTGATTTTTGCGTCGCATAACTATTACACCCGTACTATGCAACATATAGGTTTATTTAAAGATAAAATGGTAAAAATTCTCTATTTGCCACTGGACCTTCGCGGACGCTTAGGCGGGTTTAATTATTTTCAGGAACACCGCTCCTATATGAAATCTATATGTTTGTCTGTGTGTGCGTGTTGTCGAATATTAGAATTTTGACTTTAGATTCAGATTCAGCATAAAAAAGTAGAATAGGAATGTTCAGGAACACCGTTCCTATCTCTCAAGAAACATAGTCAAAATGGCCGACAAATTAAAAATAAAATGGAATGGTTATATAATTGACCCGCCAGATGTTCCTCTGGCAATGTAAGCTTGCGCATTCTCAACTGGTTTCAAATATAATCTTATTGTATCTATTCTCATATTTTACTATTTTTCTTTTTATCTGTCAGTATTTCGGAAATGTCCTTTCGCGAAGAAGAAATGCCGAAAGAAATTTAAATAAATTCATATCATATATTGATATAATAACTATGTCAAATGGTAGAATTAAAGAATATTAAGAAAACATTGTCTGTGCTGAATTATTTCCAGACATCTTTGCCAGTTACATATCCATCAATTCTACAATAAGTCTTTGTATAGAGCAGGTATAGAGGGTATTTTTGATTTGCTTTTAAAATATCTCAGAAGAACACAGAAGTGTTTTAGACAATTATTACAGAATAGATTACAGTTTATCAATTCTGTAATAATTGACTTTTTTCAATTAAGTAAATATTATTAAAAATACCTAAACTAATAACTATACGTGATTAATACCATAAATTTAGTAGTTAGCTTGTATATAATTTAATTAGTTCTTCATGTGTACATTGTCAATATTCCTTATTGTATGTCTAGACGCTACAACTTGTTAACTTTACAGATTTGGTTATATGAAATTAACTAGAATTTAGACTGCATACTTGTTTACTATAGATAAAAAAACAACTAAGAATACGCCAATAAAAATTTACGTTGGTTTTACACAGTTCTAGACCAATCTACATTAGAAAGAGTGGGAGTGGAGTGGTAGAAAGAATATGTTGGCTCAGCAATTAACAGCTTCTCGCGGCCTATTTGTTGTCTGTCGACTCCCAAAAGGAATAAAGTTATGCCGAAAGCGGGAAAAGTTTTTATTTGTTTTCTGTGCATATTTTGGCAAACACATGAAGTATCTAATTAGTCACAAACATTATTAACTACCAAACTTAAGAACTATGCATTTAATTTTGTATAATGGTTAACGTCGTGCCTTTCCACCGAACTTGAAAACTGTTTGAATCAGATAATGCAATTGTGGTTTTTAACGGTTTACAGTTTTTTGCTAATTAAATTGGTAAATTGCCTATGCAATTTACCAATTAAATTAGCAAATGTTATCATTGGGGTTGCGAGTGACTCGCTATCGTCTTAAGAGGTAAAATCAACCTCAAGGTTTATTGAGGTGGGGTCTCGCACTTAGACACCCTCGCTACTAAGACAGAAACTCATCAGACCCGACTGGTAACCTAAACCACTCGTAAAAAGCAAATCCAATCATTTATTTGCACACAACCACGGGTAGTAAATAACGGGTTATAAAAAATGAAAAATAATAATGAACAATGTAATCAAGTTGATTTACTTATTCTGCTAGCTACGGCCCCTGACTTCGTATGCGCGCAACCCGGTATCCCGCTATATCCGCTTCTTCTTATTTTCTTTCTATTTTCTCGACTTGTAATGATCATATCGTGATGTAAAATAGCCTATAACATTTCCAAAGAATTGGGCTATGAAATGCAAAAAGGTTTTTTTTAAGTTCAATAATAGTTTTAGAGATTACGCGCTAATCAAACAAACAAACTGTTCAGCTTTATATATTAGTATAGATACGCGCACGCAACGTAAGCGAAGATTGTGTCACTACACAACTAAATACGTAAATACATATTTTTGTATACACATACTTATCACAAAAAACACCCAGACTAAGACAAACAGACATGTTCATGCACACAAATGTTTGTCCTGTGTGGAATCAAACCCACGACCGGGGCATTTCTCATTCGGTACCAAGGAAATTCAGTATACTCTCTAAAAATCTGCTCAAAGAGATTATAGTTATTTATATTTATAGTTGATCTCGCTAGGAGATACGCTTTTGGTGCACCTTGCAAATTAACAAACGAGAAATAGGAGCTATTCAGCTTAATACCAACCGCTAAGTTCCACTATCATACGACTCGCCACAAACTTAAATTTCAACCCAACCATCTTGACGAGTCAATCCATTATAATACGCTTTTTGAGGTATTTTCTACTACAAACGGTGAAATTTTGGAATAAATTATCCTTAGCTGTTTTCCCGAACAATTACTATATGTCTTCAAGAAAAGAGCCTATGCATTCCTAAAAAGGCAACGGATCAGTAACACTTTGGTGTTGCTGGTGTCTATGGGCGGTAGTGACCCCTTACCATCAGGTGACAAACATGCTCCTTTTATGTATAGAAATCTCCCTCTAATATGTATTCAAAAAAAATATATACGACACACTATATGTGATAGTACGATAGTATTTCATAATTGTATCTTGTAGCATGTTATTCAACAACTAGTATTTACAGCGCCTGAGCCCTCGTGGAGAGGCGAAACACGTATCGCAGCAACGACCAGGACAGTCATGGCAGCAACGGTGGCGGGTGCATGCGGTTTCCTTTCCAGATGGCTGGCAATCCCAAGGACGACCGCAACAGCCTAGATAGACACTGCCTGAGCAGCCATAGCAGCGACAGCATGTTGCATCTATTAACGGTAGTGGGTCGGCGCTAGTACTAATTAGCATGAACTAATTGGCGGCAGAAGCACACAAAGCAGGTTAGATCAAATTGCATATTTCATAATTGTTAACGTACATACACGAAGATATTCAATGTAAGTACGTACATTTCTCACTTAAACGATTAAATTGCAATCACGTCCCATTTCAACCGAGTCTGATATTTTAAGTTATTTTCGTCCACAAGTTCATTTGCAGCCAGTTACTGTAGAGCCCTACAACCACTACTGTGCAAGCAATCAAGTGAATTATTAAAAGTCACTCCAAGCGCTGTATTCCCTGCATTTAACACTATGGTAGTCTAGGCGCATCGAGCCAGCAAGATCCAGTATTATCCAACATAATCCGGTTTCATTCTAAAGCTGTAGTGTAACAGCCTAAATAAGATGCAGTGCGAACATTATCTACAATGAAATACTCTACCATAAGAGCAGTGATGGCTCAATGAGCTAGTACATGCTCATTGTTGTGTTTTAGTCTAAATTTGTGTTTTTGAATTTATGGTCATTTCAAGGATATGAGGAAACTCGCATATCCTTGAAATTATATTTCGCAAAACGTGTGACGTTATCTAAATACCAGTTGAGAATGCGCAAGCTTGCATTGCCAGAAGAACACCTGGCTCGTCAATTATATGACAATTCAATTTTTTTTTTTTAATTTGTCGGTCATTTTGACGATGTTCCTTAAGAGATAGGAACGGCGTTCCTGAACATTCCTATTCTACTTTTTTATGTTGAATCCGAATCTCAAGTCAAAATTCGAATATTCGAAAAAAAGCGACAGACAACCACACAGACAAACATATAGATTTCATATAGGAACGGTGTTCCTGAAGATCTGGTATTCCTCTGGGTTGTGGATATGTAACGGCAATTGCTATATATAAATATATATATCTTCACCAAACCCTATCCAAGGCTTAGATAGCGAACCCCGCTAAACCTAATAGGTTAGGAAACGGTATAACACTAAGAAGAAGAACTAAGTCATTTTGAAACAACATATGATAACAAATATGTAGGTAACGTTTTCTATAGCAACACAGTCAGATTAAGCGACTTTTGCTACTCCCATTTTAACAAAATACCTCTTTATACACGATTATGAAATATACACCATAACAAGAATAGTCTGAAATTAACAAATTCAATAACTTACTAAAATATCTATATGTATGCTAGCGTATCATTTCGTGATCAATGATTCCAGGCAAATCAAGGATCAATGCTTCATTATACATAACATTTAATAATGATAACATTATACATAACGGATTAGTTGAACTTTTTACCTATGTAATAAGGGTGGCTTAAATACAAGCAAAAAATCAAAATATTGTTTCTCCAAATCAGCAGAAGTAAAAATTCTTCGAGTAGATGATTTCAAGTGACGTCACTGTAGTGATAGTAATCAAATTAGGTATATATAAAGAGAGTGTCTGAGATTGTAATAATGAAAAAATGGTCATTCATAATTAGGATTAGCAAAAAAAAAGCCAACTTGTTACCATTGGATTGGTGTTTTAGGCTGCAGTCTTGCCAGACTGTCTTGCTGTTATTACATGAGTAAATATGCGAGTGAAAGTAAGCAGATTTCTCGCTAGCAATAAATGAAAAAAAAAACAATTTTTTACGATTGTTGTAATTTTATAATGTGTTGCATCACCGTTCTTTTTCTGAACGGATCGTTGACCAAATCTATCGTGAACATGTGCATATTAATCACCTGTTGCAAGTTATGCTTGTTAATAATTTTTGTGTAGTATGCTTGTCAAAATGTGACGGAACTAAAGAAATTAAACGATAACATATTCTCAACAGTAGATGCATGAGACGCGGACTCGCAGACTCTAAAATTAAAGGTACCGATATTGACCTTTTAATGGGACAGTTGGGTGATATTTTACGAAGTTTGCCTGCAGGCAACGCGCCATCTAGCATTTGAATATTAAAAGACCATTAAATTCACCTTGTAACTTAAAAGGTATGAGGAAAATCCCCCACGTTGCTTCATTGCTAATTGTACACAAAGCCACTGACTACACCTAACGACCTTCGTCTATGGACGACAGTCTGAATCGATGGCTGTACTTTTCCAAGTACGAAGTATATATATATATATACGTATATTCGTTTGTTGATGTTGCTCAACTAGCTTGTTGAATTAGTGTATTGACTGTAAAATTATTGCACACTGAATATTATACACTGTACGCCTGCAGTGTTCTGACAACCGCCGGTCCATTCAGCCGGTAGTATTTTCCGTTGCCTATATTCGACGTGATTCTAAAATCGTAACCAGATCTGCTCCATACCAAATCGACGATCGCCATTTCATCCTTTCTTTAAACGTCCGTACTTTTTAACTTTTTTGCTGTCTTCCAAATGGTTTAAAATTTAGCATAACATTTAACGTTCTATCAAAGAAGGCTCCTTTATTTTTAACTACCTGCTGTGACTACGCCCGCGTAGTTATTTTGGTTTTTAAGTCTTCTTAGTAATCACAAACATTATCAGTGAATAAGTAGTTAAAATGTTGATACGGTGGATTATTTTTTTTTTATGTGCTTTCAAGGCATTCATATATATCAGCTGAATCGTAAGCTTCTCTGCACCCAGATGTTGTATAAAAAAATATCTAAATTTGATCATTGACGGGCGGTTATGTAGATCTCGTTGTGGTTGTACATGGAGTATATTTTGGAAAATAATTTACTGTGACTCAAATATCAATAAAGAAGCAAAAACAGAAATGTGTCTGTCTATCTCTGTGTCCATTGTGCAAAAAGTAATAAACGAATTAAGAAGAAACTTTACGAGTAGATTGTTTGTATTCTGTGAGGTTATCACCTGACGCTTTGGATCGATCGTCTTTATTTTAACACTGTATAGTGTACAGTCATATTCCGAGGTAGCTGATCGTTTGTTAGGTGAATATTTCTTTGGTACGCGAACCCCGGAACTCTACACCCGCTGCCAATACAACAACTCCTCAGGAGTTCACTGGTGACCTCAACCATACTCAGGAACACAACAACCCTCTAGGAATCTGTTATTTGGCTGCAGTTTTCTGCGAGGTGGTGGTACTTTTGTAAGTACATACTTATTATACACAGAAACACTAAGGCCAAGGCATGTTCATGCGCACAAATATTTGTCTTCCAAGGGAATCGAACACAAACTTGGTCGTGATAAAGTCGCCTCACTAACAATTCGACCTCGTCTGAAACTAAATTATTTCCTTCATTATGCACAAATCTCGGCTTCCAAGGCCTATCTGGGCAGTTGAAGCATTTGTGTGTTTCAAAATGTAGGTCGAGTATGTTGCAGTGCCATAAAATTTACTGGAAAAGACTCATTATTAAATTAGGGTTACTTGAATTTCAGTGGAGGAGCTGCGTTGTCAACGGAGACATCAACGAATGTTACTAGCTATAAGCAACCCTAGTCTTAAACATGGCTGCTACTTGAACGACGTTTTAATTTTTCTCCCAACCATCATCGCCGGTCATCCGAGCAATACATCATCTCCCAACGCGGTATCAGCTTTATTAACATAGCAATTCCTCAGGAGCTTACTGTTAACGTTGCTCACTAGCAGGAACACGATCTTTCAAGGACTGGTTATTTGTCTACGATTCTGTCAAGACTTCCTCAGTCAGTCTGCTATGATAAATAAATAATAATAAATATTGTTGGACAAATTACACAGCGCCATCTAGCCCCAAAGTAAGCGAAGCTTGTGTTATGGGATACTAGACAACTGATAAACATACGTAAATACATTTTTTTTTTGTAAATACATACTTATTATACATAGAAAATACCCAGACCAAGACAAACAGACATGTTCATGCACACAAATGTTTGTCCTGTGTGGGAATCGAACCCAGGAGCGTTGGTGTCAAAGTAGCGTAACAGGGCGTTTCACCACTGCGCCACCGTGCTCGTGATGTGCTCTAACTGTGTTCTTTCTTAAGAAACTCTGTACAGATTTACTAGCACAACTCAAATTGGGAGAGTATTTTAACCAATAAGCAGATAAGTGACGTTATCTTGATCCGCGGAGTAGCCAATAAGAGCTTCGCGTTCTACTTTACCACCCGACCCGTAGCGGTAAGTTGATTTACTATGTATAGTCTCATCGGTTCTCCATAGATCATCTTTCATTAATTAATTTAAGAGAGGTAAGGCGCATCAAATCAGCCCGTCTGGGGAAGTACCTCCACCTCACAGAAAACCGCAGCCAAATAACAACTCCCTAGAACCCTCTCTGTTGTGTTCCTGCATGTGAGTGAGGTCACCAGTAAGCTCCTCAGGAGTTGCTATGTAAGCAGCAGAGGAGCCATCGCGTAAGTGATAATTAATATATCGCAAGCGTTAATAGGTTACGGAATCCGCTTCACATCAGGTGGGCCGTACGATTGTATGCCTCCTAAGGTAGTATAAAAAAACCTACCCAGAAGTAATTTACGATATTTTGTTACTCACGAAACGGTTGTATCAAACTTTTTAGAATTAATGTACGAGTACGTTGTAAAATCCAATACTGTAAAGTTATTGAAACGGAAAGCGCCAGAAGCGGCCGCTATTAGAACTAATATGTTCCAATGCGTATATCAATTAGAGGGATTATCAAACAACCATGTAATTAATTTTTTAAACAACCACACGTTTCGAGAATTATTAATTTTGAATATTTAATTAATAATATAAATTTAAACCTACTGTAACCAAATTGATGGTGTTTTAACAGAAGGTGAGTTGTTACATTCGAGGCAAATTCATCAGGAGCCCTTGGAACTACCCCGCATTGGATTTGGTGTTAAATTATAAATTGATATTTCAATGGGATCCTTGATGGTTTGAAAACACAATTGGATAGGAATTGGACCAGGTAGGTGGCGTTAATCTCGGTATGTCACCAAATCTTGCGACTGAATATAATGTGTCGCTGCTTTTCCGGGCAGGATGACGTCAGTCGAGTCCGCTGGTATATATATATATATATATATATATATCCATATACATATATATGTATACTAGCCGACCTGGTATACATATATAATATAATGTTTATTCTATATAAGGTGGAATAAAATTAGACGCTCTGGAATAGAACTAGCTCTTTAAGGGAGGTGGCGCACAATCCCCCTGCGCCTCCGCCTCACTGAAAACAGCAACCGAAACTCCTTTCAGGCTTGTTCCTGTTGTTTGTCGATATTCATTATTTAGCCTATTTTGACAATTTCCTGTGAGTACCTTTCATAGGAGTGAAGGGAAAAGCCACATCCCAGTAAACTGGATTGTGGAAACAGTCACTCTAGATTGTTGTCGTCAGGATCGATTTGCTCCGGTTATTTCAGGGAATAATCTTCACGCAATACCGGATTTTTCCATACGGCACTGTGCCAGCTTTTGTAGGGTACCGCAACCAAATGACGAATCCTTATTTTTATACAACGTCGACAGACATATACGCATACGACCCACCCACTTGATGTAAAGTGGTCACCGAAGTCTATAAACGCTTGTAATATAGGAAATAATGCTCGTGTGTTTGCAGCCCTCTGAAATCTGATAGCTCATGATGATAATATATCAAATAAAAGGACATAGCGCGAGTGATACTTAATGTATTACAAGCGTTCATAGGTTACGGTAACCACTTCACATTAGATGGATCATATGCCTGTATACCACCCAAAGTTGTACAAGAAAAAAAACTACAGTTAAGCAGAGTGGTGGAATAAGCTCTAAATAACTTCGGTTGAAGAAAGATCCGTTTCCTTGTAGCAGGATGAGTAAAGTTAGTGGAGGTGACGAGCTCGGTGGCTCAGTCGTGAAAGATGCGACTTTCACACCAAACATCGTGGGCTCGATTCCCACACAAGACAAACATTTGTGTCCATGAACATGTCTGTTTGTTTTGGTCTGGATGTTTTAAGAGAGGTAGAGCGCATCAAAGCAGCCCGTCTGGGGAGGTACCTCCTCCTAAAACCGCAGCCAAATAGTAACTCCCTAGAGGGTTGTTGTGTTCCTGTGTGTGAGTGAGGTCACCAGTAAGCTCCTAAAGAGCTTTGTAAGCAGCAGAGGAGGCATCGCGCGAGTGATACTCAATATATTACACGCGTTAATAGGCTATGGTAACTGCTTTACATCAGGTGGACCATATGCTTGCATGACTCTTGACCTTGTATAAAAAAAACTCGCTCATTTGTAGTGAGTGACGGTAAATGTTGCCTGTCCTGATCCAACCCTTATTCATCTCACTGTTCTCTACCTTTCTACTGATGCTGCATGTTTCTACACGGTTACAGTTTACTGTTGTTATTGGTCAGCCATTACTTTTTTACTAGGCCAGCCAGGCCCTGATTGGTTTCGATGAAATAGTTATTTTATACATCGTTCAACCAGTACTTACAACTATGTAGCACTGCGATATAAACGAGCTCTGCATACTAATGTACAATAACTAAATTTATCCCTTCATTTTTCAGGTTCCGTACCAAATACACAAAAATATATGTAGGTATGCGTGTGTAACTTCTGCCTTCCCGCAAGGTGGGTAGGCAGAGGGAAACAAAAATAATAATAATGTAATACAAATATAATATCATCGGTCATGTCGGTTGGTGTATCTTATTATATATAAATCTTCTGTAGGTGTGTTTGTCACCTAACTACAGCACATTCGCAAATCGTATGGTTTTGATTAATTTTTACTATGAATACAGGCACACAATTTTGTTTATGACTGTACTATCTCAACACTTTTTTATCTATACGTAATTTATACTAAGGGACGAATGGGTACCTAAAAAATTAATTAATATTGACTGGTCTCCTATCAGGGAAACAGTGGGCCCCTGAATTGGTGAAAAAGTGGAATCTACAACCTTTATTCCGAGGTACAAGTTTCAGGCGAACCCCTTAAACTCGTACCCCGGAATAAAAGTGTAAGTCACGAGTCTCCTAAACGGCTCGACCGATTTGTATGAAATTTTGTGTGTATATTTCAATGGGTTCCCTGATGGTTTGAAAACACATTTGGACCCGGTAGGTGGCGTTAATGTCGGTATGTGACCAAATCTTGAGACTGAATATAATGTGGCGCTACTTTTCCGCTAGTATATATATATATACTAGCGGCCCCGGCAGACGTCGTATATATATATATATATATATATATATATAGGTAGTATCTTAGGTAGCGCACAATCCGACTGCGCCTCCGTCTCACAGAAAACCGAGATCTACGTTTAAATTGTAGCAGTAAGCTCCTTAGGAGTTGCTGTCAGGAAATCAGGAAAACTGGTTACCAATTATTGTTTGCCTGGAGCCAGTTTCACTCAAATAGTTGATAAAATAGTTAAGAGGGATTACCACCCCAACACAACTTTAATTGTTTTTATTGGGAGGAGAGGAAATTTAAACAAACATATAATGATTAAATATTTTAATATGTTACAACAGTTAAATGTGGGAAAAGTGTTTTATTTACTTTCACATACAGTCATTTGTTGGCCCGAGGCGGAAAATGCATCTAGGTATAGATTAAATGATAAAATGCATACATTGACATTATATGATGACAAATTTCATATACTTGACATAAATATATTTAATAATAAACATTATAATTTGACAGAAGATAAATTTTATCTTAGCAATTTTTATAAAAAAACAATGTAAATAGTAAAAATAGAAAAATGTAATAGCAGTATTCAAAATGAAACTAAAAGTAATAATAATACAATATCCCCATCAATTGTATATTGTCAAGAATATAGAAATAATAATAATTGTATCAACCTGATGCACCAAAACATTCAGGGGATGATAGGAAAGGAGTTAGAATTGGAGTTGTTTATGAATTGTAGCAATATTGATATTTAAGTCTAACTGAGCACTGGCTAAAACACCATCAATTCATTTTCAGCTTCAATAACCACCAGGTTGCAAGCTCATTCATCAGAGAGAAGTATATACATGGTGGCTCTTTAATATTATTAAATAAGTTGCTTAAATTTAAAGAAAGGTGTGACATTGTGAGCCTCTCTGTTGAGCGAGTTGTAGAGATTTCATGCATTGAATTGGAACTATTCATTGTTATGAACCTGTATAAACCTCCTAGCACGCCCTTTGAAACATTTTCAAATATCAAGGAGGATGCCTTAAATAAATTATCTAATAGCCATAAAACTGTTATAATTTGTGGAGACTTTAATATAAATATCTTGGAAAAAAATACTGTTACCTACAACTTTTTAAATTTATTTAAATCAAACAATTTGCATCATATTTTTACAGAGCCAACAAGGGTAACTGCTACAAGTGCTACATGTATTGATAACATATTTAGCACTGTAAAACCTTCGTATCAATCTATAATTAATAAAGTTCAGTCAGACCATTCAAGTCAGTTGGTTTCATTTCCAAATTCTTCAAAAATACAAAGAAAGCAAATAAATTATATACCATTTAGTAAAAGTCGCTTAGAAAGATTTAAGTCTAATATAGCAGAAAAAATTGTATTGTATCACGGTACTCCGGACCACTTGTACAGTTCGTTATTTAGCTTAATCACTAGTGAATTTAATGCAATCTTTACTCCAAAACAACTGTCTGTAAGTAACCGTATGACATTCAGTGATTGAACAACTCCTGGTATTTACAAAAGTCGGAATAAATTGTATGAACTTTATGAAGAAAGGACCTGTAATCACAATCCGACTTTTCAAGAACTTGTAAAAAATTATGCTAAAATATTTAATCGAGCCTGTTCCAATGCCAAGTCTATATATTTAAGAAATAAAATTACTGGTTCAACAAATATTATTAAATCTGTTTGGAATATGATAAATAAGACGGGTAGAGTGAAAGTACGTAGTCGAGACTTTCAGTTAAAGATAAATGATATAGATATCAAAAATGATGTAGAAATTGCGACTGAGTTTGAAAAATATTTTTCTAACATTCCTCTTATTACTACGAGAAATCTTAGGTCTTCTTCTATAGCTGCTGAACTGGTTCTCAAACAGAGCGTGGTAGAATGCGACACAATATTTGAATTTTCAGCTGTAAGCCCAAAAGATCTTTTGAACGCTTTTAAATCAATAAATATGAAAAACACTAAAGATCTGTGGGGTCTATCTGTCAAAACCATATCTTCTATTATTATTTCAATCGCTCCACGTTTAGCTACAATTTTCAATTGTTGTGTAGCATCTGGTGTATTTCCTGACTTGATGAAACATAGTAAAATCATTCCATTATTTAAATCTGGTGATAGTTCGGACCCTTCGATTTTTCGACCTGTTTCCATACTGCCCATTCTCAGTAAAATTTTTGAAAAACTAATGCTTAGCCAGTTGCTTAGACATTTCAATACACATAATTTGCTTCATAGGAGACAGTTCGGATTTACGAGAGGTTGTTCAACTATAGACGCAGGGATTCATTTGCTTAAAAGTATATTCGCGGCATGGGAAGGTTCGCAAGATGCCTTGGAAATTTTCTGTGATCTGTCTAAAGCGTTTGACTGCGTGCACCATGACACTCTTGTCAGAAAATTACACCACTACGGTATCAGGAATAAGGCTCTCGAACTTCTGTCTTCTTATCAGGGCAATAGGATACAGAAGGTCAATGTTAATGGTAAAAGATCTTCGGGGTCCCCTGTAGTTATGGGAGTCCCACAGGGGTCAATTCTAGGTCCATTCTTATTTTTAGTATATATAAATGACTTAGCTTATTATGTAAAGGATAAACATGAGATTGTATTGTTTGCGGATGATACCTCTTTGACATTCAAAATTAATAGACAGTTAGGTAATTATGACGAAATTAACGATGCTCTCTCTAAAGTTATGCATTGGTTTAGTGTTAATAATCTGCTTTTAAATGCCAAAAAGACTAAAGTAATTAAGTTCTCAACACCTAATGTAAGACTGGTGACTACCAATTTACATGTTAATGGAACTAATTTAGCCCCTGTGGAGACAACTGTGTTCTTGGGTATAACAATTGACTCCAAACTACAATGGAGCCCACAAATTGAAAAATTATCATGAAAACTAAGTTCTGCAGCCTATGCAGTGAAAACTATTAGACGGCTCACTGATGTTGATATGGCTAGAATAGCTTATTTCAGCTACTTTTATAGTATTATGTCATACGGAATTCTTCTTTGGGGTAACTCCGCGGACATTAACACCATCTTTTTATTGCAAAAGAGAGCCATAAGAGCTATCTACAAACTTGGTCCCCGGGAGAGCCTTAGAGAAAAATTCAAAGAAATAAATATTCTAACAGTCGCATCGCAATATATCTATGAAAATCTTGTTTATGTCCATAAAAACATAGACTTATTTTGTAAAAAGAGTGATACTCGTAACATAAATACTAGATATAAGCATAATGTTGTGTTACATGCAAGCCGTCTCCACAAAATAAGTAATTCTTTTATGGGACAATGTATACGGTTCTATAACAAACTTCCCAGCAATATAAGAGAATTGTCAATAAACAAATTTAAAACTACTATTAAAGCCAAATTGTGTAGCAGGGCATATTATAAAGTATCTGACTATATTAATGATAAAAATGCCTGGGATTGAGTCGATCCAATTGTAATGTAATTAATAAATTATGTAAATTTGTTTGGATACCAAAAGAGGGATGCCTGAGTTTTTTGGCAGTATTTTTATCAGTGCTCACCTAGTCATGAGCTGCCGTGCAGTTAGGGAAAAAAATTGTGACGATTCCAAACAAATGTAGCCATTTTTACGGAATAAAAATATTTTGACTTTGACTTTGACTTTGACTGATGGTAAACAGTTAACGTAGCCTACGGATATTTGCAACACCAGGTTCGATTTGCTCCGGTTATTTCACGGAATACGGAATGTGTCACTCGTGCCTTGTCTACCCTTTAAAAACCTCTTCACGCCTTTCTTGAAGAGCCCCATGCTGTAGTCTCTTGGGAAAACCTGGCTGGGAGTTCATTCCACAACTTGAGAATTCTCGGAAGAAAACTTCAATGGAACCGCACAGTATGCGACCATTGCGGTTCTAGCGTTTCGGCGAGCGTTGCGGTTACAAAATATTGCTGTCGGTATCATATCATCCAATTCTTTAGTACACAACCCGTTGTATAATCGGTAGAACACTCAAAAGGAGGCAAAATCTCTCCTTAAACTTAAGGGTTCAATACCGTTTGTAAGCATAGGATCGTCGACAATTCTCACAGCTCGTCTCTGAATCGAATCACATGGTCCAAGCTGGTATCCTGGTGCCCCCGCCCAAAGGTGACTGCAGTACTCCATGAGCGGTCTGACTTGAGACTTATATAACATTAGTCTTTGACCGCACTGACGTACTGCTTTGCTCTTTGAGCACACCAAGTTTTTTAGACGCCAGTTTAACCTTTTCCTCTAGGGGACTTCTATATTGAACGTCACTGGAGATTTCGACACCAAGCATCCTAATACTGTTGGTGATGGTAATGTGTTCTGGGATTTAGGAACCACAGCAAATGGGGTTTTCTTAGCGGTGAACGCCCAAATTGTTTCCTCATGGGGTTGATGTAAGTTTGTTTGACATAAGCTGTAAAATAAAATTTGATATTTCAGATAGCTTCGGATTTCTTTAGGTTAAATTTGGTTCAAGTTTGGTTCAGGCTCGGGACAGGTTTGTATCAAATTTCTGTCAGTTTATTTTTATACGTCGGAAGGCATACAAGCATACGGCCCACCTTATGTAAAGTAGTTAACGTAGCATTTGAACGCTTGTATACATTAAGTATCATTAACGCGATGCCACCTCTGTTGCTAAAACAGCAACTCCTTAAGAGTTTACTGGTGACCTCACTCACACGCAGGAACACAACAACCCTCCAGAGAGTTGTTATTTGGCTGCGGTTTTCTGTGAGCTAGAGGTACTTCCCCAGGACTTTGATGCGCTCTACCTCCGAGGATTGTTTATTATTAATTGAATATAAATATTGAGTTGCTCATCAGCACAGTTACCCTAGATCTGGACTCATCTGAAGAGAGTTTCTTTTTTCTCTCAGACTCTCAGAAGGTTTTTTATTATTCTTGCAGAACTACGGTACCCCAAACTGGACCAAGTTACGTAACGAGATGTAAAATGTTACAACTACGTATTACAGCGTCGCCGTTGCAATTATTCCGCGCACTGAATACTAATGAAGCGATGAAAGCTGAAATTGAGTGTATACTGCAAATATCCTACCATTATATCGTCAGAACATGTGGCAAGTATCGCTATGAAATTGCACTACTGAAAATGCGTTCAGATTTACCTAACTACGTGGCACTATCCACCACATCAACCCTTACCCATCCCACTGCATGGATACCGGTTTCCCTTCAACCGGTGGTGTTTAGAGCATGCTCCACCACGCTGCTCAAATGCGGATTGGCGGAGGCCAGTGTTTTCAAGCCGCCCGAGGGCCACTGGCTTAACTTAACGACTGTCATGTCATCTATCGACAACAGCCGGGACCGACGGCGTAAGTGCCCTCCGAAGCACAGAGAAACTAGAGATAGATAAACCCATCCATTGACAGGCTGCTGGAGACGTTGCTTAACCTGCGTGTTAACGATACGCGCAACGACGCCATCGAGCTCTCATGTGGTACTATGTTGCAATAAAATCAGCTGTAAGTGACTGATTCTAATCTATATGTCTAGATATAATCTATATCCATCTAATATATACTTAGTCTGGCCATAAATACTGTTACAATTAAAAATAAACAAAATGTAACATTTGAATTTGGAATCTGTCATTATTACGAGTATATGATTGTTCGTTGAGTTTACTCATTTTGCCGCCAATACATTATACAATATTTTGCGATATTAAAATGGAGTGGGGTGATAAAGAGAACCGAATCGCTGTGATTGCATTACACAATGTAGGTATGGAGCCAAATGCTATTTTTAAAACTCTCCATACGCTTGGTATTAGTAAAATGTTTATGTACCGGCCCATTAATAGGTACAATGAGATCTCCTCTGTTTGTGACAGAAAAAGATCTGGCCGTCCACGTAATGTTCGTACGAAAAAGGTGGTCAAAGCAATAAGGGAAATAATTCGAAGAAATCCTGACCGAACGCAAAAGGTTCATCTAGGGAGATGAAGATAGAACCTAGAACCATGTCGCGTATTTTAAAAGATGACTTAGGACTTGCAGCCTATAAGAGACGTACTGGTAATTTCTTAACTGATAATTAAAAAAAGAATAGGGTGGTAAAATCGAAACAACTACAGAAGCGGTACGCAAAGCGAGGTCACTGAAAATTTTTGTTTACGGATGAGAAATTTTTTACAATTGAGCAACTTTTTAACAAACAAAATGACCGTATTTATGCTCAAAGCTCTAAGAAAGCTTCTCAATTAGTCGACAGAGTGCAATGTGGGCACTATCCGACTTCAGTGATGGTTTGGTGGGGTATTAGCTATGAAGGAGTGACTGAACCATACGTTTGTGAAAAAGGTATCAAAACCTTAGTCTAAGTGTATCAAGATACCATTCTTGAGAAGGTAGTAAAGCCCCTTAACAACACCATGTTCAATAACCAATAATGGTCCTTCCAGCAAGACTCGGCGCCGGGTCATAAAGCTCGGTCTACGCAGTCTTGGTTGGAAACGAACGTTTCGGACTTCATCAGAGCTGAAAACTGGCCGTAGTCTAGTCCCGATCTTAATCCGCTGGATTACGATTTATGGTCAGTTTTAGAGAGTACGGCTTGCTCTAAACGCTATGATAATTTGGAGTCCCTAAAACAATCCGTACGATTGGCACTGAAGAATTTTCCCATGGAAAGAGTGCGTGCTTCTATTGATAACTGGCCTCAACGTTTAAAGGACTGTATGGCAGCCAATGGAGACCACTTCGAATAAGCTTTTTATATTTTAAATTGTTTTATATTTATGTATTAAACTAACACATGTAAAAGTAATAAATGTTATTTGCAATAGAATTATTTTTTTCTTTGTTTCAGTATTTATGGTAAGACTAGGTATAATAATTATTTTATCTGCAAAGCAAGCAGGCTACTTAATCAGCTGCCGGATAACTATCCGGAAGTTGATGTTTTCACGACTACGCGGCCATTATACAATTTTTTGACAACTCATTCTTTGGCACCTTAGGTGACTAGTAACTCTTATTCGTCGCTTGAGGTGTTGGGGAGTGTGTGATTGTAGCACAAGTATAAAAACTCTTTCTCTCTTTTTTATTAGAAATGTTAACATTAGTGATTTCTGGATTTTAGAGCTTGCCAGTTCGTGAAATTTTTTAAGTAACTTTTTTTTACTCATTTCCTGTAATTTGTGGTGACTCTAATATCTCGGATATTTGCTAACTACCTATATGTGTAAACTGTGAAATGGCTATATATTTCATATAAATATTCTATCATATTTTTAATTCATTATCTTTAATGATAAAATATAGCTATCTTCTTGTCTTGCCTTGCCTTTGCAGTAGTTTAAGACGTACTCGGATTTCCTTGTTCAAAAAAAAAAATAAGACGAGGGAATAGCTAATATAATGCCTTAAAAGTTACATTATATTGTATATTAAAACTTACTATTGCTACTTAAAACCATAGCACTTCCAGAGGTTCTCTATAGCACACTCCAAGGACCTAGGTGCATCTTGGACCCTCGTCACGCCATGATAATCCTGTCAGCCGAGCCCACTTCATTTCCCTGACATCGTGACAGAACAGTCCACTTGCTGTCCAGTCGAAAGCCAACACTGATTTTGAAGGTTTTGCTTTAATAATTTATCATTATTCACAAATGTATAGCATTAATTTCGCTAAAATATTGTTTAATTAATTAATTAATAAAAGTAAATATATACAGAATGCCTCCAATTGTAAATATCTTTAGTTTTATCATAGTACTAGGCGTTTTGTTTTTCTTTTAAACCTTTCGGGTAAATTTGTTGATACATAAAAATTAACAAATGGTGATTTTATTTATAATAATAATTTAAAACGGTTGTTGTGTGAGTAAAGTCACCAGTAAGGTGACTTCACTCACACAACAACCATCCAGAGAGCTGTTATTTGGCTACGGTTTTCTGTGAGGTGAAGGTACTTCCCCAGACGGCTTCCCCAGTCGGGCTGTTATGATGCGCCCTACCTCTCACCTGATAAGTGATCAACGCCATCCATCCATCGGCAACACCAGGCTCAGAATGGTCTACTTTACACTCGTAGA
Source organism: Pyralis farinalis (assembly GCA_947507595.1). Taxonomy (NCBI): domain Eukaryota; kingdom Metazoa; phylum Arthropoda; class Insecta; order Lepidoptera; family Pyralidae; genus Pyralis; species Pyralis farinalis. The sequence goes on from OX382258.1 coordinate 23,000,262, forward strand.
ATCCAAGCAAGCACAAGAATCATGTAAACCACATTTTAAGAGGTTTGGCATCCTTACAATACCAAGTCTTTATTTGTTAGTGCTTTTAACTGACTTCAAGAAGCAGCTTCCCTTTCTTGAAACTGAAAATCAAAGGATTGAGCGTGAAAAAACCAGAAAGAAATGTTTTAAATCCAATCTGCTATCCAGCTTAAATGTTGTCAAGCACTGTCCGCAATACCAGTCAGTAAAATGTTTCAACTTGCTGCCAGTGCAGTTTAGAGAAAATATTGGCCACTTTCCATTCAAAAATAAATTAATAAGGTTATTGTTGGAAAAAAATGTGTACAACATTGAGAACTTTTCTGTTTCGTCTCATAGTTCTTGCATGTATCGTCATAAATTTCTTGTCACCTTGTATTTAAATTTATATAAAACTTGACTAGATTACTTGTCTTCGTGATTATAATCCAATGTAATGACACATTATTTAATTATATTAGTAATATATATATATATATATATATATATATATATATATATATATATATATATATATATATATATATATATATATATATATATATATATATATATATATAGGAATATACATACATATTATTACTATTAATATTATATATATATTTCAGACACAACTGTACATTGTTTATGAGTAAACTAGCTGTGCCCGCGACTTCTTCAGCGCGTAATAGTTATTTTTGTATTATTTTTTTATATTTAAAAAAAAATCTAAAATAAAAGTAGGCTAAGTTACTCCTTATTACATCAGCTATCTGCCAGCCGGAATAAACAGACAGACAAAAATTGTAAAAAAATATGTTTTGGTATATGTACCGTGTCCATATGCATTTAGTAAAAAGCGAATATTTTAATATTAGAAACAGACACTCTTTATTTATCTGTATAGATGAAATGAAAATTGAAATTGAATTGAAATTAGTCTTTATTGAAGTTCGAGCCTATTGATTTTTAGGGTTCCGTACCCAAAGGGTAAAACGGAACCCTATTACTGAGACTTCGCTGTCCGTCCGTCCGTCCGTCTGTCACCAGGCTGTATCTCACGAACTGTGATAGACAGTTGAAATTTTCACAGATGATGTATTTCTGTAGCCGCTATAACAACAAATACTAAAAAATAGAATTACATAAATATTTAAGGGGGCTCCCATACACAACAAACGTGATTTTTAGGGTTCCGTACCCAAAGGGTAAAACGGAACCCTATTACTGAGGCTCCGCTGTCCGTCCGTCCGTCCGTCCGTCCGTCCGTCCGTCTGTCACCAGGCTGTATCTCTTGAACCGTGATAGTTAGACAATTGAAATTTTCACAGATGATGTATTTCTGTTGCCGCTATAACAACAAATACTAAAAAATAGAATAAAATAAATATTTAAGGGGGCTCCCATACAACAAACGTGATTTTTTTTGCTGTTTTTATAGATAATGGTAGGGAACCCTTCGTGCGCGAGTCCGACTCGCACTTGGCCGATTTTTTTGCTCGTTTTTGCTCGATATTGATAATGGCAACAGGTAGACGCTTGAAATATTCATAGAATATTTAGTTATATTTATATTCACTTTAAGAATAACTAATTAAATTAACGTAAAACAAATACTTAAGGGGCGCTCCCATACAACAAACGAGATTTTTTTGCCGTTTTTATAGATAGTAGTACGGAACCCTTCGTGCGCGAGTCCGACTCGCACTTGGCCGATTTTTAATACAGCTATATTTTTTTTTCATTTGAGATTCTCATAAACCATTGGTTCTTAATGTCGGAACTTTTTATTTTATTTTATTTTTCAAAGGAAACCTTACACCTAAACACAAACTATTCATAGTAGTGTATGGTCTCTGAAGGCCAATTATAAGTTTTCGCAAGTGTACAAAAATAGTAAGCGGAGACGAACATACAGTATATGCACAACCAAGATAGATGGAAGTCATAAAATAATCATTTTTTTTTACTGAGAGAACTTCTAATTTTCTTCTATCTAGGGGTAGGCAGAGAGAACCGAGCGCCACGTGACTCGATCCTTACATAGTTACATACCTCACTCGCTTCTTTAACATTCATTGGCCTTTTCATGCACACTCGCCGGTTTCTAGGGCTCCTGACATTTTCTGAAGTGAAACTTCTAATGCGACTTCCAACAAGGTTGCGTTAAACGTTTAACGCTACCATGGAGGGGGAATAGAAAGAGACAGAGCGAGATTGAATGCGTGGCACTCGATCGCATGCGCGTAGTATACTTATACGTTAGCAACGAGTAGCGTCCAATATTATTGCGAAGTAAACAGTGTGAAGTTTCACTTCTTCCGCGCGGAGGGACTCCACGCACTATTTTTCTCATTTTCTTCTTCGACTAATTGCACTAAGCACAGCACGAATTTCGATAATGATAGATTTATATTTCAGTTATTTAATCCTTTAATATAATCGTTACACTTTATCTTGTAAACAGACTTGTTTACCATCCGGCGTAGTACCATAAATAAATATAAAAAGTGTTAATTATATACCACGTCGAGAGACATACCCACCTGATATCAAGTGATTACCCTAGCCTATGAACGCTTACAATAAAAGTAATATCACTCGCACGTTGCCAATCCTACTACTAACACAGTAACTCCTCAGGAGCTTACTCGTAACCTCACGCGCTCCCCGGAACACAAAAACCCTCCAAGGAGTAGTTTTTTTCTGAGATGGAGGCATTTTACCAGTAGACCTACTACGATTTTGACACGCCCTATCACTCTCAAAAATACCCAGGTAAGAAAAATTCATGTTTATAAATATTTGTCCTCAACTAAGCAGTTTCGCAGAACCAAGCTTACCTGTCTTGCAGAGTATGTGTGAACACAAAAGCGTGAAATAATGTGAAATATATCGGATCACGGAATATTAAGCGCATTGTGTGAACAAGTAGTCATTCCAAGCGATGTGCGCTCAACTGCCGGCGGTGCAGCTGCCCTGGAGATTGCAGTCACGTCGCGGCACCTCAATAAATAGTCCAGCGCCCTCACTATGCGATCGTTACACGAGATATTGTGAGTTCCCATATTTCACACACTTAATAAGCCACTACGAGGTTGATGGGGTCGTTGTGCTCATTGAATTGTGCTCGAAGGTACAGAGAAATTTAAGACTGATGAACTCGAGAATGTCGTCAACTGATGACTATAGCAAAGTCAGCAGTCTTCGGGCGGCTTGAAATCTAGTCTTTGCTTTGAGCAACATGGCAGAATAGGTACACTGTATACCCCTTCAGTTGAAGGGAGATCCGAAACCCAGAAATGGGTTTGTGAAGGGTGGTGTGGAAGTCACTGTATACCTCTTTTATTAAGTTAAAACCCTTATTTAGGAGCACCGGCACACCGTAAGAAATCAAACTGCTGGACACCAAGTTTCATGTACTCCAGTTTAAACTTTTCCTCCAAGTAACTTCAGAATGGAACCGTGCTGACGACCTCGATAAGTATAGCTGTAAAGCATAGAAATATTCTATCTGTTACCTAAGGAGTTGCTGTGTTAGTAGCAGGAAAAATCTAAGGATCAGCAAGCTGAAGTAGCCCCCCACACGAGAGACCGACGATTTTGTGAAGATCGTAGGGAGCCGATTGATGGAAGCAGCACAGGACCGATCGTTGTGAAAGTCTAAGGAGGATGCCTATGTTCAGCAGTGGACATCCTTCGGCTGATATGAAGATGATGATGATTGTAAAATTCAACAAAATTCTGTTGAGTAGTTCTTGGGTTATGAAGGAATAACGGTCGGAAAGTCGGACATATGTTTTCAAAGGAGAGTTTTGACTTCTACGATGAACAGATTGCAGCTGTGACACTATTTCAAACAGTATTCTTGTTATATATAAAAGTAATTCTGCTACAATTTCATTACGTATAGAAGTCGATTTTTTACAAAATTAAAGAAACATACCTGTAAACACACTTGTGTTACTTCTAAAAATCTAATACGTATACAGTAGGCCAATTTTATTAAAATTCTGCAGCTGCACGTTTACGCATGTCATTAGAGTCGTACAGTAGGCCAATTCTACCAAAATCCCGTAGCTGCACGTTTACAAAGCTGAGCGTTGGTGTCAAAGTCGCGTAAATCACGACTGAGCCACCGAGCTCGTCTAAACTTAATGTTGACTCCTGTAGTTTCAAGCCCCATTATCCTTGGTTGCCGGCGTGAAGGTATTTTTAACTGAAACGAAGCTTTACACAATCATATATTCCCACACATATCTCCCAAAACAAAACAAACGCAAAAGTTGCTTAAGACTAACGTTTGACGAGCTCGGTGGCTCAAACGCGGATGACGCGACTTTGACACCTACGCTCGTAGGTTCGATTCCCACACAAGGCAAACATTTGTGTGCATGAACATATCAGGTCTTGATCTGGATGTTTTAAGAGAGGTAGGATCAAAGCAGCCCGGCTGGGGAAGTACCTCCACCTCACAGAAAACCGCAGCTAAATAACAACTCGCTAAAGGGTTGTTGTGTTCCTGCGTGTGAGTGAGGTTACCAGTAAGCTCCAAAAGAGTTGCTGTGTAAGCAGCAGAGGAGGCATCGCGCGAGTGATAATTAATACATCGCAAGCGTTAATAGGCATAATACAGTACCCACTTTACATCAGATGGGCCGTATGCTTGTGTGCCTCCCGACGTAGTATAAAGAAAAAAAAAACGTTAACAAAACTGCAAATAAACTCCTCCAATACTTCTGTCCCCGCCATACAAATGTCAAAATAATTTATAGAATACGATTATATTGCAGGAAACGTGCAGTAAGCTGATTCTACTAAAAAACTGCAACTGCACTGCAGTGCGGCGTATGTCAAAATGCATTTTTGCATATTGTCATTTTGACGTTTCGTTAAACGTCGCTTCTGTCAGAACGCTTAAAATGCGTACATTTTGACGTTTCGCTAAACGTCGCTGCTGTCAGATCGCTTAACGAAATGTTAAAATGTACACATTTTGACAGACGCCGCGTTGCAGCGCAGTTGCAGTCTTTTAGTAGAATCGGTCTACAGGTGCAGTGTAGGTTTTTAGACAGAATAGCGAGTCATTTACTGCAGCGTCGCTGCAACGGCGATGCTGTACGCATTTAGACGCACGCCGCGCTGCTGTGCAGCAGAACCGCAAACCGCAGATAAATAACAAATCCGTGGAAGATCGCTGTATTCTTTCGAGCGAGTGAAGTTTCCAGTAAGCTCCTAAGGGGTCGCAACGTTAGCAGTAATATATTGCCAGCATACATCAGGTTGGTCCTATCCCTGGGTGTATTGACGGTCCCGACGCTTTTAAAAAAAGTCATAAACATATATTTATGAAGTCTGAAAACATACCCTCCTTTTTGGACCAGTTAGGTTAAAAGTAGAAAGTGGCAAGACGTTAAAGCCATTCAAATTTCCGATTCGGTTCGCCATTATTACATTATAAGCTCAGTACATTAATACCCAATGTATTGGCAAATATACCGATACACTAAGTGCACCGGTATATTTACCGGTAATTTGAAATAATGTTCATTGGCGGTTCGTTGGCATTACCGTTGACGTTTATTAACCGATATTAACCGGTTACAATGTGTGTACAAATTGCTTACGTTAATTTATTAATTCAAGACTTTTTAATGTAACAACAAATGACTAAAACGACCATCTTCTTTCTCGTCTCTTGAGCCTAAAGATTTGACTAAGATACTAATTTTGATGAATGATGGTGATGAGCATGAACCATCGACAGTAAAAGATAACATCGTGAAGAAACACTCACGTCCAAAAACTATATATATTTTTAAGAGAGGTAGGGCGAGCTGGGGCACATTAAAGCAGCTCGTCTGGGGAAGTACCTCCACCTCACAGAAAACCGTAGCCAAATAACAACTCCCTAAAGGGTTGTTGTGTTCCTGCGTGTGAGTTAGGTCACCAGTAAGCTCCCAAGGAGTTGCTGTGTAAGCAAAGGAGGCATCGCGCGAGTGATACTTAATATATTACAAGCGTTAATAGGCTACGGTACCCGCTTCACATCAGGTGGGCCATATGCTTGTATGCCTAGTATAAAGAAATATATATATATGTGGAGGTACGTGTGACCTTAGAAAGGTCTGATGGCGGTCATAACAAAATAGATTTTAGCTACATTCATAAATCCAAGAAAAAAATAGCACTATCGGTATGTATAAAGAACATATTTCAGCTATATTTGTAGAATAATTTTCAAAGCGAACTAATAAAGCTAACAGATGTATATAAAAAATCATTTTTTTGCTATTTCTACAATATTAGGTTCGAGAAAAATTCTGTATTTCACAATATTCTATCCAAATAATGTCTAGACGGTGTAAATTTGTTAAGCGATTGAATTTTGCGGATTACTCACAGACACGGGTTGAATTTCAGATGTGATTTATAAATTTCATCCATATTTTTCTTTTGTTTTCAGTCGCGTTTCAGTTATTTAACAAAAAGGTTTCATAAATTTTCTTCTGAAAAAGAATAGACTGAGTATAATGGTTTTTGAATTTAAATATTGGAGCTGTTTTGAGAGTATGTATATCTTCACGCCAGGTCCCTTGCGGCGTAGGCAGAGAGAACCGAGCACCGTAAGACGCGGTCCTTACATACTTCACTCGCTTCTCTATTCATGCGCGCTCGCCGGTTCCAAGGGCTCCTAATATCACGTTCTGATAAAACACGACCAATTTGGGAGTATGTATAAAAATATTTATATAATTTAGAATGGATGTAAGAGTCAAGAGGAGTCAAAGTTCATCTACCAAATTGGTTGAGTTTTAAAAGGTGATATCAGAAGCTATGGCTAAAGTCTGGTTTTCGCTGTGGTGTATAGGTCTAACGGCAGAAGCTCCAAGTAAATATCTAATAAATTATGAAACGGGATAAAGCTAGGAAGAAGATTTTATTATATATGTATACATATGCAAATAATATATATATATATATATACATATGCAAAGTAATATTTTTTATCCTATGACTATAATTGCGAGACAAAGTTTTATCGCACTTGAATGAAGGATGTGACAGTGCATATAATTTTGACCAATCGGTGGTGCAGTGGTAAATCCTACTTTGACACCAATGTGGGTTCGATCGTGGCAAACATTTGTGTACATGAACATGTCTGTTTGTCTTGGTATGTATTTACAAAAAAAAATCTTAATGTTATGTGAAACATATTTCGCTTACTTTAGAGCCAGATGGCGCTGTGTAATTTATCAAAAAGTATAAATGTATAAACATATATGTATAATATGATAATACAAAGAAACAAATATTGATGTTTATATAGTTTTACAGTGAAAGAGCAACAAACATCAAAACTTATAAGAAATTCGCATAATATTAAAGTGGTACAGAATGTTGAAAATTTAACTTGTAACCATTACAGCATCTTGGAAAGTTTAGTCTCATAGGATTCAGGCATAATTGGTTTAACTAAACAACTAAGCACTTCATAGTTTAAACCCTAAAGACCTGAAGTTAGTTCGCCTAGGAACTGTTTGCTTGTACATAGACACGTTACGTAATATATACTATGTATTTTGACAAGCTCCGGTTAAAAAATATCAGCTCTGCCTACACAGCTTGCTGTTATTTACTAGTCTTATTGTATCTATTCTCATATTTTACTATTTTTCTTTTTATCTGACAGTATTTCGGAAATGTCCTTTGGCGAAGAAGAAATGCCGAAAGAAATTTGTAAATATATGTAGGTTTTCAAAAGAGTTTCAAATTGTCAATGAGATATTGCAATAAATTCATATCATATATTGATATAATAACTATGTCAAATGGTAGAATTAAAGAATATTAAGAAAAGATTGTCTGTGCTGAATTATTTCCAGACATCTTTGCCAGTTACATATCCATCAATTCTACAATAAGTCTTTGTATAGAGGGTATATTTGATTTGCTTTTAAAATATCTCAGAAGAACACAGAAGTGTTTTAGACAATTATTACAGAATAGATTACAGTTTATCAATTCTGTAATAATTGACTTTTTTCAATTAAGTAAATATTATTAAAAATACCTAAACTAATAACTATACGTGATTAATGCTATAAATTTAGTAGTTAGCTTGTATATAATTTAATTAGTTCTTCATGTGTACATTGTCAATATTCCTAATTGTATGTCTAGATGCTACAACTTGTTAACTTTACAGATTTGGTTATATGAAATTAACTAGAATTTAGACTGCATACTTGTTTACTATAGATAAAAAAAAACAACTAAGAATACGCCAATAAAAAATTACGTTGGTTTTACACAGTTCTAGACCAATCTACATTAGAAAGAGTGGGAGTGGTAGAAAGAATATGTTGGCTCAGCAATTAACAGCTTCTCGTGGCCTATTTGTTGTCTGTCGACTCCCAAAAGGAATTAAGTTATGCCGAAAGCGAGAAAAGTTTTTATTTGTTTTCTGTGCATATTTTGGCAAACACATGAAGTATGTAATTAGTCACAAACATTATTAACTACCAAACTTAAGAACTATGCATTTAATTTTGTATAATGGTTAACGTCGTGCCTTTCCACCTAACTTGAAAACTGTTTGAATCAGATATGCAATTGTGGTTTTTAACGGTTTACAGTTTTTTGCTAATTTAATTGGTAAATTGCCTGTGCAATTTACCAATTAAATTAGGAAATGCTATCATTGGGGTTGCGAGTGACTCGCTATCGTCTTAAGAGGTAAAATCAACCTCAAGGTTTATTGAGGTGGGGTCTCGCACTTAGACACCCTCGCTACTAAGACAGAAACTTATCAGACCCGACTGGTAACCTAAACCACTCGTAAAAGCAAATCCAATCATTTATTTGCACACAACCACGGGTAGTAAATAACGGGTTATAAAAAATGAAAAATAATAATGAACAATGTAATCAAGTTGATTTACTTATTCTGCTAGCTACGGCCCCTGACTTCGTATGCGCGCAACCCGGTATCCCGCTATATCCGCTTCTTCTTATTTTCTTTCTATTTGCTTGACTTCAAATGATCATATCGTGATGTAAAATAGCCTATAACATTTCCAAAGAATTGGGCTATGAAATGCAAAAAGGTTTTTTTTAAGTTCAAATAATAGTTTTAGAGATTAGCGCGTTCAAACAAACAAACAAACTGTTCAGCTTTATATATTAGTATAGATACGCGCACGCAACGTAAGCGAAGATTGTGTCACTACACAACTAAATACGTAAATACATTTTTTTGTATACACATACTTATCACAAAAAAACACCCAGACTAAGACAAACAGACATGTTCATGCACACAAATGTTTGTCCTGTGTGGAATCAAACCCACGACCGGGACATTTCTCATTCGGTACCAAGGAAATTCAGTAGACTCTCTAAAAATCTGCTCAAAGAGATATAGTTGATCTCGCTAGGAGATACGCTTTTGGTGCACCTTGCAAATTAACAAACGAGAAATAGGAGCTATTCAGCTTAATACCAACCGCTAAGTTCCACTATCATACGACTCGCCACAAACTTAAATTTCAACCCAACCATCTTGACGAGTCTATCTATCTATCTATAACTTCACGCCAAATCCCTTGCGGGGTAGGCAGAGAGAACCGAGCGCCACGTGACTCGATCCTTACATATCTCACTCGCTTCTTTAACATTCATTGCTCTTCTCATGCACGCTCGCCGGTTTCTAGGGCTCCTGACATCACCTTCTGATAGAACATGACCAATTTGGTCATGGTAGGTAAGTCTTGACGAGTCAATCCATTATAATACGCTTTTTGAGGTATTTTCTACAACAAACGGTGAAATTGTGGAATAAATTATCCTCAGCTGTTTTCCCGAACAAACACTATATGTCTTCAAGAAAAGAGCCTATGCATTCCTAAAAAGGCAAAGGATCAGTAACACTTTGGTGTTGCTGGTGTCTATGGGCGGTAGTGACCCCTTACCATCAGGTGACAAACATGCTCCTTTTATGTATACAAATCTCCCTCTAATATGTATACAAAAAAATATATATACGACACACTATATGTGATAGTACGATAGTATTTCATAATTGTATCTTGTAGCATGTTATTCAACAACTAGTATTTACAGCGCCTGAGCCCTCGTGGAGAGGCGAAACACGTATCGCAGCAACGACCAGGACAGTCATGGCAGCAACGGTGGCGGGTGCATGCGGTTTCCTTTCCAGATGGCTGGCAATCCCAAGGACGGCCGCAACAGCCTAGATAGAAACTGCCTGAGCAGCCATAGCAGCGACAGCATGTTGCATCTATTAACGGTAGTGGGTCGGCGCTAGTACGCATGAACTAATTGGCGGCAGAAGCACACAAAGCAGGTTAGATCAAATTGCATATTTCATAATTGTTAACGTACATACACGAAGATATTCAATGTAAGTATGTACATTTCTCACTTAAACGATTAAATTGCAATCACGTCCCATTTCAACCGAGTCTGATATTTTAAGTTATTTTCGTCCACAAGTTCATTTGCAGCCAGTTACTGTAGAGCCCTACAACCACTACTGTGCAAGCAATCAAGTGAATTATTAAAAGTCACTCCAAGCGCTGTATTCCCTGCATTTAACACTATGGTAGTCTAGGCGCATCGAGCCAGCAAGATCCAGTATTATCCAACATAATCCGGTTTCGTTCTAAAGCTGTAGTGTAACAGCCTAAATAAGATGCAGTGCGAACATTATCTACAATGAAATACTCTACCATAAGAGCAGTGATGGCTCAATGAGCTGGTACATGCTCATTGTTGTGTTTTAGTCTAAATTTGTGTTTTTGGATTTATGGACATTTCAAGGATATGAGGAAATTCGCATATCCTTGAAATTATATAAACGTGTGACGTTATCTAAAAACCAGTTGAGAATGCGCAAGCTTGCATTGCCAGAGGAACACCCGGCTCGTCAATTATATAACAATTAATTTTTTTTTTATTTGTCGGCCATTTTGACGATGTTTCTTAAGAGATAGGAACGGCGTTCCTGGACATTCCTATTCTACTTTTTTATGTTAAATCCGAATCTCAAATCAAAATTCGAATATTCGAAAAAAGCGACAGACAACCACGCAGACAAACATATAGATTTCATATAGGAACGGTGTTCCTGAAGATCTGGTATTCCTCTGGGTTGTAGATATGTAACGGCAGTTGCTATATATAAATATATATATCTTTACCAAACCCTATAGGCTTAGGTAGCGAACCCCGCTAAACCTAATAGATTAGGAAACGGTATACAAAGAAGAACTAAGTCATTTTGAAACAACATAGGATAACAAATATGTAACGTTTTCTATAGCAACACAGTGAGATTAAGCGACTTTTGCTACTCCCATTTTAACAAAATACCTCTTTATACACGATTATGAAATATACATCATAACAAGAATAGTCTGAAATTAACAAAATCAACAACTTACTAAAATATCTATCTGTATGCTAGCGTATCATTTCGTGATCAATGATTCCAGGCAAATCAAGGATCAATGCTTCATTAAATTACAATACATAACTTTAACAATGATAACATTATACATAACGGATTAGTTGAATTTTTTACCTATGTAATAAGGGTGGCTGAAATACAAGCAAAAATTCAAAATATTGTTTCTCCAAATCAGCAAAAGTAAAAATTCTTCGAGTAAATGATTTCAAGTGAAGTCACTGTAGCGATAGTAATCAAATTAGGTATATATAAAGAGAGTATCTGAGATTGTAACAATGAAGAAATAGTCGTTCATAATTAGGATTAGCAAAAAAAAAGGCAACTTGTTACCATTGGATTGGTGTTTTAGGTTGAAGTCTTGCCAGACTGTCTTGCTGTTATTACATGAGTAAATATGCTAGTGAAAGTAAGCAGATGTCTCGCTTGCAATAAATGAAAAAAAAAATATATATTTTTTTACGATTGTTGTATTTTTATAATGTGTTACATCACCGTTCTTTTTCTGAACGGATCGTCGAGCAAATCTATCGTGAACATGTGCATATTAATCACCTGTTGCAAGTTATGCTTGTCAATAATTTTTGTGTAGTATGCCTGTCAAAATGTGACGGAACTAAAGAAATTGTACGATAACACATTCTCAACAGTAGATGCATGAGACGCGGACTCGCAGACTCTAAAATTGTTAAAGGTACCGATATTGACCTTTTAATGGGACAGTTGGGTGATATTTTACGAAGTTTGCCTGCAGGCAACGCGCCATCTAGCATTTGAATATTAAAAGACCATTCTACTTATAGTACTTAAATTCTCCTTGTAACTTAAAAGGTATGAGGAAAATCCCCCACGTTGCTTCATTGCTAATTGTACACACGAAAGCCACTGACTACACCTAACGACCTTCGTCTATGGACGACAGTCTGAATCGAAGTACAAAGTATATATATATATACGTATATTCGTTTGTTGATGTTGCTCAACTAGCTTGTTGAATTAGTGTATTGGCTGTAAAGTTATTGCACACTGAATATTATACACTGTACGCCTGCAGTGTTCTGACAACCGCCGGTCCATTCAGCCGGTAGCATTTTCCGTTGCCTATATTCGACGTGATTCTAAAATCGTAACCAGATCTGCTCCATACCAAATCGACGATCGCCATTTCATCCTTTCTTTAAACGTCCGTACTTTTTAACTTTTTTTGCTGTCTTCCAAATGATTTAAAATTTAGCATAACATTTAACGTTCTATCAAAGAAGGCTCCTTTATTTTTAACTACCTGCTGTGACTCCGCCCGCGTAGCTATTTTGGTTTTTAAGTCTTCTTAGTAATCACAAACATTATCGGTAAATAAGTAGTTAAAATGTTGATACGGTGGATGATTATTTTTTATGTGCTTTCAAGGCATCCACATTATATCAGCTGAATCGTAAGCTTCTCTGCACCCAGATGTTGTATAAAAACATATCTAAATTTGATCATTGACGCGGTTATGTAGATCTCGTTGTGGTTGTACATGGAGTATATTTTGGAAAATAATTTACTGTGACTCAAATATCAATAAAGAAGCAAAAACAGAAATATGTCCGTCTATCTCTATGTCCATTGTGCAAAAAGTAATAAACGAATTAAGAAGAAACTTTACGAGTAGATTGTTTGTATTCTGTGAGGTTATTACCTGACGCTTTGGATCGATCGTCTTTGTTTTAACACTGCACAGTGTACAGTCATATTCCGAGGTAGCTGATCGTTTGTCAGGTTAATATTTCTTTGGTATGCGAACCCCGGAACTCTACACCCGCTGCCAATACAACAACTCCTCAGGAGCTCACTGGTGACCTCACCCATACTCAGGAACACAACAACCCTCTAGGAATCTGTTATTTGGCTGCAGTTTTCTGCTAGGTGGTGGTACTTTTGTAAGTACATACTTGTTATACACAGAAACACTAAGGCCAAGGCATGTTCATGCGCACAAATATTTGTCTTCCAAGGGAATCGAATACAAACTTGGTCCTGATAAAGTCGCCTCACTAACAATTCGACCTCGTCTGAAACTAAATTATTTCCTTCATTATGCACAAATCTCGGCTTCCAAGGCCTATCTGGGCAGTTGAAGCATTTGTGTGTTTCAAAATGTAGGTCGAGTATGTTGCAGTGCCACAAAATTTACTGGAAAAGACTCATTATTAAATTAGGTTTACTTCAATTTTAGTGGAGGTGCTGCGTTGTCAACGAAGACATCAACGAATGTTACTAGCTATAAGCAATCCTAGTCTTAAACGTGGCTGCTACTTGAACGACGTTTTAATTTTTCTCCCAACTATCATCGCCGGTCATACGAGCAATACATCATCTCCCAACGCGGTATCAGCTTTATTAACATAGCAATTCCTCAGGAGCTTACTGTTAACGTTGCTCACTAGCTGGAACACGATCTTCTAGGGAGTGGTTATTTGTCTACGATTCTGTCAAGACTTCCTCAGTCAGTCTGCTATGATGTGCTCTAACTGTGTTCTTTCTTAAGAAACTCTGTACAGATTTACTAGCACTTAACCAACAAGCAGATAAGTGACGTTATCTTGATCCGATTGATTGATAGTAGCCAATAAGAGCTTCGCGTTCTACTTTACCACCCGACCCGTAGCGGTAAGTTGATTTACTATGTATAGTCTCATCGGTTCTGCATAGATCATCTTACATTAATTAATTTAAGAGAGGTAAGGCGAATCAAATCAGCCCGTCTGGGGAAGTACCTCCACCTCACAGAAAACCGCAGCCAAATAACAACTCCCTAGAACCCTCTCTGTTGTGTTCCTGCGTGTGAGTGAGGTCACCAGTAAGCTCCTCAGGAGTTGCTATGTAAGCAGCAGAGGAGGCATCGCGTGAGTGATAATTAATATATCGTAAGCGGTAATAGGCTACGGAATTCGCTTTACATCAGGTGGGCCGTACGATTGTATGCCTACTAAGGTAGTATAAAAAACCTACCCAGAAGTAATTTACGATATTTTGTTACTCACGAAACGGTTGTATCAAACTTTTTAGAATTAATGTACGAGTACGTTGTAAAATCCAATACTGTAAAGTTATTGAAACGGAAAGCGCCAGAAGCGGCCGCTATTAGAACTAATATACCTAATGAAAGCCGTAATAGCACCGTGCAGTTTTTGAAACGAAACGCAAACGTACAATTGACTATGTTCCAATGCGTATATGAGTTATCAATTAGAGGGATTATCAAACAACCATGTAATTAATTTTTTAAACAACCACACGTTTCGAGAATTATTAATTTTGAATATTTAATTAATAATATAAATTTAATATAAATAAATTTAAACTCTTCCGGGCAGGATGACGTCAGTCGAGTCCGCTGGTATATATATATATATATATATATATATATATATACGACGATACGATATTATAAACGACGTTAACGACGTGTACCAGGTCGGCTAGTATATATATGTATACTAGCCGACCTGGTATACATATATAATATAATGTTTATTCTATATAAGGTGGAACAAAATTAGACGCTCTGGAATAGAACTAACTCTTTAAGGGAGGTGGCGCACAATCCCCCTGCGCCTCCGCCTCACTGAAAACAGCAACCGAAACTCCTTTCAGGCTTGTTCCTGTTGTTTGTCGATATTCATTATTTAGCCTATTTCAACAATTTCCTGTGAGTACCATTCATAGGAGTGAAGGGAATAGCCACATCCCAGTAAACTGGATTGTGGAAACAGTCACTCTAGATTGTTGTCGTCAGGATCGATTTGCTCCGGTTATTTCACGGAATAATCTTCACGCAACCAAATGACGAATCCTTATTTTTATACAACGTCGAGAGACATATACGCATACGACCCACCCACTTGATGTAAAGTGGTCACCGAAGTCTATAATTTGTAATATAGGAAATAATGCTCGTGTGTTTGCAGCCCTCCTGCTAATATAGCAATTCTCAAGTTATAACTACGGGTAACCTCATTCACACGCAGAAACACAACAACCCACCATGGTGTTGTTATTTGGCTGCGGTTTTCTGTGAAGTGGAGATACTTCCCCTCTCCAAGATGCTCTGAGGATACCTACACATCGCAGAACCGCAGCTAAATAACAACTCCCTGGAGAGTTTAATAGAGACATTATGAGAATTTTGTGAAATCTGATAGCTCACGGAGCACAATAAATCAAATAAAAGGACATCGCGCGAGTGATACTTAATGTATTACAAGCACTCATAGGCTACAGTAACCGCTTTACATTAAGGTGGACCATATGCTTGTATACCTCCTAAAGTTGTATAAAATAAAAGTACAATTAAGTACAGTGGTGGAGGTAGCTCTAAACACCTTCGGTCGAAGAAAGACCCGTTTCCTTGCAGCAGGATGAGTAAAGTTAGTGGAGGCGGGTAATTACTCACTCATTTGTAGTGAGTGAGGGTAAATGTTGCCTGTCCTGATCCAACCCTTATTCATCTCACTGCACTGTATTCTACCTTTCTACTGATGCTGCAAGTTTCTACACGGTTACAGTTTACGGTTGTTATTGGTCAGCCATTACTTTTTTACTAGGCCAGCCAGGCCCTGATTGGTTTCGGTGAAATAGTTATTTTATACATCGTTCAACCAGTACTTTCAACTATGTAGCACTGCGATATAAACGAGCTCTGCATACTAATGTACAATAACTAAATTTATCCCTTCATTTTTCAGGTTCCGTACCAAATACACAAAAATATATGTAGGTATGCGTATGTAACTTCTGCCTTCCCGCAAGGTGGGTAGGCAAAGGGAAACAAAAATCAAAATAATGTAATACAAATATAATATCATCGGTCATGTCGGTTGATGTATCTTATTATATATAAATCTTCTGTAGGTGTATTTATCACCTAACTATAGCGCAAATCGCAAATCGTATGGTTTTCATTAATTTTTACTATGAATACAGGCACACAATTTTGTTTATGACTGTACTATCTCAACACTTTTTTATCTGTAATTTATACTAAGGGACGAATGGATACCTTAAAAATTAATTAATATTGACTGGTCTCCTATCAGGTGACCAATGGGCATCTGAATTGGTGACGAATCTACAATTTTAATTCCGAGGTACGAGCTCCTGAAACTCGTACCCCGGAATAAAAGTGTGGGTCACGAAACCTGAACGGCTCGACCGATTTGTATGAAATTTTGTATGTATATTCAATGGGTTCCTTGATGGTTTGAAAACACATTTGGACCCGGTAGGTGGCGTTAATGTCGGTATGTGACCAAATCTTGAACCTGAATATAATATGGCGCTGCTTTTCCGTCGGAGGTCGACGTCTGCCGGGTCCGCTAGTATACATATTATTAGCACACACTTGATACGTTAACACGACCATTGGTGGGGATATGGTGGTGGTAAGAGCGTTGCCTATAAAAGGGCGGCGCAGTTTATTCTGAGGCCTCTTTTCGTCGAGTACACATCGTAAGAAGAAGCTCTGCCCGTTTGAAAACTTAAGTTGCCTAGTTTGATTTGTATTGAATTTGTAATTAATTATTAGAATCTTGGTTGCCTCTAAAATTAATCTACAAATAAGAACAACTAAAAATAAGAACAAATAAGAAGAAATAATTACTTCCGTTATAATTGTGTGTTTTTTTTTAGTTATTTTTCCCTCTGGTTGCTAAAAATATATATATCAATTCTACATAAGATGTAACAAAATTAGCTCTCTGCAACAGAGCTAACTCTTCAAGGGAGGTAGCGCACAATCCGACTGCGCCTCCGTCTCACAGAAAACTTAGAACTACGTTTAAATTGTAGCAGTAAGCTCCTAAGGAGTTGCTGTGCTAGCAGCAGAGGTGGCATCGCGCTAGTAATACTTAGTTTAATGCCAGCGTACGTCAGTATACGTCCTGACTGATGGTAAATAGTCAACGTAGCCTACGGATATTTGCAACACCAGGGGTGGCACTCGTGCGTTGCCTACCCTCTAAAAACCTCTTCACGCCTTTCTTGATGAACCCCATGCTCTAGGGAAAACCTGGGCTAGGAGTTCATCCCACAACTTGAGAATTCTCGGAAGAAAACTTCTCTGGAACCGTACGGTACGCGACCATTGCGGTTCTACCGTGTGAGGGTGAACTCCTCGCCGTTTCGGCGAGCGGTGCGGGTATAAAATAGTGCTGTCGGTATCATATCTTACAATATATCATTCAATTCTTCAGAACACAACCCGTCGTACAATCGGTAGAACACTCAAAGGGAGGCAAAATCTCTCCTTAAACTTAAGGGTTCAATACCGTTTGTAAGCATAGGATCGTCGACAATTCTCACAGCTCGTCTCTGAATCGAATCACATGGTCCAAGCTGGTATCCTGGTTCCCCCGCCCAAAGGTGACTGCAGACCATGAGCGGTCTGACTTGAGACTTAGATAACATTAGTCTTTGACCGCACTGACGTACTGCTTTGCTCTTTGAGCACACCAAGGACATAAGCTGTAAAATAAAATTTGATATTTCAGATAGCTTCGAATTTCTTTAGGTTAAATTTGGTTCAAGTTTGGTTCAGGCTCGGAACAGGTTTGTATCAAATTTCTGTCAGTTTATTTTTATACGTCGGAAGGCATACAAGCATACGGCCCACCTTATGTAAAGTAGTTAACGTAGCATTTGAACGCTTGTATACGAGTACATTAAGTATCACTAACGCGATGCCACCTCTGTTGCTAAAACAGCAACTCCTTAAGAGTTTACTGGTGACCTCACTCACACGCAGGAACACAACAACCCTCCAGAGAGTTGTTATTTGGCTGCGGTTTTCTGTGAGCTAGAGGTACTTCCCCAGGAGGGCTACTTTGATGCGAGATCTGGACTCATCTGAAGAGAGTTTCTTCTTTCTCTCAGACTCTCAGAAAGTTTTTTATTATTCTTGCAGAACTACGGTACCCCAAACTGGACCAAGTTACGTAACGAGATGTAAAATGTTACAACTACGTATTACAGCGTCGCCGTTGCGATTATTCCGCGCACTGAATACTAATGAAGCGATGAAAGCTGAAATTGAGTGTATACTGCAAATATCCTACCATTATATCGTCAGAACATGTGGCAAGTATCGCTATGAAATTGCACTACTGAAAATGCGTCCAGATTTGCCTAACTACGTGGCACTATCCACCACATCAACCCTTACCCATCCAACTGCATGGATACCGGTTTACCGGTGGGGTTTAGAGCATACTCCACCACGCTGCTCAAATGCGGATTGGTGGAGGCCAGTGTTTTCAAGCCGCCCGAGGGCCACTGGCTTCACTTAACGACTGTCATCTATCGACAACAGCCGGGACCGACGGCATAACGTGCCCTCCGAAGCACGGAGAAACTAGAGATAGATAAACCCATCCATTGACAGGCTGCTGGAGACATTGCTTAACGTGCGTGTTAGGTTAGAACGATACGCACGACGATGCCATCGAACTCTCAAGTGGTACTATGTTGCAAAAAAATTAGCTGTAAGTGACTGATTCTAATCTATATGTCTAGATCTAATCCATATCCATCTAATATACACTTAGTCTGGCCATAAATACTGTTACAATTAAAAATATACAAAATATTACATTTGAATTTGGAATCTGTCATTATTATATTATGATTGTTCATGGAGTTTTCTCATTTTAGCGCCAATACATTGTACAATATTTTGCGATATTAAAATGGAGTGGGGTGATAAAGAGAACCGAATCGCTGTGATTGCATTACACAAAGTAGGTATGGAGCCAAATGCAATTTTTAAAACTCTCCATACGCTTGGTATTAGTAAAATGTTTGTGTACCGGGCTATTAATAGGTACAATGAGACCTTCTCTGTTTGTGACAGAAAAAGATCTGGCCGCCCACGTAGTGTCCGTACGAAAAAGGTGGTCAAAGCAGTAAGGGAGAGAATTCGAAGAAATCCTGTCCGAAAGCAAAAGATTTAATCTCGGGAGATGAAGATAGCACCTAGAACCATGTCGCGTATTTTAAAAGATGACTTAGGACTTGCAGCCTATAAGAGATGTAGTGGTCATATCTTAACTGATAATTTAAAAAAAGAATAGGGTGGTAAAATCGAAACATCTTCTGAAGCAGTACGCAAAGGGAGGTCACAGAAAAATTTTGTTTACGGATGAGAAAAGTTTTACAATTGAGCAACATTTTAACAAAAAAAATTACCATATTTATGCTCAAAGCTCTAAGGAAGCTTCTCAATTAGTCGACAAAGTGCAACGTGGGCACTATCCGACTTCAGTGATGGTTTGGTGGGGTATTAGCTATGAAGGAGTGACTGAGCCATACTTTTGTGAAAAAGGTATCAAAACATTGGCACAAGTGTATCAAGATACCATTCTTGAGAATCAAGTTCAATAACCAATAATGGTCCTTCCAGCAAGACTCGGCGCCAGGTCATAAAGCTCGGTCTACGCAGTCTTGGTTGGAAACGAACGTTTCGGACTTCATCAGAGCTGAAGACTGGCCGTCGTCTAGTCCCGATCTTAATCCGCTGGATTATGATTTATGGTCAGTTTTAGAGAGTACGGCTTGCTATTGACGCCATGATAATCTGGAGTCCCTAAAACAATCCGTACGATTGGCACTGAAGAATTTTCCCATGGAAAGAGTGCGTGCTTCTATTGATAACTGGCCTCAACGTTTAAAGGACTGTATGGCAACCAATGGAGACCACTTCGAATAAGCTTTTTATATTTTAAATTGTTTTATATTTACGTATTAAACTAACATACTGTAAAAGTAATAAATGTTTTTATTACTTTTATTACTACTGTTAATTTGCAATAGAATTTTTTTTTTCTTTGTTCCATTATTTATGGCAAGATTAGGTATAATAATTATTTTAGCTGCACAGCAAGCAGGCTACTTAATCAGCTGCCGGATAACTATCCGGAAGTTGATGTTTTCACGACGACGGCCATTATACAATTTTTTGACAACTGATTCTTTGGTACCTTAAGTGACTAATAACTCTTATTCGTCGCTTGAGGTGTTGGGAAGCAAGTGGTTATGTGATTGTAGTACAAGTATAAAAACTCTTTCTCTCCTTTTTTAGAAGTTAGAATTAGAAGTGTTAACCTGAGTGATTTCTAGATTTTAGAGCTTGGTGGTTCTTAAATTTTTTTAAGTAGCTTTTTTTTACTCTTTTCCTATAATTTGGTGACTCTAATATCTTACATATTTGCTAACTACCTATATGTGTAAACTATGAGATGGCTATATATATATGTCATATAAATATTCTATCATATTTTTAATTCATTATCTTTAATGATAAAATATAGCTATCTTCTTGCCTTGCCTTGCCTTTGCAGTAGTTTAAGACGTACTCGGATTTTCTTGTTCAAAAAAAAAAATAAGACGAGGGAATAGCTAAAATAATGCCTTAAAAGTTACATTATATTGCATATTAAAACTTACTATTGCTACTTAAAATCATAGCACTTCCAGAGGTTCTCTATAGCACACTCCAAGGACCCAGGTGCATCTTGGACCCTCGTCACGCCATGATAATCCTGTCAGCCGAGCCCACTTCATTTCCCTGACATCGTGACAGAACAGTCCACTTGCTGTCCAGTCGAAAGCCAACACTGATTTTGAAGGTTTTGCTTTAATAATTTATCATTATTCACAAATGTATAGCATTAATTTCGCTAAAATATTGTTTAATTAATTAATTAATAAAAGTAAATATACATATACATGACGAGCTGGGTGGCGCAGTGGTGAAACGCGCTGTTACGCTACTTTGACGCCAACGCTCGTGGGTTCGATTCCCACACAATACAAACATTTGTGTGCATGAACATGTCTGTTTGTCTTGGTCTGGGTATGTTCTATGTACAATAAGTATGTATTTACAAAAAAAATGTATGTTTATCAGTTGTCTAGTACCCATAACACAAGCTTCGCTTATTTTGGGGCTAGCTGGTGCTGTGTAATTTGTCCGATAATATTTATACAATATACAGAATCCCTCCAAATACCCTTAGTTTTTCGTAGTACTAGGTGATACCCGCAACTTCGCCGGCGTTTTGTTTTTCTTTTAAACCTTTTGGGTAAATGTGTTGATACATAAAAAATATACAAATGGTAATTTTATTTCTAATAATTAATTTTCAAGTTTTTATGAGACAAACGCACGACAAGTTACTTTTAAATAAGTATACATACATTTTTTTTATACAACGTCGGGAGGCATATAATTTTGTACCGATTTCCTGTATATGTACTCTTCCATAAGGTTGTCTGGTAATGCTATTAGCATTAAATCCGCCTTTATGCCCCATATATGTGGTAAATAAAGTTTAAATAAATAAATAAGTATACGGCCCGGTGATAGAAACCGGTTACCGTAGTCTATAAACACTCGCAATACATTAAGTATTAGTCGCGCGATGCTACCCCAGCTGCTAGCACAGCAGCTCTTTAGGAGTCTTACTGGTGACCTCACTCACACAATAACCGTCCAGGGAGCTGTTATTTAGCTACGGTTTTCTGTGAGGTGGAGGTAATTCCCCAGACGGGCTGTTATGATGCGCCCTACCTCTCACCTGATAAGTGATCAACG
The DNA here is from genome assembly GCA_947507595.1 of Pyralis farinalis. Classification (NCBI taxonomy): domain Eukaryota; kingdom Metazoa; phylum Arthropoda; class Insecta; order Lepidoptera; family Pyralidae; genus Pyralis; species Pyralis farinalis. The sequence goes on from OX382258.1 coordinate 23,022,389, forward strand.
CCATCCATCCATCGGCAACACCAGGTCACCAACCGTTGCCGGCCGGTAGTTTAGAGAGGCTCAGAATGCTCTACTTTACACTCGTAGAATCCAAGCAAGCACAAGAATCATGTAAACCACATTTTAAGAGGTTTGGCATCCTTACAATACCAAGTCTTTATTTGTTAGTGCTTTTAACTCACTTCAAGAAGCAGCTTCCCTTTCTTGAAACTGAAAATCAAAGGATTGAGCGTGAAAAACCAGAAAGAAATATTTTAAATCCAATCTGCTACCCAGCTTAAATGTTGTCAAGCACTGTCCTTAATACCAGGCAGTAAAATGTTTCAACTTGCTGCCAGTGCAGTTTAGAGAAAATATTGGCCACTTTCCATTCAAAAATAAATTAATAAGGTTATTGTTGGAAAAAAATGTGTACAACATTGAGAACTTTTTCTGTTTCGTCTCATAGTTCTTGCATGTATCGTCATAAATTTCTTGTCACCTTGTATTTAAATTTATATAAAACTTGACTAGATTACTTGTCTTCGTGATTATAATCCAATGTAATGACATATTATTTAATTATATTAGTAATATATATATATAGGAATATACATACATATTATTACTATTAATATTATATATATATTTCAGACACAACTGTACATTGTTTATGAGTAAACTAGCTGTGCCCGCGACTTCTTCAGCGCGTAATAGTTATTTTTGTATTATTATTTTTATATTTAAAAAAAAATCTAAAATAAAAATAGGCTAAGTTACTCCTTATTACATCAGCTATCTGCCAGCTGGAACAAACAGACAGACAAAAATTGTAAAAAAAAATATTTTGGTATATGTACCGTGTCCATATGCATTTAGTAAAAAGCGAATATTTTAATATTACAAACAGACACTCTTTATTTATCTGTATAGATGAAATGAAAATTGAAATTGAATTGAAATTAGCCTTTATTGAAGTTCGAGCCTATTGATTTTTTGGGTTCCGTACCCAAAGGGTAAAACGGAACCCTATTACTGAGACTTCGCTGTCCGTCCGTCCGTCCGTCCGTCTGTCACCAGGCTGTATCTCACGAACCGTGAGAGTTAGACAGTTGAAATTTTCACAGATGATGTATTTCTGTAGCCGCTATAACAACAAATACTAAAAAATAGAATAAAATAAATATTTAAGGGGGCTCCCATACAACTAACGTAATTTTTTGCCGTTTTTAGGGTTCCGTACCCAAAGGGTATAACGGAACCCTATTACCGAGACTTCGCTGTCCGTCCGTCCGTCTGTCACCAGGCTGTATCTCACGAACCGTGATAGTTAGACAGTTGAAATTTTCACAGATTTCTGTTGCCGCTATAACAACAAATACTAAAAAATAGAACAACATAAATATTTAAGGGGGCTCCCATACAACAAACGTGATTTTTTTGCTCGATATTGATAACGGCAACAGGTAGACGCTTGAAATATTCACAGAATATTTAGTTATATATTCACTTTAAGAATAAATAATTAAATTAAAATAAAACAAATATTTAAGGGGGGCTCCCATACAACAAACGTGATTTTTTTGCCGTTTTTATAGATAGTGGTACGGAACCCTTCGTGCGCGAGTCCGACTCGCACTTGGCCGATTTTTATAGATAATGGTACGGAACCCTTCGTGCGCTAGTCCGACTCGCACTTTGGCGATTTTTTTGCTCGTTTTTGCTCGATATTGATAATGGCAACAGGTAGACGCTTGAAATATTCATAGAATATTTAGTTATTTATATATTCACTTTAAGAATAACTAATTAAATTAAAGTAAAACAAATACTTAAGGGGCGCTCCCATACAACAAACGTGTTTTAATTTTGTTTTTGCCGTTTTTATAGATAGTTGTACAGAACCCTTCGTGCGCGAGTCCGACTCGCACTTAGCCGATTTTTAATACAGCTATATTTTTTTTTCATTTGAGATTCTCATAAACCATTGGTTCTTAATGTCGGAACTTTTTATTTTATTTTATTTTTCAAAGGAAACCTTACACCTAAACACAAACTATTCATAGTAGTGTATGGTCTCTGAAGGCCAATTATAAGTTTTCGCAAGTGTACAAAAATAGTAAGCGGAGACGAACATACAGTATATGCACAACCAAGATAGATGGAAGTCATAAAATAATCATTTTTTTTTACTGAGAGAACTTCTAATTTTCTTCTATCTAGGGGTAGGCAGAGAGAACCGAGCGCCACGTGACTCGATCCTTACATAGTTACATACCTCACTCGCTTCTTTAACATTCATTGGCCTTTTCATGCACGCTCGCCGGTTTCTAGGGCTCCTGACATTTTCTGAAGTGAAACTTCTAATGCGACTTCCAACAAGGTTGCGTTAAACGTTTAACGCTACCATGGAGGGGGAATAGAAAGAGACAGAGCGAGAGTGAATGCGTGGCACTCGATCGCATGCGCGTAGTATACTTATACGTTAGCAACGAGTAGCGTCCAATATTATTGCGAAGTAAACAGTGTGAAGTTTCACTTCTTCCGCGCGGAGGGACTCCACGCACTTTTTTTCTCATTTTCTTCTTCGACTAATTGCACTAAGCACAGCACGAATTTCGATAATGATAGATTTATTATATATTTCAGTTATATAATCCTTTAATATAATCGTTACACTTTATCTTGTAAACAGACTTGTTTACCATCCGGCGTAGTACCATAAATAAATATGAAAAGTGTTAATTATATACTACGTCGAGAGACATACCCACCTGATATCAAGTGATTACCCTAGCCTATGAACGCTTACAATAAAAGTAATATCACTCGCACGTTGCCAATCCTACTACTAACACAGTAACTCCTCAGGAGCTTACTCGTAACCTCACGCGCTCCCCGGAACACAAACACCCTCCAAGGAGTAGTTTTTTTCTGAGATGGAGGCATTTTACCAGTAGACCTACTACGATTTTGACACGCCCTATCGCTCTCAAAAATACCCAGGTAAGAAAAATTCATGTTTATAAATATTTGTCCTCAACTAAGCAGTTTCGCAAAACCGAGCTTACCTGTCTTGCAGAGTATGTGTGAACACAAAAGCGTGAAATAATGTGAAATATATCGGATCACGGAATATTAAGCGCATTGTGTGAACAAGTAGTCATTCCAAGCGATGTGCGCTCAACTGCCGGCGGTGCAGCTGCCCTGGAGATTGCAGTCACGTCGCGGCACCTCAATAAATAGTCCAGCGCCCTCACTATGCGATCGTTACACGAGATATTGTGAGTTCCCATATTTCACACACTTAATAAGCCACTACGAGGTTGATGGGGTCGTTGTGCTCATCAATCTAATCGAACACGTAGGTTAAGCAACTTCGTCATCCGTCTGTCTATGAATGGGTTTATCTCTCGTGAGTTGAATTGTGCTCGAAGGTACAGAGAAATTTAAGACTGATGAACTCGAGAATGTCGTCAACTGATGACTATAGCAAAGTCAGCAGTCTTCGGGCGGCTTAAAATCTAATCTTTGCTTTGAGCAACATGGCAGAATAGGTACGCTGTATACCCCTTCAGTTGAAGGGAGATCCGAAACCCAGAAATGGGTTTGTGAAGGGTGGTGTGGAAGTCACTGTATACCCCTTTTATTAAGTTAAAACCCTTATTTAGGAGCACCGGCACACCGTAAGAAATCAAACTGCTGGACACCAAGTTTCATGTACTCCAGTTTAAACTTTTCCTCCAAGTAACTTCAGAATGGAACCGTGCTGGCGACCTCGATAAGAATAGCTGTAAAGCATAGAAATATTCTATCTGTTACCTAAGGAGTTGCTGTGTTAGTAGCAGGAAAAATCTAAGGATCAGCAAGCTGAAGTAGCCCCCCACACGAGAGACCGACGATTTTGTGAAGATCGTAGGGAGCCGATTGATGGAAGCAGCACAGGACCGATCGTTGTGAAAGTCTAAGGAGGAAGCCTATGTTCAGCAGTGGACATCGTTCGGTTGATATGAAGATGATGATGATTGTAAAATTCAATAAAATTCTGTTGAGTAGTTCTTGGGTTATGAAGGAATAACGGTCGGAAAGTCGGACATATGTTTTCAAATGAGAGTTTTGACTTCTACGATGAACAGATTGCAGCTGTGACACTATTTCAAACAGTATTCTTGTTATAAATATATAAAAGTAATTCTGCTACAATTTCATTACGTATAGAAGTCGATTTTTTACAAAATTAAAGAAACATACCTGTAAACACACTTGTGTTACTTCTAAAAATCTAATACGTATACAGTAGGCCAATTTTACTAAAATTCTGCAGCTGCACGTTTACGCATGTCTTTAGAGTCGTACAGTAGGCCAATTCTACCAAAATCCCGCAGCTGCACGTTTACAAAGCTGAGCGTTGGTGTCAAAGTCGCGTAATTCACGACTGAGCCACCGAGCTCGTCTAAACTTAATGTTGACTCCTGTAGTTTCAAGCCCCATTACCCTTGGTTGCCGGCGTGAAGGTATTTTTAACTGAAACGAAGCTTTACACAATCATATATTCCCACACATATCTCCCAAAACAAAACAAACGCAAAAGTTGCCTAAGACTAACGTTTGACGAGCTCGGTGGCTCAAACGCAGATGACGCGACTTTGACACCTACGCTCGTAGGTTCGATTCCCACACAAGGTAAACATTTGTGTGCATGAACATATCTGGTCTTGGTCTGGATGTTTTAAGAGAGGTAGGATCAAGGCAGCCCGGCTGGGGAAGTACCTCCACCTCACAGAAAACCGCAGCTAAATAACAACTCGCTAGAGGGTTGTTGTGTTCCTGCGTGTGAGTGAGGTTACCAGTAAGCTCCAAAAGAGTTGCTGTGTAAGCAGCAGAGGAGGCATCGCGCGAGTGATAATTAATACATCGCAAGCGTTAATAGGTATAATACAGTACCCGCTTTACATCAGATGGGCCGTACGCTTGTATGCCTCCCGACGTAGTATAAAGAAAAAAAAACGTTAACAAAACTGCAAATAAACTCCTCCAATACTTCTGTCACCGCCATACAAATGTCAAAATAATTTATCAGAATACGATTATATTGCAGGAAACGTGCAGTAGGCTGATTCTACTAAAAAACTGCAACTGCACTGCAGTCCGGTGTATGTCAAAATGCATACATTTTGACGTTTCGCTAAACGTCACTGCTGTCAGATCGCTTAACGAAACGTTAAAATGACACATTTTGACACACGCCGCGTTCTGTGCAGTTGCAGTCTTTTAGTAGAATCGGTGTACAGGTACAGTGTAGGTTTGTAGACTTGTAGGTTTGTAGCGTTGCTGCAACGGCGATGCTGTACGCATTTAGACGCACGCCGCGCTGCAGTGCAGTTGCAGTTTGTTAGTAGAATCGGCCTACAGGACTAGTTGCAGCCCTTCACTTTATCCGCGCGTATATATATATATATATATATATATATATATATATATATATATATCGTGAGAATCGCTTTACTAGTTATTTTCCCTTTTGTAGGCTTTTAAGTACGAGTATCTTATCGTAATGTTAATAGCGAATCTGTGAATGGTGAACATGTCTGCTCGAATTCTTCTGAGCGTTTGAAAGAGCTCGGCTGGGGAAGAACCTCCACCTTAGAAAACCGCAGATAAATAACAAATCCGTGGGAGATCGCTGTATTCTTTCGAGCCAGTGAAGTTTCCAGTAAGCTCCTAAGGGGTCGCAACGTTAGCAGTAATATATTGCCAGCATACATCAGGTTGGTCCTATCCCTGTGTGTATTGACGGTCCCGACGCTTTTAAAAAAGTCATAAACATATATTTATGAAGTCTGAAAACATTACCCTCCTTTTTGGACCAGTCAGGTTAAAAGTAGAAAGTGGCAAGACGTTAAAGCCATTCAAATTTCCGATTCGGTTCGCCATTATTACATTATAAGCTCAGTACATTAATACCCAATGTATTGGCAAATATACCGATACACTAAGTGCACCGGTATATTTACCGGTAATTTGAAATAATGTTCATTGGCGGTTCGTTGGCATTACCGTTGACGTTTATTAACCGATATTAACCGGTTACAATGTGTGTACAAATTGCTTACGTTTATTTATTTATTCAAGACTTTTTAATGTAACAACAAATGACTAAAACGACCATCTTCTTTCTCGTCTCTTGAGCCTAAAGATTTGACTAAGATACTAATTTTGGTGAATGATGGTGATGAGCATGAACCATCGACAGTAAAAGATAACATCGTGAAGAAACACTCACGTCCAAAAACTATATATATTTTTAAAAGAGGTAGGGCGAGCTGGGGCACATTAAAGCAGCTCGTCTGGGGAAGTACCTCTACCTCACAGAAAACCGCAGCCAAATAACAACTCCCTAAAGGGTTGTTGTGTTCCTGCGTGTGAGTTAGGTCACCAGTAAGCTCCCAAGGAGTTGCTGTGTAAGCAGCAAAGGAGGCATCGCACGAGTGATACTTATATATTACAAGCGTTAATAGGCTACGGTACCCGCTTCACATCAGGTGGGCCGTATGCTTGTATGCCTAGTATAAAGAAATATATATATATGTGGAGGTACGTGTGACCTTAGAAAGGTCTGATGGCGGTCATAACAAAATAGATTTTAGCTACATTCATAAATCCAAGAAAAAAATAGCACTATCGGTATGTATAAATAACATATTTCAGCTATATTTGTAGAATAATTTTCAAAACGAACTAATAAAGCTAACAGATGTATATAAAAAACATTTTTTTGCTATTTCTACAATATTAGGTTCAAGAAAATTCTGTATTTCACAATATTCTATCCAAATAATGTCTAGACGGTGTAAATTTGTTAAGCGATTGAATTTTGCGGATTACTCACAGACACGGGTTGAATTTCAGATGTGATTTATAAATTTCATCCATATTTTTCTTTTGTTTTCAGTCGCGTTTATTTAACAAAAAGGTTTCATAAATTTTCTTCTGAAAAAGAATAGACTGAGTATAATGGTTTTTGAATTTAAATATTGGAGCTGTTTTGAGAGTATGTATTATCTTCACGCCAGGTCCCTTGCGGTGTAGGCAGAGACAACCGTGCACCGTAAGACGCGGTCCTTACATACTTCACTCGCTTCTCTAACATTCCTAGCTCTATTCATGCGCGCTCGCCGGTTCCAGGGGCTCCTGACGTCACGTTCTGATAAAACACGACCAATTTGGGAGTATGTATAAAAATATTTATATAATTTAGAATGGATGTAAGAGTCAAGGGGAGTCAAAGTTCAACTACCAAATTGGTTGAGTTTTAAAAGGTGATATCAGAAGCTATGGCTAAGGTCTGGTTTTCGCTGTGGGTTGTGTAGGTCTAACGGCAGAAGCTCCAAGTAAATATCTAATGAATTAGGAAACGGGATAAAGCTAGGAAGAAGATTTTATTATATATGTATACATATGCAAATAATATATATATATATATATACATATATATATATATATATATATATATATATATATATACATATGCAAAGTAATGTTTTTTATTCCTATGACCTTCACGTAATTGCGAGACAAAGTTTTATCGCACTTGAATGAAGGATATGGCAGTGCATATAATTTTGACCCATCGGTGGTGAAGTGGTAAATCCTACTTTGACACCAATGTGGGTTCGATCGTGGCAAACATTTGTGTGCATGAACATGTCTGTTTGTCTTGGTATGTATTTACAAAAAAAAACGTAATTTTATGTGAAACATATTTCGCTTACTTTAGAGCCAGATGGCGCTGTGTAATTTGTCAAAAAGTATAAATATAAAAACATATATGTATAATATGATAATACAAAGAAACAAATATTGATGTTTATATAGTTTTACAGTGAAAGAGCAACAAACATCAAAACTTATAAGAAATTCGCATAATATTAAAGTGGTACAGAATGTTGAAAATTTAACTTGTAACCATTACAGCATCTTGGAAAGTTTAGTCTCATAGGATTCAGGCATAATTGGTTTAACTAAACAACTAAGCACTTCATAGTTTAAACCCTAAAGACCTGAAGTTACTTCGCCTAGGAACTGTTTGCTTGTACATAGACACGTTACGTAATATATACTATGTATTTTGACAAGCTCCGGTGGCACAGTAGTTAGTAACGTCACTTTGACAAATGAAGTTGTAGATAGATAAAGTACATATAGTCTTCTTTTTCTTCAAGCTATTCTGTTTCCTAACCCATTAGGATTGGCGGGGTCCCCTATCTAAGCTTAAGTATTTAGGAAAGATACTGACTATACATAGAGCGGATAATATCACACTTCCAACTCAGAGGGACCTTCCTCACACGTCAGACGCCTTTCAAAATATAATTTCTTGGTCGTGCGGGTTTCTTCACGATGTTTTCCATCTCAGTCGGTACAATACAAATATGTAAATAAATCCGAAAATATAAATTTTAGTGATACATCCCAGGATTTGAACCGATGACCAGTTGATCGAAAGGTCGGTTCCTCATCCACTACTTAAATGAAACTTTATTCATTATTTATATACATATAAATTTAAAAAGGCAAAACAAAACATTATGTACTTTTTTCTAATTTGTTGTTATTTTTGTTTGCTAGACGTTACTGAGCTTTAGTGTCGTTAATAAAAATAAATTAGCAAACAGTACAAAAAGTTGACAACATGAAGATTTATACGTAATTTTCCTTCAGTTTTCAATATTTATTAAAGTTTTAATTTTGACTATTGGACGAATACTACTCTATGTACGAGTATAAATAAACGAAGAGAAAACAGTTAAGAACCGGTTTTCCTTCGACTACTGTTTTTTTTAATAGCTATAAGCTACCGAGCTTAAGTGTTAACAAAAAGCATTTGCTAATAACAGAAAAAAGAAATAATATTAATAATAAAACCCTCAGTTGGTATGGGTACCCGAGTGCTCCAGAGAGTCAAGGCCTTCGTCTCCGGCGTGTCTTCGTCGGTCGGAGTGGAAACAGCATATTGCTCTATCAGATGGTATGCTCCAAGGGTGGAAGTGTCAAGTGTCAAAGGATATAACGCCGCGAGTAACTGAACTGAAAGGTGAAAGCGCAGCACATCTCTGGACAACCCTGAGATACTCACGCTGCTGTTGCCCCCGGCCGACTTTCCCTGGCAGTTCGGGGCCCATCTAGTGAGTAGCGAGCAATCACCTGCCGAAAGTAACATCAGATTATCTTAGGTATGGCAGGCATCCGTCCCTTCTCTGTAACAGCCCAGTTCTAATAATCCCTCCAGATCTCATTTCAACAGTCCAATTTTTTTCCGACATATTCGCAATAGTCCTAATACCGTGACCTGTTTATGGGTATATTGTCACATTGATGTCCCCTGGAACAGGTCACAGCGGGTATAATACACTTCATCAATCTTTTTAATGGGGCCTCTATGCATTGGATTCATATCCCCGCGCACGCCTATCAAATGACCAGGGTAAACGCCCGTGCCATAAAAAAAATATAATAATAAATTTATTTACAGAAATAAGATTAATATAGAACACTAGGATTACGGTTGATGATGTAGTGTTGGAGCAAATAGATGGTACACCACTGATGTGGAGAGATGAGTGAGTGTCGAGAATAGGGTGAATGGAGCGTTGGGGTGGTCTAGGCAGCCAGACGGCACAACTCGCTGTACATGTGGTGCTAATCCCAACGCTAACTTATGGAAGTGAAAGCTGGATATGGCAGAGAGAGCATGAAAATAGAATAAATGCAGTCGAGACGAGAGCATGGCGCAAAATTTGAAAGATGAAAGAATGACGAAATACATATAAAATGCGAAAGTGGAAGGATGTAGGAGCCGAGGAATACCAAGACTAACCTACCATGACCAAATTGGTCGTGTTTTATCAGAAAGTGATGTCAAGAGCCCCAGGAACCGGCGAGCGTGCAAGAAAAGGGCTATGGATGTTAGACAAGCGAGTGAAGTTTGTAAGGACCTCGGCGCTCGGTTTCCTCTGCCTACCCCGCAATGGACCCGGCGTGAAGATATACATACATACAAGATAAATATAGAAAGTCATTAAAAATTTGTTACGTGCTCTGTTTCGTCTCGGTTATTCTCTCCACTACCTATGGGCGTGCAATTGTATGTACATAGACTTAATAAATTAAGAAATGCAATTATTAGCATTGCGCAATGTATTGCGCCATGGAAAAGGTATTAATAGCAATAAAAAAAGTTAAAAGTTTAATGTGAAAATAGTTAAATATTTCAATACAAATTAATACGCAAATACAATAACAAAATCAACGTCATAGTTCATTGCCTATTTTCAGTGTCCAAATACTTCTGAGTACAATAATAACATATGTCTAATAACCAGAAACGTAATTGTTTTTTGAAAGCTTTCAAAGTTAAACGATTCAGGTAAATCATTAAAAGTTTTAATAGCCATTCTTAAGGACATATTCTTATGTAATTTCAAGTATGTTTGGCAATAATATCATATTTTCATGTCTTACCATTTTGTGTTCGAGATTACGTCTTCTAACGAAAAATAGACTGCACGAATTGTCAAAAATGACTGTGGTCGATTTTTAACCATGTTTCAATGGTTGAAATTCCCACAGCGACTGCACTAGTCTTTTAAATAATTGATTAAATTGCCAACATAAGTGGCACGCTATTGAAAATGTTATTAAAACTACCATGTTAACCTTTTCGCATGTAATTAACACGAATTTATATTTGATGTCCGTAATATATCATGCGGTAATTGAAATGTATAATTACAATTAACAATCGTGTTCAGCTAAAATTACTACAAAATATCAGGTATTAAAGTAATACAAGAAATATTACCAATAGCTTACGTGTTACCAATCCTACTGTTAACACTATAAGTTCTCAGGAACCTACTGGTAACCATTTCATGGAGGGTTGTTATGTGTTACTCACTCACAGGAACCTACGAGTGAGTAACGCATAACAATATTCCGTGGGGTTATTGAGTGATTTACCGATAGTCAATTCGGCATCGCTAGAGAGACTGGCACCGCCCATGTCTCAACGGAATCAAAGACTTTTTCGTAGTTCACATATGCCAGATTTAATGGCAGATTATACTCCTCAGTCTTCTGTACAATCTGACGGAGGGAATGTATGTGGTCTACGGTGCTAAAGCCTCTTCGTTATCCGGCTTGTTCGGGAGGCTAAAATTCATCAAATCTGCGTGTGAAACAGTGTTATAAACGTGGCTAAGAAGCGATATCGGCCTATAGTTCTTCAAAAAGCTTTTATCACCCTTTTTGAAGAACAACATGACCAGGCTTCTGATCCACGCTTCTGGTGTTTGACGGAATTGAATAGTCTCTGACGGACTACAAGTCACGGCTTTCTGCCTGATTTCTTCTGAAAGCGGGCAAAAAGCCGTGACTCCGCTCCGCCATAATTCCGTCCTCACCTCTTACTGCTTTCCCGTTTTTAAGCTGTTTGAGAGCCATACGAATCTCATACTCATACATGTCCGGGATATTTTCGGTATAATGTCGGTTTAGTGGCATATTTTCGCATTAGCTCTTCATTGCAGGATATATTTGTGAGAATTCAAGAGCACTGATAGCCTAATTTATAATGAACTAACGTCCCCTGGTTCGAATTGAATTCGATAAGTCAAACATGTATCAAAATCTTGTAATTATCACTTGCTTGGCGGTGTGAGGAAAAGACATCATGAGTAAAAGCCTCAACACGTTCAAGAAATTACATTTCGCAAGACGTGTGACATAATCTAAGAAAGATCAAGTTATTCCGATGAGTTGTGGAGATCTCACTGATATTGTAGTCTGTCAGTACAGACTACTGTCGCTTCATAATAAGAGCGCGACGGCCACGGAGTCGGTACATGCGTTTAGGGTAAGAGATATCCCACCAAAAACATTCTGTAAAAAACTAGCCAAGTCTCGACGGAGCTGTTTATCTCTAAAAAAGTCACACAACATTAACTATAATAATAAAGAAATCGCAGTAAGGAACCTTAGACTTGGCACGACTTTGTCTACATTTCATTACTTTTTAGAGATAAACAGCTCCGTCGAGACTTGGCTAGTTTTTTACAGAATGTTTTTGGTGGGATTTCACTTCTATTTGTAGAAACGTGGACATATTGATTTATTTTATTAGATTTAGTTATTTGACACAGTTTTTTTCTCATAGTAGAAGGGGGCATTACCATATCTCTAATACAGCTGAGACCAGCTGAGTGTTCTTCATCAGATACTTCAGACCTTCGATTTTTTGACATCAAATGAAGCGGCCCACCAAGTTGAACATTTTTTGTAAAGGCGGTATGTCGATCTCTAATAGTTTCGTTGGGCTCTTGTGTTTTCTAATCAGGGTCACCGGGTACTCCAGATCTTCGATTATCCTAGTTTTTATAGTTTTTCCTTTATGTGGCCATTAAACCCTAACTCTGTACCAAATTTCAGCTCTCGGAGTTTATGGGAAGTACTAGTTCTATTTTGATGATCATGAGTGAGTGAGTGTCATAAATGCGAAACTTTGCTTTCGCTTAACTTCGGAACTAAATGACCTACAGACTTGAAATTTTGGATTTTAAGTATGTGATTATAGCTTACTGGATGACGAAAATTTCTGCGTTCTGGTCTTATCCAGAGGTTCTCAAATAGGGGCCTGAAAATGCGGCGAAATGGTTCCAGTAAAGGATGGTACGGCAGTGTTTGCTTCGCGCTCGACTTGGCGGGGGCACTGCCGTGCCCCCTGATTTTTGTGTATGTCTACCATTTTTCTCGGAAACGGCAGGATCGATTTTGAAACGGTTTTGTGCTTTGTATAAGTCCGAGCATGTTCTTATTTAAGTTTTAATATTACAGACCGCCAGCGGACGTTACAGTAAGTTACGTTAAGTAAGTAAGTACGATAAAGTCTACTTTTTATTAATTTCTTGTAAAATGTCGTGGGTTTTTGAATTTTATTAATTGAAATATTTTTCCTGTCGCAATTTTCCGTCGTGAGAACTTTAATTTTTTTTTCTGTATATTGTTATGAACCGTCTAGCTCGTGTCTGCCGTCGCGTAGCACTTCAGTAATTCAGCAATAATTATAACCGGAGTCGCACTTCGCGGGTCTTAATTAAGAGCTGCAGTTCTGCGGCGTGTTACAGCTTGTTTATATGCAGCGAGCACTGTCGTTTGTGTTAAGGGGCAGTTTTACTGCGGTTCCACGAACACCCTGTTTACAATTCAAATTAATCTCTATATGTACTTACCGTTTACGATAAACGCATCAAAAGTTTTTAGCGTAATTGAGTTAATATAATATCCAAAATCAGAAAAACGAGACCTACAAGATTGTCAAAATTACATTTCGTGATTCATGCAATTTGATCTAACCAGCTTTGTGTGCTTCCGCCACCAATTTTTGCGTTGCAATGGCTGCTGCGGTCGTCCACGCGATTGCCCACCATCTGAAACAGAAACCGCATGCACCCACCACCGTTGCTGCCATGACTGCCCTGGTCGTCGCTGCGACACGTGTTGCACCTCTCAACGAGGCATCAGGCGCTGTAGATGTTAGCCGTTAGAATAATATACTTACATGTAGCATGTTATTCTAACGGCAATCGCGAGGACGACCGCAGCAGCCGATGCAGAGATTACCGGAGCAGCCATGGCAGTGATGAGCAGTATCTTGCATCTATTAACGGTAGTGGATGGGTACCGGCCAGCGCTAGTTCGCTTGAACTAATTGGTGGCAGAAGCACACAAAGCAGGTTAGATCAAATTGCATGTAAATTTGACTTTCGTAAAATGACGCCTGAATCTATAAAATAATAATTTATTTATCCAAAGCAAACATATATATCTGAACATTAAATTGGCATGAACCCACACTAGCTGGGCCTGAATCGCTGGCGTCAAAAACAGTTGAGTTACCAAACAATGAGCACAATATATCGGCGAATAGTAATTACAATGATTGAAGAGAAATTGCAGCAGCCAATTCAATTTAATATATAAATTAACCTTTAAAATTAACTTTACTCTATACTTCTATATGATTGAACCTTTTGTATTTGTGACATAATTTTTTTGCATATACAACACCGGGAGGCATACAAGCATACGGCCTACCTGATGTAAAGCGGGTACCGTTGCCCATTAACGCTTGCGATATATTAAGTATCACTCGCGCGATGCCTCCTCTGCTGCTTACACCGCAACTCCTTGGGAGCTTACTGGTGACCTCACTCACACGCAGGAACACAACAACCCTCTAGGGAGTTGTTATTTGGCTACGGTTTTTTGTGAGGTGGAGGTACTTCCTCAGACAAAAAATCAAAGCAGCCCGCTTTGATGCGCTCTACCTCTCTTAAAACTTGTTGTCACCCGGTGTCCTTAATAAAAAACCAAGGGTACACCCGATGTGTGCTATTACGCTAAAACAGAAATACATTTCGTTCATTCGTTGGAAAAAAGGAAATTTTGTTTGTTTAATGACTTCTTTACCTTAATGCTAGCGGATAAACAATATTTTGAGTTTTTTGTGTTTTTTGTGTTGGTACGTAAACAAAAAGATTTTTCTCCAACGCTGTAGCTAGCCGCCAACTCCACACTAATGTTTTTAATTTATTTACGAGTAACGTCACCCTTTCAAGAGTTTGAAATTTTTTGTATTTTGAGCAGTCAGAACCCGTTATATAGGTACCTTTTCCCATATATTTCGCGGTCGTATACGACCACCCGGGTTTCGAAGGGTTAAAAGTCAATAATCGCCTTCATGAATGGACCGAAGTGCCTAATACATTGTTTTAGTCGTCTAAAACCATCTTCGCATTATTACCTTTCAAATGAAACCGATTTTGTTGAATGGTTTCAAAGTCTATAACGGACATAGGTACAAACATTTTATGTGTTTTATATATATATAGATGTAATAACATCAGCCGTGACTCATGGCTTGACATATCCTCTAGGCACGGAAGAATACAGGTTCAATAAACCTATCGATTGACAGGCTACATTCAACATTACTTGACTTGCCGTTCGATTGTACTGACGCGCGAACCAACGCTCTCAAGCCACTGAATCTATAATGATCTATACAAAGAGCTCAGTTCTAACTTACTGATACACTCTTGATAAAACCTTTTGATAAAACACAAACCTATTAGTTTAATATTTATTTAGACTCTATATGTGATTATTCAACTAATAATTTTGTAATCTTATCTCATGCAACCTCGTTAGAAATCCTAATTAAGATTAATTCGTGCAGGCGAGTCGGCTAGTTGTAAATAAAAATATAATTGCACCAGACATTCTGTCTTCCCCTTAATACAGCCACAGCATCCGGCGCAATTAACAGTCTAAATGCAACCTGCGACGCAAATTAATACCTTCTTTATATGATACATTCTAAAGCCTTTGGTATGCTCTACTAATTACTCACGAGACTCATAACGTACAAATCATGAGTACGTGACTTTAGTAGATTTAAAGCCCAAATACTCATTTCGACTCATAGTTTTTGATTTTTCGACGAGCTCGTTGGCACTCGTGGGTTCGATTGCCACCCAGTTCAAACATTTGTGTGCATGAACATGTCTGTTTGTCTCGGTCTGGGTGTTTTAAGAGAGGTAGGGCGCACCAAAGCAGCACGACTAGGGAAGTACCTCCACCTCACAGAAAAACCGCAGCCAAATAAACTCCCTGAAGGGTTGTTGTACTTCTGCATATGAGTGAGATCACCATCTAACAGTTGTTGTGTTAGCAGAAAAGTTGGCATCACATTAGTGATAATTAATATATTACCAGCGTTCATAGGTTACGGTATCCACTTTACATCAGGAGAATCGTTAGCTTGTATGCCTCCCGACGTTGTATAAATTTTATATTTCTTTGTACTTTTGTGTTTTAATTTTACTAACATAGATTAAGTTAATTATATTGTTGCTAACTACTACTATGGACAGAAAAGTCTGCAATAAAATGAATTATTATTATTATTATAAAAAAACTTATCGAAAAAATTATTGACCATTTTTGATGAAGTGTGCAGAATTGAGATAGTTCATATGGCCATATTGTTTACTCCCGCCAGATCAATTCTTTTTTAATCCATTAATTTAATAAAGTTTTCTGTAATCAAAGAAGTTTACACCACACTCCGCTGCACTGATCTCTTGCATATTCGCAAAGTTTTCTAATCACCGGAACGCCACTAATTTGACAAAATGAATGTCTTCTATCGATGGCTTAACGTGCTTTCCTAAGTTCTCCGTAGGAAAGCTTTAGATAAATTGATAAATCCATAGATAGGTTTCGGCGGGCATTGCATAACGGACGTGATCGCTTAGACTAACACGCCAATCGAATAATTAACATCTCAACTTGGTAAATCGAATAAAGGAAAGCTTATGAAAGAACTGAGTGAAGTTGTTGTTAGATAAAAAAAAAATCAAGACCAATATCTTTAGACTTAGAATTTTAATTCTTTTTGGAATACTTAGCGATGAAATTTATTTCAAACAATCTGTCATTCAATTTTCTGTTACCGCATGGTCTGTTTTTGATTTCATTGCTCCCGTTCCGAAACTTTGGATCACCAGGAACCGCGTGTTTGACCGAAAACGAAAGTAAATTATTAATTTAAGTCATAGCAGCAGCATCAGATGTATCTCAAACTGTGATGGAATTAACAGCAGCCTTCAACATGAGTTATAAAACAACCCGAAAAGCGTGTGCTCACTAAACAATATAAATATAATCTTGCGTCGAAGCTTGCATTAGCTTACTATTATTAATTTGACGAGCTCGGTGGCGCAGTGGTGAAACGCGCTGTTGCGCTATTTCAACACCAACGCTCGTGGGTTCGATTCCCACACAGTACAAACATTTGTGTGCATGAACATGTCTGTTTGTCTTGCTCTGGGTATTTTCTATGTACAATAAGTATGTATTTACAAAAAAAAAAGTATTTACGTTTGTTTATCAGTTGTCTAGTACCCATAACACAAGCTTCGCTTACTTTGGGGCTAGGTGGCGCTGTGTAATTTGTCCGACAATATATTTTTTTTAAAATAGAAAAAAATATGCATCATGTAGGAAATAAACGATGGAGAACCGATATTACGGAATTCACCGCTACTAAAGTAGAAATCGCAGCTCTTATTGGATCAACAATGCGGCACTTATTGACTTATTGGCTAAAAGATACTGCCATTGGTCAGTAGGGTCATTCAACTCTGACGTTGAGATATTTAGGCGCTAAAACACGTTTCGTAAGCTCGGTTTCAAGTGGTTTATTCGTTTGTGATACACACACAAGTAAGGGAATACTAAATCGAAAAAAAAATTTCGTCGTCGTCTCATCGCACTGCTTAGCAGCAGTCAAACCTTATCCCATACTCAAATTGAATCAAAACAAGCTGCCAATGAATATATGGCGGATCTATACCGCCATTATTAATTGGCGCTTTTTGAGATCTAGCCTAAAATATTATAATAGATATTGTAATGACAGTAGAGATATTCTGTTACAAATTGCAAGTATTGATGGACAAGCTAGCTGACAATAACTATGACAGTCAGTGACTAGTTCACTCCAACTTCACGGCAACGGATCGTCTCCAAAGTAAAGGAGTTGTGACTGGTGATTCTCCGTCATCTAGATACTTTTCAGTGCTTGACCCAACAGATTACCATTTTCAGGAACACCGTTGCTACATGAAATCTATATATTTGTCTGTGCGTTTGCCTATGTGTTTGTGTGTCGCTTTATTTCGAATATTCGATTTTTGACTTCAGATTCGAATTCAGCATAAAAAAGTAGAATAGGAATGTTCAGGAACACCGTTCCTATCTCTTAAGGAACATGGTCAAAATGGCCGACAAATTAAAAAAACAATTTTTGAATTATCATATAATTGACGAGCCAGGTGTTCCTCTGGCAATGCAAACTTGTTCATTCTCAACTGGTTTTTTTGAAAAGGAGATTCATTTTTTTTTATTTAACTAATAATCCTAATTAAAAATCAAGATAGGAATAAACCCGATGAAGCGATGAAAAACTCCTTTGAAGGGTTCACTGATCCCCGTTTCTGGGAATTCTGTAGCAGACGCATCAATGAACTTCCATTAAAAAGGCAATAGTACATCACCAATAATAGCCAACACTTTAATTAAATAATCACTTACACATATAAATCGGCGAAGACAAATCTTCAAAGACAAAGTTCAATGCCTTTCTGTCTTCTGTTGTCTGATGAATTACTTTTAAAGTTTATAATTTGTTGGAAGCTCCTTTTAAGTATATTGCGTTACTTGTATTAGGGGACTCCGCTCCTTTTTAAATTTCTTGATACATTGTAATACTAAATAATGTGTGCAGTGACAGCCCAGTGGATAAGGAGCTGGCCTGTTGGCCAACTCGTGCACGGTTCGAATCCTATTTAAGAAATTTCAAAAATGTTTAACTGACATATTGTTACAAAAGGCATATTACTCAGTAAATGAATATTTAACTGACATAGATTTAGTTTGACATAATGGTTAATGGATCTATAATGACATCCCAATGTAATCACAAAAATATGTTTTGCATGCTATCAACGTAGCTGAATAAGTTGTCCTATGTATTGTATCTACCTAACATCTATTGTACCTTATTCATGAGCAAATAAACATTTATCATTTATCTAGCTATCCTATGAAAGGTCTAGTTTTCTCTCTGGGTTGTGGAAGTCTGACAGTTGCTCCATGTCAAAATCAGTGTCTTGATGATTCTGTCATGTTACTAATATGTTTACCTATATTTACAATTGGCTGTCGCTCTAATCTTTCTCTCTACAGATTTACAGATTCTTAGGATTAGAATTTAATAATTGTATCTTATAAAAGAGTGATAAATCTTTGTAATTTGATTAATTGACTTCAATAAGTTTTAGTGTTATCAATAAAAAGAATTAGAAAAAGAAACATACAAATAATATTTTAATGGAAGATATGTTTACCTGACATGTTCAATAATCCATATGTTAACATTAGAAGCAGCACTTCGTTGTATAAAGCGAGCTCAAGTTTTTTTTTCCCCAACGGAACATTGACATTATTCTCAACACTCATTCGTCTCTTAACATCTGTGGCGTATTTTTCATCTCTGCTAAAAATAGATGTAAAATTTCATCCACTTGTTTCATCAACTTTGCGTTTGTTATGGTTTTTTATTTACTAATATCATAATGATATTTCGTTCTCAATTATTTGTTGTATTCTTTTCTCCACACAATCGACTTTCATCATTGTGACTAGTATTTATGGTTCAAATTGTATGTACTAATAACATGGTATCGTCTATTTAAAGCACGCAACTCACCAGTAGGTTACCTGTGCGAAATTCTACGGTCACATATCTTACTCTGTGTAGACAATTATTAAGATACAGAATTAACAGCACAGCCGACAGCACTAAATTCTGTTTGACGGGGCGATAAGAAGCTGACTATCCACATAAATTCCTGTACAATTTACATACGTGAACTACGATTTAGAATCAGATGACTATTACCGGTATTGCGAAGTGAGGAAATTCTGAGTATAGGTATTGCGATATCAGCACATCCCCTTCCATTTCAGAATTTCCACATCATTCCACCGGATTTCACGCTCATTCTCCTTTTTTTTAAACGTTTCTGCTGCTAAATTGATTAAACCGAGAGCCTTATGATGGCACAGTTTATCCGTGACCCTCTGTCTCAATGCAAGGGTACAATGACTACGCGTTTCCAATGCTCCAATTAATTGTATCCTTCCCATTCTCCAGATTAATTACCTAAGTAACAGAAAGCGACACGGACTGAGTTGCCACCTACTTTGTTCATGTCAATTCCCGATGATTTTCTATTTCTCAAAACTTTGTGTTAATCCTTTGATCTTAGCAACAGTCATGTCTTTATCGAACGTTGACATCATCAGCCACATACTCACTCACAGTTCACAACGTTCCAGGCAAGGTTTACCTTTCCCTAAAATATTAAATCCACCTTTCTAAATGAAAGAATGATTCATTATTGATGACTTATTAATAACTTATAATTAACTTACGAGTTTATGTTTTTCTTTATCTTATCCAATCTGTATGCTGACTGTTAATCGCGAAACTTCTTTACTTTTCTCCAGAACAGATTGGTATTTACCACGAAGTTTAACGACCACCTCATCTTTCTCATTCAAATGTAGTCTTTCTTGTTTCTCTACTTACCTTTTCTTCGCTGTCATATTCTTACTCAGGTGCAGAGATGATACCAAATTCAACCATGTTTTAACATCGGTCACGTTTACGCACAGTACCAGTCTGCGTCTGTGTATAACATTATATTTAGTCAATAGTATAATTGTGTTTGAGCTGATCATGCTTATCTAGTTTTAGATTTCTAGTGTTTCAAAATTCCATGCAAACGAACAGCCGGCTGGCGGAGTGGTTAGGACTGCTACGTTAACACCAAGACTCGTGGATTCAATTCCGACGTAAGACAATATTTGTCCCCATGCACAAGTCTTTCTTAGTCTTGGGCGTATCAAAGCAGCCTGCTTAGGCAAGTCCCACCTCACAAACAACCGCAGCCAATTGACAATTCCTGCGAATGAGTGTGGTTACTAGTTATGGCAAAAGGATAGGCAACGCGTGAGCGATACACCCTTACATTAGGTAGGCCGTATGCATGTTAGTATCTTCGCCAAATCTCTATCGTAATCAATATCATAGGGTTAGGTAGCGGACCCAATTTATCCTAATGTTTTAGGAAATGGGGTAACGCTAAGAAGAAGAAGCCGTATGCATGTATTCCCCCCGGCGTTGTACAAAAATAATTGCTTGTCTATAAAGTCTGTTTACGGACGATAATTTTACGTGATAATGTCATAAGAAAACATTCAACAGTTGACAAAACAGTTCACGTGTAGGTTGTGTGCTGCCGCTGTCTCTCTTCTACTCGGACGCATCGGCCGATGGAGTGGAAGAGAGATAGATGCGTCACAAGCCGAACGCTTAGGCCGATCATGCCTCTCTATCGCTTGTTCCGCGCTTTCGCTTGCACGCTCTGCTCAGGCGCCACGTGACACTTTTTCGTGCATGCAGCCGGTGTTCATCGATTTATAAGACGTTATCACGTCAAAAAGATTCTGAACATGTTTCAAGATTTTCAAAACAAAATGATTTCATTTCTATTATTACCTTTTTCGAATATTAAAGAGTCTAATTAATCTGCCGCACGCAACGCCAAAACAAAACTTTTTTTAATAAATTACAATGGCCTTTATAATGAAACAAAAAACTTTGGAAGTGGTATAATGAAGCCGATTTGAATTAGCCGCGAAAGTTATGAGAACTCCTTCAAAAGGCATGAATTTGCTCTTTGTAAAGAATTTTTGATTCACTCCTGAATTTCAATGCTTTTAATTTGAGGTTGACTTGTATAAGGATATTAATTACGTTTGTTGAATTGATTATCATGTAGATGTACAACGCTAAAGTAATAACAACTCCCTGCAGGGTCGTTGTGTTCCTGCGTGTGAGTGAGGTCATCAGTAAGCTCCCAAGGAGTTGCTAGAGCAGAGGTGTCATCGCACGAATGATACTTAATATATTGCAAGCGTTCACAGGCTACAGTAACCACTTTACATCAGGTGCATCGTATTCTTGTATGTTTTTAGGGTTCCGTACCCAAAGGCTAAAACGGAATCCTATTACTGAGGCTCCGCTGTCCGTCCGTCCGTCCGTCCGTCCGTCTGTCACCAGGCTGTATCTCATGAACCGTGATAGTTAGATAGTTAAAACGGACGGACGGACGGGGACGGACAGCAAAGTCTTAGTAATAGGGTTCCGTTTTACCCTTTGGGTACGGAACCCTAAAAAAGAATTGTTCCTTTAAATCATGCAGGCTCTTATGCTCATGTCAAGAGAGTTAGAGCGCGTCAAAGCCGCGCGTGTAGTGAACAGTGTAGATTCACAGAATATTTATTTATATATTCACTTTAAGAATAAATAATTAAATTAAAATAAAACAAATATTTAAGGGGGGCTCCCATACAACAAACGTGATTTTTTTACCGTTTTTATAGATAATGGTACGGAACCCTTAATGCGCGAGTCCGACTCGCACTTGGGCAATTTTTTTTACATCGTCTAGGTATTCAAGCCTACGGCCGGCCTGCTGTAAGGTTACCATACCCATGAACGCATGCAGCACGGCAAGTATCCACTCGCACGGTGCCACTCACGTTGCTAACACTCACTCGCAGGAACATAACAACCCTCCAGGGAGTTGTTATTTGGATGAGGTTTTCTGTGAGGTGAAGTACATCCTCATAGGACTGCCTTGATGCATTCTATCTTCCTTAAAATTACTCAGATCAAGATAAACATACTCGTATGTGTTTATACTGTTATTTATTAAAATAAAAAAAATCTAAATAAAAATATTTTTTTATTATTTATTTATTTAACATGTAAAATACAAACATTAATCATGTACATGCATTATGAAACCACGGAGGTTGTAATTAATGCAGGAATCCGTCGAGACAACTATGTTTTATAATTTTGGTGGTGTGAGTTGCAACAAAATAAACAATAACAAAAAATAAGAAATACAATAACGAAAATTTAGAATTTAAAAACTAATTTCAACTAATACTGTTAAAAAAGGGCTTCGGACAGTTATAAATTGTTCGGGGCTCAGGTGGGCTTTAATGGGATGGGACAAGATGGGTCTAACCAAAGTCCAGGAAGATGGAGCCGAGTGTGATAGGAAGCCCTGGTGGAGACTACCAGAGTAGTTCTTGGACACGGCAGATTGTCGGGACAGAGTCGCAGGCTGTAGTGAGGTGGTCGCCCGTGCGACCCACTACTACACCAAACTCAGGCGAACACTGACACAGCTGGATGTCATGCAGTTGTACACAGCGAGAGTGGATGTCGCTCTACCACTCCAGGAGACAACAAAGGACACGACACACAGAAGGAGGACCGCGCGGATATGTCCATTTACGCTCACGTTTCCTGCGTAGGACTGCTTTTGGTCCTGACCCCTTATTCTATGTATGTATATCTTCATGCCAAGTCCCTTGCGGGGTAGGCAGAGAGAACCGAGCGCCATAAGACGCGGTCCTTGCATACTTCACTCGCTTCTGTGACATTCATAGCTCTTTTCATGCACGCTCGCCGCTTCCTGGGGCTTCTGACATCACCTTCTGATAAAAAACGACCAATTTGGTCATGGTAGGTTAGTGTCGGCCTTCTTCGGCTCCTACATCCGTCCACTTTTGCATTGTATATCTGTTTCGTCATTCTTTCGTCACGCATTATATTATATATATATATATATATATATCCCCTTATTCTAAAGGATATAAATTTTAAAGTCTATAGATGGGTTTATGTATCTCGAGTTTCTCCGTATCGAAGGGCACATAAGCCGTCGGTCCCGGCTGTTGTCGATAGGTGACAGTCATTAAGTCAGTGGCCCTCGGGCGGTCCGCATTTGAGCAGCGTGGTGGAGTATGCTCTAAACCTCTAAGGGGGAACCGTACGCTAGCAGTATGATAGGGTACATTTTTATAAAATTGTCGACTGTCAAAAACATTAAAGAGATATCTTAAACAAAGGAGTAAAAATTGTTTGTAATACTCAATTTTGACTCAGTAAAGACTTTGAAGATAGTTATGTGCAAGGGTGTTCTATGACACAGAAATGTTTGTCTTGTGTGGAAATAATCCACGACTCTTTATATTAAAGTATTGTCAACCACTCTTGCAAACACCTGCCAACCTGACCCCCGGACTCAAATTATTGATACTAAACAAATATGTATATTATTAAATACAAAATTATCTTATATGATTGATAATATATATCCCATGAGAGCAATCGACTTTGAAACTGTATGATGGATCGAAGTTACCGAAGAATTGTATGGAAGTAATTCTCATTACCGCGAGTCGCGATCGCTCATCGAGCGACGCGACGGGGCGCGGGGGGCGGGCGGTGTCACTCATATCTCACACTGATCCGTGAAAACAATATCGAATTAATGAAAAATATCACACGCTGTGAGCATATAGTATGCGTTTACAGGCTTATGACCAACGTCATTTTTTGACGTATCGACGTCGGCGTCATTTTTTGACGTACCGACGTCGACGTCATTTTTTGACGTACCGACGTCAAAGTCATTTTTTGACGTACCGACATCGACGTCATTTTTGACGTATCGACGTCGACGTCACTTTTGACGTATCGACGTCTATGTCATTTTTTGACGTAACGACGTCGAAGTCATTTGTTGACGTACCGACGTCGACGTTATTTTTGACGTACCGACGTCGACGTCATATTTTGACGTACCGACGTCGAAGTCATTTTTTGACGTACCGACGTCGACGTCATTTTTGACGTATCGACGTCGACGTCACTTTTGACGTATCGACGTCTATGTCATTTTTTGACGTAACGACGTCGAAGTCATTTGTTGACGTACCGACGTCGACGTTATTTTTTGAATACCTCTTTAAATTTGCTTCCATAGTGGGAGGCAGTTCATAAAACTGATGATAACGAAATCGGGAGATACAGTTTGGGGTTGTTGCCACATATCTATCCTCCACAGCCAAAATTTATTTACACCACTTGATAGCTAAAGAATTAAATATTTCGTTACGTTGAGTGAGGACTGCGACACATCGCGCACCGCCCTTTTTAGATCGTTTCGCTGCATCATACAATTTCTTTTTTGTATAACTTACGTCTCGTTTTACGAAGATGACGATATTCACATAAAACTCACGGCCGTGTCCACGTCACAACCACCTGATGTAAAGCGGTTACCATTGCCTATGCACTCGCATTTAGTCACCTCTACTGTCAACACCGCAACTCCTTAGGAGCTTACTAATGACCTCATTCACTCTACCTACCTCTACCTACGTCTACCTCTCTTGATATGAGCATAGAACCTGCATGTTTTTCTGTGCGGCGGAGGTACTTCCCCAGAGTGCGCTTACTTTGATGCGCCCTACCTCACTCAATTTTTTTAGGAATTATATAAGTTTTACTTTAGACAAGAGGTATGTAAATCACTAAATGTTTTTTCTTTAAACAACTAGATTGGCAAACAAGCATGCGGACCGCATCAGATGGTAAGTGGTAACCGCAATCTATTGACGCCCGCAACACCACGGTGATGTTACTCGGGCGCTGCCAATCTTGTGATCTAAGGATGTTTCGTCACAGGACCCAGTAATTGAGAGTGATTGCAAAGCGTGAACGGGGTGTTCAGAAAACTTCTCGTAAGTAAAAACTTGAGGCAAAAGGTACATCTCGCTATACATGACGCGGTCCTAAAGTTAACGTAGAAGAACGCGAGCTGGATATGGCAGAAAGTGCACGATAAAAAAAACCGCAGTCGTAATTCGAGCTTTGCGCAAAACCTGCATCGTAACACTTGTAGACCATTTATTCACTTTCGTTGTGACGATAAAGAAAAGAGAGATGTGTTAGAAAGAGAACAAAGTTATACAGAAAAGGCACTCTACGTTCGATCACGTTGAACTCCCTGGTTAGTTGTTGTGTTCCTGCGTGTGAGTGAGGTCACCAGTAAGCTCCTAAGGAGTTGTAGACCTGGCATCGCGCGAGTGATATTTTAATGTAATACAAGCGTTCACTTCACATCAGGTATCACTCCCGACGTTGAATAAAAAAAATTGGTTGTCTGTAAAGTCGGTTTACGGACGATAATTTTACGTGATAACGTCATAAGAAAACATTCAACAGTTGAAAACAGTTCACGTATAGGTTGTGTGCTGCCGCTGTCTCTCTTCTACTCGGACGCATCGGCCGATGGAGTGGAAGAGACATAGATGCGTCACAAGCCGAACGCTTAGGCTGATCGTGCCTCTCTATCGCTTGTTCCGCGCTCTCGGTTGCACGCTCGTCTCCGGCGGAATGTGACAATCAGGCGTTCATCGATTTATAAGACGTTATCACGACAAAAAAAAACTTAATCTACAACTTTCAACCAAATACAAGACGATATCAATAACTTCAACCAAACTGGATAGTAAAAATTGTTCAATCAACCTAACACTTGTATCTAGATCAAAGCTCCTCAAACTATTCATATTATTTTATGGCTGAAAAGATTGAACAACGCAAAATTTATGAGCCATATAAATTCCCATACATCTACTATGACCACGCGTTATGTAAAACTTGGGGCAGGTGTGCAAGACAGAGGTCGCTCTCCAATCCCGCACAAACGGTATAATTGTGATGTAAATCTGGATATTTAGAAAAAATCACTTTCCCACAAACCTTATCGCCAAGCGATAAAGTTGATTTTTGCAAACGCTGATTCCGTGGCATCGCAACACACATCCGAATTCGAGCACACTCTCACATTATTTGCAACTCATAAAAATATTCTGCGATCGTGTTGAACTTTATATCTGTGCCATAAAGTTTGTTGTTGTGTATGTGGATTACCTCTAATTTGGTTTATTCAATGTCTTGTTAGGGTGACCCAATGAAATGTTGACATGGGATAAAGAAATTTATTATGATTTATGTGGTACGTGTAGGGGAATGAGATGGGGTCGTATTATGTTTTAATCCGCTGTTAGGTACTTAGAAAAACGAACGGTTTGTTGACATTGGATGTAACACAAAATTCATGAATTAGTAACAGCACTGCAGTACAGCTGGGCTACCTTATATTGACTAAGTTCTGTATTTTTTTTCCTATATTGGTTCGATGGTGTCGTTGCGCGTGTCATTCAATCCGAACACGCAGGTTAAGCAACGTTGACAGCAACCTGTCTATGGATGGGTTTATCGATCACGAGTTTCTCCGTGTTTCGGAGGATACGGTAAGCCGCGGGTCCCGGCTGTTGTCGATAGATGACAGTCGTTAAGCAAAGTCAGTGGCACTCGGGCAGCTTGAAAACACTGGCCTCCGCCAATCCGCATTTGAGCAGCGTGGTGGAGTATGCTCTAAACCCCTACGGTTAAAGGGAGACCGTATCCCTGCAGTGGGATGAGTAAGGGTTGATGTGCTATGTGATTTTGGCTCAACATAGTGGCCCTGCTTCGCCTGATGGTAAGCGAAAAGAGGAGCCCAAATTGCAGCGGCAACTGACAAAGGACTACAGTGTCCTGTCAGTTACTGTTGACGCTACCATGCTGGCCCGCAAGGTGCTTCTTCACGCTTCGTTTGAAGGATCCCATGTTGTAGCATGGCGGAAACACATGTGCAGGTAAGGCGTACCACTTTTTAATGGCACGACAGAGGTAGGAGTTGCCAAACTTTTTAGTACGAGAAGAAATGTCCTCAACAGTGGAATGATGACATCGCAAGCCTGCACGTGTAATTCTATGGCTGAAGGATGAGGGTGGGATAAGGGAAAACAGTTCTTCAGAACACTCACCATGGTACAGGCGGAAAAATATTGTGTAACTACTACACAATAATGCATACACCTATGTATATATATATATATATATATATATATATATATATATATATATATATATATATATATATATATATATGTCGCAGAGGTAGCAACACCATATTGAGAAGCCCGGAAGAAATCAATCCCCATGATGCTAGTTTTAATAATAACGGATCAAAATGTCAAGTCGGCGCTTGGGTGGAATCGACATCGTTGAATTGGCAACACCGGTTGTGTTTGTTCTGTTTTGCTCGAAATGTCGGTTGTGGTCAGTTGTCAAAAACGTCAAGACGAGATACCGTCATTGGAAGCGGCATTACGAATCGAGCAATGGAGCCAACCTCACGTGTCGCGTCCACCGCATTTTGAATTCGTTGTAATCTACGATCTGAGCATAACTTTTGTTAAAAATATTTTTGTAATTGGCTGATTAAATATTGAGAAGATTAACTACGCTGGTATTTCGCTTTATTCGCCATGAACAACGAGCCACTTGACGACAATTATATCCACGTTCCGACATATAATACATATATATATATATATACATATACATTTACCTACCCCGCAAGGGACCTGGCGTGAAAATATACATACATACATACATTGTGTAACTGAATTTGTGTGTATGAGCGCTAAACTATCATAGTGTTGGTTTCATACACGCGTTTGAGAGTAGCGTCTAAGTATCATCTTTAGGCGTCAACATCGCCTGTTCATAGTGAGCCCTGACAAACGATGCTATGGGATTAAAGAGGTAGGACACATCAAAGCAGCACGACTGGGTAAATACCTCCACCTCACAGAAGACTAAAGAGGATATCACAACTTCCTAGCGTGTTTTTGAAGTAAAACTTCTTTACGCACGCTTGACTTGGGGAGTAAGCTGGTGAATGCGTGACGAGAGCGTCTCAAAAAGTGTGATCGGGCGAGGCGAACGGAAGTTGAGAGGGAGATATAAGTTAGTGAAGATAGAAATAGAGAGAGTTACGTTTCGTATATTACTGTAGGTGCAAGAGAGAGAGGTGCGAGCACAGATTTTCGTTCTCTCTTTCTCTCATAGCGAGTTAAGTTTCGTATGTCTAAGACCCACTGCAGGCCTATTGTCTGTATCACACTATGGAGCTAAAGAAGTTTTACTTCAGTCGTGTGGTCTAAAGCACACTCTTTTTTTTTTGTTTATACAACGTCGGAAAGCATACGGCCCACCCGATGTAAATCGGTTATCGTAGCCTATCAACGCTTGTAGTATCACTTGCGCGATGCCTCCTCTGGTGCTAACACAGCAACTCCTTAGCAGCTTACTGCTTATATCACTCACACGCAGGAACACAACATCCCTCTAGGGAGTCGTTATTTGGCTACGGTATTCTGTGAGTACCTCCAGATACTTCCCCAGACGGGCTGCATTGATGTGCCTTACCTCTCTTAAAACATCCAGACCAAGACAAACAGACATGTTCATGCACACACATGTTAGCCTTTTGTGGGAATCGAACCCCATTGGCATTGGTGTCAAAATCACGCCATTCACGACCGAGCCACCGAGCTTTTACCGGGTTGTTACGAGTATATTTCTGCGAGTGAGTGGAGTCAGCTACTGAGGAGACGCTGGTTAGCAGCGTAACGTGTGTGCGATACTCTTTGTATTGCAATCGTCTATGGGCTACGTTAACAACTTTACATCAGGCAGCATAGACTACATTTACTAGCTACATTGACGAGCTCGGTGGCTCAGTCGTGAATACCGCGACTTTGACACCAGCACTCGTGGTTTCGATTCCCACACAAGGCAAAACATTTGTGTGCATAAACATGTCAGTTTGTCTTAGTCTGGATGTTTTAAGAGAGGTGGGGCTCATCAAAGCATCCCGTCTGGGGAAGTACCTCCACCTCACAGAAAACCGCAGCCAAATAACAACTGCATAGAGGGTTGTTGTGTTCCTGCGTGTGAGTGATGTCACCAGTAAGCCCAAGGAGTTGCTATGTAAGTAGCAGAGGAGGCATTGTAACATAACAGCACCTTTCACCACTGCACCACCGAGCTTGTCAAATACGTATATGTATGTAGGTATGTATGTACGTCATCGTGATATGTATGTATTTATATATGTGAAAAAATGGCGATTGCTACACTTCCTCTCTCGCTTCCAGTAACAATAAATACCAACTTACATCGAACATTTTACGTAAAATACGAGAGCGTGCATAGCAATGACATTTTTAATATTTGTGATGAAAACACACTGCGATATTAAACATTCCGAACATATCGCGGCTGCACGGTAGAGACAGCCAAGTTCTCACAGATACCGCAAAAGGTAACAGAAAAATCTAGGACGTAACTTTAATTTGTCGAGTCGAGTGGTTAGCGAATGCTACTTTTACAACAAGGCTCGTGAGTTCGAACCTGCCACAATGCAAACACTAGTGTATTTGCATTGGAACCTATATTGTTTGTCTTGTCCTGGGTGTTTTAACAGAGGTAGGGGAAAGTAAGGGAAGTAGCTCCACCACACAGAAAACCGTAGCCAAATAAGTACTCCGTGGAAGGATCTCGTGCTCCTGCGGCGAGTTGCCAGTTCTTAAGCAGATGCTATGGTAGCAGTAGGGGTGGCGACCCGTGAGCAGCACCAAATAATTTATCATTCATTGCACACAATAAATTAAAAAGTTACAATATTGAAAGTCAACGTATTTAGTTAGCAATGGCGAGATTATCTCTATATTATCAGTTGCAGACAGCAGTCGGCGCTTGAATGGATGTCATATTCACTGATACTTACATACATACACGTTTACATATTTAACATATATATTTATTAAGAAGAGGCATGGTCCGTTGGTTCGGACATGTAGAACGAATGCAGGATGTAAGAATGACGAAGCAGATATACAATGCAAAAGTGGCAGAATGTAGGAGCCGAAGAAGGCCAAGACTTACCTACCATAACCAAATTGGTCGTGTTCTATCAGAAGGTGATGCCAGGAGCCCTAGAAACCGGGGAATGTGCATGAGAAGAGTAATGAATATAAAGAAGCGAGGTATAGGTATAAGGACCGAGTCACGTGGCGCTCGGTTCTCTCTGCCTACCCCGCAAAGGATTTGGCGTGAAGCTATAGATAGACAGATAGACAGACTACGGTAATTACTTAACATTGCATAAGAAAACTATTTTTAAGTTGCATCTCATGTGATGTTTTTACATGAAACATCAAAAACCATATATTCGAGATGTGGTAAATATCATCTCTTTTTAAGCTACTCGAATATAATGTGTTATATTGTCTGTTAATCATCATATACGTGAGATGGCATGATATGTCATAAACATTGAACGGTGATGCCGGACGGATGCTGGACTGGACTGGATGGATGTGTTTACACGTCAGTCAGAAGAAAGAAATTAATAGTACTTAGAAACTAGAACTTAGGTGCCAAGATGCAACATAATCCCGCCACGTTTCTCTTTTTTATCACGGACGATTAATCACCTTTCAAGGTTTATGGCTCTTTTGGTCATCTGTATGCTTCTTTAACACTATTTACCATACTTTCTTTCAAAACTTTCAGTAGCAATTATCTATTTCTAAGTGGAAACGACTTTCGTACATACATATCATCACGCCTATCTCCCATTGCGGTAGGAAGAGACTATAGAACGCCAGGTGCACCGATCCAAACATACCGCCCCCGCTTCTTCCACACTCATCAACCTCTTCGGTTTTAGGGACTTTTCATTTGGCCCTTTTTCATCACATTCCCAATTTGATTTATGTGTGTGCATCTAGGGCGGCCCCTCCCGACATCACCATACACTCTTACTTGATACACTTCTTTCATAACTCTTTTGTCATTCATTCTTTGTAAATGATCAAACCATCTCAGCATACCCTTTACAATTTTTGTCACTACATCAACTTTCATTCCACAAAGTTCTCGTATCGTGCTTTTTTTTATATTATCAACCATTCTCACTCTATTGAACGACTTCCGCAGACAATATATGTCTTTACTCTTACCACTACAATAATCCTAATAATCCTTACTCATCCCACTGCATGGATACGGGTCTCCCTTCAACCGAAGAGGTTTTTTTTTTTTAATTTTTTATATACGTACACCCCTGCCGTGGGCAAGGCGATTTATATAACAATATGTATATGTTATACACATATTTTTAAAATCATTAAATATAAATAAATAACACATTCATACATCATACTCTCTTTCATTCCGCAATTCATTCTTCCATTCATCATCTTGCAGTTTTATTTTCTAAAAAAAAAATTTGATTTTGCCCATTTTAGTACGCCGGTAAAACGATTATAACTGTTTCCAAATTTCCCTCCCCATACTGCGTCGGTCCATCCATGGGCGACAGAGAGCTTCACAGCTCCACCTAGCCACCGCGATCCCATCGGCTATACAGAGTATAGCCGAGGTATACAGCATTAGTCCTAGGTGGAGCCGCTCTGCTTGTTACGGTCAATGACAACCATGGCTAGACCGACGCAGTATTTTAAAAAATTTGTCCGAGTTTTGCCCACTACTAATTCGGAGACTGTGTTTTCGGTGACCCGCATTCCCAACTCCTGCTCCAAATCGTACCTCTGTTTGGAGAATGCGGGACACCGAAACAATATGTGCTGCACTGTCTGGTCCACGCCGGGCTCGCTGAAGCACGATGGGTCATCCGCACACTTGAATCTGTGCAAGTACGCGGAGAACCCACCATGTCCCGAGAGGACCTGCGTAGTGATGCTCGACGGCACCATTTTACCCACGATGCCGTACGCCGCCGCCGCACTCGGGAAGAACATCTTCGTTGTCGAAGCTGTAGTTCCCGATATGTATCTCCTGTCCCATTCGTCAATGGTCCCCTTGCGGATCATACCTTTGACGAATGAGACAGGGCAGCGGTCATAATCTGGCCGCCTCCGCAACCCCAGTGCGGCGCTCCTGGCGAGTTCATCGGCACGTTCGTTCCCCTCCAACCCCGCGTGTGCCTTAATCCAAAACAACGAGACGCTCTTACCCTGGCTTTTGCACAGTTTAAGAGCGCCCCGTGTCTGCACCGCCAGGGGATGGGGGGACTCGACGTTCGCCACCGCCTGGAGCGCCGCCATGGAGTCGCTGAAGATGCCGATACTGGGTCCATCGCAGCTCAAAGCGTACTCGGCCGCCGTGCAGATAGCCAGGAGTTCCGCCTGGAAGACGGTACAGTAGGACGACAAAGCAAGCTTGAGGGCCTTGGCTTCGGCGTCACCGTTCCATACGGACACGGCGGCGCCAACCCGGCCCTCAATCTTGCTGACGTCCGTAAACATTCGCAGGGCAAAGTTAGAGTGTGCCCTGCATTGTTCCTCGTCTACCAGGCTGCCGAACTCCAAGCTATCTAGCTCCGCGGGATGCGGGGCCTCGATCTTCGAGGCCATCCGCTCGATCTCCCTGTCCCCGAGCAGCGGATAGGGTAGCCCCCTCTTGGCCTCGTACAAAGAGGCGACCTCGCGCACTCTGAGGTCAAGAGGCAGCACCCCAGCCAGCAGCAGTGCGGAGTTCAGGGAGACCGTCCGGTAGGCTCTGCAGATCTTCTGAGCGAAGCCCCGCTGTACGCTGTTGAGCTGTTTCTGGATACCCAGCTTATTGACCGCTGGAGCCCATGCGGCGGCAGCGTACAATATCGTAGGTTCCACTACGGCTGAATATATGATCTTCACTACTTCAGGGTTGAGTCCCCAACTGACGCGGGCCGTACGCGCAAGGCGTATATATATATATGGCTACTGCCCTTTTACAGACAGTAGCCACGTGCGCATTGAACGTCAGACCCGCGTCAATCGTCAACCCCAGCAGTTTGATCTGCCGAGACATGCCAATGTCTAGCCCGCCCATGGTAAGCCGCGGGGTGTCATACCGAAGTTTGCGCGTGATCAGCATAGCGCTGGTTTTATGCGGCGCAAACTTCAACCGGTTTTTGACATCCCACGCCCTCACATGCTCGAGAGCGGCATTGGCTTGTCTCTCTATATCCAGCGCAGTGTTGCCGTCGAACATCAGCACGACGTCATCGGCGAAGGCCTGACAGTGCACCCTCGCAAGGTCGAGTTGCTGCAGAAGAGGGTCCAATAGGAGGTTCCACAAAATCGGTCCTCCTATGGACCCTTGGACGCACCCTTTGGTGGTGGACCGCAAGGTTTCCTCCCCGGCGTACCTCACTCTGACCGAACCGACCGACCGAACCGAAGAGGTTTAGAGAATACTCCACCACGCTGCTCAAATGCGGATTGGCGGAGGCCAATATTTTCAAGCCGCTTGAGGGCCACTGACATAGCTTAACGACTGTCATCTATCGACAACAGCCGGGACCGACGCCTTATAACTTAAGAACGAAGCCTTAGAAACCGGCGAGCATGCATGAAAAGAGCTATGAAAAAAGCGAGTAAGGTGTGTATGGAACGCGTCTTAAGGTTCTCTCTGTCTGCACTGCAAGGGGTCGGTCGTGAAGAAATATATACATACATGTTAAATACTTTATAACCTTTTTTGTACACTGCATATATCTTATGCAAATACCAAATTGCTTGCCTCCCGCTTATGTAAATCACAATTTTAATTACAACTCCATATGCGCGCCATTTGTTGAGTATCTCCAAGATAATTTCATAGTACAAGCGTCTACTTTGCATATCTTAATACGGTGTGGTTTATATGCAAATTATTCCACACAGCTGAACCCTTCAAAGTGCATAATCGTGGTCACTGTCTTCGGTCACCGTACTACATAAGGCTTGTTATGATCATTTTGCCTTTGGTATTTATGATTATTTTCGAAATTTTGTTACTTATATAAAAAATAGAGTAAAGTTATGAAAAATTAATAAGATGCATTATAAACTAATTTATAAAATGTAAAACGCGTCTAATTACCCGTGAAGACCTAAACGCAAATAAATATTTTGGTATTTATCTTTTTATTTTCAAATTAGTGATGTAACATGAGAAAGCAATATGGACAGAAGTTCGATGGATACATTATGAATTGGGCGAATTTTGACGAGTTTGCTGGTGGAATAGTTAGCAGTGCTACTTTAATATAAAGGCACGTCGGTTCGATGCTCACATAGGATCATTTGTGTGCATGAACATGTTTGTTTGCCTGGTCTGTATGTTGGCTGGCGGTCTGACTGGGGAAATACATCCACCTCACAGAAAATCGCAGTTAAATGAAGCTCCCTGGAGGATTGTTGAATTCCTGCGAGTGAGTAGTGTTATCAGTCAGGTTCGAAGGAGTTGCTGTGTCAGAAGCTGTATAGCAATACGCGAGCAACACATCCCGTATTGCCAGCGTTCACAGGCTACGGTGTACATGTACACTTTACATGGGGTGCGCCGTATGCTTGTATGCCTCCTGACGTTGTATAAATAAAAGATTTCTTTTTCTTCAGAAGAGTTTTTTATTCGCTTTAAAGTTCTTCGTCAGTCTCTTCCTATACTGAGTAATTCTTGTGCACTTCACTTTCAATAAAGCTCTGGTTTTATTCTTGAATCGACGATTGCATATAATGGTTGTTTCTTCTCTATCATACAATCACTTTGGTGCAAAGACGATACATAATCCAGCTACCCTGTTCTCCTTTTTTTGCCGCGGAGGATTCAACCTCCGCATCCTATCAGACATTACCTTTTAGTCATATGTCTCTTTGCGAATCCATTTCCTTTCGCTTTGTGCAAAATATTCACTCCACTCCAATGTCACCAGATTTTATCTTATTCATTCTGGATGACGAACCACCCCGAGATTAAGAGAGGTGGAGCGCATCAAAGCAGCCCGTCTGGGGAAGTACCTGTACCTCACAGAAAACCGCAGACAAATAACAATTCCCTAGAGGCTTATTGTGTTCCTGCGTATGAGTGAAGTCACCAGTAAGCTCCTAAGGAGTTGCTGTGTAAGCAGCAGAGGAGGCATCGCGCGAGTGATGTATGTTACAAGCGTTAATAGGCTACGGTAACCGCATTACATCAGGTGGGCCGTATGCTTGTATGCCTCCTCCTCCTTTTTAGGGTTCCGTACCCAAAGGGTAAAACGGAACCCTATTACTGAGGCTCCGCTGTCCGTCCGTCCGTCCGTCCGTCCGTCCGTCCGTCCGTCTGTCACCAGGCTGTATCTCTTGAACCGTGAAAGTTAGACAGTTGAAATTTTCACAGATGATGTATTTCTGTTGCCGCTATAACAACAAATACTAAAAAATAGAATAAAATAAATATAAAATACGTAATTCTGTTTTGTAATTCTTCGTTCCTCCACTCTTTCTACATGTCCGAACCAACGGAGCATGCCTCTTCTTTTTTTAACACCGACACCCCGTTTCAGACCAACTCTGTTTCTATGGTACGGAACCCTCCGTGCGCAAGTCCGACTCGCACTTGGCTGATTTTTTTGTATAACTGTATAAAAAAATCGGCCAAGTGCGAGTCGGACTCGCGCACGAAGGGTTCCGTACCATTATCAATAAAAACGGCAAAAAAAATCACGTTTGTTGTATGGGAGCCCCCTTAAATATTTATTTTATTCTATTTTTTAGTATTTGTTGTTATAGCGGCAACAGAAATGCATCATCTGTGAAAATTTCAACTGTCTAACTATCACGGTTCATGAGATACAGCCTGGTGACAGACGGACGGACGGACTGACAGCGAAGTCTCGGTAATAGGGTTCTGTTTTACCCTTTGGGTACGGAACCCTAAAAATCCTCATTCGACATTGGGCCCTCACAGGCACTTAAACACGACTTTCATTTTTTTTGACATAATCTTATCTCTAATAGATGTCATTTATTACAAATAAATGACATCTATTAGAACGCGATGCAATTACTCTACATGTCAACATCAGTCAATATTCAATTCCAGTTGAATAATTAAAGCCACGAATGCTCGTGTAAAACAGTTATGTATAGAAAGCTTAATTGACCATGGTTAGTCCCAGCTGTTGTCCGCCACAAGCGTTTATTTGACTCGTACACTGGCATGCAGAACATACGCGACACGCGTAGGTACACTATCGAGCATGGTCACATTTAGAAATTGCTGAGCCCACAGGCAAAATTTTGATATTTTGCTGACTGCCTATGCATACTATATCTATCTAACTGTACAACTGTGTAACTCTACAACTTTACGCCGCAGCCCTTGCGGGGTAGACAAAGAGATCTGAGCGCCACATCACTTGGTCTTTGCTCACTAACTTCTTTAACATACAAAGCTCTTTTAATGCACACTCGCCGATTTCTGACCTTCTGATAAAACACGATCAATTTAGTTATGGTATATAAGTCTTAGTTTTCTTCGGCTCCTGCATCTTTCTACTTTTGCATTGTCATACTACGTAATTCTGTTTTGTAATTCTTCGTTCCTCCACTCTTTCTACATGTCCGAACCAACGGAGCATGCCTCTTCTTTTTTTAACACCGACACCCCGTTTCAGACCAACTCTGTTTCTAACCATCATCATTGCGAACACGATCTACAAGCGTTACGCCATAAATTTTGTGCAACACTCGCATTTAGACCGTGTTTATCCTATTTTCATGCTCTCTTTGAATTAAACCGAAGGAACCGCAATGGTTGCGTACTGTGCGGTACCAGAGAAGTTTTCTTCCGAGAACTCTTCAAGTTGTTGAACGAACTCCCAGCGGAGGTTTTCCCTAGGGGTTCTTCAAGAAACGCGTGAAGAGATTTTTACAGGTCGGCAACGCACGAGTGTCACCCCTGATGTTGCAAATGTCAATAGGCTACATCAGGCAGGCTATACGGTTGTTTGCCAGCTCAGTAGTATTAAAAAAGTAACGAGACCTCACTCACATGCAGGAAGTCAACAACTGTGAGAATTGTAGACGATCCTAGGCTTACACACGGTATTGAACCCTAAAGTTTATGGAGAGATTTTGCCTCCCTTTGTGTGTTCTACCGATTCTACAATGGATTGTGTTCAAAAGAATTACTTGATATGATGCCGACAGCTACTTTTTATAGCCGTACCGTACGCCGATGGCGGGAAGTTCACCCTCACATGCTGGAACCGCAATGGTCGCGTACTGTTCGGTGCCAGTGAAGTTTTCTTCGGAGAACTCTGAAGTTGTGGAACGAACTCCCAGCCGAGGTTTTCCCAAGGGACTACAGCATGGGGCTCTTCAAGAAAGGTGTGAAGCGGTTTTATAGGGTCGGCAATGCATGAGTGTCGCCCCTAGTTGACTGCTGACTCTACCATAGGTCGTATAAAAAAATGAAAATTATAATAAAAAAAAACATAAGAGTATCTAGCAAGTACCAGGAAGTACATAGTGTACAGTTAATGTAAGCCGCTGTATACACTTGAGCCAGTTATTAGGTAACTTATCGCATATGAAGAGTTGTAAAGGGAAATTGTCATATAAAATTAAGGTTAATTGGAGAATACGCGCGGAGATGTCATTTAACTTTATATTTATTTCACAAGTTTTGCTACTACACGGGTGTAATGGGGATATGGACACATATCGTAAGTAACAACACTAGTTATTACTATATTGTATACACAAGATTAAAGCTTAGCTTATAGACGAGCTCGGTGGCTCAGTCGTGAACGACGCGACTTTGACACCAACGCTCGTGGGTTCGATTCCCACACAAGGCAAACATTTGTGTGCATGAACATGCCTTTTAGTCTTGGTCTGGATGTTTTAAGAGAGGTAGGGCGCATCAAAGCGACTTGTCTGGGGAAGTACCTCCACCTGACAGAAAACCGCAGCCAAATAACAACTTCTAGAGGGTGGTTGTGTTCCTGCGTGTGAGTGACTGTCACCAGTATCGCGTGAGTGATTCTTAATATATCGCAAGTATTAATAGGCTACAGTACCCGCTTTACATCAGGTAGGCCGTATGCTTGTATGCCTCCCGTACGAGATTCGCAGGAGGGATCCGAAGATGGATCTGACCATGGTATCCAAATTGATGCAGCCGTTTTGGAGTTCTCAAGGAACATACAGAAATGCAGTTATAACCCAGTGAATAAGGAACGATTGGCCAAGTGATACCCGGTTCACATCCTGGCATGTACTACTACATTCTTGTTTTCGTATTTATGTATATATATATATGTATTATCACTTACTCAGCTGTCATAGAATATTGGTGAGAAAACACGCACGTCCAAGAAATCATGTTTCCAAAGACGTGTAACCTAAGAAAGGTCTGGTTTTCCCACTGGATTGTGAAGTCTAACGGAAGTCACCTTATATCATTAGTATCTTCGCCAAATCCTAAGGCTTACCTAGCGGATCCCGCCAATCCTAATGCCTTGAAAAACGAGACAACTCTAAGAAAAATTCCAAGGCGCATTTAGCCAGCCATTTGCAATTGATCGAAATTCGGTGACTGAATTAAGTCTTTGACGTACTTTCTTTAGTTTTACATTGACACATACTAAATTATACGACGAAATTTCGGAGTATAGCGTATAATACAACTTACAGATACCTATACAGAGCAATTTTGGGATATAAGTAGCTCGGGTATAAGGCCAAGACTTACCTACCATGACCAAATTGGTCGTGTTCTATCAGAAGGTGATGTCAGGAGCCCTAGAAACCGGCGAGCGTGCATGAGAAGAGCAATGAATGTTAAAGAAGCGAGTGAGGTATGTAACGATCGAGTTAGCTCGGTTCTCTCTGCCTACCCCGGAAGGGATTTGGCGTGAAGTTATAATATAGTAAGTAGCTCAAAAGTCAAGCCAACCTCAATTCCACATCTGAAAGTGCCATCCGAGTTCGGAGGAACTCGAGATAAAAACCTATTCATACGCAGACAGCGGTCTATGTTGCTTATCTTGCGTATTTGATTACACTGTCACGCGAATCGACGTCGAACTTCTTAAAATTCATAACAATATCATTTTACTGTACGAAAACGATAAAAAGCCATTCTGGCTATTTTCTTGCAATAAACATTTTTATCATCGTCATCATCTGGCATTCAGTGACACAGTGTCCCACTCCACACTTCGCCTTTTATCGACTAGGAAATGCCTTTTATGTCTCGGTACTTTACTTACAATTTGGTTTGAAATATACAGATTTATAATTTGCCGTGCTTGCTTGGAATTTATATCTATAGCATTTTCTTTGTACTAACTATAAATGCATTACATATTCGTACATACGGCTAAAAGGGGTTTATTTTTAGGGTTACGTACCCAAAGAGTGTGAACAACAAGACCTTATTACGCGTATATATTGAATTTGACAGTAAATGTGTTATTTGTTCTGTTGTCTGCGTATTTTTAAGAGAGGTAGGGCGCATCAAAGCTTCTCGTCTGGAGACGTACCTCACAGAAAACCGCAGCCAAATAACAATTCCCTAGATGGGTGTTGGATTTCTACGTGTGAGTGAGGTAACCAGTAAGGAGTGTTAGCAGCAGAGCAAACATCGTGCGAGTTATACTTAATGTATTACAAGCGTTCAAAGGCTACGGTAGATGTTTTACATCAGGTGGACCGTATGCCTGCACGCCTTCTAACGTTGTATTAAAAGAAAAAAAATATACACTTCGAATGACCTAACCTAAAAAAGATATGGTTTTCCTTCTGAATTGTGGAGGTCTGACCGCAGTCGCTCCATGTAAAACCCTGTACCTTCGCCAAATCCTAAATCTTAGGTAGCGGACCTCATCAATCCTAGCAAAAATTGAAACGGGATAATAAAATTATTTTATGTAAGACAGTTTCCATACAGAGAGCGTTATTTTGCCAGTTTTTTTTTTATTTACTCTATATTAAGAATAGTAATACGTCCAACCATCAAACTTGTTGTGAATGTAGTGCATATCTAAATGTAAAATCAGAGATAACAAAAATCTATCCAGTAGTTAATTAACACATTAAGGCAGCAGAAGGTGTACAGTTTATTGTATAATAGTGATATACATTCGTTTAACTAGTACTGAATTTCTTAAACTATTAAAACGTATTGACGTCAGGGTCATTTAAAATGTATAATAAATACCTAAAGATTGATTATTATAAGGAATTACTGCAAAGTGTATCATTATTTAATTATTTCTTTTTCGTTCACCCAACTATGTAGATAAGAGTATATTAATAATTACGCTTAGCAAAACTGAATTATCTATATTTTTATTAACAATTTTGTGCTGTTTCGGGAAGAAATGAAGAGAGTTTATGACGAGCTCGGTGGCTAAGTGTCGTGACGCGACTTTGACACCAACCCTCGTGTGTTCGTTCGATTCCCGCACAAGACAAACATTTGTGTGCATAAACATGTCTGTTTGTCTTGGTCTGGATGTTTTAAGAGAGGTAGGGCGCATCAAAGCAGCAAGTCTGGGAAAGTATCTACACCTCACAGAAAACCGCAGCCAAATAACACCTGCCTAAGAGGGTTGTTGTGTTCCTGTGTGTGAGTGAGGTCACCAATAAGCTCCTAGGGAGTTGCTGTGTTAGCACCGGAGGAGGCATCGCGCGAGTGATAGTAAATGTATTACAAGCGTTCATATATTTTATATCGGGTGGTTCATATGCTTGAATACCTTTCGTCGTTTTATAGTATATATATATATATATATATATATATATATCTCGACAATCTCTTCAATTAACTAACAAAAACCACAGTAGCTTGTTAGTTCAGGACGACCGTTCCGTTATATGTAAATAATAATATTAAAAAGTTGGTTTTAAAAAGATATTTGTTAAGGAGCCTTAAAATATTTTTTTATTTACCGCTTTATGTTTATGCTTGATGCGAGTATCTATGCGAAGTTTACACACAGCTTGCGTCAATTGTGTGTAGGGCCAACACGTACTTAATTTTAGTAATATCTGTTTTCCCATTTTTAAAAAATCGTTCTTAGATATAACGAAATGCTCTTCAGTATATTTTCCCGTATGTACACAAAGAAATATTAAAACCACTATCGCGGTACTCTATAAAGCTTACGCACTTAACGTTTACGACGTGCCGCGATGAAACATAATGTCGCGAGACATTGTATCAACATAACACAAAAACAATAAATAAATAAAATAACGTATATCCGGATACAAAAAACATAGGCTAAGTAATTAGTTATTTTATTCCTCTTGATATATTTTGTTGCATCTTCATAGCAATGATAGCCTAGTGGATGAAGAAGCTTATTTACCGATTTGTTCCTGATTCGAATCCTAGTGTAGACATGTAGGTATAGGTAACACAAAATTTGTGTTTTCAGCTTCACTCAGTATTCATATGTAGGTATGTTGTAATTATTACTTGCTCAGAGGTGAAGTAAATCACGAACAGCAAACTTGTATTTCGTAAGGTTTAAATTTGAATTTGTTTGTCTGACCTAATATATCAGCTAACAAAATAATACTAGAAAGAAAAAGAAGCTACAGAAAAAATGTTCGGACACTGTGAGCGATTTTTGTGTGAATCGGAACATATATAATTAATCCATCCATGTCGGTAGATGTAATAATTGAATAACTAATGTAAGACAAATACCACCTTAGTCTTCCTGCGACCACGGACGCTGCAAAGCGTTCGAAACGTCAGGTTCAACAAAATAAATAAAATACGCGATACTTCCGTTAACAATTGTTTAATTCAATGTGTAACAATCGCGAAAACCTAAGACAATACTAAGCTACAGAAACTTCTATTAGTCCTTCAGTTGAGTTTTTTTAAAGTATGCTGGCACTGTGAATGATTCTGTGACTGATTCGGCAGTGCCAGCGTACCATGAAGACATTAGCATGGATGAATTGAAACTCACGATGTTACCCTTCACCGCCGAGCAAGTAATAAATATGTATTTAAATCCGTAAACACGAATATAGTGGTACTCATGCCCCCACCAGGATTCGAAACGTGTACCTGTTGGTCAATAGACCGATTCCTTATCCTCTGGGCTATCACTGCTTGGACAAAATTCCCTTCCAGCGCTCTCTGTCTTAATAATTTTGAACGTTTTAACCGACTGAATACTTTGCACATTGACATGATATTAAATGTCTCACGGAATTGCCGGTAGATGGTCCTATAGTTAAAACATTAAAGATAAAGATAAAATTCTTTATTTGCCATTAGGCCATCGCGGGCACTTAGACACGTCTTACGTTTTTTTGAAATATAATCTTATTTAACTCTCTTATTTTACTTTTTCCATTTTTTATCTACTAGCATTTCGGAAATGATCATTGGCGAAGAAGAAATGGCGAATGAAACTTTCCAATATGCCAAAGAGACCTTCTTTTAAAATTATCAATTAGATACAACAAAATTTTTTACAAAAGCATATTGGTACAATAATGATATCAAAGGGTAAAATTAAAGATTATTAATTATTATTAAGAACAGGTGGTCAGTGCTGAATTATTTCCAGACATCTTTGTCACTTACATATTCATCAATTCTACCCTTCGAAACCCGTGTGGTCATATATGACCGCGAAATGTATGGGAAAAGGTATATAACGGGTTCTGAAGGCGTAATAAGTCCTTCTACAGGGAGTATTTTTAATGTGCTTTTTGAATACATTGTCAGGAAAGGACAGAACTGTTTCAGGCAACTTATTATAAAATCGAATACAATTTACAAGAAAAGATCTACCAGTCCTAGCAAGCCGATGTACTGGCATACACAACTTATTTCTACGTCTAAGTTTTTCACTGAAGTTTGAAAACTACTGTAAATTTTGACGGGCATATATTATTTTATTTTATTCGGGATGAAAAACAATTGTATAATCAGGGTTTTTTTACATAATATGAAATTAATAGTTTTGATAATTGTACAACCAGCCACATTATCCACAAATTATTAGGTAATTTCAAACGCATTACGCATATACATATAGAAAAAGAAAAGAAAAAATAGTACACATTATAGCATCTATCTAAGGTAATATCTGATAGCCTCTCAATGACATGTTTTCATAAATACAGGCTGGCCCGTTGATAGACGTCTAAAAGAAAAAAAATGATGGCTTATGCTAAGGGGTATCCGAATCACCCCCATGTATGTTCCGCGATTCTTTATAGTTTAGGAGCTAGAATTTTTTTTAGTATTTTTTTCGTAGTTTTCACCTAACATATGGTTTCATTTTTTATCTTTTTTTTTCTAACATTTTTGGATATCTTCTTTTGTGTAATTATTTATCATAATGATAGCTGCCACCTAAAATAATGCTGTTTGCTTGGGCACAGCAGAACTTACCTAATGTTTAATTTAAAGTTTAAATTTACTGTTCGAGCTCTGTAGTCAAAAACGTTTGGGACCGGTAACGAGCGCACAGTCCAAGTCGATAGGCAAAACAGAATACAGTGTCCGGTGAGGTAGCGGGGTTTGTAGGTAAAGCGATAGTAACGTAACGAGCAGCAGTAAGCACGGTGTGAGAACGACTGCCTGCTAAGGCGCTGTTTGCGCTTGCGGTTATCTCCTGTCTCGCTCGCACAAACCGATTTCATTGTTTGGGCAGGCCGACACTACGACCCAGGTAGATACGTGTACTTCATTTGTGTCATTGTTTTAAGCTTTAAAATGGGATAACTACAGTGAAAATCTGCAAAATGCAAAAATCACCCAACAAGATGACAAATGATGTGCATTTCCAAACATTAAGTGACATCAGACAGTTCACAATTCAACATTATCTTTAAAATAAATAATAAACATAATTAGTAGAACTTACAATTTTTCTCAAAAGATACCTTTATTGCTCTCAAGGCTAATTTCAGGAAATAACCCCCTATCAAGGTAAACTTTTTATGAATGCTTTTTACTGCTGAAGGTCCATAGCAGTTATTAAGGACCCTTCGAAGCCGCTGGCACCCATGTTTTTTTTTTCAGTCCCAATCATTTTTGACTACTGGGCTCGAACAGTAAATTTGAACTTTAAATTAAATTTTAGGTAAGTTCTGCTATGCCCAGGCAAACAGCATTATTTTAGGTGGTAGCTATCATTATGATAAATTAAAATTATTAAATAAAAATTACACAAAAGAAGATATCCAAAAATGTTAGAAAAATAAGAGATAAAAAATGAAACCATATGTTAGGTGAAAACTACGAAAAAAAATACTAAAAACAATTCTAGCTCCCAAACTATAAAGAATCGCGGAACATATATGGGGGTGATTCGGATACCCCCTAGCATAAGCCATCAATTTTTTCTTTTAGACGTCTATCAACGGGCCACCCTGTATATTGAGATGTAACAGTGAGGATATTTATTTCTTTGAACAGCTCCCTGAGGGATTCTCTA
Organism: Pyralis farinalis; assembly: GCA_947507595.1. Lineage (NCBI taxonomy): Eukaryota > Metazoa > Arthropoda > Insecta > Lepidoptera > Pyralidae > Pyralis > Pyralis farinalis. The sequence goes on from OX382258.1 coordinate 23,067,196, forward strand.
GAGCCCATGTTATAAATAGAGCGAATGGCTCTGTTTTGTAACGGGACCGCATTATAATTTTTGTACTTGACATTTGACTAATAATACACACCATAAACATGGCTACTACTTGAACGACGTTTTGAATTCAACTCTAAAACCTTTCATACTCATCATCATCCGAGCAATACATTGCTCAATCCTTGCTAAGTATATCTTCAAAAATCACAATAAAGATGCTGTTTATAAAAAGCTTATTTAGTTGATGAATATGTAACTGACAAAGTTGTCTAGATACCCAGCACAGGCAAACATACTTATGTCATAAACATTGACACTTCATAAAGACATCATTAATATTGTATATTGACACAAATATATTGCATCGGTTTATAAAAATATCTACGAGTATCATTGCAAGCAACGTCTCTGCCTCGGTTATTGCTCTCTGTCTGTGACTGCCCGCCACCGGGATCCGTATGCACCCACCGTTGTTGCCCTGGCTGCTCTAGTCATCCCTGAGATACGTGTTTTGAATATCCATGGGACCGCTCTAAATATTAGTTGTTGCAATAACACACTACGAATGACGACACCTTTCATTGATTAGTTTCTTTCGACATTTTTTTTTCTCATTCCTAATATGAGATTGGTGGTGGCCGCTATTTGGCGAAGATACTGATTTTGATATGGAACGACTTCAACCTCAAGAACCTAAAGGATAAGCAAACCTTTTTCATTCATCGCTGAGTAAGTGATAATTACAAAAATTTACATATAGCCGAAAACACGATTTTAATAGTACATGCTCACGCCAGACGAAACAAGGAACCGTCTGTTATATAGAGTCATCGCTTATCCACTGGGCTATCACTGCTCATCTATTAGGCTTTCACTCCACTGTTTCCGAAATATTAGCAAATTAAAAAAAGAATAGTATAGACTGTGCGAAGTTTATAGGACGTAATAAGATTGCAATTGAAGAAAATGGAAGACGTGGGCAAAAAAGGTACATATCCACGTTAGACAAACAAATTCATTTTTTACAAATCTGAATTTTATAAATACATAGTTTCTTGTAGTGATAATCACATAAAAGTGTACAGGTGTAAATGCTTCTGCATGGCAAAAGTATTTTCATTCTTACAAATCCGATTACTCACTTCACTAATACGTAGTTTTTTAGTGATAATCACATAACGTACAGGTGTAAAGATTTATGTGGTAACACTTAAATATTAACAGCTCGCCTTTTATGATCAGATTTATTGCCGCCCGCGATGGGGTTTAATTAAAAATTGATATAACATTGTATCGAGTGATTAATGGAGGCTGTTTGTTGAATATTCGCTGAGGTGGCTCGACCCAGTTACCAGTAAACTTTTATTAGCATTGTTACAAGCTGAGGCTGAAAATTCCCATGTCACGTTTCTTTTTTCTCGTTGGGTACCTCAAGAACTAGTAAACGGATAGAATTATTAAAACAAATCATCACTAACATTACTATTGTTAGTATGGAACGTACTGTGATTTGTTTCTACATTTTCCGGATATTTCAGCGGTGTTGCTGACACCATGGTCACGAGACTGACTGACATGAGTGGAGACGGAGACAACAGTCTGATATGGTCAGACATCTGTCTACCCTCCTTCTGCATTGCTTATTACTCGGCACCTTAGACACTATATTCACGGTGTTCTGTTGGAGATTGCGATTCGAAGCTCGCATATACGTTTGCATAACTGAATTCACCAGTAAAGCTTACGTCAGACAACCTAATACTTAACTTAGTAAGTGCAGAGTCGACCAGCGCAGGCATGGCAGCAACCGTGGTGGGTGCACGCGGTTCCTATTCCAGTTAGCGAGCAATCGCCGAGACGACCGCAGCCGCCGAGGCAGAGACGACTGGAGCAGCCATAGCAGCGATGGCTAACTAACGGTAGTGGACGAGTGCCGGCCGGCGCCAGTTTAGCTAGTAGAAGCACAGAAAGTAGGTTTTAGATCATATTGCAAACCTAGTAATTGTCTACATACATATAAATAAAATTGAAGTGTGTCTGTGATTTCAAAATAAGGCCTTTATCTTAAGCTCATATTATTATTTTCACGTTACCAAAGCCTAAATACGCATTTTTAACTTTTTTGTCTGTCTGTCTGTCTGTTTGTTTGTTTGTCCGGGCTAATCTTTGAAATGGCTGGACCGATTTTAACGGGACTTTCACTGGTAGGTAGAGGACTGTTCACAGCAGAATATAGCAGCAGAATATATACTTTTTATCCCGTAAATATTTAGTGTTCCTGCGTAAAAAATGACAAACTGTTAAAATTAGGGAGAAATATATTCCCCATCGGGGGATTTTGCAATTTTATTTTTATTATTTTCATAGAATACCTACGTATTTTTTGTAACATAAAATAACTACGCATTTTTTATGTAATATAAATAAAATACATATACGTTGCCTCCTGTAAAGGTCAATAGATGGCGCTGTACGAAAATTGAATCGCTCTATGGTTGCATCTACGACCCTGAACTTTGTATTTTTTTTTTAAACAGAAATAATTTCATATCTACAGAGAAATAAAGGCTACTAAAAGCCCAAATCTCATGCGTGCGAAGCCGCGGGCTTCTGCTAGTATAACATAAATTAATAGATCGTTTTCGTATTTTTTATCGACAGTCATGATAAGATATCCTTTTCAAAAAGATATATTCCTTTTCTAAAGTTCATCTCCCTGCCTAGATTCAAGTTCATACCTTCTTCTTCTTATCTTCGCGTTATCCCGTTTTCTAGTCCATAAGAATTACCGGGGTCTGCTACCTAAGCCTAAGGATTTGGCGAAAACACTACTTGTGTGATTGTGACATAGAGCGACTGTCATCAGACCTCCACAACGCAGAGGCAGATTCAAATTCCTGCCTAAGTCCTCTAAATTGACAGCCGAGTATTCGTCCACGTGTTCTTTGTTACCTAATTAATAATTACCTAATATTAATTAATTAATCTTTTACGTAGGGTGCTTCCCCTGATCAATATAAAAAATATTCCGAAGCCAATTCTTAAAAAAGGAAAATCTACAATGTTAACCATCTTCAAAATTACTTTAAAAAATAACACTGAAATTTTAGTCGATGTTGAAAAATTCATTAAAGTTATAGCGATGTTTTTAGACATGAGTAAAGCGTTCGATAATGTATTATATCAACATGTTCAGCAGTGTTAAGGATATGGTATCAGAGGAGATGCTTAGAATTGGCTTAATACATACCTCAACAATAGAACGCAATACATGGAAATCTCAAATACCGACCCGTTTTTGGTAAAGGTTGGTTGGAATTATTACGCACCATATTTGTTAACAGAATTCCTCTCGGCTCGTACTCACTTTCAATTATAAGCACATACTGTGATCAGTGAGTACTAATTTAATATTTCATTTCAAGATTTATGTTTTCGTTTAGTTTGTTTATATGAAATTTACGTTGTTTTATTTTGTTATGTCTAGAGGCTGATTATAATATAAAAATATTTGGTAATATATTTGCAGTTGTTGTCTTATTAAGTTCTACATGTTCCTTCAAATATATATAGTTTACCTTTGTGGAATGTGCTGACGCGTTATAGTGTGATGAATGATCGATAACATCTGTCACGAACTGTTTCTAAGAGTCTGGGCAAGCAAGTATTGACATACCAATCTCCACGTCAATTCTAAAAATTTCATACTCTTACACGTCTCTCTTCTGATAAAATTCGTTGTGAGTTCCAAGGCAGCTGTAGTTTAACCCCAGGACAGCAATCAACTTCACTGTTCATTGCTTTTTGACGGTCGCCGCTGCTAATTCTGGCTACACAGGAGACACAGTGGTGGGAATGATTGATGGGCCTGTCCCGTAAAATACCAATCTCCAGTTCCCATTCTTCTTTTTCTAGCGACACTGTTGTGTAATGATCTGTATTGTCGAAAAAGAAACCACCAGTCTTTGGCAATGCTTTGACTTTCCTCAACTTTCGTTAGCAAATATCCAAATTGTAGATCTATTCTATCGATTGGCTTTTTCTTACCAGGCCAAGGCAGTACACCCAGGTGTCGTCACATTTCGCGATCAAACTTTGCTGTTATTATGCGACACCACTCTAGTCTGGCCTTGAGTTACGAGACGGGACTTCATTGCTAATTAATTTCCAATTAAAGTCTCTGGCAACTTCAACCGTATCTAAAATCATAAGAAATCATGTCAAGAAAATCATTTTCGAATTAAATTATTGTAATTCTGACACACACACTATCCGACTTTACAATGAAAAACAAATGAAAATCTCGCAAGTTAAAAAGCAACGTGGTCCCTGAGGATTCCATTTTTAAATTAGTGTTCGATTTCTATTATAGGAAGTGGCCAGATTCATAAACTTTCGGTAAGGCCCATCCATAAGTGAGCATACCTTTGAACTAATAAATGAACAAAAGTTGTTGTAATGAAAAAAACAAAGGAAATCGGCAAAAAATGTTTTTGCTCCACTAGGGATATTTATCCTTTGACAGTAAATAAAATAATATATGTATATGTATCTTTACGATAGGTCCCTTGCGGCGTAGGTAGACAGAAGGGAGCGTCATAACACGTGATCCTTACATACTTCACTCGCTTCTCTAACATTCATAGCTCTTTTCATGCACGCTTGCTGGTTCCTGGGACTCCTGACATCACTTTCTGATAAAACACGACCAATTTGGTCATGGTAGGTTAGTTTGGTCTTCCTTGGCTCCTACATCCTTCCACTTCCGCATTGTATATCTGTTTCGTCATTCTTTCATCCTGCATTCTTTCTACATGTCCGAACCAACGCAGCATGCCTTCTCTTATCAATGCTCTCATCTAGACCGTATTTATTTATTCTACTTTCATGCTTATGGTACTCTACATTCTACATTCATGGTAGGTTAGTCTCTGTCTTCCGCGGCTAAAAATAAATCTCTAAGCACAGTAAATACCGATGCCAATCACTATGTACAGTAAAGTACCTCAGTGACCCATATGTCGATAAAACGGGTCCGGCCGTTACGCACCCATTCCGCGACGCCCCCGGCCGGGACGCCCCCACAGTGAAAATTTTGTTATTCCGCTACGCCCCCGGCCGGGACGCACCCGTTTTAAAACAAGCGTTTTTTGACAGGAAACTTGAGCGAATACTGTTGAAAACAGAAGTGTTTTTGAATAGAAGTGAATGAAAGTGTGAGAAAATTATTTATTTATTTAATTTAAATATTTTTATTATGTGGTGTGCGTATACTGTCATACATAGGGCCTTAGAATTAGTAAGATTAGTTTTTAAGTACTCCCTTCAAATAATGTAATTAAAAAATAAAAACTAAATTGTACATATATTATTAAAATATATTGGTTACCAAAATGAAAATCGAACAGAAACAGTGAAAGGGTAGCTCACCTATTGTGTAGGTTACCTGAACTCAGCCGAGTTTTTGATAACAAAACAATGGATATATTGAAATGGACAATAAGTGCATCCCTTTCGCTCATGATCGAATATTGCAAATATTCAAGTGGTTTGCAAAATAACATTACACGGAAACAATGAAAGGGTAGCTCGCCTATTGTGTGGGTCTTATACCACAACTTTAGCGAGTTTTTGATAACAATAGATAAATTGAGGCGGACAATAAGTGCATCCCTTTCGCTCATGATCAAATATTGCAAGTATGCAAGTGATAAGATAGGTCAATCGGTCAATGTGTCATTTCACAATATTTAAAAAAAAAATACCTGCTACATTGTATGTAGATAGACGTAACCAATCGCACACCGCGTATATATAGACCACAGGTATAAACCCAATTAACAATTATGTTCATAACAGTACCTTACTCAAGTATCCTGGAAAAAAAAACAACGGGTGCGTCCCGGCCGGGGGCGTAGCGGAATAACAAAATTTTCACTGTGGGGGCGTCCCGGCCGGGGGCGTCGCGGAATGGGTGCGTAACGGCCGGACCCGGTATAACGACCACCTTCTAATTTTACCTTCACTAAAACAACGCATCCTTTATGTAAATGTAATCTCTCCGACGTCCCTCGAAGTTTTTCCTGTACTCATCCTTTTCCGCGTTAGGTAAATGTAATAAAGAACTAACATGAGTAAAGGCTAACAAATTTACATTCAAGTATCTTTTGCACACAGTAATTTAAGTCTAGATAGACATAAATGGACAGAATAGATAGATAACGGAGTAGATAAATAGCGTATTGATAGCGGTTTCTAATAAATTCAAGTCACATAGAATACATAATGAAAGTGTGATCTCTGGGTTAAGTTACTAATACAGGTTGGTAAAAAGACTCAAGAAATCTATCTCTGTACTGTACCTACCATCTCCAATCAGTCCGAATGTACGTGAGCATTTTGTTGATAATACCAATAGAGTCTTAGAAAGTATTAACGATTGTTTAATAATTGGTGATTTCAATATAAAAAGTACCGATTGGCTAGATGGTGATGGTAAAGTTATTGGTACAGTTATTGGTCAGCATAATTGTTTTCTTAACCAAACTATTATATATGACATTTTATCCAAAGTAGATCAGCATTGTGTGCTTATTCATTTTCCGTTTCTGCATCTGTACCTGTTGTAAAGAGAATAGTTTTAACCAAATTGTACAATATTTACATACAGTTATTAAGATGCGTGCATTAAAATTATTAGTTTATACGTTGTGTCAATGCAGTACCTTCCTTATGTTTACTTATTTAAATAAGGCATGATGTGATTTCTACGTATTTATAATTGGCGCTTGCAGCATTTTTATTATGGTTTGTTTTGAGAATCTAAAACATTGTAACATATATTTTGGGCGAATTTTTCTGTGCATGCAGTTCTTTAAGTAATGAGATACTTAAGTTTTATTTATAATATATATGTTGCATATGTAATGGTGTACTCGTTGAAAAGCCAAATACATGAATAATAGCTAGAAATGGAATATATGATCCTACTACTACTGATATTAGAACTAACAAATTTACTTAGAAAAGAAGTTGCGTACCTATCTATTAAAGAGCATGTCCAAACAGTAGTCATCCAATATGTATTGTATAATTAGTATATACTATGTAATAAATTATTTTACAGTTGTTTATAGAGGTTACTATTTATGTGTTACCAGGGTTTTGTATGTATAATTAATTATTGTGTATCGCGTTAATGTTGTACAGATTCCACTTCACACTTCACAGTATCAACATAATTATTGTGTAAGTATTATATTCTTATGTTTGTGTATAAATAGGGTCGATACTTATTTTAATTTTAATAAAAACCGCAGTTGCGTTTTTCTCCACTCCCGATGGTTGACTGGATCATGGATTATGGTTAAGTCTACCTTTTGTACCTAATATATTGTTGTCAATAAAGTATTGAATAAATGATACATTAATAGAAATGTATGAAAGCTTCAATAATTATTTTGATTAATATATTGAACTGGCATTAGCTTGTACTCATCTTCTATATATGAGTCGTATCTAACACTTTCCACCATCTACGATTTTTTTATACAACGTGGTGAGGTTACAAGCATACGTCCCACGTAATGCGGTTACCGTAGCCTATGAACGCTTGTAATATATTAAGTATCTACTCTGCTGCTAACATAGCAACTCCTTAGGTTAGCTTACTTACGCTTTGGTAATGGAGTAGTTATTTAGCTGCGATTTTGTATGAAGTGGAAATACTTCCCTGACGGGCTGCTTCGACGCGACCTACCATTCTTAAAGACACCTAGACCAACAAACAGACATGTTCACGTGCACACAAATGTTTGTCCCACATGGGTATGGAACCCACGAGCGTTGGTGTCAAAGTAGACCGAGCTCGTCGAAAAGCTCCGGTTAAGGTTTTAAAGCTATGAGTGCCGAAGTAAATCCAGGATCACTAAAAGGATGACATTAGAGTCTTGAAAAGTACAAGTATTTATTCCTAGCTAGGAACTAAAAAGTTTCAATTACAAGCAGAGGTATTAAATACAGGATTTTTTTTTTACCATTACCTATTACCATTACATACCAAGAGCTAAGTACTGCAAAAGTAAGAAAGGTCATCAAATTAATGATATTAATTATTAACCATTGCAGGAGTAAAAAAGGGACCAAATTTATCTGTTCATTGGTTTGACAAATAAACATACGCTCTATTATTGTACCATATGATACAGCAGGTAATAAGGACAGAACTGTTTAGGTGTAATACAGATAAGAATATATAACTAGTCTGGTCATAAATACTGCTAAATAGAAACTTTTCCATTTTTAAAAAACTTCTTTCAATTCCCGCCGTTTTTTTTTATTTATTTATTTATTACAATGTTTACATATTAATCTTTACAACTAATATTTTACAGTATAATATATACTTAAGTAAAGTTTTTCCTTATACTGGAGTTCATCGTCGATCATCCACATATTATATTAGCCGAGAGGTAACATCAGATGTACACGTAGACATAAATTTGTAGTAATTGATTCATAAAAATAAAAAAAAGTCAAGTCGGTAGGCAAATAAAAAATATTGGTTAAGCCAGTGTATGCTAGTGTGGGGCGTCAACTAGTTGCAAGTAGGTAAGGGACAAGCTGTGTGTACAGCGTGTTACTTTATTGTGTTAAGTTAGTAATGTACTATTATAAAAAAACTATTTTAATAGTTAGGTTTTTTTTTATTACATTTTAATTAGTGTACTTAGATAATACTTTTTAAATTTGGATTTAATATTTTTTTATAATTTTTAGTTCATTGGGTATTTGGTTTATCAGATATGGTACTTTATATGACAACGTATTTTTGCCATATAAATTAGTATAACGCGGTAAACAGAACTTGGGATTCATTACGTTCCTAGTCGTTACTTTGTTGTCGCGTTTTTTGAATACTTTTGTTATGAAATTGTTCTACCAATAGCGTATACTTAATTTTATCATAAATAGGCATTAATTTGCAATGATAGAACAGACCCTCATTATTATCTTTATATTTTTGTTTTATTTTTGATGGCACTATCGACTTCAAAATTCTCAGTTGCAATTCGTATATTCTATTCAAATGTGTTTTGAATGTGAGGCCGTAACTACTCAACCCATAAGAAATAATCGACTCACCCAGAGCTTTATATAGGGATAAGGCAGTGTAATAAGGGATTTTATGTTTTATAATAGAAAAATTGGCTAATATTGATCTCAGTTTGTCACACACTTGGTTTATATGATCAGTCCATTTCATTCTGTCATCAATAATTAGACCTAAATAGGTATGTTTGCTGACTAGTTCTATGGGTGAGCAATCACATGTGCCTATGTTAGTACTATTATGAAAGCATTTATGATCATGAGCAATAAGGTTACATTGACTGATTTGCCTGTTATGGCTTGAGCTCACATGCATCAATTTGGTTTTATCGGCATTGATTTTTAAACCAGCGTCATGCGACCATTTAAGCAGATTGTTAAAGTCGTCTTGGAGAAGGCGTACTGCTGAATTTATATCTTTATGTGCTATTAACAAGCATGTGTCATCCGCATACTGATAGATTTCGCCACGACGTACTATATTCGGGAGAGTATTTACGTAAGTAAGGTAGTGTAAAGGACCGATGACCGAGCCCTGCGCTGTTCCTTCTCTGACATACATTTGGTCACTCAGGGTACCTTCCACCTTGACTCTATAGGATCTATGGTTTAAATAATCCCGACACCAATTCCATACACTTCCCCGTATTCCACAATCATTCAAACCATCCAGCAATACGTCATGGCAAAGTGTATCAAATGCTTTGCTATAATCTATAAATACAATAAGTACCTGCATTTTGTTGTTTAGGTGTTGTAATATAGAATCAGTAAATTTAGACAATAACTTTGTTGTGTTTTTACCAGGTTGAAATCCAAATTGCGAATCGGTTAAAATATTATTCGTCTTAAAGAAAATTTGAATCTGCCGCGTAATATACTTTTCTACTATTTTATTAATCGTCGATAATATAGTTATAGGCCTATAATTACCATAGTTACATTTGCTGCCTTTTTTGTGCACCGGTCTTACTATTCCAGTTTTGAGGTCGTCTGGATATTTACCTGTACTTATACATAAATTTATAAATTTTGCTAATAATGGAGCAATGGAGCAATACTATTAAATATAGATTTAATATCTATTGTCTTGATATTGTCCATACCGGGTTTTACATTTTTTTTTCGTATTTATTATAAAATTATAATATGGAATGGCGTGTTAAAGAAAATAGGATTGCAGTGATTGCCTTGCACAAAGTGGGTATGGAGCCGTCGGTCATATTCAAGACACTTCAAAAGCTTGGTATCAGCCGTATGTTCGTATATCGTACTATCGACAGATATACCAACACTTCCTCTGTCGAAGACCATAAAAGAAACGGGGCGACCGCGTTATTAGAACTACAAAGACTGTTAATGCTGTTAAAGCCAGAATTTGCCGAAACCCCATTAGGAAACAATAAATCATATCGCGAGAATGAAGATTCCCGCTAAGGACTCTGTTGCGTATAATAAAATAAGACCTCGAAGCTCGGCGCTTATCGTCGATATACAGGACATGCCCAAATCAATCTCAAAGCATTTGAAGAGAGTGGATCGATCAAAACGCCTTCTATCCCGATACGCAGGTGAAAGTGTTCTTCAGGCAAACATTTCATTCAACAGGCAAAATGACAAAGTGTACGCACACAGTTCTAAAGAAGCCGCAAAAGTTTTTTTTTTTTATACAACGTCGGGAGACATTCAAGCATATGGCCCTATATGAAACTTTGTAATATATTAAGTATCACTCGCGCGATGCCTCCTCTGCTGCTTACACAACAACTCCTTAGGCGCTGGCTGGTGACCTCACTTACATGCAGGAACACAACAACCCTCTAGCTAGAGAGTTGTTTTTTTTTTAATACTAGTCATATCCACAGGCTCTTTGGCCCGTGCCTTTGTTTGTTTGTCATTTTTTTTTGTCAGATTGTTAGTTTTTTTATTTATCGCTCCGCAAGTGTGATTACAATAAGTGCCTTATTATTATTTTTATTACTAGTTTTTATTTTAGCTTTTGTTTTAAGCAGAAAGAGGGACGAGAGACGCGGGCAGACCAGTCCCTCCGAGCGGCACCCGTTCACGAGTTGACGCAGAGGGCAGCCATCACCGTGTTCAACCATATTTTAGGGAACTCGATGACCCGCCCCCCAACGCCGCCGCCCGTCTAGACATTTTAGTGAGCACGACTGCTGGCATCTCTCATCTCTATCTCTGCTTTAGTTACTTTTGTTTCCTCCGGAAAGGAATGGAGATGGCATCCCGGAGCCTTGCCATGACGCTCTTCCCCTTTCTCAGTCTACTGGTTTGGGAGGAGGAGGAGAGACCGCTCTCTGGGTCTTCGGAGCTTTGGGTCAACTTTTTGATGACCTTCTCGTCTCTCGCCCTCATCGCCATCTTAAGGTTATAGTCCCTGATGTGTTCTGTTGTCGCGGTCTCGGCTCGCTGGATAAACCGAGCTGTCGCGTCGTTATCGGTACAGTCTGTGTGGTATACGCAGCTGTCAGTGTGTATAGAGACCGCGACAACGGCATGGTGGACACTTTGGAGGAGGTGGGATTTTTTGGAGGTTGTGCGCACAATAATCACTGACTCGCACGTTAGTCCCTGTGCTTCATGTATGGTTAGGGTGCGGGAACCCGAATTTGCTCCATAGCCCTGGCTGATAAGGAGTGCTTTCTCAGCCTGGGTGTGGACAAGGTAAAGCGTGTTGTCCTGTTTCGGGATCCGCTCCCCTGTAAACCGCTTCAGCGATAGGGATTTAGTGCGAGTCTTGGCCGAGTATATGCCACTGTAGATTTCTCTAAGGGCATACGCTACGTCCTGTGGATTCCTGTACGTACAAAGGAGATTTTGGGAGATTGACGTCACAAGGTTGGGTCTGTTGTATAGGGTGGTGAACAGATTGTTCCTGTCGATGTAGGGAAGCTGGTTGTCGTCTCCGATCAGCAGGGCTTCACTGGCTCTGGCTAGTTGTATTGCCATAACTATGGATCCGAAATGGTTCATAAGGGCTTCGTCCACCATTAGGTGTGTACACGTTTCGCCCTTATGTAGTCCATTTACTAGTAGGGATGCCATAGTCCGCACTCTCTTTTTGGCTAGGTCGCCAAAACGCGTTTCCAGTTTTTCCCTGAGATCAGTGGCGGCCTCAGTTGTCGTTGTCACTATGATGTCTCCAGCCAGGTCGGCTTGTGACACCACCCACGTGGATTTCCCGCAGCCGGGGACTCCGTTAACCCACGTGATAGTGGGTCTTACCCAGTGCTCCGGGCTTACGCCTTTGAACAGGCCCCCCGCTATGGCTTCTGCCATATCGAGGATCCTGTCGTCCAGCATTACCCTTGTGCACTTGGCTACCACCACCACCGGGTCCTCGGTCGGTGTTTCGAACGTGATTCTCCCTTCCTCGCTCTTCTCGTCCAGGGGAACAAAACCACTGGTTGCGTTGTATGCTGCCATGTACGACCCCGACATGTTACCCAGTATTACTAGGTTCCTGTCGCTGTCGTAGATCGCTGCCTCAGCTTCGCCTAATTTTATCCGTAGCAGTTCCTGTGAGCCGCGGTGATAAGTCTGCAAGATAGAGTTGCAGGTATCCATGTTGACTTTCCGCGTTGCTCTGGTGACTGCCACGAACTCGATGAAGGCGTTTACCATGTGGTCTTGCGGCTCCCGAGCCGGTCTGAGTTTGGGGGGGAACACTTGTCCCATGTCTGCTCTGGTGCGGGGGCCAGCGGGAGGCTCCGATCCGTGGCGAGGAGGCATCTGTATGAACTTTTCGACCGCCGCTTCCATGGACAGAGCTCTTTCCACTTCTCTTTTTTTTCTTGCGGAAGGTTGGGCCACCGATTGGACACTCCTGTTGAGGGTCGCCAATATGGTGGAGAGTATGTGGCTGGGTTCCTTGCTCTTCTGTTCTGCCAGGCACCTTTCCTGCATCACCCGTTGTTGTAGACGTTCCGACCCACTGACGTGGGGGTTAACAATCGGGTGGTCCCAGCAGTCCCTGGGAATCAGTTTGGCACCTGGGTCCCGGGATTGGGCCTTAAGGAAACTTAAGTTTTGTCCCCTGTCCTCGTATATCACGATCTCGTGATTCTGCGAGGCCAGGAGAGCTCCTTCGTAGTCCTTAGTTCTCCCACTGAGGTATCCCACGACCATGGCGTCGACACTAATGATTTTAGCAGGTTCGGCTCCTTGCCCTATGAACTTCAGCATTGCGCACATCTGTTCGAACTCGGTGACTTCGTCCTCCGCGCAGAACAGTGCGATAGTTTTGTTGTTCTTTCGCACTATTCTGCACGTCTGGTTTCCGATTGTCACTCTTGAAAGTTCGTTGAACATCTTGCGCCGCATGGTGGTCTTACGTGTGCTTCCGTTCAGTAGGGCTCCGAGCCCCGGCGAGATCGTGACCGTTTTCCCTGCCAAGGCATTGCAGAAGGCAATCCCTGCTCTCTCCTCGCTGTCGTCCATATATAAGGCTACTCCTCTCAGGCGCAGTCCTGGTCGTCCGTTTTCTCCGCAAGTTAGGATGTCAAAGGATTTTTTGTCAGGTGTCGTGTCATGTCCGGGTGTAGAGTAAATTTGAGGTGTCATGTCAGAGGGTGGGAGGGGAGAAGTGGGATGGGTGCTGTTTCGCCGCGTTGCGACTGATGCTACCTTCTCCATGTAGGCCAGGAGCTTTGGACGAGATTTACTACACTCCATCAGCCTTTGCAGGTTTTGTTTTGTGAGCTCCAGATGAACAGAGCACTGCAGGTTGAATCTTTCTAGCTGAAAACGGGGGCATTCGAGTATTAGGTGCCATACCGACTCACTAATGTGGGAGTCGCACTCGCATTCCGGGCTGTGCCTCAGATTGAACCTGTAAAGGTACTCTCCGAAGCCGCCGTGCCCTGTCAGGATTTGCGTCTGGAAGTGGGTTAGTCTCGTTCCTCTCACAATGCGATAAGCTGTGCTCACATCTGGGAGGAACGTTTTCGTGACTGAACCCGTCTCGGAGGAGTCGTATCGTGCTTGCCATTTCTGGACCGACTCTTCTCGGATCTTTTTCCTGACATATGAGAGTGGAACCTCTACGTAGTCGGGGTTTGCTATCTTGCTTGCAGCTGTTTTCGCAAGTTCGTCTGCCCTTTCGTTTCCCGCTGTACCTACATGTGCTCTAAGCCCGAAAAACCGCACTTTCTTGCCCTGCCTTCCCATCTGCGCGATGTTCTCCTTCGTGGCCTTAGCCAGGGGGTGGAGCAGCTTGGGATTATTCAGTAACTCGAGTGACGATCTTGAGTCACTCAAGATATTTACTGTTTCCCTTTCGCTGTCTTTTGCCCTGATTATGGCTCTGTGGAGTGCATACATTTCGGACTGAAATACAGTGCATGTTGGGTCAAGGCTGAAGGTCTCATAGGCTGTTTCTCTTCCATCTTCCCACCACGTTAGCGCCGCTCCGACTCTTCCCTCCATTTTGCTGCCGTCTGTGTAAATCTGAGGGCCTAAAATCTGGTGGGTTTCTTGGGTCGGGGGCTCCATGTCCTCGAGGAGCTCGTACTCAGTTGTTATTTGAGTTGCAGGGTGCGGGAGGTCTTGGAACTTCACCCTTTGTTCGAGCTTCCTTCCGGGTGGCAGGAATGCGGATGAGATGCCTCTTTTGGCTTCGTACAGTGCGGCATTTTCTTGAATTCTCAGGTCCAGCGGAAGCGTCCCAGATAGAACCAGTGCTGATGTCAGTGACGTGGTTCTGTAGGCCTTGCATATTTTCTGGGCAAAGCCTCTCTGGAGCGCTTCCAGCCGTTTTCCGAGTTGTTATTTGGCTGCGGTTTTCTGTGAGGTGGAGGTATTTCCCCAGACGGGCTGCTTTGATACGCCCTACCTCTCTTTAAACATCCAGACCAAGACAAACAGACATGTTCTTGCACACAAATGTTTGTCTTCTGTGGGAGTCGAATCCACGAGCGTCATTCCCGACTGAGCCACCGAGCTCGTCGAAAAGTGGTCGAAAAGGTACAACGTAGTGTTCATCCTGCGTCTCTAATGGTTTGATGGGGGGCGTCGTATCAAAGACTCACAAAGCTTTATTTTTGTGAAAAAGGAGTGGAAGACTTCAGCCAAAATGTATCAAGAGACTGTCTTAGATCATGTTGTGAAATCTCTCAGCAATACACTTTTTCACAATGTACCATGGACTTTCCAGCAGGACTCTACACCTGATCACAAGGCACGAACTACCCAAGCCTGGCTCGAAACCAATATACCAGACTTTGTAAGGGCTGCGAAATCTCTGGAGCCAAGCAGTGTCTAAATTTCCTATGGAAACAGTGCGTAAATCCATAGATTCGTGGTCAGACAGATTAAAAACCTGTATCAATGCCAAAGGTGGTCACTTCGAGTAGAATATATATATATATATATATATATATATATATATATATATATATATATATATATATATTTGCAGAGACTTCCATAAATATGTACATATAAGTTTTATTGATTGATTGATTACATTAGTTCATACAAAAAATAAATGCATATTAATTTGTAACAGAACTTATGGCCGACTTGGTATAAGAACACAGAAAATAAAGACGGATAAGTATTTAATAATCTAGCCTATGAACGCTTATAGTACAAGGAGAATTGCTTGTGTGTTCTCACGCCGCAAAACGAAGCAAATCTTTAAGAGATTTTTGGTAACCTTACCTAGCTACAATCCTCCCTTTAAGGTATTTCTCCAGTCAAGTTGCAAAGTAAATATTGCTCTGTCCAACAACTAGAGCTTTATTGAACGTCGGCAGGGTGCTCCGCGTGCACGCGAGGTCGGATTTGACTCTAAAGATAGGATATGTGATTTAAACATACAAATATAGGGTGCAAAAAATAATATCGCTGATAAAATCCTTGCAAATAATCGAAACGAAAATATTAATGAATTTAGTATTAGGGGTATAAAAAGTTGAAATACGTCGAATACGAATTCAAAACATAGGTTAAACCGGTGCTGTAATGGCTCATGGCGGCTCACGAGAGCCACTCCTCGGCTCTAGGGCCGATAAAGCGCCTCTTGTCCGCGTCAGCGTACGGAACCCTCGCGGATTGAGAGGTTTCAAGAGCAGTCTATACATGAAGGTGGAATTAAGAAGGGGAAATTGTGAGATTTTTAAAGAGGTTTAATACTACGTCGGGAGGCAAATAACATACGGCCGTATACCCATCTGATGTGAAGCTATAAATGCTCGCAATGCAAGAAGCGTTCGAGTCGTTTATCATCAGAAATTGGTTATAGAGAGCATATTTAAAAAATAACAAGAGAATTTCTTCTTAAAAAATATATTTTCCCTTTTTTGTATACCACTAAGGTGGCAATCAAGCAAATGGCATTTTACGTCGCATGCCTGTAAATCAAAATCTGAGATTTTTTAATCACATGTCACGCCAGGTGGTTTTTTTATACAACGTCGTGAAGCATAAAAGCATACGGCCCACCTGATGTAAGGCAGTTACCGTGGCCTATGGACGTTTGTAATACTGTAAGTGTTACTCGCGCGATGCCACGTCGGTTGCTTACACAGCAACTCTTTAAGAGAATACTGGTGACTCACACACACGCAGGAACACAACAACCCTCCAGAGAGTTGTTATTTGGCCATTTTTTTGTGAGGTGAAGGTAGGTACTACCCCAGACGGGCTGCTCTGATGTGCCCTACCTCTCTTAAAAACACCGAGGCCAAGACAAATAGATCCAAGAGAATCGAACCCACGAGCGTTGGCATCAAAGTCGATCGAATCGATCTCCAAAAATTTGCTTGACTTGCAAATCTTGAACTTGAAAATCCTAAGAAGAAGGAACTCATTTCATGCATACGCCGATTTATAGTCGGCCAGGCATACAAGTATGCTTGTACGTCTAGTCCACCTGATGGAAAGCGGTTACCGTAACCTATGAACGCTTTTAATACATTAAGTGGCACTCGCGCGATGCCACCTCTGCTGCTAGCACAGTAACTCCTTAGAAGCTTACTGGTGACCTCACTCACACCCAGGAACACAACAACCCTCCAGAGCGTTGTTACTTGGCTACGGTTTTCTGTGAGGTGACTGACTTCCCCAGAAGGGCTGCTTCGATGCGCCCTACCTCTCTTAACTTCTTCAGTATTTAACAGGGTTCGCAACCTGCTGACGAGGTTGACTTTGGATCTGAAGATAAAAGCGAGACGGTATATCAAAAGAACACTATACATGTACACGTTTGTATTTTTTTATACCGCTAAGCTGGGCAAACAAGCGTACGACCTGCCTGATGGTAAGCAGTTACCGTAGCCTATGGACATTTGCAACACCAGGGGTGTCACTCTTGCGTTGCCGACCCTGTAAGAACCTCATCACGCCTTTCTTTCTTTGTGTTACTGAATATTTCATCATCTTCTATACAGATAAATAAAATTGGAGTGTCTGTTTGTAATATTAAAATAACCGCTTTTTACTAAATGCATATGGATACACGGTACATATACCAAAATGAATATTTTTACAATTTTTGTCTGTCTGTCTGTCCGTCTGTCTGTTTGTTCCAGCTAATCTCTGAAACGGCTGGACCAATTTTGATGGGACTTTCACTGGCAGATAGCTGATGTAATAAGGAGTAACTTAAGCTACCTTTATTTTAGAAATTTTATTTATTTTTATTAAAATAAATAAATAATTAAAAAACTATTCCGCGCGGACGAAGTCGCGGGCACAGCTAGTAGCAATATAAAATTGAAATATCTGTGGAAGTATCCCTACCCCTCTCAGAAAACCGCAGCCAAATAACAGCTCCCTGAGCTCCCTCGTTGTCCTGCGTGTGAGATAACCACTGAGAGGCACTTATTGTATCGCAAACGTTCATAGCATACGGTAACCGCTTTTCATCAGGTGAGCGATATACGTATATGCCTCCCGAAGTAGTATTAAAAAAAACCCGTCAATAAACAGACCGTCAGACGATACGCATCGATGTCATCGAAAGTCTCAAAGGGTTGCGGTAACCACTTACCATCTCGATGTTATATAAATTGCAAAAGACTGTGACGATAAATAAATAAAGAAAATAAACTTAAATGTCATGGCATAAAATGAAGAATGCTGTTTACAGCGTACGATCTTGAAACCTCTCGTCTCATTTAAAATGCGAGTAAATTTTATTTATTTATTCTATCATCAGTATACAATTTAAAACAGTTTGTCGAATTTGAATAAAGTTGCTTCGAGACTAAAATACTATCTATACGAGACTTTTTTGCTTTCGTCCAAGCTTTTGTGTAAGCGAAGCTCGTCTATGGACTGTGTCGAGGGTTTTAGTTGTAAGCATATTGAGTTCCCTCCTCAGGGCCCCACTCATGAGTCTTCAGTTTGCAGAATGTACACTTATTTGGAGCTCATAGGGAATGTATCTATCTATCTATCTATAAGTTCACGCCAAATCCCTTGCGGCGTAGGCAGAGAGAACCGAGCGAGACGTGACTCGATCATTGCACACCTCACTCGCTTCCTTTTTTTGTTTATACTCCGTCGGGACGCATACAAGCATACGGCCCACCTGATGTAAAGCGGGTACCGTAGCCTATTAACGCTGGTAATATATTAAGTATCTCGCGCGATGCCTCCTCTGTTGCTTACACAGCAACTCCTTGGGAGCTTACTGGTTTTACCTCTAACCTCACTCACACGCAGGAACACAACAACGCTCTAGGGAGTTGTTATTTGGCTCCGGTTTTCTATGAGGTGGAGGTAATTCCTTTCATATTCGTTGCTCTTCTCGTGCATGTTCGCTGGTTTCTAAGGCTTCCAACATCACCTTCTGATAGAACACGACCAATGTGGTCATGCTAGGTAAGTCTTGGCCATCCTCGGCTTCCACTTTTGCATTGGATATCTGCTTCGTCATTCTTTCGTCCTGCATTCTTACTACATGTCCGAACTAACGGAATGCCTCTTAAGAATATATGGTCTATCGATTTAACTTGAAACGTCTTTTATTTCAGTCAGTAAGCTATCTATCTATCTATCTATAACTTCACGCCAAATTCCTTGTAGGGTAGGCATAGAGAATCGAGCACCACGTGACTCGATCCTTACATATCTCAGTAAGCTATCGACTGCAAAATTTGTTATGACCAGATCTCTTCTTACTTTGGAATTACAGCACTTACCTATTTCATTTTACTATTAGAGGAAAGAAGCTATTACTCGGTAGAGCTTGTGTAGCTAGCATAAGTAGCGCGGTCATCGAAATAACGCTTTTGGAAACTATATTTACCGTCGAGAGTATAACTGTTCTCACGAAGCTCACGATGTTTTCCTTCACCGTTAAGTGAATAATATAAGTAATATTAATGTTAGGATTCGAATCGTTTACCAGTTTGTCTGTAGGCCAGTTCTCATCTACTGGGCTAGCACTGCATTGTCGCTGACTCGTGCCTATTGCCTATTAAATAGAAATAGAACATAAGCTAAGCAACTCAAGGTTGACTCTTTCGCTTTTGTAACATTAAGGCATACTTGTATGCCTAGCCCACCTGATGGAAAACAGTAGCGGTAACAGTAGCCTATGAACGCTTTTAATACAATCTATCACTATTGTACCATTGCCGATATTTTGTCTGTAGTATCTCGAAGTCTAAACTACTCGTAATAATAATAACAGCCTGCCAAAAATAACAGTCAGATATGATAGTTATGGCAGGTGTCCGTCCCTCTTCTGCAATAAACCAGTACCAATAATCCCTCCAGACCTCATTACAATAGAGTAATCAATTCCTACACGTTCGTAATAGTCCCAATACCTGCCGTGACCTGCTCATAGATATATGGTTCTATCGATATTTTTAGGAGCGGGTCTCGGTGGGTGTACAACATAACATGAATCTTCTCAAAGGGGCCTCTACGAGTTGGTTCCTTATCCCCGCGCACGCCTATCAAATGACCGGGACAATACCCGTGAATCAAAATAAAATATAATAATAACTTTATTTAACAACATACGTTCACATACACTTTCACAATATTTAATGTAGTGACTGACTGTAAGTACATACATTGCGCAGCTTAAGACTAAAAATATTTTCGCCATAACTTCCAAAGTAGACTCATAGCCTGACTGGTGGAAGTCATGAAGTTCCGTTCACCATGTTTTCATAAAAAGCCTGGGCAACATTACAAGGCGCTTTACAATGAACTTTAGCATAACTTAAATAAACAAATTGACAAATGTGTTCGAGGACGGATGTAATTATTGTGCGTGTTGTGTGTGTATATGTGGGTATAGTGTGTGCATATATAAGCATGCGTCTTTATGTTGTAACTTTTAGTAAATCCTCTGTTTCTGAATATGTTAAATAATAAAAGTAATAGTTTTAATATCATGCAAAAACTTATGGAAACATTAATTTACAAATGCTTAAGTAAAAGCTGCAGGCTCTGCACAAACGCAAGCAGAATCAAAGGCGAAATTAAAAGGTTCCGTATAAAGGAGTAGTTTTAGAGCAGGTCTCAAATTAAAGTAAGCACGAGGTCGCTGCAATTTTCTCCAAAGAAGCCTCCATCTAGTTAAGATGTACGAAGAATTACTATGGTTACCATGGACGAGGTATAAGTAATTTGTTGTAAAATTGGGGACATTTTTTGCTCTTGAAGTAAGAATTTCTCTTTATACACCGTCGGGAGACATACAAGCATATGGACTACCTGATAATGTAATGCGGAGTTGTTATTTTCCTGCGGTTTTCTGTGACACGGAGGTTCTTCCCCAGAAAGGCTACTTTGATGCGCCCTCACCCAGACATGGTAATGCGCACAAATGTTTACCCTGTGTGGGAATCTAACCTACGAGCGTTGATATTAATATAGGGTTATTAACCACTGCGCCACGAAGCTTTTTTTATACAACGCCGGAAGGCATACATGCACACGGCCCACCTGATGCAAAACAGTTAGCGTAGCCTACGAACGCCTTCATTTGTAGTAAATTAAGTATCACTCGCGCAATGCCTCCTCTGCTGCTAACACAGTAACTCCTTAGGAGCTGACTGAACTCTCCATGGAGTTGTTATTTGTTGTATTTTTTCTAAATATGTTAACTAGCACTGACCGACATCCATTCATTACCGTTTAGTACGAGTAAGTGCAACATGCCATTACTGACATGGCTTCTCTGGTAGTCTCTGCCTAAAATTAAATTTTACACACAGTAGATAAAGGTTTTTAATAATAATAATACTATATTTGGTGGACTACGGTAAAAAAATGACACAACCATATCATACTAGTCACGATAATACATGCCATATCAATTTTATCACTTTCCACATTATACATCTGCCGACAAAGTAGCCATTAGGGGCTTTCTCACAGGGAAATTGCTTCTCACGCCGCACTTCATTTCTCGTGTAAATTTTACTTTTTATCCATTCACGTGGAGAAACGTGGTTTACGAGCGAAGCAGTTTAATACCGGTGGTGAAAATTAAAAAGCTGTGGAGGTGCCTTTGACCTGCATGACAAATCGACCGTGATTATTTGGTATCTCAAAAGATTAATTAAATTAGGGAATATTCGAAGTGTATCATTACGCAGCTTACAGTATATCTATATATTAAAAATCTTTATTTGCCATTGGGCCCTCGCGGACATTTAGACACGTCATAAATTTTTTGAAATATAATCTTACTGTATCTTATTCAATTCTCTTATGTTACTATTTTTCGTTTTTAATCTGCTAGTATTTCGGAAATGACCATTTGCGAAGCTGAGATTCCGAAAGAAACTTGCCAATATAGGTCTCTTAACAAATTGACGTCAGCGTATTGTTACAAAAATGATATCAAATGATAGAACCAAAGATTATAAAGTAAACCTAAGATTATAAAGAAAAGGTTGTCTGTACTGAATTATTTCCATAAATCTTTGTCAGTTACATATTCATCAATTCTGTAAAAAGCCCTTTTACATAGAGTATTTTTGATGTGCTACATTGTCAGGAAATGACTGGTTACGTTTCTGAAGCGAACCCCTCATAGCTTGGAAAGTGAGAAACCTACGTATTAACGGGAGCACTGGATTAATCATGTTTCAAAAGACCTTCGTGCACTAATCGGCTTACTTTCGTATCTGTCCAATGTGGTGGTTCGCAGCGGTTATTCAGAAACTCGCTCGGCTGATATCGAACGACATGGGTAATTGGCACTGTCGATTGATGATACAGTGTGCTCCTTCTGTATCAGGGCCATGTATTTATCTTTTGAGATAAGATATAATGCAAACATTTGTGTGCATGAACATGTCTGTTTGTCTTGGGCTGGATGTTTTAAGAGAGGTAGGGCACAACAAAGCAAGGGAAGTACCTCAACCTCGCAGAAAACCGCAGCAAAATAACAACTCGGCACCCGCTTTACATCAGGTGAGCCGTATGCTTGAATGCTTCTCGATATACGTAGTATAAAAAAAAAAGAAAAAAAAATGGAAATTTGACACAGTTGAAAATGAAATTTCTCACAAATTGACGAGTTTGTGATGGAGTGGCTAGCGATGGCTTCTTTAGCACCGAGACTTTAGCAACGAGTTCAATTCCCATATCCCAATGTTTATGTCCATAATAGGCCTGTTTGGCTTGGCCTTGATCTTGGTGGTGTCTGTTCTAAATAGCGAGCAATCGCGATCACAGAGAGTTATTTGGCTGCGGTTTAAACGTTGTACCTTTCTGACCACTTGAGCGGCTTCTTTAGAACTGTGTGCGTACATTTTGTCAATTTGCTTGCTGGCGTGCTCTTCAATCCCATTTTACTACCATTTTACCGTGTACCATACCATTTTCCTAGTAAATGTGAAACTGTTGTTCCGTAAAGATATCCAAAACTTCTCCATGTTCCATTCACTAACATCAACTACAGAAAAATTTCATTTTTCGTAAGAGTATCAAATAATTAATATGTTGCCAATAGAAGCAGACTTGGTCTGTACAATACGTACCTATCTCAATTGAAGCGATCACTAACCAAATCGTCATTTCACTAATTTTTTCGTATTTTCATAATTCTTTTGCATCTACCAATATTTTGTATCGAAATATTTTCTTTTTGTGCAACGTTGAGGGACATACAAGCATACGACTCACCTGATGTAAAGCGGTTACCATAGCCTATGAACGCTTGCATTTGCAACGCATTAAGTATCACTCACGCGATGTTTTGTTTTATACAACTAAATTGGTAAACAAGCATGCGGCCCGCATCAGATGGTAAGCAATCACCGCAGACTATTGACGCTGGCCACAGCAAGGGGTTATTATACGCGCGCTACCAATCTTGTGACCTAAGGCTCTTTCGTCACAGTACCCAATAATTTCTCTGCCATATCTCACCGTTCAAACCGGAACACTACTATATAAATATAGCTGCTTGGCGGTAGAAATAGGTGAGACAGAGGTACCCATGCAGACGACTTTTGTACAAAGTCTCCCTCTGCTGCTAACACAGCAACTCGATAGGAGCTTACTGATGACCTTACTTGCACGCAGGAACACAGCAATCCTTTAGGGGTTGTTACTTGGCTGCGGTTTTCCGCAAGGTGAAGGTACTTCCCCAGAACGGTTTTGATGTGCCCTCTCTTAAAAACACCCAGATCAAGATAAACAGACATATTCATGAACACAAACGTTTGTCCTGTGTGGGAAACGAACCCACGAGCATTGGTTTCAAAGCAACGTAACAGCGCATTTCTCCACTTCTTGCGTGTGAGTGAGGTCACGAGTAAGCTACCGAGGAGGTGCTGTGTAAGCAGCAGAGGAGGCATCGCGCGAGTTATACTTAATATATTACAAGCATTAATAGGCTACGGTAGCTGCTTTACATCAGGTGGGCCGTATGCTTGTATGCCTCCCGACGTAGTATAAAAAAAAAATCGTACTGATAATATTCGAAAGTAGCTTGTCTCTATACAATACAAGTTTGCATGTAATATTAGAAGAATATTCAAACTTGGTTATGGGTCCAACTTCTTTTTCTTCGTCCTAGCTTTATCCCGTTTCCTAATCCAATAGGATCGGCGGGGTCCGCTACCTAAGACTAAGGATTTGGCGAAGATACGGATTTTTACATGGACCCAGACCTCCAGGACCCAGAGGGAAAATCAGAATTATCTTAGGTTAGGTCACATATTTTATTTAAATATAATTTCTTGGACGTGCGGGTTTCCTAACGATGTTTTCCTTCACCGTCCAGCAAGTGATAATTACAAATATATACATAAATCAGAAAACAAGAGTAGTGGTACATGCCAGGATTAAAACCGGGGACCTGTTGTTCACAAGGCGGGTTCTTTATCCACTGCGCTATCAGTTTCACTGGAATATCATGTGCAATGTTTTCAATTGAATTTTGTGGTAGATGTTCCACCAGGATTCAAACCAAGAATCGCAGGTTAATAGTCTAAATTAAACTAGTAATATCGAGACTAGATAACACGGCGTAAATCACTTTCAAGCAATTCACCTCAACCGGTTCCAATACGACAATAATAACATTTCGAGCGCGTATTTCCGCTTGTCTTGTACCAAAATTACAACATCTAACTGCGAACAGAACCACAATATTCTCGGCGCCATCAATTTAATAACACCATTATTACTAATAGCGCCCGTATTCTACTATCGTTTGTAATCTCTACAAACGTGGTTTGTGATCTAGCCAACTATGCGAGTTGAAGCATGCTAGTTCACCTTTACAGTGATTTAGTTTAATCATTTAGCAGTATGTACTTTATGCGGGTTTTAAACTAGGATATGCTCTGGCTTATGAAAGTTTAAGATGACAACGGATATGAGATGAAACATTCAAGGAGTTTAAATATCAACTAATACGATGATTCTAAAACCTTGGCACACGATGCACTCCTCTCAAGTCACCGCACAGTAGCACGTGGTGATTCCATGAGCGACGGCGAAACTAATTTTAATGGTACCCTCCATCTCTTCATGTCGCTCGCACAAACGTGTAAGTTTTACAATTTACTCGACATTCCATGCGCCTTAATGACATATCAAGTAGAAAAGTGTTTAGAATCTAAATAATGATCAAATTTTATTTTTGAGTATAAGTTTTGAATCAGATTTTCATGTTTTTTATACTACCGCAGCGAAATAACGATTACTAGGAGATTTTTTTTTTGGGTTCCTGCGAGTAACTGAGATCAGCAGGAGTTGCTGCATTAGCAGTAGGTATGACCCTCCTTGTATTGTAAGCGTCTATACACTATTTCATAAAAGATGAGGGTAAACAAACAAGTGGGTTCCTGAAGATAATTGACCACCACCACCCATAGACATAAGGAGGACCAAAAGCTCATTGACCTGTTGCACGAAAGACGGACTCTTTTCTTGAAGACCTCTATTTCATATTTGTTTGCAAACATTAGTTAGAACAATTAATTACACAATTTTAATGAACGTGGTATTAAAATGTCAAAAATCATACTGTGGTAGATCGCCATTCATCAAATTCCCATTTATATGGAAAAGGAAGATAACGCAGTGGAACTCAGCGTCTGGTGCCTGGTGACTTTTGCGAGCCTGTATAACACACACGATATCTGCGTTTAGATAGCGAGTCCAGCCGAACAGAGATAACTGCCTCACCAACGATTTCATGTTTACACTCACAAGCACAGTACAAGATGTTATCATTCAATGGCCACGATCTGCCTGCGACCATACAATGGCCTTGAAATGCGGATAACTTGACTATATCCTTTCAAGATGCTCCTTGTTTTATCAATAGTATAATGGTAACTGCACCTAGTACATTTTACACCCGACCGTTTTGCTATAAAAAACTGTGGAAAATCGATTAAAAAGCACGTCTGCCATTTCTAAATGTAACGGTATGACGAAATGGTTGCAAGCGCAGCATTTTCGACGCGCAGGAATAATCCAAATAGTCGCTTCGCTTGGCCCGTCCCATTCAGGCGAAGTTTAGGTTGCTCAGGTTGTTAGGTGTTAGTCAGTGGATTTGTACAACGGTCAGTGGTCAGTGTGATTCGTACTGTGATCGTAGCAAGATCTGTTATGGATAGTTCTCACTAACATATTTCTAAAACCTAGTCAAAAGTTCGTAATTAGTGCTGGATTTTTCGGTGTATGTGGTAGGGTTCAATACCTAAACAGTGATGAAAAAAGATTAGTAAAATATTTACACGTTACCGAAATATATACAAAATTAATTCAAAAAATTTAATAACGTTCGAGTGCTCCTGACCTACCCCAACCCGCAGTCCGCCCGCTGCTGTGGTGAATCATCAAGCGAAATAGTGAACAACGCTAACCGGCCACCGCGGCTCGAACGGCTCTCGCCCCGCACCTCCTCAGCTTCACCTCTGCCGTCCGACGCGCAAGCTGCGCCTGCAACGAACTAACAGCGCATTTGTTTTCACCACCGGCCGGCGGGCGGGTTCTTCGGTACAATATGTCAACGAGCTGCAATGCTTGCGGAAAGAAGATTTCCTCCATTAACTACATGGAGTGTTCCATATGTAAATATTTGTATGATATAACGTGTATCAATATTACTGAAACAGTTTTTGAAAATTTTTCTGCGGAGTTTAAGAATACATGGGTTTGCCCAGCTTGCATATGCGCGAGACCAAAGGGTGATAATACTAGCACACCCATCAGACCCACAACTCTCAACAGTACATACACAAATACCGATCAACGTGTCAATATGGTACGCGGTAGTCGCTTTAAAACCGCACAGCAGCACTCCCCCGACACGGACAGTGATTCTTCAATTTTACTGACTGAAATTCGTCAGCTTCGTCAAGAGATGCTTCACCTAAAGCAACAAAACACCGATATAGGATTGAAACTGTCCACCGTCTCTGATACACTGAACGATAAACTCGACGAGTTTACTCTAAAACTTAAAGCTAAAGACGAGGAAATAATACTACTTAAGGAATCCATGTGCCAACTTCAAAGCCGACTGGATGCTCAGGAACAGAGTAGCTTGAGTGCCGAGTTAGAAATAGTGGGAATTCCTGAAATGAGTAACGAAAACCTTACCCACGTCGCCATAATTACGGCGAAGAAGATTGGTGTTGAGTTATCTGAGACAGAGTTGGATGATATATATCGTGCAGGCCCACGGCGCCCACAAGCGGAGAAGCCGAGACCAATCGTTCTAAGACTTAGTCGCCGGGCCAAGCGCACCGAATTTTTTAAGGCTGCTAAGACCAGACGCCCGCTTACTTCTGAAGATATTGTGGCGGGCACATCTTCCAGGATTTTTGTGAATGAACGCCTCACTGCGACTAATAGAGCTTTATTTCGCGCTGCCCGCGCAAGAGCCGTCACCTATAATTACAAATACTGCTGGGTTCGTAATGGCTCCATATATGTACGGAAAGCAGAAAAAAACCAGGTCATTCATGTTCGAAACCAAAATGACCTCGACGAAAGGATTGGAGTTCAACGCGCTGTTGTGGACCCTGTTGTGGCGTAGTGACTATTTAACTTGTATTGTGATTGTGTTATTGTTCTGCTGTATGCTGTACAAATCAAACTTGTTATATCTGCTGTACCATATAAAAATGTATCGAATGAGTTTCTCCAACAGATGCACTCAGCAACATAATAAATACTTAATTAAGCATATTTATTATCATCATATCAATATTATTAATCTCGGGCTTAAATATTCTAATAATACAACAATAGGATTGTTAAATATTATAGAATACATAAATGAACACATTTATTGTCTTGTCGTGAGTGGTAGTGGTAGATCCTGTAAATGTATATGTGATGATTTTACTCGTTACAAATGTCTTAAAAACATAATAATGTACAATGGAACGATCAACTTATACTTATGGTTTATTTGCTTGTTATCTGACACATGCTTGCAATTAGATACTTTACTCCTTTTTATTATTAAATTTATTAGTAATGATTAATTTGAATTTATCTGATGAACTTGATGACTGTCAATTAATAATGTGTCAGGTTTGCGATACTCTTGAAAATTGTAAAAACACTTTAACATCAAATTACAATTTCAAAATTCTCACTTTTAATATTAGAAGTATCCAGCAGAATTTTGATATATTTCGTGTAGCGCTAAAGCGTTTGGACATTATATACGATGTAATTATCCTTACAGAATGCTGGCTTGTACACGGTCCAAATATTGGACAATTAAATGGGTATACGGCGCACTCAACTGTAAACAATGTTAATCAAAACGGAGGTGTAGTTGTATATACCAGAAATTGCCTGAAAGCCACCGTGACAGAACCCATCTTCAAAGGCGGTGAAATTCTGATGGTAAAAGTTTCAAAGGAATTGGCTATACTTGCAATATACAGAAGCCCTTCATTTAAACAAAAGGATGACTTTCTGTTTTCATTGGATAACATAATGGAGACTGTAAAAAGTTGCTCAACGATAATTGTCACCGGAGATATAAATATTAATATTTCAGAAGACTCCGATAAAAATACTTGTACGGATTATCTCGACTTAATGGCAGAGCATGGACTAAAGCCAGCAATAACTAAACCAACGAGAGGTGATTCCTGTCTAGATCACATATTTCTGAAATCTAAACATGACCGTGCGGTGACTGTAGTATGCGAAGCCGACATGACAGATCACCACCTTATTATGATGGGCTATGATACTCACATTACTGCCACTAAGAGAGTAAATGATTCTGTAACCAAAATAAATTACTCAGCTCTTTCAGAAGAACTAAAGGCAATGGATTGGTCAGAAGTAATGAACGAGCATAATGTGAATACTGCGGTTAAGAAATTCGAAACAATAATTGCAACTGCTATCAAAAATCACACTGAAGAGAAGAAGATTAGCCAACAAAAAATAATCCATAAACCTTGGATAACCCCTGGACTCATTAAATGTATGAATCATCGAGATAGATTACATGTAGATTTAAAAAAACATCCTAATGATGAAACAAAGAAACTCATCTACAAGCGATACAGGAATTACTGTACAAATTTATTACGAAAACTAAAACAGCAATACAACTGTAAGCTACTTGAAGACAATAAAAATAATACCAAAGATCTATGGAAGGCTATTAGGAATATTACTGACCAACCAAGGAAAAACAACGAAACCTCAGAACTACTTTCAATCAGGGATAATGCCCAGCTATCTGTTGACAATTGTAATGAATATTTCTCGTCGGTGGGTGGGGATCTGGCCAACAAGTTATTAACGGAAATAAATGAAACTCAGCAATCCTTATTATCTAAACAAAGTTTGGGTGAATCGTCAAGTGCCACTTTCTTCCTACAACCCACTGATATTTTCGAAGTAGACAAAATAATTACAAAACTGAGAACCAACGCTGCCTCTGGTGAAGATGGTATTAGAAGTGGGCTAATAAAACAAATAACAAAAGAAATCCTGGAACCTCTCACGCACATTTTGAATATCAGTCTCAGCACGGGGATCTTTCCCGATTCCTGGAAGAAAGCTATGGTGGTTCCAATCCATAAGATAGGCTCTAAAGATAACCCCGCGAACTATAGGCCAATAGCACTTTTAGCAAGTTTTTCTAAAATTCTAGAGAAGATTGTTAACAAGCGACTTGCTTCTTTTTTGGCAAAGCACAACCTTATCTCCAATAATCAATTTGGATTCAGATCTGGTAAATCCACTGAAGATGCTGTGAGTATGCTTGTGAATCACGTCACAAGTAAACTTGACAATAATCTGAATTGCATGGGAGTGTTTTTGGACCTGGCGAGAGCATTTGACACTGTTGCGATTCCTATACTTCTAAGAAAACTCGAGAACTTTGGTGTAAGAGGAATACCTTTAAAATGGTTCGAAAGTTACTTGACTAACAGATCTCAACGTGTAAAAGTTGGTAACTACATCAGTAGTCCGCGCAGTGTTGGATTTGGTGTGCCCCAGGGCAGCGTTCTCGGCCCGACACTGTTCATCATGTATATGAATGATGTCCATCGTTTACGTTTGCCAATGTCTGAGATTGTCTGCTATGCAGATGATACTGCGATCCTTTTTCACGGGAAATCTTGGGAGTCTGTATTTGAGGCGGCAGATTTCGGTATGAGACAAATTACACAATGGCTGAACATGAATCTGCTCTCTCTCAACACTTCCAAGACTAACTATGTCTGCTTTCACAAAACAATGGTCTCGGCACCAAACAGATCACTGAGCCTCAAAATTCACTCTCCTCTTTGCAGCCCTACAGCCTGTTTATGTAACACACTACAAAGGAAGGAGACTGTTAAATACCTAGGAATCATGCTGGACAGTAGATTTTCTTTTAAGCCCCACATAACATTGGTTGCTAAGCGAATTAGAAAAATTATTTATATACTGAAAGCGTTACGTAATAGTGCAAGTAGCCAGTTAGTACAAATGGTGTACGTAGCATTATGTGAATCCGTAATCATCTACTGTATAGCTGTATGGGGTGGGGTTGGGGTAACGAAAATGGCCGAAATAGAAAAAGCTCAACGCTCGGTGCTCAAAGTTATGTTAAAAAAGGCGTTTCGATATCCCACCATAAACCTCTATGCCGAAGCAACGGTTCTAAGCGTTCGCCAGCTATACATTTTGAGAATTACTCTTAAACAACATAAAATAGTTCTTCAGTCAGCGTCGTACCAAAAGTTGGTAAAGCGCCGTGTTTTCAAATCGGAACAAGTGAAAGTAAACTCTACATTTGCACGAAATATGCAACAGTTTATGTTACCCTTCATATACAATAGAATTGTTAATATTTGTAGCATTAAGACACTCACGTTAAGAAAAGCAAGGCATCGAATTAAAAATTTTTTGCTAAACCTATCTTACGCTGAAACGGAGAAATTCATTAGTATAGTAACATAAAACCCACATTGTTCACAGTAACACCTATATATATATATATATATTTATATTGAATTTATTTTTTATTATATTTTCTAATTTATTATGAAATAACGTAAGCTCAATTTAAATGTACGAGTATGTTATGTTATCTTAATTGCTTCCGATCGTTTTATAAAATATTGTAAATATCGACGTAAACATGTAACACTATGGTCTCCACGAGACAGGCTCGACCTAGTGTGGAGACCACCAGTCAATAAATATTTTCTATATTTTAGGCTTTAAGTTTAAGTAAGTGTAAAATGTAAAGGAAATTGTACTCCAATTTGGTAATAAAAATTATTCTATTATTCTATTGTTAGAATTATTGTAATTAGTTAATTTTGAAGAATAAATAACTCAGTGCACAGTGACTTTAATTAATGAGGCGGCTCAGTTGTGATTGCCAATGACATATAACATTAACTGAGTAATTACGCATAATGAAATCGGCTCAGTGATTCCTTACTTAGTAAATGGAGTCCAAGAAGTACTGGATAACATGGCGTCAAAGACTCGGTTTCCGGGCAACGCCAGCGCAGCACCGCCATAAACAAGCGGGTTTGCCTTACCCAGCCCAGCATGTGCAGAAGAGCGGTTGCATCGGCCTTTTACGATAAAAATTAATAACGAAATTATAGTATTATATAATTATAAGTAATTAGTATAATACAAACGCCAGCACTTCGTTTTTTTTTGTGAAACAGTATGTGAGTGAAATTGTGATAAAGACATATGAAATGTATATAGTGCACATGGGCGTAAATATAGATCGTCTTAGAATTCGTGAAATTTTCTGTGTAGAATTATATAGCGTTAAGCGGATTATTCCCACTGTGCCACTGGAGACACGAATTGTAAAGATAGGGTTAAGATGCATAATATTTATTGTCGATTCGGTATGCATAGAACCCAAAAATGTTTTGTACTGTGAAATTGTAATGTATTTTTTGTTCTTCGCAATTGTAGACCCTTAAGTCGTTGCCATTTTTGAATGACGCGGAAGAAGTGAGTTTATAGAAAAAATCACTTGTTGGCCATCACGAGTAATCGCGCGGTAGTGTGACAGATACATATATAGTTATATATGACAGATACATATATAGTTATATAGATACATAGATAGTTTCATACGCATCAGATACGAGGTATGGGAAGGTAACGTTTCTAAATGTAAATAATCTTACGATGCGATGAAAAACGCGTCAATATGGCATAACAACGACTTAGTTAGGATTAGGCCAGTATTCTGTGTATGTCTATTATTTGGAAATTGTGGCTCATGTCTCATAGCAATGTGTAATGGAATATCTTTAATCAATGTCTAATCTATTTTTGTTCCTAAGTGTATAATGTTTTTGTGCTTATATGTTCTGGCAGAGAAGCCGTGGGAGAGAATATGTAGTGATGTACACAAATGCGTTCGCAACGGACATTCGTCATGTCAGCGTAAATATCTTTCGACAGGAATGCACTGCTTTCTTTGTGTACCTATCATATATTTGTAACAAACACCGATATTGTTGTGAAGTTGTTTTTGTAGACTTAGCAGAATGTAACTTGATTACTTTGTTATGATCATTAGGGTACCGTAACCAAGTTGTAGGAGTTTAAATTGTTATTGAATTTTGTATTGTAGTTAACCGCTACACGGACGTGTCTGAAATGGCACAATTCAATCGTTTTGTGCAACCAAAAGCAACGTTTGTTGTTGTTAGTAGAGTTATATATCGAACAACATTGTAACAGCGTTAAGGTTGAGTTTATGGATGTTTTTTTAATGGATTTTGTTTTCAAAAAAGTATTAATAAAAAAAAATTGTAAGTGATGTAGCCTCATGACACAATGGTTTGATATTACAAGCGCAGGAATAACCCAAGCAGTCGCTCCGCTTGGCCCGGCCCGTTCAGGCGTAGTTATTTTTTTTTTTATATATAACGACGGAAGTTATTCAAGCATACACCACCTGATGCCTCCTCTGCTGCTAACACAGCACCTCCTTAGGCGCTTACTGTTAACCTCCCTCACATACATGAATACAACAACCCTCTGAGTGAGTTGTTATTTGGCTGCGGTTTTCAGTGAGGCGGAGGTAGTTCCTCAGACGGGCTCCTTTGATGCGTCCTACCTCTCTTAACAAAAAAACATGTTCATGCAAACAAATAATTATCTTGTAGGGGATTCGAACCCACGAGCGTTGGTGTCAAAGTCGCGTCATTCACGACTGCGCCACAGAGCACGTCAAAAGTTCAGGTGTTTAAATTATTGTAATTTGTTAATTGGGAAGTAATAAATAGTTTCAGTACAAACGAGACTTTATTGATACGTGAAAGACTAGATCAACTGCCCTAAACTATATATACGTAGGTCACACTATAAGTTTTGCGTAACAACATGTTATAACCAAAATATTATGTTTATTGCTTTTCAAAATACTCACCTTTACATTTTAAACATTTTTTCATGCGATCGAACCATTTTTTAAAACAGGAGGACCACAGATCTGAAGGCAAGTTTTCTACGTGCTAATTGAACGCTATCACTGCCTCTTCGGAGTTGGTAAAAGTGAAACCTCTAATCAAATCTTTGATTTTGGGGAAAATACAGAAATCACAGGGTGCTAGGTCGGGGCTATGCGCAGGATGGGTAAAGAATTGTACTTTTTCGGAAGTTAAAAATGACTTTGTTTTGTTGGCCGTGTGTGAAGAAGCGTTGTCATAATGTAGGAGAACTTTTTGGTCGTCTTTCGCGAACTTTTTCTAACACCCTGGGTAAACAAATGGTAGAATTCGACTCGGCATTAACACTCTTTTGATCTTCAAGTGGAATTGTGCAGATGGGACCCGTAGCTGAGAAAAAAAACTCGATCATTTTTTTACCAACGTTTCTCGCCTGACTCACTTTTGTTGGCCTGTTCTCATTTTCAAACACCCATTCACAAGATTGCTGTTTTTTTTCGGGTTCAAAACAATAAATCCACGTTTCGTCTCCTGAGACAATGTCATAAACCGCATTAGAATGTCCGTGGTCGTACTTCAGTATCATCTGTGAGCACCATGACATGCGAGCCCGCTTCTGCTCCGCTGTCAGTTCATGAGGGATCCAACGACAACAAAGTTTCCGAACTTTCAATTCTTCGTGTAAAATTTTCTGAATTTGTCTCATACCAATCCCCAATAGTTCTCGAATTGTCTCATAGGTAATCCGCGGGTTTTCTTCAATTAGCCGCTTAACAGTAGCCACATTATTTACGTTGACGGCAGTTGAAGGCCGCCCTTCACGAAATTCGTCATGTAAAGAAATTCGACCTCGCTCAAATTCAGCAAACCATCGCCTCACGGTGCTCAAAGAAGGCGCTTCTCTCCCAAAAACATTTTGAAGACGAGCAGCACAGTCTTGCGGAGAGAGAAAACTTTTAAAATGATAAAAAATCATCGCTCTAAAATCTTTTCGACTCAAAGTTTTAGAGCGATGATTTTTTATCATTTTAAAAGTTTTCTCTCTCCGCAAGACTGTGTTTGCAAAGTTCGTTGCGTACGTAGAACTTTGATGTGTGATAAAAAACAATTGACAAATGATTTCCCGCCAATAGTTTTTTTTTTATTACTAAGTAGGTTGCAACGTTTCAAAAAATATAACATTCGAAATTCAAATAGTTCCGATTAGCTAGAAGTGCAAACTTTTAGTGTGCCCCATGTATTATAATAAGTATGTAGTTACAAAAAAAAATGTATATTTACGTATGTTTATCAGTTGTCAAGTACCCATAACACATGCTTCGCTTACTTTGGTGCTAGGTGGCGCTGTGTAATTTATCCGACAATATTTATATTTATTTACATTATTGTTTTTGAAGCAGGCGTGTAACAGTCACACGTTACTACGAAATAATATGCATAGATCGAGCCATACGTCTAATTAGCTATGAACAAAGCACGTTTCGTTCGCGCAGTAGTAGCATGTATGGAGTACACATGCCCAGACAACTTCAGAGAGAACTGGATGTTTGACACGATCTGATCTTTAGTTATAGTGCCTTGAAAATCGCATGCTTTTACTAGCTTCGTGTGCCGAAATGTAGTGATAAATCAACACAGTGATTCTGATTAATGACCACGAACGTCACTTACGAACATTATCCTGGCTAATGACTTACATGCTTTGATTAGCGAGAAAATGGCTGCGGACTTATGCTTTATAATATAAATACGTATGTAGGATGCTTATCCCTTTAGATTTCAAACGGATAGGATTAAGGATTAGTCTTCTCTGTTACCAAAAATAGAACATGTTTGTGTGTACTTCGATGTGTAAGAGTGAGAAGTGAAGCGCGTCATCCTTAGAGCCCGATCTCGCCTGCACGTGGTACACCAGAAACCTGGCAAAACAGATATAAGAGCACAGCTATATTAAACAGTACTAAGTAGATTCACTGAGGACGTAAGTAAAGCAAATAACGACGAGCATGGTGACGGAGTATGAACGGTAGTTTGACACCAGGGCTTCGTGAATTCGATTTCCACACAGAACATACGTATGTCAGGAGGCATTCAAGCATGTGGTCCACCTGATGGAAAGTCGTTACCGTAACCTACGAAGGCTCGCAATACATTGAGTATCACTTGCGCGATGTCACCTCTGCACAGCAACTCCGTAGGAGCTTACTGATGACATAAGATGAGCGAGCTGATGGAAGTAATGAATAAGAGACACTTAAATTCTATGTGTGTGATAGAAACTAAGCGTAAAGGATGCGAAACCGATGATCTTCCCGATGGAATGACGTCCGGAACGATCATACTAGTGCCAGCGTGGGTGTCGTACTCCGCTCCCGCTTAATCTCTGCTGTGAGAAATTATAGTTTGGCAGGGCCGAAATGATACGCGGATGAACCACGGGCAGTAGTTAGGAAGCATTTGTTAACTTTATTTCGAGACGGGCTTTTATTTGAATTAGATATGCCAACCCCATCGTTTACTAAGGCAAACAGCTCAGTGTTGAGATATAGTAATCAGTACATAGAACATCCTTGCAACAACTGCCGTAGGTTTAACCAATATGGATTAAGCTAATCCCATGACTGTAACATTTTATTTTAACTGTCTCGTCAGTGAGTCTTTCTTTTGCTTGTACTTGACACATCGTATCATATTATACTACATCAACAAACAGTTAGAAAGCATCTTTCTACTCTCATTTGGAAATGTTCCAATTTTAAAACTGCAATCAGTATCACAAGGAACGTCATTCCAGAAAGCAGCAGTTGCCTAATGAAAACTCCTCACAACTTTTCAGTACAGTTTAACAGAGAAAAGTTGTGTAATGCAAAGGTTCATAAAATTTGAATTTGATAGCTAAAAGCGTGGTATGAAATATTGACTAATACTATTGGCGCCAAGCTGTATACTAATAAAAAAAATCCGCCATATTCTATCAACATTTTGAGTGTATTTGCATAACTTGTATTGTAATACGAGCGCTACAATACTCATCATTTCAGGCCAGCAGCGGCTCAAACTACTAATATTATATCTCGTCAATGTTAATACCTACTTGCACTTGTACAGATTCCACTTCACAATTTTATTTAATAATAATTTTTACCGACCGGGTATTTTATACAACATAATTATAATTTAATTAAATAAAAATAATTAATAAATAAAATTGTGAAGTGGAATCTGTACAAGTGCAAGTATTAACATAACACGATTTCTTCAAAATTCCACCAAGCGCCTACACTCAACAGTATCAACATACTAAATAATATTACAAGATTGCCTAGCCAATGCACTTTGGCTACAGAACCCTGTACAGTGGACAGTCTAATCTGCCACATTGCGATGACAAAACGGAAGTTGTAATTAAATTACTGTCTCCGAGGGCCAGAAATATGCGTGGGGCGGAGTCATATGTTATGCTGGCCCTTTTTTAATTTAAAAAGTTCATTAGGGCGGTTCACTCCGCTACAACAATGAAATAAACTTTACTAGAACCGATCAGTGAAAGGATTTTTTTTATACAACGTCGACAGGCATACAAGCTTACGGTCCACCTGACGTAAAGCAGTTACCGTAGCCTATTAACGCTTGTAACATATATCACTTGGGCGATGCCTCCTCTGCTTGCTTACACAGCAACTCCTTAGGAGCTTATTGGTAACCTCACTCACACGCTGGGGAATTGTTATTTGGCTGTGGTTTTTCTGTGAGGTGGAGGTACTTTCCCAGATGGGCTGATTTGATGCGCCCTACCTCTCTTGAAACTTCCAGACCAAGACAAACAGACATATTCATGCACACAAATGTTTGTCTTGTGTGGGAATCGAACCCACGAGCGTTAGTCTCAAAGTCGCCTCTTGAAAGACGCGAACGTGAACGGCTGAGCCAACGAGCTCGTCAAAAGGATGTATATAAACTTTCACGTCTAGACCCTCGCGGGGAAAGCAGAGAGCACCGCCACATGACTCGATCCTTGGACACCTCGCTCGTTTCTTGATCATTCTCCCTCGTCGGTTCCAAGGGCTAAGATATTATATATACGTGTATATATACTTATAGAAGATTTTTGAAGTTATACTTCTAATGCGACTTCCAACAAGGTTGCGTTAAACGTTTAACGCTACCATGGAGGGGGAATAGAAAAAGACAGAGCGAGAGTGAATGCGTGGCACTCGAACATAAAAGTACAGGTTGAAGCTGCTAAATGTTTTACGATATTACCGGTAGATGGCGCTATAGTTAAAAATGTGCAATAGGTTAAAACTGCTAAATGTTTCACGGTATTACCGATAGATGGCGCTATAGTTAAAATTAATATATTATTATTTAACATAATTAATACTAAATATTATTAAGTTATTAATGTTAAATAATTATTTAATGATGCCGGGGAAGTATAACTTCTCACGCGCGTACATAAGTACAAGCACCCATTTTTTTATACAACCTCTTAATGATGCCCACATGATGTCAAGTGGTTATCGTAGCCTATGAACACTTGCAATACGATATACCGCTCGCGCGTTGCCACCGTCGCTGCTAACACTTAGTCCTCAGGAGTTTATTAGTTACCTCACTCGCTCACTGTAACATAAAAAGATTATCTTTTTCAGAAAATAATACAAAACTGCTAGAGGTTAAGATTTATGTATACTTTTGGTTTTGTAGCCGATACCAAAACCTTTTTGATGATGTGTTTGTTTGTGTATCTTATTATTTAACATATTTATCACGTGCTCGTGAAAAAACGTGAGGAAATCCACAGGTTTCGAAAGACATGTGACCTATCCTAAGAAAGATCTGGTTTTCCCTCTGGGTTGTGAAGGTCTGACGACAGTCGCTCCATGTAAAAATCAGTATCTTCGCCAAATCCTTAGGCTTAGCTAGCGGGCCCCACTAATCCTAATGGATTAGGAAACGGGATAACACGAAGACGAAAAAAAACTTGATTCTTTTAAACACGAAGACTTGTCTAAGTGCCCACGAGAGCCCAATGGTAAATAAAGATTTCTTATCTTCTTTTAGATGTCCCTTCCAGATTGGTCATATTCGTGGTCCCCACCCATCAATTTATGCCAGCAGTGGGCAAGCAGATTTTTGTCACGCAGGCAGGCTGAATTTATGTTATTGTTGGTCAAAATTGAAGGTAGAATAATGTACCTTTCGTAAACAAAGTTTAAACGGTTTAAATTTTCCACAAAAGTAGGTTAATAGGATTAAAATGTATGAGGTAAATGTTTTTAATGAAAGACAATGTTTTGAGTACTGAAATGTTGCAGATAGATGGAGCAAAGTGACTGAGAGCCCAGTGGATAAGGAACCGACCTAGTGGACAACAAGTTTCCAGTTCGAATCCTGGCATGTACCACTAAAATTCGTGTTTTCGGATTTATGTACATACATATAATTATCACTCGCTCGGCGGTGAAGGAAAACATCGCGAGGAAACCCGCGCGTCCAAGAAATCATATTTCGAAAGACGTGAAAGATCTTACCTAAGAATTTTAAGAGAGGTAGGGCGCATCAAAACAGCCCCCTGGGGAAGGACCTCCACCTCACAGAAAACCGCAGCCAAATAACAATTCCCTAGAGGGATGTTGTGTTCCAGCGTGTGAGTGAGGTCACCAGTAAGCTCTTAAGGAGTTGCTGTGTAAGCAGCAGAGGAGGCATCGCGCGATTGATATATGTTACCAGCGTGAATAGGCTACGGTAACTGCTTTACATCAGGTGAGCCGTATGCTTGTATGCCTCCAAACGTTGTATAAAAAAATTATTTGGTTCTCCCTCTGAGTTGCAGAGACCTGACGGCAGTCGCTCCATGTAAAAACCAGTATCTTCGCCAAATCCTTAGGCTTAGGTAGCGGACCCCGCCAATCCTAGTGAATTAGGAAACGGGATAACGCTAATAAGAGAAGGAGTTGTTATTTGGCTGCAATTTTCTGTGAGGTAGCGGTACTTCACCAGACGGGCTGCTTTGACGCACCCGCTTTGAAAATATCCAGACCAAGACAAATAGACATTTTCATGCACACAAATGTTTGTCCTGTGTGGGAATCGAATCGACGAGCGAGAGCACGATGGCTCGTGATATTCTAACCCAGGAGTTCCCAACCAGGGCCGCACGCCCCCGTTGGAGGCGTAGGGAGATATCAAGGGGCGCGAAATATCTTTTTCTCAATTATTCAAAGCAATTAAAAATAACAAACTGGACGATTGGATTT
This sequence comes from Pyralis farinalis, assembly GCA_947507595.1. Taxonomy (NCBI): domain Eukaryota; kingdom Metazoa; phylum Arthropoda; class Insecta; order Lepidoptera; family Pyralidae; genus Pyralis; species Pyralis farinalis. Next base: position 23,106,953 of record OX382258.1, read on the forward strand.
GAAAGCTGATATAGAAACTCATTGGCAATCGCTGGAAGACGAATTTCGCCGATGCTATTAAGACGTCAATTCAGAGTCACCTTTATGGCACATGACCAGAAACCCATTTTTTCTAAATGTCTCCCAATTACCAGAAGAATTTCAAGAAGAATTTTACGTGATGAAAAAATTAAAAAGGGGCGTGAAAGTATTATTTATAATCCAGGGAGGTTCAACAAAAGAAACGTTGGGAAACCCTGTTCTAACCGAACACACAGATTAAGCAACGTCGTTCGCTTGTATGCTTCATACTCCTGTCCATGTTACAAACCTGTTTAGTGTACATAAAAAATGAGACAAAATAATATTACCTATGTTATTTATTAATTGGTACGACCAAAGTACAAACGAAGCACGCCACAGTGGGTTGCCATCACACAAAAATATATTATTCATGGCCTTTTTAATTTAAAACTTAATTATGCTTCTCGCCGGGGACGGTGTTCTACGAGCAGAAAATTAGAGACTCATTTATTTATACACTGTGTAAGGAACAGATTATGTATCTAAAGTCTAACCTGAGTTCTGCCATTTAATTTTGGAAGCTCTAGTGGCACTATATAATTTTTTTCGATACAGGCCTACCACTCATTTGCACCACTGTGTCTCCTGAAGACAATGAACAGTGAAGTTCATTGCTGTCCCGGGGGTAAAACTACAGCTGCCTTGGAACTCACTACGAATTTAATCAGAAGAAATTTTGTAGGAGTAGGAAGTTTTGGAATTGACTAGTTAACTTTTATTGTCTGTTCTACGATTCTAGGTGTTTATTTTTATATAGGCACATATACGAACTCGGTGGGACATTGGTTAATAGCGCTACTTTGATATCAACGCTCGTGGGTTCGATTTTCATTCGAGCAGCTCGTCTGGAGAAGTATCTCCACCTCACAAACAACTGCGGCCAAATAACGACTACCTGAAGGGTTTTTGTATTCCTGCATGTGAGTGAGGTCAACAGTAAGCTCTTAGGGCGGTGCTATGTTAGCAGCAGATATGTTAGATTAGTTAGCGCTATATGTTAGTCGTTAGAACACATTTTAACGAGCTCGGTGGCGCAGTGGTGAAACGCGCTGTTACATTAGGTAATTTGACACCAACGCTTGTAGGTTCCGTTCCCACACAAGACAAACATTAGTAACATGAGAGGTAGGGCAGAATAAAGCAGCCCGTCTGGAAAAGTACCTCCGCCTCGCAGAAAACCTCAGCAGCAAATACCAACTACCTGGAGGGTTGTTGTCTTCCTGCTTGTGCGTGAGGTCACCGGTAAGCTCCTAAGGAGTAGCAGCCGAGGTGGCATCGTGTGAGTGATACTTAATATATTCAAGCGATCACAGGTTACGATAATCGCTTTATATCAGGTGGGCTGTATGCTTGGGTGCCTCCCGACGTTGATAAAAAAAAAATATTATCTGTTCTATGGTTCTAGGTGATCTTTATGTAGGCATATATTTTGACGAGCCCGGTGGGGCAGTGGTTAATAATGCTACCTTGATGCCAACGCTCGTGGGTTCGATTCCCAAATAGGGCAAACATTTGTGTGCATGATTGTTGATGGAATCACGTGTAGTGTTTATTAACGATGTTACTCGTCTTTTTATTACAGTCTTTTATTTTTTTGTTATACAACGTCGGGAGGCATACAACATACAACCGACCTGATATGAAGCGATTACCGTAGCCTACGAACGATTGTAATACATTAAGTATCGCTCGCGAGATGCCACCTCCGCTGCTAACATAGCAAAGTCCTTACTAACCTAACAGTGCTTACCTGAAAGTGCGTGTGAGTGAGGTCACAGGTAAGCCCCTTACCTGTGACCTCACTCACACGCACTGTTAAACACAACATCCCTCTAGGGAGTTGTTATTTGGCTGCGGTTTTCTGTGAGGTGGATGTACTTCCCTACCTCTTTTGAAAATACCCAGGCCAAGACAAACATACATTTTCATGCACGCAAATGTTTGCTCTGTGTGGGAATCGAACCGACGAGTGTTGATGTCAAAGTCACGTTATTCATCACTGCGCCACCGAGCTCGTCAATAAATTAGTAAGATTTTCGACCACTTGTTGGTATCCGATTGACTTCAGGTTTGCCATACTTATGTAAGTTCGGTGATATAGCAATAATCTGATAGCGAATCCGATTCAGGATCGAGAGTACGATGGCTAAATATTCTAAAACTCACGAACACACAGGTTAAGCAACATCGTTCCCAATCGTATGGATAGGCTTACCTATCTCGAGCTTCTCCATGCATAGCAAACCACCAAGGCAAACAGACATGTTCATGCACACAACCGTTTATCTCGTGTGGGAATCGAACCCACGAGCGTTGGTGTCAAAGTCGCGTCATTCACAACTGCGCCACTGAGCTTGTCGAAATTAGCGCCTAAATAAATTTAACTCATAAATGCGTATATATGATAATTGTTTGCAATAAAATATTTTTATTTTTCATTTTATTTACTTTTAATATAAGTCACAGTACATTTTTATACTACATCTTATGGCGTTCGGCTCTCTCTGCCTACCCCGCAAGGGTCTTGGCGTGAAGATATACATACATACACTACATTTTTCTTTGTGAGAGCAAAAACAATAATTACAAAAGCGATCTTAAAGATAAGACTAGTTGAATAACATTAATGTGATACCTTTGAAGCAAACCTGAGACAATGATAGCTATGTCAGTACAAGTTTTAAGTACAAGGCGGCTGGTCACCTACCGTATGTCATAAATATTGGCAGGCCCACCACTCATTCCCACCACTGTGTCTCCTGTGTAGCCAGAATTAACAGCGGCGACCACCAAAAAGGCAATGAACAGTTAAGTCCATTGCTGTCCCGGGGGTTAAACTACAGCTGCCTTGAAACTCACAACTAATTTAATCAGAAGAAATTTGTAAGAGCAGGAAGTTTTGAATTGACTTCCCCTCTTGTTTAAATATAGGCAGTGTAAAAGTATCTAGCTTATTTGTCGGTTGTGTCCATCATCTTTCTCTTATACAAAACATTGGCGACGAGGATGGGATGGGAAGACCATAACGCTGTACCAACCGTACCACACGCAAGTATCGGAGGCGAGAGTGCCAATACACACAGTCTGACTTTGATGGCGAATTTGCGACGCCTGTGGTTGACGACACAGACAATGCAATGGTTAAGACGCCAGCCCAACCAAATCTTACGGATAGATCCAAACGTTCCCGTAAGCCAGTTAGTAGCCTATGTATCTAATTAGATGTTTGTAAAATAAAGGGTGAGGGATGTTGTATATGTGGGTATATGTTAATTTTAAGTACAAGGCGGCTGCGACCACCTACCTACCGTATGTCATAAATAAAGACAGTGTAAAAGTATCTAGCTTATTTGCCGGTTCTGTCCATCACCTTTCTCTTATACAAAACACTAATCTACTCGTATTAGGATTTGTAGGATCCGCTACCTACAGCTAAGAATTTAGCGGAGATACTAATTTTCACATGGACAGACAGACTGATTTTTCTTTTGTTAGGTCACATATCTATTTGAAATATAATTTCTTGGACGTGTGGTTTTCCTCACGATGTTTTCCTTCACCGCCGAGAAACTGATAATGGGAAATATGTACATAAATCCGAAGACACGAATTAAGAGGTACATGACCACGCCAGGAATCGAACCAGGGACCATAAGCTGATTCTTTATCCACTTGGCTATCAGTGGTCTCTAATGTTATAGATTGTTATAGATAATAGTGAGCTAATAATAATATCCCTGAGATTATTCTTAGACGTAATAAATGCGTATTATTAAGATCTATATCCAGTTGTATTGTGGAAGAAAAAGCAAATGTGTATTCAGCCTTTCTTGTTAAGCTAAGAAAATTACAAGACACAAAAGAAATCAGGAATGTCATACTTTGTAATACGAACGAAGTTTCTTTTTTGTTACAATAAGGTTTTAATACTATTATTGCATAAGCTTTAACAACTCCCCCCGTCAATAATAGCCCATTTTAAAATTATCTAATTGTTAAAACATTTTTTTTATCGATAAATTTAATCAATTGACAACCCTAAAGTTAAAATTCATTGCCAACCCTAAACATTCTAGGTCTCATTTTTTCAGAACTTTCTTTGCTCAAAGGTCTTTCATTTTAAAATTCCTTTTTAATTGTTCCATAATTATTGATAAAGATATAAGCATAAATTTTTATCTGTGTCAGTAACAAATTACCGTCAAATAAATTCAATGACAACATATTTGGATATCACTCTTTCAATGGATCCTTATTTTCCAAAGGAAATGACCCTCAAGCCTGCGGCATGAAATTAAAAATACGACATTTTACCATTAATATTCTTGGCCCAAAAATGTTGACAGCGTGTCAAATTTTCGATGATAAATGATTTAGTATTGTTTGATGAACCTTATTGTATTTTTACTGGCAACAATGGTTTAGAAAACCACGGACAATTTGTGACTTTTTTTAATATCAAGCTAGGATCCGAGCGCTGTCACTGCGTTGCCGGCAAAATGGGGAAGATATAAGCAAATATTTGTGCTCATTTATGGATTTGTGGCCATGAAACATGCTAAAAGATTGTTTTATATTGCGTCCTATTTGATGTCAATATGTAAAGAGGCTAACTTAGTCCATGAATGTGTATTTTCCTGATGTTTTGTGTTTGTGATGTGTAAAGTGCATACCTATGTCTATGAATGCTTGCATTTGATGAACTAGAACAAAATGAAGCTAATTTTTTGTTATTCTGCAAATGGTATGAAATGATAAAATGAATTTTACTCCCCCTTTGAACTTTGAACTTGGGCATTTCTCCAGTTCTAGCACAAATTTTTTTCGTTCTCCATGTCGTCATCGTGTCGTGCATGTGTCGAGTAATATTGTTTAAATTTTCTCGTTTAGAAACCCAGAACATTAAAACAACTTCAAAAAATGGCATCATTATATAAATATTTAACATTAATAATTTAATAACATTTAGTATTAAATATATTAAATAATAATATTTTAATTTATAAGAAGGGTTATTGGAGTAAAATTAAAAAACGTCTTTCAAGTAGTAGCGGCGATGTTTATGGAATGTATTACATACAAGTCAAATGTCAAGTACAAATATTATACATTTTTTACTATAGCGCCATCTACCGGTAATACCGTGAAACATTTAGCAGCTTCAACCTGTTACTTCTGTGTTACATTGATGCGTGTGCATCTTAAAAATTCACTCTCATCATGTTTTCATAACGCCCCTAAAGTACGCCCTTCAACTCAATTATCGTTTTCCGCTCTGTTCGTGGCCACAAGCGGTCAGAGGCCACTGTGTAAGGCATCTCGACGTCTCCTCGCATAAAATACTTCCACGATAATTCTTTAAAATGGAACCAATAAAGCCGTAAACATGGTCTGGTCTCGTCATCGTGATGAGCATGGAAACTTGCGTATTGTGCTCAGATTATATGTAATGATAGATTCAAGTGTTAATAAAATTTGAGCTATACTACTTATGTGTTCCAGCTAGGCACCCTTCTCCCACTACACAAACAAATAAACCACTGACGGCGCATAAAGGCGCTTTAGTCATCATCGGATCGGCTCAGTTGCGGTGAGTAAATCACTGCAACTGATTCGAGCCGGTTCGATGAGACTATAATTTAACCAAAAAGCCGATAAGTGACACGATGTTCATTCGTGAACCAGCCACTTTCTACAGCCATTCGACGAGCTCGGTGGGTCAGTCGTGAATGACGGACTTTGACACCAACGCTCGTGGGTTCGATTCCCACAAAAGGCAAACATTTGTGTGCACGAACATGTCTGTTTGTATTGGTCTGGATGGTTTAAGTGAGGCAGGACGCATCAAGACGGCTCGTCTGGGGAAGTACCTCCACCTCACAGAAAACTGCAGGCAAATAACAACTCCCTAGAGGGTTGTTGTGTTCCTGCGTGTAAGTGAGGTCACCAGTAAGCTCCCAAGGAGTTGCTGTGTAGGCAGCAGAGGAGGTATCGCGCGAGTGATACTTAATATATCACAAGCGTTAATAGGCTACGGTACCCGCTTTATATCAGGTGGGCTGTATGCTTGTATGCCTCCAGACGTTGTATTAAAAAAAAGAACGTTAAGAGCCGGCTACTTGATCCCCCAAGATGTTGCTGTGACCTTTGATATTTTCCTGAAGCAAGTTGCCGCTCATTCACCAATAAGTGGCATGCTGCATAAACAACAGGGACGTATCTAATTCCACTCCGAAGATCATCGGCGATGCGACGGACCTCACAGAGACCTGGCCGAACCTGGACGCTGGCTGGGTCGCTCTTGAATTGGACTCAATGATAACCATCACTTCATCAGCATACGCAACCAACTCAACTTCGCAAGAAAAGTACAGACGTAGCAGGTCACAGCGTCGGACATCCCAAGGTTGACTCCTCACAGCACACGGTCGCCAATGAATGGACCCTGACGGCGTCCAGAGAAGTAGTCCGTGAACATCCTGTTGATGTTGGACGGCCAATCTCCTCTCTTAGCTTTGAGTACTACTATCGGCCATCATACATTGTCGAAGGCACTTGAGATGTGCAAGAAAATTAGCTGAATATTTTTACACGCAGAATTTTTGGCGGTGCTTAAGATCTCTTCCGGTGCCGTGACTGTCGTTTTTCCTGGAGAGAGTCTGTGCTGATGCTCCGAGATCCCTGCATAGATCTCCGAGACGCACTTGAGCATTATTCGTTCGAGAATTTACCCATGATGGGAGATCGGTCGGTAGGCTTTCGAGTCACTGAGAAGCTTACCATTTCCTTTCGGAAGAACCAGCAACAGAATGTCTTTGTAGCAATTGGGAAAGATCCCCCTTCGTCACGCATCGGATGACGAAGAGGTGAAAGTCCCACGGCAGTGTTAGGCAAGGCCATGACAATTCCGCCCAGACCCTCTCGCGTCTGAGAGGACGAGGCTTGCCCAAAAGCGTAAACGATGCCCCGAGTCGCACCAAGGCGTGATAGACTGTATCCTTGGACTCATCGTCATTCGGACACAGGCCACGCAGTAGCCCGCTCATGCGTCCTCCAGGCACACCTATTGGCTAGCATCAAATTTAGCTCCATTGATTACATTAGCGGGAGGTCTGACTCTCCCGCATGCGACTCTATACTCCCGGCCTCAAGGATCCTTCTTGCCAGATTCGGCCATCTGTCGAAAATGTTCAAGCTGAGTCCTGTCCATAGCCCTTCCAAAGCTCCCCTCACTCACCAAAACGTAGTGTTTTAGCGTCTATCTCAACAATTCAAGGTTACTGTCTAGGTGAATATTTCAACCAGCCATTAATCCAAGAACTAGCCAACAAGTGATGCGCGTCCTACTTTACCTCCCAACCGGTAGCGATGATTTTATTGGATATACAAAATCGTATCATCGGGTGTCCACAGGTTACTACCCTTATAGTAAGGACCACGTCATGTACGTTCGATTCTTTCTGCTTACCACGCAACAGACGTGAAACGTAACTAAGTATATTATTTTAGTTAAATTGATAAACCGTACTAAGTACTTCGCAGTAAGTTACAAACTTCGCCTAGAATTCTCGTCCAATCTCCCGCCAACTTACCGACTAATACCGACTAAACCTTCAGACAAGTTTGTCTAAATCTTAACGCATGCCTTCTATGCACCATGTTACAAGGTTTCCTACCGATTTAAGTTACTGCATTCCCTTATATATACACCATTAATGTATGACGTTACGACGAAAGCAAACTTAAGATTTTGTCGAGCTCGATGGCTTAGTCGTGAAGACGAGACTTTGACACCAACGCTCGTGGGTTCGATTCCCACACAAGTAGCTACTACTACTAGCTACTACTACTACTAGCCACACCAGCAGTAAGCTACTAAAGAGTTGCTGTGCTAGCAGGAGAGGTGGCATCGCGCGAGTGATACTTAATGTATTGCGAACGTTAATAGGCTACGGTAACCGCTGCTTCTATCAGTGGACCGTATACATATATGCCTCCTGAAGTGGTATGAAAAAACGAACGTTAGAAGATTCATTTCCAAAAATTCCTACTCAAAGATAAATTACCAAAGATATCTTCCGAATAATCGACAAAGACCTTCTTACAATAAAAACAAATTATTAAAGGCTTAAAACGAATGACTTTAATTCATTCCCGCCCACATAACCGTCGCCGGGCTTTTGGACAAAAGCGTCCAAATCGGCCATTTTGATTGGAATGGCGTGCAATTGGCAACGTCGCCTGACAAATTGGGAGCTTACGGGGCATTCCAAAGCAGGTTGTTGACAATTAGAGAGCTTATTTCGAAGGATTTTGTGTCGGAAAATGGTACGGTCCATCTGTCACAAAAAACCTTTTCTCTCCCCAAAGTTTGTAGATCTAAAAATCAGAAATTATTTGATTACAATCGATAGAAATGTATATAAATATTATTAGAATAGTAGAATGCTTTTTAGTAAAAGTTTTTTGTAAATAAGGAATGCAGGAAGAAAGTATTATGAAACAGATATACAACGCAAAACTGGAAGTATATAGGAGCCGAGGAAGGCCAAAACTTACCTATCGTGACCAAATTGATCGTATGGTATCAGAAGGTGATGTCAGGAGCCTTAGAGTATATAGAGATGGTGGTGCATCAGCTGCAGGAGAAAGCCGATCTTATGGCCAGCCTCTTTCCGACTAATTCTCAGATCGATGACTGTAGCACGTAACCACCGACGATACCCTCCACTGGTTACGTTATGCCTACGCTATCCACATCAAGCAGCGTGATGTGCGTTTTGAACTATAGTCACTCGATGTCTGTAAAGCCAGTGGTCCTGATGGTATCCCAGCGATTATTCTAAAAAAATGTGCAGAGGAGTTGTCCCCGGTATTGATGCACCTCATTCGTCTCTCGTACTCCACCGGTGTTACTCCAATATGCAGCCGACCCCTGAAAAAGGGAAACCGTTCTGATCCAAAATTACCGCCCCATTACCGTAACTTCAAACCGTGTTGTGCAAAGCCATGGAACTGATCCTTAACAATCAATTGATCCGTTACTTAGAAGATCACTCCCTAATTAATGATCGTCAGTATGGTTTTAGACCGAAACGATCGACGAATGATCTTCTAGCGTATGTGACGCACCACTGCGGGGCAGGCAATTGACAAACATGGCGAATCTATGGCAGTCAGCCTAGACATCACCAAGGCATTTGATCGGATAAAGATCGGGCATAAAACATTTCTCTCAAAACTTCCGGTATTCCGGTATCATTTCAGTGAATGTCGGTGTCCTACAGGGCACTATCTGTTGCCTACCCTCTTTCTTCTTCGTATCAAAGACATGTTGCCATTTGGTAATATTCATTGCTATGCAGATGACAGTCGGCCGGTCGGCCTGGTGCTGATCGAACAGATATCGATGAGAAGCGCGAGAGTCGTGCCGTTTTAGATCTCATTAGTAAATGGGGTTCTAATAACCTGGTTGACTTTAATGCCAAGAAAAGTCAGGTGTGCGCGTTTACAACAAAAATGTCCCCATTCAATCCCACTCCCAGTCTTTAGGGCACTTCCCTCAGTATGCGAGATAACCTGAATGCGCTAGGCATGGATATTCGTTGTGATCTTAACCAACGAAATTACATCGAGAGCCTCATCTTAACCAGTAAGCTCATAAGTAGTTGCTGTGTTAGCAGCAGAGGTGACATCGCGCGAGTTATACTTAATGTGTTGCGAAGCGTTCCTAACCTACGACATTCGCTTTACATCAGGTGGGCCATATACTGGTATGGCTCCCGATGTTCTATATAAAAAAAATCTTCACAATCAAAACATGCGGTTCGAGGATCGTTTGGAACCGGCACGTCGGCTCACTTGACCTATTATAACATCATTAGCCCATTTTAACTAATTGTGACATCGATGCACGAAAGAATATAAAATAAACTTGACGCAAATGTTAATTTAATAAAAGTCACAAATGATACAGCGATGAAGAAAGAATTAAAGTTGAAACTAATGATACAGCCATGAAGAAAGAAGACAAAAGTAACGAAACTTCGTTGAAATTTTTATTCTACAGAGCGCCGCTGCAACTTTTAAATATTTTAACAAAAGTGTGGAATTAGCCGTCCTATTTAAAATGCTGGACAACAATGCTAGGCATAAAGGAAGGGAAAAAAACTAAGATTGCCGCGGTCTTTTTCTAGAGTTAAAGAGGCTGGAAGTGGCTATGTACACATTCTGAAGTGTAAATCTCTCGATGTTAACTAAACTCACTTCCATATATCCTGCCCATTATCAAACAGGAATTTTATTAGAACCATCCTGTTGAATAAATAATGAGTTTCTGGCAAACAAAAAGGTAGGACGCCTCAATTCAGCCCGATGATGGAATTACCTTCATCAAGCCGTAGCCAAATAATAACTCCCTGTAGGGTTGTATTGTCTTAGGTTTTTGCGATTATTATACATTGAATTAAACAATTTTTAACGGAAATATCGCGTGTTTTATTTATTTTGTTGAACCTGACGTTTCGAACGCTTTGCAGCGTCCGTGGTCGCAGGAAGACAGTAGGATTGTTGTGGAGGAGACGCGAAGGAGAGTGAGGCTTCTTGTAAGATTCTTAAGGAGTTGCTATGATAGCAGCGGGAGTGGCAACGTGCTAGCGATACTCCTCGTATGATATTTATATGACTATATACATTGCATCAGGTTGACTTATTGCTACTCGTATATTTTATGGAAATGAACGAATGTTAAAAAGTTTTAAAATTTGTAGGTTTGCATAACCTACAAATTTTAAAAATAAAATCATTGTTTAGAAAATAAGATTATAAGATATATATAATTTGTTTTTGTATTATATAAAAAAAATTAAAAGGAATCTCTTACGAAAGAATTTTTAACAATGCATTAATTCTAAAGGCCAATTGTTTCTAAAAACAATATTGGGCAAACACTCATTGTACAAACTAATGTTTTTAAAAAATACCTACACATTAATAAAACATTTCACAGAACCATTTCATTACATTTATTTAGGTTCACCAGCAGGCTACATTCAACATAATATGTTCAATTGTAGGTCCAGCGTGCAAGCCAATTACAGATGAACACAGCATTTACAAAAGTTAGCAGACAAAAATAAAATGACATATAGCTCCAATAATATAAGATTGTTGACGAAATGGCAAGATATACGAGTACTTAATATAAGTTCTGCCATTTCGCAACGTAACATTATGAACTAGCAAAATTGACAGTCATTAGGTATTTTGAAACGTCTGAACCTTTCTCTCGAATAATAAGAGTTAGTTACGTAGAGAGATCATCGAGATCATAATTTTATCTTTAGTCATAATTTTAAACATGGCGCTAGTATCGCAAATTCTCGTTTCAATGTTCATCAAAAACTCATCTTTTGAAGCGAAAACTTCTTTAGCATCGTTGTGATTTGAAACTCGATGGAACGAAAAAGCGACAGTAAAAAGAGAACCGCATATATATCTATATAATTTAACTTGTGAATTGCACACATATTTCTTTTTATATTTTGATCATATTTTATGATTATATATGTATGTATATCTTCACGCCAGGTCCCTTGCGGGGTAAGCAGAGAGAACCGAGCGCCATAAGACGCGGTCCTTACACACTTCACTCGCGTCTCTGACATTCATACCTCTTTTCATGCACGCTCACCGGTTCCTGGTTCAAAACCGATTTTGATTATATATGAAGGAATAAATGTTAATATTTTCAACAACTTTACCTTAAGTTAATATAATGTAACGAGAGAGATCAAAGGTCCTAGATCCTAAATGAGTAAGTTCAAATGGAACCTGACGAAGTTCTATAAGCGAAGACCACACCAACTACACCAGAGAGAAACTTTGTACAGTCGTTGTCTGCATGGGTACCTCTATCTCAACTATTTCTACCGCCAAGCAGCTATCTTTATATAGCTACTGTACTCTCTTCTCCAAATTGCAGTGAGCTCTCGCATAAATAAAAGTCAGATATTTGAAAGTTCGAGTCGCTTACAGCCCAATTTACCCTCCATAAACTTACATAATACTGGTCCCTTCTAGTATTTTTAAAGCCACGCTCATTACAGAAGCTCTAAAGTTTTCTAGGAGGCTGTTTAAGGATTCGCCTTTACAGCGCCTGCAGGGTAGATGCACAAAGTTAACACTTATTTCTGTCTCCCTAGTGCAACGTTTAATTTAACTTAACCGGTAACTGTGAGATGCATTTGTTAAAAATAAAATTACAGTTAAACAAATGGTGGAAAGATGTTAGAGCAGTGAAAGGCCAACCCTTCCATGACCAAATCGGTCCTGTTTTATCAGATGTCGAGGGCCCTAGAAATAGGCAAGCGCGTTTGAGAAGAGCTGTGATTGTTAAAAAGCTGCGTGAGGTATGCATGTGCTTATTCAGTACAGAATAATTAAAAATCCTCTTCGTAAGGTAACTTAAGCTATAGAAAGTTAGCTTCTTTATATTTAATCTACCTACGTACATTTTCACGCCAGGTCCCTTATGAGGTAGGCAGAGAGAACGAACACAAGACGCGGCCCTTGTACATTTACTAGCTTATTTAACATTCATAGATCTTTTCGTGCACGCTCGCCATTCCTAAGCCTAGGATATCACCTTCTGATTCAACGCTGTTCCTTCTTCTCCCTAGCGTCATCTCGTTACCTAATCCATTAAAATTGGCGTAGTCTGCTAACTAAGCCCAATGATTTGGTGAAAATACTGATCTACATAGAGACGTAGAGTACCTTTCTTAGGTTAGATCACCCTTCTTTCGAAATATAATTTCTTGGCGGACTACGGGTTTCCTTACAATGTTTTCAAAAAAATTTTTTTACAAATATGTACATTAATACGAAAACACAAATTTGGTGGTGCATGCCCCCACCAGGATTCAAACCGGGGACCAGTTGGTCAATAGGTCGGCTCTTTATGCACTGAACTGCCACTGCTGTTCACACACTACACCGTTCTTGTTCATGAAAAATTCCGTCGATTCACACACGTCAAAGAATGTGGAATGAAAGAAAGACGAAATAGATATGGATGTGCAGAGCCGGAAGAAGGCCATCAACCGTGATCAAAATGATCATGTTCATATTTAAATGTATTAATATGTCGCATCCGGTCATGTGTATGGATGTTTAAAATGAAACGAAAGCGCGCGAACGGTGGCATGATTTGGCAGAATCAAGAGGTCGGAGTAATGGAGAGTTAGTGCAAACGGCGGCAAGTGACGACGTCTTGGGACTGTCCTCTCGTTTTGTATTTTCCTGAACATTGATTACAAGTGTTGATTTAAAAAATAGTGTGATACGAATTGCATTGGATTTCTCATTGCATAACTACCCACCATACGCCCGCATAATATCGGATAGGCCGAAAAATCATACGACTACAACAAATATATAAATAATATTCTAATACGTTTATCATATTTATGCCAATTAAGTTCAAAGTTTATGCAAACACGCAAAAGTTGAAATCATGAACAAGTACCGCTATTTCTTAATGTAAGGCACATAGTAATTATTGTCTACAGTAACGAATTCGCATTTCAGATACGCCTTCACTTCAGCTAGCGATTGATAATGCGGCTTTGACACCAACGCTCGTGGATTCGATTCATTCAGACATACATTTGTGAGCATGAACATGTAGGTTTGTCTTGGTCTGGGTGTTTTAAGAGACGGCGCACCAAAATAGCTTGTCTGCCCAAGTACCTCCACTTCACAGAAAAACCGCGATCAAATAACAACACCCCCTGGATGGTTGTTTGTGTTCCTGCGTGTGAGTGAGTTCACCAGTAGGTCACAGTGTTAGCAGCAGAGGTGGCATCCCGCGGGTGATACTTAATGTATTGTCAGCGTTCATAGGCTATGGTAATTTCACTTTGCATCAGGGGAACCGTATGCTGGCGTGTCTCCCGGCGTTGTATAAAAGAGAAGAGATAAAAAAACTTATAGTAACTCGCCCAATAATAAATAGTTAAATGGTGTTAATGCCAAATTGACAACATTTTTTTTTAAATTAGTTTTGATGATATTGTTACAATTTTGTCGAATTTAGCTTAATTTTTGTATATATACGTTTATGGGTACCAATAATTGGTTTTTTTTTATAGAATATCGGAAGGCATACAAGCATACGGTCCACCTGATATAAAGCGGTTATCTTAGCCTTACACTTATTAATTATCTAATTACACTTGTAATATATCAAGTATAGATCGCGCGATGCCTCCTCTGTTGCTAACACAGCAACTCCTTAAGAGCTTACCGGCGACCTCGCTCAACCCTGGACCACAACAGCCATCCAGGAAGCTATTTGGCTACGGTTTTCTGTGAGGTGGAGATACTTCCCCGGATGAGTTGCTCCGCTCTACCTTTCTTAAAAAATCGAACCGAACAGTGATTTCAAAGTCACGTTATTCACCGCTGCGCCATGGAGCAGTATAAGCTTTTTCATTTACTTTTTAAATGTCCAGCCTTCCTAAACGAGGCATGCACTACGTATAACGTGGAGTAACCCTCGAAACTACTTTAACTTCGGGAACTAAAAGCCACGTGTGCCATGACCAAGATGGTTCCATGATGGTACTACATACATCAACCCCGCTCCGTAAGGGTGAGTTTAGATGTGTATTTTTGACTGTGCCTTGTATGTACCGTTTCTTTTTTATATACAATGTCAGCAGGCATGGCAACATACGGTCCACCTGATGTAAAGCGGTTACCTCTCTGCTTACTTACTTGAAGTTTACTTACATTTATGTAGAACTTTTTTTTTAATTCCGCGTGAAACTTGATAATCCAAACGTCCTTTATCTAAAGATACTAGCTATGACGACGTCGGTGGCGCAGCGGTACTTTGTCATCGATGCTCGCGGGTTCGATTCCCACACATGGCAAACATTTGTGTCTGTTTGTCTCGGTCTGAGTGTATTTAAGAGAGGTAGAGCAAAGTAGAAAATTTAATTTAAATTAAAAGAGTAAAGCTAGTTGATCGCGTTCGCCATGATGATGTAAGAAAGAGAGTTGGTCTGAAAGAGAGTAAAGTAACGTAAGATAAGGAGTTCACCGTTGGTTCGGCCATTTAGAAAGAGTTCAAGATGAAAAAATTACTAGGGATGGTTAGTCTTGGTACAATTCAACCCTATAAAGACATACCACCAAAACCCCATTTGTTGTATTTCTCTAATTCCAGAACACGCTACTTACCATTTTAAGAGCTTTGGGATTCAAGGAGTGCTCATAACCGAAGTCACCTGGAAGAGTAGGTTAACCTGTGAGACCCCGTTATATACGTTTTCCCATACATTTCTTGACGGAAAAGCGATCCGCGGGTAATAAGAGATTAATCTAGCATCCAAAAAACTTGGTGTGCTCAACAGAACCAAACAGGGGCAACTCGGGGCAAAGACTCATGTTACATAAGTCTCAAGTCAGACCGCATATGGAGTTCATTCACATACATTACAGCCGCAGTGGTCACGTACTGTGCGGTATCAGACAAGTATTCTACCGAGAACTATTAAGTTGTTGAATGAGCTCCCTGCCGAGACCCTAGCGACTACAGCATGGGCTCTTCAAGAAAGGCGTGAGGAAGTTCTTACAAAGTCGACAACGCAAGAGTGAGACCCCTGGTGTTTTAAATGTCCATAGACTTCGGTAACTGCTTACCATCGATAGGACGTACGAGTGTTTGCCACCTTAGTGGTTTAAAAAAATGCAGGAGCCGAGAAAGACCAACATTGACATACCATAACCAAATTGGTCTTGTTTTATCAGTAGGTGATGTCAGGAGTCTTAGAAACCGGTGAGTGTGTATAAAAAGAGCTATGAATGTTAATAAAGTGAATGAGATTTGTAAGGACTGCCTTATGACTCTCGCTTCAGTCTGCCTACTCCGCAAGGGACCTGGCGTGAAGATATACATACATACGTATAGATAAAGTATTTGTAGCGCGGAGTGAGTATTGCAAACAAGTGAGCATACGCCTTTACCGGAGCTTTCCTCTTCGGGGCCGTAAAGCGTAATGTACAAAAGTTTGAGGTACCCCTTGTTTCACCGTACATAACAATATTAGCAGAGGGAAAGCGCCAGCATGTCATTACACGGCTGTTGATGGCAGACCATACATATATACATATATATATATACATGAATTTATGTATATGTATATATATATATATATACACATAAATTCATGTAGAAATGTATGACACCTCAACACTTCTACACTTATCTATATTTCCTTCTTCGCATGATTCCGTTTCCTAATCCATTAAGATTGGCGGGTTCCGTTACCTAAGCCTAAGTATTTGGAGAAGATACCGATATTTACATGCTGCCGTCAGACCTACACCACCCAGAGAGAACCAGATCTTTCTTAGGTTAAGTCACACGTTTTTCGAAATTAAATTTCTTGGATATGTCGATTTCCCAACGATATTTTTCTTTACTTCCAAGCATGTGATCATTGCAAACAAGTACATAAATCGGTATATACGAATTTAGTGCTTCATGTTCATGCCAGGAGAAGAAGAAGAAGAACATGCATGAAGAGGTTGATGAGTGTGGAAGCAGCGAAAGCGGTATGCTTGAATCGGCACACCTGGCGTTCTATAATCTCTGCCTACCCCAATAGGAGACAGCCGTGATGATATGTATGTATGTATGTTGTCCACGCCAGGATTCGAACCTGGGACAGCCGGATAATAGGTCAACTTTTTACCCGCTGAACTATCATTGCTAATGAAACATGAGTTGTTAAAAATGTAAACTAACTATACGCTTTTTATTACTTTCTTTATTATTTTTCTAATTTATTAATGTCTCAAGCGCTTCTCGGCTTGATCACTATTTGACTTCACATTGGAGTAATTATCAATAAGACTACATTTTTCACTATATATATATATATATATATATATATATATATATGTGTATATATTTTACGTTTATTACCCTAAGGTGTTTACGAAGAATCTGATTTTTAGATGGAGAGACTGCCGTCAAATCTCCGTAAGCCAGAAGGTAATACCAGACCATTCTTTGCTAAGGTCACACATGTTTCATAATAAAATTTTTTGGACGAATTTCCTCACGATGCTTTCCATCACCGCCGAGCAAGTGACAATAACAAATATATACATAAATTCGAAAAAAAATAGTGGTACATGCCAGTATTCGAACCTGTTGTTCACTAGGCTAGCTCCTTATCCAATCAACTATAACTGCTCTTAGTATATTAGTTATATTAGTATAAACAAATAATCCCTCTATGGTGATAATCGTATGAAAATCCATAAAGTACCTACATATATTAGGATGAACAAACATAAACTCAGCACAACGGAGTGTTTCATTTATGGCGTGTATTGATTGATTGATGATGATTTATTATGAATGTTGATTTGCTTTAGTTATTTTTATCAATCGCGAGGAATATTATTTATTTATATTAATAAAAATAAATAAAATTTCTAAAATAAAAGTAGCCTATGTTACCCATTACATCAGCTATCTGCTAGTGAAAGTCCCGTCAAAATCGGTCCAGCCGTTTCAGAGAATCACCGACAGACAGACAGACAAAAAGTGTAAAAATATTCATTTTGGTATATGTACCGTGTATACATCCATATGCATTTAGTAAAAAGCGGTTATTTTAATATTACAAACAGACACTCCAATTTTATTTATCTGTACCTATAGATTTAACAACCTACAAGACCCATTTGATAATAATATAAACCTATTCGTTCCGAGAGAGTTGGTCTGACAGGAAGGCCTATCCTTGGTTAGGTTACATACTTTGTGTGACGAAATAGATATTAAATGCGAAAGTAGAAAGTGTCGGTGTTAAGGCATGCTTCGGTGGTTCGTACATATAGAAAGAATGCGAGATGAAAGAATGACGAAACAGAGATACAACGCAAAGGTGGAACGATGTAGGAGGAAGGCTATGACTCGCCTTCCGTGACTAAATTGGTCGTGTTTTATCAGGTTTTTTTATATCACTAAAGTCAAGCGTACGGTCTGCCTGATGGTAAGCAATTACCGTAGCTTACGGACATTTGCAACACCAGGGCTGTGACTCATGCGTTGCCGACCCTGTAAAAACCTCTTCACGCTTTTCTTGAAGAACCCCATGCTGTAGTCTCTTGGGAAAACCTCGGTTGGGTATTCATTCCACAACTTGTGAGCTCTCGGAAGAAAACTTTGCTGGAACCGCACAGTACGCAACCATTCTGGTTCCACTGTGTGAGGGTGACCTCCCCGCCGTCGGCGAGCGGTGCGGTTATGAACAGAACCTGTCGGCATCGTATCGAACAATTCTTCAGAACACAATCCGTTGTACAATCGGTAGAACACACTAAGGAAGCCAAAATCTCGCCTTAAACTTAAGGGCTGAACACCGTGTGTAAGCTTAGGATCTTCTACAATTCTCACAGCTCGTCTCTGTACTGAATCACACGGTCCAAGCTGGTATCCAGGTGCGCCCGCCCAAAGGTAACTACAGTATTCCATGTCAGATGACTTAAGACTTGTGTAATACAAGTCTTTGTTCCGCACTGAAGTACCGCTTTGGTCTGATGAAGGTAGGATGTAAGGTGATGTAAGGAGTCATAGGAACCGGCGAGCGTGCATGAAAAGAGCTATAAAATTTAATGAAGCGAGGGAGGTTGGGATTTGAAGTGTGTATCTATCTATCTATATCTTCACGCCAAATCCCTTGCGGGGTAGGCAGAGAGAACCGACCGCCGAAACCGACGCCACGTGACTCGATCCTTACATATCTCACTCGCTTCTTTAACATTCATTGCTCTTCTCATGCATGCTCGCCGGTTTCTAGGGCTCCTGACATCACCTTCTGATAGAACACGACCAATTTGGTCATGGTAGGTAAGTCTTGGCCTTCCCCGGCTCCTACATCCTTCCTCTTTTGCATTGTATATCTGCTTCGTCATTCTTTCATCTTGCATTCTTTCTACATGCCCGAACCATCGGAGCATGCCTCTTCTTATTTTAACACCAACGATTTCTTTCAGACCAACTCAAGTGTGTATGAAGTGTAAAGACCGCATCTCATAGTGCTAGGTTCTGTCTGCCTACCCCGCAAGGGACTTGGTGTAAAGATATGCATACATACATACATATTAATTTGAAGTTAAAAAAAAATGTGTCACATTTGATCATGCTGTATTTTGAGCTCTTGAGATCAGCAAAATCATGAGATCTATTCTTTACTACCTTTATTAATAAGGTTTCAAAACTTTTATGGATATGTCTATAACTTCAAGTCAAATTCCTTACGGGGTAAGTAGAGAGAGCCGAGCGCTACGTGACTCGATCCTTACACTCCTCACTCGCTTTATTAATATCGCACAGCGGTTACTAACTTTGACATCAACATTCGTGAGTTCGATTTTCACACAGGACAAATATTTGTGTGCATGAACATAACAGTTTGTCTGGGTGTTCTTTAAGAGAGGTAGAGGTAGGACGCATCAAAGCAGTCCCTTTGGGTACAAAGTCGCAGTCAAATATACTCTTACTGACTCGGTCATCCCATCTCAGTCGTTTTTTTAATGCTCATTGTTCCGGACACCTTTTGATAACACACGTCCAATTTGGTCATGGCGGGCGAGTCTTGGCCTTCCTCGGCTCCTATATCCTTCTACTCGTACTTTCGCCGTGTATATCACCATTAAAAGGTAAAAAAATTGCCATGTTTTTCACGACTTCGCAGGGAATACGAGCATATGGCCCACTTGATGTGAAGTGGTTACTGTAGCTTATGAATACTTGCAACAAATTACGTATCGCTCGATGCCACCTCTACTTCTAGCACAACTCTTTAGAAGCTTTCTGGTAACCTCACTAACTCGCAGGAACACAACAACCATCCAGTGAGTTGTTATTTGACTGCGGTTTTCTGTGAGTTAGATGCTTCCTACCTTCCTTAAAACACCCAATACGAAACAAGCTGAATTGTTCATGCACACAATTGTTTGTCCGGTGTGGGAATAGAATACACGACCCTTGATGTCAACGTAGCATTACTAATCACTCTCTCCAGCGACCTCATCAACTTTTTAAACTCTGTACCTATGTACTTATGCAATAGTGAACTATAATAATAATAAATATTGTCAGACAAATTACACAACGCCATCTAGCCCCAAAGTAAGCGAAGCTTGTGTTATAGGTACTAGATAACTGATAAACATACGTAAATACATTTTTTTTTATTTTGTAAATATATACTTATTATACATAGAAAATACCCAAACCAAGACAAACAGACATGTTCATGCACACAAATGTTTGCCTTGTATTGGGAATCGAACCCACGAGCGTTGGTGTCAAAGTCGCGTCATTCACGACTGAGCCACCGAGCTCGTCAACTACAAATAAGTTCCTTGGTCCCTATGTTTATTATTGTCGTTTCTCGCCCAACCTTGCATCAAATGTTTCGCCTGGTAACTAATAGAGAAGTAATCAGGTTTCGTAGACTTCTAGTATGTAGCTTAACCAGCATCTAATATGTCGGAACAGCATCGCTTCGAAGTTTCCACTTAACAAGATTAATCTAACAGTGTTATAAGTTTCCCTATTTCAAAGTTCAGCTGAGATCCAAGAGATTTTAAGGATATAAAATTTTAAACTCTCTTCTGTTAAAAGCTTGTGTTAATTTTGGCGAGCTCGGTCGAGTAGTGGTTAACAACGTGACTTTGACAGCGACGCTCCTGGGTTCGTACCCACACATGACAAACATTTGTGTGCATGAATATGTTTGTTTGTCTACGTCTGGGTGTTTATAGAAGTAGGGTGGTGCATCAAAGCAGCCCGTATGTTTGTATGCCTCCCGACGTTGTATAAACAGCACCTCCAGAGGTTGCTGGTAACTCACTCGCAGGGATGAGGTTCCTACTTCTACGCACAAGACTACAATCTTATATGAAGTGGAGGTAACAGAAACAAATATTTCTAGTAATACAAAAAAATTTAGCTGTCCTTTATCTGTCTATATCAAATCCCCTGCGGGGTAGGCAGGGACAATCTAGACCACGTATAGGTATTTTCATACCTCGCTCGCTTCTTTACCATTCATAGCTCCTTTCATGTGCGCCGCCGGTTCCTACTTGACTTTCCTCGGCTCTTGCTCCTTTCTACTTTCGCGTTTAATATCTATTTCGTCACTCAAAATGTGGCCTAACCTAAGAGAAGTAGGGCGTATCAAAGCAGCCCGTCTGGGGAAGTACTTCCACCTCACAGAGAACCGCGGCCAAATAACAACTCGTTGGTTGCTAGTTAACACAGCAACCACCTCTGCTGCTAACACAGCGACTCCTTAGGAGCTTATTGGTGACCTCACTCACACACAGGAATACAACAACCCTCCAGAGAGTTGTTATTTGGCTGCGGTTTACTGTGACGTGGAGGTACTTCCCTAAACGGGCTGCTTTTGAACCTCTCTTGAATATACATACAAAACACTGCGATGAAACTGCGATGAATTCTAGGCATTTTGAAACACTTCACCATCGTGCTCCTACAGGTACATCTTTCATTTCATTGATTCCGCAAGTCATTCAGTTATTATTCATTTTTAGGATTCCGTACCTTAAAAGGAAAAACGGATCCCCTATAGGATCACTTTGTTGTCCGTCTGCCTGTGCAAGACCCTTTCTCAGGAAGTTGTTTAGCTACCAAGCTGAAATTAATATCAAATACTCAGTTATATAATCCCTTCAAGCCAAAAAAATTAAACCTCTCAGTCAACGTAATCAAAAGATACGGCTTTTTATGCCTCGTTTATTGCACATATTCTGACACTCGCAAGGTAATCAAAACCTATAGGGTACTTCCCGTTGACCTTGAGTCATGAAATTTGGTGAGAAGCAAGGTCATGTAGCACAAGTAAAGGAAAAAATTAATTTGTAATTCCATCACAAAAAAAAACATTTTTTTGCGACACTTATTTGCGAAAATATGTTTTACGGAACCCTCAGACCAGGAGTCGGACTCGCACTTGGCGGCTTTTTTAATTTACTTGAGCGGCGCCAATCACTCATATACTCATGATATAATAATTCATTAAGGTGCTTATATATATATTATTTACAGGCACTTTGATCTAAATTATTTGGCATGCTTCTGCTCCTGATTAGTTCATGAGAACTACTGCCGGCCGACACCCACCCACTACCGTTAGTGATTCATGCCGCCCCTCCCATGGCTGCTTCGGTCGTCTCTGCCGCGGCTCTGCGAGTGGCGGGTGCATGGTTCATATTTCAAATGGCGAAAACTCACAGAAACGACCGCAGCAGTCGAGGCAGAGACAACTAGAGCAGCCATGGCAGCGGCGGCATGCATCACTAACGGTAGTGGGTGGGTGTCGGCCAACAGTAGTTCTCACGAACTAATCAGGAGCAGAGGCACACAAAGTAGTTTAGATCAAATTGCCTGTAAAATTGACTTTCGCAAAGTAACACCTGAATATATTAACTATTGAAACTTTTATTTGCCAGAATATACAATACAATATTATACAATGTCTTATTCAGGTACAATTGGTACGTGAATTCAGCCTGCACGCGCACGTTTAACCTGCACGCAAATATTACACAGTATTTTTGACACAATTTTTTCTTATGGCGCTCGGTTGTCCCTGCCTACCCCGCAAGGGACTTGGCGTGAATATATACATACATACATTTATGACACAATAATTTTAAAATTCATTAACACTATGAAAATAGTTAACTCATGAGCGAGTCACTTAAATTCTTCCTAAATATATTTCCTTTTAGCAATTTCAACTTGTTTGATATTTCTTTGTAGACTAGCTGACCTTGCGAACTTCGTACCGCCTAACAGTCGATTCTTTCATTTTTAGGGTTCCGTACCCAAAGGGTAAAACGGAACCCTATTACTGAGGCTCCGCTGTCCGTCCGTCCGTCCGTCCGTCTGTCACCAGGCTGTATCTCATGAACCGTGATAGCTAGACAGTTGAAATTTTCACAGATGATGTATTTCTGTTGCCGCTATAACAACAAATACTAAAAAATAGAATAAAATAAATATTTAAGGGGGCTCCCATACAACAAACGTGATTTATTTGCCGTTTTTAGGGTTCCGTACCCAAAGGGTAAAACGGAACCCTATTACTGAGGCTCCGCTGTCCGTCCGTCCGTCCGTCCGTCCGTCTGTCACCAGGCTGTATCTCATGAACCGTGATAGTTAGACAGTTGAAATTTTCACAGATGATGTATTTCTGTTGCCGCTATAACAACAAATACTAAAAAATGGGATAAAATAAATATTTAAGGGGGCTCCCATACAACAAACGTGATTTTTTTGCCGTTTTTATTGATAATGGTACGGAACCCTTCGTGTGCGAGTCCGACTCGCACTTGGCCGATTTTTATAGATAGTGGTACGGAACCCTTCATGCGCGAGTCCGACTCGCACTTAGCCGGTTTTTTTTAATATTTATTCTGCTATTCGGGACACCGGGTCAGCTAGCAAGATAAAAGAATCGGCCAAGTGCGAGTCGGACTCGCGCACGAAGGGTTCCGTACCATTATCTATAAAAACGGCAAAAAAAAACACGTTTGTTGTATGGGAGCCCCCTTAAATATTTGTTTTATTTTAATTTAATTAATTATTCTTAAAGTAAATATATAACTAAATATTCTGTGAATATTTCAAGCGTCTACCTGTTGCCGTTATCAATATCCAGCAAAAATGAGCAAAAAAAATCACGTTTGTTGTATGGGAGCCCCCTTAAATATTTATTTTATTCTATTTTTTAGTATAGGCAACAGAAATACATCATCTGTGAAAATTTCAACTGTCTAACTATCACGGTTTATGAGATACAGCCTGGTGACAGACGGACGGACGGACGGACGGACAGCGGAGCCTCAGTAATAGGGTTCCGTTTTACCCTTTGGGTACGGAACCCTAAAAAAGAAAGTTTATAAGTCTTATTACGAATCTTAGTATTATTACGAATCTTTTGTATGCGAGTATAGAAAAGAGTTCTTTTTAGACTTTTAAGGCAATTTTTTAAAGTTTTCTCTTCGTAAGAACCACCGTCGTACTTCAGATAGATAATCGATAATATTAATAAATCTTGACAAATATTTCGTTACATAGGATTTTTGAAATCGATATTCAGACGAATTTCACGAACGAAGTTCAGTCGAACTAAAAGTCGTTTCACGTCAAAAATCTATTGATCTTAGATTTAACATTCATGTAATATTTTTCATTCATCTTTTTTGTAATAAACTGCGTATTTTTTCATAATACAATGTCGGGAGGCATACAAGTATACGGCCCACCTTCTTTAAAGCAATTACCGTAGCCTATGAATGCTTGCAACACATTAAGTAACACTCATGCCACCCCTGCTGCTAACACAGCTACTCCTTAGGAGCTTACTGGTGACCTCACGCACACGCATGAACGCAACAGCTGTTATTTGACAGCAGTTTTCTATGAGGTGGAGGTACTTCCCCAGACAGGGTGCTTTAATTATGACCTCTATTAAAAACAGCCAGACCAAGACAAACAGACATGTTTATGAACAAATATCTGTCCTGTGTGGGAATCGAACCCACGAGCGTTGGTATTAAATTAGCGTATTAATGTATTAATTCGTATTTGGCGAATTATTAATTTATTATTCAAATTACGTTGGTGAGCCTGCAGGGAGCCCCTTAAGACCAAACAAACGAACGGGAAAAGTAAAATAAAAGCTTCTAATAAAAAGTTATAGTCCCAAAAGGCTACCAATACAATTATGTACGAATATAACAAATTTAAACCAGGGCACGGCGTCGTCAATCTAAATCTTAAAGTAGAACATTCTTGAGGGATCTCCGAAACAAGTTGAGAAATTCATTCACTTAGCGAATATACCAATCGTAGCTGTCCGGAGTTCCCCCGGAGTTCTCATTGGATACTTGGAATGTTTATTTTAACTGAGCTCATACTGTTACAATGTTAGAAAAGTAAGTTAGTTCTGATTTAACTCAAGCTTACATAATTGGAGTAGATTTTCATTTCCGCTGAAATATCTCAGGCAATTATTGCTACTCGTAAGTTGCTATTAAGTGGAACCCTTGATATAAAAGTGATAGACAACTATAAGGTACGTCTTCAACGCAAGAATGCTGTACTGAGAAATGTTATGAGCAAAAGTGATGACGATAAAATTCTTTATTTGCTATTAGGCACGTCTTACGTGTCTGAGTGCCCGCGAGCCCTATGGCATTTTTTTGTATTATTGCATTTTATTCAGTTATCTTACTACTTTTCGGAAATGAGCATTGGCAAGAAGAAATGCCGAAAGAAACTTGACAATATAGGTCTCTTTTAAAATCGTCTATTAGATTTTACAATAAATTCAAGTCAGCATATTGGTACAACAATGATATTGTAGGAGATATGACACCTACTTACTTACTATGCAATTATGACCTATTTATATTATGTAGGCCAGTGGTCAACGCGCAGCGATGAGTCGCGGTCGCGCTATTAAATTAGTCTCGTTAGTAAATTAGTTGTGAACCAGCACCACCTTTTATTGACTACTCACATAAGGAGTGTGCAACCCAGCTCTACCTTAGACTGGTGACCCCGACGTGATCTGAACACGCAACCTTCTGATCTAGAGTCAGCTCTACCTTACAATATCAAATGGTAAAATTAAAGATTATAAAAAAAAGGTTGTGTGTGTCAAATTTCATCTTTGTCAGTTACTTATTCATCAATTTTATAATTAGCTCTCAAAGAAACGTATAAGGTGCAACCAAGACCATACAAGTCAGTGTGCGCATGTCCATTACCCTCCCAATGATTGTTAACGCATGGTTATTTGAGATTAAATAATGCAGTCAGCCTCTAATGCTTGTTGAATTGATACACGCCACATAACACGGTGCAGCTGAAAACTGTTACCAGTAACAACGCAAGACCTACGCGTCCCAACCAGGTCAATTACAGGACAGGGCCTTTTCAGCAAACATCTTTTTACTATAGGTGTGCCGGACAGTCCGCTGTGCACAGCATGCTTAACGGATGAAGAAACAGCCGTCCACGCTTTGCTGCAAAGAGATGACAATTCAGGGGACTGTCTTCCTTGGAAACCCAAGGGACCTCCCGAAGGCCAGCTAACATCAGAAAGCAGCATTCGTGGATCAAGTACCTACCCACATGCAAAAAGGGCCGGATTGAATTATCGAGTAAACCGATTTTGAAAATTCTTTATGAATAATATTCTTTTTCTTCCTAGCGTCATCCCGTTTTCCTAACCTATTAGGATTCGCGGAGTCCGCTACTTAAACATAAGGATTTAGCGAAGGTGCGATTTCCTTACGGGGTTTTCCTTCATCGCCGAGAAGTGATAATTACAAATATACACGTAAATCCGACAATACGAATTTAGTGATTCACGACCGCACCATAATTTGAATCGGGGACCGTCGGTTGTTAGGCTGGTATTTTATCCACTAGGTTACCACTACTCATTTATGGGAGAAAATATTCTACCATTTGATTGGTTCTATATAGTTTAGGTGAAGTTATGACTTCATTAAAATAGATTTTCACTGATTATAACATTGGTAATTATTGATATTCAATCCCTCATACATATGCGAAAATATAAATTAAAATACACGCTGTATTACCAATAATGTGTATTACAACCAATACATATACATACAAGTCAAACGAGACAAAACTATATTGATTTACTACCAACCCTTTATTTATATTTGTATCATTATTTGCTACTATAATGTATACATAAATTACTAGGTATGATTAGAGTAACATTATAGACCATGTCGGGCACCGAAAATCTGAGAACAGGACGAGTTCTTTACTGTACCTATATTTATTATTATTAATAAGTACAATTATTCGTTTATTTATTTGTAAAACTTTAGTGTATAATTTAACATTAAAAATACATAATAATTATAACAAAAAATCTAAATCACTGCAGCATTTCAAACTTGAACTACATAGTTCACGTTCTCGTTATTCTTCACGTAACTTGTAATTATATAATAGTTTTTCTCACGTGTTTTTTTTCCTCTTGCCACGTACTAAGTAAGATAAATCACGACGCACGTTCGTCTTATTTCACGCACTGTACATTATAATAGCAATCGTTTATTACATCAAATATATTTATTCAATATACTGGCAATACATTTGTTTATTTTTTATTTTATTTTTCATATTGTACATAATATTATTTTTTTATTAGGAGGAACTGTGAACTGGGAACTTAAATATTGCTGAGATATGGAATTCACGGTTCACTGGTCCGTGCTGTGCAGTCCACCAACAAGGGTTGTTAAGCATGTGTGCGAATAGATGGCAACACGTCACCCTGGTTTGATGTTAAAATTGGTGTTAAACAGGGTTACATGTCGTCTGCTAAGCTGTTTATTCTGTATCTCGATAGTCGGCTACAGAGAATAAGATCGACGAATGTATGAATGGAGCGTTGGGAAAACTCTTGGCAGTAAAATCTTGACCCAGAAGGCACAGCTCGCTATACACAATGCAATGCTGCTCCTAACGCTTACTTATGGAAATGAGAGCTGGGTATGGTAGAGAGAGCAAGAAAGTAGAATAAACGCGGTCGAAATGCGAGCGTTGCGCAAAATTTGTGGCGTAACGCTTGTAGACCGTATTCGCAATGATAATGTTAGAAACAGAGTTGGCCTGAAAGAGAGCGTCGGTGTTAAAATAAGAAGAGGCATGCTCCGTTGGTTTGGACATGCAGAAAGAATGCAGGATGAAAGAATGACGAAGCAGATATACAATTCAAAAGTGGAAGGATGTAGGAGTCGAAGAAGGCCAATACTTACCCACCATGATCAAATTGGTGGTGTTCTATCAGTAGGTGACGTCAGAAGCCCTAGAAATGAGCGTGCATGAGAAGAGCAATGAATGAAGAAGTTAAAGAAGAATGAGGTATATAAGGATAAACATAATTTAACTAAAACTATATTCGCGTAGAGTAGGCAATGAGTAGCGCATGGCGTTAGGCAATCGTCCTCGGCTCTTCCGAAACACGATGCCCTCCGCCAGATTTCTTCATTCATGAAGGTCCGCAGATGATGAGTTGGAACACTCACCACAAAGGAAATAAAATTTACTATTAGGACCCTCAAGGTTAAGCCGATCTTCTTTTTCACATGGTCTACAACTTCCTCGATCTTTGTAGACTAGTAATCTAGAAACGTACAACGGCGACAATGGCATTTCCATAGTCAGCTGTGACGGTCCGGTCTGCGCGGTGTCGCAGTAGTTGCGGTTGGAGGACTTGCTTCTCTCCTTTCTTTCCAGTTTTACTATGACCTCATCGCGCTGGTCCTGGCGAGAACCCGGATGCAAAGCCTTGCGAGCGGGCTCACAACGACTTGACTTCTCCCGGTGAGGTGCAGTACGGGTAACTTTTACGAAATCGTGTTTCGGGGTTGGCGTACCTACTACCATACGAATAGCATACGAATTGTGCAGAGGATAAAAAGATAAAAATTGCTTTGCTTGCCATTGGGCCCTCACTGACACTTGTCATACTTTGCCTGAAAAGAATCATTGTACATTGTAAAAAATATTGTTGTTTAGTATTGTCTTAGGTTTTCCTGATTGTTACACATTGAATTAAACAATTTTTGACGGAAGTATCGCGTGTTTTATTTATTTTGTTGAAGGTTCAACAAAATAAATAAAACACGCGATACTTCCGTTCAAAAATGTTTAATTCAATATTGCGGTTATTCATTTCTCGTAGTTTCTATTTTTTTTATACTATCAAGGTTAAAAACAAGCTTACAGCCTGCCTGATAGTAAACAGTCACCGTAGCCTATGTACATTTGCAACACCAGGGGTGTCACTCAAGCGTTGCCGACCCTCTAAAAACCTCTTCGCGCCTTTCTTGAAGAGCCCCATGCTGTAGTCCCTTGGGAAAACCTCGGCTGGAAGCTCGTTCCACAACTTGAGAGTTCTCCGAAGAAATCTTCTTATTTATACATACTGTTTATGTTTTTATTCTTATCTACGAGCATTTCGGAAATGACGATTGGCCAAGAAACGTCAAAAGAAAGTTGCCAAATAAATCTTTTGAAATTGTCAATTGATAATTCAAGAAAATTATGTCAGTATAACATCCACACTAATATTATAAATGTAAACTGTCTGTTGGTGTTTGTCCGTCTGTTATCTCCTCGCAACTGAACTCCTAAATGGATAATGAAATTTGGAAGTCCTTTAACTACCTGGCGTGTTTTATTTCAGTAAAGAAGAAAGCCCATGAGTTATTATAAGTTTTAAGTTACCGTTAAGCTAAATCAATGATAAAGGAGGATGTAGGAGTCGAGAAAGACTAAAATTCACCTATCACGACCATATTGATAGTGTGTAATCAGAAGGTGGTGTCAGGAGAGGACAAGAGGAAACAAGTGATGTTCGTAAGGACCAAATCATGTGACACTTGTTTCTCTCAGTCTACCCCGCAATAGATATAAATGTAAATAGATAGCCCTTTTTTCTTTTTTTTATATTAGTTCCTCCTCTTTGCCCGATGGTAAGCGAAAGAGGAGCCGAAATTGCAACTGCAACTGACAAAAGAATACACAGTATTCTGTCAGTTCACGCTGCCATGTTGACCCGCAAGATGTTTATTCATGCTTCGTTTGAAGGACCCCATATTGTAGCCCTACGGATCCTGCCCAGTAGAGCAGCATGGCAGCAACGTTTCTGAAAGAAAACCTGTATGTAGTGGAATAAGCATAATTTAACGAAGCAAGTGAAGTTACCACAACAAACAAGCAATAGTTCCACGCCAACTAAGAAGTTCCTTGTAAGTGTTGAATCAGAGGCGAGGAATTAGACGAGAGTTCGCAAAACATTGTCAACATTTCACGTGGTTGAGCAAAGTCCCCGGAGACGTTTAATTTGTAAACTTAGTTTAATCGGGGACGCAATAATATATCTGGTACTCGTATAGTGGGTAAATAGACCAGGAATCTAGTAGTGACAGGCAACAGATATTACTTTCTCTTTATACAACGCCGGGTGGCATACAAGCATACGGCCCACCTGATTTAATGCGATTACCTTAGTCTAGTGATATTTGCAATACATTAAGTATCACTCGAGCGATGCCACCTTTGCTGCTAACACAGCAATTCCTTAGGAGCTTACTTAGATCGAGCTAGACAGAGCTAGCTTAGTATTCGCAAACGATTTAAAAAAATCTTTAAGATAGAAAGCGTGTAACGCATAGTT
This sequence comes from Pyralis farinalis, assembly GCA_947507595.1. Taxonomy (NCBI): domain Eukaryota; kingdom Metazoa; phylum Arthropoda; class Insecta; order Lepidoptera; family Pyralidae; genus Pyralis; species Pyralis farinalis. Next base: position 23,137,381 of record OX382258.1, read on the forward strand.
TAGATACATCTTGTTTTCTGAAACTTAGAGATTTTTGCAATAATTACAATAATCTAACACAAGGTCATTGAATTATTATGTACTAGTGTACTAGACCCGAGACCGCGAACCAAATGTTTGCGAAATGCTTTGTTGCTGATCGGCAACAACTCATTGCTGTACTACGTTGAACGAAACTTATAAGCGCCATGAAAATCACGGCGCTTTTGACCTTTTGGTCGCGAGAAAAATACCCGTTAGAAGCTATTTAGTGCTCTATCTTCGAATCTTTGGGATAGACATCTAAATTATTACAGCGCTGCAGCGGACATTAGTTTTATCAATTACCAATTAACAAAATAGAACAAGAATTTTACTTATAATAACTCCTCTAGTACACAATAACTCAATGCATAAGGTATTAAAAAATTTACTACAAAGGTCAATATAAAGCTGTGCGTTCTACTTTAGCCCCCGACCCGTAGCGGTGAGATTAATTACTACGCAAAATAATGTCATCGCTTCTCAACAGGTTATATCATTAATGCTATTTATATACCTTATCAGTAAAGTTAAAGCTCAAGTCAATAGCTATTAAACAAAAAAAAATGGAAACTGGTTGATAATCAGAGAAGAAAATATCGCTGAGCCGTTTTATTTTTGCCTAATTATAGAGTAGTTACCTATGAACCTACATACATACCATGAACCTTTAATTAAGTTTCACTCCAAATTCACTTTGTATATTCAATATATACTAGCTACCCGCCCTGGTTTCGGACGGGCGACCTAATAGCTACTAAACTTTACAGGATCACTGGCTGGGACAATCTTAACATTCCCTAAAATTTTCATCAAAATCGGTCTAGCCGTTTTTTTTGTCCATAGAGGACAAATATACTTACATTAATTTTTATTTATATAGATAGATATATTTATATTTGCATATTACATACTTTTTTCTTTCTGCGCATCTTCTATATATAGGTATAAACATTAATTACGTCAAATCTTACACTCTTCCGTGCGTATAAAGTGAAACACGCAGCTCTTATTGGTTACTTCCATAGATTCTGTTATCTATGGTTACTTCACTGATCGACATCGCGGTACTTATCGGCTTATTGGTTAAAATATCCTACCATTGGTCAGTAGGCTTGACCCGCCGGGATATTTAGGCTTTAATAAAATAGGTTTCTTATATATAGTTTATATTTTTACCTATTTTTATAGTTATAATTTACACGCACACAGATGAGTACTGATATTGAATTTAATGAATATTATCTTTCAGCTTCTTCTTCTTCTAATGATAGTTTCCATAGTATTCCTATCACTTTAAAGGAATGTCTCCAGCAAAATTTTTCAGATACACCTAAAAATTTTAATGTTGTGCATATAAATGCACAGAGTATTCCGGCGCATTTTCCAGACCTACTTGATACTTTCGACGTCAAGAATGTCCACGCTATCCTAGTCTCTGAGTCCTGGCTAAATGCTTGCTTGCCATCAACGTCATATTCGTTGCCTGGGTTTCGACTTATACGTAACGATCGCGTTGGTAGAAGTGGCGGCGGTGTCGCCATTTTCCTACGTGCGCATATTCCGTTTCAGATCGTGTCTAAATCTCAATTAACAAACCCTTCGAATGAATTGGAGTATCTTTTGATTGATATATCTCTTTCCCACACCCATATTCTTCTAGGCGTTGTTTACAGCCCTTCTCCCACTATTAAGTATTTTTCCTCCCTTGAGACCATTCTAGAAAACTATGTTCCTTCTTTCGATCACTCTATAATTATGGGTGATTTTAATACCTGTCTTCTCAAAGGTGATTATCGATCAGATTCCTTTAAATCTCTTACTAACGCTTGCAACTTAAGTATTTTGCCTCTTAATGCAACTCATTTCTTTCCTAGTTGCTAGCTCTCCCTCCTTGACCTCATTCTTGTATCATCTCCCAGTCACGTTTTAAAACATGGCCAGTGTCCGGCTGAGGCCTTTTCCTTTCACGATCTCCTTTACCTTTCTTACAAAGTGCGCACTCCTAAAGCCAAACCCAAAATTCTCCTGCAACGTAATTTTAGTAGCATGGATGTCAGCAAGGTACGCGAAGATGCGCATAACATCGACTGGTTTGACCTTTTAAGGGATTTGGCGGTCGACGAACAAGTCAGTCTCTTTACTGAGAAATTGATACAGCTGTACGACCATCATGCTCCTATACGGCCTGTAAAGATTAAGCATCTGCCTGCGCCTTGGTTAACAGACGAAATTAAGGGTTTTATTGCCAAAAAGAATATTGCCAAAGCTAAATACAAGGCTAATCCAGACAGATATCGTGAGCGTTACATTCGTGCTCGTAATGTCTGCAACAAGATGTGTAGGGAAGCACAACGTCGCCATATTCATAAGTCCGTCGAGAATGGGGATCCTGCAAAGGTCTGGAAATTCTTAAAATCAATTGGAGTTGGCAAAAGCCATCACAATAATTCTAATAATGTCAATGTAGATGATCTCAATATCCATTTTTCCTCTTCTGCTGTTTTTGATAGCAGCACTAAAACAGCGACACTTAATTATCTTTCGTCACTTCCAGCTCCAGATTTTCCACCATTCTTCTTTACTCAATTTACTGACAGTGATGTTGAGAAGAACGTGCATGCAATAGCGTCAAATGCCGTAGGGGACGACAACGTTAGTCGTCTTATGATCCTTCCGATTCTTGATATCATCCTTCCTGCTATTACACTGATCCTAAATAACTCCATATTATCCGGATTTTTTCCTTCCACTTGGAAAAATGCTCACGTTGTACCCTTACCCAAAAAACCTAATCCTTCGTCTTGCTCAGATTACCGTCCCATTTCTATTCTTCCCTTTTTATCTAAGGTCCTCGAACGCTTGGTTCAGCAGCAGTTAAGTTGTTTCCTGGATAAGCACAAAATTCTTAATCCCTTCCAATCAGGTTTCCGTCCGGGTCATAGCACGACTACCGCACTCTTGAAAATTACCGAGGATATTCGTTATAATATGGATAACGCTGAACTTACGGTATTGGCGTTACTAGACTTCAGTAACGCGTTTAATACCGTCGATTATGACATTATTTTGGTACGTTTACGTTCGATCAATATATCTCCTTCGGCAATTGAGTGGTTTCGTTCTTATCTGTATGGTCGTCAGCAGCGAGTACGTATTGAGGATACGTTCTCTTCTTGGTGCTCTCTAACAGCTGGTGTGCCTCAGGGTGGCGTGTTGTCTCCTCTTTTATTTGCATTATTCATTAATACCATCACATCCGAACTTCGCTCCTCCTGCCATCTTTATGCAGACGATTTACAGATTTACACACAAGCTCCATTGTTGGAACTTCCAAATGCCATTTCCTCGATTAATGAAGATCTCTTACGTATATCTGTCTGGAGTAAATCTCATGGTCTCTTGGTCAACCCTTCAAAATCGCAAACAATTATTATAGGTAGTTCTCGTCGCATATCAAAAATTGACTGGAATAATATCCCTTATGTTATATTTGACGGAACACCAATAAACTTCAGCGATAAAGTGAAAAATTTGGGAATCATTTTTGACAATTCATTGTCTTGGTCTGCGCAAATTGCCGAAGTTAGTAGGAAATTGTTTGCTGCGGCTGGTTCCCTCAGAAGGTTACGAAATTTTCTACCAGTAGATACTAAAATTACACTAGCACAATCCTTGCTCCTTCCTATCCTTGATTATGCTGATTCCTGTTACCTAGATATCACCGAAGAGCAACTAAATAAGCTTGAGCGCCTTCAAAACTTTTGCATACGGTTTATATTTGGGCTTCGTAAATATGACCATGTTTCTGAATTTCGTTTTCAACTCAAGTGGCTCCCTATAAGACTTCGTCGCAACTGGCACAGCCTTTCCCTTCTTTACTCTCTTTGATCCTACCACCCCAACCTATTTAAAAGAACGTTTTTTCTTTCATAGCGATTCGCATGGTCGTACCCTGCGTGTCGCACTTTTACTTCGTCTTAAAATACCTTTCCATTCCACTGATTTTTACACCAATTCATTCTCAGTTGAGGCAGTGCGCCTGTGGAATGCTTTGCCTTTCGATATCCGGAATGCTCAATCACTTCGATCCTTCAAACATCTTCTCAAACTTCACTATCTTTCCCTTAACATTACGTAATCAGCATATTTTTTCTTGTTTCTCCCCTCAGTCTCATTTACTGTGTGCATATTCATTGTATATATCATTATGATAAATTTGTGTGTATGTGTATATTTATGTATATTATATGTGTATATATTTATGTATATTGTATGTATTTATTTATGTCTATTTATATAATATTTTATTTCCTTTGAGTTATGCTCTGCGCCACCTACCTTCTTTCTTCACTTCTCCTCTACCCTAAGGTTGTCTGGAAGAGATCGCATCGCGATAAGACCGCCGTTGTACTGATACTTTTTAATTGTTGCTTCTTTTATGTATTTTTCTTTTGGTGCAATAAAGTGTATTGTATTGTATTGTATTGTTTCTGTTAATGAGCGGGGCCTTCACGTGACGTCAAGCTTTTTATTGGTTGGTGGACCATGCATACCTTATTTTGGTACGCGAAATGTACAGAACTAACAATGTAACGCCAGCATTGGTGTAACACTATAGCTCAAAATTAATAAAAAAAAAAAAAGGCCAAGTGCGAGTCGGACTCGCGCACGAAGGGTTCCGTACCATTATCTATAAAAACGGCAAAAAAAATCATCTCTGTTGTGTGAGAGCCCCACTTAAATATTTATTTATTGTTTTTTAGTATTTTTTGTTAGAGCGGCAACAGAAATACATCATCTGTGAATATTTCCACTGTCTAACTATCACGGTTCATGAGATACAGCTTGGTGACAGACGGACGGACGGACGGACAGCGGAGTCCCAGTAATAGGGTCTGTTTTGTCCTCGTCGTCCTTTGGGTACGGAACCCTAAAAATGAGACTCCAAAAATTTTACCAAAGTACTGGCCCTACGACTCATGATTTATCTATACGCTGTTTAACCGCTGCGTTTTCTGATCATAGTGCGTACAAAGTAACACCAAGTCTTTTTCAAAACAACATCAATCAAGTGCATGACAGAGCAATCGGAAACGGATTGTGGCGAGCGAATTGAATAGACCCGCGCTAACACGTCTTTATTGTGATATTTAATGTCACAACATTCTATAATGGCACAATTATATACATACAATGCGTGCCAGATTAGAACTGAACGAGGACGCCATCTCCTTTTTTAGGGTCCCGTACCCAAAGGGTAAAACGGAACCCTATTACTGAGGCTCCGCTGTCCGTCCGTCTGTCACCAGGCTGTATCTCTTGAACTGTGATAGTTAGACAGTTGATATTTTCACAGATGATGTATTTCTGTTGCCGCTATAACAACAAATACTAAAAAATAGAATAAAATAAATATTTAAGGGCTCCCATACAACAAACGTAATTTGCTGTTTTTATAGATAATGGTACGGAACCCTTGATGCGCGAGTCCGACTCGCACTTGGCCGATTTTTTTATACTACGTCGGGAGGATAACTCACGCTCGCAATATATTAAGTATCACTCGCGCGATACCACCTCTGTTGCTAACACAGCAACTCCATAGGAGCTTACTGGTGACCTATCTCACAAACAGGAACACAACAACCCTCTAAGGAGTTGTCATTTGGCTGCAGTTTATTGTGAGGTGAAGTTACTTCCCCAAAAGGCTGCTTTGATGCGTTTTGAGACTTACCTACCATCATCAAATTGGTCGTGTTCTATCAGAAGGTGATGTCAGGAGCCCTAGAAACCGACAATCGCGCATGAAACTAGCAATGAATGTTAAAGAAGCGAGTGAGGTATGTAAGGATCGAGTCACGTGGCGCTCGGTTCTCTCTGCCTATCCCGTAAGGGATTTGGCGTGAAGTTATAGATAGAAGATGATTGTGTCAAAAATACTGTTTCGTGCAGGCCGACTTCACGTACCAATGTACCTTAATAAGATCTTATATAATATTGTATTGTGTATTATGAAAAATAAAAGATTATATAGTTAATATACTCAGGCGCTACTTTGCGAAAGTCAAATTTACAGGCAATTTTAACTAAACTGTTTTGTGCGTTTCCGCTCGCGATTAGTTCATGCGAACTACTGCCGGCCGGTATCCACCCACTACCGTTAGTAGGTGCATGCCGCCGCTGCCATGGCTGCTCCGGTCGTCTCTGCCTCGGCGCGTTGCCCTGGTGGAGGTTTGGCGTGAAGTTATAGATAGATACTTTCTTCTAATAAACCTTGTCGGTAATTACCTCTTTATTTTCTTCAACTCTAGTAATTACCGTCTAGTAATTCTTGTTCCAGGGGCAGTAACCCCTACGACGAGACAATCAGAAAACTGGTGATAACAAAATCAGGGGATACAATTTGGTGTTGCAATTTACACTACTTGATATCTACAGAATTCATTACATTGAGGAGCCTTGGGAGCCTGCGAGCAACGCGCGCGGCGCCGCCATTTTGAAATCAATTAACTGTATCATATTTTCTTTTTAGCAAACCGTACCCGTCCGTCGTCCATCCATAGTCGTATTTGTCCGCGGCGGAGTACAGCCAGCGTGGGCGTCCGCGCACGGCTGTAAGGTGCACTAAAACAACCCGTCTCGGAAGTACCTTATACCTCACAGAAAACCGCACCAAATTAACAACTTCCCAACAGTTTTGTGCAAAAAGGCCCTAAATCAAGAGTGTATAAAAAACCGTCAAGTGTGAGTCCGATCTGCGCTTCGAAAGTTCCGTAAAAAATATTTTCGCAAATTATTGTCGCAAAAACTGTTTTTATTTGTGGAAGGAACTACTAATTTACGGTTTTCAGATTTTTTCCTTTATTTGAGCTACGTAACCTTGCTTGTTACCAAATTTTACGATTCTAGGTCAATGGGAAGTACCCTATAAGTTTTGATTGCCTTGCGAGTGTTAAGATATGCGCATGATCGAGGCATAAACGGCCGTATCTTTTGATTGCGTTGACTTAGAAGTTTGATTTTTTTACTGTTCGAAGACATTACAGTCCTGAGTATTTAGTATTAATTTCAGCTTGATTGCTGTACCCGTTCCTGAGTAAAAGGGTCTTGACAGACAGGCGGACAACAAAGTGAGGCTAAGGCTATAAGGCTTATAAAGCTATATAAGGCTCCCGTTTTTCCTTTGAAGGTACGGAACTCTAAAAATGCTCAATTTTAAAGTTGAAAAGAAAACTCAAGTTAGTTTTAGAACAGTGTTATGAAGAACTAAACTCATTAGTAGGCGTCAGTAGTTGGCGAAGAACATTAACGTATTTTCATTTGAAGTTTGCTCAAGTTTTATTATTCACACTTCTTCTTCTTAGACAATGTATGCGGCTCAGTTACCGTGGATGCTCTATTGTGAATATCGTACGGGCCTAGTGGTAGAGCGGTTAGCAATGCTACTTTAACACGAACGCTCGTGGGTTCGATTCCGACTGTTTGTCTTCTACTTCTTCTGTCTACAGAAAATCATAGCCCAACTTCCTGGAGGGTTGTTATGTTCCTGCGAGTGAGTGAGGTTACCAGTAAGTTTCTAAGATATAGCTGTGTTTTTAGGGTTCCGAGCATACAAGCACACGCTCTAACTGATATAAAACGATTACCGTATCCTATGAACGCTTGCAATAAACATCACTTGCGCGATGCCAACACAGCACTCCTTCACATGCAAAACACTAAAACATAATTTATATTACAATAATATAAAAAATATTAAATCTGGGAATTGTTATTTGGCTGCGGTTACGTGTGAGGTGGAGGTACTTCGCCAGGGCTGCTTTGCTGTGCCCAACCTCCCGAGTGAGTGAGGTTATAAGCTCATAAAGAGTTGGCCCTCACCACTTGTATAAATATGCCGACACATGACGTTGTATAAAAAAGTAGATGCATCGTGCCGTGAAATAAAGAGACATTTTGTACAAAAAGGCCCTAAATCAAGCAGAGTGTATAAAAAACCGTCAAGTGTGAGTCCGACTCGCGCTCCGAGAGTTCTGTAAGAAAATATTTTCGCTAATTATTATCGATTTTTTTTTTTATGATGAAACTATTAATTTACCTTTTTCAGATTATTCCCTTTATTTGTGCTACCTGTCCTTCCTGTCTTATATACTCAATTTTGCATAGTAACTAAACTCACCGTTATGGATCAGGGGTTAAAGTAGAACGCCCAGCTCTATTGGCTAGTTCGCGGGCTTATGGGCTTATCGGTTAAACTATTATATATATATATATATGTTATATTATATATATATATATATATATATATATATATTTACTCCTCCGCTGCTTACACAGCAACTCCTTAGGAGCTTACTGGTGCCCTCACTTACACACAGGAACACAACAACCCTCTAGGGAGTTGTTATTTGGCTGCGGTTTTCTGTGAGGTGAAGGTACTTCTCCAGACCGGCTGCTTTGATGTGCCCTACCTCTGTTTAAACATCCAGACCAAGACAAACAGACATGTTGATACACACAAATGTTTGCCTTGTGTGGGAATCGAACCCACGAGCGTGGTGTCAAAGTCGCGTCATTCACGACTGAGCCATCGAGCTCGTCTAATGGTTTATGGGGCACTCTCTCTGTGTGTGTGTGTTATATGTTTTTTTACACTAAGAAAATAACCTACGAAAAGCCAACGAGACAAATTTTACGTAGAACTCAATTGGGTCGGGGGGCGAAGTAGAACGTGCAGCTCTCATTGGTTAGTTCACGAATCAATATCGCGTCACTTATCGCCTTATTGGTTAGAATATCGTCCCATAGGTCAGTAGCTTCGAATCACTAGATATTTAGGAGCTAAAACACAAACATTTTGGTGAGTAAAGGGTGCATTCAAGCACAGTCGAGCATTTTATTGGTCTGTGTTCTACGTTTTCTCCCATTTATCTACTTTTTTTTAAACTACGTCGGGAGACATACAAGTATACGGCCCACCTGATGTGTCTATTAACGCTTGCGATATATGTATCACTTGCGCGATGCCTCCTCTGCTGCTTACACAGCTACTCCTTGGGAGCTTACTGGTGACCTCGCTCACACGCAGGAACACAACAACCCTCTATGGAGTTGTTATTTGGCTGCAGTTTATCCACGCTTTTATACCAACAATCTAGAACGGCCTAAGTCACAAATATTTAGTTAAATATGTCCATTAACCGGCGATAGTTGGCAAGAAACTGTAACAGTGCCTCCAGTGGGCCGTATTTCGGGTGAATGGGTAAACTTGGTCCCACCGAGCCGGATAGTTGCACAGTTGAGACAATGGAGGGGATTGTTGCCGGGAATTAATTAATTCCAGCTGCAGGCTAGCCTGCTTGTTGGAACTGAAAAGGTAGTCTTTTGAAGCCGAGATAATGCTTAACTTGGTATATCTCTTGTTACAAATACTTACCCGTGTAGACTTTAAGCGTGTAACTAACTAGCCAAGCAAATTCTATAGGACATAATAAATAGAGAGAGCTCGATGGCGTCGTTAGGCGTCTCACGCAAGTTAAGTAACGTCGACCGCAGCCTGTCCATGGATGGGTTTATCAATATTAAGTTTTTCTATGTCTCGGAGGGTACGTTGAGCCGTCAGTCCGGCAGTTGACGATAGATCACAAGTTAATTCAGTCGGAAATTGAAACACTGGCCTCCGCCAATCCGCAGTTGGGCAGCGTGGTGGAGTCTTCTCTAAGAGTGAGGGTTGGTGTAGTAGCCGTAATAAAAAACCGACCCAAGCAATTCCCTTCGTAGCATTAGTGCTTCGTAGCGTTCGTCATGTTATTCTAACGACTAACATCTACAGCGCCTGAGGATGCCTCGTGGAGAGGTGAAACACGTGTCGCAGAGACGAGCGGAGCAGCCAGGGTAGCGACGACCTCCTCCGGTGATATAGTGCAACTGCATAAACAAGAAAAAAAAGAAGAAACATTATTTGAAATATTTTTTGAAGGAAATATTTTCAGGAACACCGTTCCTATATGAATAATATATGTTTGTGTGTGCGTTTGTCCGTGAGTTTGTCTGTGTGTGCGTTTTTTTTAAAATATTCGAATTTTGTCTTTAGGTTCGGATTCAGCATAAAAAAATAGAATAGGAATGTTCAGGAACACCGTTCCTATCTCTTAAGGAACATGGTCAAAATGGCCGACAAATTAAAAAAAAAAATTGAATTGACGAGCCAGGTGTTCCTCTGGCAATGCAAGCTTGCGCATTCTGAACTGGTTTATTATAAAATCTTTTTATTACCGTATTTTCTTTTTCTTGACTGCAATATGTAAAACGTTTGCCCATCCCAAAAGTGCCTGAAGAAGTTTTCACTTCAAAGAGATGGACTGGTCATTCGTAGCACGTAATACTAACGACTAACATCTTAAGCACCTGAGGATGACTCCTTGAGAGGCGGAACCCGTTACACTGTGTCAAACACCTCCAAGGCAGCAATTGCTGATGGCAAGTAGCACGGTGACTATGGCAGGGAAGAGGGATGTGGAGAGAGGTAAGCGGAGCACGCTTGACGAAAATTTTACAAAGATTGTTAAAACACTAGTGCTAGTTAGAAAAACTATCTTTCCGCCAATAACTAACCAACCTTTTTAGATAAAGGGACAAAACACAAGAGTTGAGTAGGTTGGTTTCCTTTCTATTGGCTTTTGGATACGAAATCCTAAAAAACATACAATCCGATTAAAGATTGTCCTTCTTTTGAAGGCGATTATAAATACACACGTCGCGTACGTCACGTGCAAATAACATAAACAACTTTATGTCAAAGCTCATAGAGTGCACAGAAATCGCAAAGGAAAGCAAGAACCCCCCTCCCCCCGTGCTCACAACTAACAATAAGGGTGGGTACACATCATACGCGGAGCACAAACAGTGCACGACTCAATTTCCCAACGTAAACATAGAGTGCGCTTGTGTGGAGTATGCATTATACACAGATATAATACCGACTAACGTTATATTTTCAGTTATAAATAAATATGTACAAATGTATTTAGGGATCCGCAAATAAGATTACCAACGTAATATTATTAAATTGATTCAGTTATTCAAATTAAAGTCAAATTTACAATTTGATCTAACTTGATTTATTTATTTTTATTTATTTATTATACATACACTATACACTTACAGTCTTTAGAACCAAAACGTGTACAGGTCAATCGGAGTAGCATTAATCGTAAGTACTCATACACATATACAATAAAATTATTAATATGACCAATGTAACTATACAAATTAATTATTAATTATTTCATATTAACATTATTCACGAAATATTTTGCGTATTTAAATAAATCAGCCTCCGTAGTATGGAAGAGGTCAATATTCTGATTATAAGCAACAAGAGCATTGAGCAGTGCCAGGGCACGAGCGGTGGGTGCCTGTTCAGCGGCGACAGTACGGGTCGCGGGCACGGCAAACAGAGGCCGCGTTCGCCGCATGCTGTAGCGATCAGGCGCAATAATTGCGAGAGCACATCGAGCCAGACAGATTGGATTATCTAATTTATTGCTGTTCAGAAGCCGATAGTAATGCAAGAGCAATGCCAAATTTCTCCTCAGCTGCAAAGAGTCAAGGCCAACCATACCCAAGACAAATGCTGATGGAAATAGATGGGGATAGTAGCCATAATTTTTTTTGTATATGAACCGGGCAAACTTTCGTTGTATTCTTTCAATAGTGAGTATATAGAGATTTTCGTGCGGATCCCAAACAATAGCATTGAACTCCAATGAACTTCTTACAAAAGCGTTATATAATGTGATCGCTGCATGCATATCAGAAAATTTACTCGCTTGCCTCATTACAAAACCTAGGATCTTATTTGCCTTTTTACTTATTTCAACGATATGCGGATTGAACGATAGTTTACTATCAAACTTAAGACCGAGATCACGAATTTCTGTGACCCTACTTTGAGTACTTCCACCACCAATAAGTTCATGAGAACTAGCGCCGGCCGGCACCCACCCACTACCGTTAGTAGATGCAACATGCCGTCGCTGCCATAGCTGCTTCGGCAGTCTCTGCCTCGGCTGCTACTGCTGTAGATGTTAGTCGTTAAAATAACATGATTAGCATGTTATTCTAACGACTACGTTCCTGCGTGAGAGTGAGGCCACCAGTAAGCTCCTTAGGAGTTGCTGTGTAAGCAGCAGAGGCGGCATCGCGCGAGTGATAACGTTAATGGACTACGGTACCCGCTTTACATCAGGTGGGCCGTAGGCTTGTATGCCTCCCGACGTAGTAAAAAAAAAGACTAACATCTACAGCGGCTGAGAAGGCCTCGTGGAGAGGCGAACCACGTGTCACAGACGACCAAGGCAGTCATGGCAGCAACGGTGTCGGGTGCTGAGTTTTCTGTTCCAGATAGCGGGCAATCCAGAGAACGACCGCAATAGCCAAGGCAGAGACTACCGGAGCAGCCATAGCAGCGACGGTATGTTGCCTCTACTAACGGTAGAGGATGGGTGCCGGCCGGCGCTAGTTCGCATGAACTGGAGGCGGAAGCACACAAAGCAGGGTAGATCAAACTGCATGATTTATTCATAATCTTTGAGCAGAGCAATCATCGCGTTACTTTCCACAGTAAATTTGCAATAAAAAGGCACACTTACGTCTTCTATGATATAATTATCAAAACAGGAGTTAGTGTTGTCACTTTTCAATGTCGAAACGAAACGTCATGAATAGTCACTTACCAACACCAGCAGCAGACTTAAGCGGAAACTCCTCGTAGATCAGGGTACCAGTTAATTTCTGTAATTCGAACGGTTCTGTGAAGTTATCCTACCGCTACAAATTATAATGAAAACTAACATACTGTTCGGTAGAGAAAGTATAATAAAAGTCACTAAATCTACCGGGCACGTAATAAAATTCAAGCAACGTTAGTTTTGAAAAATATATATCATGGATTTCACAAACAAACAAGCCGTTCACGGAAAGTCAAAACTTGAACGTTATTTACAGTGTTGTTAAAGTTTACGCCAGAAGTTAGCATAAGAAGGAAAACCGATATTTTACTACTAAAGTTATGGCCCAGTAGATTTTTATTGGAAATGCCGATTGATAATAAACAATATGAATATCGAAAAGGGGACGATTAAAAGATAAGATAAAAATTCTTTATTTGTCATTAGGACCTCGCGGGCAGGTCTTATTTTCGAAATATAGTCTTATTGTATCTTATTCAATTTTCTTATTTTACTTTTTTCTTTTTTAATCTGCTACCATTTGAGAAATGACAATTGGCGAAAAAAAAAATGCCGAAAGAAACTTTTTTCTATTGACTAAAGAAATCCTTTAAAAGGATAAGTCTGTTCTTGTATACGAGTTGTTTCTCTATAAACTGTCTTTTCATCGTAGAGCATGGTTTGGCAATGGTACTGAATTCGGTGTGCTACTTGGCTTAGGTCTGAACTACTTTGTGTACTTTCATCACCAAGTAGGTAATGCGATCTAGCGCCGGGCGACATCCACCAACTACCGTTAGTAGATGCATGCTGGCGCAGTCATGGCTGCTCTGGTTATACTGCTTTGACTGATTTGGTTGTCTCTGCGATCGTTCACCGTCTGCAACAGGAACCGTATACCACCACCGTTGCTGCTCCGGTGCTGTGTGATGTAAATATGATTTAATAAACTATGCATGTTTTAATGTATTATATGACCACGGCAGCACTGATTTGTTTCATGACAGTTCACTAACATTCGACAATGAGATCACCGCTGGTGAGATACAAGTTCAAAAAAATGGATTGTCTGTAAAGTCGGTTTACGGACGATAATTTTACGTGATAACGTCATAAGAACACATTCAATAGTTGACAAAATAGTTCACACACAAACAACAGGTTACTGAATAAAAAAGTGGTCTTCTTAAATAAAACTAACAAGAATGTGTAAATAGTTGTATCCTGTAAGACTTGGTGATTGGAAATGACGAAAGAAAACCTTTGATTTTAACGGGCTTTATATTAATAATTATTATTTGTGGTCCCATATGGATTGAATATCTAGAGAAATCAATCTAAAGGAATTAGGTTAGATGTATTATATACATACAGATACAGTAATATAATTAATATTTCATAAAGTATAAAATTTTAATTGTCCAAGCAGTTCATCCGATGCGCTGTAGTTAGGTACCATATGTTCTAGCACCATACATACTACTTATTTTCCCATATGTATGTATGTATCTTTTATAAGAGTTCTTAGAATTTGTAATTCATTTCACAATGTCAATCTCTCTTTTTCTTCAAAGCTACATTTTTTTGATTATTTGAAAGAGCAATTCTGATCTGATACCAGATTAATGAATGAGTATCTCAACTTGATACTGCTGTGAGTTTTATTTACCTTCAGCATATTTCCTCTATATATTTATTGCGAAAATTCTCTAGCAAATTCAGAGTCGAGCTTGTCACGTCAAAATGTGATATTATTTTTTGAGTACTAAAGAATAACGGCGTAAAAGCATTCAACGTGTATACGGTTCTTTTAAATTGGCCATCCCACCAGGCCATCACGACGCTTGCTCATCCTACTAGAGGGATACTGGTCTGGTACACCACCACGCTGCTCAACAACGGATTGTAGGAGACCTGTGTCTTCGAGCCGCCCAAGTTTTAGATCTATCTACAACAGACGAGACTAACGGGATGACGTGCCCTCCAGCACTGAGAAGCTCGAGATACATAAACCTATCTAAATCAGCTGTGGTAGATGTATATCTAATATTAATTAACATTAGTTTATCTTGCAAACCGCGTGTTCGATTACAGTGACGTGGGCACCGACAACATCGAACTCCTCACGACGCCATGAAGCTCCCTTGATCGAGAGGGTATCCAAGCAAGAAAATAGAAAAAAAACTTTTTTATCGAAAATAATTCTGGGGAGAATTGAGAAATTTGTAGGATAGAGTTGCTATTTACGAATAATATTTAAATATAGGAACTATGTCTATCTATATCTATATCAAATCCCTTGTGCGGTAGGCAGAAACGCCACAAGACTCGATCCTTATACACCTCACTCGCTTATTAACCATTCATCGCTCTTCTCATGTACGCTCGCCGGTTTCTAAGGTTCCTGACATCATCTTCTGATAAAACACGATCAATTTGGTCATGGTAGGTAAGTCTTAGCCTTTCTCGGCTCGTAAATCCTACTACATTCGCGTATCTGTTTAGTTATTCGTTTTCCTGCGTTCTTTCTACTTGTCCCAACCAGAGGAGCATGCCTCTCCTTTTTTAACACCGACACTTTCTTTCAGACTAACTCTGTTTCTAACATCTTCATTGCGGACACGGTCTACAAGCGTTACGCCACAAATTTCGCGCAACGCTCGTATTTTGGCCACGTTTATCCTACTTTCATGCTCTCGCTTCCATATATTAAGCGTTGGGACCAGCACTGCGTTGTATATAGCGAGCAGTGCCTTCTGGTTCGTATTTCCACATCTGCGGTGTACCTTCCATTCCTGCTAAACGCGCATTCAAGATATACAATCTCATCCACTTGTTCCAACACTTTATCGTTAACCGTAATCCTTACATAGGTTCTGATTCCTTCTCTTTCAATAAAAATATAGCAAAACTTTCAATACATAGGCTTTTTTATATTTATTTATCAAAATACTTTTAAGTGTTCAGTGTTTCGCCAAGCATATGCCGTAGCACATTACACGGTATGCAGTGGAAAAACGTCAAGTTTCTTAGAAATTTATGACCTGCACACAGGTGAAAGTAATGCGAGCGATGAGGTCAGTTATATAATCATTGAGATTTTCTTTGGTGTACAAATAAAAAATATTATATTTTGGTACACTGCTCTAGATTAGACCATTTTTCAACTGTACTAAAAAATGTAGACAGTGTTACTCTCGTCTTTGGTCGGTTCGAATTATGTATGCTTCTAAAATATTTCAGAATCCACCTTTATTTCTAAAAGATTAATACATTTTTTTTAATAACTTTATACCATAAATATAATAAATTATTTGAATCAACGTTTTCCAAGTGGCAATTTTCCATCGTCAATGGGTAGCGGTTCTGGCGACAGATTGGTGCAATGGTGTCATGGAGCACCTGGTTTTGTACCCTTGTGTAACCTTCAACGGCCAAGTCACACAACATTAACTATAATAATAAAGAAATCGCAGTAAGGAACCTTAGACTTGGCACGACTTTGTCTAGATTTCATTACTGTTTAGAGATAAACAAGCAGCTCCGTCGAGACTTGGCTAGTTTTTTACAGAATGTTTTTGGTGGGATTGTTCTTTCACGAACATTCATTAATAATCAAATAAACTCATTTGTAAATTAGGTTTAGCTAAAAAATCTTTTGCTACAAATTTCTTTCTTAATTCTTTTTCAATGAAACTTTTCAGAGACTGTTTATTTGACTGACTGCCGGCACTATGTTTCGATTGATAGTATTACTAGTGAGAAATAGTCAACCGTTTAGTCACTTTTGACGTATCCCAGGGAAGTGTAACCGGTCCGACCCTTTTCCTTGCAACATAATTAAGTAAACTGTCACTCAAAAATGGTAAGTGTGTGTCTTTTGCCGACGATACAACTCCATGATTTACCGAACACATGTTTTATGCTTGACACTGTGATGGACTGGCTAAATCAGAATTCCTTTCTGTCAATGCTGACTAAACGAAAATTTCATTTGACCAGATAATATTTGACATTACCTTTTTCTATTCGAAATAATATTCAACCGTCTCTATCATTTTCACAGATAATGCACTCATGCGATGATCCTTATGATATTCCTTGCCATTGTACCTGGTAGAATACAATGAAATTTAGATTTTAGACTACGATCACCCCCAGGCATATAACGGAATTGTTGGATACCTGGAAGTCATCACTTATCTTATCAATCACACCATTTTTTCTTTTCATTTTTATGGTAAGCTTATTGTTGACACGAATTAATGATGCCACTATTGTGAAATTATTGATATTGGTAGTTCGTGTAGAATTATTTTAAATTTTATTTATCTGTACTAATATACTCCCGCAAGTTCTATGTATATAGCACCTTGGAAAGGTATTGTCATCTATGATACATTATTATCATGATACAAATTATCTGACTTATTAAGTCTTTAATATATTACTATGTATCTCAGGTGACCCATGCCAAAATCAATAAGGACATCGTTTTTTGTAATATTTGAAGTACTGTATATCAATATTTTGTTATATAATTCTAATGTTTTGTTGTAGTGAGTAAATGAACAAATAAAATGCCATATCATTGTAATTATTTCAAAGCGCGTTCGGAAAGCGACGTTTATATATAATTTGTAACTCATAAATGAGTACAACAAAATAAAATAGAGTTACAAATTAAATTAAATGTACAATTGTCTTACTTAATGAAGTTATAGATGCGGAGTCGGATCACACGTTTCTACGAACGTGATTTACTGTTTATTATGTAATCTATCCATAAAGAAAACCTTATGAATATTGAAATATACCGGATCTCCGTTTGATCTGCTGGGTATTAATATTAAAGGTATGTGAATCCCTACAAAGACGAGCAATTCTATGCCCTTTTTAAGGATATAAAATGCTATATTTATCTATGTTTTCGTACAATTTTGCTACTAAAAAAGACGGATTACTTATTATATTCAGTATTTTTGCATCTACACGTAATAAGAAGAAAGAAAAGAAGAAATGTATGAGCGCAATCATAACTCCTCAACTGAATTTACCTGACTGCATGAGTTTAACTCCAAGTTTATTTGTGTGTGATGTGTATATACGAGTTTGAACTCTGTTTTTGCTACTTTGCATCTTCTGTGATTTCATAAAGTATTCAGGCAATACTGTGAGACAATTAACAACATGTGAATGTGCAAAGTGTGCAGAAACTAACACATTATTTGCTTAAAAAGTTATAAATTATTGAGACAGAGAGCGCTGGAAGCGAATTTTATCCAAACGTTTCAATCTCATTACAATATTAGTAAACTCTCATTTATTTTATTTCGTGTATGTATGGGCTACGATTCAGCATTTCTTCAATACTACATCATGAACATCCTTGTATTCGTTCTGGTTTTCTCTCTTTCAAATATATTTGCTGTTAGTATGCGAGATGGCCTGAATATGCTAGGCATGGATATTCACTGCAACCTTAGCTAATGAAACTACATCGAGAGCCTCATATCAACAGCTTACAAAAAACTCGGAGTCCTGAACAGGGTGCGCGGGTTCTATACGCCGGACCAGCTTTGTCTACTTTATAAGACTCAAGTTCGAGCCTGCGTGGAGTATTGCTCGCATCTCTGGGACGGCTCCGCACAGTATCTTCTCGAGGCTCTCGATAGGTTGCAGCGATGGGCTATCCGCATAATCGACGACGAAGAGGTCACCAAAAACATAGAACCTCTTCAACTCCCTAGGAGTATTGGCTCGATAAGCGTATTATACCGCCTTTACCATGATAATACTCTAAAGAACGGTTTCCACTTATCCCACCCCCTCCATTCCGTCACAGAACCACACGTACAGGCTTGTGATGTCATTGTTTCAGTGTAGAGAAAAATTCCTCGTGTACCAAATAGTTCGGCAACTCCTATCTTTGTCGTACCATTAAAAAGTGGAACGCCTTGCCTGCACAAGTGTTCTCTCCTTCCTACAATATGGGACCCTTCAAACGAAGCATGAAGAAGCATCTTACGGGTCAGCATGGTAGCGTCAACTGACAGGACACTGTGTAGTCTTTTGCCAGTTGCAGTTGTGATGTGGGCTCCTCTTTCGCTTACCATCAGGCAAAGCAGAGCCACTATGCTGCACTTATATATTAATAAAAAAATAAAAAATATAAGCAATCGTCTTTCGTCATTATGAACAGTGTTTGCAGTTCTCAATTGTGATAGATAAATCGGGGTACAAGAACGTGTCTGTTGGAAAACCGCCGCCATATAACAACTCCCTAGAGAGTTCTTGTGTTCCTGCATGTGAGTGAGGTCACCAGTAAGCTCCTAAGGAGTTGCTGTGTTAGTAGCAGAGGTGGCATCGTGCGAGTAAGGTGTAGGCTAAGGCTTTACATCAGGGTGGGCGCATGATTGTATGCCTCCCGAAAATGTATAAAAAAAGAGATATACCTAATATAAGAGCTAAATAAAACTCCCAGGTTGTGTTCCTCTGAGTGAGTAAGCTTAACAGTAAAGTACTGCTTGTTTTGTAGTATAACTCGCAGTCACAGATTGTAGTAACCACTTTCCATAAGGTAGGCTGTTTGCCTCCCGATTTAGTATAAAAACTCTTTGTTGATTGGCAATAGCTGCTCATTCCAACAGCCTGTCACTTACTACGTTATTAATGGAATTACCATAGTCTTTTAACCATATACTAAGCGCATATAAATCGCATTAAACAATTTTTTTTTATACAATGTTGAGTGGTATATAAGTATAAGGGCCACCTGATGGAAAGCTGTTACCGTAGCCTAATAACGCTTATCATACCGTGAGTATCACCCGCGTGATGCCCACCTCTGCTGCTAACACGGCAACTCCTTAAGAGCTTACTGGTGACCTCACTCACATGCAAGAACACAACAACCCTCCAGAGTGTTGTTACTTGGCTGCAATTGTCGCTGAGGTGGAGGTACTTCCCCAGACGGGCTGCTCTAATGCGCCCTTACCTCTCTTAAGAACACCAAGAGAAAAAAGACATGTTGATGCACGCAAATGTTTGTCCTGTAAGGGAATCGAACCCACGAGTGTTGGTTTGAAAGTCGCGTTATTAACCGCGGCAGTCCTTTCCGGTGTATAAATGTTGTGTAGTTCAAAAAGCGTTACAATAGCTAAATTTGCTACCAACAGCACGAATATTACACGTCAGGACACAAAAATTGACCCATTTGTACTACCAATACAGTAGAGAAAATATCGGCCGGAAAACGAATGTACACGTCCTGCCGTGAATTATTACCGCTCCGAGTTGATTTATTCTCGACGAGATTGGTCGTCATCTTTTATATCGTACGCCATTGACATTTCGCTACATTATGTCTGTTTTGTCTGGTTCGCTGCTCAATTATTCATTTTAATATGTTTGATTGTTCTTTAGGGTTATAATCGGACGGGGTTGTCAGTCGTGTCAGGGCGGACTTAATGAAGCCCTATGAATTTGGTAGTAAAAAGGATATATTCAGGAACACCGTTCCTATCTGAAATCTATAGGTTTGCCTGTGTGTGAGTTTTTTTTTTGAGTATTCGAATTTTGACTTCAGATTCGGATTCAGCATAAAAAGGTAGAATAGTATTCAGGAATGTACATATCTCTTAAGGAACATGGCCAAAATGGCCGACAAATTAAAAAATAAATAAAAAATTGAAAATTGAATTGCTACCTACTTCAACCCAACAAAGGCGCCGATTCAAACGGGATAACTCTTTCTTACTATACTCACTGTGTCCAACTGTCAACAAAATAACTCAATGTGTCCTAAGTCCAAAAAGCTTTGCAAACTGGTATATTCTGTAGCTTTTAGGAAGTAATCCACATTACTCCTGTACATAAACCGACTGTAAATCTGATTCCAAAAACTACAGATACGAATAAGTATATTGTCTTGCGTTTGTAGAATTTTTTAATTAAGAATTTATATTAATACTAGCTTATACCCGCGGCTTCGCATGCGTAGTTTTTATAATTTCGACAGTTTTACTTATTTTTATTTTACTTCTTATTTTTTGGTACAGTCAGCATTATAAAGTACAAAGTCGCTAACTTCAAAAGATATTTCTACTCCATACAAAGTGTCAACCCATGATGATGAATGATGGGATGAATTTTGAAAAAAATATGTTACTCATGTTTCATGCCTTTTAGTAAAGAAGCTTCATGCTGAATTTCATTCGAATAACTTCAAAAACGGCAAAGTTTTATACTAAATTTGCACCCCCGTTTTACCCCCTTAGGGGATGAATTTCTAAAAATCCTTTCTTAGTGCTCCCCTACGTTATAAAAGGAATCCCTGTGCAAAATTTCAAGTTTCTAACCCTTATAGTTTAGGCCCTGCGTTGATATATCAGTCAGTCAGCTTCTCCTTTTATACTATATATATATAGATTAGATTTTTTTATTAAGAACTCTATACTGCCGCCTAAAATAGCCAATATTGTAAAATTGTATGGTTTTGTGATTAGACTAGGTATTTATATTTAGTTTAATCAGATTAGCAGTCTTTTAGAATACAAAATCTGTCATCGTGGAGTTTCTGCTAAAAGGACTCGAGGAAACTTAGACTATATATTTATTTCACTGAAGCATTAGATAAAGCAAGTTATGAGATTCTTTGTAGTAAACATGCATAACACTTAAAACATCCAGACCAACACAAACAGACATGTTCATGCACACAACTGTTGTGAGCGCACACTTTTCAATACTTGCCCATGGCCACACAAATACATCCGTCCCAACCAGCTGTTTTAGTAGCCCGTCTAAACTCAATAGTCCTACTTGAGCTGCAGTTGAACTATCATAGAGCTATTGACTGTAGAAAGTCGATTTATGCAGCTTGTGTACTAGTTGATATCATCTAAAAAAAAGAACGATTCAGGTGACTTTGCAACGCAAATTTTGCACATTTTCATTTCAATTACAACAACTGCCCCTAAAATGGGATATCATAATCAATATGAAATTTAGGCCCTCAGTGTTTTATCAGAAGGTGACGTCAGAAGCTCTAGGAACCGGCGAGTGTGCATGAAAATTAGCCATAAATGTTAATGAAGCGAAAGAGGGATGTATGGACCGCGTCTAATGGCGCTCTGTTCTTCCTACCTACCCCGCAAGGGACCTGGCGTGAAGATACATACTTAATTAATATATATTTCATACAATACAAGGCATACAAGCATACTGTCCACCTGATGTAAAGTGACTACCGTAGCCTATGCACGCATGCAATTTAACTGACTGACAACGTAAGTGTCTCGCGGGAACAAATAAACCCTTCATGTAGTTGTTATTTAGCTGCGGTTTACTGTAAGGTGGAGATAGACGAGAAGCTTTGATATGCCCTCTCTCTTTTAAAAATACCCAAACCAAGACAAACATACATGACGACATGTTTTAGGGTCGGCAACGCATGAGTGACAGTGTTACAAATGTCAATAGGCTACGGTGACTGTACCATCAAGCAGGCTGTATGCTTGAATGCCACCTTAGTGGTATCAAACAGATATGTTCATGCACATAAAAGTTTACTATGTGTGGGAATCGAATCCACGAGCATTGGTGTCAAAGTAGCGTAACAGCGCGTTTCATCACTGCGCAACCGAGCTCGTCTCAAAGTATACATAAAGTTCGTTTCGCCCGTATTTGAATGCTTTATTATAATTTAATATTTGTTGTCGTAATACGTCGAGTTGAGCTTCTCGAAATATAACAATAATATTAATAATAATATAATTAATCATATATGGCTCAATCATGATGATGATTGTAGAAGATTTCGAGAAAAACCATGCCCACCAGGAGCTACGTATATGTTCTGCTATCCGAACTCAGCCGAAGAATAAAATTATTTACCAGTTTATGACTCAAATACATTACATACGAGTATATAGCAGCTACCTATAATCCAACCGAAAAATGTAGGTGGTATTATATTAAAGTAACCTAAAATGAAGAATTTTATTAGCGTTTTTCTTGTAATTTCGGAGCTATTTATAAACAATATTACTATTATTCGAATAGATAGTTGAAGCTCTACAGATTGCAGCAGGTTTCATTTGTGCACAACAAAAATAATATTGAACCCAAACTCCATACAACAATAGACATTCTCCTTTTTTTCAAAATCTGTTTGAGATGAAGCTCGTAACCACAGGCATAGAATTTTTATGCTGATAACGTAAAACTGATAACTTTAACATTGTTTTTTTTGTTTGTATAACTTTATTGTATTATCCATAAATAAATTACAGTATTACATCATTTGCAAAGGCAGGCTTACTTTTTTTTTATACAACATCCGAAGGCATACAAGCATACAGCGCTTGAGTTAAGTAACACTCGCGCGATGCCTCTTCTGCTGCTTACACAACAACCCCTTGGTTACTGGTGACCTCACTCACACACAGGAACACAACAACCCTCTAGGGAATTGTTATTTTAATGCGGTTTTCTTTGAGGTGGAGATACTTCCCCAGACTTTGATGCGCCCTGCCTCTCTTAAATATATAATATTTATGACCTAATCATGTGACGCTCGGTTCTTTCTGTCTACCCCGTGAGAGACTTAGTTGGAAGTTATAGTAGTAATTACTCCATATACTTCAGATACAGAAGCGAAACACCAAAAAGCAGTAAATCTTACAGATAATAATAAATCACCCAATATCAGCGCAATTCCAACCATAAATTCCATTATTGCATGACCAAAAGCATATTAATTTTAATAATTCGCTTAATAGTCATATATTATACGGAGAAATAAAAATGGCGCCGTTAAATAAATGCACGTAATAAAGCTCAAACAATATGCGCGTATAAAGAGATACGCCATTAGGTTTTAATGGGTATACTTAACGGCATTTATAGGCAATATCGATTTTTATGTTGTATACCGTGGATACATTAAACAGATACGTCTTACCTTAATCTGCCATATGTCTTATTGCATATATAAATAGATATAATAATAAGAGCCCGATGGCGCCGTTGCACGTGTCATTCTAACCGAACATGCAGGTTAAGCAACGTCGACCGCAGCCTCTCTATGGATGGGTTTATCTATCTCGAGTTTCTGGCTCGAATAGATGGCAGTCGTAAAGCTAAATCAGTGGCCTTCGGGCGACTTGAAAACACTGGCATCAGCCAATCCGTATTCGAGCAGCGTGGTGGAGTATACTCTAAACCCCTTCGGTTGAAGGGAGACCCGTATCCCTGCAGTGAAATGAGTAAGAGTTGATGTGGATGTGATAAAGGTGCATCTAAATATCTATACTAGCCACTACTACTAGACTTCGTCTGTATCCCGGTATCCCGTGGGAACCGCTTTTTCTACTTTCTCTATTTTTCCTCAGCATCTAAGGGTCGTATCGTGTATCTACCTATAACTTCAAATCCCTTGCAGGGCAGGCAGAGAGAGCCGAGCGCCACGTGACTCTATCCTTACATACGTCACTCGCTTCTTTAACATTCATTACTCGTTTCATGCTCGCACGCCGGTTTCTAAGGCTCCTGATATTACCTCCTGACAGAACACGACCAATTTGGTCATGGTAGGTAAGTCTTGGTCTTTCTCTGCTCCTACATCCTTTCACTTTTGCGTTGTGTATCTGCTTCGTCAATCTTTCATCCTGCATTCTTTCTACATGTCCGAATCAACGGAGCATGCCTCTTCTTATTTTAACACCGACGCTCTCTTTCAGACCAACTCTGTTTATAACGTCATCATAGCGAATACGGTCTACAAGCGTTACTGTCATACCCAGCTCTCGCTTCCATAAGTAAGCGTTGGGACCAGCACTGCATCGTGTATAGCGAGCTGTGCCTTCTGGCTCAAGTTTTTACTGCCAAGAAGTTTTCCCAACGCTCCATTCACACTATTCCCAGCACTCACTCGTCTTTCCACATCAGAGATGTATCTTCCATCCCTGCTGAAAGCGCATCCAAGATATACAATCTCATCCGCTTGTTCCAACACTTCGTCATCAACCGTAATCCTTACATTGGTTCTGGTTTCTTCTCCTTCAAATACCATTATCTTTATTTTCTTCGCATTCAATAGTAAGCCATTCTCCAAACAATCGTCTTTCATTATTCTGATCAGTGTTTGCAGTTCAGATGGTGTTTCTACTAATATCACAGCATCGTCTGCACAGCAGCAGACAGTTCACCACTAGGTCGCCCATGCGCAAATCCAACATTCGTTCGCCTTATTATCTGCAGACAACTATCGACATACAAAATAAACAGCCTAGCAGATAGCATGCAACCTTGTTTGACACCAATTTTGACATCAAACCATTGTGACATACATCCATCTATCCGCGCACATGCTGAGCAATCCTTGTCAGTGGACTGCACAACACGGAGCAGTGAACCGACAATCCCATATCTCGGTAATATGTCCCACAGTTTCTTTCGCACAACCCTAGCAAGTGCTTTCACAAGATAAACAAAACCGCAGAAAACCTTCTCTGATCTGGTCTATAGCCAGATGCTACTCCACGATATTTCGGAGCGAGAAAACTTGATCCGTACATCCCCTTCCATTACGGAATCCTCAACACACAGAGACTCCCAAAACTTCTCTAGTTCTTGAGCACACGTTGAGATTACGGGAGTGCAACTGCAACCAGAAATACTCGTGAGATGCCCAGTTTAATTCGAACCCAGAGAAGTCTAAGCCCTACCAAACAGTAATCTTTTACACCAGTGGCTAAGCGAGAGGAGAGTACGACACCTACACCAGCACTGGCATGATCGTCCCGGTCTACCCCAGACCATAGGGCCATCATCCCACCGGGCAGATCATCGGTGTCGCTCCCCTTGCGCTTAGTCTCTGTCACACACAAAGCATCTAAACGTCTCTCATTCTTTACGACTATCAGTTCGTTCATCTTATCACTCAATCCACCTCTCACATTCCACTTGCCTATACAGCACTCGGCTCGGGGAAATTGGCGCTGCGTGGTGGTTGGCGGCCCCCACCGGCGCATGCACCTATACTCGCACCGACGGGGGTGGATCGGTGCGCATCGCTTCGGGGGGATGCCCTAATCCGCACTTAGGTGCGCTCTTCGTACACAATTGCAATCTGTTTGATTGGCAGGGGTCGCGAACGAGCACGCTTCTGGCACATGACACCCAAATAGCGTGTAGTAAGTAGTGACAATAACAAGTTAACAATATGAAAATGAAATTTTCAACAAGAAACAAGGAGTCGCGAACTTTCGTCAGTATATTTTTTATTTTACTGAAATAAAATACATTGTTTCATATTTCAAACCACAACACCCGGTGATCCAGATCATATTTCAGAACATCGACAGTTTATCGACAAAATCCACGAGCATTCCACCGGGATAACACATAAAGACCGTTATCAAAATATGAGCTCATAAAACGACCATTAAAGTTACTATCTCTATCGAATTTGCATTGTCATGAATAGCAGACATTCTAATAAAAAGCTACAAAGTCATACACAAACCAATGGAGAGGTACCTTATTGATGGGCGGAAGCTACTACACCAACCCTAACTCATCCCACTGCAGAGACACGGGTCTCCCTTCAACCGCAGGGGTTTAGAGTATACTCCACCGCGCTGCTCATCTGCGGATTGGCGGAGATCAGTATCTTCTAGCCAGACAGACAGATAAGGCAGACTTAACGATTGTCATCTATCGATGCTCTCCGAAGCATTATTAGGTTGTAAGAGCTTATCTAAAAAAGCCGTTGTGATAGCGAATGCATTCTATGAAAATAAAAGCTAATTTTGATTGACTTATTTTAGTGTGAAGAAGGGCTACGTACTGTTGGTTGGTCATCCCGTATCTGGATAATAGAGGATCGTACAACATTTCAAACAGTGATTCAAATCATAATAGGTATTTTTCTATAACTTCACGCCAAATCCCTTACGGGGTACACAGAGAGGACCAAGTGTCACCTGACTCGATCCTTACACATCTCTCTCGTGTCTTTTACATTTCTTGCTCTTCTCTTGCACGCTCGCCGGTTTATAACAATAAAAAATATTTTAATTATTAATTATATATACATAACCCCAACATTAATGCTAATCCCAACGCTAACTTATGGAAGTGAGACCTGGGTATGGCAGAGGGAGCATTAAAGTAGCGTAAGTAGCGTAAGTAGCGTAAGTAGTAATAAATGCGGTCGAGATGAGAGCATTGCGCAAAATTTGTGGCATAACGCTTGCTAACCGCGTTCGTAATGAAAACGTGAGAGAAAGAGTTGGTCTGAAAGAGAGTGTCGGTGTTAAGATAAAAAAAGGCATGCTCCGTTGGTTCGGACATGTAGAAAGAATGCGGGACGAAAGAATGACGAAACAGATATACAATACAAAAGTGGAAGGATGTAGGAGCCGAGGAAGACCGAGACTAACCTACCATGACCAAATTGGTCGTGTTTTATTAGAAGCTGATGTCAGGAGCCCCAGGAACCGGCGAACGTGCATGAAAAGAGCTATGAATGTCACAGAAGCGAGTGAAGTATGTAAGGACCGGGTCTTATGACGCTCGGTTCTGTCTGCCTACCCCGCAAGGGACTTGGCGTGTATACTTGGTGTGTATACATATATACATAAACCCAACACTTTGTTTGATGATTTGTTTAACATGCCGCTTCAATGGCCCTTATCTCGGAATACGGGCCGTCTTCTTCTTCTTCGCGTTGCCCCGTTTCCTAACCTTTTCTTACTTTCTTACTTTTTACTCATTTTTCCTTTATAATGATACCTACAGATTAGATATCGTTACCAAATAAAAGATCTGCCGCAACCGCAACGCTATTTAATGTAATTACGCAATTACAGACTATTGGCTTGAAGAACTTGACGACTTCTGACTTCGGGAGAGCTGGATGGTTGCGCATGTCATTCTAACCAAACACGCAGCTTAAGCAATGTCGACCGCAGCCTGTCTATGGATGGGTTTATATTATTATCTATTACGAGTTTCTCCCTGCTCGGGGGCACGTTAAGCTGTCGCTCCCGACTGTTGATAAATGACAGTCGTTAAGCTAAGTCAGTGGCCCTCGGGCGGCTTGAAAATCCTTCGGTTGAAGGGGGGCCCGTGTCCCTGCAGTGGGATGAGTAAGGGTTGAAGTGGTGTGGTGGGATGAGTAAGGGTTGAAGTGGTGTGGTGGCTTGAACAAACTAGAGTGTCGTAATGCCCTTGGCTGGATAACCGACAATTGAAATGTTATTTCTCGCGAACGAATTCAATCAGAAGAAATTTGTAAGAGTAGGAAGTTTTCGAATTGACTTCCCCTCTTGGCTAATTGAGAGACAGCAATATGACAAATAAGGCATTAAAAAACCTCATAGAGATGGCTAGTCAAGTGAAGCTCAACTGCCGTGCACCACGGTTTATCAAATATCTAACACTATTAGGACCTAAACTGTGAGTTGTTACCTAACACATCGATTCCAATAATATAGATTGCAGAACCACCTAAACGCCTGATAATTCTCCCTTGTTGCCACCAAATCAGAATAGTATACTGCCCCGGATGTGACACGCAAGGAATTTAACATATCGTCCCGCTCCCGACGCCAGAGATCACACTCCCAGAGAACAGGCGAAATATAGATCCCACTTTCAACGAGAAGTAATCATGCAAGACCTCCCATATCATGGTTGGGATATGCTCCCAGTGGAATTCTAGGGAAGCCAGTATAGTATCTTTATTATCTTTGCAGTCATGTAAAAATAATTTTGCGAAAAAAACGTAACCTATATATAATCTTCATTATATGGATGAGGAATTCCAAATCCCTCAAATCTCTAGAACCACCGGTCGGATTTCAAAAAATATTTTTCCATTTCATAGTCAAATTTGTGAGTAAGGTTTATAAATTATTGCTTATTGCACATCATAATCCCACCCTCAGAAGCCGAGTAAAAAGAAAAAAAAGGAAGAAAAAGCTGTTCCCCTGAAAGAAAGTAAGAAAAAGCGGAATTCCGGCATACGCCCGGACGAAGTCCCGGGCTGCAGCTAGTCTTTCATAAGTAACTATTTGTTCTGCGTTCCCGTCTTGTGTTTTGATAATATCGGACTGAAATTGCGCTGAAAACAGTATTTTCGGACATGTCAAGTACCTGACTCACTCAATAAAAATTCTGATTAAATCATTTGTGAAAAAATTTGGAGCGCAATGTAATTTGAATTTCTATTACACTTTACATATTTTCGTGCCGTAACAGATAATAAAAATTCAAATTACGAACAAGATATTATATCTTGTATTTGAATTTTTTTATTACGCATTACGCTGTATATTTTCGTGCCTACATAGACAATAAAAAAAAAATTATTTATTAAATTATAAATTTGCTAGAATGCGAACAAAATACAAATACCTCTCACTAGAAGGATCTCCATTCATCGGTGTACATTCTGACCGCGTAGGCATCATAACAAAATCCCTTTTTAGCTTCTTTCGTTCAGAGACGATCGTGACTGAAGTTTGCCATTTAATTTATTTTTCATTCATTTTCTATACCACTGAGACGGCATACAAGTGTACAGTCTGTCTGATACCAACAAGTTACCGAAGCTTATGTACACTTGTAACATAGGAGGCATCGCTTGTGCGTCGCCAGCGATAATTATCCGCACAGTTGCTACGATGACGCAGTAATAAGTAGCCTATATACATACTCCAACTCTCAGGCTATGAGACTCTTAACTAAATCT
Organism: Pyralis farinalis; assembly: GCA_947507595.1. Taxonomy (NCBI): domain Eukaryota; kingdom Metazoa; phylum Arthropoda; class Insecta; order Lepidoptera; family Pyralidae; genus Pyralis; species Pyralis farinalis. The sequence continues at coordinate 23,166,901 of OX382258.1, forward strand.
CATTACGAACACTTCATAATTTAGAGAAATTTATGTATGTATGTATACCTTCACCTTTATGTAGGTATATATCTTCACGTCAGGTCCTTTACGATGTAGAGGAGAGAGAACCGCTATAAAACGTGGTTCTTACACATTTCACCGCCGCCGTCAGTTCCTACGGACTCCTCATATCACCTTCTGATAAAACACGACTAATATGATCATGATAGGTGAGTTTTGGTCTTCCTCGGCTGTGTATCCTTCTACTTTCACATTGTATACCAAATATACCAAAGGAGCATGCCTTTTCTTATCTCAACCCCAACACTCTCTTCCAACCAACTCTATTACACCATCACTGTAAAAATGATAATTTCTCGAAAAATTTAGACAGGCGTTCGTTTTATTGGTTACATTTAGTTACTGAATATGATGATTATACTAGGAACACATTTCGTGCAATTATCCATCCTTTATATGGCGGAATTGCAGGAAGAAATATGTTTTATGCGGGCATCAAGACCATAATAACGCCCTGGAGGCAGAATCATAATAAACTGAGACCCGCGGCGCTATGAAAATATTAATTGTGGCTATTGTTCACAATCTGCCTGCGAAATAATGTATACCAGGGAATATGCTCTCCAAGTACAGAAATATTACCCGACGAAAAAATATCGCACATTGGGGCCATGCTTCAAAGATTTTTGAACTGAAACTTCTTTAGGACCGCTCACCAACATCATCCAAGCGTTAATCCCTGTCACGCCCTACGCTTGTGCTGCGGAGCCCAGTGTCCGTCGACGTAGCAACTGCCGACCGATCTGCAGACGAGGCAAGACTATTTACGCTCTATTTAAGGGCCTATCAACCAACGTAAATTAGATTACGACATTGGAATGGACACTAATCAACCTTTCGAGATAACTTACGAATATGCACAAAAGTTTGCTGCGTTCTTACTTGGTCACTCTTACTTGCTCAATTATTCTTTAACATCCAACATCACGGAAACGTTCATCATATATCTTCTTCTTAGCGTTACCCCGTTTCCTAATCCATTAAGATTGGCGGGGTCCGCTACCTAAGCCTAAGGATTTGGTGAAGATAATTATTTTGACATGAAGTGACTGCCGTTAGACTTCCACAACCCAGAGGGAAAACCAGACTTTCCTTAGGTTAGATCACACGTCAATCGAAATATAACTTCTTGGCCGTGCGGGTTTCCTCACGATGTTTTCCATCACCGCCGAGCAAGTGTAATTACAAGTATGTACATAAATCCGAAAACACGAATTTAGTGGTACATACCAGGATTAAAACTGAGGACCTGTTGTGCAATAGGCCGGTTCCTTATCCACCGGGCTATCACTAGTCCATAAAAATCTGTATATTCGCCAAATCTTTAAGCTTACGTATGAAGCCCATCAATCCGAACGTATTAGCAAGCAGAAAAACGCCAGCTAGAAGAAACAATCAACGAAAATAACTCCTGACGCGAATGGAATAGAGTCAACCCGCGTTCAGTCCTCGTAATTAAGATAAATTTTCGAGTTCGTGAACCCTGCCTCCGGTATATACGTTGTGAGATGTATTTAGGGAGCTTCCGAACTGTAGTGACCTCTGACCGTAATCAGAACCTCATCGAAAGCCGATGTTTTTCACCATTTCTGTCCAAAAATAACATATAAGTATAAGACATATAAGTTGACGAGCTCGGTGGCTTAGTCGTGAAAGACGCTACTTTGACACCAACGCTCGTGGGTTCGATTCCCACACAAGGCAAACATTTGTGTGCATGAACATGTCTATTTATCTTGGATGTTTTAAAAGAGGTAGGCCACATCAAAGCAGCGTGTCTGTGGAAGTACCTCCACCTCACAGAAAACCCCAGCCAAATAACAACTCCCTAGAGGGTTGTTGTGTTCTTGTGTATGAGTGAGGTCACCAGTAAGCTCCTAAGGAGTTGCTGTGTAAGCAGCAGAGGAGGCATCGCGCGAGTGAAATAAATTTCAAGCGTTAATAGGCTACGGTAACTGCTTTACATCAGGTGGACGCTGTATAAAAAAAAACAAAGGCAATTTGGTCTAAACTACTTTCTGTGCTTCCAACTACTGCCGGCATCTACACTCTACCGTTTGCAGATGCATGCCGTCGCTGCCATGCCTGTACATATTAGTCATTAGAATAACATGCTACGAATTATTCTAACGACTAACATCTACCACGCCTGAGGATGCCTAGGGGAGAGGCGAAACAGGTGTGGCAAAGACGACGAAAGCTGCTAGGGCAGCAACGGTGGCGAGCAAATATTCGCAGAGACGACCACAGCAGCCGAGGCAGAGACGACCGGAACAGCCATGGCAGCAGCGGCATGCATCTATTAACGGTAGTGGGTGTTTGTACACACACGAACAAATTGCCTGTAAATTTGACTTTCGCAAAATAACGCCTGTATCTATTAACTATATAAGTATAAACTCATGTTTAATGCAATACATGGACGATAAAACTAATATATCACATGAATAGTGTGAATTATGAGTGTGGGCATTGTCTTGTTATCTTAATTAGGGGCATTTGTATGCTTAGGAACAGGGTTTGTTTCCAGTCTACGAGGTCGGATTAGTGTTGTGTGTAGAGTTACGCCAAGGGAATTTTAGATAAGTTTAACGCCCAACCGAACAGTATGGAGCCTTTGTGTTCCGTGTTAAAATTGGCGTAAAGTGACGCATGTGACCAAACCTCTGTGTTATCCGGTCGTCTGTCATGATCATGAGCAAAGGCTTGCGCTGTTCAACATCATCATTATTTCAGTCGAAGCACGTCTACTGTTTAACATAGGCCTTCCACGACGATCGGTCCCGTGCTGCTTGCATCTATTGGCTTCCTGCGATCTATAATTTTCTTTCTTTCGTTTATGGGAGGTAGACGTCTGGGGAAGTACTACTACTAAGATGAGACGACCGCAGCAGCCGAGGCAGAGACGACCGGAGCAGCTATGGCAGCGGCGGCATGCATCTACTAACGGTAGTGGATGGGTGCCGGCCGGCAGTAGTTCGCACGAACGAATCCGGAGCGGAAGCACACAAAGATCAAATTGCCTGTAAATTTGACTTTCTCAAAGTAACGCCTGAATCTACGAGTAATAACTATTGAATTCATTAAAGTACGTGCACGTCTTCAGCATTCTCCCGACCATAAACTCAGAGGTAAGCACAAATATACAGACAATTCAGTACAGTGAGTTCATATATCTCTGCATGTTATGTATGGCAAAATAAACGCAGGTGATCAAATACATTCGCTATAAACAACCGCTGCGTTTAAATTGGGGATTCTTGTTATACAAGGAACAGGAGATACTAGATGGGGTTCATTAGCGATGCTCAAGAAGTGTAGTCTTGTAGTTTAAGTACATGTACGTGATGTCTCTCTTCCAACAAGGCTCTGCCAAACCATTAAACCATATGAAAAGGCCCATTTTACTCACCAAAATTTAGTGCTTTGGCGCCTAAATCTCTTACCGTCTCTAGCGTACGGTCCAACAAGTTATTTCGAAGACGTATGACCTAAGCTAAAAAAGGTCTGGTTTCGCCTCTGGATTATGTAGGTCTGGCGGTAGTTGCTCCATTTCAAAATCAATATCTTCGCCAAATCCTTAGCCTTAGGTACCGGACCCTGCCAATCTCAGCAAATGAACAAACACACATCCCCCTCCCTATGACGTACGATGCAGAGATTTGGATCCTCACCACCATCGGATTGGTCTGCATGGTAAAAGTCGACAATCAGTATCAAACAAACTTTGGAAATCAGCTCACACCCACACAGAATATCGCCCCTAAATCAATACACTCAAATTAGTTTTTACGAGCTCGGCGGCGCAGTGGTGTCTTTGCCCTCACGATTTTGACACCAACGCTCGTGGGTTCGATTACCACACGGGATCAAGATTTGTGTGCATGTACATGTCTTTTTATCTTGGTTGGGTATTTTTAAGAGAGGGAGAGCGCATCAAAGCTGGCCATCTGGGGAAGTACTTTCACCTCACTGAAAACCGTAGCCAAATAACCACTTCCTAGAGGGTTGTTGTGTTCGTGCGTGTGAGTAAGCTCCAAAGCAGTTGGTGTGTTAGGTAACCGCTTTGCATCAGGTAGGCCGTATGCTTGTATGCCTCACAACGTTGTTGTTTGGCTGATTTTTTTGATAGGTGGAGGTACTTCCCAGTGGGGCAGGTATGAGGCGCCTTACCTCTCTTAAAAACACCCAGACAGAGAGAAAACAGACATGCTCACACCAACAAAAAATTGTCTTGTATAGAAAAATAGAACTCAAAAGCCTACCTAGCTATAAATATAGATATTATCTGAATTACACAGCGCCATGTACCGCAAAGTAAGCGAAGCTCGTGTTATGGGTACTAGACAACTGATAAACACACGTATATACATTTTTTTTGTATACACATACTTATGATACATAGGAAACACCCAGACTAAGACGAACAGAAATTTTCATGCATACAAATGTTTATTCTGCGTGGGAATCCAACCCACGAGCGTTAGTCTCAAAGTGGCATTAGTAACCACTGCGTCACCGAGCCGTCAATTGCTAAACACCGGGCTCGTTGAAATTTAAAGATTTCGATCTTCGATTTTAAAAAACGACTGTAATTCATTCGCAGTTATAAAAAAGGCATAAGCTACTGTTCATGACGTCATGCATTACCTCATCTAGAGGTCTGTTGATCCACGTAAGCAGTGTAAGTAAAGCAATATTCACAACAGCGGGAGATGCAAATAAAGTTCGCACACAACTGCAAATTGAGGCGAGACACTCCGCCGTACGCAGAGGATGTCGACACAGCTTACTGCTCGTTAATATTCCAATATAGAGCATGTTTGTATTTTTGTTGATATATGTTGATAAAAGCAGTGATTGCCCTGTGAATAAGGTACCGGTCTATTGGCCAACTTGTCCCCAGTTCCAATCCTGGCGAGTACCACTACATTCGTGTTTTCGAATTCATGGACATATTTGTAATTATCACTTGCTCGGCGGTGACGGAAAACATCGTGATGAAACCAGCACCTCCAAAAAATTATACTTCGAAAGACGTGTGACCTAACCTAAGAAAGGTCTAGGTTTCCCTCTGGACTGTGGAAATCTGACGGCAGTTGCTTCATGTCAAAATAAGTATCTTCGCCGAATGCTTAGGCTTAGGTAGCGTACCCCGCCAATCTAAATGGATTAGGAAACGGAATAACGCTAAAAAGAAGATATATGTTGAACGTTTCTGTGATGGTGTGATGTTGGTTGTTAATACATAATTAAGCAAGTAGGAACTACACAGTTGCAACGCAACAAACATTTATACCTAGTCCGGCCTTAAGAGCGTGCACGCAATTTAACGCAACTAGATCGATAGCGATATCGATCGCAAATACAGCGAGATTCTACATACACACTACAACGTACGCTCTGTGTGTGAAACTTGAGCGCATTACTATTTTATATGACCCATTTTGATACTTGTGTTTTTGAAGTTATACTTCTAATGGGACTTCCAACAAGGTTGCGTTAAACGTTTAACGCAACCATGGAGGGGGAATAGAAAGAGACAGAGCGAGAGTGAATGCGTGGCACTCGAACGCATGCGTGTAGTATACTTATACGTTAACAACGAGTAGCGTCCAATATTATAGCGAAGTAAACAGTGTGAAGTTTCACTTCTTCCGCGCGGTATTTAATATAATTAATACTAAATTTTAATAAATTATTAATGTTAAATATTTATTTAATGATGTCAAACAAGTATAACTTCTCACGCGCGTACATAAATACACGCACCAATTTTTTTATGGAGGAAGTGGCCGTTTTTTCTGTGAGGCGCTCTACCCCTCTTAAAAACCCCCCCAAGTCAAATCTCCCGACCCTTAAATAGATTACGTTATTCTTGTCTATTACCAAACTGGACTATCATAATTCTTATGTATCCAATTCCCCACTTACAAGTTTATACATGAAGGCGGGGGCCACACGACGAACCGATGATTTTATGAAGATTTACACAAGTCGGGAAGTATACAAGCATACAGCTCACCTGCTGTAAAGCAGTTGCCGTAGCATACGAACGCTTGCAATACATTAAGTATCAATCACGAGATGCCACCTCTGCTGCTAACACAGCAACTCCTTAGGAGCATACTGGTAAACTAACTTAGACGCAGGAACACAAAAACTCTCTAGCGAATTTTAATTGGCCGCGGTTTTCTGCCAGGTGACTGTACTTCCCCAGACGTCTACCTCCCTTAAACGAAAGAAAGAAAATTATAGACCGTTGGGAGTATATTGACTTCTCATAGTTCTATCTATCTATGAACTATCGAGTTCAATATTTATCTAGAATTATAGCAGCTTGTAATGCAAAAACTCATAGGTGTTCATTCGAGAATTGTGCATATAAAGTGTGATTACGAATCAGAGACATCTGCGAATACGTACAAGTATTTTTAGCAGACATTCTTTAAAAATGGCGGACCGGCTGTTATCTGCATGAGAAGGCCGATTAGTGTCCATTACAATATCGCAATCTAATTTACGTTGGTTGGTATATGTCCTTAAATAGAGTGTAAATTGTCTCTGCCTCGTCTGCTGCGGTCGTCCTCGAGATTGTTCGCCATCTGGAATACGAGTATAAACCGCATGCACCCGCCACCGTCGCTGCCGTGACTATCCTGGACGTCGTTGCGACACGTGTTTCGCCTCCCCACAAGGCATCCTCAGCTTTTTTCATTGTCCTCAGTTATTATACCGGAGCAGCCATGGCAATAACGGTATGTTGCGTCTACTGACGGTAGTAGATGGGTGCCGAGCTGCGCTAGTTTGTATGAACTTGAATCGGTGACGGAAGCACACAAAACAGGTTAAAGCAGGTCAAATTGCATATAAAGAAAAGGAAATATTTTAAGCAAACTTTTACTACACAAGTTTTTCTAAATGCTATGTATCAGTATAGATACATGTAAATGTGCGCTAGCAAGTATAAATACTTTTTTAAGTTCCCAGTACAACAATATAAAAATATCATGTGAACTTCTGTTCATAGTAGAGACATGTTCAGAAGTTTATCATCAAATTTGAAGTTACTTTTTCATTTTGCAAATTCTGAACGAAATTTAATTAATATTGAACTAGAAAATAAATTAATTGATTTTTATTTACTGTGTTAAGTCAAGTTTTTTTTTCGCCTCAAAATGAAGGGCAGGGGCCCTTACAGAGTAATTTACCTTTATACCTAGAGTTTTTTGCAAGTTCTTAATGATTTTAACTTGTTGGCTCAGTTAGTTAGTTTCAAGTTAAAAACAAACTGCAGTTTCAATGCTAGATTCTATGTCTTATTTTGCATTGATGGTAAAATACAACATAAAAATCAATGCAGCATACAAGGTTAAAGAAAGGTAGGGCGTATCAAATAATAACTCCTTGAAGGATTGCTGTGTTTCCACGAGAGAGTGGGTTTACCGGCAAACTGCTAAGGAGTTGATGTGCTGTAAGTCATTCCTTAGGTCTTGTATATGCAAAATGCAACATAGAATCTAGCATTGGAACTGTAGTTCGTATTAAACGTGTAACTTTCTTTCTTTAAGCACTGAAACATGATGTGCAATATTCTCAATTATTATAGAGTCGTAGAGTGCTCCGCTGTAAAGCCGTAATAGGAGTTCGGCTGGAGAGTGCGCGGCAAACCACCGCGACACAAGTTTCACACTTTTTAGAGTGTACAAAATAGCTTGATTTTGTTATGATTTACTCAATCTTCATTATGTATAATTTTATGTTTTTTAATATATTTCATTATATTTGTTGGCAACACAGCCAACATAGACAAAAATTGATAGTTTTTTGTACAAGTGGCAACATTGTTCCTTCTCGTCCCCGTTCCGCCACGACTAACATCTCTGTATCGTACGTCCGCATTATAAGCAATAAATAATATTACTAAGGTGAAAAAAGGTGTTTATGTAGTCTCCGACAGCGCCTAAATACAGTCCACTTCCAACCTTGACCAACCAAGATACCCACAATATTTTTTCTTCCTTTGTAAATAAATAGCAAGTAATAAATTTATACTCGTAAATTATGATTTTTATTATAGTAAACATTATAAAAGCTTTAAGGGTTTATTTCGGACATGCAGAAAGAATGCAGGATAGAACAATAACGTAACAGATATACCTACAATGCGACAGTGGAAGGATGTAGGAGCCGAGGAAGTCTAAGACTAATTTATGACCTAATTGGTTAGTGTTTTATCAGTAAGTGGTGTCAGGAGCCCCAGAAACCGGCGAGCGTGCATGAAAACAACTATTAAATGGTTAAGAAGCGAGTGAAGTGTGTAAGGGCCGCGTTTTGTGGCGCTCAGTTGTCTCAGCCTACCCCCGAAAGGGACTTGGTGTGAAGATATTCATATATATACATATTTCGAAGTCTACGTTACTGTGTGTAGTCTAAGACTCGGAACCGCTTACTGCGCTGACCCTAACCCATCGTGTGTAAAGAAATAAAAATCGATCTAATGCGTTCTTCTATGCGCAGGCCTCGTGTGTCCAACGGCCGTCGTCCGTTCGAGCAAATATGCCTGGAACACTGTGCACTGTTTACAATTCGGATCGCCAGGGATGGATTAGATCAGTACTGTCAACTCAACAAGGCGTTCATTTATCTACGACGTTGAACTTCCCAATCGGGAGCATGTACGACGCATATGTGCGTATATACACGCGTGGATGTTCATTCCTAACGCTTAAGTGATCTTTGTAGATTGGAATTGGTTGAGTAAGCGACGCTGGACCCTACAGCGTTATGTTATTCCTGTATGTACCAGGGACAATAAACAATTTCACTGCGCGTAAAATCTCAGCAATTCAAGCCTACTGACCAATGGGAGAATATTTTAATTTTTAACCGACATATGACGCGTTGTTGATCCCCGAACTAGCCAATAAGAACTGCGCGTTCTGCTTTACCTCCCGACCAGTAGCGGTGAATTGAGTTACTAAGTAATATCGTTCTCATTTCTTTTTATATTACGTCGGGGGGCATACAAGCATATGGCCCACTGATGCAAAGCGGGTACCGTAGCCTATTAACGCTTACAATATATTGAGTATCACTCGCGCGATGCCTCCTCTGCTGCTTACACAGCAACTCCATGGGAGCTTACTTACGTACTTCCCCAGACGGTCTGCCTTGATGTGCCCCACATCTTTTAAAAACACCCAGACCAAGACAAACAGACATGTTCATGCACACAAATGTTTATCCCGTGTGGAAATCGAACCCACGAGCGTTGGTGTCGAAGTAGAGTAACAGCGCGTTTCACCACTGCGCCACCGAGCTTGTCCCAAGCTCCAGCTGCCTCTCTAATATTGTAAAAAAAACACGAAAAGAGAATTCACAAATCTTCGATGAGCTTGAGAAACATACAAGTTGCCTTCGTTATGTTTGCTACAAACATTATTCAGAGGGTAGTTTTGGTGAGCAGAGCGCGGCCCGCCCCTCCCCAAGGTGTCGTGCCCGCTACAAATCTCTATTTCGCAACTGAGTGCTTATTTGCACCTCATAATGCTCTGGTGAGTTTAATTATGTTAGTGAATAAAGATGATTAAATAAAGTTTTCACGAAAACATAGATAAAGTTAGAAAATACCGAGGCGTTTTTTTTAATTAATTAGAGCGCGCGACATACCTTCGCTCGTCATTTATTGTATAAAATCAAGCATTTCCTCATGACATTTGAAAAACAAAAGCTTATCTAAATAAAAACTGGCCCAGTGGGAGTCGGACTCGCGAACTAAGGGTTCCGTACTATTATCTATAAAAATAGCAAAAAAAAATCACGTTTGTTGTTTGGGAATTGTATTAAATATTTGTTTTATTTTAATTTAATTATTTATTTTTGAAATGAATATATAACTAAATATTATGTGAATATTTCAAGCGTCTACATGTTGCCGTTATCAATGTCGGGCAAAAACTATATTAATTAATAATTCTTTATTTACCACAAAAATTACAAGGTTTACAGAGTGGCTAAGACACCCACACTAGGCTAGGCCTGTCCTGTGGGAATCTTTACATTCTCGAATCGATTGTATTGCGGTACTATAAACAGAATTATAAGACTATAATTGTTGATTACCAAATACAAAATTTGGTTACAAAATACATAATGTTTAAGAATCCTGTATAATATCAGTCATGAATGTGCTATGAATTTTATTTACATTTTATTTGTAGTTTGAAATTATTAGTTTAACAACATTATAAATTAAATTGGGATAGTTGAGTTGACATTGTAATAGTTATTTGAAATAATTTGATTGACATTATATGTAATTTAAAAAATGAAAAACGAGCAAGAAAATCACGTTTGTTGTATGGGAGCCCCCTTAAATATTTATTTATTCTGTTTTTTTAGTATTTTTTGTTATAGCGGCAACAGAAATACATCATCTGTGAAAATTTCAACTATCACGGATCATGGGATACAGCCTGGTGACAGCTGAGTCTCAGTAATAAGGTCCGTTTTACCCTTTGGGTACGGAACCCTAAAAAATTGATTAAAAAAATGTAGAAAATAACAGCGATGTTAGTGAAATTCGAACCGGAGACTTTTTGTCTTCTTTTTCTTGTCAGCGTTATCATGTTTCCTAATCCATTGGAATTGGCGTGATCCGCTAGCTAAGATAGGTTTTGGCGAAGATACCATTTCTTACATGGAGCGACAGCCGTCAAGCCTCCACAACCCGTCCGGAAGACCTGCCATGCAATTCTCTAAGCGACTCGTAATGGCTGTGTGCGTCGCTGTGATCACAGATGTCACAGCTTTGACATTGTCTACTGCGATCACGGCTAAATTATTTGATATTCTATAAGGCTGTAAGCGTACGCGAGGCTGTTTGCCTTGTAGAATTCCAATTCCAAACGCAGCCTTGCGGCGCTAGTGTCGCACAACCATGAAAAGCGACACCAAAGAATTGCAATTTTGTGTTCAAGGCTGTAACAGCCGATGTTTCCGAGGATGTAAGGATATTTGCTCTTACAGAATTGCATGGCAGATCATTCTCAGCTAATTCTCACGAAGTTTTCCTTCACCGCCGAGCAAAGGGATATTTACAAATATTGCAATTGCGTACATAAATTCTAAAACACGTATTTAGTGCTACTAGGATTCGAACCGGGGTCCAGTTGGTCACTAGACGAGTTCTTTATTAACTGCGCTATTTACATTTTTTCTGTGAGGTGGAGGTACTTCTCCAGACGGGCTGCGTTGATGCGCCCTACCTCTTTTAAAACCAAGACAAACAGACTTGTTCATGCACACAAATGTTTGTCTTGTATGGGAATCGAACTCACGAGCGTTGGTGTCAAAGTCGCGTCATTCACGACTGAGCCACCGAGCTCGTCACATAGTTGTAATTATCACTTGCTGGGGGATAAAGAAAAACATCCTGAGAAATCTCGTACGTCCTAATAATTATATTTCGATAGACGAGTGACCTAACCTAATAAATTTCTGGTTTTCCCTCTGGATTCTGGAACATGGAGATCTGACGGCAGTCGCTCCATATCAAAATCAGTATCTTCGCCAAATCTTTAGGCTTAGGTAACGAACCCCGCCAATCCTAATGGATTATAAAACAGAATAGCGCTAGGAAAAATACAATATATCGTCACAATTTAATAGCTTAATATTTTATATGAAGGTTGCTTATGATATACTGCAACATCCGCTCCAATCATACCCTTAAAGATCTATTTATAATATTAAGTCGAAATAATAATTGAGTATAATATTATTTTATCTTATCATACTATAGTTTGCTAGTTTATACTGTTACATCTCAATATATTTATGAAAACATAATGTATGCCCGTAAAAATTTAAAGTCGTTTTCAAACTTTAGTGAAAAACTTAGAAGTAGAAACAAGTTGTGTGTGTGTTGGTTCATCGGCTTGCTAGGACTGGTAGATCTTTTCTTGTAAATTGTATTCGATTTTATAATAAGTTGATTGAAACAGTTCTGTCCTTTCCTGACAATGTTTTCAAAAAGCACATTAAAAATACTCTTTTAAAGGGCTTATTATAGAATTGATGAATATATAACTGACAAAGATATCATCACACGACCTTACCTTTCCCCTCGAGCGTGTTAGGCCCGTATACGTGCCTAAGGCAAAATGGGCTGTAGTGTGCTAGGCACGTATATGTGCGTAACGGTTTGGCCACTTTTATTTCATTGGTTCTTCCGTATTATTCGTTTGGCTAGCTTGTAAATGTTTGTACCTTGTCTATGGTTATTTCAGTTTATAATAAGGTCGGTTTTGACCAACCTGTTGCTCCGAAGACCAGTAAAAAAATTAAATCAGAGTGAGTCGGTACATTTTTCCGTTTCGCGCCATTTTGATATTGCTGTGTGTGTAATGGATTCCGATAAAAATGTTTGTTATAAATAAACAGTCAGTGCTTTTTACATGTAATAAGCTTCAATCTTTTGGAAATTTTGTGTTCTTTCAAGTTATTCTATTACTTTTAGTGAATAACGGGATATTATTCGTGAAAAAACATTCAAAAATAGTGAAGCCGGCATTTTCGACATGTCCGTCGTACGAAATTTATTTGTAAAATGTGTTTATGTTTAATTATTATTAGGAGTGTAATAAATATTATCTTGTGGCAAATTTATCCAGGAATCTATTTCTAAAATTACTTTTTAGCGATTGTTCATTAATTTCGTGTAATAAATATCTGTTCATATCAATGGACTGAAGTGGACTGAAGTCACCTAAACTCCCCCACTAGAATGTGCTTGTTTTCATTTTTATAATAAATACATTAGACATTTGAATAGTTTCACGTGGTTATAAAAGAGTGTTCAATTGAATATATCATCCGAAAAAGTACAAAGTGAATTGGAATGCAGTGTATGAAGTAAAAATGTTCGCGGCGTCGTGACTTATAAGCTAAATGTCTCGATATATCGTACATCTAAGGAATGATAAAGGTATTTTATCTACGAGTTCTTTTTATATTAGTAGTATTGGAATATCAGCTTTCCAACGATGTATATTTCATAAAATATAATTATCAATTACTCGAGAAATTTCACTTTTTCGAACCGCGGTCGCGCATTAGTTAACGCGAGAGAATGCTTGGCCACACTATAGGCATTTTAAGTCGCCCGGGCCGCCACGCTCCAGGGGATAATAATTAAAATAATTAATATCTTTAAATTATTTGATATCATTATTGTGCTAATATGCCGATATGAAATTCTTGTAATTTTAAAAGAGACCTATATTGGTAAGTTTCTTCGGCATTTCTTCTTCACCAATGGTCATTTCCTAAATGCTAACGGATTAAAAAAAGAGAAACAGTAAAATAAGAGAATTGAATAAGATACAATAAGACTATATTTCAATAAATGTAGGAAGTGTCTAAGTGCCCGCGAGGGCCCAATGGCAAATAAAGAATTTTTATCTTTTATCTATCTTTAATAGACAGAATTATCCACCGGGCTATCGTGGCTCTAGCTTTTTATTAGCTAGTAATTAAATTAAATTATTGTGCTGCTACAGACGTTTGTTATTCTGCCTTGTTCCGTGTACCCCTGACAGCTTGATGTCAGATATATTGATGCCAGAAGAATGTTGAAGTGAAACCATTTGTAATTCATTTTACGAATTTACGCCAGAGATACTAATTACCTGTGAATTTATATCTCGCCGTAATCACTCTCTGCCAGAGAGGGTTTCAAAAGTTTTGTTTGTGAAAGCGGCCCTCGGGAGGAAATAAAGCGATCTGTTATCCGTTTGGCTTGTTTTGGATAAAAATGTTGACTTTGCTATCTCGCCACTTGGAATTAAGCATGACACGGTACATAGATAGAGCATACATTTAATTTGTTTCTTTTTAACCTGTCTTGTGTGCTTCCGCCTCCAATTAGTTCAGGCGAACTAGCGTTGGCCGGCATCCACCCACTACCGTTCGTAGATGCAACATACCGTCGTTGCCATGCCTGTTACGGTCGACTCTGCCTCGGCTGCTTTTTTTCTCTAGGGAGTTGTTATTTGGCTGCTGTTTTCTGTGAGGTGGAGGTACTACCCCAGACGGGCTGCTTTGATGCGCCCTACCTCTCTTAAAATCTTTTTGCATCTTTCAGAAATGACTATTATTGGTGATAAATAAAAGGCGAAATTATTTTTCTCAAATCGACAATTCATTAATAAAATATGTTTTATGTTTGCGTATATATAGTGATTCGAATGTGAAGCGATTACTGTTGTACCTGGCTTGAAGCACATCAGTATTGCCCACGTATTGCTTCCCCACTGCTAACTCAGCAACTGCTCGCCAGCGTCCCATCATCGTTATCTACTTACTCGCAGGAAAACGACGCTCGTCCAGGATGTTACTTGACTGCGCATTTTGTTTAGATGGATGCCTCAATAATGACAGACCCCAAATGAACTGGCACCAGGACAGGCTATTATGATGACGATGGAGAGGCAGCAGTTGACTGCTTCTTATTAAACACAAATGTACCCTACGTCTCTTTTGTCATAGTCTCTTTGCTAAACGCCAAAGTGAACCAGCTAAGCCGATCTGGGAAGTACCTCCACTTCACAGAAGAACGCAGCCAAATAACAACTCCCTGGATCGTTAATGTGTTCCTGCGATTGAGTGAGGTCACCAGAAAGCTCCTAATGAGTTGTTGTTCTAGGAGCAGGGTGGGCAACACATGATCAATACTTTCTATATTGCAAGCGCTAATAGGCTACGGTAGCCGCTTTACATCAGGTAGGCTGTTGCGTATGTGCCTCCCAGCGTTGTATCATAAACTGCTGAGCTACTTCCACCCTACAATTACTATGGTCACCAAAATTCGGCGTTGTATGAAAAAGCTGCCCTCCTTGTCGTGTCTACATTTCGTGTGCCGACTTACAAAGTACTCTTCGATACGCGGAAAGAAATTTACATTTTAATTTTGGTTTAAAGTGAGTGCGAAGCTCTGAGGTGATACTGTTAGTACGGGCGGCGGGCGCAGGTTACCCGACGTTACAAACAACTATTACTATAGGTAACAAAAGTATTTTTTTGTTAGCTCACAAAAGACTGAACTGACATGGCGCTACCTAGAAGATGAAAATATACGCAATAAGATGTTTTGGACCACCTATCAGTTAATTACGCACTACATATTTGACATATTCACCCATTTTTTTACATTCTTAAGCGAAATATGAAAACAGACCAAAACTTATACATTGGTTAAAAACGAGAGTGTGACCGTGTCTGTCTGTGTATTTCTTTTTTTCTTTTCTATCTCTTTTTCACGCTAACCTCCAAAAGGTATACTATATTTATGGTACTGTCCACTGTAGCAGAGAAGAGAGGACGAGCTGAGATGTGCTAACATTAACCAATAGAATCATACCTTCTCTCCGCTACGCTTTAGTAGACATGGATATGCGAGCTAGATTAAAAATTCTTATAGATATTATAATCGTAGAGAGGAGAAGCGGAACTAATGAACGGAAAAGCGGAGCGGTATAGCAGAGCGGTATAGCAGAGCAAAAAATGCCGATGTGACCTGGCCAGTGCTCCACATACTCCGCTCTGTATATTTCCTCGCTCCGCATAAATGTAGACAAACACAGTCGCAAATTCGCTCCGCCTTACTCCCTCGCTTAGCTCCGCTACCTCGCTCCAAGTCAGTGGACAGGTAACCTTAACTTATGTTTAAAGATTTTGGTTGACGCTCTTCAGTTAAATAATTTTGAATGGCTGGTCATATTTAACATTGAGGTTATGTATTGAGTAATAAAAAATATTTAAACCAACGTCACCAATATTTTGTAACCAAAAATAGCTTTTATATCGAAAATATCGATCAAGTAGTAAAAATTACACGAGAAGCACGGACTATGTTCTAAGTACTTGGAAATTAATCTGTTTGTACAGACAAACTTCCCTATTTAGGGTTCCGCTAACGAGAACACTTGGAAGAAAGTTTTTCTATTGTTTGTTACTAAGTCACAGAGTACGGCTAGAGTAATTCATTAAACCACTAAGGAAGCAATCAAGCATATGGCCTATTGATAAACACTTATCGTAGATTAATAGTTTAACTAGACTGTTTCCTTCTATGTTACTCGATTGATAAATAAGCATATGCTCTCGCGTTGTTGTCTCCGCTGCAAACGTCCTCCATAAACTCTTCTCGATGACTGCCCATTGCCCTTCTAGACAATAAAGGCTTTTTTTTAATTTTCACAGTCCAGAGAGTTACTTTAATTTGTTAGTTAGTTTAATTGCAATTTTTACTTAATCACTAAACAAAAATACTTATAGCTACGAGTATTATTATTATACAAATAGCTGTTTTAAAAAAAAATAAAGATCACTATTTATCAATTTCGAAATAAGTATCTACAATATATTATATATGTATATATAGTCATATACGTGTATTTATATTATATATGTGTTCATGTAAATATATTTATGGTATATCACATCAACCCTTACTCATCCTACTGCAGGGATACGGGTCTCCCTTCAACCGAAGGTATTTAGAGCATACTCCACCACGCTGCTCAAATGTAGATTAGTGGAGGCTTAACGACTGTCATATAAGAAAACAGCAGATGACCGACGGCTTAACTTTTTTTTTTCATGATGCTAGATTGGCAAACAAGCATGCGGCTCGCATTAGATGGTAAGCGGTCACCCCAACCTATTGACGCTCGCAACACCACGGGGATGTTACTCGCGCGCTGCCAACCTTGTGACCTAAGGATGTTTCGTCACAGTACCCAATAATTTATCTGCCATATCTCACCTTTCAAACCGGAACACAGCTAAATAAAAATAGCTGCTTGGCGGTAGAATTAGGTGGGACAGAGGTACCAACGCTGACGCCGTTTGTACAAAGTATTCCTCTTTTAAACTTGCCCTCTGAGCACGAAGGAACTCGAGATAGATAAACCCATACATAGACAGGCTGCCGTCGACGTTGCTTAACCTGCGTGTTCGGTTAGAATGCATGAATCGTGCTCTCCGCAACGACACCATTGAACTTTAGTCTAATTCTGAAACCTTATTTATAGTATGTATGTGTCTTTGGGTATATTTACTTAAAATTTACTCAGGCACGTAATGCTGTCCGCTACTGACGAGACGTCCCACTGCTTAATTAATTAAATACACACTTAAACATAACGCTTGCTGACCGTGTTCGTAATGATAACGTAAGAGAGACAGTTGCTCTGAAAGAGAATGTCGGTGTTAAGATAAGAAAAGGCATGCTCCGTTGGTTCGAACATGTAGAAAGAATGCAGGATGAGAGAATGACGAAACAGATATACAATGCAAAAGTGGAAGGATGTAGGAGCGGAGGAAGACCAAGACTTACCTACCATGATCAAATCGATTGTGTTTTGTTAGAAGGTGATGTCTGAAGTCCTAGAAACCGACGAGCGTGCATGAAAAGAGCTATGAATGTCAAAGCGAGTGAAGCATCTTATATCGCTCGGTTCTATACATACATATATATATACTTACATAAATTAAAAATTAACATAACTTATATAGGGCAAAAGGAAGTTGCTCAGCCGCTGAAGCCACAGAAGCGTTATTTTTCAGCTTCTCCCTTCTCTCCGAGTTCTTGTGCGAGAGTTCCAAGTCAGGGGGCGATTGGACACAAATACAGTTGTCATGCGCCTGCGAATAAAGGTTACCATGAAAAGTTGCTGTGCTGGCAGCGGGATGGTATGAGCTATACTCCTTGTCTTGCAAGCGTTCATGCGCTACAACTAATTGACTAGAGCAGGAACGCAGGAAGCGTTACATATACCAAAAATATATATACCGGAGACAAACTTTCCTATCTCTGGCATAGATACGTTCACAAATGAATTACTTAAGTTCTCTGTACGTCGCCGCTACACTCATTCATATAAGTTGGAAAGTATCCGAACCAATGGCAGTCCTAATGAAAGAGCCCAGCGCCAAAAGTTTAACCCGCAAAGTTTTCGCCAACTAGTGAGCAGAGGAACTGGAGTGCTGACATATTCACAAGCGGAAGAGATGGCGAGCGAAATAATATGTCTGGGACAAGTAATAAAAGCACTGATAGCCCAGTGAATAAAGACCAGCCGGTCCCCGGTTCGGATTCTGGCATATAATATGTATGTGTATCTTCACGCCAAGTCCCTCGCAGGGTAGGCAGAGAGAACCGAGCGCCATAAGACGTGGTCCTCACACACTTCACTCGCTTCTGTGACATTCATAGCTCTTTTCATGCACGCTCGCTGGTTCCTGGGGCTCCTGACATCACCTTCTGATAAAATAAATTCTGGCATATAATAAATTCGTGGTTTTCAATTTATGCATATTTGTAACAGCGTGAGGAAACACGCATGGCCAAGGATTATATTACGCAAGTCGTGTACCTTTCTTAAGAAATATCTGGTTTCCCCTCTAGAACCCAGAGGGGAAACCAGATCGGTCGTGGATTCTCTAACGGCAGGCATTTCATGTAACAATCAGTATCTTCGACAAATCCGTTGGCTTAGGTAACGGAGCCCGCTAATCCTAATGGATTAGATAACGGGATAACGCTATGGAGAAGCAAGATGTCCGTGGTGCCAAATAAAAACAGTCAGTCAGTAGTTATAAATATGCCCGTTATAGTAAATTTAAAAAATCTATGGAAATAAATAATATTCGATTCTCAATTTTTATTCATTATAACAGTGCATTTTTAATTTACTCTCAGAAACATTGTTTATTTATCTCCACAAAGATTTTTTAAAATTTAGTACGAGTATTACAGGCATTAATGTGTCTGCTATAATAAATTTGAAATGTACTGTAGTAATAAATAAAAAAATGAGTCTTTAATAATTCTTTAATTCTTATTAAAGAATTAAAGAATTATTAAAGACTTATTATACACGCTGTGCTAAAATCCCTCTTTCCCTTGTGGAAGAAAGCTACGACAAATTTGTGTCCGAAATTGAGGGTATTTTCACTAAAGTATCTAGGCTGGAGACAGTTAAACTTGTACAAATTCAAACTCACAGAGATATAAGTCAGAGCATTCACCACTAAGAAAGCCACAGGTCACTGTGAGTACTCGATTACAGAACTCACCTCTTACCAGGGTTAATACAGATATTTGTGGGCATGTAAGTACATTGTCTTAAGCTGATTGTTTTCTGTATATTATCAGTTTGTTCAAATAAAAAGCTATTTTCGTACGTTTATCAGTTAATAAGTACCCATATTACAAGCTTTGCTTACTTCGGAATTAAGTGATGCTGTGTAATTTGTTTCTATCTATCTGTAACGCCACGCCCAGTATCTTACGGGGTAGGCAGAGGGAACGAATCGCCGCATAACTCAGTCCTTACACACATCACTCGTTTCTTTAACTTTAGTAACTCGTTTTATGTATGATAGTCGATACCAGTGGTGTGCACAGAGATTTTGGACAGGGTAGGCAGAATTTTTTTAAAGCTATTAACTTACCAAAAATACAGCATGTTGATTTTGGTTACCCAGTCTTGTGGAAATAATGTTAATGAAATAATGATGGTTAGCCACCTCAAATATCTATAGATTGATTGATTTTATATACATATCAATTTGCAGATATTCGAAGCGGCCTTTCGGTATTGCATTAAACTTACGATTAACTTTGCCTTTAGTTTGTATTCATTTCAAATCCGGTGTACAGCGGCCTTTCTTATTCACTTGTTTTTTTTTCACCGAAAGATAGTTTTGAAAACGCGTCATATTTTATTTTCCCTACACACACACCACATGAACAACTTGAATAAACAAACAATGAAAACAAAATAAATTTTAACATCAATTTATACGAAAAAAAGAAATGTCAGTTCCTTTTACTGTAATTATATGGAGCAAACTAACTCTCTAAAATAGTTATATAGCAATGTACGCGACACTTCGGTAATTTACGT